>CM046358.1:7446224-8780665 GCA_025436335.1 Bursaphelenchus mucronatus
GAACGTCAATTGTCGGCGAAAGGGAGAGAGCGGATGCCGATTTTGGTTGGGGAAGGGGCGATAGTTTGTCTAACGCTATTCGTTCTCTCTTTTAGAGCGCTCTTTCGCGGTTTTTAGCAGAGGTTAACAGAAACTTACCATGAACGTGACTAAAATACGATTTCTGCAATAAAATATGAGAAATTATTCAAAGCGACTCAGAAATTGACACACCAAAAAATATACTTTTCTAAGACCACACAGTACGATACGATCACAACTAAAAATGGTGTAAAGTTTATATTCTTATTGCAAAGGTCATTACAAAAAAAGTTTTTGTAAATAGTCCATGTTTACATAACAATATTACCAAAGTAAATCGACATGTAATAAAAAAATACTTTTCCTTTGTTCATAAACAATGCAAACAAACAAAAGTATTTTTATTCCATGGTCAAAGGTGCTAAAGTAGTCTCCGAATACGATCCGTGACTGCGATGGTAAATAGTTTTTACTTTATTTATTTGCCTCTTTTAATTCCTACCGTGCATTTTGTATGTTTATCATCAAAATTTGAATAATTTTTGAATGTTTCCTTGTGTTCACAATATTTTGCAAAAGAAAATAAATTTAATGAGAGACCTCGTGGTGCTGATAATTGAAGAATGTTGATACTAAAGTATTTTATGCATAGATGATTTTTAAATTCCCCGCAGTGTTTCAAAAATAATCGAAAACACAAATAAAGTGATAAAAAGCAAGAAACGTTCTAGTGTATAGTTGGAGTAAATAAAAGGATATAAAAGGAGCATTCTTGGTGATATAAAGTCTAAAAGTAATTTTAATACAGCAACGTTGGCTGATTATTATGCGTTGAAAGAAAAGAAAATCAGTCAGGTGATTCATGGAGTTTTATGAATCTTTTTGATTGGATATGAATACCCAAAAAATGGGCGTAAATGTATCGATTTCTTATAGAATTACGAATCATTTTTCACTTGGAGTCGGCTCCAAACGTATTTCATACTCTCTGTTTGGATTCAAATTTTAAGAAATGCACTGCCGAATATTCATTTACAGCGCTTGCCCACGACTTCACACATAACAAGTTCTATACAAAGTTTAACTAAACCATTGTGTTCAACTTTGAACATTTCTGTAAAAGAGTAATTGTTGAAAGGACTTTTTTCGTGGTAATTTTTGTTATTGAAGACCTTAATATTTTTTGGCAAAAAAGTCCTTTGCCCATCAAATCTAAAATTGACGCAGTTGTAAACAAAATTCGAGGCTCTTACCTTCGCCCATAGTTTTGCGACTTTCTAATCCTTATTTTAACGTGTGAAATAAACAAATTTATGTCGCATTTTTATGGTTTTGCAGAGCAATTTTTAGACATCAAAGATTGCAAAGAAACCCATTTACTTCAAGTTCTTGTTGTTTGTCATACTGTTTTTTATACAATTATTGACCCAATTGAACTTTTTACTTCCTTTACTAGGGTATTTTCAAACATGTACTTTTATAAATATCGTTTCCAACAGTAACGTTCTTTGCTGTTCGTAGTCTCTATTGCTCTGCTTCTTTCCTGTTCTTTTTAGTCATCGTCGGCATTTAAAAAAGAAAAAAAATAAAGAGATCAAAAATCAGCGTGTGTGAAGGGATGACAATTTTGGTGGGAGTGGCTGTGAAATACAAGAAACAAAATTAATGATGGAAGACCACGCGGGATGACTAAAATTTGATGACATTTAGTTGTATATAAACAGGGGAGACCAACTCAACATAGTATCAATTTCGACTTTGCTAGCAAGTCCCGTGATTTTTAAAAATACCATAATAATTTTTTTGATCATATGTTTAAGCTATTTGCGCGTTTGGTTTCTAAGCTGCCTTTTATATCCAGTAATCTCTAGTCCTCAAATTTTGGCCTTCGAAACAGTGTAAACATCTCTTTCGAAAAACTTTGTTTTCCCCAAAGCGAACGGAAAACAATAACAAGAAAGGAAAAGGTCCTCCCATCCCTTGAAAAGAGCAATAAATTCTGCTGAAACAGCAATTTTTCCATTAATTTTATCTTCACTGCATTCCGATTACCGTATATTCTCGTTCATTGGCATTGTTGTTGATGGAGGATTATCAGTTTGTTTTGTTTGTTTAAAAGTATCTTCTCTTTGTTTCAGTGAAAAGAAATTGGTCGCTGCACTGTGCGGCCGAATATAAAGGAGATTCAACTGCACAGTGCAGAAGAACAGAGGGGTCAATTTTTTACACAATACAGATTTGAAACAGCTTTCCTTCCATTGCACGATGAACAAAGAATGATAATTCTTTTCATCTAGACAGTTCATAAGTCGCATCGCTCAGTGCGAAATTTCGGATCAGCACCAAAATATTTTCAGCTGAATCACCTGTTACTAAGTGTAAAACTTTTATTGGATTTTTAGCGAAATGTCACAAAATGATTGGCCCAATTTCAGCGTCTTTTCTTGGCAATCCTTTGTCAAAAATCAGCTTGTTTGTCGGCGAAATGACGGGGAAGTCGACGTTTTTAGGAAATTACTAACGCGGAACAATTTTTAATGGAATTTGGTAGCTTTTTTGAACTATTATACCAAAAAATCTTTTTCATGTATATTTTTAGGTAATATTACCTCACTTGGCGAAGATTTTTTCTGTGATTGTTGATAATTGTTCGTCGATGTGAATAATCTGTTATTCTATGCATAAGCAGTTTCAAACATTCTTTTTGCTCGAAATATTGCGTTTGATATCTAAAATAATATAATTTCTTTTTTTGTTGTGGTTTTTTATGCCAGTATAAATTTTTGCGAGTTCAAAATTAAAATACGCGTACTGCTTTCAGGTCCTCACTGTTTTTACTTTTTTCAGATTCACAATTTTGAGTTCCATTTTCATTGATAAGTCGATCAATTTTAATATGACTGACTTTGCGGCCAATCAATTGCCCAGATATCTGGAAAGCCACAAGGTAAGGGAAAATACGAGATTTACTATCATGCTGAATGCTATACAAGATGAAACGCAAGCGATTAATGATATTTTTTAGTTGTTTTAGGTAATTTAGGTATTTTTTGTCAATTTTAGCTTAAAATTATTCTATGTACTGCAGAAATTGTTTGTTATGGCCTGAATATGCTTTATCGAAAAGATTATAGCGATTTTAAATTTTTCTTCCAGAATGACAAGACGGAGCGAATGACCACTTCTTATGGCGTCCCATTGCCCACCAGAACTGCCGTTTTGACCGCCGGACTTCTAGGCCCCATGCTTCTTCAAGATCATGTCTTCTTGGATGAGCTCCAGAGATTTGATAGAGAACGTAATCCCGAGCGTGTTGTTCATGCCAAGGGTGCTGGCGCCCATGGATATCTGGAAATTACACACGACATCACTCAGTATTCGAGAGCCTGCGTTTTTAGCAAAGTCGGGAAGAAAACCCCAATGTTCATCCGATTCTCCACCGTCGGTGAGTTATATTTCGAAGTAGAAGGCTGTTTACGGCCTTATTCATCCTATTTTTTGTGACAAATGTGTCTTTCAGGCGGTGAGCGTGGAAGTGCTGATACTGCCAGAGATCCTCGAGGATTTGCGATGAAATTCTACACCGATGACGGTAAGTTCTGACGTTTTTTTTATTGATTTTTGGAGATTTTTATTTTTTAAGTAATATGTCAATGTTACGCGGTTGGAATTTGACATTTTATGTGTCATGAGGTGTTTTTAAGCGATGTGTCGAACATCCCTTTTTTTATTTAAAGTAGTAAAGGTCATTTTTTCTAACTTTATAACAAGAGTAATATAAAAACTCTGTTTTTATGTAAATTTTGATATTTAAAAAAACAGATAGGATATTTGGGATCACTGTGAAAGTCTACCTTTAATGCATTATAATTTTTTAGGGGTTTGGGATTTGGTTGGCAACAATACACCGATTTTCTTTATCAGAGACCCCATCCTCTTCCCCTCATTTATTCACACACAGAAAAGAAATCCAGCGACAAATCTGAAGGATCCCAATATGGTGTTTGACTTCATGTCTCTTAGACCCGAAACCCTCCATCAATTCATGTTTTTGTTCTCGGATCGTGGCACTCCCGATGGATTTAGACATATGGACGGATTCGGAAGTCATACTTACAAGTTAATCAATGAAAAGAACGAGGGATTCTGGGTAAAATTCCATTTCAAGGTAAGGGGAAGGCATTAGATTTGTAAAATACGGAATTTGTCTTTGATGATATAAAATTTACGTTGTTTTAGACAGCTCAAGGGATCAAGAATCTCCCAGTTGAGGAAGCCGGACGATTGGCTGGAGACGACCCGGATTACGCCACCAGGGATCTTTATAACGCCATTGAAGCTGGGAATTATCCAGAATGGAAGTTCTACATTCAGGTAAAATAAATTTTTTAAAATCTTAGATTATTTTATTATCTAAAATCTTATTTTTTAGGTGATGAAAGAGTCGGAGGCCCTCAATTGCTCATTCAATCCGTTCGACCTGACCAAAGTCTGGTCTCACAAGGACTACCCTTTAATTCCGGTGGGAAAAATTGTCCTCAACAAAAATCCCACAAATTATTATGCTGAAGTGGAACAAGCCGCGTTTGCCCCCGCTCATATTATACCTGGAATCGACTTCTCTCCGGACAAGATGCTCCAAGGAAGAATTTTTTCATACACTGACACCCAACTTCATAGATTAGGTAAGAAAATTTTTTAATGATGTTGTTTTAGGTAGTATAGGCGCTAAAGAAAGTGAAATTTATGTTTTTCTTTTTCAGGTCCAAATTTCCAACAGCTTCCCATCAACTGTCCTTTCTCGAAACAGCCCCAGAATATCCAACGCGATGGCCCCATGTGTCTATTCAAACAAGGACCTGAGCCCAATTATTATCCAAATTCTTTTGGTAATACCCCCGAACCAGAAAACAAGGAACAAGAGTTGACTCACAAATTCGAAGTCAATGGAACCGTTCATCGATGGGAGAGCCGAGATGATGACAATTACAGTCAACCAAGGCTTTTCTGGGAAAAGGTGAGGGAAATGAAATATTTCGGAGTTTGGGATCGGAAATGCCTGAGGGAATTGGTATTTATGGTGTTTCTGGAATCACTGAAAATATAAATTAACCTATGATGTTAAAAATGTTAAAGTTTTATTTTTTTCAGGTTCTCGATGAGCCCAGCCGTGACCGTCTATGCGATAATTTGGCTGGCCCCCTGTCTCAATGTGCTCCACATGTCCAAGAAAGAAGTATCAAGGAGTTCACTAAGGTACATCCAGACTTTGGAAACCAAGTCCGCCATTTGATTTGCCAAGCCACCAAGGGAAAGGGGCAGAGTGGAGATAACAAGAGAATGTCATAAAGCCCATGGACTTATTACATTTATCTTGAAGGTTATTATATTGTAGAATACTGTAGATTTTCATTTTTTAAGTTTTTTAAAATAATTAAACAATATTTGTTCTAAGAAGTGGATACTCGGTGGAATTGATTAATGGTCAAGATAAATAAAGGGGTTTTTAGGTAGAATAGTTATTTATTTCTTATTTTAGACCCGAGATCTCCGTGGTTTCTGCAAAGTGCGAAAAAAATATTCAAAAATCAGAAGTGTAAGTTCTATTTTTTGTTCTTTTTACATTAGCCAATAAAAAATTAAAATTTATTCAAAAGTTAGGGAAATGATTTAATTAAGTTATAAATTTGAATAAAAAATAATTTAAAGAAGTTACAGGTATTTATCTCAATTTCCCTGAAGCTGGATGCTTTGGGACACCACAAACTTGACATTAGTCCTCCTCTGTCGATCCCTTTGCTCTCTTTGCGTTTCTCGACTATCATCAATTCCTTGAGCGGGCGCTGACATTACAGTAGTCAAGATGACGAAAAATATAACAAATAAAAAGTAAAAATTCATGATTTTAGGAGAGTAATTTTGGTTTCGAAGAGAACTCAAGGTTTATATAGCAGTAAAAAATTAAATAATGTGAATTTAAAAAATTTTAACAAAAGAAAAGAGGAGAAAACGAAAATTTACGCTGAGGTAAACAATAAAAGTCGGGAGTAACATGGTCATTGTCTTTCCGATAATCGGTTCGAATTTTTTGTCACAAAATATGCAATTTAACCTCAAAATATATTTTAAAATTAGTAATAATTATAAAAAATTATTATATAATTATCATAATAAAACGTAATTGTTTTTTCTGTAAAAAAAATCTCTGTACTTTAGGAACAAAAGGAATAATTATTTGTGGATAGAATCATCACCTCACTTTGCAGATGTCAAATGGAAATGGAATTTAACCCAGTCTATCCGCCGTTTTTTACTGGGCTGGGGGAGGTTTTCGGGTCTGGGTCATCCAAGCCATTTCAAGCGCTCCGGGTCAACAATGAGGAACCCGTTGAGGATGTGGGCGACCTCTTTGCCACCTTCTCCAGATTGTTCCCCACTTCAATTCTGGAGGAATTCATTCGGGACGTCCCAGATCACCAGTGCCCTGAGGCGTTTGATTTCGGTGGCCTTCCATTGGAGATGATGTTTGAGGTCTTGTAAGTTCAACTTTAAAAAAGGATTTTTAATCGAACAATTAATTATTCTAATTTTTTATCAACACAAAAATGCTAAAGTTAATTTCTATTTTTCTCAGCGAACGTCTGGACGATGCCACCGCCCAAACCTTGGCCGAACTCATGGGCCTCAAAATGGACCCCAAGAATGCGGCCGTTCAGTAAGTAAATATTTTATTATTTTAATAAACAAAACTAAACCAAAAAACATCGAAGCTCGTAAAGAAAAAAATCAGAGATGAGGCTGGATTCCACATTCTATATGATTTATATATAACATTGGACAGGTTCTGATTCTGAATATTCGTCACAAATATTGATTCGCAACATATTACAATAGGGTCTATATTTTTCTCCCAGAATTAGAAATACTTTTCCCCAGAAAAAGGATTTATAGAAAAAATGCTATCTTCCCCAGAAAAGATATATTTTCTCTCAGAAAGAAACTATTTTTTCCCAGAAAAAGTAAATTTATAAAAGTAAGGCATGGAAGTAGATAAAAATGATTAATAAGATATTTTACTTGTAAAATCTATATTTTCCCTATTATAATATAATAAACCCTAGAGGGTAAACTCTACACAATACAATACGTTAACATTACAGTACGATTTAATTTTTATTTCGAATTTAACGAAAGTTTTGCTTTCAACAGAAAAAATCAAATCTTTTAAATGAAAAGGAATTTAACTTGGATAAACTTTTCAGTGTTTTTAAACATGAACACCGCGGCCAAGACGTGTGCGATGAGGCTCTGAGGCATTATCCCCATATGAAGTGGCTCACCGTTTTGGTAAGTTATAGATTTTTTATTAATAACATAATTTAACAATTATAAGTTAACAAAATAAAAATTTTATCTATACTTTCAAGTTAAAAATTTTCTAAAATGATGTACAAAAACTTTTCAAATTTCAGGTGGAAGTGGATTCGGCCTTTATCCTCCAAGAAGAAGTCCTCAAGAAGAGGTATGTGCATGGAATGAAATGTTGCCACATAAGGAGATGGACCTCATTTAACGGTCGCGATTTTTTTGTTACCACCTATCGAGTGAAAAAAAATAGATTATAACTAATTTTCAAATTTGTAGTTATTTATTGTTGATTTTTTGTTAATTATTAAATATACATATACAATACAAAGAACTTGGAAATGTCAAAACTTACATAGGAACAAAAAAGTCTCAACAAAGTATACTAAAATCGAGATCATCGGACATTTATAAGCAAAGAACAAACATCCAAGCCATGGCCAAGTCAGCTTCAACATTAAAAAACTGTGTATCTAACAGAGAAGTATCCGAGGAATCAAAAATACTAAAGGAATTACATAACCATCTGCTTAAAACTGTCTGACAGTGCACTGCAGTGCTGAAAAAAGTCATAGAAAATAATAAATGTTTCGCAACTCTGTCAGCACAGCAAAAATTTCTTTAAGACGACCTTTACCTGCTTAAAAATCTCTGTAAGGAAGAAAGGAAGGTTGTCCATAGAAGACAAAGTATTTTTCATCATAACCACTGACTTCTGAAAAAATGGCTCCGCATGTTTTTAATGTTCGAGTCGAGTTTGCCCCAACACATGATATAGCCAAAATTGAACCGTATCAAGATATTGGGGACCTATTCAGGACCTTTGCCGGCACTTCCCCCAAGTCTCCGTTGGATCAATTTATTCGAAGAGGTCCAAAATTCTGAATGCCCACAAAATTTCGACTTTGAAAAGTTCCGTTGGAAATAAAATTCGGGGTCTTGTAAGTTGTTTCATCTTATTTTACTATTGTGTTTGTTTTAAAAGTTAATTTAGCTTTTTTTGTCGAGCATTTGGACGACGCCACAGCGCAGACTTTGGTACGTTTAACCCGTCTGAATATTGATCCTAAACAAGCGGCATTGCAGTAAGTTCAATTATTTTCAAAGAATACCGTATAAGAACTCATTTTTAATTGGTTTTATAACAATTGTTGGCAATAACTGGTCTTTTCAGTTTTTACAAGCATGCGATCAACCACAGCATCTTCGAAAAAACGCTAAACACATATCCGTATATGAAAAAATTGACTTTATTGGTAAGTTTGACTTCTCGTTTTACATTACAAAAATCAAATATAAGCGACATTTTTTTGTTTTAGACAACCCGTATTACCGAAAACAAAAAGAAGTCATTAGAACAAGGAAAGTCAGAGGAATAAAATTCAGTCATCTGAAGCGGTGGAAAAGTCTCGAGGGAGATGAATTTTTTGCCGTCACTTATACAGTAATCGGAGGTTAATATTGTGCTAGTCGAATAAAATGTTCTTGCACTTTCCTATCATTTATCTTTTTGGTTTTCTGGTCTTCTGACGTTTCGCCGAGTCGTAGCCCTTTTTCCGAACAGTTAAAACACCTACCCAGACCCTGTAGGCGGACACAAACTAGAGCCGGTTAGAGCTCTGGCTTGTCACTTAGTCGATGATTGAACTTCCTGCCACTCATGTTTTGACTTTCGTCATTGGCCTTACGACGTTTTTTTGTTAGGTTTAACGCATTTGGATCTTCGCCGAATTTGAGATAAAGGTACATCCTAGAAGCATCACTTCTTAGTGATTTGGCTAAAAGGGGAGGACACAATAAACCGTATTTAAGGTGATCGACGGAAAGTTGTGAATGGAACTGGAATGACATGCACTTTTTTCAAGGCGTCGTCTAGGTTTTGTTTGTTTTGATAATAATAGTATACGGTAGTCGTCGCATATATGAGAAAAATACTGAATCAAAATCAAACACAATTTTAAGCAGAGCCTCTCTCGGTAATACCTTCTAATACACTTGATTAGCACTGTTCTCTTCGATGCGAGTCTTTTACCGTACCTTACTTTCTTTTCTACATATATAGATACCGTTTCAGGATGAAAAATATATTTTTGATTCTAATCGTTCTTGCCATCTCCGCGACTCAGACTCTTGCCCAATGGGGTATGATGGGTGGAGGTCCAATGGGCGGCATGGGAATGATGGGAGGTGGCCCTGGAATGGGATATGGTGGAATGGGAGGAATGGGCGGTGGATACGGAAGAATGGGAATGATGGGAGGAGGCCCCGGCATGGGCATGGGTAAGATCTTGAAATTTATTTGAATTCGGATGTAGAGATCTCAATTACAACATGTTTTGTTCCCGAAATAGTTGATTTTGTTGAGATTCTTTGACTGATATTTATCTTAAACTTTCTGATGTTCAATTTTCAGGAGGATGGGGATAATTGGATCAATGTACGAAACGATTCTTGATACAGTTCTTTTTCCTTTATGAAGGCAACTTTTTCCATGTATTATAACGTATGTATATTACATGCGGATTTGTATTTATTCTGACTAATAAAACTTAAATCGGATTGTAATTTTTTTAAAAGCATCAACTTTTTGAGAAAATCCAGTGGAATTCATAGTTTGTATCAAGCCTTACACTTTACATTCTCTAATTTCCCACCCACTCAACCAACGTTTCAAATTTTTTAACCCTTTATGCTTCTCTTCTCAACAACTCGGCAACTGCCCTTAGGCAGGCACAAACTTAACCTTCTTGTGGTTCTGATTTGCTCTTCAGTTGATCATTACACTACTGCCCTGCGGCATGAGTGTTTATCCTTTTAATAATTGGGCTTCCGTTTGATTTGAAGCGCTGGGATCGCTGAAGGAGAATATCCGTTTTAATTGGGGTATTATTACTGAAGAGGGAGGTCACTCCGGCTCCTATTTAACGTGGTTAAATTATTATTTTGCGTAAATTTGAAAAAAAGAGTTTAAAAGTAAAGTCGGTGTTTTGGAATGTGCTGAAATTTTTGAAGGTCATCAACGTTGTTTTTGATTCAAATTTGCAGCTACAGTTGGTTTGTAAGGCTAAATTAATAAATATGACACACCAAGCAACCCAAAAGCGCTGGATATGTCGCTGCGCGGACCCCCCACTCGCGGATACAATTTTTTTTGTATTTATTAGAATCAGATTTTTAGAATCAGAAATTTTGGAAAATTTTTGGATTAGTGTGGGTATCAGTCCCCAAAAGGAATTAAAACTTCCGAGAGATTCGAAATATTTAATCATCTTTGTATACAATAGGCTGTAGGTGTTTAGAGGATATGAAAAAATTTATTGGCTTTATCTTCTGAAAGTTTATTATCTCTTAAATGTATGTTGTTTTCAGGAATTGAAGTTCATCGCTGGCTTTCCTCAATTTTCTCCGAAACCTTCCCAAAATAGGCTATCAGTTTCGTTAGCATTTTGACAGTTTGCAATGGTATTTTCCCCACATTTAACGTTGTTTATTCGTCTCTTTTGTGACCTTGAAATTTATTGTACGATAATATGATGGAGATCAGTGTTCAGTCGGGGGTGTAAAGTAAAGTTAAATTTCACAATTGGGTCTGATTGATTCTATTGACGAAGACGATGATTTTGACGTAGAAACGGTAACGTCGGGCTGAATAAAAATGGGATTGGAAGATAGATATTTAATCACGTTTGGGGTTGTGAAATGTTGGCTAAATTCGAAAACCTTCGTGCCGAGCATATAATTCTGATCACTTCTTCAAAAAGTTTTCAGGATGACAAAACTGGTTCTTATTGTTCTTGTTCTGGCCATTGCCACCACGCAGACGCTGGCTCAATGGGGAATGGGTCCAATGGGAGGAATGGGTCCGATGGGGGGAATGGGGATGATGGGAGGAGGATACCCTGGAATGGGCATGGGAATGATGGGTCCAGGAATGGGTTATGGAGGCATGGGTGGAATGGGATACGGTGGAATGGGAATGATGAGACCAGGCATGGGAATGTATGGTCCAGGAATGGGAATGGGACGCATGGGCGGTATGGGTACGTTCTCAGTTAATTATGATCACTGAATATTCACAGTTTTTTTTTGCATTGCCGTGAGCAAGTCTAAATTGATATTTTTCAGGATGGGGATAAGTTAATCAAACGGATATATGTATCATCGTATCTAATATCACACCAAAAAATGTCATCAAGACCAAACTATCTATCTAATATTATTTTTTCTTTAAAATTGTAAAATTGTGTGTATTGTAAAAATACGCGATATAAATAAACCAATAAAATAACACAGTGAGGCCGTCTCACAGCGAGTTGATGTGTTCACAGCGAGAGTTGGTGTGTCCACTCATGCTATTCCTTGAAATTTGGAAAATTCCAACCACGCGTTTGCAGCCTTAGGCTAAAAATGATGTGATGATTGTTGGGTTTTTATGGATGCCCAATCCGTTTAGAATAGTCGGCGAACCCCGGGCTTTAATGCATTAATCATTGCCTTTCCAAGCCTACAATAATAAAAATTCCATTAGACCCGGAACCAAGTCGTAGCTCATAGGCGAACATAAACTCGACCCGGACAGATCTCTTCCTTGCTCTTTAGTTGATCGCTGTTACATCTCGTCACCTAACGTCATGAAATATATTTTCGCCGAATTTGTTTCGAAAGTGCATGGAGAAAAGGGAGGTCATTCCAAGTCGTATTTAATATGACCAGTTGCATGGTATGGTAAATCGACAGTAATATGAAACAACTTGTCCTAATTCTTCTTGTTTTTGCAATTTTTATTGCAAGGACTACTGCTCAATTTGGCGGCATTTTGGGTGGACTTTTGAATCCGGGAATGGGGATGGGAGGCATGGGAATGGGAATGATGGGTCCACCCCCAATGGGTATGGGAGGAATGGGCATGGGAATGGGCCCAGGCATGATGGGCGGCGGTAAGTTCTAAATAACACCAAATCTCGGCTGATTATGCTTGATTTTGGGTTATCTCGTTAATATCTCGTTAAAAGTAGCGTTGATTAGTTGAAATGTTTCTTTCAGGTTGGGGATAATGTTATCAGTTGCCTACGCTTTCGATTGTGACGTGCAATTTTACCACTAATTTGGTGGATCCAACAAGTCCAATGTTACAAGTTATACACGTCAAACTATACTTTGCACTCGTATTTTATATGGTTTGCTCTGATTACTCCCAATAGTGTCTATGTCGTTAACGTATCCAAAAATAATTTTTTAATTCCGTTCGATGTTATTAAGGAAGTCTTTTTTTAGCGATGACATTTCTGCAAAGAGCAACAGAACATAAATCATACATAAATCTGTTTGTTATCTTGGCGGCTACGGTAGCTAAAAATAAAAGACATTGTTTGGTTGCTCCTGGCAATTCTCATATTCGCAAAACGAAGAATTTTTTTCTGTTCGATGTAACAAATGATTTCATTTACTTCGAATTAACGCTAAACTTCTGATTTTTTTTATTATACCTTCTCAAGATAAGACGTTGTAATACTAGTTTCATGGTATCAAAAATACATACATGTAAGAAACATCTCCTTATCTTTGAAACACAATACGTGGTTTTTGGTTGTTCCGTATTACACTGTTTAACCCATCAGAGTGAAATCGATCATAACTGGAATCATTTTCAAAGTCCCGTTGAAGAAAATACATGCAATTCCTTTGCAATTCCAAGTCGCATCTAATGTCAAAAGTCAGATGGAACCAAAATTGAAAACAACATGAAGAAACTTCTACTAATTTTAATGTTTTTTGGAATTTTTGTTGCTAAAAGTGTTGCTCAATTTTGGACCTCTGGGGTTCTTGGGAGGACCGTTGTACCCAGGTATGGGAATGGATCGTATCGGAGTACTGGGTCTGACTCCAGAGCAAATGAAAATGTATGGAATATGTCTCGGCATTTATGAACCCGGTAAGTTCATCAATATTCAACGGCTAAAGAGAACGTTTTTTGAGTGAATTTGGATGTTTTCAGGATGGGGAGGCTGATGTAAATGGGCATAAAGATAAGTAACGTATATGTATGATTCAAAATCATAACATCCATAGCGTATATATATATATATATATGTAATTTGTAATTGTTAATTAAAATGTTTACAAACCCATTCAACGATTTTACAATTGGCGTCATCCAAGATGTGACGCGACATGCTTGCGTTCAATAAGATGCCTAAAATTCTTTTGTCATTTACATTTTTTCACAAAGCGGGAAAATTTAGAATCATTGTTTTTCAAATTCGCTTTGGAGAAAACTTCCTTCCAAGTCGTATTTATCATCACCAGTTGATGGCTGGTTAAATTGTAAACAACATGAAGGAACTTCTTTTTATTGTTTTTGCAACTTCGATTGCAAACATTTCCGCTCAATTTGGATCCTTGGACCTTCTGAGTGGCCTATTGTATCCAGGAATGGGAACAGGAGGTTTAGGAATGTTGGTCGCGACACCGTCTCCAAGTCAAGTGTATGGAATAGGTCTGGGAATTTATGAACCAGGTAGGTCCGCCAACAAAAAACTTTTTTAAAGCTATTTTGGCACTATTAACAATAGAATTACCTTTGAATATTGCATCAAAATTTAGGATAGTAAGACGCGGACTACTGTATCGTTCTAATGAATGTTTTCAGGATGGGGATGAGGCGATGGTAAACAAGGCTCATTTCATGTGCAAAAGTGTCGCAATTGTAAAAAGGCCAAATTGGTATCACTGTCACATGATAATTCCATTTTTTTTGAATAAACAGCTCACCTACAAGATGAACAATTTCGACAATACTATTCTTTAAAAATAGCTGTGGCACTCTTGATGGTTAAAGGTTGGACACTTCATAAAAGTAAGAAAATTGTTTTTTTACCCTTTTTTTTGCAAGGTGTAACAAATGATTTCATTTATTTCGGCAAATGTTTAACGTCGTTAATTGTTCTTTGATTTAAATGATATTAATTTGATTTTGATCGATGAAAGTGGATGAAAATTTATTTTTGTGAGAAAAATAGGATTTTGATATATAATTAAACAACAATTTCAGTTTAAAAAAAAAATTCAAATAAACAGAAAGCTTCTCCAAACATTATGTAAAAATCTTGACAAACTTCTTATGTTAGTAACGAATCAGATCCACTTTACAGAAACGTTTTTCCACAATAGTCGCAATAAAAATAAACAAACTCGATCAATACGTAATGTATTTGTGCAACCAGACAGCCATATGATCAGAAGCTTTCCTTTATTGATCTTAATTTTACTTAAAAATTGTCTTCTCACTGAAGCCGGGACTTATATTTGGAGTAATGGGGTGATAAAATGCCGTAATCAAAGCCTACATGGAATTCATGTTGTGGTATGAATCATTTACCTACGTTTTACGAAGATATTAATGTCCAAGGGTGTTTCCAGAAAGTAGAACTATGGGATGATGACATGTTCTATGACGATCTTCTGGACGTCAAAAATGTTTCAGTTGACGGTTTCTTCAATGTGAATGCTCATCATATGGATCACTTGGGATATCACCCGTCTATAAAAATGTGAGGAGTCAAAATATATAGTGATGTTCTGTACAAAAGGGACAAAAATAATATGGAAATGTTTCGTTGTGTAGAGGTTCTTTATGTTCGCTGTAAAAATCGTTATATATAGAGGGTTTCATTGTCCAAAGGCGTGTTTTAGAGAGGTTTCATATGTGTTTTACAGATATCATCGATGTCACAATATTACCAAAGACTTGGAGTGTCACGTTCACACAAGA
This sequence comes from Bursaphelenchus mucronatus, assembly GCA_025436335.1. Lineage (NCBI taxonomy): Eukaryota > Metazoa > Nematoda > Chromadorea > Rhabditida > Aphelenchoididae > Bursaphelenchus > Bursaphelenchus mucronatus. The sequence continues at coordinate 7,461,382 of CM046358.1, forward strand.
AATCTTGAATATCATGAGAAATTCAAGACATATTATGAACATTTTAATGTTATCAATCTGATGAATGTTGAGAACCTCAAAGTCGACAATTCTTCTTGTTGGAATGACCGTTATAAAGACAAAATATAAACTTTTTAAAAGAAAAGTTTTGGTTTTGATGCCTTGCAATGTCATAAAAAATGCTCCAAGGATCGTAGGGTTTTCGTATGTTTTTTAAAAATAACGTTGGCAGACTTCTCGACACTAGACTTTTCTGCATCGAGCAATTGAATAACCCCACTCCAACTGCATTTTTGTGGTCTCCACCAGCAAGTGCATAATACAAAATTCCGCATCCCGGAAAAGAAGTCAAAAAACACTGTGTGTCGGCAATAAAACACGAAAAAATCTACCCACTGCACGCACAAGAAACGAAGTGTAAAAAGTGGTGTTTGTTTCGTAGTTTTATCTCCTTTTTCCTAACAAGTAAAGTGTTCTCTCTGGACCTCCTACTTTTTGCAGAGACATAGTTCAAAAAATCCCTGGGCTGACCACGAACATTTAAAAAACCTCTGCATAATTTTTAGTTTAAGGGTCGAAATAGTCCAAAAGCTGGTCGCATTTCTCGATAAAAGCGCAAAAAAAATATGGGTAAAGCCACGTGTTCTTAGAGGCCATTTTTTGGGGGAAAAATATTAGGGATTTCTTGAGCTCGATAACGCTTCTTTCACAATTCAGAAGCAAAATAAAAAAAGAAAGTTATCGCCTCCTTTGTAGGCTAAAAGAACGGGTGAAAGCCTATGAGTAATCGAGTTGTTTTTGGATTTTTAATATGTTTTGGACTCCAAATTATTAATTGGGAACCCTCGGGGACATATATTCATGCCCATGGAACGCTCAGATGCCGGAATCAGACATTACATGGCTTGAACAAAGTTGTAAGTATCTTCTTTCTATTTTGTGATAGAATAAACAAAATGAGTAAATTCTGTTTTAGAGAGTCGAATTGTGGGATAAGGACCTCCTTTTCGATGACCAGTTGTATGAAAGAGAAGCTTGGGATGACGGGACATTCTTTGTTGGTACGAGACATTTTGATGTCTTTGGATGTCGACCTTATATTAAAATGTAAGCAGTATATAAGTAAAGAACAAGCAAAGGTGGTAAAACTTCCTTATTCTTGCCCCAACTTATAATTTCGCGCAAACTGGTCAGAAGTGTGGTATTCTTTGTTTTGCGTACCATCTAACCTTCAAATACGGGTGAAGCCTGCGATTTCCTGTTTTATACGATGAAACCTGTCCGGAACTGACTTTGTTCTCCTTTTAGCTATCACCGTTGTCAACCTGCTGTCCAATCCTTATCCTGCTACGTTCATAAGCGATATTTCGGTTACAATGAGAAGGAACACCACTATTACCAGGACATGGGGATCATCCATCTTGAATCCGTTGAGAATGAATTCCAAGACAGCACCAAATGCGAAAACACTCTTTATAACGAATAACTTAAAAATATCACCTTTAATTTTTTTTAAATCTCATATCGAATAAATCTAAGGAGTGACGAAGGGAGGGTAATCATTTTCGTCTTCGAAATTATCCAATCGAAGCCGTTCTTTTTCGTCATCATTTTTTCTGTAGGCAACTTTTTCGGGGAAAATGGCGTCATTCAAAACATCCTTGTAATCGGCGACACCCGGGATGGGCCCTAGGTAATCGGTGTTGTAATTCTTGGCGTAGACCTGCAATTCCCTGGGATTAACTGTGGACTAATACATGACAAAACTATCAAAAAATTAATTTTTCAATTCAAGATCGAGCTAAAAAGAAGTTCCAAGTCAAGGCTCGGGCGCAGCTTGAAAAAATATTTCTTGAACAGAGCAGAAAAACGAAAGTAAACCCAAGTTTAGCATATATATAATTCTAGCAATACTACTAAAAGTTATTATGTAAAACTACCCTTTTTAACTTTTCTTTCCCAACTTACCGCTCTTCCATGGGGACAATACGTATGGGTGCTGTTGCAGGGAGGAAGCACATCTTCGATTGGTCTGACAATAAAAATGAAAAAAAAGCTAATAAAATTAAAATCTCCTTAATATGTTTTGGTACTATGCAAGATTTTTAGATGGACAAAAAATTTGTAAAAAAATAGTTTTTTAGGAAAAAATTAAATGAAAAAATAAATTTCTGGAAGATTTCTCGATTTTTTACTGGAGTCAGAGAAGATACTTTATTTAAATTTGAAAGCTTTAAAAGGAAAAGTTATAACGTGAACTTACAAAGTATTCGAGGGCTCCAGGAGCAAGACAAAGATGAAGAGCAGGGCAAACATGACAAAGATCGTGCTTACTACTCGAGACGCGGCCGAAAAGCAATTCTCTGACGACCGGAATAGCAAAGCAAAGCAAACAACAAAACAATCCAAAAATAAATATAAAATTTGAATAAAAAACGAAAATCGATATTACGAACTAAAAAAAAAAAATAAATTTCAAAATATTTTTATTCAAAAAATAAAATTCAACACAAGATAGATTATCACTAGAAATTTTTAAATAAGATACATTGTCATGCACCGCTCTAGCCAATCAGTCCTCTAAGAAACACAAAAATTGTATACTTCAAATAAGTATTTGGCCCAATACTTTATCTGTTTTTATTGACGTGATACATATGTGTACGACGCAATAAATCCTGATGCTCCGATAAATTCCTGCAACCACGTTTTTCAGAGAAATCGGATATTAGCGTTATGGCATCGAATGTTACGCATTGCCGTTGCATCGGTTGTCTGATGGTATTACTCGAAAAAGCAAATTTTTTTTCTAATTGTAAGCACAATTTTAGTCGGAACGGATTCAAAAAAATGCTGAAAGAACTTTAAAGGTCAACATTAATATGCTAAGTCTTTGCATTTATGTGCTGGATTGCTTCAACGAATAAAAATCTCACACTCTCCAAAAACAAATAACAAATTGACACAAAGTTCTCGGATTTGAATAAATTTCTCTGAAATCTAGTAGGTGGGTCGTGAAATTAGCTACCACCGAACTGTGGACCTTTCCCGGCCATCAAAGTCGATCAGGTCAATGGCAAGCACGGATTAACTTTGTTAGTATATAACCATCCCCCACCAACCTTTTATCATCCTTCATTTCGAATCCATTCGAAATCAGCGAAACTCCAAATTCCAAAAATGAAGTGTGTTGTGTTCCTCTCCTTCTTGGCCTTCTCCATGGCCCAAGACTTCCCAACCCTTCCCAATCTTTCACCTGTAACTCTACCGGAGCCACAAGAGCCATCTTTGGAGGCTTTGGTTGAAATCCTCAACAAAATCCTGGAGAGTCTCCACCTTCCAACCATCAATCCCGAAGCCGTCACCTTCCCCGACTTAGAAGTTGAAGGAGGTCGAGTGAAGAGAGATATCTTTTCTGGAGCCACTGGCCTTCCATCTTCTCCTTTGGCGGCAATCATCGAGCTTCTGAACAAGATCCTCGAATCTCTGAATCTCCCCACCGTCAACCCTGAATCCGTTACCGTCCCATCTTTTGATTCTGGCCGAGTCAAGAGAGATGTCATCCAGCCAGTTGGTGAAGAGCCTTCTCTGATCTTTCTTATCGAGATCCTGAACCAGATCTTGGAAGCTCTGAATCTGCCCACCATCAACCCTGAGGAAGTAACCGTCCCTTCAGATGTTACCGGTCGTGTCAAGAGAGATGTAGCCAGTGGAATCACCCTTCCTTCCGACTCCCTTCTCTCTGAATTGTTTGCCAAACTTCTAGAGATCATTGCCAAATTGGAGAGCCTCGGAGCCGGCTCTGGAGTCACCCTTCCCGTCAGCCGGGCTACTCGTCTCCCATTCCCTCTCCCATCGTTGTAAATTGAGATTTCAAATGTTTATGGTGTAAAGATTTTTTGCAATAAATACTTTAGCGTCAGTCTTGTTTATCTTTGAAATTTGGGTCCTTATTTTTGAAGAAAGAAAAATCTGTCTGCAATAAACATAAGAACGCTTTGCACAGTTTTAAAATTATTGTTGTATTGCTGTTGTTACAGTTCACAAGGAAAAAACAACATGGACCGTCGAAACAATTCTGAATAAATGAAAAGTTTGATGTTTTCGTCTGCTAAACAACACATAATAGCGCGGTTTATCGCAAGTTTAAGGTTAGGTCATGTTCTGGTTCATGTAAATGTGGCTAGTTGTTTAAATTTTGGAACGTTTGAAGTAATTCTCCAGCAAATGTAATGTATTGCGCGTGAAATAAAAATGAAGTCTTGGTTCTGAGTCTGCTATTGTCCTGAGGCAAAACATGTTCTTGCGACGTTCTTCTATACCTAATGTTTATGCAGACTGCCAAGTTTGATAGCTGTGCACTTCCAATTCACTGTGCAATGGGCGTTTCCAAAATTTTTTGGCGACAATTAAAAGCAAAGTCTGTAATCTTTCGATTTATTTTGCCTTCTGAGGTTTCTGTATGGGGCGGAAACCATCAAATAACATAGTCAAGTTCTCAAAAAGCGTGCTAAACAACAAAAAAGCGTGCTAAACAATTTTTGTCATCAGAAACTTACCCTGGTCAAGGTATGAAGTGTCTGTTTCTGCTGTCAAAAAACATTACTCCCAAAACTGCTAAAAATTTTTGTGGGAAAGTCCTCTAATGACAATTCAAAACTAACCAAACGAGTATGTAATTTCTCAGTTGTAAATAACGAGTAAGAAATGCATAAAATTGGTAAATTTTAAATTACTTTTTGAAAGACCAAAAATTTTTTTTAATTATATTTTCAAAAATGTATTAAGTCGTCGAAACGTCGTACTGACTCAGTAAAATCTGTCAAAAAGTTTAGGCAACCCCTTTGCTTAGCAGTCAAAATATGAAGTTGAATGATATATATCATGAAGAAAGTCATCGAACTTTTCGTTTTGTTTTTTTCCTTGTGAACTGTAACAACAGCAATACAACAATAACCCTAAGATTAAGCAAAGCGAACTATATATTTATAATACATAACCTCAAAATGCCCTCAAATTCCAAAGATTAACAAGGCTGACGCGAAAGTATTTATTGCAAAAATTCTTTACACTATAAACATTTGAAATCTCAATTTACAACGATGGGAGAGGGAATGGGAGACGAGTAGCCCGGCTGACGGGAAGGGTGACTCCAGAGCCGGATCCGAGGCTCTCCAATTTGGCAATGATCTCTAGAAGTTTGGCAAACAATTCAGAGAGAAGGGAGTCGGAAGGAAGGGTGATTCCACTGGCTACATCTCTCTTGACACGACCGGTAACATCTGAAGGGACGGTTACTTCCTCAGGGTTGATGGTGGGCAGATTCAGAGCTTCCAAGATCTGGTTCAGGATCTCGATAAGAAAGATCAGAGAAGGCTCTTCACCAACTGGCTGGATGACATCTCTCTTGACTCGGCCAGAATCAAAAGATGGGACGGTAACGGATTCAGGGTTGACGGTGGGGAGATTCAGAGATTCGAGGATCTTGTTCAGAAGCTCGATGATTGCGGCCAAAGGAGAAGGTGGAAGGCCAGTGACTCCAGAAAAGATATCTCTCTTCACTCGACCTCCTTCAACTTCTAAGTCGGGGAAGGTGACGGCTTCGGGATTGATGGTTGGAAGGTGGAGACTCTCCAGGATTTTGTTGAGGATTTCAACCAAAGCCTCCAAAGATGGCTCTTGTGGCTCCGGTAGAGTTACAGGTGAAAGATTGGGAAGGGTTGGGAAGTCTTGGGCCATGGAGAAGGCCAAGAAGGAGAGGAACACAACACACTTCATTTTTGGAATTTGGAGTTTCGCTGATTTCGAATGGATTCGAAATGAAGGATGATAAAAGGTTGGTGGGGGATGGTTATATAGTATCAGAGTTAATCCGATTGCCTCAATGATCTTACCAATTGGCTATTTCTGTCAGAAAAATATTATTATTTGTGTGTTAAGTTTCATAACCCCTTCGTAGTTTGAACCCATAATAATGCAAATCCATTGACATATTACTTTAAGCCAAATAATTACTTTGAGCGTGTATTTGTGAGGCTGTTCACCGGAAGTCGATGACATCATGAATACCATAGGTTGTACTAGATGCGTATGGTTTTATTCTTGATGTCTGTTGCTGAATTAGTTTGACTCAAATCATAATGCACTTGTTGCCACTGAGTGTTCAAAATGAAATTTAAACAAAAAAAAGAAATTCAGAATTTAAAATATGTAAAAGTACAGGAATGAAGTTCAAGATGACGTCAGCTTCCGACGTGGAAAACCCCTCTTCGTCCTTGTTCTAAAAAAATGATGAAACAAAAAATAACACAGTGACAGTTATTGTCAATGGATTTAAATAATTATGGGATCAAATTGCGATGGGGTTTTGAAACTGAACACACAAATAATAATATTGTTCTGACAGAAATAGCCAATTGGTAAGATCATTGAGGCAATCGGATTAACTCTGATACTATATAACCATCCCCCACCAACCTTTTATCATCCTTCATTTCGAATCCATTCGAAATCAGCGAAACTCCAAATTCCAAAAATGAAGTGTGTTGTGTTCCTCTCCTTCTTGGCCTTCTCCATGGCCCAAGACTTCCCAACCCTTCCCAATCTTTCACCTGTAACTCTACCGGAGCCACAAGAGCCATCTTTGGAGGCTTTGGTTGAAATCCTCAACAAAATCCTGGAGAGTCTCCACCTTCCAACCATCAATCCCGAAGCCGTCACCTTCCCCGACTTAGAAGTTGAAGGAGGTCGAGTGAAGAGAGATATCTTTTCTGGAGTCACTGGCCTTCCACCTTCTCCTTTGGCCGCAATCATCGAGCTTCTGAACAAGATCCTCGAATCTCTGAATCTCCCCACCGTCAACCCTGAATCCGTTACCGTCCCATCTTTTGATTCTGGCCGAGTCAAGAGAGATGTCATCCAGCCAGTTGGTGAAGAGCCTTCTCTGATCTTTCTTATCGAGATCCTGAACCAGATCTTGGAAGCTCTGAATCTGCCCACCATCAACCCTGAGGAAGTAACCGTCCCTTCAGATGTTACCGGTCGTGTCAAGAGAGATGTAGCCAGTGGAATCACCCTTCCTTCCGACTCCCTTCTCTCTGAATTGTTTGCCAAACTTCTAGAGATCATTGCCAAATTGGAGAGCCTCGGAGCCGGCTCTGGAGTCACCCTTCCCGTCAGCCGGGCTACTCGTCTCCCATTCCCTCTCCCATCGTTGTAAATTGAGGTTTCAAACGTTTATGGTGTAAAGAGTTTTTGCAATAAATAATTTTCGCATCAACCTCATCTGTTTCTGTATTGTTGAAAAAGTACAGGTGTGTAATTACAATTCAGTCGACAAAATAGCGCGCTAAAAGAGAGAACGAATAGCGTTAGACCAACTATCGCCCCTTCCCCAACCAAAATCGGGATCCGCTCTCTCCCTTTCGCGAAAAGATTGAGATTCTCTTCGGTTTAATAACCCGAGTTTGAGGTTAGCTCATGTTCTAGCTCATGTAAATGTGGCAAGTTAACGAAATTTTGGAACGTTTGAGGTTATTCTCGGACAAATACTTGCATGTGGAAAGAAATTATATCTTTTCAAGACGTTGGGAAGCTCCGTGCCATTTCCAAAAAATGTCAATTCATTTTTTTACTATTTACGTTTGAAAATGTTTCAAAATGTGTGATCCACACTTGACTTAACATATCAACATTGTTTCCAGACCTCACATGGGCAATTCAACATGATGACTAATTTGCTGCAAAAAGATTGGAAAATAAAGTCTCATTTTCTAAATATAAAGATGGGATTATGTTCAAAGATGACTCAAAACATACCAAAATTTAACTATTACGCCTGCCACATTTACATGGGCCAGAACATGAGATGTAGTTTCCATAAATGTCAAGTTAAATGGATGAGGGAGGCTGGTCAGACGCGCCAGGCAAGCGCTGACCGCCATCTCCATTTTTATAGAGCCTACTTATGTAAGAGCAAGCTAACAAGTTTAGGTGTTGATTTCAGTTCGTCCAGCCCAAAGGCTGATTAATACAAATAAAAGCGCGCGTAATACTAACATACTACTAGATCATTACACCTCTTTACCTTACTGGTCTTCCGGGGTATCTTCTGGCTTATTTGCCCATCAACTGTACTCGATAACTTTAATATCAATATATTGCCGATAATAATCCCGTGCACGTAAATAACTCTTGCCCGAGTATTTCAAAACCTTTCCCAATAAATATAATGATCACGACGCACGTCTGCGCCGGAACGGTCGACCCAGACATGGCAAAACGGGCCGGGCCGGGGGCCCGTTTAAAGTTGGGCCCGGCCCGGCCCTTTTCAAAATTTCCAAAGCCCGGCCCGGCCCCGGGGTACCTTGGGCCCGGCCCGGCCCCGGCCCTTTTTTTTGTTTAAAGTTTTTACTTTAAACTAACATCATAACGTTGTTCGCAGTACTCGAATTAGCCCAAAAACGTTTTAAAATTTAAAAATCGATCAACCTATACCCAAGATATTGTTGATTTTTTTAAATATTATCCATGATTTGTCTTTCGGCGAAAAAGATGTTCAGATATTGGAAATATATGCAAAAAAGCTGAAACGCATCAAAAATTTGAAGATTCGGAAATGATAATCAGAACCTGAAATTTTTTGTCCCAAATTTTGGTTTATTTGATTTTTTTAAAGGTCGAAAAATCGAACGATAGGTATTCATGTCATAAGAGTGAAGAAAAGACTTCAGATGGGCTGCTCGACTGTCAAATCCATCGTAGAAATCCTTGAGAAAGCAAGAGAAACTTTAAACAACCGTAGTCAAAAAAATTTTTTTGCGAAAAAATTACAACAAAATGCCAAAAAAAATTTGGCACCTAAATTTTTCGTTGCAAGACAATTTTTTTTTTGAAAAAAGGGGCCGGGCCAAGGGGGCCCAAAAAATTCCAAGACCTTTTTCAAAATTTCTAAAGCCCGGCCCCCTTGCCATGTCTGGGTCGACCGATTCCTAGCTCTGGCGGTCCTTGGCTTTTGTACTAGTCCCATAAATCAATCCCTTTTCCCACGCTTTTCGTTTGTTTTTTTTGCCTTGTGAACTGTAACAACGGCAATACAACAATAACTCTAAGATTACCAACTCCAATGGATACACGATGTGCCTAGCCAGAACCGGCTCGGGGACAAAAAGGCCCGAAAAAAGCGGGGACAAAACCGTCCCATACGAAAAATACAAGTGTGCAATTACAATTCAGTCGACGAAATAGCGCGCTAAAAGAGAGAACGAATAGCGTTAGACCAACTATCGCCCTTCCCCAACCAAAATCGGGATCCGCTCTCTCCCTTTCGCCGACAATTGGCGTTCTCTTCGGTTTAATAACCAAAGTTTGAGGTTAGCTCATGTTCTGGCTCATGTAAATGTGGCAAGTTAGCGAAATTTTGGAACGTTTGAGGTTATTCTCGAACAAATACTTGCATGTTGACAGGAATTATCTTTTCAAGACGTTGTAATTACACACCTGTACTTTTTCAACAATACAGAAACAGATGAGGTTGATGCGAAAATTATTTATTGCAAAAACTCTTTACACCATAAACATTTGAAATCTCAATTTACAACGATGGGAGAGGGAATGGGAGACGAGTAGCCCGGCTGACGGGAAGGGTGACTCCAGAGCCGGATCCGAGGCTCTCCAATTTGGCAATGATCTCTAGAAGTTTGGCAAACAATTCAGAGAGAAGGGAGTCGGAAGGAAGGGTGATTCCACTGGCTACATCTCTCTTGACACGACCGGTAACATCTGAAGGGACGGTTACTTCCTCAGGGTTGATGGTGGGCAGATTCAGAGCTTCCAAGATCTGGTTCAGGATCTCGATAAGAAAGATCAGAGAAGGCTCTTCACCAACTGGCTGGATGACATCTCTCTTGACTCGGCCAGAATCAAAAGATGGGACGGTAACGGATTCAGGGTTGACGGTGGGGAGATTCAGAGATTCGAGGATCTTGTTCAGAAGCTCGATGATTGCGGCCAAAGGAGAAGATGGAAGGCCAGTGGCTCCAGAAAAGATATCTCTCTTCACTCGACCTCCTTCAACTTCTAAGTCGGGGAAGGTGACGGCTTCGGGATTGATGGTTGGAAGGTGGAGACTCTCCAGGATTTTGTTGAGGATTTCAACCAAAGCCTCCAAAGATGGCTCTTGTGGCTCCGGTAGAGTTACAGGTGAAAGATTGGGAAGGGTTGGGAAGTCTTGGGCCATGGAGAAGGCCAAGAAGGAGAGGAACACAACACACTTCATTTTTGGAATTTGGAGTTTCGCTGATTTCGAATGGATTCGAAATGAAGGATGATAAAAGGTTGGTGGGGGATGGTTATATAGTATCAGAGTTAATCCGATTGCCTCAATGATCTTACCAATTGGCTATTTCTGTCAGAACAATATTATTATTTGTGTGTTCAGTTTCAAAACCCCATCGAAATTTGATCCCATAATTATTTAAATCCATTGACTCTAACTGTCACTGTGTTATTTTTTGTTTCATCATTTTTTTAGAACAAGAATGATGAGGGGTTTTCCACGACGGAAGCTGACGTCATCTTGGACTTTTTATTTCTGTTTTGTCGTGCTTGTTGACTACATCCATTACATCTATGTTTCTAGTGCTTGTTGCTTCGTACTTTCATTTTAATGACAAGTTACAGAGAAACATTGGGAATACCATAAGATAAAAGTTCAGAAAATTTTCTTAGCTTGGTATGTATGCCGGGAAGGACAACACTGATTAAAGTACTGAGTGGGCGTGGAAACCATGAAATAAAGAATTGTAATCTTTGAATTTTCGATTTATTATTAACAGTTGATGCGTCTGTTACGTGATTTTTTTGCTTCTCAGTGACATTATGTAAAGTGGTACGACATTTTCAGGCTATTGCAACATTGTTCACTTTATTGTACTATTCTTGACATGTAAAAAGTTAATAAAGTTAAGTTATAATATTATAATATTCAAAGTTGATTATGTCTTCTCTTCCAAATCAAATTTCATCTGAGGAACCTTTAGTCTTTCGATGACTTGACTCATCGAAACGACTCTGTTTCTCTTATGCCCTTGGGCATTTTCGACTGGACTGACGTCATAGATTGGAGAGGTCAGAGCCGGCGAATATTCAACGCGAACGGAATCAATGGGCTCCATTCCAGCTGTATTTGTTTCGAGATTTTTTAGTTCGGAAGTCAGAAGAGCGATCTAAAATTTGATTTAATTTATATAAAAACTCCTTGAAGATGAGTAGAGGGGGCGTATTACAATTTCTTTTTATGTGACAAACACTGTGGAATGAGTGAGTCAAACGATCGATCTAAAACTCTTTGTATACAACTAAATTGGGGATACATTGGAATGTTATATTACATTTATATCACTTTCTACGTAGTGTTTTTAATCCAGGACTTTGAAATTTGTGGAATCTTTTACAATTCAGAACGACAGAGGTTTTAGCCCTAAAATCCCATACGAAGACTAGATTCTTGAAAGTTTTATATTCTAAAATACGTATATATAGGTTTGTTTTGTAAAATGGGAGCTATGAATCTCGAGTTTGGCTTAGCAAAATTTATATACTTCTAAACATTGTATCTTGAGAGTATCGTAGTTTTTCATACACAAATGTCGTTATCGGTCACCTTTTTACGAATTTGGATATTTTTATTGTTCCAAAACTCACTTCCTGATCATTTTTATGGACTTGATCCCTTAATGCATCCAACTCAATAGCCTTTTCAACTGGTTCACTGTAATATCGAATCCGAAGAGAGCTCAATTTGGATCTTAATTTGGATAAGTGAGCCCTTGCTTCTCTTCTTTCACCATAAATTTTCTTAAGCTTTGTAATCTGTGACTGAAGATGTTCTTCGTGCTGAAGTTAAAATCAAATAATATTTTGATTAATACAAAAGTCACCTTTTCCTGCAGAAATTTCCGTAGATCCTGAAGAATCCTAATTCGGATACTGTGGTATCTTTTTGTCATGAACTCGACCGTTTTTTTCTCTGCTTCTCTGACAATAAAGAACCTTCTTTCATCGTATTGCTTGTTCCCATCCAACAGTTTCTGTTCAATCTGGATCGTCGCTTTCGAACATTCTCGAACATATTCCTCCATATTTTTCATAACTTCTCGAGAATTTCGCTGCAGTGATTCCCAATGCGACTTCAGGTTTTCTTCCTGAAAATGGAGGTTTAGGAATCTTGAAAGACAAAAATCTTGTTAACGCTGTAAACGTTTTGTATAACCGATGCAAGAGTCATATGATTATTGACTATAGACAAATTTCGCAAAATAAAATCTCGTTTAATAGTATAAAAGTTCCAAATTTGTGTCAAGTTTTACATATTAAAGTCTCAGCGTTCCTGTCAACCTATCTATGTACATACGTCTCACAAAAGATGACCAAATAAACCCCTAAAAGGTTTGCAAGCTTACCATATTATCCTCTCCACAAATTTGAGAAAAAATTTCATCGAACCTTCTTTGCTGCTCCATTGCCTCATCGTATGTCTTCATTTCACCAACCTTGCGTGCAATATCATCCAATTCTGTCATCACATTATTTAATTTCTTGTCTTCATCTTCCTCTTCAGTTATAAAAAATCGCTGCATTCTTTCTCGATGAGCATTTATCAATGTTAAATAGGTCTGTTTTACAGTGCGATGAGAGAACTCAGATGTAAATGTCTGGTTGTAGAGTTCTTGAAGCATCTGGAAATATATGTATTGTATACAAGTTAGTACATGTTAAACTTTGTCTTGGTCAATGCAACTTCGTTTTTTTAAGGAAAAGAAAGACAATAAAACCAGAAAAGGCTAAAAGATAGATAACGATGCCTACCGGCTGGATTCCAAGATGCTCCCACCAATCGATGAATTCTTTATCAGCAAAAGCTGGGGTCGGATCCAGAATTTCCACCATGTTTCCAGTGTCCTTTAGCTTCAAAGCCTCAACAAATCAAACTTTCCTTGCCAAGAAACAAAAGTTTACGGCCAAATAAGCATAATTCCAATTCTGTTTCCGGCCATTTCCTGCGGGGACTACACTCCCAATCATTGAACACCGCCACCCTTAGCGTTGCTTAATACAGTCATGCTAATCGTCTACTCTGAGCACCTACATAACCTTCTGTAAATCTACCGTAGACTTGCTAACCATTTTTAATCAAAGGTTGGGTTTAATTGCTTAGTACGTAAACCACCATTGCCAAGAATAAATCTACATTTGGACAAAGAAAGAAGAATGGAGACCAGGTTTTGCGGGTAAAGCAAGAGTTCGCCTCAAAAAACACCATTGTGATACCAAACATATCTCCTATTTACATTAAAATGTAAGTCACTTTCATGGGAAAACAGTGCGGCCTTTACTTTTCTAAAATATCAGTAGTCAAAATGGATTTAAAAAATGATGAAAGAATTTTAAAGGTCAAAATTACTATGTAAAGTAACCGAGTTGATGCGTTGCATCGTATAAACGAATACAAACTTTATGAAAACAAATAACAAATTGACACAAAGTTCTCGGATTTAAATAAATTTCTCTGAAATCTAGTAGGTGGGTCGTGAAATTAGCCACCACCGAACTGTGTGTGGACCTCTTCCGGCCATCAAAGTCGATCAGGTCAATGGTAAACACGGATTAACTTTGTTAGTATATAAACCATCCCCACCAACCTTTTATCATCCTTCATTTCGAATCCATTCGAAATCAGCGAAACTCCAAATTCCAAAAATGAAGTGTGTTGTGTTCCTCTCCTTCTTGGCCTTCTCCATGGCCCAAGACTTCCCAACCCTTCCCAATCTTTCACCTGTAACTCTACCGGAGCCACAAGAGCCATCTTTGGAGGCTTTGGTTGAAATCCTCAACAAAATCCTGGAGAGTCTCCACCTTCCAACCATCAATCCCGAAGCCGTCACCTTCCCCGACTTAGAAGTTGAAGGAGGTCGAGTGAAGAGAGATATCTTTTCTGGAGTCACTGGCCTTCCACCTTCTCCTTTGGCCGCAATCATCGAGCTTCTGAACAAGATCCTCGAATCTCTGAATCTCCCCACCGTCAACCCTGAATCCGTTACCGTCCCATCTTTTGATTCTGGCCGAGTCAAGAGAGATGTCATCCAGCCAGTTGGTGAAGAGCCTTCTCTGATCTTTCTCATCGAGATCCTGAACCAGATCTTGGAAGCTCTGAATCTGCCCACCATCAACCCTGAGGAAGTAACCGTCCCTTCAGATGTTACCGGTCGTGTCAAGAGAGATGTAGCCAGTGGAATCACCCTTCCTTCCGACTCCCTTCTCTCTGAATTGCTTGCCAAACTTCTAGAGATCATTGCCAAATTGGAGAGCCTCGGATCCGGCTCTGGAGTCACCCTTCCCGTCAGCCGGGCTACTCGTCTCCCATTCCCTCTCCCATCGTTGTAAATTGAGATTTCAAATGTTTATGGTGTAAAGAATTTTCGCAATAAATTTATTTTGCATTAATTTCTATTTTTATTGACGAAGTATTGGAGATTTATAGAGCAGTGGCCGACCAATGGAAATGTCTATGGCTGGCAGAGGTTTGTAACGTTTGTCCACTTTTTTATATTGACAATGGGACTTCATTTCCAATGTCTTTGCAGGAAATTAGTTGTCATGATTAATTGAAATCTTGCATATGGTATTCTGTAAGCCAGGTTGATATGTTAAGTCAAGTGTGGATCACACATTTTGAAACATTTTCAAACGTAAATAGTTAAAAAATGAATTGACATTTTTTGGAAATGGCACGGAGCTTCCCAACGTCTTGAAAAGATATAATTTCTTTCCACATGCAACTATTTGTTCGAGAATAACCTCAAACGTTCCAAAATTTCGTTAACTAGCCACATTTACATGAGCTAGAACATGAGCTAACCTCAAACTCGGGTTATTAAACCAAAGATAAAGTCAATCGTTTCGCGAAAGGGAGAGAGCGGATCCCGATTTTGGTTGGGGAAGGGGCGATAGTTGGTCTAACGCTATTTGTTCTCTCTTTTAGCGCGCTATTTCGTCGACTGAATTGTAATTACACACTTGTATTTTTCGTATGGGACGGTTTTGTCCCCGCTTTTTTCGGGCCTTTTTGTCCCCGAGGCAGTTCTGGCTGGGAACATCGTGTATCCATTGGAGTTGGGAACTTCACAAACTGCAGAGTTAATTAGGTACTACTAGTACTTGGTACTAAAAAGTTCTAGGAAAAATTGTGCCTTCAGACGTTAATGCTGTTGGTTTGGTGCCTAGTGCTGCTTAAAAAACACTTGGTACTCTATGGTACAAGGTGGTACTACATAGCACGAAGTGAAAATAAGCCGTAACGCGTTAATGCCGTTGTTTTGGTACGCAGTACTGATCAGAAGTTAATTTTCTGCAAAATCAATTCGTGCTATGTAGTACCACCTTGTACATACGCTACTAAATGCTAAAAACACATTTTTTGAGCAGCGCTAGGCACTAAACCAACCGCATTAATATCTGAATGCACAATTTTTACTACTACTTTATACATAGTACCAATTGCTAGTAGTACCTAAATAACTCTGCAGTTTGTAAAGTTACCAACTCCAATGGATACACGATGTGCCCAGCCAGGACCGGCTTGGGGACAAAAACATCCTGGGGACAAAACCGGTCTGGGGACAGAACCGGGCTCAATCGTATTTTTTCAACAATACAGAAACAGATGAGGTTGATGCGAAAACTATTTATTGCAAAAACTCTTTACACCATAAACATTTGAAATCTCAATTTACAACGATGGGAGAGGGAATGGGAGACGAGTAGCCCGGCTGACGGGAAGGGTGACTCCAGAGCCGGATCCGAGGCTCTCCAATTTGGCAATGATCTCTAGAAGTTTGGCAAGCAATTCAGAGAGAAGGGAGTCGGAAGGAAGGGTGATTCCACTGGCTACATCTCTCTTGACACGACCGGTAACATCTGAAGGGACGGTTACTTCCTCAGGGTTGATGGTGGGCAGATTCAGAGCTTCCAAGATCTGGTTCAGGATCTCGATAAGAAAGATCAGAGAAGGCTCTTCACCAACTGGCTGGATGACATCTCTCTTGACTCGGCCAGAATCAAAAGATGGGACGGTAACGGATTCAGGGTTGACGGTGGGGAGATTCAGAGATTCGAGGATCTTGTTCAGAAGCTCGATGATTGCGGCCAAAGGAGAAGGTGGAAGGCCAGTGACTCCAGAAAAGATATCTCTCTTCACTCGACCTCCTTCAACTTCTAAGTCGGGGAAGGTGACGGCTTCGGGATTGATGGTTGGAAGGTGGAGACTCTCCAGGATTTTGTTGAGGATTTCAACCAAAGCCTCCAAAGATGGCTCTTGTGGCTCCGGTAGAGTTACAGGTGAAAGATTGGGAAGGGTTGGGAAGTCTTGGGCCATGGAGAAGGCCAAGAAGGAGAGGAACACAACACACTTCATTTTTGGAATTTGGAGTTTCGCTGATTTCGAATGGATTCGAAATGAAGGATGATAAAAGGTTGGTGGGGGATGGTTATATAGTATCAGAGTTAATCCGATTGCCTCAATGATCTTACCAATTGGCTATTTCTGTCAGAACAATATTATTATTTGTGTGTTCAGTTTCAAAACCCCATCGAAATTTGATCCCATAATTATTTAAATCCATTGACTCTAACTGTCACTGTGTTATTTTTTGTTTCATCATTTTTTTAGAACAAGAATGATGAGGGGTTTTCCACGACGGAAGCTGACGTCATCTTGGACTTTATTATTTCTGTTTTGTCGTGCTTGTTGACTACATCCATTACATCTATGTTTCTAGTGCTTTTTGCTTCGTACTTTCATTTTAATGACAAGTTACAGAGAAACATTGGCAATACCGTAAGAGAAAAGTTCAGAAAATTTTCTTAGCTTGGTATGTATGCCGGAAAGGACAACACTGATTAAAGTACTGAGTGGGCGTAAAAGCCATGAATTAAAAAATTGTAATCTTTGAATTTTCGATTTATTAACAGTTAATGAGTTTTGTAGGTGATTTCTTTACTACTCAGTGGCATTATGTAACGTGAAACGACATTCCAGGGCTTTTACAACATTGCTCGTTTTATGGAATGGGATCCTTCTTGACATGTAAAAAACTTGTTATGATAACAACCGTATCACAATGGTGTTTTTCATGTAAAGACAATAAAATCTTTTCTCTTTTAAAATAAGCGTTGTATTATTTCAATAAATACAAACTTTGTGAAAACGAATAAAAATTGACCCAAAGTTTTCGGATTTGAATAAATTTCTCTGAAATCTAGTAGGTGGGTCGTGAAATTAGCTACCACCGAGCTGTGGACCTTTCCCGGCCATCAAAGTCGATCAGGTCAATGGCAAGCACGGATTAACTTTGTTAGTATATAAACCATCCCCACCAACCTTTTATCATCCTTCATTTCGAATCCATTCGAAATCAGCGAAACTCCAAATTCCAAAAATGAAGTGTGTTGTGTTCCTCTCCTTCTTGGCCTTCTCCATGGCCCAAGACTTCCCAACCCTTCCCAATCTTTCACCTGTAACTCTACCGGAGCCACAAGAGCCATCTTTGGAGGCTTTGGTTGAAATCCTCAACAAAATCCTGGAGAGTCTCCACCTTCCAACCATCAATCCCGAAGCCGTCACCTTCCCCGACTTAGAAGTTGAAGGAGGTCGAGTGAAGAGAGATATCTTTTCTGGAGTCACTGGCCTTCCACCTTCTCCTTTGGCCGCAATCATCGAGCTTCTGAACAAGATCCTCGAATCTCTGAATCTCCCCACCGTCAACCCTGAATCCGTTACCGTCCCATCTTTTGATTCTGGCCGAGTCAAGAGAGATGTCATCCAGCCAGTTGGTGAAGAGCCTTCTCTGATCTTTCTTATCGAGATCCTGAACCAGATCTTGGAAGCTCTGAATCTGCCCACCATCAACCCTGAGGAAGTAACCGTCCCTTCAGATGTTACCGGTCGTGTCAAGAGAGATGTAGCCAGTGGAATCACCCTTCCTTCCGACTCCCTTCTCTCTGAATTGTTTGCCAAACTTCTAGAGATCATTGCCAAATTGGAGAGCCTCGGAGCCGGCTCTGGAGTCACCCTTCCCGTCAGCCGGGCTACTCGTCTCCCATTCCCTCTCCCATCGTTGTAAATTGAGATTTCAAATGTTTATGGTGTAAAGAGTTTTTGCAATAAATAGTTTTCGCATCAACCTCATCTGTTTCTGTATTGTTGAAAAAATACGATTGAGCCCGGTTCTGTCCCCAGACCGGTTTTGTCCCCAGGATGTTTTTGTCCCCAAGCCGGTCCTGGCTGGGCACATCGTGTATCCATTGGAGTTGGTAACTTTACAAACTGCAGAGTTATTTAGGTACTACTAGCAATTGGTACTATGTATAAAGTAGTAGTAAAAATTGTGCATTCAGATATTAATGCGGTTGGTTTAGTGCCTAGCGCTGCTCAAAAAATGTGTTTTTAGCATTTAGTAGCGTATGTACAAGGTGGTACTACATAGCACGAATTGATTTTGCAGAAAATTAACTTCTGATCAGTACTGCGTACCAAAACAACGGCATTAACGCGTTACGGCTTATTTTCACTTCGTGCTATGTAGTACCACCTTGTACCATAGAGTACCAAGTGTTTTTTAAGCAGCACTAGGCACCAAACCAACAGCATTAACGTCTGAAGGCACAATTTTTCCTAGAACTTTTTAGTACCAAGTACTAGTAGTACCTAATTAACTCTGCAGTTTGTGAAGTTCCCAACTCCAATGGATACACGATGTTCCCAGCCAGAACTGCCTCGGGGACAAAAAGGCCCGAAAAAAGCGGGGACAAAACCGTCCCATACGAAAAATACAAGTGTGTAATTACAATTCAGTCGACGAAATAGCGCGCTAAAAGAGAGAACAAATAGCGTTAGACCAACTATCGCCCCTTCCCCAACCAAAATCGGGATCCGCTCTCTCCCTTTCGCGAAACGATTGACATTATCTTTGGTTTAATAACCCAAGTTTGAGGTTAGCTCATGTTCTAGCTCATGTAAATGTGGCAAGTTAACGAAATTTTGGAACGTTTGAGGTTATTCTCGAACAAATACTTGCATGTGGAAAGAAATTATATCTTTTCAAGACGTTGGGAAGCTCCGTGCCATTTCCAAAAAATGTCAATTCATTTTTTAACTATTTACGTTTGAAAATGTTTCAAAATGTGTGATCCACACTTGACTTAACATATCAACCTGGCTTACAGAATACCATATGCAAGATTTCAATTAATCATGACAACTAATTTCCTGCAAAGACATTGGAAATGAAGTCCCATTGTCAATATAAAAAAGTGGACAAACGTTACAAACCTCTGCCAGCCATAGACATTTCCATTGGTCGGCCACTGCTCTATAAATCTCCAATACTTCGTCAATAAAAATAGAAATTAATGCAAAATAAATTTATTGCGAAAATTCTTTACACCATAAACATTTGAAATCTCAATTTACAACGATGGGAGAGGGAATGGGAGACGAGTAGCCCGGCTGACGGGAAGGGTGACTCCAGAGCCGGATCCGAGGCTCTCCAATTTGGCAATGATCTCTAGAAGTTTGGCAAGCAATTCAGAGAGAAGGGAGTCGGAAGGAAGGGTGATTCCACTGGCTACATCTCTCTTGACACGACCGGTAACATCTGAAGGGACGGTTACTTCCTCAGGGTTGATGGTGGGCAGATTCAGAGCTTCCAAGATCTGGTTCAGGATCTCGATGAGAAAGATCAGAGAAGGCTCTTCACCAACTGGCTGGATGACATCTCTCTTGACTCGGCCAGAATCAAAAGATGGGACGGTAACGGATTCAGGGTTGACCGTGGGGAGATTCAGAGATTCGAGGATCTTGTTCAGAAGCTCGATGATTGCGGCCAAAGGAGAAGATGGAAGGCCAGTGACTCCAGAAAAGATATCTCTCTTCACTCGACCTCCTTCAACTTCTAAGTCGGGGAAGGTGACGGCTTCGGGATTGATGGTTGGAAGGTGGAGACTCTCCAGGATTTTGTTGAGGATTTCAACCAAAGCCTCCAAAGATGGCTCTTGTGGCTCCGGTAGAGTTACAGGTGAAAGATTGGGAAGGGTTGGGAAGTCTTGGGCCATGGAGAAGGCCAAGAAGGAGAGGAACACAACACACTTCATTTTTGGAATTTGGAGTTTCGCTGATTTCGAATGGATTCGAAATGAAGGATGATAAAAGGTTGGTGGGGATGGTTTATATACTAACAAAGTTAATCCGTGTTTACCATTGACCTGATCGACTTTGATGGCCGGAAGAGGTCCACACACAGTTCGGTGGTAGCTAGTCTCACGACCCACCTACTAGATTTCAGAGAAATTTATTCAAATCCGAGAACTTTGTGTCAATTTGTTATTTATTTTGAAAAAAATCATCAAACTTTTAGTCATTGATACCATCCAACGTATCAGATTAGATTCTTTACATAATTTTATCGACCTTTAAAGATGATTCTTTCCTTTTATAACCATTCTCGACACAAATTGGTCTATTTTGCCTACCTCCTGTTATTTTTCCCAAGTTCAAAACAAATCTATACATTTAATTTGATGTTCACCAAGGATCTATATAAAAACACAGGTTATAACAATGCAGTTTATCACTTTAACCACTGATAGTTGAATCCAGTTGTACCCGTTCGAAGCTGGATGGTGGGCATTGGTTAGACGCGAGGAGAACGTCCCCATTTCGACGAGATACGAACAGCGCCAGGCCACGTTTGGTCTTTTTGGGAGTTACAAGGGGTTCGGGGGTAGGGTCCGATTCCTCGGCGGAATGGTCGAGATTTATCGACCGATCCTCTGAGTCATCAGGATCTTGGGCCGCAGCCTCGGCCAAAACTTCTTCGATGACAGAGTCTGCGTCACGACGAGTTTGTTGGACTCGGTTAGAGACATTGGGATGAGTGGGAAGTCGATCTTCAGAAAGTCGGCGCATTTGACAGTTTCTTCGCATTTCCAGATATTGAGGATCATTTGAAAAGCCTAAACGTAAAAATTAGTCGTAGACAACAAAATATTATACTTCCACAACCCGATCAAAAAGAATCGTATAACTTCAACTACTCCTCTCTCCTCTTGCTTGTACTCGAAATTTCCCATCTTTTTCCAAAATTCCCCCAAAAATTATCTTCTCCTTACCACTTCCACCTGTCGAGGATGCTTTCTGTTCCGTCCCAGCATGCCAACTAGTTCGTTCATTCGAATTCTGAGGGGCCGAAGGTCTTCTCTCGCCCAACATGAATGGGTGGCTATATCTGTTGGCCGGAGTATTCGATACACTAGCTGTTAGTGGTGGTGGAGATGGATTTGGTGCGCACCCCTGCTCCGAATTCAACGACGCAAGAGTCGACGAGTGAGGAAGATTAGGAGTGGCTATACCTGGATTGGGCTGCGTGCTCTGTGGCCTTGTCTCTTCTTCGGCCAGTTCAAGGGTATCTAAACGCGGATCTAGTCTTCGGCGAATCTCTTCGTCATTGGGTCGATTAATCGTCGATGGAGTCTGATTATGTGATGGGGCCTTTCTATCGGCTGGATTCAGGAAATGCGACGGGGTTTCTAGCATATGGATGGCGGTGCTTGGCCTAAAACTTAACAATATTATATTATCGATCATCTTTGATACAAAAATATGAGATCACGCTTTTTCTTCCTCATTACTGTTTCTCTAACCGCAAAAGAAATCCGTTTAAAACTGCACTTACACTTTAAACAATGGATCAGACATTTGATGGAACATTCTAATGGCCAAATGCACTCGAGTATTGTCCTGCCGTTGTCTCCCGGTGTATCCATCCAACAAATAACTCTGTTGAATTGGAGTCGAACCCGAGGCTGCATATTCCGAGAGATTTACAATGACAAATCCTAATTTTGTTGGGGGTCGACCAGCTCTCTCCGTTTTTCTTATCGAAATTTTACATCGGCATTCCTCCAACTCTCCAGTCTGATCGTTATACGGGATTCGGCATTGGAATCGGAAGGGTTGTTCCTTGGGGTCTTCGGTTTGTACAGTTGGTCGATTTTCCGTGTCTTCCGAGTCAGGAGATGGCGGGTCCGGAAAAAGGAATCTATCGGATTCAGTAGATGTATGCGGGGAATATAGATGACAGATGTGATTCCTCAACTCGTTTGATGATGTACAGGCCTCGAATGATCCACAATCTAATAGCCGCACCTAAAAAAATTAATCTTAGATCATTTCCCGACAAAAATTTTCTAATATTTTACATGTAGGTACCTAAAATCTGAATCCACGAAAATAATAAAAGTAGCACTTACCTTCGCGAATAAGGTTGCATTTAGAAGCGAAACATCTGTGAGTTTGTCCACCACCAATTCAACCGAGAATTTTATGCGTTTCTTTCGGAGAAATGCCATGATTCGTTTGATGGGAAACAATGTACAAGAGTAAACAAGAAATTTCAGTAGGTTATGCTGGGTCAATGTTTTTGCGAGGGTTAGGTGCTTTCAGCTAGAAGAGGTCGTTGTTTCTAAGGCATCTGTAACAATAACTTGTTAAAAAAAACAAGAATAAAATCGAAAATTTTGCAAAAAATCGACATAATTGTAAAAATAAGATTAAAGATAGGTAAAACCCCACGCCCTAAAGCCGTAAAATTCAAAAAAAATGCATAGAGAAAAAACCGACCGCTCCGGAGCGTTTAATTAACGAGAAAATACCAAAAAATTTTTAATTAAACATCATAAATAATATCCCGAATTGAATGTTCCCAAACGACTTCTTAAACACGAGCTTCCCGCTGTATCATGCACTCCTCACATCACTTAATTTTCTCGCTTAAGAGACATAAAACAAGCAAAGAAACACCCAAATATTCATGGCTCACCTGCACTCTCGTCTAAAATTCGCGTCATGCGAGTAAAATTGGACAGGATTTTACGGATTAGTGCGCCAAATCCCTATTTTCGATGACCGGAGGGTAATTTCGGTGAGTGGGGGGCTAATAATGGCGCCCCGAGAGGAAGGAAAAGAGTTGAGTTCAAATCTGATACGTTGTGATACGGTCGGATTTTGGATTGAATAAGTTGTTTACAGTGCAATAAGGCCTATTCAATACTACTACCAAAGGGGCGTTTAAATTGAGCTTATTACCCGGGATTACATAGCATTTTTGCTATACTATCCATGACGAAATAAAGTAATCAAAATCAAACATCGCATAAAAATTTTTACGCAAAATTTTCGCATTCCCTAGGCTACAAAATGACGTCTCAAACATCCCAGCAACATACCCAATAATCCCCACAATCTACGGTCGGAATGCCTGAGGACATAAAGACAACATGGCCGTGAGATTTTCGGAAGCGGGCAAAAGCTCAACAATTTAATTCTATTTAACGGACAACCTCCTCGTTCTCCTCTAACCAACCATTTTTTGGCATGTTTTCGACTAATTTGGAGGAACAGCAGTTCAAATAAGAGTTTTGCCTAGAACAACATCAAGTCCGGAGAACCCATTCCGTCGAAAAAACGATGGCCTTATGTGTTCAAACAAACAAAAACGAGCCACATAAATGACAAAATTCGGCTCATATGGGATTAAATCCATCAAAAAACAACACAAATTTCTAATGTATTATACATCTCAATCGAAAAAAGTCAAGTTTAATATCCGACCTCTGATACACAAAGACAAGAACGCCGGGATCTATCAAAAACAAAGGTTAGTGACCAGATTCGGCGTCGGAATGCAAACATCCGTCGCTCTCGATTTCACATTGAGACGGCGAAACGAGGTCGTCACAAATTCCGTGCGTGGGGCAAAAGATGAAGCGATTGGTTACGTTTGACTCACGTTTACCTTATCAAAATTCTATTCGCAAGTGAATTTTTGGGATTTTATGACATTCCAATTATCATATTCCCGGAAATATCGTTTTTCAATTTTATTGTCACATATGATCGGAGAATAATGGATGGTAAACAGAAGACGGTGATAAGAATCTAGGGTGCAATATAATACCGGAAAAGCACTTTAGTGTCACAACTACTTCTCTGCTTGGATAGCCACTAGAACAAAATTTAAACAATTTCTGTGCCTCATAACATGTTTAAATAACATAAACTTTATCCCGTGTATATCTATGAACAATCACAAAAACGCCATAACCAGCTATCCTTCTCTAATTCTCTCAAAACCAATAAAATCCAACTTTCACACGCATTACAAACAGCAATTTTTGTGGGATTACTCATAAACTAATTTCATTTCGAACCCCGCACAAATCGGACCGAAACGATCGAGTAATAACAATAACAAACTTTACAAGAGGCCTCGCTGTTCTTCAAATTACCCATCACGTTCGAGTATATTATAATGGAGAACAAATGATTTTATATCGAGTGGTTGCGTCGAGTGCGAGGCCTTCATTCCCGAACGTCTACACGACAACGAACGAGAGCATGCTGAATGAGTAAATAACACATGAGTCATTCACATCTCGGGAAAAGGAAACGTTCAACGTACTGGGCATAGGTTTGAAATTCGATGTGTCATAAAAAAATATAGAAAATCCAACATCTCGTGATGATGAATTTTACAAATTTCTGTTGACAAGACGTCAATTAAAAATTCCTTTTGATGTATAGACTTAATTCGAGCAGTTTCGTCAAAAACTAGCGCGCCGCAAATGACGAGAAGACTGTCATGTTCACATGGCCATCAATTCTGGTCGACGAGCACATTTGGATTAAAAGGTCTGGAAAATCCTTACATGGAGGTCGCAAAACACACGTCTTTGACGTGTGTAATCCGAAGGCGGGGGCGGACTTCTTGACCCGCCCGAAGAGATTCTTCAACATTTCCCAGGCCTTTTTTCGCCGTAATTAATCGAAACAAGTGCAATCTTTTGACTTCTCCTCGTGTTATGAGAAGAAATCGGTTATTTCAACAAAAAATCTAGAGCAAAAAAGTCGACTTCCAGCTAAAAGTAAACAACTTATGAGCCAAAGAAACGCTAAGCCATCCAAACCGATCAACCTTGAATTAAAAAAGTTTGAAAATAATCACTTGGCCCCGACGGCTGGCAGACAATGCGGCCGATCGTCTACCTATTGTTCTATTGAGCGAAAAAAGAAAGAGTTTCGATATAATGGAAAGAGCGTAAAATGTAACGCTCTTTCCGGGGCAAGGGATGACGTCGGAAACCACAGAATTCTACAAACGAATTTGCGTCAGCTCTCTTATCGAGCGAGCAGCTACAAATTGCTACGAGATGTCTCATACTTTTCAAGGAACAACTTTTAGATTAGTGTTCCACTTTTTAGTAGGCAATTCATAACAAGTTTATACAGATTCCTTGAGAATAAAAGTATTCATAACAATGAGAATATTTTCAACACTCCCACAGCCAGATTCTCAAACAAAAATTAGAGATTCTCACGTCAGTTTTCAACTTGATACTCGTGCAAATTTTTGGGAATTGAGGCCAATCCCCATCCCGGAAAAATTAACTAATACGTTAACCGATTGTGCAACAGACGACTTGTCAAAGAGAAGCTTCGAATTTCATGGTCCTGCAAAGTAGTCTAGTTGCTATTGTTTTTCCGCAAGCTCAATTTACGCAAACATTCCAAGTTCTAACTCGAAAAAACAAAAAGTAGAACCAGTGTTCATTAGCGGAGTCCATAAGAGCAAGTTTAAAACAAACATAACCTTGAAAGGACGACGCATTTCCGGCCTGAGTCCAAAGATCTGCCAATCCCAGCCCATAAACTCCAATGGCCTCACATGAAGGGCCTGGAAAAGTGGTTTAGGCCAATTTGTGACGTGCCCGGAGGCACGATAAATTCATTTCATCGTGTCTGGAACGCCATTGCTAATCTTGCTCTTTTGATGTCCCTATCCCTTTCAAATAACGCGAGCCAAATTAAACAATTTGAGACTATTTTTGGGAGGGAATTGCGGGCGAGTGTTTTTGGGAGATGTGACGTTTTACAAGGAAGAGGGGGCGATGGAAAACAACATATGAATTGCAAGTTCAAACATTATTTCAACAAAGAAATTCTCAAAAACTTGTGGGAACGCCTAATTATAACTAAAAAACTGGAAGAATAAAAAAGTATAAGGTCAGAGAATAAGAGAAGAGTGCAGAATGATTTATTTTGGAAAGACCGAAATTCGCATGGCTAATTGATTGCCATGGGCACTCAAAAAACCGATAATACTCAAGGACACAAGCCTATTTTGCCAAAGGCGGAATTAATGAGCAGTTTTTGCAACATTTCACTTCGTTTCTATGGCATTCCCAAGGTTTGTATGGATAATATTAACCGAAAACACTTTTCAAGCCGGAAGCTGTTCAAAGGAAAGAGAAAAAACGACTCGAACTCGAGCGAAAACCTCCGCAACGACTTTAGAGAAAGAAAAAAATTTGAAATTCATATAAGAAACACCCTCCCTCCCCCAACTGAGATCTAGTTTTTCGTAGTTTAACTAACCGATTCAGAAGAATGCGAGAATAAGATAGAAAAAGAATTTTTTCAGCAAAAACTACCTTATCCATGACAAACAAACATTCTAGTCTACAATATTGTGACCTCATCCTTAAACTACATAAAATCTATCATAATTCCAAACTCAGAATTTGATGACGACAATTCGGCATTACTTTTTAAAAACGAGGACGTTTCAAGGTCAACAGATTTGAATTCCGATCAAATCTTGGGTGGAATAGAGGATTATATCGCACGCCAGAGTTGTCAAAAATGCATAAGTCGAAAGAACTAATAGAGACTGATGAAAACAAACAGAAAACCCGAACTAAACTCGACTTATATGATGTTTTGGAATCAGAGAATATTTTTTATGACGAAAGAGAATTTTCGGGTGCCATAAAATCTACGGAACCCACTCATTAGGTCTTAAATTTCGTAAGATTTGCGGAATCGCGACAAACAAGTTGCCTGGGAGACTAAAACTAATCTTAATTAATTATCCGTGCCATCATCATCAAACATTTCTGAAAATCAAACACCTTCATTCGTTTGCTTTACAAAACCTCACAGTAAAAGGAACTTCCTCACAGAAACGAACTTTAAAAGCAGAGGAATGTCCGGGTTACGTGGTGATAAAAATCTGCCATTAAGAAGACCCATGACAAAACTGCTGCAAATTACAATGAAACCAAAGTCCAACTGCTGAATAATACCTTCCTCTTGATAGCATAAAAGTTTGCGAGTGCAGAGAGACCTATATTCAAGCCTTAAAACTCTACATTCGATCTTTTTAGAGCCTTGGTCGTTTGAAAATGGAAGTGTCTGACCTTGAAGTTCCCGCCGGATTATTTTCTAAAATACAACAAAAAACAATAAGCCCTTACCTCCAGTTAGCCTCTTTCTGTTGAAATACCCTAACGGTTACAAAAACATCTAAAGCTTAATATTTTCCCCGAATTGTCAAGCAAAATATCAATAAATCCTATAATTCTCCATGGATAACATTATTTCGTATGTCGTATATCAATAAAAACGCAGAACATTGCGAGGAAATGCCGTTAAGTATCTAATCCTAAGCGAATTCGATTAAAACCAACGCCTTTTCAACCAAAAACCCGTTCAAAACAGCCTATAAAGATAAAATACTCTCATCGCACATCCCAGAACTTCTCGGATCAGCCGAAAAGACAAACGGTTTGGTCGGAGATAGACAAAACACTCTCCTCCTCCGTCTTCGATCGACTTTTTATTTTTCTTTCGCGAAAAAAGGCACTTGCAACGAAATATCACAAGATTATCGATTGTTGCAAAGTGTCACAAAGTTATTGGACTCTGCAAAGTGGATAAACTTTGTTTTTCCTGTGCCCGTTATGGCAAAGAGGAATGAATCAGCGGCCAAAGATGAAGTTTGCTGCTGAGTAGGAACATTTTTTCCTAAGATTTCCGGTGCATAGGACAAAGAACAGCGGAAATAATCGATTTTTTGAAAGTTTTACGGAAGAATTGGCCGGTTTTTGGGATCCTAGGGTGGATAGGAATGCGGAATTTAAAGCATAATGAATCAGACCATGAAACACATGGAAGAGAGATAAATTCGGAAGCTGAAAATAGCTTTCAAACTTTGATCCAGAAAAGTTTCGGCGAACTACTGGTAAAATCGCCTTATTTTATCGCGTTCTTGGGATAAACCTCTTATTTATAAGGTAAATCAGACATCCTGTTAGGCATAGATGCCTTTTACAGACTCCTAACTGTGTCTGTGAGGAATTGCAGACGCATAATTAATTTGGATAACGAAATTTGGCCAGGAAATAACAAATTACTACGAAAAAACCTACTTTTTGCCAATTTTCAGCCGTTTCTGCTAACACAATTCCGTCGAGCACCTGGTGGTTGCAAGAAAAAAGGGTGTCACACCAGAAAATTGTTGAATAAATGTCACGGTATTTGCGGGAAAGGGAAATAGCACGGAAAGTGCAGAACGAGGGGGAGGAGGGAAGGGTAAGGCCAAAGGGGGATTAGAACAACCATGGACCTTATTCTGAGTTGCTTCAAGAATTAAAAAGGCCAAAAATAGAACTACAATTGTCTTTTTATTAGTAAGTTTTGGATATTAGGCTTAAAAAATTTCATCTAAAAATTTTGAAATCTTAGTGTTCAGTATGATGTAGTGCCTAAAATTATCGTAAAATCTCTCATTCACAGGCAATTTAAACTAAAATGTCAAGAAAGGACGCACAGTCCCATGAAACAAAATTGGATGCACTTTTTTTAGCCCGCGCTGAGTAATGTGTTCCCTCTCAAAAAATGTATTATTTTACCTAAAGGCCGAGAGAAGACAGCTCTCGGCTCTTCTCCTTACAGCTATTTTTAGCGCTTTCTGAAGGAGTTTTGTCAACAACCTTATAATAATTCATTTTTCTTGGTAATGCTTTACTGTGAATAATGTTGGTGGTTTTTTGAAAAATTTTGAAAGGAAATTAATTGGGTGTTGCCCGGAAATTATAGTGCAAAAAATTATTGAATATTGTTATGTCATAAGTAATTTGTTAAAGCTGCTCGAAAAGTGGGATCTTATTGCTTGAATAAATAACTATAGTTGCCTAAAGTAATATAAAAATAATCATTTTTGAGTGTCCAAATGAAGTGTTCTTCGAAAAAGTAGCGCTTTTGAGCGCCTACTGTAATTTGCAACTTTCTAAGTCCACCGTAGTTCAACATACAAATCAAAGAACCCAAAACAAGGTCAGTAATCCAAGCAATTCCGCAAAAACTTTGATGATTATGTACGAAACGAGTCATGAATTTAAATGCGTGAGAAAAGTCGTAAAACCGGCGGTCCCTTTGCCTCTTCTCTGACCAGCGGTTATAAAAAAGCCGACTCGTCATACATCTCGCCCGCAGCAGAACTCTGGAACATTACGTTTTTGGGACTCGCATACAATGGTCATTGTAAACCGAAGTTCTTCCTTTTTGGAAATGTCTTCTATGTGTCGTAAATCAAAGATTGCAGGCAGTTAAAGCTCTGAACATGTTTATTCAGATTTAAAGTATACAGTGAATAGCAAAAGGAGACCATACTTAATATC
Source organism: Bursaphelenchus mucronatus (assembly GCA_025436335.1). Lineage (NCBI taxonomy): Eukaryota > Metazoa > Nematoda > Chromadorea > Rhabditida > Aphelenchoididae > Bursaphelenchus > Bursaphelenchus mucronatus. Next base: position 7,491,016 of record CM046358.1, read on the forward strand.
CGGGGGCAGTACGTGGGGGAGGACAATGGTCACACGCTCCCTTGGGGCCGCTCTCTCCGGGCTGTCCTGGTTGTCCATCGCCTCCGGGCAATCCTGGGGTACCTGGTGGTCCGCCTTCTCCTGGTGGTCCTTGTCCTCCGGGTTGTCCGGCGTTTCCTGGTCCTCCAGCTGGGCCGAGCGGTCCTGGGCCTCCGGGTGGTCCGGCTGGGCCTGGTGGTCCAACGGATGGTGGTCCTTGCTTAACTTGTCCTGGGGCTCCGGGCTGTCCTGGTTGTCCTGGGCCTCCTGGTGGTCCTCCGGGTCCGGGTGGTCCAGCTGGGCCGGGTGGTCCTTGGCCGCCTCCTTGAGCTGGAGCACCGGGTTGACCGGCTCCTCCGGGTGGTCCCTTAGGTCCGGGCTGTCCTGGAGCACCTCCTTGAGCTGGTGCGCAGGTCTGGCATGGCTCAATGTGTTGTTGTTGGCGAACAGCGGGTGGGCCTGGAGGTCCAGCCTGTCCTGGGGCTCCGGGCTGTCCGTCGTTTCCAGGTTGTCCATCGGGTCCAGGTGGGCCGGGTGGTCCAGCTGGCGAGACTCCACATCCACAACATCCACCGCCGCTCTGTCGCTCGAAACGAGGGGCCTGGTGGAGACCGAATCTGTGGCTGGAGCCGATGGCGCGGCGGTGATGACGGATTCCACGAGCTTCACGTGGATGAACGTCTGAGAGGACCTGTGTCCGGGTCACTTCCTTCCACATGTTGCCACTGCGGGACTTGCAGAAGTCGAGTTCGTTCTGCATGTTGGTCTGCATGAACTGCACATGGTTGTAGAACATGGGGACCAAAAGCATGGCCAAAACAGTTGCGGCAGTTGAAAGAACAACGCCGGTGAAGGCATAGCGTCGGAGGCTCTCGGCCTGCTCTTGTCCTTGCTTCTCAGCCATTTCCAGAAAGGGTTGGTTTGGCTGTGGAACAGACGACTTCCATCCAGGTAATCAGCCCGCTTATATAGTGCACAAACATGGTAAGGCCCCGTATTGTAAACTGTTTTGGGGCGTCTTCCCGGAAATTAAGTAAACCGTTTAAGAAAAGGGGGACGGGGGAAGGGGACGTTTCGCGCTTCAATTTTACAAAGCCGTTTCTTCGCAGCGACGACTATAGTTAGTGCAGAAAAAATAGTTGGAAGGTGATCAAGAACGCGAAAGAATTTTACACAATATACTACCTTTACTACTTTCCCTTTCAAATTTCCTTGTCACGGAAGAAATGGTTACATGATAAATGTTGAAGAGAGTCAGAAAAAGAGAAATGTTTGGTCGTTGAGGTCAGTTCCGGATTTGAAGCAAAATTATGAGTTTGGGATAGGCGAAGAAAAAGTCCGAAAAAGGTGTTGGCCAAATATTTGTGGTGTTTGGGAATCGTGAACGAAGAAATGGAGGATAAAAGTCATTTTTAGCTATTTCGTTAAATTTGATGATTACTGGTTTATAACTTTGGTGCTCCTGTTTGTTTTTGCTATGGCTGACAAATGGCAAAAAAGATATCAAGAGGACATTGATTTGATGACAAAAGGTAGAATGGCAACTAAAGATTAAGAAAAAGTCGCGAGAGCTTTTTGAAACTTTTTCATGTTTCTGAATATCGCCAGTAAAAGAATAAACGTCTTTACTTTCAAAATTAATCTTTCTTTAACTTCTGATGCTTTTATAACTTTTTACATATTTTTTATTTTTTGTATAACAAATTTGCGTTTTTGCTATTGGTAGTCTTCTAAAAATTCCAAATTTGCATTTTCTGTTGAATTCCGCAACTACGAGTTTCTTGTTTTCTGCAGCCATTATCAGCGTCATCATCTTGAACTCTTTTCGCAGTTCGTATTTCTCAAAACCAGTTGTAACCGTTCGCCAACGCCCGTGATCTTTGCTCCAGATAATTGAACTGAAAACGCAGAAGAAAGTTACCAAATAAATGGTCAGTATACAAAAATGACAAGAGAAAAGAAGATAAACAGACAGCATTTAGTAGCTTTTTCAAAAGCAAAAGGATTAAATCTAAATAATCGGAGAATAATGTGAAACTGCTGCAAAAAGATAATAACATTTTGATTTTTTTTATATCTGTTCAAAATCGCTTGCATGAGCCATTGCACATTTCCATTCAAAATTTTAATACGAGTTCGAGTTCTTCCCTCGGAATTTCAAGCTAATGCTTGCAGATGTTTTTTGCTGGCTCTTCTGTGTATAAACAATTATAATTACAACTTCTTTTTGCCATTTTATCAACAGGTTTGGGCGTTCTTTTCAATCTCTGTAATAAATTGTCTTTTACGGTTCTTATGGATTTGTTTACTACTCTGGAAGAAAGAACCATTTATTTCAAACGTCTTTACTTTGGAAAAATTTGTACTCTGAATTGATCAAGATTGTCGGTTTTACTTCCAGCCTAGTGCCACACAAAAAATTGAAAAAAAAAGATCCAGAAAACAAAAAAAATTGAGACTAAAGAGTACCACGAGAACATAGACACCCTGCTGGTCTTGGAGAGAGATTTCATTACATACGGAGACTTTTGAAACTCAAAAAAATGCCTCGAAAAGTAACCGATGGGTTTTCAAAAGCGACGTTTTTTGAATGATACTTTTTGACGTTAAAACATTGTCTCCTGGATATCTTTTTGGAATTTTTTACTTCTGAAGGTCATAAACTGTATATAGATACTTGTTTTTATAAAATTCATATCATTCCCCGATGAAAAAACTGTAAAGTCGATTTTAAAAGTCGTTGTGATTTACCTGACGATGAGGAATTGTTTTTCGTAAAAAAACTGTCAAATTTTTACACTCTTCCTATTGGTCGATAGACGAAACAAGGTCGTAAAAACATCTCGCCGATCTGTGTCATCGCTCGTACACATCAATTATAACAGATGTGCGAATTAAAAGAGCCGTTTTTCAAATTAGTAGTAAGGGTCGGGGGTTTTTTTTTGTCTCCCCGCCCACGTAATTTACAAGAGAAAACATTTTAATGCGCGAAAGCGAAAAAGATCACCATCTCTGGAAGGGGGTTTGTTTATTTCTTTTTCAGAGTGATGTGCAGTTACAACTACGAAAGGAACAGATTGTTGGACTTTACAATTTTCCGAGAAAACTGGTGTTTTAGGGACAAACTTGATGAGGTTTGTTGTTCGAAGCGATCAGAGTGCAGGTTTGGGTTTAAAATTACAATTGGTAACACATGGTTAATAAACTTCGTATTTTTGAGCGTTTGGAGCTCGTCTAGAGTGAGAAATTTAAAGAATATTCTAGTTGCTGGATAAGAAATCAAAAATCATCAAAAAATTAAAATTTTCAGCGACTTGAGTTTCCTAATTTTACAAGAGCAAATTTTGATGAACCTATTTCAGATTCGGGTTATAATTTTTGAACATGAGAAACCATTTCTGGTGTTTTGGGTTGCGTTTTGCAGAACCCGCAAAGATTTTATATTCGAAAAATGTAAAGAAATGAAAAATTCTTCGGATTTTTGCGGATAATGTCCACAATTCTTCGCTGACCGTCTCTTCTCGCGGCCAAAAATTCGCTATTTTTTGTCCACTTTTGATGGTTATTTATTCAAAAGTAAATCAAACAATTATACGGAGGCTTGACTATATACAATCTTAATTAAACCTTGCATTTAGAATAAAATGAAAAATTTTGAAAAAAAAAATATTAAAAATTCTTGACTGCTTGAGCATGTTCATTACCGCATATTATTTTGGGCTTAGCCGCCGGGAATCTTGTGTTCTTAGAGCGTAGATACTGTTGTTGTACATGATGGATATTACTGTTATCTAGACCCTTCGTTTGACATACGAATCAAATCCACAGTCAGTAACGGACTCTTCGGGCAGACAATCAGTAAATTCGGTGAAATGATCGGTATTAATATCGTCGATTACGGAGCGGGATTTCATCTCTTTGATGGTTTGACGGAATATCCGATAACGGAGACGGAGCTCGTCCTCGTCGGCGTAGGAACGGCGGTATCTGAAATTGAGAGGCTAGAAGTTTTATTGACTGAAGATGAGCAGGCAAAAATGTGTGTTAATAAAAAAATTGTGCATGGCGTCATCATCATACATCGTAAATATTACGAAATCAATTGTTATGAACCAGCCTCCTAGTACACACCTTATTATGTAGAGGGGATATTACTTTATAGTTCAAAAGAAATTTGAACACATTTATATTTTGATTTTTGGCCTAAGAATTGACGACAATGCCGACTCAGATTACAAGACAAGAGCTCAAAAGGCGAAGCTCAAGCTTTGCACACTTGGCGAGTCCAGGCCAAAGATCTACTGGCAAAACTTTTATCTTGCACTCTCTCGTGGCAGTAGGAGTCTTTAGGCCATTTTTACAGAACAGAGACCATACAAAGATGAGGGAAAGAGAAAAATGCGATTCGGCGGCACTTTTGAGAATATTTGGAACCTCTGTACAACAAACTCCCATACACCGAAACCCGCCCATGACGAACGATTTCAGAGGTCCGAAGAGTCAATTTTAGGCCAAAATGAAATTCCGTACACAAAACCCTTTCTCTACCAAATAAATTTTTGTGCCGTTGAAATTCGTTGTACGGTGATTTGAATGTAATTTGACTCTTGTACCTTTAAATGAAGTTTCAAAAATAGAGGTTCTACTGTATTCAAAACTAAACTTACTTTGACATGTATTCCGTGAATTTATCAAAGATTTTTTGATCCGATCCGGACAACGATTTCCTCAGTTCATCCACCGCCAAATGGCTGACGGTGATCCCGTCGTGCGAGCTTTGCCTGGGGCCAAACATTCTATTTTCTGAAACATTTCCAAATTCATTTTTACTGAAGCGGAAGCACGACGGAACTACTTTTCATTGGACTCCGTGGTAAGTGTGCAATAAAAACGCCGCGCATTTAAAATTGAAAGTCACGATATCTCATTTTTCGGCCCATTCTTTGGCCATGTTCTAGTAGGGTTAAAAATAGAAAATACACTTGAAGAGAATGCCTTTGGGGCAAAGAGACATTGGCCAATCAAGTGCGAGTGTACCGAGAAATGTAGAAAAATAAGCGGATAATTGTGCAGAAATCGAATATCCCCTGTTTACGAAAGCATCAAAGGCAAGAGAGCGATATAAATAATAAAATTGAGGTCTTTCCGACACGAAGAACGATGTCTGGAACAGCTTTTCGACACTTCTCTCAGTCAAAATGGTCATCATAGGGCATCAAAAGTCGAAGAAGGAAGTCTTTTTTGAATGTTGTTTAAATTGTCAGAAATTGCTCAAGGAAGTCATTTATATGTATAAGAAATGTCCTTTTTCTGCCCTTAGTCTGAAAAAAATGAGGCAATGACTTTGTGATAGGATGACAAAAATATTTATTAGACCAAAACTGAGATGAAAGACTGTAGAAAATGAAGAAAGATTGTCGTAGTTATTTTAAAAAATTTAACGTAAATGTGTTCAATTTGCAAATCTCGTAATGTGACGTCCCCTGCCGCAAACTTAAGTTATCATTGCTTACCGCTTATTTGAAAGTTTTAATCCGAAATTAAGATCAATTATCGATCTCTTTACAAAAACGTTGCTACAACTTGTAAGCTTTCTTGATGGGTTGAAAAAACGACTTATTGGGACTTCCCGTTTTACGTAATCTGCTGGCAGTCAGTTCAATTCAAGCTCAAACTTTCAGGAATTGGGTTATGAACTAGTGCTCTGCAGAGAACTGAAGAGAGTCTTTCTATTGCAGAAAGTATTGGTAAACTCTCTCTCGCTATCCGTTGTTTTCTTCTTTATATAGCGCCAAATTACGTAATAAAAAGATACGGTTCCCGTAACGCATTGAACCGTTGGAAATGGAGGATTCGTTAAATAGGGCTCGAGTTCTGAGCCAAAAAAGTGACCCAATAAAAAGAAATGGCAAATTTACTCGAGAGGACATTCTAAAAAAGTAATAGTAAAGAAGTCATTTATAAAAAGTAAAGTAAAATCCCAAAAAACTCTTAAAGCTACAAGGATAAAAAAGAAGCCGCCTAATCCCGGCGCCCTCATAAATACGTAAATATTCGAATCTCACATTTTGGCTAATAAATAGTCAAAAGCGGCCCCCATTAATTCCATAAATCTGTTTTCACAAATGCTTTACATGTGATGTGTTATCAGAGATTGGGATATACATATGTTTATGCGAATGTTTGAAATCGATCATAGTATAGTACTCGAGTTATCAGAATGCGGAAAGGGCAAAGACAGGACAAGTTTAGCTAGGTGAAGAAATAGAAAACGAAAGGAAATAAAAAAGACGATTAGTAATCGAATAAAAATATACAAAAAATATCACGGACTGGACCAAAAATAGATATCGAATACACAGATCGCAAAAAGCCACAAAAATTTTGTTGTTTTCAAAAGTTTTTTGTCGTATAAAAGATTTTTTGAAAAACGTTCCATTCTAAACTCATGAATGAGCTCATGTGGCGCCAAGTCTCGCCGAATTTGAGCATCACTCTGGTTCGTAGAAATTACAGCAATTCCTTTCCCACGTTTACTTCTGCAGACCTCAAGGGTAAGTAGACTTTGAAACAGAATTTTTGAAACATCCCGAAAAAGAGTTCCTTCTGTACCATAATGAATACTAATCACATTCCCACCAACCCTCACGCCTCTACAATCTTTTTCAACCAGTTTATTAACCAGTGTTTACAATCAATCCCCCTTTTATAACACTGAAAAAACAGTCCAAATCACGCGTGATTGTGGTTTTTATACCCAAAAAAACAAAAGAAGGGAAATAAAACATTTCATTTTACCTTTATCGATCAAAAAAACGTGGGTACAAGGTCAGAACGCCTTTTTTATGGAGCTGCAAAAAGAATTTAAAGGATCCTTAAAAACGCCTTGAGAGGATTGACTTGACTCAAAATGCTGAGCAAATCTATAGTCTAAGAAGATTGCGAAGGATTACCACACCTTTTTGGTTTTATGTAAACGTATCGAAGAATTTGCTTAAAAAGTATGGTGTCATAGGTACGAGGCTGAGTACTTTTGAAGCTTCGAATTTGATGAAAAAAGGTCTAAGATTTAGATCATTTCCAAGAACTAGGCCAGATTTTTTTTTTTTTGTAATCTTTACGTTTTTTATAGAGAAATTGGTGCCCTGGTTGAAGTACGGAACACAACGTTTCCAAAGAAAAATCATAAATTTGCAGGATGACAGCAGAAAGTCAAATAAAAATCACCCCATAGTTTGGACGCTCTTCCAAATCCCTGCAATTTATGCTTTACCAAAGCAAACAAAACTTGAATGAATCAGCCATAAGTCCGGTGACACCTTATGACAAATTGATGTCATTTCTTATCATGATCACGATTTTTAAACAGGTTTAAACTAATAAAAGCAGAAAGAGCTGGAGTTGATGTTTGGACTTGTCATTGTCAAAATGTAAAAATTTGAGAAAAACGAATATATATAAAACGAATATATAATTTTTGCGCTATTTTAGGGACATACAAGGCCGCCGTTTTCTTGGAAGAAGGCCGTGAAAATTTTGCGGATTTTTTGCAAAGAAAGAAGATTTATCGTTTTCAAAATTCTACATTACCCGTGGATTTGACAATTAGAATTTTCTAAATAAATTGAAATTTGGAAGAGATGTACATTCTCAAATTGAAGACATAAATTTCCAAGACAAATGGGAAAGGTTAAGCGCGTTGAAAAAGGGTTTTTCTTTGACCATAACTCCTTATTTGCTCAAATTAGTCGCTTACAAAAATGGTTTGATATCTCATTTTAATTACTAAATTTTTTTAATAAATACATGAGGAACTAAGAATTCTTTGCATTTTAGACTATCGAGAAATTTTCAAATAAAGATTTGTGAGGACCAAAAACCAATGACTATATTTTTAAGGCTATTGGTCGCCTAGACCGAAAAAAATGCAGAAATGGTTTGATCCTGGAACTAACCTAGCTACTGGCTGTTTTCTAAACTTACTTTAAATTTATAGTCATCCTCAAAAAAGTACCCCGCCCTTAACTTTACTCATCCTTCTTCCTCTAATGTTGCCTTCCCCAGATCTCTAAAACAGATTTAATTCGTATTAGTCATCCCCATTCTAAATTTATACGAATGGTTATAAAATCAGTACTATCTTGCAGAGAGATGGGCGACTCTCTTTTCCCCGGAGGGTTCGCTTTTTGTTTTTCCCGAAAAAAAGATAAAAATACTTTTCTCCCGTTCTTAATCTTTGTTTTCTCTTATTTTTCGAATTTTTTTTGTTTTTAAACCCCATTTTATATAAACATATTATACTGCTCAGCAAGGTAAGGATTGTAAACAAACAATAAATTTTAATGTGAAAAAGAGGGTGATAAGCAGGTGGAATAAAAGGGGGGACAAATGAAGTGGCGGTTTCGAAAAATTTGAGGAAAATAAGGTGATCAAGCGGGAGAAAACGAGGTCGTTATGACAGACGTTCGGGATTTGAGGTTGTCAACAAAACTGTCAAAGGAAATCAGGTGACGAGAAAGATTAAAGGTGAAAATAACACGTGATTACTAACAAGGAAGTTGGAGAATATATTTTGATCGAACCGGCGCAAATGTCGATTCCAATTTTTCTAAGATACCTACGAAACCTTTGGATCGTGCTCTGCGGAAAGAGTTGAAATTTTAAAGTCGAAGGTCATAAAAACCCACAAAAGTTAAACCGCCTAAAATTCGCCATCTATATGACACAAGTTCCAAAAACAGAAAGTTTTATCAGGACTTATCAGTTTTTAATGGTAAGAAATGTATACATTTTACACTTTTGATAAGATCCTTGGCATTCGAATTTATCAGAAACGCAGAGAGGAACAATTCAAGACTCGTTCCAATTCTTTATTGAGAACTTGCAGGCTAAATTTGGCCGAAATTACAAAAACTTTTTTTTTAGATTACAAAAAAATGGAACTTCCAAGAACTCCCGCCGGTCTTTGCAAAGAAACGAAACTATGTAGACTTAAAAGATCTTAATCTAAGTTTGTGAAAAATTTTACAAAAAAACTCATGGCTTCAAAAATCGACCAAAACCTCTCTCAAAATAACAAACGCAAACTTTTTATATTTTCAAAATATATTTTATTAGCTTTATCATGTCTTCTACTGTAGTTTATCATTTCTTTTTCACAAAAAATCGTACAAAGAAAAAAGGGGCTAATCAACGGAAATTTCGAACCTCTCCTTTTTCCCAAAAAAATTTCGTGGTTATGATTGACAGTGAATGACGTCAGCGAAATCACAAGCACTCCTACTGATAACCAATCATACTGTTTGATAAAACTGTCGTAAAAAGGGTTTTTATGGCCTTCAATGTCCATTAAATTTGTCAGCCCACTTTTTGGAGTACTATTTCAAAAATAATTTTTTTTATTGCGTTATGTGACGTTGAATAAATAACTTGGCTGCCATCTTTTTAAGTAGGTAAAAATGGTCTTAAACATGCGTAAAAACGACTGAAATAAGCTGAAGAAATATGTGGTATTACAAATTGTCCACAGATTATGAAATAGGATTTCGGGTTTTTAAATGTTATCCTTCATCGTTGTTGTGATCAACAACTATAATATATTCTTCTGTACAAAAAGATTCATTCTAAAACTCGCAAAAAATCACAGATTGTTACACAATAGCCTATGCTCAATATCCGAGACATTACTCATGCCCAACTCATAGCCAAAAGGAAAAACATTACTCAAAAAAGAACTACGTCACTCAAAGGATATGACTAAAAGCATTCTGAATAAGGACACGAGCAAGTATATAAATCTGCAACATTTAGATGGAAACCATATCACATTCGCCATCCCTTCCCTCTCGACCATCATGTTCTCCAAGATCGCTCTTTTCTTCTTTGCTCTCTTAGCTGTCATCATCAACAATGGACAAGTTGAGGTAAAACACGGCGCATGGATAAACTTGCTTCTCATTTTAATTGTTTGCTTTTTGAATTTGAGACTTTTTAATATTTTTGGTATATCAAGATAGCCTATCGTACATTAAATCCAAATTCTAATGCCATCGTATTTCAGGCCTGCCGCGGAGGCACCCCCGTTGACATCTGGCAAACCCCCTATGGCAATGGATACAACCAATTCTATCCTCCAACTGATGGATTCCGACTTCGTCGTGCCTATCGTGATATGATCCGCCAAACCACGGCGATTCCCACTCAAACTGTAGCTAGCACCGCCTAAGATTAGCAGGTCTTTTTATACCCGAGAATTATCTGGTAAATATAATAGTTCCATTCGTCGAAATTAGTGTTGTCTGTAAATTAAACTGAAAATAAATTTTTTTTGAAAATATAAATAACTTTTTCTTAAGGAACCTACACCCCTCTGAATCCTCAAATTACATTTTTTTACCTACTTGCATCATTCAAACCCTGCGGCAAGTTAATTCCCTTTACCCTATAACTGACGCAAAACCCTTAGAAATTATGCAAATCGCTTCGCAAAAATCTAACCATTTTTGAAAATCCAAAGTAAATCGAATCGCTTAATGCCTGAGGGCTTAAGTTATTTTACATGTGACTATTCACAGCATAGCGTGATCTATAGGTATGTTTTTGTTTTGGGGTTGAATGAGTTTGAGGGTAAATATTATAAATACGGGTTGTATGAATTTGATAGTGAAAAGGCCGTAAAAGATTAATTGAATGGTAAAATATATTCTCTTGCGTATTGTACGTCGCTTTCGAATTAACAAAAAATTCATTGTGGATTTAAATGGGCAACTTTTTTTATTACCATGACAAAAGTTACTTATTTTAATAAGAACCCCGCATTTTTAATTGAGCTTCTGACGTATACGACACTGTAAAGACACGTGCTACCTAGACATTGATCTACAACACCATTTCCATCAAAAAAATTCGTTTTTGGCAACTACCATAACCGATCCTTAAGTGTAAGGTAATCTAATTTATGTCTTCCAGACACCCCCAAAATGTCATTTGACCGTAAGATCAGTCCACTGTCGGATCCCCAGAACATCTTCACCGCGTTTCCGCCGACTCCACCAATCAGGCAACCTAAAACACCATGGATTTCTGTGGCTGTCACCGGATTTCTCACGTTTGTAAATGCTCTGCATTTTTCCATGTTCTTTGCCCCAGTATGGCCGTATATGCAAATTGTAAGCATTTTGCTTTAAATCTACAGTGCGTTGTCAAAATTGTTGCTCAGTGAGTTCAAAAAACCTTTGACACTGCACTGTGTAAGCCAAAAATTTCTGAAAAGGTGCAAAATCTATAAATTCAGATGGATTCGTCCGCAACAGAGACTTTTTATGGTGTTGTAGTAGCTTCCTACAGTCTTGGCCAACTTTGTTCGGCTCCCATAATGGGTTGGTGGTCTCATCGACGTAAAAGTATATATCTACCCACATTTTGCTGTGTTTTGGCTTGTCTTTGCGGTAACATTTTATATGTTTGTGCCGGACTATTACCTTCCCATCGAAAATACGCAGTTTTGGCTGCAAGATTCATGGCTGGAATGGGAGAAAGTAAGAGGTTTTTATCATCATTCCATCAACCTTTTGAGTTTTTTACAGTACTTTCGATTTTTTTTTATTTTTGTTCAAAAAGTCTCGAATTTTTAGCGTCCATGAGTCTAATGAGGACCTATATTTCGATGGCGTCGTTGCCAAAAGACCGCTCGAGAGCGTTGGCTACAATGAGTTTTGGTTTGGGAATGGGAACAACATTAGGACCGAGTAAAAATATTATGAAAATTAACAAAAAGTAATACGTTATTTTAGTAATCCAACTATTCCTCATCCCCATTGGCTACCCGGGTATCCAATTTACCAAACTTTTTGGAATTAATATGTACACAGCACCCGCTTATTTCTGTATGGTCGGGAATTTATTGTCCATCTTGAGTTGGCTCTGTATTTTCAAAGAAAAATACGAAAACGTGTCACATCATGGACCTGGTAAGCTATTAGTGAACCTTGTTTTTTTTTAATTTTGGGAAACACTACTTGTTTAGGGTTACTGTAAGTTCCAATTCGTTAAACGAACATCATTTTGCTTTAAGATATGTTAATTTTTTAGCGAACAACCCTCAGAATTCTTTACCTCCGGCAGATAAGAAAGCACTCTCGTTGTGTTACCTAACTCGGTTCACTCAATTCTTTGTTCTCACAAATCTAGAGACGATTGGAGCCACATACGTGATGGTAATGTTTGCTTTGAATAAGCAAGATACCGTCCAATACATGTCCACCGCTCACATTGGAATGGGAATAATGGCGCTGATAATGTACACGATCTTCATCTGCAGGCGGCATGATTCGAGGTAGGTTTTAAAAAATTCCACAACTCTTTCTTATACCTTGAATGTATATATTTATATATATGTACATATGGAGGGTTTCTGTCTGTTGCACCAGGAAAATATTTCTTGATAGATGGCAAAATTTCTATTTTGCACAAAATGAATGTCATGAATTTTTAAGACTTTTAATAAATTATCTTAAGGTTGTTTGAAATTTATTCTTGTCTTATAACCAGTTCATTTCAGGGTAGATTTTCGAATAGTAGCGATAGTCGCCGTCTTTGTGATGTTATTCTTTCACCTGATCACATTCTCTTGGCCATTCCTTGGAACCCACCTCAAGACGTATTCAGAAAACGGTAAATACAAGTCTCAATACGTTAAGCCCATTTATTGTGTACAAAATGTCAATCATTATACATATTGCTCAAAAAATTTCAGATTACCTTTCGTATTTGGCGGGAAATCGCTCCTCCGAGCCCTTAGGCTGCAATACGGACCATTTCACCTGGTGTTATTTGATCTCTCCCACTAATATTTGGCTGTATTTCATTAGTTTCGGAGTGATGATTGGCTATGCTTTCTCGACTATCAATATTTCTGTGACAACCCTCATGTCTAATATAATTGGGCCCCGAAATCAGGCCAGAGAACAGTCTGTTTTTCAAATGATGCAGTCCATTGCCAGATTACTTGGTCCTATCGCGATTAGTTCGCTTTACACCAGCTTTGGACCCATGTTTGCTTGGTTATTGGAGATTGTTGTACTTGGCCTTACCTTACTGGCTTGGGCTCTATTTTATAAAAGAATGGTCCCATTAAAGATTGTACAGACGATTCCTCAAAAGCCGAGTTTTGTTTTCACTATGGACGACTATTCGGACGACTCGCTTACTTTCGAGAAGGAAAAAGACTCCGGAAGGGTATATCGATTATGAATACGATGAAATAAAGCAATATTTAGACTAAAATTCTGTCATGAACGTAAAAATTCGAAGATCTGTGTACGGCAAAGCGGATTAGGCAAACTGTACAATCTCAAACTTAAATCAAACCAACCCAACCCTCTTCGTCTATTTGTCCTCATTTACAAATAACCAATAATGCTTTGCCTCTTATTTACACGAAATGAACACTTTTATTGCGGAGCAGGTGACGCCTCCGGAACAGGCGATGCCTCCGGTGCAGGTTGCTTCGGCAGAGTGCGAACGGAATCTCCAACTTCACGGATACGATGACGGTCCTTCTTTCCAAAACATTCCAATAAAATCACAGTGCTGACCAACTAAAGAATAAATAGATAATAATGCACTATAAAGGATACTGTAACTTACGCATGCATACCACAGACCAGAAACGATCAAAAGGAAAGTCATCGTCAACAAATCGGTAAGAATTTAGGTTTTAGGCCAACCGTTTTCGGATAGTTTTTGGTTTTGCAATTCTTTGAAATTCAAATTTTTCATTTCACAAAAGAGTCAATGGACACGCAACGAAGAATTGAGATGCTAACGCATATCTTGGCATTCTGTTTCAAGCGATTTTTTCTTGATTTTTTTGTTCTGTGAAGTACAACCTCCTTTCCTATTTCGATTTTACATTTTATTTAGTTGTTTTTTGCGTAGTATTTACTAGACAAGTGTATTTTCTGGTCATATAATATAAGAGATCTTTCTTCTTTCCGTATTATATTTTTATCTTTCCCTATTTGTAGATGGCTGCGGACAATCCGCCGGAAAAGCAGCTTACAGCCACACAACTTCGTCGGTTGAAGGACCGCGAGGCCTGGGATGCTTACTGGAACATCAGAGACTTGGATTCGCGGGGTACCTACTACCATCGCGTGAAGTACTACGCCCATAGACTTTTCGATTTCCCGGCAACCTTTATTCGCGAGAACCTGATTGAGCCTTTGCACGACAAGTACCGACCTGTTTATTACCATCGAAAGCTGACGAGGGTCCCTGATATTGATCAATGCGGAGTTACCGATGAGGTGAGAGATTTTTATTTTTTTGTCTATATTTTAGGTGTTCATTTGTTGAAATTGCGATGGACATGTAGGAAATAGGGCGAAGAGTCTACGGAAAGCGTTTATTTTTGAAAAAATTTCTGAAAAAAAGCTCAAATTTAATACGAATAATACGAAGTGTAAGTATTATTGGATTAGGTATTGAGAAGTGTTAGATGTAGGAATGGGATCGTTAATACTTTCTAAAGGGCTGCTTTTATTTTTTTATTTATTTATTAATAGTACGTCCCAAGGACGCCTGCATTCCAATAAAAAAATATAACGGTATCAAATTACAATATATTAGAAAATTATAGCTGTTCAGACATTTTTATAGTAAAAAAGTTTTTCGTAACATTAGTACGGCAAATAGGTATAATCGGCTTAGACGACGCCCCTCTAGTGGTACTGGGGCGAAAGATGGGGAGGAGGGAGGGGTCGACCGAGATCTTCCCTGAGAGAATGGAATTGAATAGCCGTTTTGCAACACTATCACGCCTCTCTGCCATGGTTTTTAAGCCAAGGCGTTGGAGGCGCGACGGGTAGCTCATGGCCTGAGGAGGGCCTAAGACACTGCCTTGGGGAACACCACTAGAGACAGGAAAGGGGCTGGACAGATGATTGTTAATCTTGACTTGAAATGAACGACCAACCAAGAATGATTTAAGCCATTGTAGGGTAATACCATTGGTGTTAAATTTGGACAAAGTAGATAGCAGGCAACAGAATCGAAAGTTTTCGCGAGATCAAGGTATGCCACGTCTGTATCCATTTTGGCATCAAAGTTACTAGTCCAGTGATTGAGGTACTCTAGGAGGTTAGTAGTAGTAGATTTGCCCTTAAGGAAACCGTGCTGGTCGGCAGGAAGGTAACTGTTGCGTTGTAGGTAAGATACAAGCTCATGATGATTATGATGAAACTATGAACTTATTTTGACGTGATTAAAGATATTAATATAACTTCATACTTCCTCTCTTCCAGGCATGTCTCTACGAAGCTCAAGCCCAATATCGATTGGACAAAATGGTTGATACCTATATTCTGGAGATCCTTTTCGAGCGTGCCCATCGCTGTTTCATCCTCAACCAACCATATCTCAAGCCATGTGCTGCAGCTATTGAAGACTACGAAGAATCTGAGCTCAATTGGTTCATTAAATACGGAGAAATCAGTCATGTCGGTGACGCGAAGGACGTTTACATGAAGCAAAAACATCGGATGATCTGGGAACGTCGGAATCCCGAGATTATGGCCGAGCGCGAGGCCAAATACAAAAAACATAAAGAAGAACTGGCCAACGGGAACTTTGATCACTCATTTTGGAAAGGAGGTATATTCTATATGGACAAGAAGAACTACGAACCACCATACGACCAACAAGTCTCCAAGGGTACCAATGAAGGCGATAAACCTCTCTCCAAAAACTGGGAATACTACAAAAAGTTGGCTCAGGATCCGGAATTCGACAAAAAGCAAGGAAAACAATCGAATGTCCCCTTGTTCCCCTTTGTCGATTGATGTCATCCCTTTCAGTGGCTGTTTGACCTCGGTTGTGGTCGATGTATCCGCTTGTTTTGGTTTCACCCTCCTAGGAATGATATTGTAGTAGTTGTATGTGTCATTTTGAATAAAGTTTATGATAATAGATGGTTGTTTATAAGCCTATCTGATAAGAAAATGCAGGTGGACGCTTGTTGCGCAAAAAGCGACGAATATAAATTTGGGCGAGCTACATTTCGATTTCCGCGCGAAGAAATATTTTCGAAGCTCGAAAGATGCCTGGAAAGAAAATTTCTCTTCGAAAGTTTGTCCTTTTCTTCGTTTACAGTGTATTTTGTTAAATTTTTGTCTGCCGAATTAGAATAGACCAACCTTATACAAAAAAAGTGGAGTTAGATAAAATCCGCGGGTTTTGATGCTTTTTCTTCGTTTTTACCGGAAATTCCGAGGTTTTCCAGGACAAAGAACTATCAAACTGCTGGTAAAAATGGCTGACTTCGAAGAGAACCAGATTCCAGTCGATGTACAGATGAAGAACGTTGAGAAGTCCGAGAAAAATTTCGATGAACTGAATTATCTCAACCAAATCAGAGAGATCTTGATGAAAGGAGATGAAAAAGGCGATAGGACTGGTACTGGAACAATTTCTTACTTTGGAATGCAAGCAAGATACTCCCTAAGGAACGGTAAGTCGTTTTTACTTGTTTGTTTTTGATTTGAGGGACTTTTTGATGTTACTCTAGACGGCAAAATAGGAAAACGCGCAAAATCAGTTGTGAACATGGTATAATGATGTCGTTTTAGGTACGATGCCTCTTCTGACAACTAAAAGAGTAGCCTGGAAAGCTATTGTTGAAGAACTTTTGTGGTTTATCAGAGGTGAAACCAATTCCAAGACCTTGTCCGCTAAAGGAGTAAAGATCTGGGATGCTAATGGCTCCCGAGAGTTTTTGGATCAGTATGGCTTCAAACATCGGGAAGAAGGAGATTTGGGACCAATTTATGGGTTTCAGGTAAAGAACGAAATCTTCTCTAACTTTAAGTCATTTCCGACCTTCATCGAGGTATCAAGTATAATATCCGGTTTTAGTGGCGTCATTTTGGAGCCGAATACGAAGGACCGAATGCGGACTATACTGGAAAGGGTGTAGATCAATTGGCCGAGCTTATTCATCAGATTAAAACCACTCCCGACTCGAGGAGATTGATTCTTTGCGCTTGGAATGTTAAAGGTACGGTAATATAAGTTTCGATAAAAGATTTTTTTCGGTACACTATTTTTATTAATTGAAGAGTATGTTAAGACGTGCCCCAGATGGCGTTGCCCCCATGTCACACACTTTGTCAGTTCTATGTTCAAAATAGTCGACTTTCTTGTCAATTATATCAACGTTCCGGTGATATGGGATTGGGTGTTCCTTTTAATATCGCCAGTTATTCTTTATTGACCCACATGATTGCCCATGTCTGTGGACTCGAAGCTGGCGAATGTGTGCACACTCTGGGCGATGCACACATCTACAGTAATCATGTTGAAGCTTTGAAGGAGCAGGTTAGTTTTGAGATGACATTTGGGGGTCATCTGATGTTTTTATTGCATTGTGACCGAGTTTTTGTTGGAGTTATGGTAAAATGCGAAGATCGAGATGTACCGTTTATTGTAAAATGATTGCCCTATCAGAATACATCTTCAATTTCAGCTCAAACGCGAGCCCCGGCCATTCCCAAAGATCAGATTTGTCGGAGATATCAAGTCTATTGATGATTTCACTTTCGATTCCATCCAACTTGACGATTATAACCCATATCCCCCAATCAAAATGGCCATGGCTGTGTAATTTTACATTTCTCAAAATTATGCCCTAAGGGTTTAACTAACTTTGCGTTATCTTACCAACCTTTGAAGTACTTCTATGTTATTCCTCACACATTTGTTGCATTTTTATGTATAAAACGTTTAGTAAAAGGCAGGATTGAGGAAATGAATCGGTTTTATCCCTGTTCCCCTTCCATAATCGCGGCCAAAGTGGGAACAGCCTGCCTGATCTTGTTCTTGCTGGCTTCATCAAGACCAATCCATTTTTTCCTGAAGCCGGCTTGAGCTTTAGCTCGAAGTTGAGGCGTAATTGGAGCCTTGGAACTTTCTTGATCAGCTCCTAATTGGAGTATCTGAAATTTAAAATGCGTTTCTAGAGTTGAAAGGTTTCTGCACAGTAAAAAAGAAAATATTTAAACTAAAAATATTCCTTACAGCGATAACAAAGTCGGCCAATTTTGGATCATTTCCATTCTCGATGAAAATCTCCTTCATATATTTTTCAAAGACGTCTAGATGCTCCAAGAAGAAAGGCTTTTTAATATGATTTTTCTCGGCTTCTTCAGCTAGTTTCTCCAGTTCTGGATGGGCTTCCATTTTCTTCCCCATTTCCTCTAAAAAATTAGAAAAAATGTGAAATACGGAATTTAAGATGACCGTCACTACCTTGAAAGTTTGGAGCTAATGCTTGAAATAGAGCATATTCAATTGGGGGTCCAGCTGAACTTACGACATTTACAGCAAGTATAATATAAGCGATTTGAACCTTCATTATTTACTAATTAAATTAAACCTTGAAAGGCAGAAAAGGTAGGTTGAAGAAGAAGGAAAATTCTCTACAGTGTGATAAAAAAGTTGTTTGATCAGTAAAGAAAATAGCATTACAAAAAATGAAAAATTTAATTGCACCGCACGGCGTTCTGTCATTTTATACCAATAACTTTGTCTGTTTTCGAAATAAATACCCAAAACTTGCCAGAATTATAGCATTTGACTTGAAGAATGCAATAAACGTTGTATTGTTTTTCGATTATAAAAAACGTCTTTCAAGAGCGATTTCGATGATTTTTGGATACGTTAGAGATTGAAAAATGCTATCGATTGGTATATAACTCGATCTGGTATCTCACTCGCGAATGTACTTTGAGGGCAAAATTACTTCAAGATGATATTTTTTCTGAATTCTTATACGACGCGGTACCGGCAGGGTTTTTTTTAAAATTTATATCTTTGGAAAGCTAAACTCCTTCTCTTTAATCTAGCCAAATTTTAACCTCCAATCTCTTACGGCTAGCGAGAAATTTGTCCAAGAAGGCGGTTTACTTTGAAGAAATAAAAAATTTTAGAAATTTTCATGGAGAGCGATTGGTGGTCTAAAAGGACAGAACCGTGAAATTTTGCAATTTCATTTTGAACAGCTTCGAAGATAAGATAAAATAAATATTTTCAATCTTGTTGTTCCCTTTCCACTACTTTTACAGTAATTATGCATGTTTTATCGTACAAAATGTCCATTCGAAGATAGGGCGCAGCCTGTCGGAACAAATAAATTGATTTCTTGTTTCCGAAAGTAAAATACGACGTTCCTGTACTGACAATCGGATAAAACCTGAATTCCGCATACCTTTTCACCAAAAATCCTTTGGAAATCGAGATAATGGAAGCTGCATCAATTTCTCTTATTCGGTCGGTTTCTCGTTGGAAGAACGGTCGCTTTTCTACAGATTCTGCTCACCTCCATCTGTAAACCGGAACCATGGGATGTGGTGCCGGCCTTGGAAACAGATCACAAGTTAAAAGTGGGGAGAAACAGCAAGGAAGGTAGGTGAATATAATTTGATATATAATGTCAGAACTAACCTCTATATATGCTTTTGTATCGTCGACCTTGTGTAAATTGGATGTGTTGCAGAGATGTTAATGACACGAATGTTGTCGGTCTTCATTTCCGTGCTTCTTTGGATCAGGTGCCGGAAGAAACAGAGGCTCGGTGAGTTACTCAGGTCCTGTGATAGGGAACCAATGCAAGATTGCATTGCTATCTTACTTTCATGTAACTTTGGGGTTGCATTTGAGCCCCCGAGCACGTGTTGCACAGAGGTTTTTTTTACCCTAAATGCCTAAAATACGATTTTTTTTTGCAGCCGAAAATTTGATTTGAAGGTGGTCACCAAGGACAAGAAACAGTCGTCAGAGTCTCCGGCATCTCGCAGCGACACTGCAAGTCATCATAATCGACAGCGATGGCTGTCTGGGGATCCTCGAGCCAGACATACCACTAGGAAGTTGAATAGCGATAATTGTAAGTATCTTGCTTTGTCTTTGGTTTTTAGACTCAAACCCGATTTTGAATGTTCTAAACGGAGTCTGTTTCTAGCTCAACGAGTCCTGATCCTCGGGGCCAGCCCACTTTATGGGAGATCGAACGCCTCGGACGATAGTGACTTTCTGACCTCTGGTTCGGACTGTTCGAAGAGTTCCTCCGGAAAAATTGATGATGTCTCGGGGAAACCGAGGAAGCAGAATAGAAGCAAGACTGCAGAGGAATTGTCCAAGAAACAGAAGCGTGGAAAGATGAGCAAAGGAAAAGACACGAGGAAGCGAAGGAAGAACTCAGAACCCGGTTCTGAAGTTGTAAGATTTTGTTTTTTTTTGTTGCTTATCTTTTTTGAGCAAAACGTTCTCAGAAGGCGTTTAGATGGAGATTTTCAGAGTATGTCGTCCATAATTGGCTTTGTTTTATACAACTTTATACCTAAATTTTTTGGTTTTTGTACTTCTGTTTTAGAAATGCCTTACTAAATGCAGCTCAAGCCGCTCAAAGTCCAAAAAATCAAATGTTGGTTCTAAACCGAAATCCAAGAAGAAGTCAAAATCCAGAAGAGTGCTCTCCACTAGTGAGCGGATGAAGAAGATGCTGATGGAAAGGTGCTCTGATCAGCACGATTCCTGCAGCTCGAACCGTAGCAGCTGTCAGACTGCGGTGAGTAAGCTGTGATTACTGCAACTTAATTATATTTTTGGTATAATTCATGGCCTATACCTAAAATATTATTTTTTCAGCGAGAAGCCTACTGTCTAGATACCCAGCATGGTAAAGCTTTTCGAGAAGCGGAGATTATGCGATTGCCTGGCGTTGCGTCATCTGGATCTGTGACGTCGTCAAGTTGTGCTCTGAGATCTACAACATCTACTCCTGATGCAGGTCATTTGGTGAATTACAAACTCTCGGCTAATGTTTTGATCATCATGAGAGACGAGGAGAATCCTTTGGAATTTGTTTATCATTTTTGGAGAGGCCGTTACTTGTGGTGTGATGAGAGTTTGTATTCTTTGGTCAAAAGAGTTTCGGGTGATTTGGGGACAAAGTAAGTGAAGTTTGAGAGCAATTCTTAGTATGAGGAATGGTTATTGATGTTCTTACGATGCCTAGGCTGTAAATATAATCAATTCTTCTTATTGCGAACAAGTTTTTTGGATATTTTTTGCCTTCTTTCAATGAAATATATTAATGTGAGTTTAGGATCCGAAAAGGCGAAGAAGTTTGGAGAATGGATGTCGTAAAGAAGCCCCTCGAATCTTACGTTAAACTCCGTCTCCGCGAAGGCCGTCATCCCCTCTGGAAGTACACCCAGAAACACAGCGACAACCTTTCTTTGATCTTGGATTATGCTCATGTGGAACAAATTGAAGAGGTCCCCAACAGCCCTTTGTTGGATTACAATCACGCTTTGGTCCTTTGGATGAATCCGCATGATTAGAACGTTTAGAGATGAATACCAGCGGATGTGGAAACATTTCATTTTTTATAGGATAATGTTTGTGTAATACTTGATGAATTAAAGTCGAGTGTGAATATTGTCCCACTTGTCTTTCGGTCAGACGAGTTGCGGAGGTATACTGTAATTTTTTTAAAAATGGAATCCATATTATCGCACTGGTTGAATCGCGCAGTGGAATCGACTGGTTTTGTCAGCACGGTGCGACGTCTTGTTCTGCACTGTGCGTTTTTCCTCTTCTAAGGCCGCACAGTGCAACCCCCGTTTTTTGTCTGCACAGTGCGATAAAAAATTGGGAATTCGTAACGGCCGAAACTACGAAATGTCCAGCAATTGTTCCATTAAAAAAAGACAGCTGCCGACGAAGATTATGACGGCCTTTCAGAAAAGAGGAATTATGACACATTGGAAGTGATTTTTTGCTTGTGCCCGGAGGCGGGCTTTCGGTTTATCTGCTTGTTCTGCCGAGCCGGGGCCGGTCTTTGGCCCTTTTTGCAACATGGCCTACGGCATCATGATACTGATTTTATTGGCTATATGTCTCTTGACTCATGGTAAGTATAAACAATTGTGTTTGACCAAAAATACCTTGTCTTTTTCAAAAATATATTAGAATGATGACTAATCGCATGTTAATTTCATTGTTAATAACTAGATTTAAGTAATCGAGTCATTTTGCTCAAGGAACTATGCAGTTTTTTCTAAATAATCCTCTAGTATAATATAATTTTAGCGTCGAATTTGACCATTTCCATCGACGAGGAGTTGGCGATCCACAGAGAACGTCGCGCTTGTCCCAGGATCATCCGCGTCGAGCCTCGGCCTTATGGCGAATGGTCTCGTTGGTCTTCTTGTTCCAAAACTTGCGGCGGAGGCGGAATTCAGCATCGCCGCAGGCAATGTGTAGTCGAAAATTGCCAGACTAGTGAGTCAAGAGCCTGCGGCAATATTCCCTGTGCATTGGGATGGTCGGAATGGTGTGAATGGGGCCATTGTCGAGCGACTTGTGGTCAAGGAGAGAGGATGAGGATAAGATATTGCGAAGCCGGTAGGTTTCGCTGTAGGAAATGACAACTTAAACAAATTAAATCCCCTCAAAAAGTTCCCCCGGCACTTTTAAAAGCACCGTACATTAAAAAGTGTGTTTGCACTGTGCAATCTGAAACTAAAACCTTTGCACTGTGCAACAATTTTCCAACATCCATTTCTTGTGCACAGTGCACAACCATTGTTTTCGCTTTCACTGCACGGTGCGAAGGCGATTCGTTTCCTCCCGCAAAAAGTCAACTTTCTTTTCGACAGTTGATTGTCGCAACAACCAACATCGCAATGACAAACAAGTCAAATTTGCGATTTGTCGCTGAAGAAAGAACGGAGAATTCAAAATGTCGCTGTGAACCGATTGTGCAAAAATGAGATCGATGAGACTGTCGCTTGCAACATTCGTTGTCGCCTGACTCGCACTGTGCGAAAAGCCTTGGGGACGGTTGAAGAAAATTGAATGATGTTTGTTGTCGGTTTGCAGGGTGCGGGAGAGGAAAAAGTTTTCGCTCTGCACTGTGCAAAAAAAATAAAATGTTAAAAAAGTTTTTAGTTTTTGTTTTTAATTTGAATTTAAGACCCATTTTTTAACGTCCCAAAAATAAAACTTGTCTTATTTCAGGAACTCTCCGTTGCTCAGGAAAAGATTACGAGATCTCCCGGTGTCAAGCCTCCATTCCCTGCGAAGGTTGGACCGATTGGTCCGATTGGACCCCTTGTTCAGTATCTTGTGGCCTGGGAAGACAGCGAAGGGAGAGACAATGCACTAATCGAGATCGATGTCGCGGAGGGTCGACAGAAGAAAAGGAATGTAATCAGATCTGTCATGGAGATTGGAGTGCCTGGGGAGGGTGGTCACAATGCGATCGACCATGTGGAGGAGGTGTGGAACAGCGACACAGAGTCTGTCAGAGCACCAGAAGCAAGTTTTGACTGATTAAAATTTGATTGCACAGTGCGATAATGAGTGTGGGGATTGCACTTTGCGGATTTTATCTCTGCATCGCACTGTGCAAATAACAAAATCAAAGATCTTCGTCCCAACAAAAAATTTTCAGTCCGTTGCCCCGGCCCTGACCGCGAGCGTCGTCGCTGCAACGACCACGCCTGTCCAGCCCAAAGTCCGTATCGCCCCAGGCAACCAATTTCCACTCGCTGTCAATGGACTGGATGGTCTCGTTTCACTGATTGTGTCCCTCCACAGAACTACAGATGCGATCTCTCACAATATATTGGAGTGGGAGTTCGTCAACGGACCCGTCAATGTGTTGGAAATAGAGTTCAATGCCATGAACAGCACTGCGGAGGGTCATCTACGGAACGCCAAAGCTGCCGATTGGATCCAAGAAGGGATCCTTGCTACGTTGCAAACCGAAGAGTTACTCCCTAAGGTCCTTTAAAGATTTCATGGGCTTATAGTATAAATTTTTAATTCCTTTTTTGCGATGCTTTTCAATTTTGAAAATAAATTTTAAATTTCAAGACGGTCTGTTTCGAAAGCGACGCTCTTCTCCAAGAAAAGTTATTTTGGATAAAATTTTTGGTCAAAATCGACGAAAAATTACAACTTTGCCGTAAAAAATAAAAAATAGAATCCGCGGCAAGAAACTTCATGCACACGTCTACCCATAGTCATAAATCTTCTACGCATCAGATTGTTTCATTATCTTACGAAAGGCATCATAAAACTCAAAAAATTACCCGTTTACATATTACAATATCATAACTCATTTTCTATCCCTTCGTCCTTAATAATTTGCAGTGTAAGCACTTCTAAGAGCCTTTTCTCATCAAAAGGTTTTAATTGATCTTCAAAAACAGCTAATTCTCGCCGTGCACTGGCTTCAGAATCTGCTCCATGAACTGAATTCCTAACATCAGATAAAGCGTATTTCCATCGGAATGTGGAGGAAGATTCTGGTGCCGGATATCCTTTTAGGAACTTGGAAGGGCCTAACATTGATCGCCATTCGGATATTGGATCGACGGTGGAGGAGGGTTCTAAAATTAAATTTGTGGGCGATATTAACGGGTTGGAGTGGATAATATTGCTGTTATCGAGAAACGAAACATTGGATGGTCTCAGCCATGATTTCATGCTATGAAAAATTACGTAGAGTATTTACAGTCAAAACATCAAGGACAAAAAGAAAAAACCAGCAGAGCTACGTCAAAAAATAGTTAAAGTAATAAAAAAATTCTAAAACAATTAAAAAACAATATTTTTTTACAGAGTTTAAAATAAGAAATTTTTATTAGGCCAAACTTATGCTAAAAAAACCTGTATAAAAAATCACTTCTCTACCTCCACAATTTTTCAAAAAATCGTCTTTTTCGAAACGTTTTCCCTACCTTTCAATCCTAGCTCCATGAGTAACACTGGGCCTGATCCCATTGTCCTTATTAATCGGTTATGATAGAACCTTCCTTCATGCTCCTTATAAAGTTGTCTTAACCTCGACTTATCCGCCTTCTCTATCAAAGCCATCCTCGTTATCCTCAACTTTGATGATAATATTTGTTGAAGTGCCTGTAGAGCCAAAGGCGGACATGAAACCAGGTCCGGCTTCAAAATGGCGAAAGTTTTGGACATCTAGAATAATTCCTGTAGCACTGTACACCTTATTTTAGTGACTGTTCAAAAAAACTTTTAACACGCCAAAGCCATCATGGATAACACAAAATCCAAAAAACTTAAACGAAATAATTCAGAACTATACATAACATGCCCCATATATCCAAGATTATCAACTTTTTTCCCAAATTCCAAGAAAATCGCCAAAAATCATAAAAAATATCTAGTTTATTCCTCCTCTTTACTTATCGGGGTAACATAAAGACGAATTAACCTAATGTCACGGCGATTTAGAGTTGATCGACGTATGGGACTTGGTTCACACGGCCGTACGCCGCAACGGATGGTTTTTGAACAATCTTTTGGGCGGCCTTTTTCACGTCTTCCACGGAAACTTGGCTGATTTCGGCTGCCAAATCTAATGGCGAGGTTACGGTGCCGTTGACAAGGACATCAGCGGCGGTTTCTAAGGCCAGACCGGATGGATTTTCCAGCGACAAGAGGGTATTGAGTTTAGCGTTGGCTTTCGCAGCTTCGAAAACGGCCGTCTCAACGCCTGAAGAGATTTTCTTCAAGCCGTCAAAGGCGGCGCGGACAACGGGTTCGGCGTATTGGCCTTCTACAACAACATAAACTCCAGCGAGACCAGTTTCGGAGTGGCTCACATCGACAGCCGAGATTCCGACCGGTCTTTGGTTGGCGGCCTTCTGTACAGCCGCCCCCACAACTCCGCTGCCTGCGGATCCACTAAACTTGACTTCGGCAGCTAAAAATTGAAAGAAATAATCCTCAAGACCTTCAGCTTACTTTGTCCAACCAGTGCAGCCAAAACTCTCTGAACTGCAACAGCCTTGGTGTCCTTGAGTCCAGCACCTTCTCCAGCAATAACAACATGAGCAATGCTGGATGGACCAACAGTTCGGGCATCCCCGCCAATATAGGGGGAGGGAACAGCGTCCTTACCACGACCTTCAACAATCACATTCTGGGCTTGAGCGTATCCGAGAAGATCAGAATGTTCAACATTGACACCCAGAAGAACTGCTTCTCCAGAGACCAAACGGGAAGCAGAGAAAGCTTCCAATTGTTTCACGGAAATCTTTCCGACTTCATGGGGGCGGGCGTTCAATGGATTAGCCAATGGGCCGTTTCTAAAGAGACAATTTTAAGATGTTAAAATAGACGTACCTGTAAGCAGCGCGATGTATAAGATCAACAACAACATCGAATGGTTGTTGAACGGTTAAATCGACGGGAACGGTCTCGGCGGCTTCCTCGACATCCCATGGCTTGAAGGCAGGCTTCGCAAGTTCACCAAGGACGGAAACGGCAACAGCGGAGCCGTCACGGGTCTAAATGTAAATTATCATTATCAAATTGAGTCTCTCGTAAAAAATCAACCGGTTCTCAATATGCCGAGGCCTTGCCATATTTCATACGAAAAAGTTCTGATTCTCTTCACAAATTTGAGTCGGTAAAACACTGAAGTTGCTCAGCATGGATAACATAAAACCGTTGCGAAGCTGAGACACCTACATATTCAAGTAAAACCCCTAAAAATCCGAGAGAACCGAGTCAAAAACACCTACCACATTGGTCTGAACGGCCAAGAAGTCTTTTCCATGAGAAGCAGACACATTTCCACCAACTGAACCCAATTGCCAAAGTAATTTCAAGCCAAGATAACTGGCGGAGTCTCTGCCAAAGTTGTTGCGCAAATGATGGACCAGACCATTCTCATCCGGCTGCTGATAACGGGATCCAGCTCTGTAAGCCAAAACAAGTGAAGAAACAGGTCCATTCGTCTCGATTGAAGCCACAGAAAGACCGTTGGGAAGACGAGTCACTTTGGTCTCCACAGCACCGACTAGAGGGCTAGAATGGGCCGCGGCGGCCGAGGCTAGCCGTCTCTGGACCAACGACTTCGATGCCAACATCCTATGGGCAAACCTGGAAAAAGATGGTTTATTATCCATAAAAATCGACGTCTAAAGCAACATCCAAACTCCATTTAAAGGCCCAGCCAGCTTGAAAATATAAGGGGCATTCAATTTGAGCACAAATTATTGTAAAACTATGAACTTGTACCAAAAATTGAGCAAAAATCGAGAAAATATACGTAAAACAGTATGCCAAGAAAAATTTTGTTGGCTTTAATTGTTTCTGTTTCGAAAGTTTACTATTGGCAGGTTGCACCCAGAAAACGTTGAAAAAAGGCGCAACTCGCGCCCAAATTATTTATGGAATATCGAATTTAATTTTCATGCTTCCGAAGTTACTGTTGCGTATTACACTACATCAATATTATTTTTGTCCTTTATATCTGAATGAGTGAGGCATGGGATTTTGGTGTTATCATTGCCTCCCAATTGGCCTTCTTCGGTCTCGGATGGGTCTTTTTCATGAAACAACTCTTTAAAGACTATGAGGTTCATGAGAGATATGTTCAAGCAATATTCAGCGTCATGTTTGCCTTATCATGCACAATGTTTGAGTTGATCATATTCGAAATCATCGATGTTATGCAACCACAACATCGGTTCTTGACGTGGAAGATTGGATTGCATACGATGCTGGTCGCACTCATCTTTTTCTTGCCGTTTTTGATTAGTTATTCGTTAGTCAAATCAATTCGTTTGGGTGAGATTTTATTTTTTATTGGTTTTGGTTTTAAGGCAGGGTTCAAACAGTTGTCTGAAGGGTAAGATGAATTTGAGCAGCCAAGAAGACACAAATTATCGTATTCTTTTAGCAAGCGATTTCGTAGTGGTTTATTTTACATTTATCATAATCGATACTATATATAATTATCTTCTTTTTCAGTTCCAATTACATGGATTTTTCCGATGACAACCATTGCTTGGCTAATATTTATCTATTTCTTCTGGAAGATCGGTGATAACTTCCCAATTCTCAGCCAAAAACACGGAATCTTTTCGATAGAACAAGCCATCAGTCGCATCGGAATTATTGGAGTAACAGTGATGGCATTACTCTCAGGATTTGGTGCTGTCAATGCACCCTATACATGTATGGCCTACTTTGCTAGGCAAGTCACACAGGAAGATCTGCAAATTTTGGAGAAGAAATTGAAGCAGACTTTGGATATGATCGTAGTAAAGAAACGCAAAATGCTGATGAAAGAGATTGAAATTAAGAACAGTGCGTTTTCCAAGGGCGGATATTTGGGAGGAGGACTTTTTAATCGAGTTCTGGGGACTTTTACTAACCGAGGAAGCAATGAGCAGCTAGAGTAAGTTGATTGGGACGTATTACAGAGCCTAAACTTATTAATTTAGATGATTTTTCATCTAAAATATTTTTTCTTTTGTTTACGACAAAATCCAGTCTGTTTTTATATTTTTTAGCGTCTCGATATGTAATCTGTCAATTTTAGGATAATGGAGTCGGAAATAGCGCCATTGGAGGAGTTTAGTCGTCATTTGTTTCTGGAATTGGTCGAGTTGAACAACATGAAGGTAAGAGAGGTTAATAAATAACTCTTAAGTTTTATGGCTATCATATGTTCTACCGACGTCTGGAGGGTGATAGATGATATCCTTGATAGTTTTAAAACAAACTTTTATAGTTATGACTTCTAATTCTTGGTCTGGGATCATAAGGTATTTTATGGAATTTTCAGGATAGGATGAGGTCATAAAACTGTGTGGACATGTTTTTGGAAGGCCTAAGGTGTCTAGATGCTAAATTTACTAAAATTATTTGCTTCTTTTTTTGGTAATATTACGTTACCGATTGATTTTAGATATCAAACTCATGTGTAATAGTTTTTATAATTTCAGCTACGAAATGAATATGGCAAGACTCTGCAGGGGCGATACTTCAATCTGATGGGATATTTCTTCTCCCTGTATTGTGTATGGAAGATTTTTATATCAACGGTCAACATTGTTTTTGATCGAGTTGGAAAAGTGGACCCAGTGACTCGAGGAATCGAAATTGCCGTCCATCATATGGGATTCTCAATGGATGTTCGTTTCTGGTCCCAACAGATCTCGTTCTTACTTATTGGCATTATCGCGGTCACTTCAATCCGAGGTCTTCTGATTACAATTGCCAAGTTCTTTAATGCCATCTCAAGCCGTAAATCGTCGAATTTGATTGTTCTGGCATTAGCTCATGTGATGGTAAGTTGTACGAATATTTTTAATTTATAAAGTACGCATGTATACTCTTGATTTTTAGGGTATGTACTTTGTATCAAGTGTACTATTAATTCGAATGAACATGCCCCTAAAATACCGAAAAATTATAACCGAAGTCCTAGGGGAGCTACAATTCAACTTCTATCATCGCTGGTTCGATCTGATCTTCCTCATCGCGGCACTGTGCAGTATATTATTCTTGTACCTAGCACACAAAAGGACCCCAATCCATCGATGAACAACATCGTTTAATTTATTATTAGAGACACTGCCCGTCCTGTGATATTTAGTTTTCACTTATTTTGTTGATTTTTAATTTATTTATAAATGTTTTAAAGTATCACGGGTATCACATGGATGGATCCCAATTTTTAGGCCTGTTGAGCCAAAAGCTGTTCCCATTTCTGATGCCGTAGAGTCTGTTGGTACTCACGGAACCTCCGTATTGTCTCGGTTTCTTTTTCTTGTCGCTCTACGATTCCCTAAGGACAAAAGAATATTAATCATGATTGATGATTAATATCAAAATTGTAAACATTATTCTTACCTGAGTGACAACATGCATTTGATACCTCAAAATAGCCTTGAAAAGGTGTGAAAAGTCGAAATCTGGCCATAAGACTTCATCGAAATGGAGGAAACACTCTTTTGTTGACGTCTGCCAAAGTAAAAAGTCGCTGAGCCGTTTTTCCCCTGAGGTCCTGATGAGCATATCAACCGGTAATGAGGACCCTGTGTCAAGAGAGTGGCTCAGAAGGTCTTCTGTGACGTCTCTATAATTTAAGGCCATACGATTAAAAACATTTGACTCACTCATCTTGAATAATCCCATCGTTCTTGGCTTGTCGAATTTTTTCCATTCCTCGAACAATTTCATCCTGTGATGTGTAGGACAAACACACATTCAAAAAAGCTCTAAATTGAAAATAGTAATGCTAAATGCAACGAACCGATCAAAATCCATTGTGTACAACTCAATCTCGGCCATAAGACATTGAAGTTTGGTGGGAAGTCGATCAAGATTACCAAAAAATCTGAATTTCACTTGCCGTTCAGCCAATTTCTCTCTGAAATATAATTGAAAATACCGTTAACTTTGCAAAATACAACAGACACTGCGTGGCACAATAAGTTCAGACATTACGAACTTATTTATGCACACCAACATCAACATGATAATCAAGATAAGCCGATGGGTTTTGGTCGTCCTAAGCTTTCCAAAAACAAAACAAGCCCTTACTTTTCCTCCAGTAACCGTGTGAACTTCTGTTCGGCCATCTGGAGCAATCCATCGACCTCTTCTTTTGACCTCTTGAAGTTCTCGATACTGAAGGCATAACAAGTTATTTCGCGGACGCCTAGTTGATTACACCAATCCAAAACCTATAAAAACTCTGTGCATTATATGTCATCAAAACAAAGGTTAAACTCATTAATCTTTCAAATTTGGACTCGAATTTTATCTAATCTTACCTTCGTCAGCTGATCGAAACCTCGAAAATGCCCTTTGACAACTGATCCCATGTTGTTGGTACGTGCATAACGCCGATTTCCATCCATGATAAAAGCAATGTGCTTTGGTATTCTGTTCAGCTAAAAATAAAAGTGTTTTAGGCGGGAGAAAACATGTTTTGGACTCATGACAGTCTCTTGCTCGAGTAAAAATGAGTCTAAACGTCAACGGAAATGAGTCTAAACGTCAACGGAAAAGGATGAACAACTTACTTTCAAGAATCTAATGGCCATTGGACCCCAAAACGGAACTGGAGCGCTCTCACCGAACCAGCCGTTTCCTTCAGCCGAAGTATCTGCATCTTCCTGCCCAATTTCCACAGCCATCTCCTTGCCCACGTCAATCTACAGAACAATCGGAAGTTCACGACCAAAAAATAATTTTTTATTTCTACCAAAAAAGCCAGGGCGCAGCTCGGAAAGAGAGCTGTTCTTATTAGCTTGTTTGTTATACGTCACATATCATGAAACGAAGCGATCCCAGAGGTCATGCAGATCAAAGTACAGCCAGAGAGTCATCTGTTGGCCAAGATTGGTCCAGTCTTGGGGTCTGATGAAGGGCCGATCTTATCCATGCCACGAGTGATGTCAGCAGCCGAAAAAACTGTCAAAATACACGATTCAAATACCAAAAGCCGCGTGATTCCAATACTTACAGGCAAGAACAGTGCGAGTCATTCCGAATGCTGCCAGTTTTAGATACACGAGATAGATACAAGCGCATGATTACAGCCTTTCCACAACGCTGTTGATATTCGTTGAAACTTGATGAATCACTGACCTCGTGATCAAGTTCGAGGGCAATTTTGATTACAATAACAACTCTGCAGCCCATGATTTCCCCTACTTTTCACGTATTCTCGATTTTTTGTGTTGAACCTTACAATTTCCAAAAGAAGATTCCGATTTCGACTACCCCATGGACAAATTTACTGTCAATGGACGAGAAAAAAACAGTGTCGTATGGTTGCATAAAAAAGAACACAATATAATTAACGAAGAGAAGATGCATCAAATATCCACAAGATCAGAATTTTTCCATTGTTTTGTTTCGGGCAGAAACAAAAAACATTGTGTGGTTTCGAGAGACGACAGAGAGAAAACTTTGGACATTATAGAGGGAGAAGGAGGGCTGGATGAAATAAAATAGTCTGGTTATTTGATTAAAATTTAATTCAAAATTTAAAACAAAAAAAGACGAGGGGGAAATACAAGGAGATTTAGAGGGACAGCAAACTAGAGGTTGTACAAGGGGACGGTCAGTCTCGCCGAGTACAGACTTCAGTCGATAATTTAGTTGCCTCCGGTCTCTCCCGTCTCATTGCCTCCTTCCTGCTCTTCTCCGGCGGTGTCACTCGTCCACAAGGTCAGGTTGTCTCTGAGGAGTTGCATGATCAAGGTCGAGTCCTTGTACGAGTCCTCGTTCAGGGTGTCGAGTTCAGCAATGGCGTCATCGAAGGCCTGAAAGAGAAGGGGTTAGTATAATATAATACAGAGCTGTCCCACGGCCATCAAATGACCAAAAAAGTGAGTCCAACGAGACCGAGACTAGTATAATAAAACATTAATCTAATCCCTCAGTCCATTTCCAACTCATTCCTTCTCCTCTTCAACACCTGTTTGGCTAGCTGGCATGCCCGGTCGGGCGAGGAGGCAATCTCATAGTAGAAGACAGAGAAGTTGAGTGCCAATCCCAATCGAATCGGGTCAGTGGGCTGGAGCTGCTTCTTTGCCATCTCCAGCGCGGCCGAATACTCGGCTTCTCCGGTTTGGGCCGCGGCTGAAACCCCAAAAAAGATTAGTCCGAAGGATTACCTGCTTGGCAAGCTGGCACGCCTTGTCAGGTGCATTCAAAATCTCATAATAGAACACAGAGAAGTTGAGCGCCAAGCCCAGGCGGATGGGGTGGGTTGGCTGCATCTTGTCCTTGGCAATGTCAAAGGCCTCCTGGTACGAGTGCTGCGACTTCTCAACAACGGCTAAAACAAACAAAAATTCACACAAAAGAATCGATGCCAAAAAATTCTGCGTGTGAGTGCTCGCAAACTGCTGTCAGTGGTGCTGTTTAGTACTTTTTGAACAGGGGCAAGCAAAACATTGTTTTAGAAGCATGCTCACCCATTTTTAGGATCAACAAAACATTTTTTATTGTCAAAAAGTCCATTTTCCGAGCTCTTGGGTAAAAAAAAATGTAATTTCCCCTCGACAAAGCATTAATTTCCATCGAAATCAGTTCTCTAAGCACACTCACATCACACTTTCTCAGAAAAACAAAAAGAAACTCACCGTTGCGGTCATCTCCGGTGGCGACCTCGGCCAAATAACGGTAGTAATCTCCCTTCATCTTCAAGTAGAACACCTTGCTCTCTGGGTTGCCGGCCTTGGGGATGAGGAACTTGTCCAACAAGTCGAGGACGACGTGGCAAATGTCGCGGAGCTCACGTTCGACCTTCTCGCGGTATTCCTTGGCCATCTGTTGCTTCTTCTCAGATCCTTCGGTCTTCTGCTCGATGGACGAGATAACTCTCCAGGAAGAACGACGAGCACCGACGACGTTCTTGTAGGCAACCGAGAGCAAGTTACGCTCTTCGTTGGAAAGCTCGGAGCCGAGTTCGGTGACCTTCTTCATGGACTGGGCCATGTCATCGTAACGTTCGGCCTGAAAGCAGAAAAAAAATGAAAATATAACATATGCTCACAATTCGCTAAATTATCCTAAAACCCCAAAAAATCCATTTTCGACTTTGTTTTAGCCAAATTTCGATATTACACTAGACAAAATAACATTTTCATGCAAAAACTTACTTGTTCGGCCAACTTAGCGCGTTGCACGAGTTCGTCCTTTCCGTCAGACATTGTTTCAAGGTGTTAGAGATTTAGAACTGAACCTGGAACGGAGTCAAACGAATGAATGAGTCGAAGATCGGAACGCGGCAAAAAGGAACGCGAAAAAGACCCGCCAAAGTGGATTCAAAAAGAAAAGTAAGCATTTCGAACGCGAAAAAACTTTCTCACAAGGAGGCGGAAAAAACTCTTCTCGAATCTTCGCTCTTTCTTTCCTATTTTTGGGGTCGTGCCGTACATCGAAACCCTTCAGTGCCAAAAAGTTTTGGCGTTCTGCAATAACCGTTAAAATCATTTTATTTTTGATCAAAAAACCGAAAATAAATTCAGATTATGTGATAAATAAAACAAAAGCGGCATAACACTTGCATAAAATACAGAAAATCGTTTTTTGCGAAAGGGAATCAATTTTATCTACTACAATATAAATTTATAAATAAATCAGAATCCTTCGATTGACAAAGGATAAAACTTTGCTCAAGCGTTAATCACGCTTTCATAAAACTAATCCATTATTGAAATTTGGCCGATCTTTTAAGCGAAATCTGTTTTACACTGCGTCTTCTGTGAACCTACGAAAGAAGACAACGGAAGATCAATGTTTGTTGGTATGGTTACCAAAATAAGGCCAATTAACCTTTGTGGAGGCTTTGAAACCCTCCGTAAGAGCATTATCCGCTCGAAACGTGGGGCTTTTGTAATATTGTACTTCGCAGCCAAAGGGACGAGGAATATGCGCACCGTGCGTCCTGCGGGGCCAAATGCGGAACGTCCGCCACGCAAAGAGCGCGAATCGGCCTTGTTCGCCGCCTCACTGCCCTCTCCGCCACGCCGCCTCAAGACCTTTAGAGACATCGAGGCGGCGAAAGACGGACTGAAATAAGTCCCGTCCTCTCGTCCGGCGGCTTTTTCGCTCTCAGCCCCGAGAACCACCGACCAGCCCGGGGCTTTTGGGGGGCGCTAGTCTCCAAGGCCCTTGAGAAATGGGAGAAGGGGAGAAAAAGAGAGGAGCGAAGACCCCGCCGGTCCACATCAAAATCAGAATGCACCCCGCGGTTCGGATCGCAATTGTCCGAGAATGAGGTCGTGCCCTCTGGCATTTATCCGATCAGCTAGTCTATAGGTCTAATCATCTTTTCAATTATTTCCCCACTAATGAAACCATTTCTCGGATGATACAACAAAAAAAGTCATGGATAATATCGAGAAGGGAAGTGGAAGAAAAGCCTAGAAAGTGCTCTGACTCATGCGAAATTCTCTTCAATTTCGAATAAATGTTCAATACTCAATTTTAACGCAACGGAAACAACGAGTTTTGCAAGCAACTACACTCAATACACATCAACCGATATTATGCTAGAGATCCCAAAGCTAAAACGAACCAAAGTACAATAAAAAAACCCATTTCAAAACCCATGATTCATATAACATTAGCTTCCGCCGGGCCTGGTGCTGTTTCGAGAAGTTAGTTCGCGTGGTCTAGCCGGTACTCCCAACCATGAGCGCGCAAATTTGCACGAGTGGCAGGACTTGGCCAAAAAGGCGCAGTGCTCCTCGCCAAAGCCAGACCAACCGACTGACGGTTCTGGCAGAAAAGAGAACTGAGGGGTTCGACGGAAGAGAGTCAGATGAAAATGGGGGTCGGCAGGGTCGGTGGCTCCAGCGCCGAGGCCTGAATGTTATTCATGCAGTGGGAAGACGGAGAAAAACGAATGAAAAGAGAACCCGCGATCAGTGAAGGAGAGTAGAAAGGAGAGAAACGAGTGGTAAACGCCGAGAGAGAAGTGGGTGCTGAATTCCGGGGACCGTCTGACACAAACAACCCCGCCCCACCCCATTGGGGCCCGTCTCCTCACTGCCGCCCGACCGAAAAACAACGACAAAACGCGAAAACCAGCACGATGATGCAAAGTCAGGCCGAAAAACCGTTGGCGAGTACAAATTCGAGCAAATGATTGTGGACACGGCCTTGGGCTGCCAGACGATGTTGCCTTTTCACTTTGGGATCGGCCGTAAAATCAGGGAATTGGCGCCAAATCAGAGAATTCAAATATTCTCCTCGAAAATTTCGCAAGTTTTTACCGTAACCGATATGAGACAGATCAAAACATCTGGAGCTGGCGAAATTACGTTGTTTTGACAATATTCGAGCATCAGGGATTAGAAGTGACGAAATTTTCAAGCTTCTTCAGCTACCTGGGCTGATGTGTAATTTCCTGGATTAAAAGTTTCTCGAAATTACGTGAATAACTTGACGAGAAAAGCTTTAATCAGTATTTAGGCGGGATATATTTGTCATTCCTGTTCTATAAATTTATTTTTTAAAACTTTCTGGTCGTGTAATTCAAGTATTCAAATTTTTTTGGTTTCAAAATAATTGGAGTCATGCTTTTCGAAGAGTTTTCTAGGTGATTCAGAGTTGATGGTTTATGAAATTTCCGCAAAAACCCTGTTCGGCTCACATAATTTCGGAGTTTTTCCTTACGGATAATATGTAAATTGGGGATAGATGACCGGAGGCGTTATTGGGTGATTGGAGTTTGTGACGTCGGTGATGGCCTTGTTGTGCGCTACTCACATGAGTGATGATTGGGGTCGCGTTCTGGAGGCATTCGGAGAGCGGCAGTTGAATAAGGTCGTCCTGGGGGTGCTGAATTCCGGGGACTGGCGAGCGAATTTCCATCGGACAGGGGGAGGGGGCTTGGGAGGGTCGGTCGGGGGACTGCTCGTGTTGTGGGGCCTCTGCCGGCTCTCCGGCGTTCATGCGATCCTGGCGAGGGGCGGGTTCGGCGCGCTTCCATCGTATCACCGGACGTTGTACATGTGCCCGGGTGGTGAGTGTGCGGCCTCTGTCCGTGA
This sequence comes from Bursaphelenchus mucronatus, assembly GCA_025436335.1. Taxonomy (NCBI): domain Eukaryota; kingdom Metazoa; phylum Nematoda; class Chromadorea; order Rhabditida; family Aphelenchoididae; genus Bursaphelenchus; species Bursaphelenchus mucronatus. The sequence continues at coordinate 7,527,450 of CM046358.1, forward strand.
GGCCGTCCGTGAGGAAGAGCGAAGCGCGGAAAGTCGGGACATGAGGCAAGCAGTCCGAAAATAAACGTTATTCACATTTTCGCACCGTTTTCCCTCCGTCGCCGGAAGGAGTGCGCCGAAAACGGAGGGAGTGAAAAGAAAAAGGAGAAAGTAATTTACACTTAAGAGTGTAGGATGGCAACAGTGGAGCTATGTGGCGATAAGAAATGACTCTATTTGATGGATATTCGAATGTTTGAAACCTTCAAATTTTGACCAGCCCTTTATTGTCATATTACTGTAGGGAACAAGGCTTCTTTGTCTCACCGAACCCGGAAGTCGAGAGTTTCTGTATAAGCAGTGGGAAGCCGCTGTTGGAGAGTATTGTCCTTGGTTGTAAACATTTTTTGAACACTTGCAATCATCTCCTGCCGAAATGTTTGACTTGATTTCTCACCTTCATATTACACTTGGCAAACTGGTCTCTAGCGTTTCCTTTTTGTTGGTTAAAGGTGTGAATCACGCTTCAAAATACTTCTTCTTTCTATTTACAGCACATAATGTAATAATTTTCCTTTTTATTTGGGCTGTTCTCTATTTACTTCTTTACATTGAACTAGACAAAACGGATGTAACTGTATGTGAACGGAAGTGAAATTGTCTTCGTAAATAGGCGTTTTCTAGTGTTTTCGGTGTATTCTTCGGATTACTGTTCAAATAATCCGTTAATATAGCCAAAAATGATTACAAAAAACATTTCTTTGGAAAGAACACGTTTCTTTTGATGAAGTTAAACCAAAAATCCTACTTTTTAGACCGAAAAAACGGATAATTTATTTTGGACAGCGATAGAAACCAATCATTGGTTACCATTAGTCTAGTTAAACATTGAATAATACCCAGGAATGTTGAGTAAGGGGTTTCTTTCTCTTCCTTTGTCCTCCAAACCTGATTCTAATGCAGCTGTCAGGTGTGGCAAAGGAGATTGGGCTGATTACAATCGAAAAAGTGCATTTCGAAGGGGTTTGGTCTAAAACATATGACTGGCTTCAAAAGTGTCATCGGTTGCATCGTCGATTACTGTAGTTTTTGGGATTATCTTGTGGGAAATTTGGTGGCAAAACTCGTTATTCTTCTTGCCGCCAAAAGAATTTGTTGTAGAATTGAAGGAAATTGAGGGAATATTGTAGTGAAAGAGCTGTGCCACACAGCATTCTGGCCTTTTTTCGTAACCAACAAGCACCCAAAAAATTTATTAATTTTTGATTATTTTGCCTGTCGCGAACGTACGAAAGTCATCATTTGTAATTTACAAAAAAAATTTTCTCCTTTCTTTAATTTTAGTTCTATAATTTTTTTCTTTTTTCTAATCAACTCAATTTCCGCGGTCCGGCCCGAGAGCCACGTGTACCCCACTAGAGTCCACGAATCCCAATTGTACATACGATTAGTTGCTACGGTAAGCTCAAAATACCCTCTAGTCGGTTGCTATGACGATAATCCGCTCTCTGCTGCCTGATTCAAATATTTTCCCTCATCTTTCGGGTGGGCAACCCGAGGTTTTTAATGACACCGAATAATGCCATATAAGATTAATAAAATTACGGTCGAGGATTCCGAGAACATGGATTTACAACTACGCACCACTTGTGTCCGGGTATTGTGTTTTGCATTATCGTAAAATGTAGAAAGAGAAGCGGCGGAAAGAATTTGTATGCACGGTGTAGGTATTGACAGTAAAATGGCAAAAGCTTAGATTATATGGCTAGATACTAGGAACAGGGGCGCAGAGAATCTTATGACAAAGTCATTGTTTTGTATATATATTGTTCTTGAAGGTCAATATAAGATCATCCCAAAAGCTCCATTTTTGCACGAATATTACGGTGTTCACTGTTACTAGAAGCCGTACAAAGCGCCCTCCTTTCACATACCGTATTTTGGCCATAGGATCTTTGTTTTACACTTTTTTCCCTCTCCCTTCCTCACGCAATGGCGATATCTTTGTAGTGTCTGGGTCTGCTGACTTGTCCTTTTTGTTGGCTATAATTTTGTGTTATATTTGGGACTGTACTTGATCTGTCTACTTTGTTTTGACGGTAAATAGGGCTTTTGAAGAAGCGTAGGAAGGATTTTTATTATAATGGGCTATTTAAGGAGATAAATTTTGTTTTTTTGGGAATATTTAGTATTCGTAGGCATCTAGAGAGATTAACATCCTCAATTATTTGACACTTTCACTTGCCGATTCGGCTGGTATAGATTTTAACGCGTCCCGGGGCCTCTCTACCCCTAACCGCAGCTAAAACAATATTGTTTTACTCTTAACCGTCCCTCCAAACCTCTTCCTCTCCCATCCCGCAACCATAAACTCCCTCGAGCTTTAAGCCAAAGAACGTCGCTTTCCCAAAGCACCCGCCGGCAATAACACTCAATTCTGGAGTGTTCGGATTGACATTTATTTCTCCGTTTAAAACATTTGTGCCTTAACCTGGGATCGGAAAGAAAAATGCAGGAGGGTCTGGTCATTCGACTTGTCAAATGACCTGGGGGCTTCCGGGTCTTGAGATCTCGGCTTCGAGTGCTCTAAAGCATCCGGGAAACTAAGCTCTATAGCCGAGACGCCCAAAAATAGATTGCCTATTTTTAGGATACTATAATATAATCGGGGGTCTTTTTGGGATTTCGAAACGAAGAGTCAACGACCTCAATTTCGGCTAATTTCCGGCCCCAAAACAAATGCAAAAAAGGCCTGCAAGAAGATGTTGTTCGGAACATGGTGTTTTCGGCCGTTTTCGGCCTCAAAATCATTGGAAATTGAAGTTGACGGGAAAATATGACCGAATTTGGAGAGCTTTCGAGGTCAAGAGGACTAAACGCACTAAAGAGCATGTTGCAAAACAAAGGCGAAATGTTAACAAATGCATAAATCAAGGAAAAGGATACCGCAAAAAGTTGAAGAGACAATGACAAACATTATTTTATTAATTCATGAAAACAAGTTCATGTTCGAATGATGGAATTTGATTTTCGAACTTCTTTTTGGCAGGCGCAGTCACCACTTCAGTCACAACTTGGACTTCAGTTACTGTTGAGGTTGACGACTTTTCTGAAGAATCAAAAGTTAAAAAAGTTTTCTGAGGTGGAGACATCAACATTGAAAGAACAAAAAAAAAATATCTGATTCTAAAGTAAAATACAAAAAATTAGATCATCTGGAACATACGATTCCAAAAATATTTCGTACCTATCCTCTTTATTATGTCCATCCACTCCCTTGGTTTTACAATTCTGAACAGAACAACTCCATCGTGATGAAGATCAGGTAAGAAATGTAATCCTTTTTCCAACGGTTTGTCCTCTTCATTCACCGGACCCTCAGGGTAAATTCTTCCAATCGGCTTTTCATTCAACGTAGGATAAAGCTTTTTGGTTTTTTCAAAAGATGGATTTGGAAGAATCAGCGGTAACACATCATCGTATCTTACATCGAAGTTGTATTTGAAAAGCTTCAGAGTTAGGTTGTGGTATGATCGACACTCGGTTTGATTAACAACTCTTAAGCTCACAAAGAGATTGGATTCCGAGTTATTGAAGATCGGCACAAGATGTTGTTCTGGTTTTAGGGGTTCTCCAGACATTAAAGTCGGGCCATTATTGGTGAGAATACCTTCAGGCTTGGAGAGGATGTCGGGAATTATCTAAAAAGGTGATCATTACAAAAAAGGCATAGCCAACAAACTAAAATACGCTTGGTTTTCCTTCAAAGAAAAGTTTTTTTCAGGAAACCCCAAATTTGGTATTAAAAAGTATCAAAATTCCGCTGAATTTTTAAGCTAAACGTTTACTTTTTTACGTTGACTGAAAAATGAACTCTTACCTTTCTAAGTTCCATGACGTCCGGAATAAAGTCTATTTCATGCGAAAATTTTGATGATTTTGTGACCTTTGCTTTAGTACTCGGCTTTGGAGTTATCGTTTTTGTTTTTGTCTTCTCAACCGATCTTATTGTAGTCTTAATACCCTTCCATGTTGGGTTGGCAGTGGTACTGCTTTTGACCTTCAATAGATTTGAAAGACCTTTTAGATTCAACGGAGTTGTAAGCATTCCTTTTCCAGCAGCCTTCATACTCTTCTTATCGACTTTCTTACTCGTTGACTTCAGTTTATGAGGCGTTGTTGATGGCTTTTCTTGCTCTGTGGTGGTCTTGTATTGTATTTTAGTCGTTTTCTTATATGTGTCACCCGTTTCAGTCATTTTAGTCAATAACTTTGTTGTTTTTGCCCATTCCCTTTTGTTTTTGGCCGCTTTAATTGTTGTTTTCTTCGACCTTGCAGGCGAACCAGAAGTTGTTTTTCTATTCAAAATCTCTTCCAAATATTTATGACCGTCTTTGTTGCCCTTTGCAGCCTTCAAGTTCAAATTCTGAACTCCAGTGATCGGAACTACCGTTGAAATAGGTGAAACTGGTGCATCCGTAGTTGTAAAGGTCGTTGTAGTAGTCATGGTGGTAGTTGTTGGTGGGAAAGTTATCGTCGTAAAAGTAGTAATGCTTGTTGTAGAAGTACTACTACTAGCGCTCATAGTAGTAAAAGGACTCAAAGTACTTGTACTCATCACCGTGGAGGTTGCGAATGGCGTTACTGTCACCACTGGCACTGAATATTGCGGCCCACAATCGATGATTGTTATTGAACTTGGAATATTGCAATTATTTTCCCATGGATTAATGTAGTTTGGGGCCAAGTTTGCAAGAGAATTGCCAGAGGGAATAGCCGACATCCCGCCGTACAAAATAGGCTGATTTGGAAGATTTGGTGGAGAGATATATTGATTTAGAAGATCTGCTGATTGATCAAAATTATTGACAAAGCTTGGGTAAATAAGTGGATGCGGGTGTTGGTTGCCTGATTGAAGACTCAAAATCCCGTTATCTCCCAGATTAGGATTGAAATTTTGTCCGGGATAGACGAAAACTGCCGGCTTCCCACCTTCTCCTTGTATCACAAGACGTCCTCCATTCAAATTATTCCAATTTTGGCCGGATTGAGCTCCCAAAATAATTGTTCCTGGCTGTATTGGATAGCCTGGTGCTCCAGGAATCTGCACTGTGCATGGCTGATTTGGAATTATTATTCCACCTGGCTGAATTGGCAAATATGGGGAGTTTTGAGTGAAAATTTGCCCATTGATTGGAACAATAATGATCCCTGGCTGGCCTGGGGTAATTACTGTGCCCGGTTGAATGGATATTGATGGCTGTCCGGGCACTACAATTGGTCTACATGGAGTTGGGATCAAAATACTGCAGGGTGAAATTGGGGGACCAATTGGGGGTGGAACTTGGCAAGCCGGATTTGGCCGACTATTTCCTGGGCTCGCTTGGACCATAAGTAAAATATACTCTCCTCCATTACTGATCGGGGGGATGAAGATAAGTTTAGGCCCAAACGAAGGCCGGGGGCGTTGACATCCACAAGCAATAAACTGTCGCCGATCCGGACATAGAGCTTGCTGCGCTTGAGAAACGGAAAGATTTATGACTCGATAGATAACGTTCCCGGCAGCATCTAGTCCGTCAGCCATTAGAAATCCTCCTTGTGGAAGATTAAAGCCGTTAGCCAACGTAATGATGCCTGTTGTCTGAATTTGCCCTAAGGGAAAATTAGAGTAAAGCTGACGTTGACCTTGTTGAATCCATTGTTGTTGATAGGTAGCTAGTGGAATGAGACTGTAGATTACTTTGCCCTGACTTGTTATCCCGTCGATTTGAAGGACCTGCCCTGGGGGAATTGGAGGGGCAGGAATGACTTGGCTTAACGTCAAATGTAATATCGGGGCGAAAAGAAGAATGAGGGTGAAGAGCGTCATGCTGAGGATAAACTACGATTACTCAGATAAAATTTGCTTAAAAGTTAGAGTTCAACGAGAATTACGCGATTAATGGCTTTAGTTATAGCACAATCAAAAAATAAACCAAAAACTAAGTCCGAACAATCTCATGCATTTCAAAAGTCATAACTACCCCACTATCCCATTACAATTCGATAAGAAAAAAAATAATTTTTTCCAATTATGCATTATTGGTCTATAACAATATAATTAAATGCCTATCGCAAGCACAACGCGTCGTTCCGAGTTGTTGCGGTTTTTTCTTTATTCTTGCATTGGCTTTTGGTTATGACAAGAGTGATATTTTCCATGTTGAACACCAAAAAATTTATTTTCCAAATAAATGATGACAATTAAACTTGACTACTGCTTGGCGCCTTTGCAAGGTTTTAGCTTGGTGGGGTCATGATCGGCGTGGATATCGTACTCGGTATGCTTCTCGGCCAGTGTCAAAGTTGAGACTTTCTTGGCCGCACCTCTTTTGGACAATACTTTTGGAGCAGCCGTAACGGTTTTGTTTTTGATCGCGTTGATCTGAAATTTAATTACAATAAGTTTGAGCTCAAAAATGTCTTCCAAATTTCAAGTCATTCAAATACCTACACAACGACTTATGGACTAATTTATATTGTACATGCCTTGTGTAACACAATCAGCTCACCTGTTTTTGCGCAATGTCCACCACATCCTGCGAGGTCTCGACAAGATCTCTGATGGCATCATCTCCGCTTACCAGACGTTCAATATTCATTTGGACCGATTCTCCTTTCGTAACAGCATCATTAATCCAGAACTTCAACATGGTCTTGCTGGAGATTGGATGTTCATTCACGTCCTTGATAATATCGCCAGCTCGGAGGTGGACCGCTCCTATACCACTTGGATCACAATGGGCGACTTGAACACGTTCACGGGCATCATACCGAACTGAGAATTTAAGGATTTCCGATTTTCTCTCCTCATCCGAGTCTTTCGGGATATTCGGGATAAAAAAGTGGATCTGAAAGGAGCTGGAATGAGTTGAGGGAACGTTGAGGGTATTTGCTGTTAATTTGTTCACAAGTAAATTTCATTTCTTAACCTGACCTTATTCTAGTCATCAAATTCCAAAAAAATCTCTTTTTCCTTATTTTTGATCAATTTTAAAACTACTGTGTTTTCCCAAAATCCCCTGCAAACTCACGGTAAATAGATTAACGGCTCTGCCAGTAGTCTTGAACACCTCTTTATCCAACTGCAATTTCTCCACACTCGCTCCCAAAAAGGTGCAATAAGAAAAGAAGGCGTGTTTGAACTGAACGATGACAGTTTTCTTCTTTTCCGCCAATTTCTTCGACAAAAAATCGGCCGTTTTGATTGGCTGACCATCGATGGCAACGAGTTGATCACCAACAAAGGCTCTGTTGAGTAATGGAGAGTTGGTTTCGACATAAGTTACGCGAAAAGAGGTCTTGTTGATTCGAGCGGCCAAAGGTTTCGGGACAGAAAATGACTCCTGAAATACGAATATAGACCAATTTTATGCGGAGGGGGCCTAAACAAAAACATAATTAAGACTTGGTTTACCAAATACTCCGTTGGTGCCGGCAAAATTCGATATGTTTCCCCCGTCGACATGGCTAGATCGACCAATTCTAATGCGGGACTTTGATGAAATGAGAATGAAGAAAAATTTTTCAGACTTTTTGAAATTAATTTCTATATAGTTCGTCTTGGGCTTGAATTTGCATAAAATTGGCATTTTTTCAAAAATCTTGATTTTCAATTTTTTTGTATGCATATTGTTTTAGCCACTCAGAAAATTGAATCCAACAAAACGGGGCTGCCAGTCGATCAAATCATCTACCATCTCAGAACTCAAATAGCTTCTAACTTTGTTCAGCACGATTAAATTTTTACTCTAACAACAAGTGTAACATAACATCAAAAATATTATTTATATATGGCAGTAATTAGAGAAAACAACAGAAGAACAATTTCTAAAGAATTTTAGAGGCTAAATTCCATTTAGCACGACTAACTAACAACTAAAACAAATCTTAGTGAGAAAACAATGAAAAATATATTACTTTAGTCTGTACAAGACCCGATTTTAGGAATTATATTTAAAATCAAATTCATTTCACAGAAATCTCAATAAAAATCCATTTAATAATCCTATAGTACCGCTATAGTCTAATTGGCTGCCTTATAGGAGCTGTTTTGTTTACAATAATCGATGAAATCTCTCCATGCATCATGTTGTCTGAGGGCTGATGCATTTCCAACCACAACCAGGAGTTGTTGGGCTCTTGTGATCGAAGTGTTCAGTCTTAGAGCGCACGCGACAAAGCCGAGATGTCTGGTTCTTGTGCACGTCATGAAGATTACCTTCCGTTCCGATCCTTGGAATCTTTCCACCGAGTCTACCGTAAGTTCATCAATGTGTTTGGCCAATCTGTTGTCCTTCTTCAATTCCTCCATGATCATTCTGGACTGGTAGCGGTATGGGGAGATGATTCCAATGTCAGTCGCGGCCACTTTTAGATCTCTCATCAGAGCGATTACTCCTTCTGTAATATAGGCCCTTTCCGAGGCATTTCCATACGAATTTCCACTTGGTTCCCGCTCCTCTTGGCCTGATTTCACATCGATGAACATTACTGGGAATCCCTTAAACAAATCCATCAATATTTTACCTTATTTTGACATAACCCCAAAAAATGAATTTTTTCAAATGCTCTTTATAACTTAAAGATAAGAGTAATAAATCCCCTACGGCAACTAAAACTTCTCCAAAAACTTACCGGTTTCGACAAAAATCCCCAATGTTCCAATTCGGCCTTGAAATTGGCATCTCCACCAGGTCTCAGGGTATTTTGGTAGAAAAGTTTTGATGTGATATTTACAATGGCGTCGTGACAACGGTAACATTCACGGAGTTGGACGCAAATTCGCCTGAAAATAATTCAGTAATATAATAATTAACAAAGTCATTCAACTTCTTCCGCGCAGTGCAAAAAAATAAATTTCTCATAATTGCCCTGTGCGATTAAAAAATTCGTCATCGCAAACAAAAAGCCTCTTTCTAATCTCATAAGCATCCAACTAACTTATTGTATACTAAATTTAACAATCCTCTAAAAATTGAATCAAAATTTATATTGTACTACTTACTTATCCTTCAGATATTGTTTGTTCTGCATGAATCTGTACAATGGCGAAATAAACTTGTCAGTCATGTACTTGGGGAGGTTCAGAGTTATAACTGGTCCTAGTTGCTTCGGATCTCCACATAGGACAACAGACGTTTTCTTGTCGGCCAGGCCTCCCAGTGGAATCCAAACTTCGGCTTCCGATGCCTGACCTGCTTCATCAATGAGGATGTAACTGAAAGATAAAGTCCATTAGAGTTTCATAAAGCCATTTCCAATTTAAAAATTACAAAACTTACTCAAAATGCCCTCGAGGAACTTGGCTGTTCATCAGATGAGTAGAACAAGCCAAGGTGGAGACAATCACTCGCTTTTGCATCATGTCATACCTCGACGGGATGGTAAACTTTCGGAGAGCTAGATGACTAAAGCAAGAAAGTTATATACAGTAAAAAGAAATAAAGTTACAATTTTTATAACACACTTACACCGAGGTGATTTTATCAAATTTTTTATCGCGTTTTTCATAGTCCGTTGCACAGGAAAACATTCTCAACAAATTTTGGGGGTATAAGACATCATTATACGCCTTTCCAAAGTGTTCCATCAGCTTTTCCGCGACTCGATTTGCGGCCATGTTGGACGGAGTGCAGATCAAGATTTTGGTGTCCGGATTCTTCTTGAGCAAGGTCATAACGACCGCCGAAATTGTCTCCGTTTTGCCTGAAATTACACACAATTCATTTATATCAACAAAAAATCATAAAAAATATGCAGAAATAAAAAAATCACCATCAGGTACCTAAAACAATAGAAAATTTCCAAATCCCCCGAGTTCTTACCAGTCCCAGGTGGTCCATACAAAATAAAAGGGAATCCTTCGTTGGCTCGCTTTTCGACTGCATAGACAACAGCTTTTTGTTCATCATTCAAGAAAGAAAGATGTTTTTCGTTGTTGTACTTAGTAATAGCTTTTGGCAAAGCGTCAGCGTACGCTTGAAGTCCCTAAAATATCCAAATTAGCTCCGCAAAAGCCTAGTACAATATCCATCCTCTACTTACGTGTTCTGTTGGATGTGGCATCAAAACAGAGTCAATGAGGCCCATTTTTACACCTTGAACGGCAAATAGCATTGCTTGTGGGACAAATTCATTTGGCTCTTCGAAGATGTCGACTTCCATGGAATGGACCTTGGTCAACTGCTTGAGCAGCTCCTCAGAGATTTTGTCCGTCTTCATGATGATTTCCTGATCAGTTTTTCGGACCACATATCCCTAAAAAAATGAGAACCTTGATCTAACAAGAAATCGACTGTTCCAAATCCAATTCTCTACAAAAAAGTTCATGACGCTCACCTGGAACAATAAAATCCCTTCTCTGATGATACTGAGTTGATTCACTCTTGCTTGTGGCGGTCTAAAGTCGGTGCTCTTCTTTTCTTTAGGTAAGGCCAAAGTGAAAAATGTAATGACACCCTTCTTTTCTTGCTTTCCTTCCATATATTTGACGACTTTGTGTTCCTTGTAGCTTAGAATTGCCCCAAGGAAGACCGGTTGCCGACTTTCAATGATTCCTTGAGCCCAATACAAGCAGATGATTCCAATTTGCTTCTGGATTAGATATTCCATAGAGGTCTGTTCTCGCATCAAATAGTCATACAAGATCTGAAATCATAAATTACTTAATTCTAAATTCATTTTACTCCGACTTGCCATCAAAAAAATCATAGAATTTTCAAAGTTATTAGCTGCTATTATTTATAATATTATAAAACATTTCTTACTCTGTTCTTTTTGACGGCTTCTTCATCAATCTTCTTCAAGCTGGTTAGATATGCATATTCGCTCGGGAACCGCGTATCCACATGCACATATGACCTGAAATTCGATCTTATACTAGACCCAAAAATCCAAGTATAGATCCTAATAGAAGCTGAAGCCTTTCAGAGTGATTCAACAGATCCAGGAGTCATTTGCTAGAAGAATGGCATAATATCATTTGCTTTTTTACAAAATTTTAATATCTGCTTACTGCAATATAATTTTCTCCGGTATAAAAGTCTTACCATTGTTTCTTTTGAGCGACAGAGGGTGTAAAGGCAAGGAGTTAAAAAAATTCAAATGAAAAGTATAGTATGCAAACTAGAACCCCCAAGACAACAATCATACACTTATCTTTCTTTACTTGCAACCCGTTAATAATAAGTACTGATAGAGGCAACGACAGAAGCATCGCCCAGCCTAAACATCCTACACCTTCAGGTTCGGCTGGCGGACCTACAGGAATTTGTTGAAAACGTCTCCCACGTCTAACCAAAGCCATGTCTGACATACAGTTTGTGTCAAATAAATTCTACTCGCAGATCTAGGCAGGCAGAAAAAAGCATTCATTTTTTCTGCTTACAAGGGAAGTGTACAAACTGACCATCGCCAAATGGGATGGGCTATATGTCATTCGAGAGCCCTTCAAAAGTTGTTCTAGAATCTGGTTTCAAAAATTGCCAAGTGAACTTTACCGTTGAGATATTCAATGCGAAACATATTGTAGGCTTCTTTCCGTATTTATTTCCGACTCAACAGAAAGGAAATTCGGCCCACCCAGGAAGTGTGTGTGCTTCGGTGGTTGAGTGGATAAAGGTCAGATTACAGAAAATGTGCGATTTTTGGACATTCATAGGGCAATTTCTCGCAAGTGGTGTCCATTTGGAAATTTTTGAAACCGGACTCTTAAACGACTTTTTATGGGCTCTCGAATTATATATAACTCATTCCATTTGGCCATAAAAATTTGGCCAAAAATAAAAAAGATAACACAAAAAGTCGTTTCGGGCGTTTTTTTGTCGTTTTGGGCAGGCCGTGTACAGTCCAAAAAAGGTCAAAAAAGAAACTCGAGTTAATATCAAAAGGTATCATAGGGACAAAAAAAGACTGTTTGAGAAGAGATGGTTGATCTCTAACATGCCAAAATTGCCCATTATAAGAAATCAACTTCTTCGCTTACAACATCTAGATCCCATTTCTAACCATTAACATTATCAAAGTCATCAGTTTGGAACGCCTTCAATCACATCCATCCACTACAATATAACTTTTTCTGCCCAAATCAATATCACAAAACTCCCCACCGGTTCCCTGCATTTACCATTTCTGTTTCTTCACTTCCACATTAATCTTGGCTCGTTTGAAATCCTCAGCCAAACGATTCACATCGTTTACGCTTCTCTCTTCCACAAAAACTTTACTTCTCGCTTCTGGAGTTCCATTCTGTCTCGAAGCCGACCTTCTGGATCCGCTTTGGCTTCTCTGCTGTGTTCTAGTTGCTTCCAAATATTCTTCATACTCTCTAGGTTCACGGTCTCTCCTCGCAACCAATCTTCTTTGATCTGATTCTTCATAAACTGAGCCGTCTGAGCAGATATCGCTAATCCAATTGCCCATATTTACTTCTACCTACTTTCTGGGAAGTTAATCTTGAATATTTAAGCGTTAAAATCCCGTTGAGAATCCCAAATCACGCAAAAACTATGATACTTAGCTAGTATAACATAAAGTGATCAAAGTATATCTTCCCTAAAAAAAGCAACATAAATTCTTCTTCCTTCGCATTTTAACGCCTAAAAAATAAGACGCATTGTTCTCTATGACCAAGCCGTTTTTTGCAGAATATTTTATTTTCCCGAGCCGCGTCCGAGTATCTGCAGACTGCGCGATCACTTTGCAAAATTTGTTACAGCCAGGGGTGGTCACTGGCAGGGGTGGACGCTAGGCCCGGCGGCCCGGCCCGGCCCGATCGGGCCGGGCCTGACTCAAAAATGGAAAATTGAAACCGGGCCGGGCCGGGCCCGAAATTTCCGGTCCGGGCCGCAGACCTGGGTTTTTTCAGGCCCGGCCCGGCCCGGTTTTTATCATAATGCCAAACCGTTGGCATTCATTGTTTTCGTGCCGGGAAAATATTTTGATGGGGGTTGTCGTTGTAGTTTATCAAGTTCTAACACATTTACAAGCTTTTTTTTCACGTTTACTTTCAAAAATAGTGCATATATAGTAATGTATTACAATAGCACTACCGGGACCGAAGCTTTTTTTACAAACTTTAGTTCCCAATAGGCTAATAAACAGTAATTCTATTTGCAATTTGTTGAAAGAAATCCAATTAACTAAGAACAAGGACGAAGATGATCTGAAATAGGTCTATTAAAGTCCTTTCGTTGTTATAAACTGTTGTTTTAATGTTTATATGGTCTTGAGCATGTTTGAAGGCATTATACTACCTTGAATAATGTTTGTTTAATCGTTAGACAGTTTCCGACCGAAACAACGGCGGCAATTTGATGAAAACGACTTCAATTTGACGTCACTGTCAAAATCACAACCCTAGTTATAACAAAACTGCAACGATTTTTTGGCAGGTCGCGCCCTAGCCGGGCTTTCACGGGCCGGGCCGGGCCTGGCTTTTGACGGGCCGGGCCGAGCTTGTAAAAACCTTTACCCGGGCCGGGCCGGGCATTTGACGGACCGGGCTTCGGGCCCAAAATCGGAAAAATAGGTGCCAGTGACCACCCCTGGTCACTGGCACCTATTTTTCCAATTTTGGACCCGAAGCCCGGCCCGTGAAAGCCCGGCTAGGGCGCGACCTGCAAAAAATCGTTGCCGTTTTGTTATAACTAGGGTTATGATTTTGACAGTGAAATCAACTTGACATCAAATTGCCGTCATTTTCATCAAATTGCCGCCGTTGTTTCGGTCGGAAACTGTCTAACAATTAAACAAACATTATTCAAGGTAGTATAATGCCTTCCAACATGCTTAAGACCATATAAACATTAAAACAACAGTTTATAACATCAAAAGGACTTTAATAGAACTATTTCGGATCATCTTCGTCCTTGTTCTTACTTAGTTAATTGGATTTCTTTCAACAAATTGCAAATAGAATTACTGATAAATGTTTATTAGCCTATTGGGAACTAAAGTTTGTAAAAAAAGCTTCGGTCCCGGTAGTGCTATTGTAATACATTATTATATATGCACTATTTTTGAGAGTAAACGTGAAAAAAATTTCGCATAATTCTTGTGTTACAAGCTTTTTTTTCACGTTTACTTTCAAAAATAGTGCATATATAGTAATGTATTACAATAGCACTACCGGGACCGAAGCTTTTTTTACAAACTTTAGTTCCCAATAGGCTAATAAACAGTAATTCTATTTGCAATTTGTTGAAAGAAATTCAATTAACTAAGAACAAGGACGAAGATGATCTGAAATAGGTCTATTAAAGTCCTTTCGTTGTTATAAACTGTTGTTTTAATGTTTATATGGTCTTGAGCATGTTTGAAGGCATTATACTACCTTGAATGTTTGTTTAATCGTTAGACAGTTTCCGACCGAAACAACGGCGGCAATTTGATGAAAATGACTTCAATTTGACGTCACTGTCAAAATCACAACCCTAGTTATAACAAAACTGCAACGATTTTTTGGCAGGTCGCGCCCTAGCCGGGCTTTCACGGGCCGGGCCGGGCCTGGCTTTTGACGGGCCGGGCCGAGCTTGTAAAAACCTTTCCCGGGCCGGGCCGGGCATTTGACGGACCGGGCTTCGGGCCCAAAATCGGAAAAATAGGTGCCAGTGACCACCCCTGGTCACTGGCACCTATTTTTCCAATTTTGGACCCGAAGCCCGGCCCGTGAAAGCCCGGCTAGGGCGCGACCTGCAAAAAATCGTTGCCGTTTTGTTATAACTAGGGTTATGATTTTGACAGAAATCAACTTGACATCAAATTGCCGTCATTTTCATCAAATTGCCGCCGTTGTTTCGGTCGGAAACTGTCTAACAATTAAACAAACATTATTCAAGGTAGTATAATGCCTTCCAACATGCTTAAGACCATATAAACATTAAAACAACAGTTTATAACATCAAAAGGACTTTAATAGAACTATTTCGGATCATCTTCGTCCTTGTTCTTACTTAGTTAATTGGATTTCTTTCAACAAATTGCAAATAGAATTACTGATAAATGTTTATTAGCCTATTGGGAACTAAAGTTTGTAAAAAAAGCTTCGGTCCCGGTAGTGCTATTGTAATACATTATTATATATGCACTATTTTTGAGAGTAAACGTGAAAAAAATTTCGCATAATTCTTGTGTTACAAGCTTTTTTTTCACGTTTACTTTCAAAAATAGTGCATATATAGTAATGTATTACAATAGCACTACCGGGACCGAAGCTTTTTTTACAAACTTTAGTTCCCAATAGGCTAATAAACAGTAATTCTATTTGCAATTTGTTGAAAGAAATTCAATTAACTAAGAACAAGGACGAAGATGATCTGAAATAGGTCTATTAAAGTCCTTTCGTTGTTATAAACTGTTGTTTTAATGTTTATATGGTCTTGAGCATGTTTGAAGGCATTATACTACCTTGAATGTTTGTTTAATCGTTAGACAGTTTCCGACCGAAACAACGGCGGCAATTTGATGAAAATGACTTCAATTTGACGTCACTGTCAAAATCACAACCCTAGTTATAACAAAACTGCAACGATTTTTTGGCAGGTCGCGCCCTAGCCGGGCTTTCACGGGCCGGGCCGGGCCTGGCTTTTGACGGGCCGGGCCGAGCTTGTAAAAACCTTTCCCGGGCCGGGCCGGGCATTTGACGGACCGGGCTTCGGGCCCAAAATCGGAAAAATAGGTGCCAGTGACCACCCCTGGTCACTGGCACCTATTTTTCCAATTTTGGACCCGAAGCCCGGCCCGTGAAAGCCCGGCTAGGGCGCGACCTGCAAAAAATCGTTGCCGTTTTGTTATAACTAGGGTTATGATTTTGACAGAAATCAACTTGACATCAAATTGCCGTCATTTTCATCAAATTGCCGCCGTTGTTTCGGTCGGAAACTGTCTAACAATTAAACAAACATTATTCAAGGTAGTATAATGCCTTCCAACATGCTTAAGACCATATAAACATTAAAACAACAGTTTATAACATCAAAAGGACTTTAATAGAACTATTTCGGATCATCTTCGTCCTTGTTCTTACTTAGTTAATTGGATTTCTTTCAACAAATTGCAAATAGAATTACTGATAAATGTTTATTAGCCTATTGGGAACTAAAGTTTGTAAAAAAAGCTTCGGTCCCGGTAGTGCTATTGTAATACATTATTATATATGCACTATTTTTGAGAGTAAACGTGAAAAAACCTTGTAAATGTGCTAGAACTTGATAAACTACAACAACAACCCCATCAAAAAATTTTCCCGGCACGAAAACAATGAATGCCGATAAATTTCGGGCCCGGCCCGGTTTCAATTTTCCATTTTTGAGTCAGGCCCGGCCCGATCGGCCGGGCCTGGTGACCACTCCTGGTTACAGCAATCGTCCCAATTTGACGCTGGACTAACCATTAAATCTCTCAATGTTCCCCACAGCATCCATTCTTCGCCAATTATTCCCAATACTTAACATTACAGATCTAACTCAAATATAAAAAATTTTCGTGTTTTGTCATTCTCCTTGCAAATGATTCATCCCCCTCCACACCCTTTAAAATTAATCAGACTTACTGATTTTTCTGTTTCTGTATTTCAACTTCACCATCCCACCAATTGGATTTCTTTTCCCGTTGATCCAAATTGGTGGACTGCATGAGATCCAGAAGTTCATCAAAGTTCTCGCTGTAATCCATTTTTTCTTGTACTTGATCCCAACGAATACCTTCGGATTCACCCTTATATGGGTTAGAGTCAAGTTTCAATTCCTAAAAATGGCATGGATAACATCAAAAGTAAACAAAATACGAGCATAAGCTATTCTAAAATCTTCTATGCACTCTGTGCTTTCTATATCATCAAATTTCGAAATCAAATTTGGAAAACACTCAAAGTTTCATCCAAAAACATTCTCAATGTCTAGTGCAATAAAAAAAACGACTCATTTACCCACTTTTGGAATAAAACCGTCCATTTTTGTTATTTGCAACAACAGTTATCGTTACAACATTTGCCAATAAAAGATAACAACCAAAATAAGCAAAAACCCGTTTTTTCGTCAAAACAAAAAATTGATCAAATTTGCATAAAATCGATTCGAAAATACGAGAAAGAAAAGAAATAAACGGTTTCATACCGTTTCTTATGTCGCAAACAGGGGTGGCAAACGGGCCGGGCCGCACCGGGCCTAGGCCCGTTAATTAAAAAAAAAAATCTCGCGCTTTTTCAGAGTAATCGAATGGCTTTGAAACTTCGGCTAAGCCTAGGTTTGCTGCCCCTTCAAAATGTTATCAGATGTTTGATATCTCTTCTCCAAAACGAGATATCGCGATTGGCGGGAAAAACAAATTAAAATAAACGGGCCCAGGCCCGGTGCGGCCCGGCCCGTTTGCCACCCCTGGTCGCAAAAACGCAAAGTTTACCTCAACTCCTTCCATTTCGGCGTATAATCCATCTAGGCCACCATTTGTTATAATAGAGTCGGTGTCAGAATCATCTGTAATTTCGCCCTCTTCCTTTACTTGTATCTGTTGTGCCTTCTGCTCCACGGTCTTAAGGAGATTCTGCACCCGTTTATAATCTTCGCCAAGGCTATCTTCATCATCGGTGAGGAATCCGTTATCACTAAAAATATTACATTATGTATAATATTTTAAAATTTCGCATAATTCTTGTGACCCCCCCCCCCCCCCTACCCCTTTCGAACTGACAAAATCGCACAATGTTACATATACGGTCAACTTACTTTTTGCGATATGTGGTAAAGTTCCCGTTTTGTTGTCTGTTCCTGAGATCGGTATTTGTTGGTAAGGCATTTAGAATATTATGGGTAGCAGACGAGGTGGGTCCGCTTTGCTCGTTACCCATGACTGAAACGTTTGAGTGTTGATGTCCATACTGTTCCCATTACAATATTCATATGGAAAATAACCATAAATTAATGCAAAACCCAGAGAGCTCTGCGCGCAATAAAAGTACAATTTATTTACGAGAAGACTATGATATTTACATATTTCAATCAAAAGTCGTAAATAATATAAATGATGTTAAAATACTCCGGTAAAATGAAAAGTGTGTGAAACTGCAATCATACCGTCAATTGATCGAAGATGAGATGTTTCAACGTAAACAATAAGCAATCCAAAAAAATATAAAAAAATTGCCTACAATTAAAGAAAAAAATAAGTTAAGAAGCACTAAATACAAATTTTATCGCCAGTCTGGATCCTCGTCGCCAATATCTGGTTCCAAGTCGACATCAAATTCGGTTCCAATATTCTGATCTCTTTGAGTTTCATCATTAGGTTGGGTATCAAACACAAGTTTAAGGTGGGAATCCGAGTGAGATGAATAGATATGAACTTGTCGCAGTGATGCTTGGCTCTCAGCTTGTTCTATTTGGAAGTTGGAGGTTAAATAGTACATATAAAAATTGGAGGGGATCACATGACCTTCATCTTCTTTGTCTTTTCGAAATTGCTCGGCTTGAGCGGCTTGGCGAAGATAATAGCTGAGATGTTTAACTGAAAATAAATTTCGATATCTATTACATCATAGTCTAGATTGAAATTCATATAACATAATTCTCTTACTTGTACAATCCAATGTGGTTTTTATAAACCTCGGCCTTCTCACCGACGGATGAATGTCCAGTCTCTTTCTCAGCGACTTCGCTGGTGCCAATTCGAGCTCAATATCTTCAGATATCTGTTGGGAACCCGAGGTTTCAGGCGTCTAAACTGAGGTAATTGAATAAAACGATTGCCATACCATATTCACATCATCCGGAGATCCATCCCGGGCCTGTTCCAGAGAGAGAGCACCCAATTTCTCAACACTGTTCTGCAAAACGACTTCTGGTTTCCGATGCTCTCCGTCGTCCTCTAGACTACTGCTGTCGAGATCACTTGAATCGGTGATTGAGGAAGATAAAGAGCTGGTTTCATCTGAAAAATAACATTGTAACGTCGAGTCAAACCGTTATTTTAATTTAGCATCCAGTATAATATATGCAGACAAAAGTTCAACTCCTTGCAAGCATAAATTTGACATTACATTTTCCAAAATCAAAAAATAACCTTACCAGAATCATCGGAATCGCTTGAACTCGCAATGTCCTCTTCTTGAGACTGAGACTGTGATTCGTCCATGGGTTCGACAGCAGATTCATCTTGATTTGTTGGGGAAAGCTCGGGGCTTTCTTCTTCCCCATCCCCATTCTTTCTTCGCTTGCATTTTTTCTCTGAAAAAATACCCAAAGTCACGAAAATGCATAAATAAGGAAGAAACAAGTAATTTACCGTTGTTAGTTCGCTTACTTTCATAGTCATACGATCCCACAACTCTCTGCCGCCGATTCTTTGCTTGAGCTTTGATACCAATCTCGATAGATTTCTGAAGCGCTGCAACTGAAGTCTCAGCTTGATAATGCTGCGAAGCAGCACTCTGCATCTCATCATAGAGCTTTCTCTCTGGCCATAACTAAATAATCAATCAAAAAAAATATTCTATTACGTTGTTGATCAAGATGTCCATGTTCTCGTCCGGACGCAGAGATCTCTTCGAAACGATCTTTTTTCGACAAGTAGGACATTCTCGGTTATTTCTCAACAAAGCAGTTGAAATGCACTCGGAACAGAAACGATGAAGACATTCCTAAAAATAAAATAAGAAATAAAATGGTTCTTACTTTAGTTCCCATTGTCGAAGTAAAAAGATCAAGGCAAATTGGACAAGTAATCTCGGTAGAAAGAGTTCTAGAGCCCAGCTTGACCATGGTATTGTCTGTAATCGCTGGATGAGGCTTTCTGTGCTGAAAACAATAAACTTAAATTATCCTTGAAAAATAATTCTGACTCTGTCATAATCGTTCAATTCCAGAAGTTTAACGCCTGTTATAGTTTCTTGCGCTGCTGGTCCAGCGATACTGTTGCTCATAATGACAGGTTATAAATGAAGTCTGCAAGTTTCTGAGGGATAAAACCTAAAATCGACAAAAAAAATTATTTGAAGATATTAACAAAGGATAATAACAATATATAAAGGATAAAAAAGGTTGTACCTGATCTAAACAAAATTTAAAGAGCAATCAACGTCTTAGACCACCCAATTCCAGAGACTTACAATTAATTTCGACAGAAATCTGTAAATAAAACTGAAGAAGAAGAGTTGACACAAAATTTTTAAAATGAGTCAACTTTTTCTCTTTGTTCAAAAACTTGGGGTTACCATATTATTGTTCGAAAACAGACAGCTTCGTAGGTAAATAGACACTGGACAGAAGGAATTCCAGTATTTTGAATATTTCCTTTGCCAACCTTAAGATTACGCAATCTAAAGCAAGGTTATTTGATGACTCACGAATGTCTCCATCCCCACGAGCAGATACATACAATATTGCTGGTTCGCCATGGATATTAAACGCCTCCCCAAGCAATTTAACGCATTCTTTTTTACCTGGACAAACATTTCCTTCTCCCTTTAGGCTAAATTTGTCGCCATTTTTATATTGCGTAATATTGTAAGAAATGTCGTCGCCGAAACCTGGAAGGAAAAAGATCACGACAAAACGAATGGATATTAAAAGTGCCGAAGGCAAATTGCTGGCTACTACTTTGCAAGTAAGTTATTAGTATTTGCCGTATTTAACATATAATTCTACCATTTTCTTTTCAGAAAACCATAATTTACCTCGATGAAAAAGGCGCTTCCGCTATTGATCCTGATGCGTTGTGGCCATCAATGGACTCTCAAACTACAATAACTAAATCTCCATTAGATTCTAATGACAAAGCCATCAAATTTACTGATTCCTCGAGGTCTCCCTATCAGTATGGACAGAATTATGAGAAGCTCCCGTTGCCTCCAGAACTCCCAAATTCTCAACTTTTTCCGCTTTCCGAATTTCATATTGATGGTAGTTGTAGAGGCTACTCTGAGAGGAATTCTGAAGTAGATGTGAGGAAGTCTGAGTACATCAAATTTATTGGGAAAAGAGATTTGGAAATTGGAGGACATCGGGAAAATAGTTTTGAGGAGAGAAACGGTAAGTGGCAGTATAATACAAAGGTTCAAAATACTCCAATTTCAAAATACTCCTAATGCTTATATGACCATCTGACATTTGGTCCATCTTGGATAACACTAAAAATAAAAATTGACATTATTTTATATTATCCATAACGGCCTATAGTATGTATTTATGGAAAAGTAATTTTCCGAAAAATTATATATTATTATTGCTAGTAAATCCTTGCATTTTACACCTTTAGGGACAATTCGCGGCCGAGCAATACTAGTGAATCGACACGAAAGAGAAAATCCACTACTTATCCAACTAATAATCAATGATATTCAAGCCGAAAGACGGCTAAACCATGCTCGCGAGTTTACAGTCGATGAAGTTCTCATGAAAACGGCAAAAGAGCTTGCAAAAGACACTTTGGATCGGCGGAGAATACGGTTAGCGATTACATTTTATATTAATTTAGACAAAAACTACCGTAATTTGGTAATCACTTGTTTTAGACTAAATGGAAGAGAATCGAATGTTTGGATCGGCGGGGCAAATATGGAAAGCAGGAAGATTGTAGACGAATGGATTCGAGAAATGGCGGTTTCAAGGAAGAATTACTTCAAATCGAAGGACTTTCATCTGCTTGGAGTTGGGATAGCAACTGATGAAAATGAAGATCCGTTGACCGTAATTGTTGCTTTGTACGAATAAAAAAATATTAATAACTTTATTCTTTCAATAACAACGAAAATATCAAATATTTTTTGGGATTTTTAACTATAAATCATCATTAACATATACTGTAACATAACATGTTATATACTAATATTCAATCTCTACATCCTTTGTTACATTTGTGCATTTAGTCTCTAGCTCTACTATCTTTCGTTTCGCGGTGAATACGGGTTTGATAAACGCTCTTACTTCAGGATTTTCACTTTTACAACAACGATTTCGACTAAAACAAAGTCAAAATTAAAATGTTTTCGCCACAACTTACAATAAAATGTAAAATCGAGGAAGTTCAAGCACAGACCATCCCCAACTCTCCAGATGCAGGAATCCCTTAAATGAAGTTTTATTTGTCGCGCAATAGGTATCCCAGGCATAAGAACTATGATGATATAGATCAATCGACTGAAATTAAAGATTTTTATGAAAATACTGATAACAATTAAGGAAGCAATAAGTCGTTACCAAGTCTTTGACGGGCTCTCCTTTGCATTTGAAGAAGAGATCAAGATATACTTCTCGTACATAACATGAACATCCAAAAACACATAGAAGAATAAAGAAAAAACAGCGAATCATTGAAAAAAATGCATTAGAATGCTTCTAAATTTCAAAAAAAGAAATTTTATTCGAACTAGATTTAATTCAAATTTGCTCACCCTCGGATTTTAGATTTTTTCCTACCACGAAGACAATAGGATCTTGGCATTGTGCCAGAAGCGAATTTTTAGCATTTTTTCGTTTTGAAATCGCAGTCTGTGCAAAATTCTAGAATCTCTCGACGGATTATTGTAATTTGTTGAAGGATAATGTCAGCCATCCAGCCATTGAATCCGAAGCCATTCCTGAATCAACTCACAGGAAAACAGGTCATCTGCCGACTGAAATGGGGCATGGAATACCGAGGTATGTGTTATTTTCTTGGTGATTGTTTTGTTTAGACAGGAGACATAAACTAGCTACATTATTCATTCATTCTTAAGCTGTCAGCTCAATATTTTCCCGATTTTTTGGCCAATTCATGTTGCACTTGACTTTCAATCCTAATATCCAAAATTTCTTCAGGTTTCCTAGTTTCCATCGACTCGTACATGAACCTCCAGCTGCAGAACACCGAAGAGTACATTGACGGTGTGAATACTGGTGTGTTGGGCGAAGTTCTCATCCGCTGTAACAACGTTTTGTGGGTCTCTGGTGTGGATGAAGATTAGTTGGTGATCTCTCAAAATTGTTATTTATATTTTGCATTGTTCTTCACTTTAATTAAAGTAAACGTTGGAAATTTTATTTGGGACGTCTTTTGAAAGTAATTGGTCGGGTTAAAGTGCTGTCCAGGTTTATATTACACTACACATCTTGATAAAAATTTTTTACATTTCTGAAAATGGGGAACTAGTGGTCACTAAACGCATAAAAATGAATAGAAAATTTGAAAAAGCTGAGACGTCTCTATTTCGAATTTTGGTCCAGTCGGACAATTGTAGGGCATAAAGTTAGAAAGACCTTGAATACTTTACTATGGTATGTTTTTGACGTGGTCAGTGACAGATGACACGCTGATTCGATCGGTTTGTTATTCAAGAGTCAATAAGAAGCTCGACCTCCATTTCCATTTTTTGGCGCCATTTTTCCTTTCGAAAGCTTTGCACTCCAATTTTTGTGAAAAAATATTTCTTTTTCCAAGTTGAATGAAATTTAGGTGTTCCTCTTATTTCCCCATGCAATTATCCAAATTTACAATGTAGGGTAATTTCAGGGTTATGCCGCCTCGAAATATTGAGATTTCCCCTCCTTCTTTGACATCGTCATCTCAATCCAGAAATGCCAGCTCAAGGATAACATTTGCGGTGAAAGAGACCGAAAAGGAGGTAGAACTCCGCCAACAATGTTTAGATCCGGACCCTAGAGTCAGAACGGAGGCAATACAATCGTTTGAGAAGATGTGCAAGGATGGGAAAATGATATCAGTCGAGAGTTACTCATTGCTATCGGAGTTGTCCACAAATTCGGCGAAGAATGTAAGACTGAGTGCGCTACGGTTAGTTCAACTATTTGCCGAGCGATATCCTGAATAGTAAGCTGATTTTGAATTATTTATTTTCGGTTTTAGGTAAAACTGAGGTTGTTAGAGGGCTCACTTGATATTACACTTAATGCCCATTTATAGTATGGCAATGACTTTTCACAGTCTTAGTAAAATTGGGTAATATGGGTCTTTGCATACTCTACGGGTTGTCTTCTATGTGTAGTTTCTGCGAACAAAAGGCATATAACACTGCGGAATTGACCCGGGCATATTTTTAGCCAAGTCAAAACCGAACGAGGATTCCAAATCCGTCTTCACGATGATGCTTTTGTTCAAGTGTGCCATGCTGTAAATGACATTGAGACGGAAGTTCGCGAAGAAGCTGCGCGACTTCTTGGTCTTTTCACATGCGTCTCAGATCAGTTTCTAGAGCAAACCCTGGATAAGAAGGTGATGAAGACAATGCAATTTGCATATGACGAGAATAAACTGCAGAACCAGACCAAGTTTAGACCTTCAAGTGGATGGTCAGTGGGAAAGAAGCTTGGTGAAGATGTGCCTGTCGAGATGGAGGATGATGAGAAGGATGCCATGATTCCGATGGGAGCTTGTGGTGCATTTGTTTCTGGCTTGGAGGATGAATTTATGTGTAGGTTCAGTTTTTATTTGACAACTAGGTTTTTGGAAATTCTTGTTTGATAGCTATTGATGTTATTATATAATATAATGTCTATTTCAGCTGTTCGTCAAGCAGCTGTCTTCTCCCTGGGCCGCTTAGCCGCTAGCCGATCTGATTTTGCCCGCCTCTCCATCGATCATCTCGCAGATATGTTTAACGATGAAATGCAACAAATCCGACTGGATGCGATTAAGGCAATGACCCCACTGATAGTGCACGGAACCCTGGAAAAGGAACAACTACACACAATATTGAGTGTTCTTTCGGACGCCATCCCAGACAATCGTTTGGCATTACATTCTCTTCTTGGAATGGCTAATTTTGCTGAGTATTCTTGCGTTTTACAAGTTATGAAGGCCTTACAAGACTCAATGAGGAGGTTCCCAAGAGATCGCGATTCCATTTTTAGGTAAGAATTTTGTGCTGGGCAAATTCATGGATAATATGAATTTAATTTGTTTGATTTCAGCTGTCTGAGTAAGATTGGCCTTCGTCATGCCATTTTTGTTCAGCCATTGGTACCAGAACTTCTCAATATTCATCCCATTTTTGATGCTCATGAGCAGGATGTTAATGATGATTTTTGTAAGTATTCTTCATATCTCCTGTTCTATTATGCTTTTTAGATCTTTGCAATCTGATCCTAGTCCTAAACGCGGCTCATATCCAGCCTCAGATATGCTCTTTGATACCACAATACATCATTAAGCATTATCGGTATCTAAGGCATTCAAGTTTGGAATTGATCCCTGAAATTGAAGCTTTTGAAAGGCGAAGGGGATCTACACAGCCTACTTTTAGTAGGAATAGTCTGAATATGAAGGCTTGCCAGGAGGGAATCATTAAACATCTTCGTCTTGTTTATCACCGAATGTTCGAAGCATGCTCCAATCCTGATTTTGAGGATAAAATGGAACTTCTCAAGATTATTTTGAAGTACGAGGTTTCTATTTTTGTTTGAATGGGCTCTTTTTATTATACTCTTTAACACAAATTAACGAAAAATGTATTTTACAATTAGACCTAAAATAAGGTCAAGTGTAATATAAAAATCTATAAATTATGTTTTCAGGGACCTAAAAGTAACAGACAATAGTGAAGAAGGATTCTCTTCTTCTTTACAATTTTTAAAGAACATTGGAGAAGTAATTGTAAATTACAATTTGTGCGCGAGAAGACAGTACGATGAGGGAAATGTGCTGAATATCATTGAAGAGGTGGGTTTTGAGTGTTGGTGTTTTACAATATTCTCAAAGCTGGTTAAAACGTATCTTTGAAGAATAAGGTCTATAGTTGTATTTAATATATTTTATTTTCAGTGTATGACTGTAATTTCCCAGTTAAAAGTCCTTTTCTGTGGAGTTGACAAGAGAATTCGCGCTTTTTTGGCGGAAATCGAATTTCAATTGCAATTGTTACACCTATTCAAAAAAATGGGCTTGGATCAGAATTCGGACTGGGCTGGGATCAACCAGCTTGTCGAAGCTTTGACCTCAAATGTTCAGACGTAAGAATTTATATTGTTGTAGGGGATCTGACCCGAACGGGGACAACCCGAATATTCAGGACCCGATTTTAGTGTTTGTGTTGGGGCTTAGAGGCTTTAATGGAATGATGAATGTACTACGTAAGTATAGGGGTAGTTAGTTTTAAGTTAGTATATATTGTTCTTTTTAGGCTCCTTTTTGTTTAAATTGTGTATTACTTTACAGTCAAGTTATCGAGTTAGAAGTTGATCCTTCCCCATCATGCAATTCCCTCTGCACATGGCTAAATGAGTTTACGAAGACTCATCAGGACACTCCAAGAGATACCAAGCCCCCGAAATCGAAGAAGCTCGCTATTCTACCACTTTTATCAGCATCGACTTCAAAAGTAATGGAAGAAGTCGCAAGAAATCTCATAAATTTGCCCCCATTAAACTTTGACCTGGCCAGATTGAGGAGGAAATCATGCACGAATTTAGAGTTTTGGCATGCTGGGAATTGGCTGAGTTATGAGAATGGAACGCTGAGATTTGTGGCTGGTATCCCGGCTGGACTGGATGTTTATTCGACATTATTTAATTTGGAAGAGAAAGATAAGAAGAGATTTAGAGTTGAGGTGAGTTCTGGGAGTAGTTTAGGAATGAATGAACGGTTAAGCTTACTGAAAGGTTTTTTAAACGTTTAGTCGGAATATCACTATTTTTTTAATGTTGAAATAATCGGTAAATTGTAATTACGGTTAAGATAGTTGCTGTAGCTTGGCAAAGACGTACTTGATATATTCTACATTGCTTCAAATCAAAATCTTTAGGTACGGTACCCAGATAAACGCCGGTATTATCATCAACCAGTCCCATCCGAATTCATAGAACTTGCCGATCGCCAAATCCGATTTCAAAGCACTGTATTCATAATTTCGGAGGAGCCCTGGGCCGTAGCGTCGGATATACGATTGTCATGTGGACTGCTGATCGACTCAGATTTGGATGGATTTTCCTCAAATTCAGATGAATCAAAATCTTTTGTCCCTCTAATGAATTATAAGCATCCGGCGAGGGAACAGTATTCGGAGCTCAGAATATTCCCAATGACTCGATGTTAAAATTTAGAAAGGAGTGTGGATTGATTTTCAAGTTTTAGAGGATTTTAATTTATATCGTACTCGACACCTTGGTGAAAATTTGATCTAAAAATTTGGATGACGGTGATACTCTAGAATTTGTGATGTAATTGTGATGTATAGAGAATATAAATTGTTTTTAAAACTATTTACAACGTTTTGCTTTATTTATTTTTGGTTGCGACCAATTATATACATTATACTTGATTTTATTATTATTTTTTTCTGTTTTCTTCTTGATTTAATGGGGTTTGGTTTTGTAACTTGGTAACAGACGTCCTCTTTGTGATTGTTGATTTTTTTGTGTTTTAGCCGTGGTTTTGGCCACCTAACAGCATATTCTTTGGATTTTACGGGTTTTTGAAAGGATTTTGGCTAACACAAAGTGGAAATGAATATTAATGGAGGTATGTGATGCTTTGATACTTGGCTTGCCATTTGTTCTTACTTTTTGCTTTGATTTAACGACTAAATAATGTTTTGATTTTATATCTTTGACCAAAGAATCGTCATGAATAATATAGAAATTCAAAAAAAATGCTTCTAGGCTTCTCCAAATCCAATGAAACCTCGTCAATTCGACGTTGCCATGAACTGAATTGTCCTTCCACGCATTGCCAGCACAATAATGACACAAGGCCGAGAATCATATCAGCTCCGAGCAGTCCAATACCTCAACGGCCTATCATTTATTTGGATCAAATCTCACCGAGGAAATCATTTGCAAGGAAAGAACCTCAACTGTCGTCAAATGGAAGAGGATTTGAATGGATGGAATTGCCAAAGAGTCCTAGAGGAATTAATTCTCCCGGACATACACCAATGAGATTTCCGAAAGGAAAAGAGAACAGCCCTGGACTTAAAGGTGGGTTAATGGGGTTGAATGTCATAGAACGGTTTCTGATATGCATTTTAGTTATTGTTTTGTGCGTTAGGAAAGTGCTTTGGTCTTGTTTTAGTTATGTTGTACTCGATCTTTATTTTTTTTATGATTTTTCTGTTGGGTTTTCAGATCGTGTGGATTTTGATGCCACCCAAGCCATCGAACCAGATCGTGATCTTACCCCAACATTACCCGCAACACCTACGGGGACACTTAATCCCTCTGGTTTCTTCAGCTCCCCACCCGAACTACAGAAGTCCGATTTATTGGCTGAGGTTTGTAAGAGCCTAGAAAGGACTCAAGACACTCTCCGAAAATGTAGAACTCCAGTTATGGACGAAGGAAGAATCACGTGTGGTTTCAGACATGAGAAGCCAAGTGATGAACGAAAACGAGAGAATAATTCTAACACAACACCAGTGAAGGCTTCCAGAACTTTGAGATTCGACCCGAATCCTCAAATTAGAATGAGGACGAGCAGTGATGTCAGCAGTGAGGAATTGAACGTCCAAGGAAGCTCTAAGGACTATGGAGAATATAAAAAGATGGAGGAAAGAACTTCTCCCAGGGATATTAGAGCTCTCAGTCGAAAACAGGGCCTGGATAAAAGTGTAAGCCCGGGATCAAATTTTGGATCAAGTTTGAGGTCAAAAACTCATGGAGAAGATAAGAATTATTTCCGAGACGCCTTACTGGACATTTCTGGAGAAGTTTACGACTCATTAGTTATGAGAAAGCAAGAATCAATTGAAAATGACCGAAGTCAGAGTGAAATTTTGGTCGAAAGAGAGGACACAATCCCATCTCGAGATGAATTTGATCCAATTCAAGGAAGGAGTGACGTCATCTCTCCGTACCGACAGATTTTGTTGAGAAATCGGGAAGTTTTTGAGAGAGTTCAACCAAGAAAACTGGATTTTGAGGGAAATACAAGTGGAAACGAGAGAAATAATGGACAAAATGCAAAGTTTAAGCAGATTCCGATCAGACCAAAGGATATTATGGACAGGAAAATGATGAATGTAATATTTTTTAACACCTTTTGCCTAGTTTTTTTTTTGTGAAAATTGGGTACCTTTCGAAGGAAAATTTGATTTTTTAATGATTTTTGTTGACAAAAAAATTGTCGATGAATTAAATTTTAATTTTACTGAGGGAATTTTTAGCCGACCCGGTTGGAAGGTCCTCCGTCTTACCGAAGCATGGCAGCGTCCTCCCATATCCACCTACATCAACACTTTGAAGCCAATTTTTCAAGCTCCAAATTGACTTCTAAAGACACCGTAGCCCCAAAGCAACAATATATCCGAATTCTGAAGAATATTTACTCACATAAAGTGGATCTTTTGATCCAGGAGGAGAAAGAAGCGCAGATTAGGCAAGACCGGAGAATGGAATTGATGGTGATCCAGAAAAAGAAGAATGTTGTCAAGGAATTGGCCGAGAGAATTCAGCAATTCAAGACTGATTGCAAAGTCAAGAGATTTTCGGAGGTGGGAAGAACTTTTTTTGAAATTTTATTTTGTATTTTAGACACAAATTGACCGAATGATAGTAAAAGAGCAAAGTAATCTGGATGAGATGGAAAATAAGATCGGGGGATTGCTCGAAGCTGCCAGAAAACGGAATGAAATCCTGGTGATGAAGAAGGGACATAAAGGAGAATATTCGAACTACTCGCAGTATAGTAGTAGCGTGGAAAGTATCAAAAAACGTAAGAAATTTGAGATTTTTTATGAATTTTGGTGATTTGATGGCTAAAATGAGGTTTTTATGGCTTTTATGTAATGCGAATTATTTTAGCACCCGTTAAATTAGACGCCGGCACCTCACCCCATCTCCCAGGCCAAGTTCCGGATCATATTGAAAAGAAAAAATTCAAATTTGAGCCGAAAAGGAGCTCTTCGTCCAGCATTTTTGAAACCAATATCCGTGAAAAAGGTGATAAAATTGGATCGGGGGAGCCTCCAGACTCTTCGAGATCAACTCAATATGATATAACGAGTATTGAGACGGACCCGTCGACTCCCATTCAAAAATCACCAAGTGATCATGGAGAAGATGGCGAAAAGACCCCAATCCCCACCGAAACCTCGGAAAGGGAACTCAGAGCATATTCAGAGGAGGACAAAACCGATGATTTGTTCCATACTCCGAAGAAAAATCGAGGATTTAAAGGTTTTCCGATTCCCAAACTCAATTTGGACTTTCTGGATGATGGAAACGGGATTGATGATACTCTGAAGGTGTTGGGAATGCAGAAGGAAGGAGAAAATGATAACGGGTCTCAAAATGTCTTGGAAGAACTTGAGAGTCAGCAGAAAGAGCCTGAGCGCAGTCAAAGTCAGAAGCTGGAAATTGAAGTGACTCAAGAAGAATACAGTCAAGAAAGTCCTTTGAGTGCTCTGGAAAATGACAACACATTGGAGGACACGTTCAAGCGGGCCATGGAGGAGTCATTCTTGGGTGGAGTAGGCATTGATTTCCGTTTGGGGCAACCACGAAAAGGGGCAGCAACTATAGTCCAAGAAAAAGATGCATGGGAGAAGAAGGACCAGAAGGAAGCGGAGAAAAGTGAGGAAAGGAAGGAGTATGGAGATGGAAATGACAAGAAAAAGAATTCGGAATCAGAGGAAGTTGTTCAGACGAGTAATGAAGCAATTAGGGATGTTATCCATGAGGTCAATTCCAAGGGAAAGATTGAAGAAAATGAGGAAGACCTGGATGTAAAAACGGCTGAATTATTGGATAAAGAGGAAGAAAAAGAGGTCTCAGAGCATGTTGATGCAGTGGAAGTTGAGTTAGAAGGCAATGAGACCAAGGAAAATCAAGAAAAAGTTGAGCAACGTCAACAAATTGATGATGAATTAGAAAAGCGACAACAAGAAGCTGAAGAAGTTTATGTAGAGAAAGGGGAAACTCAGAAGACGGCTGCTAATGAGGATGTTAATCAATTGTTGACTGCAATTCAAGATTTTCACCTAGAAACTTTTGAAAAACAACATGGGAGGTCGGAGGAGAAAGAAGAAATTGAGGCAGGCGTTCATGAAAAGCTTGAAGAGGTATGTTGTAGTTTGAGGAAAATTGAGTGTTTAATGCAATTTTCAGCCAGTTCAAACCGATTCCCCTTCAGCTTTCTCGTCCCTTCGCTCGGATCTTCCAATTTCCGAAGATTTTGGGTTGGACTCACCAAAAATTGATGATGAAATTGATAAAGAAATTGAACAAAATGTTGAAATGGAGGGTAACGTGGAAGAACTTCCGAGTCTTCAGAGAGAGCCCACGGAGTCGTCAGAAGAGCCGAAGAGCCAGGCAGAATCTGCAGAAAGCCGCGGGCGTTCGTCGGAATCAAATGGAAGCCATAGAAGGAGACGGTAAGTATTATAATTTATATGGTTTATGATTGCTTTGGAAGGATAGCGACGTTATTTCCGGTATTTTAGATCTCTGATTCCTCAGCTTCAACGTCTCGAGTCTGGTTCAAAGATTTCCCCCAGTAAATCAGTCGATTCTCCGGATTCTCAGCCTTTGCAGAAGTCAAAAATTCCAAGAAGAAGATCGTCCGTTGGCTCGGAACTTCCTGAATCTTTGAATTCTCCGATAAATGATCCAACAACGGTCTCATCGACTCAGTCATCCGCCCATTCATCAATCCCTGAACAGTTGGAAACCGCAAAAAGCTCGAGTTCGGAGAGCACGGCTAAAGAAAGTACAAGTTCAAGCGGGCAGTCAACTCAACAGAGCACTCAAAGGACATCTACCGACTCTGGAGGCCCGTCAAGGGGTCAAGGAGGATCGAAGGGAAGCTCGGCACGCTCGGGACATGGAACGATGAACAGTGGAAGCGACAGCATTCCGGAGGTGGGTCTAGTGCAATGTAATGAATGGGGGAATTTGGGTGTTTTTGGATATGTGCTTTTTGGGATGGAAAATTAGCTGTATTCTGAATCGAACTACGTTTAATGGCACGGTTAATATTAATTTGGTGGTAAAAGATGTAATGGGCAATATAATTTTATTCTGAAGATTGCGATTTTTAGGATGTAACGACCGCCAGAGACTCGGATTCCCTTCATTCTACCTCCCTTGTAGTCCCAAGCCCACCTTCCGGGCAATCTGATAGCGCCATTTCAAGTCTTTCAACCCCAAGAATCTTCAGTCTTTCTCATCCCAATGCAATGAGATCGCCAAAAGAAAAGGCCTTGACGATCTGGCCAAAAGCACAGCGATCCGCGGATAACAACTCGTTGTTGTCTCTATCAATCAACTCCTCTAGAGCCAATGACAGTTTGCTGCACACAGGGGAAGTTAATCCGAGATGGAATGGTTTGGTCGATATAGTGGAAATGAACACATTCAGCCATCTGGATTATGACGACAAGATGCAGTCATGGTACACGGATGAGAGAACCGATGCTCTGGTTGAGTATTTCACGATTAAATTTTATCAAAAGCTCAAGAAGTACAGAAAAAGACTGTTGAGTCTTGAGAAGATTGAAAACTTTAAAGAGATCCAAGTTCATGATGAGCTTTTGGAAAAGGAGGTCCCAGAGGAGGATATGCTCGAAGTTGTGTGAGTTTTGAGTTGAACAGGAAGGTTATGACCTAATCTATCGATTTAGGTTGATTATTGCGGATAATGTGGCCTACTTTATGAACCAGGCCGTCCATAATCAAATGACCCCATCAGAAAGAAACACGGAACTTTATGATGTATTCAGGGATCCGACTGATGAGAATATGGTCAAGTATATAAAGAAAAAGATTCGGCTTCTCACGGAGGTTTATCCGCAACCATATCGTAAGTTCAGAGAGAAATTTGTATATTTTGAGGCTAAAATTATATTGTGCTAAGTGAAAGTTAAATTTTTTGGCGATTGTTTTATTTTTGGTTATGGTAGGACGAGAGTTTTTGGATTTTTAGACTGCTTGGAGAATGTGTAATATTGGGGGATGAATTTTATAGCGACTGTAGATCAAATTTATATTGCAATTGACAGTCTTTGATGATTTTCGAACATTTATAGTTTTTATGAGATTAAATGGTAGGTTGAGGACTAATTTGAGCTGATTATGATTTAATCAGTCACTTGTATTATTTTCAGTCCGAACAAAATGGGAATTGACTTCAATTGAACGCAAAGTGGACTACACTTCGGCCGAAGAACGCTTACACAATGACATTATCAAAGGCAAAATTTCTGAGCGCGCTCCAAAAAAATCCGTTCCATATCCTTAAATGATATCCAAAATATACTGATCATTTATAATGCTAATTGTATTTCTATTGACTGCTCTGCATAATGGGAAAAATTACATTTTCTTGCACTGTGCGAGATTTGAAAAACGTTTGATTTCGTTTCAATGTGAAAATGTAGCCTGTACTACTTGTATAAATTTATTTTGAAGATTTTTGCTTATTTTTGGGGTATTCAGAGGGATCGTCGGAAGAATGCTGATTATATTAATTATACTAAAATATCATTGAGGAAAATACCAAAAGGAGGCAAAATTGTCCGGAAATTCGATCTTCAAGACCTTGACAGTGCATTTAGGATACCTGTAAATGGAGTCGGACACCCATGGGCGAGTGTTTCGGACCGGAAACGACCTCAACTCGCCATTAATCGGCTTTTTTAGAGCCGAAATGACCTTTCAATGGGCGTAAATGAGGTTTTTATTACTTGCAAAGGTGCGTTTTACTGTCCCCGATGAAACTAGACAACCCCTCCTTATTTCCAATATAGCGAGCTTACCTAAAAAGTTTGTACCTTATTTTAGGGCAAAATATGTGATTTGTCACGTTATTAAAAAAAAAAATAGATTTTCACTTTGTTATCGCTTAAAATTAGGTGAAACCTTCGTTGAATGGACTTAGCGCAATATTTGCATATTTGCGTGGGGACTTAATTCTCGAGATTTTCGCTTGGCCTTTCTTTGCGGGGGTCCCTTTGTTTGTGCGTTTGGCAAAAAGCCAAATGGATTTACGGCCTCGAAACAAAGCGCGACAGAGAGCTGGGCAAGAGGGTGGGTTGTAAGACAGAGGGTGGGTTTGCGGATTCTCGCCAAGAGAATATGGCCATATGTCCCGAAATGTACCGTATTTCCTATATTAAACGTGACAAGGCTGAACTTTTGATTTTTAGCGTATTTTTCATTAAATTTGATTTCAAAACTTTTGCATTTTGAGTCCCTGTGCTCTTGATGGACCTTGAATTTGAATACTGAGCAAATAGAGAAAAGACGAAGTTTTCTTTGTTTACAATGATGACTCTTTCTTCTTTTGTTAGGTGAAAATCTCCGATCGCCAGCTGAAGGAGGATTGGCTCTATGCAAATTTTTGTGATCCCCTTAAGCCACCAGGCCGGATGATTAAAAGGCACCACTTGAACTCGTATTTTGGCCTTTTATGGACTTTGAAAATAATTTAATTCATTTTGCATATCTCGGATTCTGAGGTACATATATATAGAGGCGTTATTAGCGTCCTTAGTCACCATAAAATGACCCATTTCCATTTCAACTTGTCCCTAATAAATCTAGCGCCCTGAGGCGGCGTTGACCCTCACCGACATCCTAATAATAGCCTCGGCTAACTGATGAGTTGTGTATGCAAATTCTCGCCCTTGCACTTTCGCCCTCTCCGTTCCTTTTCCCCTTTTTCCGCAATTTCCTTCTGATTGATGGGCCTTTTTTATTCTAATTCCCTGGAAAACGCGATGCCAATTCTTGCGAGCGAAAGCAGCCGCTCTCTGCTGCCCAGGCGAGGGCACAACAGCAGTGAGCATTCGCAGTGTCCGGATGTTCGGACCAACGGCTCTTTGGAGGTCAATTGCAATCGGATATTCGGAAGGGGCTTCTCCGGGAGTTTTATTAAAATTAGAGAGAGGTAAAGAGTGTTAATGGGCGGGTAGAACAAAAGTTCAATTTATTCGGAGTGAGGCTGGGAGGTCAGTTTGTTTATAGCAATACATTCTTTTTGAGTGCGGAATTTTATGAATTTTCAGATTTGGCATAACATATGATCACTTCGACCGAAAAATCATGATTTTCATATTTTGAGGTTTGAACTTGACTCTTCTAGTTCTTGTTAGAACGCCAAAG
The DNA here is from genome assembly GCA_025436335.1 of Bursaphelenchus mucronatus. Classification (NCBI taxonomy): domain Eukaryota; kingdom Metazoa; phylum Nematoda; class Chromadorea; order Rhabditida; family Aphelenchoididae; genus Bursaphelenchus; species Bursaphelenchus mucronatus. The sequence goes on from CM046358.1 coordinate 7,562,495, forward strand.
ACTTAGTTGTCTAGAATTTATCGCCCTCGGACAATTATCGACCTTTTGAAAAAACAGATTTTAAGATTTTTTAAGATTTGCACCAAAACAATGCTTTTTCTACGTCATTTTTGATGTTGCAATTGTTGAGCCTGTGTTTTTATACCCTTAGGGTTAGGAGGCAGACTTCCTATTACGTATTTGCCTGAATTGCCTCCGGCCATTACCTCGGCCATCCTCACCACTTTCGCACCATTATTTGCGATTTCCGGCCGCTACTCCCAGGATAATCGATAACACAGTGTTTATTTTCGGTCACATGACATCTTATGTGTGTTGTTTGCGAGTGGAGTTTCTGTTCGCCTGCCCCTACTAGCGTTTTCTGAATGGCCTTCGCTTGTTTCCATCCCTCTTGTTGTTGTTTATGAGGATTGAAGGGTGGGCCGAAGAAAAACGAAGAATTCGAGTTTCAGAATGCTTTAAGGCTTTGTTAAAAATGTTGTGGCGAAGAGAATGGAAGGTTTATAGTATACGGGAAATGAATTTATAGGCATTGAGTCATCAAAAGATGGCGGTATTACTTTATATTAGTATACTATTATAGAAGCCTTTCATATTTTTTTGATGTAGGTTTGTACAAGATTGATAAAGAACGGCTTGAAAATTGTGTAAAACAATGTATACAACAGCATTCGTTTTGTAGATTTTTGTATTTTACCTCTATTTAAGGAAAAACGAAGAATTTTTGAAAATGTTCGCAATTTTTGTCCATGGTTTGCTCATGTTCTCAATATTTTTTAAATTGGTGCATTAAATTCTTAAATGTCTTGGTGCGGCACTCAGAATACGGGTGAAATCAACTATCGTATTTTACCAATCTGTTTCAAAATTTCACAATTTTCCCTGTTTTCGTCAATTTTTTCTTTCAAGTGAATTCATTGCGCAACCAATGTCTGATCCTTGTAAACAAGATGGCAAAACCGCTCTTTGACGCTTGGATCTAGAATAACATTGAATGTGAACAACATGTTTTTGCAAGGAAACATTTCTTGAATTTAAAATTGTTTTGTATTATTTTCGAGAATTATGTAATAATTTTAGAGATTTGCATAATTAATCAACCCCGAGAAGAATATAATCGTGAGTGATGTCATTTACCGATCACATTGAGGACCTTTCCTTGCTCCCGCACGCTCTTTTGTTCCTGAATCTTTTGGGATCTGTGATTCCAACCAAATATCAGAAGCAGGCCCAGATCTCCTTTCATGGAATCTACGCCGCTTTCTTGTTGATCAGCCCCAATTGTCTTTATGGACCCAAAACTGGAAAGGAATTGGATGCGGTTCATGTTTTCTTGGCCAGATTTATCGGAGCTTATCAGGTCAGTCGGTCTTTAATCCCATTTTTGGGCCTACAAACAGATTTGTAAGGACCAATCCAAAAGGTTTTGATTATTTCAATCATAATTTTCAGCTCGGATTCGCTGCTTTCCACTTCCAAAGCCGTCATGATACGTTCCGCCCCGAAGCTGCTGTTGCTCTTTCCAAGGCTGTCACCGCTGGCCTCGTATTTTACCTCGAACTCCAATCCGCTCAACGTCCCAACGCTGAACGTGGCCTTCATTTGGATTCGTCGACCTTCCTCTACGCTCTGATTCTCATCGATTTTACCTATTTTTTGATCGAATCTGCTAAATACGTCAAACTGATTAATCGACTTTCTGCCACTGATGAGATTGATATCATGTGCAAGAAGACTCAACAGGCAATTCAGAACTCCGGAGCCTTCTCAATTCAACACTATTTCTGGGCCGACGCCATCGTTTCTTTGCTTTATGCTGTGGCTTCAATTGGAAGCAGCGAGTATTTGTACGAAAATGTGGTAAGGCGAACAAAACTGGTGGTAAAAATAAAATCAACCGTTTCTAGATCAAGCAGGAGATCAAACTCGACAGTTTACATCGTATTCTGACTCATGAATATGGATTCTACGCTCTTGGCGCCGGAATCACTTCATTGTTGGCCTTCCAATTCTCGCCAGTCCAGCAGAAACATTATGCTTGCCAGAGACTTTTGGTAATTATTAAATTTTACATTCTAAGTCAGCAATTTTCAGACCCACGCCATTACAATCGCGATTCATGCCTCTGGTTATTTCTCTTTCTACTATCACGCCGTCTTCTCCCCGCTGATCATCGCCCTGCTCACCGTTTATCCCATCGTCATCGTCAGCGACAAAATCAAGCGACAGGAATTGGCCGCGGATGACGAAAAAAATGGTACACTTAAGACTTTACGTAAAGGCGTCAAATCCAACTAATCAAGACAGGTATTTGATGCTTTGATCATAAGGAAATAAAAATAAAGGCTTTCGGAATTTTAGACATGAATTTTGAAATGTTTCCGCAGCGATTTTTTTCGAAAAAACTTTGGTTTTTTGTTGTAGGTGTTTTTTTGTGACTAGGAACCCCTAGTTCTTGCCTGACTAAAAAATACGGCAGATAAGACCAAAAAATATTTTTATTCAAAATGGTCCTCCCTTACCATAACTATTTGTTTGATTTGGTCACGCCCTACTGGTCCTTGACTCATTCCAGAGAATCTTAACAGTTCCTTAATCTCACCAAACTCTACTATCTTTCCATATATTTTAATACAATTTACGTATAATTTGCATAAATTTTCAGCCTCCTCCTCCGCCCTCGTTACAGTCCCGGAAACCCAAGTAAATCTCGACCTAAATCAAGAAATCGTTGAACAAGAGTTGGATGAGCAGATTCATGAGATCGTTGGAGAGAATGACATCGCTGAAGAGGAGGTGGAAAAGGTGGAGTTAACGGTTCAAGAGCCGATCAAAAGTAAAAAAGGATTATTTAAAATAAAAAAATCCAAAAAGTAATCAAAAAATACTCCCGCATTTTACTTTATATCCTTTTCTACTGCCACCATACTTCGTATTTTAGTTAATGAAAAAAATTGTTTTTGATTTTTCGAGCGAAAAATTTAGAGAAATCAATTTTTAAGAAAATTTGCATTAGAGTAAAAAATTTAAATAATTTTTTCATCCGCGAAAATACGAAAACCCTGTAATATCGGTCATTACTCTTATCGAAAATGTCATCTACGTCACAACTCTCATCCTGTTTTATCTCGATTTGACTCCCAGTTCAACAATTTTTTCCTGTTTTTGCCTTTTTTTCACTAAAAATTTCAATGTTTTTGTCGTTTTTAAACTTTTTCTTACCTTATTATATATTAGTGGTCTAAGTAGTGCTCTCTTAGAATAGACACCCGTAAAATGATGAGTGGATTGAGCAGATCTAATTTTTTGGTCTATCTCCACGTCCAGCTACCTCAGGATTGTATAGCCAACTCTTTTTTACGTCTTTGATAACAGCTTTAATGTGTACAGGATTTTATTTTTTTCAATTATTTTTTTGTATTTTACCGCAGCGGCTGGACCGCTCTTCCCACCGCCAAAGTGTAATCTCATTGCATCGGAACTCAGTATAACCTCATGAAGCCTTCTGTTTTTATAATGTGTTTTGTAATTCTCTTCATTGTATATCAATTTTTAACGCAAAAATAAATTTTTCAAGGAAATGAAATATTTTTGTCCCAAAAATAACATTACAAATAAAGAACAATGTAAAATACCAAGTGCAAGCGTTCACTTCATTGAGGCAAAGGATACATTTGGCACAGCAAACAGTAAGGTTTAATGTTGAGCTGAAAAATCCCTGTAGCTTCAGATGAAATAGGGATAAACGAAAAGCTTATTATAATAAATAGCTGAAGATTTTACGAGAGATTTGGCCAAAGAGCGCAAGGTAAAGGAGGCACTACCGGTCTTGGAATTTTTAACTGATTGTTGTTTGATGTAAAATAAGACCACAACAGCCAAGATTTTGGAAAGATCAACGGTGTTTATGGAGTTAAGTGGTACTATGTATAAACAGCAAAGCAAAGAACAGAAAGGCCGACGTTTAACATCAGCTAGTAATTTGAACTGCGTTAATATTGTTCGCAATTTAAACGTTTTTAACACTTATTTATAAAAGTTAAACATGAATGGTTTAAAGGTAAATCGATAACACACTCAAAACAAGGCCAACGTTGATCAAAGTCGTTGCAGAAGCTGAGGGCTGTTCATCGACATCTTGATCTGTGTGGCTTTGTGGAGATTTTGAAGACGTTGTGGTGGCCTGTGTAGACGTGACAGAGGATTGCGACACTACATTCTGTTCAACAATAGTTTCAACCGCAGGCTCGGTTGGGGGCTGAGTTGTCGCTTCTGTTGTGGTAGTCTCCTCAACTGTGGTCGGCTGCGTTGTTGGAGCTTCAGTCACTGCTTCAGTTTTTGTGGTAGATTCTGTTGGGACTTCTGTGGTAGGTGCAATCGTAGTCTCTGTCGTGGTCGTTGTGGGGACTTCTCCTGGGTTAGATTCAACAATTTCTCCTTCACGTTGAACGAGTGGGCCAGCTGAAAATAGAACTTTGAACGGTGTAATGTGAGACGTCAGATTCTAATAAAACTATAATTTCAGGGTATAAATCAATATTTTAAAACGGTTCTTCATGCTTTTGCAGAGAGAAAGTAGATATTCAAAGGTGGTTGCAAACGAGAGAATACGAAAAATGAGGTGTTTGACATAAGAAAAAGTGTTTAATTTTTTCAGTTTTACTAGTAAAAATTGATCTTTTCCAAAAAAGTGTTCCATTCATACTGAAAATAGAAATTTTTTGGTCCAAAATAGTCGCTGGATCAAGTTTTGCAAAAATTTGGTTGTTGCAACTTGGAAAATCTTTTTTGCCATAAAAAGTTAGTAAAACAATTTTCTTTTAAAAGAATCCAACAATTTAGCACCACTTTTACTACAAACTCAAATAGGATAAAGTTTTATATCCCAATCAACTCACCGGCAACGGTAAACGCCATTAGAAGGCACAGAAACAATCCCATATTTGTGCTTCCCTTCATTTCTCCAAATCGATTAGTGTAATGAGCGTAATAGCTGGGCCGTGTGCTTTTAAGGACCATTAATTAGTGTTGAATCACGATCGGGAAATTGTGGATGTGTAATTTTGTGTGTCAGATCAGCGACTTTATTATGTTTTTTGGTTGGCCTCGGGCAGGGAAGTGGAATGCAAATGAAGTCATTTTAGAAACTTAATCATTTGGCGATTTAATATTGTTGAAGACTCATATTGACGTCTTCTGCATCTTTGGTTTGTAAAAAAATTTCAAATAATATTTTAAATATTGGTAACTTTGTGAATTATCAATTTCAGGATTTTGTCATTATAATCAAGTAATATAACAAATTGATGAGCAAGCAAGAAAAAGTTGTGTTGCCGATGATTCGATAGTTTAGCAAAACATTTCTTCGTTTTTGGTGTTAAAATTTCTTTATGTTTTTTGAAATGGTCAACTTCTTGGGCTTTAAGGGACAGTGCAGCTACTTTTGAATCGCGCTTTTTACGGCGTGGAAACGAAATGTCCAAAAAGTGTTTTTGTCTACTGTACCGATAACAACGGAAAAAGATAATAGTGGCATTCTACGTGTTAATTAGTAATTATTTTACTGTTTGCAACTTTGCCGCCTTTGTTTTTGTTGTAGGACATGAAAAAAGTATTTTGACATTTCGTTTCACACGCCGTAAAAAGCGCAATTCAAAAGTAACTGTTCCGTCCCTTTAAATGTCCGGCCAGCTTTAAAGATTTGCTCATATCCGGCGCTAGCATAACCGAGAAACAAATACCGGTTCAAAGACTGCTTCTAATCTTCTGTGTATATGTAAATAGTAGCCCGCTTTTTCCAAAAACATAATCAATTTTAATCATGACTCATTTGAAGAAAACTTTGGTCGAAAAATGTTTTAAAGATATATATTTTGTAATTTTTTCCCGTTGCTCTTAAATTGTTCGATCTATACTCCATCTGATTTTTTCTCCGCTACAGCGGCACTTCATCGCTAAGCCAGCATAATAACTAATTGTCAACGAGGGAAACTGTATTTATTGCTTCTATGTATGGTTGCCATGGTTGGCCGTATAATATTTGCGATAGGCTTTGCATGGTGTTTTACTGTGAGTAAAAGACGTTTGGCAATGGCTAATAAGGCAGGATGATTAATAAATCTGCAATTGTTTCAATTTTTAATACAAAACTCTCAAGAAAACACATAAAGTGATAATTTTGATTCCACTGAAGATCGCAGCGGCTGACTTTGGCTTCGGAGTTGTGGTTGTGCAGTCATCAGCCTGGGTAATTGCCTTAGCATATGAATCTTTGGCAATTTTAGCACTTCTGGTTGTTCTCTTCAAAACACGTTTTTTGGTTGTGGGATCTAAGGCTTTCATTGGTTTGGATTTTGTAGTCAAAGGATCAACTGAAAGCTCATTCTCGGCGGAACGCTCAGCGGAAGTTTCGGTCAGAGGTGTGGTATTTGCAGAAGTTTCTTCGGAAGGAATGGTATTCTTTGGCAAATCTTCAGATGTATCTTCTTCATCCGACGGTTTCTTTGGTTTGCTATCTCTCCTGGTTTTGTTGGATCTTAATTTCTCTAAAATACGAGTTAAAAATTATTGCACGTGAGCATTGTAGGCTACTTACTCATGGAGACGTTACAGAATTCATGTGAGCAAACTTCGAAATGTGCTTTTTTGCCGTTGATTTCGGTTGGGAGCTCCTGAAACATAAATTAAACATAAAATGAAATAACTGCGTCAAATTTCATCAAGACTTGTATCAGATCTCGCCTATTTCCTCCGTAACGCAACCTTTCCTCTTACCGTTTTTCCATCAAAACAGCCGCTGGCAATTGCGACTTCATTTCCTTCTTCATCTTCTACCGTACCGATAGCACATTTTTGGGGGCACTTTTCGAGTACTCCAGTTTGCCCACCACACTCCTTGTCTTCGTATTCTGCCAGAGTTTGCTTGCTTCCGGGTATCAGTTTCTGCAAAGCCATAGCTTCCTTGTCGTTTCCGTAGTGACATACATGGCAATATTCAACTAGAAATCAGATTTTTTAATTCCAAACACAAGTACTTTTACCTTTAGCAATGGCCGATGATACTGTAACTGCAAGCAAGAGGATAGCAATCATGTTTACAATGAGTTGTTGTACTGATGACTTTTAGAGTTCTTCGAGCAATTTATAATCATTTCTGATTTCTCGAAAATCAGTGATTCATAGTAAATTACAATCCTCAAAACAACCAGTTTTTACGAACAACAATGACATCTTTGCTTGAAATGAATAGCGACGAATACGAAGGCCTCTACAGAAATGTTTTAAATGCATATCAGTTGGTGTTCCAGGGAATAGAGAGAAAGGGAATTGTCAAGTTGAAAATATTATAGTAATGTAGAAGATGAAGAACTGAATAACTACCGAGATTTAGATGTTTCTTATGAAAAGGCCCACATAAGAATACAGTCATCACTATAAAATTTACTTTTCAAAAAATAATTTACAACACTGCAAAATACGAAAAACTCATTTTAAAATACGAATTAATGAATGAAATCTCATCAAGTGCCGGTTAAAGAAAGGCCATGCACTTGAGGATCGCTAGTATAAAAAAGAAAGAGTAACCAGTGGGAGAATGAAGTTCCAGAAGGTGAATCCACTTGGGCTTGCAGATGGCTCAACTGTCGTAGTCGTCTCTTCTTCCGAAGAAGAGTCATCATCAGTTACAAGAGCTTTAGTCGTATCGGGGAGATAAGTTGTGGTTGGTGGAACAGTCGTTGGAGGTGGGGTCATTGTCCTGGTACGGTTTTCTTGAGCACTTTCTGAAATGGAAAGAGCGATTTTGCCGTTAAGTGCAAAGGATAGCTATAGTAAATAATTTCGACAAACTTAAGGTGCGCATCAAACCTTTAATAATGAAAAAGCATATTTTAAAGGTTATAAAAGTTTTTCACTTGGCCATGACAGAAGTTCTGGTGCTTAAAGACCATTTTAAAACAATTTACCCAAGGCAGCATTGCACTCATCCATGCTGCAAGGGTAAATGTTCAACTCCTTGCTCACTCCCTTCGCTTCGATGATGATTGGGCTTGGTGGCTAAAACAACATTTTATAAAAGAAAATTTAATGGAACAGCATTTAAACATAGTCTACCTACAGCGCTCTCGTCATAGCAGCCAGTAGCAATGGAAGTCACATTAGTTTCAAAATTGATCATAGTGCCGTAGGCACATTGTCCAGCACAACTTATATATTTCAACGATGTAGCATTCTCTTTACCACAGTCATCATGAGAATTTTCCTTATAAAAATAGGAATCAAAACTCATAAAACGGTAGAGAGAGGCGACATCAAGCTCATCTCCTTTATGACAGTAGACGCAAGATACTAAAAACAGAGTTTTGACAAAAAATTAAACGATATTTGACATTAAGTAGATTTGATTTATAATAAATATAACTTACATTGAGCTTCGGTTGATCCAACTTTGAGTAAAATAAGAGCAATAAAAATGTGGGCCATACTGTACATTTTATAAATAATTTGAAAAATAACTGAATTCAATATAAAATTCAGCACAAAATGAAGAAGATCCGGCGAATCCGAGGCCCAATTTTGTCGAACGATGGCTGTTCAAACAAAAACAGTTACGCAATTATGGGACTTCTTTTCTGAATTCATCCGATTTTGAGGGATAACATGGCCGGATGAGTAACAAAACAAGCAAAGTTCTGCTTTGGAAACGGTAACATCAAAAGACACTTTACTTTTGCATTTTAATGAAGCTTGTTTTAAATTTATTTCTTGATGCCATGTGCAAAATAATGCACTCGCCAAATTTTTTCCAATCCTGGGTTGATCTACGGCATGTCTTCAAAAGAATAGATGGAAAAAGCTCACGTTAGTTTCCACGTAAGATGACTATCTTAGGATTGAAAATTTTCACTTGACGCCACACTTATCCTATGAGTTGTGTGCAAATGTCTCTGCGTTTGCAAAATGTAATTTGTAAAGTAGTTTGCGCTAACCGGCTCTCTTTGTTTCCCTCTTTATTGATCATTGAACCTCTCAGTTTTACCGGCTACGCCAAAAAAGTCAGCCCTGCCCGTTTCAAAGTTGCTACCGCCCGAACTTTTCACCGGGCCGGCCCGAGAGCTATGTCTATTTTTACCTGAGAATTCTTTGCTTTTGGAAGATTTTGAAAAAAGCTTGAACTTCTTACCAGGAATAGCTTCTAAATGAACTCCGTACTTGGAAAAGCACAACTCTCTGTAACCGGCATATATTTAGAAAAAACACTGTGAAAGCATCATAATTGAGGTAACCATTTGGATGTTTGTTCGTATATATTACATGTTCATTCATGTAACCGTGAGGGCTTATTTCAGAGTAAACATCCTCTTTCTTCGGATTTAAAAGACGTTATTTGAGAAAGTTTTTGGGTTTCGAACTTTTTAAAATCTTTTGAATTTCAAAATTCTTTGCTGATTTGCATCATTTCGGTCTACATTTCATTTGTTTGGTGTCTCATCTTGTTTTGGAGACTCTTTTGAAACCCCGTTTTTAAGCTGTTATTTTCAATCAAAATATTTCAAATCATTATTTGGGGCTCCTGTAGAAATATTCGAAATTATATAAATTTGCACTTTTTCAATTCTTTTTGCGCACTAAAGATTTGTTTTATTGATATTTTAAAATTTAAAAAATTTGCATAATTACATTTTTTCTGGTGATTTGAATATTGGAAATTCAAAATTTCAAAAATTTGTTGTTCCTAAAAAACTGATTTTCATCGCCAAATTTTAGCTTTTAACTTTTTTGTTTTGCATATTCAAATTTCCGCAAAATTAATCAAAGGTGAAAATTTGCATATTCAAATGCAACTCCCTCCTCCTTGGAAAACATCTTCCGCATAACTTCGTCAAACTTTTTCGTCGGCTGAATCACCTGACTGTGGGTGCTTGGCTTGTTGACATTCGGCCTTAGCCGCCTGTTTGTATAGAGTGAACTTCAAGAGTTATTAATCACGCAAATATATATGGGGCCATATATATTTATGGCCACACCTTTGTCCCGGAATAACTTTCAGAATCCTTTCTTTGTTCGGATTCCGACAAATTTTTGGTGAGATATATTATAATGCTATAGTAATTTACGAACCTTTATTTTGTTTTTTATGTTACATCGTTGCTGTACGGATCTCATTATGTTCGTCGTGGAATGCTCGGAATTCCCTTTATAGTAAAGTTATATTGGAAATAGTAAGGGTCTGTTTGAAGGATCAAAAGTTCAAAGGGTGGGTCTTAACAAATGTCTTGTCATCATTCAGAGCTGAATTCTTGTGGAGGATGAAACATGATTTTTTGAGGGGAAGAAGGGCGGCTTGTATTGTCAAGGGGATGTGGAATATACCGGTAATTTGGAACTTGGGAAAGATTTGCTAAACGTCTTGATAACTAAAAGGAACAGTTATTTAACATAGTGCTTCAATTTTATTTTGATTTAGTCTAAGGACTCATTTGTGATTTTTTTGACTCCTGATTTGCAGGAATGGCAGAGATATTCAGAAATCTTGACAGAGAAGACTGTAGAAATGAGGAGAGGCGGCCAGATGAAAAAAGTTTAAACGTTTTTGGTTGTAGCTTTGCGATTCGCAAGGAAAATTTTTAAAACGAAAGCGTATGCGCAGCATGGATAGAAATTTCATAAAAAATTGGTAAAGATCTGAGCGTGGCATTTAATCTTGTTATTCTCACATTATTCCTCCACCGCTCGAGCAAATCTTTCGCAAAAGCCCTTGGACTAACGTAACCCTTTAAAGGTTACCGAAGTAAAAGGTATCTCAATCGCTTTTCATGTCTTCCCTAATAACATCACCGTTCCCACCGCCATTAGCAACGTTCTATGAGTCTTCTGTTAGCATAATATCTACAAACGGAATTTTGTTTCAATAATTCATTTCCCCTCCAGATGTATGATTTATGTTAATTTTATTGATAACGTTCCGACTTTTCCCCTCGGGCGATAGTTTTCAATTTTTGGGAACGGAAGGTTTTTTTACTGGCCCAAATTTACCTTGATTAATGTTTTAAATATTGTGCTAGAAATGTGCTTTAGTGCTGTTTGAAGTAATAAGTATCAGGGGAATTTATTACTGACTAAAAGATATAACAAAACTTTTTGTTTTTTGCTGGTTCCGGGACACATTTTTGGCCTTACGGCGGAGGTTTCGGATATATAACGTAAGCATGCCATGTCGCGTGGGAATGCAATACAATTGTAGAAAGATTTAGAAATTTACGGGTGTTTACTACTTTTAAATTAACACGCGGAGAACTTTAAAATTTTTATTTTTTCAAACAACATTATTCACTGTGGTAAAAATGCCTTGTTCGCTGTTACTTCCTCCGACTGCAAGATTTTAATTGCCAAGTCTGCGATATATGATTTGTGGTCTACCCAATCAGAATGGTGCCCTTTCGCTATCACTTTTATCTATAGCTTGTGTCCAAAACGCTACAACCGCTTCAATGTAATGTCTACGTCGCATTAGATCTCCGTTTTACATAGATTTCTCTTAAAATTAAAACAGTCGTTAAAATGCCGCAAATTTTATGGGTATTTTTGAGCTGAATTCCGTGAAATTTTCGAACATTCCTTTCAATTTTGTTTTTCAATACTCGCGGCTAATATTCTTGTTTTAAATATAAATTTAGCACTAATTTCTAAACAGTAGTTGTCCATTTTCAGATGATTTTTTGTTGTTGTCCCAAAAAATCAACAGACAAAGTTGAGTCGACCAAAGAGGAGGGCCAAGTAGTGCCTCCGGCAGAACCCGCTCCAGAAGAAGAGAATGTGATCACAGAAGAACCTGCTCCCTCTAAGCCAACTTCTCCTCCGCCAGCTCCGCCGTTGCCTCCGCCAAAAAGCCCAAGAGGAGAGAGTGCGGGAAATGGAGAGACGAATGGAAATATTGGGCAAAATGAGGACATTGGTCGGGGAAATGAAGAAAATACAGAGAATAATGGTGGGGGAAGTCATATTGAACATAATGTACACGTAGAACATAATCATGTTGAACAAGCCGAGTATGAACATCCAGTAGATCATGAAGAACATCCAGATGAGCCTGCGCCGGATTATGAGCCAAATCTGCCTCCGATAGATTATGATGATCAATATTCAGAGTATGTAGAAGGTCATGAAGGACAGAAAGATTATGTAGATCATCATCACTATGAACAAGGAGATCATGGAGAACATCAACAAGTTCAAGAAACTCAAGAAAGCAATATTGAACAACACCAGCAAGAAGAAAATTTACATCGTCATCATCATGAGCCTGCCGACCATTATGATCATGTTGATCATCATGATCATTATCATCATCATGCTCATGAACAATATGATCAACCTCCAGATGAGCTACAGCAAGAAACAAACGACCGTTCCCATAATGTAATATCTTCTCAGAACAGTACTGCGACACCTCCAAGAACTCCTAAAGAACAGACCCCAGAAGATAAGGAACTCCACGATCAGATCAAGGAAATATTGTCAACGACTGTGGAGAGTCTACAACATCAGACAACAGATGACCCAAATGCGTTTAGATTCAAGAATGATGAGTATTTGCCCGCGGATTCAGATGCAAGGTAAGCGATGTTGTATTTAATTGGAATTGTTGCCAGAAGCTTTTGTTGGAGGTTGCAGTGTTACGTTTAAAGATTATGCAAAAATCAGCACTTTCACAGCTATTTTCTTCATAAATCATAAAATTTTTGATGTACAGAAATATAAAGTTGCGTTGGCCAAAACATGTCTAAACACAAGATAAATGCGTCACTTCGGAAGAGTCGTGCAGACGAATCATCCGATGACGTCTTTGCCGAAAATTTTATATAGTATGTTTACAAACATCTAGTTTGTATGGACCATTGTGTGTCTAGCTATGGCTTGACTTGAGGTCATGACTTATCAATAAGAAAAAATTTCAACAAATAAATCTTAAAAATTGTAAAAAGTAATTGTAATACTGCAACTTTCAGCCATTGCATCTAAATTAACACTGCTTGCTAACACTATATATCGTGTTTTGTTTTCCAGAAATTACCATTCGTAATCCACATCGATCGTAAACAGTGCCTTAAAAGCTTTTATTTCTATTTGATGTTTTGATTGTAATAACCGGAATAAATCATTATAATTGTACTCTTTTTTTGTGGTAGTTCTTTGTCGTTTTGTTCATTGTATTCTGCGATTGGACCACACAGAATTGCATCATAAATATATAAAAAACAAGGTTGATTATCTCTCCTATAAGAAACGTAAACAAGGAGGGAGAACGTCAAGGTCAGATGTTGGCATTTGATATTGCTCAGAGCTGGGAGACGGCATGTTATCTGTGTCTTTATTGAGCGTTCAGAGTAGCTGATCTTTTCGGGGGTTTTATTGTACGCTGACTTGTAGTTTTAGAAAGTTTTGGAGGCCTGCCTGTGATGGCTTCAGGTGTATATAGATAGAGGACAGTCAATACCTGAAAATTCACTGACAGAGCAAATGTTCAAGAAGTATCAGTGAGCCAAAAGTACGGCAAGCTTGTTCAGTTCGGTTGAGGGATGGAATATTTATGAAGCTTGAATATACATACTCCGCTTCCTCGTAATCTTGACGTTTTTTGATCTTTGCATTGGAATTTATTTCAAATTATCTGTGTAATAGCTTACAAAAAAATTGTTAGGAAATTGATAGACCTACATATTAAAAACATTATGCTCAAAAATCACATTTTTAAGATATGGTAAAGAACTAAGCATTCTCACGTAAATGGAGACTAATTGATCTTGGATACGTAGTTCTAGCGGAGAAACCCGTCTTATAAATCGATTCGAAAATCAACAAGAGGTGGATAATATCTACCCAAATTATTATCTGTGAACCAGCCATTTTTGCAAACTTTTGGCCCTTTTTTATCTCACCACTAAAAAATTGATGTAGCCATTACTCAGATTGCGTTCTTGGTTTTTAATGTATTTTGCACACCCTAAAAACGAACATCAATGGGAAATAAAGAGATGATAAGAAATATTATTTAGTAATCAAAAATAGGCCGTTATCTTTGGTATCTTGACCTCAAACATGATTCAATTGGGGCTTGACTTTATTTACAGGCGTTTTACATCGTAAAAAACGGGAGAATAAACAACGACTTAGACCCTTAAGGCAAATTATGAAATTTTTGGCAATGGTCGATTTTGACCGACCTTATTTTATGTTGTGAAGTTGAATTTAAGACAAAATTATGATTTACTGTAACCGACCGATCTTTTTCTCTTAAAACTTACTATGTATAATACCATCAAAAACAATTTTGCAAAAATTGAATTTTCTTGACAACGTGGTTATTGAGTACAAAAACCGGGAACTTTGCTCTCCAAATGAGCAATTTCTCCATAAAAGAATAATTGGTTTCCCCGCCGTTCATTCGACCTTTTTTTCGTTCGCTGATGGATGGTCTGTAGTCTGTAATGTGTTGGTGATTGTAGACAACGTGCTTATAAAACAGCTTGTGAATCGTTGTAAAATCAGTGAATATCAGCAAAATGCTCAAGTCGTTGACGGATTTCTTCAGCTCGTTGACGTCTCGAAAGCCCTCAACTTGTTGTGATGGAGGAAACAAGAGGAATATCGGCTTTGCGAGTCCAGAAGAGGCCGTAAAAATGGCCAAGGAAAAAGTGATTTTTGTGACTTGTATTAATACAAGAGAAGATAAGAAACCGGACGCGTTGATGGCCGTGGATGTGGATCCGGAGAGCAAAACTTATTGTCAGGTAAGTGGTGATGATATGCGGCTACCTTTTGCTTAATCTTGATGGCTAAGAGGTAGTTTTTTGGCCCTAAAATTATTTTTTCCACCTGCTACGGAGAACTTCTTTTTCAATTATCCTCGAAACAGAAATATTTTGATGACTTTTTGAGTCACGATTACAAGATATATATACTTTTTACTCTTCTCTATATTTTTAATATTTATTTCTCAGGTCCTGTGCAAACTTGCCATGCCTTCCCCGAACGATGAACTCCATCATTCTGGTTGGAATGCCTGTGCTGGCTGCGTCCATGATTCTTCTGCCTGCCGTACTCACCTTTTGTTGCCTTCACTCCATTCTTCAAACCTTTATATAATCGACACTGCCAATCCAAAGGACCTCAAAATTCACAAGGCAAATTTTGATAAAATAACAGCGTGTTCAACACGTATTTTACGCTAAAACGAATTTTGATGACATTACTTTAGACTATCACTCACAAAGACATATCTCATTTGAATGTATCATTCCTCCATACCACTCACTGCATGCCCTCAGGCAATGTTATGATCAGCGCTTTGGGAGATAACGAAGGAAACAACAAATGTAGATATACGTTTTTGTATTTTAAAAAAAACTTTTTTTAGGCGACATGATATTAATAGACAGAAAGACCTTCGAGGTAAAGAAGAGCTGGCCGAAGATACCAAGCAATGCTACAGCGCCTAAATTCCATTATGATTTTTGGTATCAACCAAAGTATAATGTCCTCTTGTCAACTGAATGGGGCACTCCGAACAATATTAAGAAGGGATTCAATCCAGCGGATGTTGGAAGAGGTATCCAGATTTTTATTAAAATATTTCAAGTTATAAAGAGTACAGTAGGAAAATTTTTTTTGTATTAGGGCTCCTGTGATGACTCATTTTACATGAAAGGTGGCGACGTTCCAGGAAAATATTTCACCCCAAAAAAGATTTCCGTACAAAAAATCGGCAATATTTTTTGCGTTTTAGGGATTTATGGAAACTCCGTTCATTTTTGGGACTACACGACCGGAAAGCTGCTTCAGCATATAACCTTTCACGGAGATACTGGCCACATGCCTTTGGAAGTTCGCTTCAAACATTCGCCAGATCAACCTCATGCCTTTGTTGGAACAGCCCTTGGATCTGCTATTTATCATGTTTATAAGGAAAATGTGAGTTGTACATATTTTACTGCAATCCTCTTCGTCGCGAGTGAAATCAAGATTTGGCCGACCATATGGCTAGACTTTTCGAGCAGGTCCAGGTCTACTGATGAAGCACACAAAAAAAATTGTTTTAAGTCAATAATTTTTCAATAATTTTTCAGAATCTTGACCCTTGGCAACATGAACTTTCCGTCGCAATCCCAGCCAAAGAAGTTGAAGGCTGGGCTCTCTCGAAAATGCCCGGATTAGTGACTGATATTATTATCTCTATGGATGACAAATATATCTACGTTTCGCTTTGGCTCTTTGGTGAAGTTCGTCAATATAATATCGAGGACCCATTCAATATTAAATTGACGGGAACTGCTTACATTGGAGGGCTGATTACCACCGAAAGCGAGGTCAAAGTTACCCATGATCCAGAAAAAGGGGTAAGTCTTAGCCTTCCTTGAGTGCGTCAGTTGTAAATCAGAGGCTAATTGATTAATTTTTAGGACCGCCAACCCCCATTGAGGATCCAACACAAGAAAATCGAAGGAGGGCCTCAAATGATGCAGTTAAGTTTGGATGGGAAGAGATTGTATGTCACAAATTCGCTGTATTCCGTCTGGGATAAGGGATTTTACCCGGATATGGCCAAGTAAGTCTATTTATGTATTGTCACCTTACAGATTTTGTCTCAAAATTTATTTAACAGACGATATTTTATACGATGACTTTTATTTTTTATTATAAAATGTCATCTGACAATCCAACCTAAGAAATATCATACCCCGGGAATAAAAATACGAAAATACACCGTATTGACCGTATTTTATCTTTTTCTAATTTTAGAAATGGCGGTCAGATGGTCAAGATTGATGTGGATACAGTTAATGGCGGAATGCAAGTGGATCCGCAGTTTTTGATCGATTTTGGAAAAATTGAAGATGGTCCCTATTGTCCCCATGAGATGAGATACCCCGGAGGCGATTGCACCTCCGATATTTTTGTACCGCCAAAGTAGAAAACGCGTTTTTTAAAGAGAAAATAAAGATCTCTAAATATTAAGAATTGAAACTTCATTTACTCAGATTAAAAACTTTTTTGTTATTTTGGAAACAAATTTTAATTAAAATGCATTATGCAGTGTAGCATTTCAAGAGGTTATAAATGTATATATGAGGAAAATGGGAGATCTTCCTAAAATTGATTCATGTGATCATAACTGGTTTTTGATCAAGCGCATTTCAAAATAAATTTCAAAAAGTTGTTTTCTTTTACATTGTAAACACAAAACAGCGACTTACTTCTAATAAAAACCGTTTGTGTTTTTGTTGCTTCTTTAGAACCTAATCTTGTAATTATGAGCTTGGGGAAATGCTCTGACAACGGGATTTGTTTTACAACTCCAGAAGAAGCGATCAAAGCTTCAAGAGAAAAAGTGTTGATTATTAATTGTGTGAATATTGCTGAAGAAAGGAAACCAGACGCGTTGATTACTGTTGACGTGGATCCGAAGAGCAAGAGTTATGGAAAGGTACGTAAATGTAAGGCAAGAAAAATTTATTGCACATCCGGGAACTTATCGAGATTTTAGGGCCAAAAGACAGATTTATTAGGTTCAAAAAACGGCGTAAAACCGAGTATAAAATGTTGATGCCCAAAAAGTGGTTTCTTCCAACCAAAATAAACTTAAAATATCATAACATACCGCATTTGTTTTCCGCAGATTCTCTGCAAGCTCGCGATGCCAAACGTCGGCGACGAACTTCATCATTCTGGTTGGAACGCCTGTGCTGGATGCAGAGATGACAATTCAGCATGCAGATCACACCTCGTTCTACCTTGTCTTCATTCTTCTCGAGTTTATATTATTGATGTTCGCGATCCACAGATTCTGAAGATTGATAAGGTGAAATACGTCAAACCTTAGTTTTAACTCGATGTTATCTTTTTAATTTCCAGATAATTGATCCCAAAGAGTTTGAGAAATTAAATGCCACTGCTTTTCACACTCCTCATTGCACCCCCGAAGGAGACGTTGTGTTCGGCGCCTTGGGGGATAATGACGGCAACAATAAGGGTAAACTGCGACACGTCTTTTAAGCTCTATTAATATTATTTTCATTTCAGGAGATCTAATGGTTTTGGACAGCAAAACATTTGAAGTAAAAGGAAATTGGCCCAGAACAGAGATGCTCCCAAAATTTCATTATGATTTTTGGTATCAACCGAGACATAACGTGCTGTTATCATCGGAATGGGCAGCTCCAAACACTTTCAAAAATGGGTTCAGCATGATGGATGTGCTTCAGGGTAAGCTCTGCCTCTGAAGAATCGTTTGGACAAAGCAGAGCCGTACTTTTAATATTTTAGGTAAATATGGAAAGAGCATCCATTTATGGGACTACAATCAGCGGAAACTTATGCAAACGATCGAACTTGATGATATCACTGGCCAACTTCCATTCGAAGTCCGATTCAAACACAATCCTGACGAACCCCATGCCTTTATTGGCACTGTCTTAGGGTCGTCTTTAATCCATGTTTACAAAGACAATGTAAATCTTTATATTATTTTTCTACTTGCCTTTAGTCACAAGACCCTTGGAAACATGAAGTTTCAATTACAATTCCGCCAAAAGTTGTGGCCAGTTGGACCTTGCCAACTCTTCCAGCGATGATAACGGATATTTTAATCTCGATGGATGACAAATATCTCTATGCTTCTTGTTGGTTTTTCGGCGAAGTTCGTCAATATAATATTGAAGATCCTTATCATATCAAATTGACTGGAAGAATTTCTACTGGGGGAATGATCAGCAAGGATAACGGACTTACAGTACTGTATGATCCGGAAGGGCATGTAAGTGATCGTTTTGGGTCGTGCATTTGTCTGGCAAAGGAGTGCGCATTTAAAATTTTGATTTTGTTCTGACAAACCAGTCTATCAAGAATTGAGGTTTAGTTTTACGTTAAATGCTTCAAAAAACATTCAATTTCATTGTTCTTCAGGACACAGTTTCACAACTCGAAATTAAAGGCGTCAAATTCCAAGGCGGTCCACAAATGATCCAACTGAGCCTTGACGGAACCCGTCTTTACATCACAAATTCTCTTTACTCCGTTTGGGACAAACAGTTCTATCCGGAAATGTCCAAGTAAGCAATTGTTATTATTGACCTTTATTAGAGCCAATCTTGTTTCATATAAATATTTGTATTACCTTCAGAAGAGGCGGTCAACTTATCAAAGCCGACATTGACACTGAAAATGGAGGAATGAAGATTGATCCCAACTTTATGGTTGACTTTGGATCAATTGAAGGCGGGCCATATGGTCCTCATGACATGAGGTATCCTGGAGGCGACTGCACTTCTGATATTTTTGTGTAGTTGCACTGTTATGCATATTTTTGATTATTTTTTAATTTTTTGATTTTGTTTTACCCTACTTTTATATTTTTTTAAATAAATCTTTACCTCTTGAAATACCTTTCTCTAGCTCTTATATAAACTTCATCCATCAACGGAGCGTTAGCCCTTTTTTGTTATTTCAACAGCCATAACTTTACAACCAGCCGATTCCAGAATGCTCTCCACTTGACCAAACCCGCAAATGGTAAGCTTTTCACGTGGTTTGATTTTTAAAGATGCAAAGAAGTTTGTAAAGAATACTCTTTGGGATAGAAGGAAATTTAGCGAAGAGAGTTCGGGGAATCAAAATAATGAAAATATGTATTTTCGGACGATTTTAAGAGCTACAGTGGTAGGAGATGTTGAAAGTGGTAATTGGGGCTGGACCAAAGATGTCTCTCGGGCCGGGCTGAAGCAAATTTGACACAGGCCGACCCTCTTCGGCCGCCGAAAACGACTGTTTTATAAAAATATTTTTTGAAAACAGCTTTTTTTCAAATTTTAAATTTGGGAACTACAGTAAGCCCATATTTATTTTTTCATTTCTTGCCTTCATACGTTCCTTTATTTGGCTAACAATGTCTGAAAATACTGCTAAATAATACGGTAGTTCAATGAATGAAGGGCAAGGTCGCCGATTGCAGCGTCTGTTTTTCATTAATTAAAAAATGTTTTTAAAGATTGTGAGAATCACCTCAAGAATGAAATGGCATTGTGATCAATATTGGTCTCATCTGCAAGAATGACGCTTTGGTTATTGATTTTTAAATTGTCGACATATACAGTCATTGCGGCGATCATCTTTAAAAATCATTTGTAAATTCGAAAAAAATCCCGTTTAAATCTTCGAAATTTTTTCCAGTCCATTTTTAAGTCGTAATTATATTCATATACGTATACGTTCCATTTATGTTTTCAAATTGCTTCCAAACCATCACAAAATATTATTCCAACCTTTAAAGTTCAGTCGTCGAATGCTTGCTGAACTGATCCCAAAATAAACAAGTGGATTAGTCCGAACCAAAATGTGATTGTCATCTCCATGTTTTCGAGTTTTCGAATATAAATAGTTTTAATCACAAAGCCCACGTGAACACAAGTATATCATTCGCGATTTTTTTAAAATCATTGCCAATTTTTTGTATTACAGTTTTTTACCGTACGTCTAAGGAGAATTAATATGGAAATCAGTTCTATGATTTCGATACCACAATGTAACTGTTTACATGTTTCAAAAAGTTTTTTTTCTCTTCGCTCGCTCAATATTTAATAATTCTCGCGCTCCAAACATCACCATTAAAAACGAAAATAAAAGCAACCTTTAAAAATGGATAAAAATATTGTAAGAGCACAAAGTTTTTTTAGTTATTTTAAGCGTAATCGAGCCGCGGTTTGTAGTTGAGTAAATCGGGCAAAGATTTTAAAGGTTACTCGGGGTGGTGACAAAGTTTTGTATAGCGAATTACAGGACAGTATAAGTTTTGTTCGTTATAGAAGGGTTTGTTGTGCAAGTATTCTTTCCTTATCAGAGAGAAACGTTTGTTTCATTTTTCAAGCTTTTGAAGACAGGTTCAGCACGGTCAATACACATAAATTTTAACTCTTGTCTTGCAGCCGATGTTGGAATTGATTTTTGCAGGGTAGGGAAAAGATACCACAATTACATATAACATGTTGCATTCCACGGAAACAATGC
This sequence comes from Bursaphelenchus mucronatus, assembly GCA_025436335.1. Lineage (NCBI taxonomy): Eukaryota > Metazoa > Nematoda > Chromadorea > Rhabditida > Aphelenchoididae > Bursaphelenchus > Bursaphelenchus mucronatus. Next base: position 7,583,552 of record CM046358.1, read on the forward strand.
CATTTTTTTGTTCTCAAAAGCGCAAACGCTGCAATTTCTGTATTTTATTTGCCCGGTAACATGAATCTTTATACATCAAAATTTGTCGTACAAAAAAGTAAATTCATTTGAACGATTTTCATTTTATACTTTCAAAACTTTTTACTGTATTTTGTTGCCATTCTGCAACGTTTTGTCCATTACTTTACTCATTTTTCACTCAGTACACCTTTTCAAACCAACAAAGTAATAAAAACGAAGTGTTCAGGGGATTATTTGATTTGGTATTCATTCAATTTCACAACACCCGTTTTGTTATTTTAGGGCATCACAAGGGATTAAAAACGTGGAATTCGCGTTTCCAAAACGTTTCCAGAAGATTTTTGAAAATAATCAAAAAAATAGCAAATATTTGAGCACAGTAAAATATGGTCCCGGTCTTTGACTTTTAAAGGTTGTTTATACAACGAACGCGTGGTTAAAAGTAAATACAAAAATCGGTATTGACATTGCAAAAAAATCGTGATGTAAAATGTGTTGTAGGTATTGTAAGTAAAGTTTGACGGAGGACAGAGAAAGTACCTTTTGTAGTACTCTTTTTTAGATTGAATTGAACAGTTGGTCGGTTTGTTTGAACTTTGGGACAATTCTGGTCATAAGGTACACCTGTCAGTGTATGTTGTAGTAATGTGAGAGCAACGTACCAAGGGAAACTTTTGTTATTGTGTTTTTAGATCAGCAAATAGTGCGCAATGATTTATCTCATGCTCTTTTCGGAGAATGACAAAAGTCTGAAATTTAATTTTTTTTTATGTCAACCCTCGTGCTACACTTGAATCGTTGTTAGCTCAGATAGGACTTTTTAAATCCATGCCCCAAGTTGCGTTAAGTTTCATCAAGCTCCAAAATCAAAAATTTTCTATCATCAAGGCCCATTTTGGGATCACAAAGTATAATAGTTGCATGCTCTCGTCTCGCGTCAGCAAAGTTCCATCAAAATTTGTAACGTTCAAAAAATATTCCCATGATTTTTAAAAGCGCTTTGATTATTGCTTATTATGATCACTTAGTTTTTGTATGTTTACTTATCAAAATTGTGATAACCCGGAGGTATTATAGGAACTAGCCGCATTCCAATTTAAGAATATTACTGATAACCAGAAACAGGAATTCGTTATCACTGTCATCACATTGCTTATAATTTAAATTAACTACCGTTTTAAAGCATAAATTTTGACAGAAGAATTTAAAGATTTTGTATCTTTCTGGTTGCAAAACAATAGATTTAGAATCCGTTGACTTTTGAACAAGCGGTTACTATTTTTACTTTCTTATAAATGTACATGGTACAATGTGACGCAACCTCTGAATTGATCTCTTATCTTTCTGCCTTTAAAAGTCAGCACATGACACGCTCCGACAAATGTATTCAAATACCCTAAGCAATCCCCGCAGGGCTTATGTTGGGCGAACACAGCAAGTCGAAGTTCGGCAGCGATCATTGAAAACATTACCCCATGTGGAGAGTTTTCCGTATGGGGCAGTTGTTTAGAATAGCATGTAATGCTAGCGGAGTCTTTAGATGCTCATGTTCTTATCAATGATGTGCCACGTAGATCCATCTAAACACTCAAGCATCCAAAATCATGTTGTGCCCTTAAAATATTTCGTGTTTGGTGGTTGTTGCTGTTCTACATGTATCCGCTTTATCTTGACTCTTTACTTCAAATATATTTCAGCATTTTGAACAGCCATCTACTGGACTGTAAGCCCTTTAATAGAAACGACTTGGGCAACAACGCGTCTTGTGTAGAGCTCCGTAAACATCATGGTGGGTGTAGCCACATTTACCGATGGAATAAATGAAAATCGACCCAAAACACAGCCCAGAGTCACTGGATTCGTCTGGCTACTGGCTTCAATGTCCGTTGTCGGCGGGTTTTTGTTTGGGTATGACACGGGTATCGTGTCATCAGCCATGTTATACGTTGTAAATAATGGCGCAATGAGGCCGATGAATCATTTATGGCAAGAATTAATAATTGCAATTACTCCGGGTAAGCAAAGACCATTTAAAATATTGTAATGATTTGATGTTTCTTGTTCTAAGAAGGTTTATATACATCATATGCATTATTATACTATTGTTATGTTATTTGTAGCCTTTGCTGCGATTGGATCTCTGTTCTCAGGAAAGTTTGGCGACAGGTTTGGTCGAAAGAAGTCGATTATTGTCTCCAGTTTCATCTTCTCTATTGGCGCCTTACTTTGTGGAGTCGCAACTTCAAAAGCAGTCCTTTTGATTGGACGTATCTTACTCGGATTGGCTATTGGTAAGGAACTATCATTTATACGATAAAAGGAAGTAATGAAGATAAAAATGAGAAGTGGAAAACATGCTTTGCGATCTTTTGTCACAAGAATAGATTGATTTCCCATTTTTAAATTGCAGGAGTAGCCTCGATGATTGTCCCAGTTTACGTTGGAGAATGCTCTCCAACTCATGTTCGTGGAAAACTCGTAACAAGTTTCAATATGATGGTTTGTTTTGGTCAATTTGCAGCCAGCATTGTCGCTGGGGGCCTGGCTTATATCGATCCGGTTAACATTGGATGGAGATTGATGTTCGGAGTGGCCGTCATTCCAGCGGTCTTCCAATTCTTCGGCTTCTTTTTCTTGCCTGAAAGTCCAAGATGGCTATATAGACATAGAACTGCTAAACAGAGTAGAAAGGTGGGCCTAAATTGGGTTGAGATTTGTCTGATTTGAGTTAGATAATAAAAGGCGAGTTTTGTTTTAGGTTTTGGAACGGGTTTATGGCGGAGATCAGGATTGGATCAACTACGAACTTGGAGAAATCGCAGCTCTTCACGAGCAGGAAGAAAGAGCCAAAGCGGAACAAGGTAAGGAATAGTTCTAATAGAAATTCTCAAGAAGGTTATTCGTATTTTCAAAACTTGGTTACGGCAGTTGTTACGTTCCCTATTTCAGGCAAACAAAACGTCCTTGTCAAGGTCTGGAACACTCCTCATGTCCGCCGTGCCTTAATTCTTGGTTGCAGTCTTCAATATTTCAATCAACTTGCCGGAATCAACACTATTATGTACTATACTGGAACCATCATCAAGTCAACTGGCGTTAGAGACAACCATGAGGCTATCTGGTTATCTTGTATCACATCTTTCTTCAATTTCGCTGCAAATCTTTTGCCATTTTTCATTGTGGAGCGATTTGGAAGACGTCCAGTAATTCTGTCATCCATGGCCGCGGTTACTGTTTCATTGTGTCTAATGGCAATTTCTTTTATGATGGTGAATCAGGACACATTGCCGACGATTAGTCCCGCTCAAATGGAACAAATTACAGGTAATTTGGAGACCTTTCGTTTTACAAGAAAAGTCTTTTGAGATAAAAACAGATTACACTTCCTATTAACCTTTCAGGTGCCCATCCAAACCTAAATCTTGATGATCCACAAGTTCGGAAATGCTTGGCCTTCACCAATTGTGACTTCTGTGTTACCGATGACTCTTGTGGTTTCTGTGGGGCTACAGCCTTTGCCAAAGAAGGAGGTGTGTGTTTGCCATTGGATGAACTTCATTCGGATATCAGATCCGCTGAAGGTGAGTTATAAAACGAATTGGGCGACATAGCAATGGCGCAAAAGGAACTCTTCAAATTGGCTTTTCGTCCTACGATTTATCGGAAAAATTATTTTAAAAATTTTCCCGCTAGGTATTACCTACCGGTCAAAACAAGTCTGAAAAAAATTCAGATAGCTTGAAAATGGTAAACTTTGTCAAAAAAACTTGGTTTTTGCCAAATTAGACAAGAAATCGGTCAAAAAAGATTTCTCGGGTCCCATATTTGTGACGAAATGCCAACTTGAAGAGTTCGCTCCATCTTGTTTTTTCGATTTGACGTGTGTCGTATCTTACAGCCTCAAATTTCTAAAACCTCTATTCTGTAGGATTCTGCTCCTCCGAAGCCCCCAGTTTCTTACACAATGTTTCTGGTGTTGAATTCGAATGGACTGATGTTTTCTGCGAAAACAAATACACCACCCTTCCCTTGATCCTCATGGTTATTTATCTCATCAGTTTCTCATCCGGACTATCACCCATGCCTTGGGTTTTGAATGCTGAATTTTATCCGATTTGGGCTAGAGGAATGTGCGTTTCATTGTCCACTTTCTCAAATTGGATCGCAAATTTGGCGGTTTCGATGACATATCTGACGTTGACTACTACTATTACTAGATATGGCAAGTTTTCAAACGTTTACGACTAAATCAAAAAACGTACATACATAAGGATGGTTACAGAAGACTCAGCCCCGAATTTCTTCCGATAAAAGCCCCTTTCTTAAAAGTGTACCGATTTTTGGAACTCATTCCCGACTTAATAAGTCGGTGATGGTTTTTGGAATCCATTACCGTCTCCTCCAATTGAAATAAAAACAATAATAAAATTTTTTCAGGAACCTTCTTCCTGTACGCCGCAATTACTGCCTTTGGCTTTGTAATCGCCTACTTTTATGTCCCCGAAACTAAAAATCATTCGCTGGATGAGGTAGAGACATTGTTCATGACACAAGAAGAGCGTCTCCAGCACAAAGCCTCACTTCAAAGTCTTCAGACCCCCAGGGTATCAAAACAGATTGAGTTGAACGAGACCAAAGCATAAGATATCTGAAACAACTGTAGATAACACTGATATTCATGTAATATATTATTATTATTTTCCTATAATAAAATTTTACAACATTTGGCGTGGCTTTTTGATCTAAAAGTAAGATTTTTTTACATAGAATATAAAAAAATGTCACATAAGATGATATCATAACCATGCATTTAGAGGAAATTTGCAACAGCCGGAGGGAAATTCATTATTCCAAAAAAAAACAATAAAATTAACATTAAAAGGCTTGTCAATACAAGAGGTCATATACATCGGAACAGACAACGTAATACAAAATGAATCTTATTTTTCGGGAAATTTGGGGATTTAATCAAAAAAAGAACACTCTGTTTAAGTTTCTTCGAAAAAATCCCCCAAATTATTTAAATTTCTTGAAGTCCTCATGTCCCTTACGAAATTCCTTAATCTCAAACCAAATTTGTCTCCTTTTCCACCACCTTGCTCAGTTATTGGTCGTTTTCGGTCGCCGTGTTGACCGTCGTTCCTCGGCGATGTTGATGTCCAAGAAACTCCCGATTCTCTCGAATCTCCGCGCCCTTCGATCTCTTCGCCACAAGCACACGGGAACTGATGGCCCCAAGAAGATTAGTTATGTCCATCAGACCTCGGACGTCCCCCTCATGCACAAAACCATCGGCCAACAGGTCAGGGAGTTCACGGAGAAGTATCCGGACAAGGAATTGTTCGTCTTCAAGGAGCAGAACATCAGCAAGACCTTTCAGCAAGTCTACAATGATGTAAGTCGCTTCTGATATTTGGATTGCAATTCCATAGGCGCCATCCGAGACCAGGCTCTCATCTCGTGTCAAAATTTTCCATGGATTTAGAGTAGAACTCTTAGGCTGTTTTATAAAATTTTTTGAATTTTTCTCGAGCTGCGCCCGAGACTTCGAATTTATTTTTATGGGACTTTTTCTGATGCCTCTATCAACAATCACAACTGCCTTTGTTGCCTTTCTGATTATAAAATTTTATTTTCAGGCCCGCAAACTTGCCCTTGGCCTGATCCATCTGGGAATCAAGCGTGGAGATCGTGTTGGAATCTGGGGACCCAATTATTACGAATGGACCGTTGCTCAATACGGCACAGCTCTTGCTGGGATTGTCCTGGTCAGTAAAAGGATTGTATCAAATCTTTTGATCGTTTTAAACACCTCATTTTTTAAGCGGGGGCATTTTATACGATGAAACATGCACCAAACAGAGTTCATGGCATGACATATTTCCTTGAAACATTGATTGATTAGAATATAGTTATTGATTGATCAGAATATAGTTATAAATACAATATATATTTTATTTTTAGGTAAATGTAAACCCGGCGTATCAAACCGAGGAGTTCCGTTATGCCATGAGGAAAGTCGGCGTCAAGGCGTTGATTACCCCACCAAGATTTAGAAAGACCAATTATTACGAGTAAGGCGAGCCAATAACTAAAGTTTTATGTTCTTTCATTTTCTAGAATCATCTGCGGATTGTCCCATGATCAGAACAAATCCCCTAAGGGCATGGGAGTTGTCCAATCTCAAGCATTACCGGATCTCAAGCATTTGATCATGTTCGATCCGGATAACCCGAATCACGAGAGTTTCAAGTAAGTTAAAGAACGTTGATTCGGAGACATTTTATACGATGGTGTGTGTTTGGATATTTTTCGTCGTATAAAACGTCGCCAACAAGTCTGTTTTTAGTGGTGCCTGGAATTTCCGGGACATTCTCTGCTCCGGCGGCTCGGAAGCCGAGGACTATCTGGAGTTCTGTCAACGCCGCACCCGTCCCGACGATCCCGCCAACATCCAATACACTTCTGGAACGACGGGGATTCAGAAGGCCGCCACGATCACCCACTTTGGAATGCTGAATGCCGCCCATTTCACGGGTCTTTTGATGGGATATGATCAGAACACGAAGCTCTGTCTCCCCAATCCTCTCTTCCATTGCTTTGGATGTGTGATTGGAACGCTGACAGTGCCCATGCTGGGAGGCGGAGTTTACTTTCCGGCATCTTGGTTCAATCCGGCAAAAGTGGCGGAAATGATCCAGGAACACAAGTGCACTGCGTTGTATGGGACACCGACCATGTTCGTGGATGTGTTGAATCATGCCAAAGTCAACCAGCTAGACATTTCATCTGCGAAAAAGGGTAGGTGAAAACTTTCGTTTGCTCTGGCGACATTTTATCCGACCAAAGATTTCCAAAATATGTTCCATGGTATAAAATGTCCCGCTTTAGTCCAACTGACAAACAATCTCTTTCAGGTGTCATAGGGGGATCTCCCTGCCCGATTCCTCTTTGCCAACAACTGGTTGAAGTCGGAATGACCGAGCTTTGTCCCTGTTACGGAACCACCGAGATGAGTTCGGCCGTTACTTTGGCCCGATATCAAGCCGATCCCTTGGAGAGAGTCAAGAATGTCGGATATGTGCTTCCCCACTCGGAAATCTCCATCATGGACAATCGAGGAAGGGTTGTGCCCCGCGGCGAACAAGGAGAGATCTGGGTTCGAAGCTTTGGAGTCATGCGCCATTACTACGATGAGCCTGGGGAGACCGCGAAGGCTATCAGTGAGGATCGTTGGTATCATACTGGGTAGGCATTGGTTGTCAAATATTGTGAGTAATTTATCGTATTTTAGCGACATGGGTTATATGAATGATGATGGATCAATCGTAATCTCAGGCCGTCTCCGTGAAATGATCATCAGAGGTGGCGAGAACATCTATCCAGCTGAGATTGAACAGTTCTTGTTCAAACATCCATCCATCCTCAATGTCTATGTAAGTCTGAACATTTTACAGCTGTTTCTACACGTTTCGTCATGTAGAATGTCCCGCATTTTTGATTTTTATAATTATCCTTTCTGTATATACCTTTACCGGTATCCCTAATTTTATCTTTCATGGCGGTCTTATACGGTGAAATGTGTCCAAACACATTGCATCGTATAACATGTCTCAAAGATCAAATTTTTATTTCAAACAGCTGTAGACTGACCTCTTTACAGTCTAAAGAATATTTTTTCAGGTTGTCGGAATCCCGGATCAACGTTGGGGCGAAGAAGTTTGCGCTGTGATCCGTCTCCGAGAAGGCGAGAAACAGCTCAGCGAACAGGATGTCAAAGACTTCTGTCGTGGCAAGATCTCCCACTACAAGGTCCCTCAATACGTACTCTTCAAAGGCGAGGACTTTATCCCGATGACGCCCTCCGGCAAAGTCCGCAAATTCATGTTGGCCGAAGCCTGTCGCAAGGAACTCGGGAAGGACAAAAAATCGGCTTTTGATTGAGAAGGACACCTCAGGCAATAGAACAAGTGTGGCTATAGTAGTCTAGTCTTTTAGAAAATAAATCTTACTGAATTGATTATTTTCATGTTTGACATCGAATATTTACTGGAACTCTTGAGCAAAAATCTGATGGAATGTATACTGCTTTCGATGAAAAGAACCCATAAAGATGAAAACTGTTGAATAATATAAACAAAGACACAACATGTTTCTATAACAACATATTTAGGCATAAAAAAGTCTTGGATATATAATATTCAAAGATTTAAAAACCACCAAAAAATCATAAAATATCCGAACTTTCGAAGATTAAATTAGCCCTCACAAGTGATCTATGCACAGTCGTTGTCATGCTTTGTTTTGTAGGAACTGCAACATTAGCGAATCCAGTTGCCAAATATCGAAAAATTGAACTTGATGATGACTTTCGACAAAATTTGTGGCTGTATCCTAAAAAACAATTTTAGAGTGATGTTTCTGCTCTATAAGACAATCAAAGCCTCGTAGTATATTTCAATGAATTCGATTGAAAAATTCAGTAAAACTTACAAAAATCGGCGACAGAAGCATCAAAATATTGCCGATTCTCTCGGCTCTTGTCAATTGTTCACAAGAATCGGGGTAATTCTGATGCAAACACTGAATTATATTGTCGACTTGAGAATTTAGAATCCTCTTTGCTTCTAATGACACATCGGGAATGGCTGAAAATCGCATTTTGAAAAGAAAAATTTTTAATTTCCAAAATTTTGATAAAAAAAAGAAAAAACACCGCATTTTACATCAAAAAAGAGAAGAGACAAAAAATTGTAAAATACGATGTATGCTCGCCTGCCGTTGCTAAGAACTAATACGAAACTTACTCATTTGCATTGTGATTAGAGCCTTTAAAGCCACAAATTCATCAAAACTTAGGTCCAAAACGAAGAATTGATCCAATATATCTGACTTAATCCGGTTTAGCAACGGCCAGTATATCCTAAAATACGACTGTTAAATCTTTAAACACTTAAATGTGGTAAAGAAGAACAAAAAATTACAATTTTTAAGACAAGCTTTAAAAATTTTTTAATTTCGAAATAGCAAAATCATGAACGTAACATTGTATTTTAACTTCCAAATAATATTTTAGCTCGTACTTTTCCCTGCCCAACTTACAATTTTTTGTTATCCCGACTGATTTCCTTCTCATCTTCCCATCCATCGTCAGAGTCATTACTCGTCGAAACATATCCCCCATTCGGAAGAACAAATTTACTTCGATCTTTCAATTGCAAAGAAATGAAGCATGGGTCCAAAAGGGTGTGATATAATGCGCATTTCCGGAAACATGTCACTTTGTCCTCCTGATTGAACAAATGATAAGCAGGCCAAACTCGGAGCCATTCGTAAATGAGAAGGAGATGAGTGCGGATCGATTTTCGGAAGCTACGGAATTTCAGGGGCCTGATGTCGGCCATGTTGAAACACTGAAAATTTTATAAAATACATTAAAACCGAGACAATAAAGGTCAAAAATTCAAAAAATACCAAATTTTGAATAAAGAGCTTAGCCGAGTTTTTAAAGATTTTTTGTCCGATCTGAAGTGTAATATAAAAATCAAGTGTTCGAAAATCGAAAAAACTCATTTTTTAGATAAGCGTGATTCAAGCGTTTCAACGTATTTTACTAATATTTCAAATTTGAAATCATGTTTCAGTCATTGAAACAGAATGCCAAAAATTTTCAAAATTTAATATGCAACTTACACATTCTTTAGTCTGGCCGACCAGACTAGCCACCGGTCTCTCGCAAAACATTATTCTCCTTCGTTCGCCGATTTTCATCTCTTCCTCAATAAAAACTTTTAGCAAATTCTCGTCTGGCTTTAATCGAGGACTTGGAACTGAGGATTCTGGAGAATTCCGAGGCTGAGAATTGGCGTGGGAAGAGGAACAAGACGGCAAATCTTCATCTGGAACATCCTCGGCCTTGATCTGAGGCAAATCATTTGGCGAATTCACAACCGAGTTAATAGCCTTGAGTTTGGCCTAAAAACAAAAGAATAGTCTTCAGGATGGATAAAATATTCAAATATGTTTGGTCATAGGGTAGGTACCTCATTCAATCCGAATCTTTTATTTCTCCGGAGACCAGATTGAGTGTAATAAGAGCGAGTTTTCTGGGCTTTAGAAGTCGATGTAGTCTGAACACCTGCAAAATAACATAGGAAACACAATTTAAAAGTACTACATATAAAGCATTTAAAATAAAAAAAAGGTCAGAAATTAAGATTTTACAGTTCTTTTTCAATTCGTCATCAAAAAAGGTCAAAAATCGCTTAAAAATGGATTTCAAGAAATTTTAAATATTACTTCTTCGCAATCTCAAATAGTTAAAAAATCGACTTACTTTCTTTTTTCATTCCCACTTTGATACATTTTTCCATCCGACAGGCTCGACAAAGAGCTCTTTCAGCTAAAACAATATCAAAAGAAATCGAAACTTACTGTACAAGATATTACAACCATTATTTCCGGTAACACAAGTGTAGTCGCGGCCCAAAGAAACCGCCCGGCGGAAAAATGCGGCGCAAGCGGAACCTGAAAATCTGCAACATAGGAATGAAAATACAACTTACATGACTGAGCATCAAAATGAAATCCAGTTGCATGTGCGGAACAGACCTTGCAGTCATATTGCTCGGTTTCTACTGAAAATACAGTAACCTTATAACCTAATTAATACCAAATAATTTTTAAAACCGTCCGCACTTGTAGAAAATGTTTGTGGAAAAAAATTCTTACCACTCTCCACATCTACATGTTCGTTTTCTTCACTCGGGCTCGCCCGCTCCATTTGATCTAAAACAAGATGGTTCTGTAGGTGTGTTATACGACAAAACACCGAAAAATCACAGGAATTAATAAACAGACAAGCAGAGATTCAAAAATTTCAGGTTCAAGTCATCAAAAAAAAAAAGTAATGCAATGTTTTCGCTACGATGTGTAAACACCTACTACGGTAAATTAAAACATGTCCTGTTATCCAAATAACCCTCCAAACCCTCCTTATTTACATTGTTTACAAATATCTAAAGCAAAAATATCAAACTTGATCCATCTTCGCCCAAAAAACAGCTAAAATCCCCCATTTTCTCTGATTTTCCCATCAAAAAAAGCATCCGAAAAATACGCAAAAAATCCGTTGATCACAGATCACCTCGACCTTATATCAACAGGGATTTTTTTCGGTAAGACTTGTTATTGCGCAATATTTCTTAATAAACGCGATTTTTGACAACTTTAATCATTTCAGGGAAAACTTGTCGGACAAATGAAAGAAAAATGATCTTGCCCTGAGGGGAAGTTGCTATCTATTTGATTTTAAAGCCATAGAAATAATAAAGGACAGGTTGTTTTATCAGTAATACGCAAAAATTTTAAACTTTTTATCAAAAATAATCAAAGTTTTAATTTATCTCTAAATTTTCCTTATGTTCTTCAAACAACAAAACTTTTTCGTTTTTAAACCCTAAACACTTGCGAGAATTACCTGAAAAAAGTTGGAAATTAGCTATCGAAAGGGAAATCAAGAGTCCCGAAGACTTTGAACCTTAAAAATGGCGAGATTTTTGTTCAATTTTCGGTGATAATCATAAGAACTTTGGTTTCAATTGCCCTAAAAATATTTTAAATAAATATTTACAATAAAAATATTATATTTTTATCAAAATTTCGTCCAAAAACTAATAAAACATGGAAGAAATGGGCTAAATCAAATTAAATCAGCGGCGAGTAAGCTGACGCCAGACCTGAGTGGGGCCGAAAATTGTTTTAAAACACCCGATCGACTTTTGTATTTGATAAAAATTACCCGCAAACCGGAGACGGATTGGAAAATTCGGTCCGAAATTTCTCTGATTGAACGTTGAGAAGGGAATTCGGAGCGTTGGCGCCCTTATCAGGCCGTTTTCGAAGAGTTTTCTGGCTTCAAAGGTCAGCGGAAATTGCATAATTCGAAAGATTGACGTGAAATTTGGACGAATGATGGGAGAAAAAAGGAGGTAAATGGTAATTTTTGGAGGGAACAATTGATAATAACCCATTGTAAGAGCAGAAAAGGACCATCTAGGACATAAAAATTCAATTGCGACATGGAATATATTAATTTTTCATTGAATTTATGACAAACAATGTCATCATTTCAAAAAAATTTCAGAAAAATCGCGGAAAATCAGACATTCACTGATAAATAAAGAATATGTAAAGCAGTTTTAATTCTCATGTAAAAGAGGGCATTTCTCTTTATAATTTACGATAAAATACCAAAAATGCCGTAAAATAAATGCTTCCCTTCTGAAGCGTCAAACAAAGAGAACTCCTTCCGTGGTGAGATGGCCGAGCGGTCTAAGGCGCTGGTTTAAGGCACCAGTCTCTTCGGAGGCGTGGGTTCGAATCCCACTCTCATCAGAAGTCTTTTTCCTCTTTTTATCAAATTTTTTAACCCAACATTTCCATGTCAGCCAATTATCGCTACTTAACATTTTTAGACACCAATCCCATGTGATTTTCTTCAAAGTCAACATAAATTCCTAGAAACCCACGTTTTTACGCAATTATTCGTAATAAATATAGTAATAGAATCAACTACATTCAATTCCAATCAACATATAATCAGTAGGAATTTATTCGGCTGTACATATCACATGGTTCACATCGGAATATATTAGTAATCACATGGGTTAGTATCATATATTCAAAACTACAAACTCTTGATGTTGTTTTTGAACCATTCAAGATTCGCAGCGTCCACTCCAAGCAAAACGGACCTCTGATGCTGGGAAGGGAGTTTTCTGAGGCGGAGGATGGACTGAAAGCAAAAAAATATCAAAATCGACAGAAAATAATATTATTCATGACACAAACTATGTTGTTTTATGTTAAAATGTTTTCAGAACAAAAATAGAGCATGAAATTGAGCCGCATATGTAATAAATCCTAAAAAATTACTTGCTTTCAACAAAAAACGATATTTTACACTAAGAGTACCTAAAGTAATATAATGTAATGCCTCACCTGACTCAAACTCTTCTGCACTGATAGTGCTTCAATCCTCAAGCCCGTTTTCTCAAACACATTCATCTCCTCCAGGGATTTGTTCTCTGCCGACTCTTGGAACGGCCGAAATTTGAGCTCCTGGACCTTATCCAGGATCTGCATCATTCGACGAAATTCCTCTGGATTATTGGGGTCCAATTCGAACAAATTCTTCTATAATAAAGTTCATGAGTGTGGGCACGTAAGAAACAAGAAAACGAAAAAGAAAAGGCTAGCCTACCGCTTCCACGGGCTTTCCCTTGCTGAAGGTCAAGTTCAGATCCAAAGCCTCGTCAGATCTGGCAAAAATATTCAGATTCCTTCGAGTCGGAGTGCCCGCGGGCTTGACTGGAGTCCTCTCACGATGTCTTGGAGATTGACTCGCACACCGACGATGGCCATCGTTGCGATGGGGCTGCTGAGCTCGAGACCGCCTGCAAGTATAATATAATAGAGAAATTGCAAAAGAAACTTACTCGGTGTAGATTTTTCGTGCTGATTTCAACCATTGGACTCTCTCTTCACGCGTTGGGGTATTCGAGCGCTCCATCTCACAAAACGACCCGTTCTGGGCAGGAAAAACATTGAAATAAATTTTGGAGGAAATCCTCTGCATGGAAGCCAGGGCGCGAGCTGAAGACTTTTCATCTCCGTACTTTATGGTCCCTAGTCATCCAATCATTTTAATAAACCTATTTAACATCTCTTCTAAAGGCTATTCCACAAAGTCAATAAGAATTATACCTTTATACGAAAATAACAGAGCCCGAGATTCTGAGGTAAAAAATACAAAGTGTAATATTTGAGAAAATGCTGTCATCCGTTGTTCAAATTACATCAAAAGACATGACTTGTCGGGTCGTGGAGCTGAGGATCGTCTGGTAGCCTTTGGATTAGGCTCGACGGGGATGAAGTGCTCCTCTGATTGGTCGATTTTAGCTGATTTTTTCGCGGGCTAAAAATACGAAAACCAATTAAACAGTTCTAAATGTAATGGCAGGGTCCTAGACGGATAGTAAAACAAACAAAGGCCTTTTTGATGAGCTATAACATTTTTTTCGACTAAATACGCATACTACAATACAAACTCTCTTACTTCTTCATCTCCATGCCCATCATTTTCCTTGGTTCCATCAAACCTAGATTCCCAGGAATACAAATCCAATTTCCATTGCTTCACAGCCGCATCCCAAGCTCTCCGCGGGCATTCTTGGTATTTGTTTGGTGTTCGAGGACATTGCCGATCTCTCTTGTGGTTGGGAACTTCTCTAGTGTATTTTTTGTACACTTCTTTCTCCTTGGCTTTCTCAATTTCCTTGGTTCTTCTGGCTAAAACTTCTTCAGAAACGTTGCACTGACGACGATCACCACATCCATCGATTTTTCGGCTAAAAACGGATAAAATAAAAGATAAATGTCACGGAGCCATGAGAGATTCGACGACTACGGAAAGCTATCTGACCATCCACAAAACTTTAACTTTACAAAATTTGAGTAAGGTTATATTATCCACAATAAAAAATGGAGAATATTGCACAAAATTATTTCAGCTGCTTCCAAACTGATGCAAGTAGCAAGCTAGACCAATCGACTTCTTCTTGTACAACGAAAAGCACTTACTCCTTCCGAGCATACAGCCATTTTACATCTTCATATTCTTTTCCGGTTGTCCGGATCAAAAACTTGCAATCCTTCGGTATCACGGCCAATTTCTTTCCAGAATTGAACCATTCCTCTTCCGATTTGATGTACAGAATGTCTAGCAGGTCGTCGTCGCCATAGTAGTACTGTGGCTCTTCAACAGAAAGGCTTTCGACCTAAAGAGAATGATGTATAAATGAAACGTAAAGGTTGTTTTCTTAGCTTCAAACTACGGTGCTTCATCAATCTAAACGTCAAAACAGAAAGCCGGAAAAAACTTACTTTACCACAGATCTCATTGACAATTTCGGCTACTTCTGACGACATTTTTTTTTTGATTCCAACTGTATAATCAGGATTAAAAATACGAGGTATAGGATGGTAACGGAAAATTCTCCAGGAATTTCGTCGACGAAAACAAGAAATATATTTTTTCCGAGCTTCGATTAGATTTTGCGCGCCATTGGCATTTCGTTTCAACTTTCGTTGCGAGACTCTGAACAAAGGCGAGTTCCTTTTGTGAAATTTGAAAAATTTTCTTTTAAAACACAATTTCAGAATTCTAAGTCAGTGAATCAGCCGCTAGTTAGGCGTGGACATAGGAAAAAATCGATTTTGAGATTTTTGTTTTAAAATGACCAGAGGCATCCTATAAGCGTATTACTGAAATATTTTTGCCCAATTTCGCCATTAACATACTGTAATTTACAATAATATGATTTTACAGTAATCAGGTATTACTTAAAAAGTACGCATCAGAAACGGCCAAACTTGGACGTCTATAGGTTTTAGCATCTTGCGATTACAACGGAAGTCGAGTTTTTCCGTAACATAGCGAAACGTCGGTTCGGCCACACAAAACCGGCCATAAAAAAATTCTTTCTGAAAACCCACAGACAATTTTTAGATATGTTAATAAGTATAAAATTCTGCTATATAAGCATTAATTTTGCATATTAAACATAAAAATTTACTCTTTTTTTATTTTCAAAAATTTTCTTTATGGATGACGGTGATTACGGGATCGTTATCGGTGTCTTTGTTGGTATTCTGATAGCCTGGACTTGTCGAAGGCACACTCGAGAGCGAATGTTTGTAACTCAGTATGCAGATGATTTTAATCACTTTTTATAAAGATTTTTGTCATGTCAGACTCTACAGTAACTACAAATTAATTATGTCTTACTTTGCTTCTTTTTTTTGTCGAATCAACTTGAATTTCAGTATTTGTTATATTACACAACACAATTTGACTTTTTACAGTAAGCCCATCGATCTCCATAGATGTGAAGCGATGCTTGAAGCTCGGATAATGGAGAGAAGAAAGAATCTAGAGGAGATTTTATCGTCTAAGACCACGCCAAGAAAGAAACTTGCAAAGTTTGCTCAGGAAGAACGAGATAATTTGAATCTTCTATCACTGGAATTGGAATTCCTGAGAGAAAGAAGACCATCAAGCTCATTTCTTGAAGCATGCATTATGGCTAGACAGCAGGTCAACGACATGTATCATTTGTGATAAATAATTATCTTTCGATTATTTGTGATTAATAAATCACCGTAAAATGATATCTTATTTTATTTCAAGGATCTCGTTTTGTGACTTTGTCAAGGAATATTCAATTTTTTTTCATAGGTTTTATATTATCCACGAAACAGAGTTGCGTTTTTTAGCCATTCATTTGGTCTTGACCCTTAAATTAGCATAGAAATGATGCACACACACCTTATGGGGCATGTTGATTAACTTTTAAGAGTTTTGGACTCATCAGGTTTACTGTAACAAACTCTAGACACAATGCTAAGTGCTTGCGATTTTGATAGGAAATTTGAAATTTGAACGGTCTTAAAATTTGTAAAATTATGTCATAAATCTCGTCAATCAAAGAAGTTTTAATCGTTTTAAAATACAGTTTTTGGTCATTGCCATTTCTGTATCTTTAAAAAATCATAAAATTTATTGTTCAAATCTCCCAAGATTTCGTAAAACCAATTTTTAAGCTTCCATCTGAATTTCATTTCCATATCCAGCTCAACTCTTGGCCAGTCGGTCTCTTCGTTCCATGTACTATTTCGCCGTTCTTTCCGGTGCCGGAATTGCTTTGACATTCGTCTGGAGTTGCGGAAAAAATCGCCGGAATTCGCTGAAAAAACGAATCCCCAAATCACTGAGTAGATCAAAAAAGACAAAGGGATCAGCCAGAGCTCCATCACAAGAACAAAACGATCGAAAGAATGTGCCTGGTGGATTCGGATCGGTAAAGTCTTCGAATCGAGTAAAGGAAACCAAAAGAAAAGAGAGAAAAGAAAAGGATGAGAAGAAGAAGAGTTCGAAGGGCAAACGCAATAAATCGGATCTGAGTAGCAGGTAAAATGTGGGCAATTATGATAAAATTGGTCGATATTCTGATAAAAAGTTTTTAAGACCCAAGTTTTTTTATATGCAAAATCCACTTTTTCGACATGAATTTGAACCCAGGGGGTCTTAAGAATTAAAAAATTAATCCTTATTTTTAAGCCGCCGTTCTTCTTCAAACTCATCCTCCAGATCCAATAAGTCCCAATCATCTAAAAAATCGGGCCGGAAGTTGCGTAATTTAAATCGAAGTTCCAAGTCCAATTATGATGAGATTAGTGGCAAAGATGTCAGTGATAAATCTGTTTCTTCAAGTCAGAAATCACAAGACAAAACGGAGAAAGATTTCAGTGGAAGAAGTTGGAGAAAATCGTTGCAAGATAATGAAGATTTGTAGGTACAATTTTAGAATTTAAGAATTAAAATTCAAATTTTAGATCAAAAAAGAAGATTGCACCTCCAAGACAGCACGAAACGGATATTGATGAGGACGATCGGAGCATGAAACCACCGAAGAAACAGCTCAAAAAACGGTCCAAATTGTCGAAGAAGCCTGAAAAGCCAGAAACTCCAAGAAAGAATGAGAAAAAAATTAAAAAGTAGGGAAATTGTAATTTTATTTATTTAAATTAAAAGATAAACTAGATTTAGTACAATATTTATGGATTTTTTGAAGTTAAATTATTCATTTTTTATAAGAAACAAAGCTCAAAAGGCCAGCAGTATAATGTAAATTTTAAAAATTTTCCTCGGATGTTTGTCTTACTAATTTTTGCATTTTAGAGCAGTGCCGACTGTATCAGGAACGGTGATGGTCGAGCCGGATGAAGTAGAACAGCAAAAGGAGCCCCACGTCGACGAAGTGATCAGTAAACGATTCGAAATTTCGGCTGACAATTTGATTGCGGTGAGAATTCGTTTTATATAGCCAAAAGAATAAAATTTTCAAAAATTATTTTTTTTATTTTGTCTGTTGTAAAATACGCCGCGTTTACTTATAAATTTGTTATTAATTTTAACGTTCAGCCAACCCCGACCAACTCGGAACACAAGGCCCCGGATAACAGTGCCTCCGCTCCGAAGCCCGCTCCGCCTCCGAAAACCACCGCCAATGCTCCGAATCCATTAAAAAAACTGCCAGGAAGGGACACGGCTTCAGGAAGCAAAAAGAAACCCAATCAGAGTGTGGGGACCAAGAAGTTGAAATATCGACAAATCCCGTAAGAAAAATTACAAAAAATTAAAAAAATGTTTTCTTTGGGTCGCAAAAAACTAAACTTAGAAAAATGGTTGAAAAAAACGTAAATTACAATTTTAATTTGTTTGATTTTAGCTCGAAGGGAAGACGAACCGCAGTCCCAAAGAAATCGAAATTCAATTGGTTTGGAGCGAAAACTGCCAAAGGAAAATCATGAAATATAATTATAAACTGTATTTTTGGACAATAAACAATATGAGACTATAGAGTCAAAGAGTATTTGCAGCAAAAGTCGATAAAATACGGCTTCACAATGAATTCGGGTTATTTTTTTGGTTATGTAAATGTCCTTTGATCGCAATAAAAAGTGATGACTTTAGAAAAAATTTATTTTATTTTGTGCATTCGTATTTTACCTTCCCCTTAATCCCTATTTGAGCCCTCATTCGGAAATCGCGCGAAGAATCAGGGGAATTTAGATTTCCGTTTTTGTCGATGACCTTCATCCATTTATTTCTTCCACGAGCCGGGAAAACGGGGCGAGAAATGCCCCGGTAATGGCTGATTTTTTTTTGTTTTCAGCAACTGGATGGAAGTTTATGGGCTGCTGATGCAAAACCATTTACAATTAGGGGGTTCGAATATATATAGGGTTTTCGTTGTATTCCAATGAGTTTTTTACTTGGAGAAATCAGCGTTTTGTAATGTTTTTACTATAATATTTGAATACATAGGTCACAAATCAATCTTTGAAAATTTAGTTGACGTTCACAGAGTCGATTGAGACCTTGAACAATATTTGCAAACAAAAGAGTATGAATGACGGTCATAACTTTTTTTGTTCCTATCTTCATAAGAAAAAACTTCCATTTTTTCATTACATCGCAAACATATATATAGTTCCTTCCTAATAAACTTTACTCATTTCTCCTTCCATCTTCTAATCATATTCTTTGCACATTCCCATCAACAACGAAAACTGATATATCTTTTTTGCAGAATCTTCCCCACATTCCGTACAAGTTTGTCGCGCGAAAATAACTTTTATATTCGGGGTGATTTGTTTGTTTCGGAAGTGTTATGATCGGGAAAGAAAAACACAACGGTTTCGAGCGATTCTTTCTTTTTTCTCGGGTCAACGAGATTAACGAGTCAAGCGGTATGTTCGAGTTGTTTGCAAAGGGGGTTAAAGTTGCGTGAGAATGGGGAGAAGGCTTATATTTTTGGATAAAAAACAATAATTGGGACGGTCGACTAATACGGGACACCTTGTTGTACCTTTCATCCACTCAATAACTTGGTCTTTTCAGTGTTCTTCCAAATTTGGATGACTGAAACCCCCCGGAATTAGGGTTGTTTGAAGAAATCGGGTAATGAGTCTGAAAGGTCGGTTGTTTTTTCATTTTAGGGCGATTTCCTGCAGCTTCAAGTGGGAACCGGAATGGATTTTCGGGTAAATGCCTGTAAATTTTAGTTTCTTTAGGTTGGAATCGCGCCCTGGGGGCTGTAAAAGGAATTTTAAGGGGTAAAGTTGTTCAGATACATTTCTTAAAGATTTTAAATAATTTGGATTTTTAAGATAAAGTTCTTACTGTACAAGGCAGATGTTTCACGGATAATATAATTTAATATTTTGCCTAATTTTTTGCAACTTTCCTGTCGAATTTGCACCCTCTGACCATCAACATGCCCTTTTAAAATATTCATCTATTGGAGTCACTTTTCTCATTCATTTTTTGGACCATATTCGGAATACCCCCTCAGGGCATTCGAGGCTCGCTTTCGGAGCGGGAAAAGCCCTGGAGTTTGGGCCGTTTCCGGTTTTCCTTCAGACGCCGAGGTGAGATGCTTCTGAATGCTCTTTTCCGAGCTGTTTTTAAAAGAAAAAACTTTTTTCTCCCAGAAAAACGACGCAGGAGACTTTAAATGGGCAAGCGGAAAGACTTGACCCTTTGAGCGGGGGATCGGCTTCGCATTGGAACGCTGATGATTCGCTCGAGCGGAATAGAGGGTAAAGCGTGAATTTTCACAATGTAGGGGATATTGGACTTAAGTTTGAGCCAATAATTTGATAATATTGTACTTGAGCAGTAGAGGGAAGTACAATGTTTGAACACGCTTCATTAATCTCTCAGATAACCACTGGTTTTTGATTGATTTTTGTTAGATAAAAAATGTCATCACGTATCTCTATGCCTAGCTTTGAGGTATAATACTGACTAACTGCAGCCATTAAAAGACTACAATTTTGCGAGTACCAATTTCCGACCGGAAATCCTTATTTTGAACCCGATGGGTTAGCTTTTGAGTAAAATAGCGCAACCATGATGTGGGCAAGTCTCACATTACACTTAGTTTATGATAAATTCATGCATTTAACGCTCTCGTATGACTGTTTTAAAGAACATTCGACCCCTCTGCCAACCTTACTCATGTCAACAGTCTCGAAAGATCCCACAGTCCCCAAAAATTTTGATAATTTTTTTATTAAACAGCTGATTTACACATCAGATTTCTCCATTTTCCGACATTTTAATGTCATGCCACAATTTGTATCTCTTTCTGGCCAATCAAAAACAATTTTAGAACCCATCAATCACGCCTTGGCCAGATTTTGACTTGAAACGTCAGGATTTCATTAATTCGGGTCAACAGTTCTCCTCAGGGAAAGACTTGACACATCCAGATTTTTTGCCGTTTTCGATTTTCTTGCGGTCAAACTGGTGGGAAAGGGGAAGAAAGAAGAACCACCGAAATTTTTTTTGTAAATTCACCCGTCTCAGCAAATGTTTTTAAAGTTTTTTTTTGTGCTTGGCAATAACAATGGTTACACTTAGAATTTCAACGATTTAGATTGAATATTGACCTTTTTGAGCCATTTTTTGCTTGTGAAGATAACCAAGGTCATTCTAATGTGTTGATGCGGGTTTATCAATTTAATTAACCGATTTTATGCGTTTTTGAAGGCAGACTTGGAGTTTAGTTTTCTGGAACATGATTCATACCGCGCAGAAGTCGGAAACTCGATAGTCTTCTGTCGTTCTTGGATTTTTTTGAAAGTGTAATTAACATCTCTTGATGTTGATTGAATTTGTTTTGACCGGAAGTCCGCTGCTTTTGAGATATTTTTTGTTCAAGTTGTTTCTAATAGGTAAAACTCCGAATTTCTGGTGGTTACTACCTAAAAGTTTTGATAAATTGGTAAGCCTACGTTGTATTTTACGATTTTCTTTTTAAAAATCTCGATTTCTTTTTATTGCTATCGATAAATCGCAAATGTTCTTATCTTTTCCTTCCAACGTTCCAAAGTTTTTTCCGTAATATTCAAATGAAACCGTATGTCGCGCGCAGTAACACGTTGTAATACTTGTTATGAGCTTCTCAAATTATCGTTTTGCTTTCAGGTGTCGCCGGGATTCGATTTGGTTCTTTTTTTCGTTTTATTTTCGTTCGGAAATAGGAGAGAAAAAGGATTTTTTATAATCTTCTGTGTGAATGGTAAGTCCTATGATTATCGGGTTGATGCTTTTGATTTTTAGAAGGACTAGTTGATGGTTGGAATGGCTGCAGAAGACCAACGGCCCATCAATGTTGCGGATTACAACTTCGAAGAGGTATAGATAAGTTATGATTAGCTTTAATAGTGGGACTTGAATAGGTTTTTGATGGAAATGAGTAAACATACGGCATTTTTGCTCCTGTGGGTGAAGATATTAACGGCAGGACAAAAAAGATTTATTTTTTTGTGCTTGAATATTGTTTTAGGTATCTTAATTGCAAATTTCTTGATTTTTTTACATTGTCGTTTTTCGGTAACACCACATTGAAATTCCTTAGTGTCTAATAAAACTTTTTGCTCCAGGGGAAACTCGTAGCCTCGGTTCGTTGGCTGATTACCAAGATCTATGAAGACAATGATATCCCGGACAAACTTCAGCGGCTTTTCTTGAGAGATGATGAGGTTTGTCTTAATCTTTTTTTGTTTTATTTTTAGAAGTTAATTACCTTCGTATTTTTTTCAATTTTTAGCGGCTACTCCACTTGTCCCCAAATCTGGTTGGTGCTTTGGTAAACGGGTCATTGTACAGTCAAGCAGCTTCCAAGATTCTCCAAGATCCCTCGTTACTGACTGTAAGATTAATCATACAGTTTAGAAAACCTTTTCCTGTTTTAGAAGTCAGTTGGAGCAGTTTTGAAAGCGTTAGCATCAGCTGATATTGAGGTCCGAGATGCGGAAGGTGGAATGATTGTGGAAGAACAATTGGTTACGGAGAATCCTTTCAAATTGGTATGTTGAATACGGAATTTTATAATTCTTTAACGTTTAGACCATTCATCTTACACTTATGGATGCATTGATGACGGCTCACATGAAATCGATTATATCCATTGAAAGGGTTGTCCAGGCTGTCTCGTAAGTATTTTAAATTGAAGAATAAAGCTTGAGACTTAATATTCGCAAAAATCTGTGAGAAAATTATATTTTTTCCAATAAAATGGGTACTTAAAATAAGGTTTTGTTTTAGTAAAAACTCAGAAAATCTTTAAAATTGGTTACAACAATGTTATAAAAGTAATTTCAGGGCCTACACGTCAGTTGACAAGCGCGAAGAACCCCTGGATTGTGTAGACGCCCTCCTTTTTTGGATAAATAAGATCTGTCTCTTGGTTCGAGATGATGTTGAAAGACAAGGGATACCTCTAAGAGGATCAGAAGAAGGCGCAGACCCGACTATTCCTGAGATGGAGGATCTGTATGAAGATTTATGTGACGGAACTTGTGTGTGTTCACTCACTGCTTTCTATAGGCCGCATGAAGTTGATTTGAAAGGTAAGGGGAACATAAAGTAAAAAATAATGAATTTATTACTGGTAATCTTCGATTACTAGTAACAAAATCCTGGCAGTTTGGTTCGCTCCATAAGTGGAACTTAAGCCCTTCCACCACGACAAGGCTGCCAGATCAGAAGGGATTTTTTTTCTTTTTTTTTTATTTAGATAAAAAGTTAAAAATTAGGGTTAAATTCCCTGCCCAAAAGATATAACACGTAAAATTGAAGGTATAAAAAAGTATCCGAAAAATATTTTGATAAAATGAAACCGAAAAATGAGAATATTATCCGAAAAGGATGACAAAAAAGAAGAATATTTGAAAAGTATTAGAAATAATAGCAACCGTTTAAAATTCTTACCATATGGTATCTGGGTACCTGAACGTAAATTGTGAGGCCATTTCTCACAACTTCCTGGACTTCGATCTTCTGAATCACCTTGATCTCATCTTGGAGGTTTTCAAGAGGTCGATCACAAAGAATTGAGTCAGGGATTGGACTAGGAGTTGGCCTGGGGACACAAGGGCTCTCTTCGTCCTCACTGGCCCAGATTGGATCTGAAAAAAGGGATTCGAACTTACCTTGATTGGGGAGGGACGAAAAAGAGTCATCAGATTGGGGAAGAGATGGTTGGGGGAGGTTGTCCTCAAAGAGGAAGTCGACCACAGATTGGACAGTAGAGATAGCGGTGGACATTGTTGAAACAATTGGAAAGAATGAGAAAAAAATTGTAAAAATGAGGTATTTATAGCCCACAGACAAATTTAGAACAGAATTTCAGAAGTTTCTGCTCTTAAAATTTTAAAATACGGCTACGTTGCTTTCGCAGAGATTTTTTTGAATTTCGTGCAATTTTAGAGCAGAAAAAAATTAATTTACGCATTGCGTAATTGAACCGATTTTGAATTTAAATTTGAGGTTTAGAGTAAAAATGCGATAATTACACAATGAAAAATACAAGCTGTAGTATTTATTAATACAACGCGCTTTGAAGATAAAATTGAATCGTATTTTACGATACTTTAACAGTTTTTTTGGGTGATTCGTCCACTTTTTGAAGTTTTGAATGAGAAATTTTAATTTTATTTTTTTAATGGTAAATACGATTGATTCTTGAAATCCAGTTCGTATTTTCGAATGATGACGATATATTTAGGTAAACTACTTCTATATTCATTAATTAGAGTCTTCTATTCAGCTCATAAATACACTTTTCTCTAATTTCCTTTTTTGAAACCGATCCAGTGGACATTTTACTCGAGTTCATTCTCAAATAATATTAGTCTTCCCTCTTTTGTTCCACTCTCAGCCTCCCACTTAAGTGCGGTTTGGGTCTATAATGAAAAACCCAGAGGAAAATATGACCATTAAACATTTTTCACATTAGTTTTGGCATCTTGGCGCAAAAATAAGATAAAAATATGGGTATTTTGGCATATTGAGGGGTGAAATGGTCATGGATAAGGTGGTTGGGAATTTTTATGATTTTGGAAAAATTTTAGATTTTGTCTTATTATAAAATCTTTGCAGATATCTACTTCAATGATCCGATATCCATTAATGACTGCCGTTATAACCTTGGAATTCTAAAGTAAGTTGAAAAAATTTGTATAATCATTTTTGATTTTGTATTTGTAAAATACACTTTTTTTCAAAAAGAAAATTAATTTTTATTTAATTTCAGAGAGTTTTGCTCAACCTGCCTGCCTTACAACCCTTTCCATTTCGAGATCGAGGACATTTTATACCTCCACGAAAGCCTTCAGCCCAATGTAAATGCCTTTTTAACTGACCTTTTCGCCTTCTTCGAATCCGAACCACAACCCGTCAGCCCGGTGCTCACATCCCCAGTCCAACGACGTTTTGTCCCTATCCAAGAAATCCCAGAATTGAGGGCCCACAATTTGGCGAGTCGACCAATTCATCCCCCCAAGGCCAATCGAAACTCATATGGAAGCAGTCAGAGGGATAGAAGTGAGTGATTTTATTTATTTTTGTTTGATTTTAGGACGATTTGGTATATATAATCTTGAAATTATAAGGGTTTCTGTTTGATTTTAAAGATCTTCACGTTTCAAAGAATTATGCTTAATTTGCGGAGAATTTGACACTTTTATTTTGAAAAATGAGTCAAAAGTCCAATTTTTGTTTGTAAAATGATTATAAATTGTCTGCCACTTTATAAAGGAAGCTATGAAAAAGTGAAATATGACCAGTTATATCCTTGGTTTACGCAAGGACATGGACTTTCACATGTTTTTCCGGATTTTGTGAAGAGGAATTGATGATTTATGAAGAATTCATGAAAATTTCGATGCTTTATCGCTAAATTAAGGCTGAAAAACTATTTTATTAATTGTCTAAGTGAGTTTATCAGTTTGATTATGATGATTTTTTATTATTTACCGAAAATTTTTGTAGCCATGTCCGTCGCTTCGGCTGACTCCTTAATGACCACAAGATCAGGCGATTCCTTCCGATTAAACCAACAAAAACCAAATCATTTACCGCCAGGAATCCCCACTACTAATTTTGGAAATTTGAATGTAAGTTTTGAGTGATTTTCGGTGACTTTTGATATCATTTTAGACCGATGCACCTCAACTTGAAGAACCGACCAACACCCCGCCAAATTTCAAAGCTATGGCCGAAATGCGCTTGGCATTTGAGGAAAAAAGAAGGGAACACGAAAAGAAGTTGGCCATGAACAGGTACGAACGATTTTAAAGGATTTTTTGAGCTTACCTTAGTGATGGGTAAGATGGTTTCCGATGAAAAATAATTTTTTGTTTACATTCTGATTTCAGTGCCATGAAAGAAGAAGAGCGCATCAAAATGGGTAAGAACGCGTTCTTCAAACTGATGTCCAAGTCCGGCCATGAACAACAAACTCCAAATATTAATGAAGATCCGCCAAGATACGAAGGAGCCTCAACAGCTCGAGAAATGGAACTCACTGCCCAGCTAGAGGACATCAGAGAGGAATTAAAGAACCTTAAAGTCATGCAACAACAGTCAATGTCCAATTTAACGAACGTTGGAATGTCCCACGCTACTTCTCAGCCATCGCTGTATAATGATGCCTATCAGCAACAATTATATGGAACCCTACCTCACAAATCACCTCATCATCCAATGCCCCAAGCCATGGGACAACCCGGTATGCCAGGTCCCATGGGACAACCGATTGGACCAAATGGAATGCCTCAAATGGGATTAAATCAAAGTTTTGGTCAGCCGAGCATGGGTAATATGAATCAAACCCTCCCACCATATTATCAAAGCCCCGAGGCTAACAGAAATTCCAGTTTTGGAATGCAGCAACAATTTGCTCCCCCACCATATGGAGGCTACCACATAGACCCGAGCCAACATTATGCTATGCCCAATAATATTGCGCCCCATATGAATAATATGCCAAATTCTCCGTATTATCAGCCTCCTCCGCATTATCCTCAACCCGGCTTTCAACTCCATCAATCTAATAGCCAAGGAGCTCTTCATATGGCCAGCCAATATCAGTCACCTTATCAGCAACAGCAGGCATATTATAACCAAAGTCCGCACCCATCTATGAGTTACTCCATGTATGAACAAAATGGAGCCATTATTTCGCCACAAGAAGATCATTACGCATCTCCGCAGATTCCTAATCCTAATACTTTCCGACTGCATCAACCATACGCATCATCTAGCAGATTGGACCCTCCATTGGAGCTTAATCGAAACCTGACCAATTGGGGAATGACCTTTCGAGAAGAGAAAACTCCTAGAAGACAATGGGCTAATGTTAGTCAGGAAGAGGAAAGGAAGAATGAAAATGGAAATCAGGGAGATAATGGTAAGGATTTTTTATATTTTGTGGAAATTTGGGGTATGTGGAAGATGTCGGACAATGTCTGAAATTATATTTTTAGCCGAGTCGATTCCTCAACCCCCGGCCCCAGCGGAAAAGAATCCAACCCCACCCAGAGATCCCCATCGAAGTTCGGAAGAGATCAGCCAACAACGAGATCCATCCCCGGAGAAACCAGTCATCCCTCATAATAATAATAACAAGTCTGATGTGACCCCAAGAACTGAAGTTAAAAGAGCCAACAGTGGATTGGTTATTGCGGATGTGGGAGCAAACGGAGAATCAGAATGGGTAAGATTTTTGAGGATTTTTTGATTTGCATTTTAGCGAGAGTTAACGTCACAGACAGCGTTTTTTTCTCTGTCTCTCTTCAGTTTCCATAGTCTCTAATTATTTTCCGATTTTAGACCGCCGAAATGGAAGCCCGGCGCCAAGCTTTATTGATGAATCAAATGCGACGAAAAGAGCAAAGCAAAGTGGCCACAGAAGACAAGAAAAGCGAGATTGATGTGAAAATTAGAGAAGAACAACGACGAAAAGATATGGCCGAGCAAAGAAAATTGGATCGGGAAATAAAAAGACAACAAGTTTTGGAAGAATATAAGAGGAAAAAAGCAGAACAAGAGATCCAAGAATTGAGTGGTAGTGTATCTGCCAGAAGTTCTACAGGCTCCGTAGGCACGATTAGTCGAGGACATTCGCAACCACCTTTTGGAAGGCCAAAAAGTCAGAGTAATGTAAGTAAGATTATATTATAGTAGAGAAAAGTAGATGGAAATGGAGGAAAATGGAGCGACTTCGAGAACTTAGATTTTGACTGAAAAACTTGTGGGTGCATCTGGAACTATTTGAAATAGGATTCGCATCCGCTCGATTTGAGACCATTTTCATATTATATTCCCCATGTTCCACTTATTTTTCAGTAATTGTTTACCCAATATTCACTTTGAAAACGTGCCGGATAACACATTTATACCCTCAAAAATATGAATTTGAAGAATTTTGAACGAAAAAACGAATTTCCGATTCGGTTGGGTGCTTTATCATAAAAATTTCTAAAATTTTTGGTCGTTTTTAGTGTTGTTTGCCATGGAAAATAAAAAAATGGACAAAAAGTTGTGAATTATAAGATAAGGCAGGATGCATTAGGTAGTATTGAAGACGCGTACATTGTTGGAAAGATTTCTCTTAAGTTTTTTTGGATACTTTTTGATACATTCTTATTGCTTTTGAATTTTTTTGGCTTGTATTTGTTTGAGGCCTTGAAGTAAAACTCACTGCTTTTTGATGTTTTGTTTTTATTGCCAGTGCCTTATTAGCGTGATATTGAGATTACGAACCCAAAAAAGACCTTCCACATCACGAAAAGACCTCAAAACGGAGCTCTTTGGGGATTTTTACGGCGATTAACATTTTATTCTTTTCTGTGCTCGAGAGTTCGGAATGAAACTCTCAGTATGATTTCCGGCTTTGGTACGAAAAAAGGGCTAAAAAAGAAGCAAAATTGCCATGTGAATGTTGATAAAGCACCCAGCAACCTGTCGGCCTGCCTTATTTTGTAGCCTGGAGGCACTTGGATACTAGATTCTGAGCTTTGAGATTGTTCTCGAAGCGTTTTGATAGCGTAATTGGAGATTATTTTGATTTTGTCTACTATAATATCGCTTTTTTGGAATTTGGCCGTATTTTAGCTGCTATTATTGGCTAAAATTATATTCGGAAGACTCATTGGAGTGTAATTCTGCCTAATATGCCTGTTTGAGGAGAGTTACACTGATATTTCTTTCTAAAATTTTAATTACAACCCGATTTTGCCTTGTGTAATATAAAAAGTGGTGATTAAACGCAAATTAGGATGATCGTCACCAACTGGACCAACTTTCAGATGAGCACCCTTCAAATGCGCACCATGCAACGTCAAGGTCGCGCACAGAGCAGTGTAACTGATGAGAATTCGCTTCCCAAAATTACGGTGCCCGCTCTTGCGGATCCAAGTAAGTTTTTTGGGGCGTTTTCAGTAAATAAATTGGGGTAAATCAACAAGTTAGATTTTTTATGTATTAAAAACGGGGAACATGGCAATTATATTACTTTAGATGACCAATATAATTTTTGTTCGTAATATTTTTTTTTGAATATTAATGTAAAATACTTACAGCGCTCAAATTATACGCAAAGGCACAGCCCAAATCCAATCGGTCTTTAATTATGAACGCTCTCCAATACTCAGTTTTCCCTGGCGCGGTTTCCAATGATCAAAGGAATAAAGTGAGTTTTTGGGGGTAGTATCACATTTGCAGTTGTTTGTGACGTGTCTTAGAAATTTATAGTTGCCGTTTTAAAATCGAGTATTAGGAATTTTGAGTTAATTTTGGGTTATATGGACGCTTTTTACGTACTTTATTCTAGCTGGTCAAATATAGTATAAATTTTTTACGTCTTGTATTTTCAGGTCCAAGCTGCCTTAGCCCAAAGCGACTCAAAACACTTCTTGGTCCTTTTCCGCGATCATAAATGTCAATATCGCGGACTCTACACCTGGAATCAGCAAGATGATACTGTCCATCGGATTGAAGGAATGGGTCCAAAGATATGCAAAGAAGAGATGATGCACATGATGTTCAAGTATGATTCAGGCGCAAAGCACTTCAATCACATCCCGACAAAGTCTCTGTCTGCCACCATTGATGGCTTCACAATTCAAGATCAGTATTGGCAAAAAGCAAAAATTCCGCATAGCAGAGCTGTCTAAGGAAATTTATGGTGGGTGTTGGTATTATTTGATGATGAAAATGGATTTGAAAAACTGCTATGCTTTTTAGGCAGTCGTCAGGTCTTGAACATCCCAAATATTTTCATATTTCCACCTAGATACCTAGTGTAATATCAGAAATGAGAAATTCCCATACCTGGAGTAAAACTCTTTTTTTTCTCTTACTTTTTCACGAGTTTATTGAATTTTAATTTCACTAACTAGTATTGTAATAAATTCGAATTCCGCTTTCCGCCTCTCTCGATCTTATTGTTAATTTCGTAAATTGTAAATCGTTTTTATATCTTCTAACTCTTAATTTGTCCTTAAATAGTATTACTAACTCTTAATTATCTTACTGATAATCTTGCGAGAAGATCCGTCCAAGAAATCTGAATACGAGTCCATATGAACATAACTTTATAATGGTGTCATTTTAAGTGCTATTGACCTTGTAATAAATTACTACCTGAAAGAGGCTGAAATAATTGTATTTTACAGGGCTTGTAAGGGCGCGAGATCATTGATCCAAAGGTTGTTGAGGACCAAACAAAAAAATTTATTGCTTCATAAAAATATTATTTTTCCATTGGCTGTTATTTTGAAGCACTTTGTGAGTTCGAAATATATCTTTCATTTGTAGTATAAACTCTGGAGTTATGAAATTGAATCAATCGCTTGATGAGGACATTCCGAATTGAACGATTGAAGATTAATATATGTACAGGGCGCAAGCTGGAAATTTAATGTCTTAAGTTAAAGTTAAAAGTTAAAGCTTTGGTTTCTTTATATAATAGATAGTTTACCATTAGCTCCGAAGTAGCTTCCGCCGGCAATTAAACTTATTGCAAGACCAGTTGAAAACCAATTTTCAATCAGAAAAGAAAGACTTGAAACCAATTCGAACAGACCGATTATAAAAACTTGAAGGCACATCTGAAAGATGTTACAGTAATCAGAATGAGACATACCATTTTGTCATTCCTCGACATTGTCGACTCATGCCGTTTCACCCTCAAAAAGTACAGTATCACAAAAGTGCAGCTCAATATAATTTGAGTAGAAACAGTGAGCGTATTGTTCAGTGTGTGAATATAATTTACGTAAACCTTTCCTTCATCATCGAAATACCCGTAATGGGGATTGAAAAACCAAGAATTGCCAATTCCGTTAAATAGAAGAGGCTTTTCAAACATAACACAATAAAGAAACAGAAAGCACGGTGCGATCATCCAGAAAAACACCTTCTTTCCGCTAAATAGGGAACGTGCCAGATGAGTGTTGTACCTTTTGACAGCAACGGTTGAAACTGAGGACGGTTCCCGCAACTGTGGAACCCATCCATCCGGCTGAAAGTCAGACATTTGTTTTGGTTCTTTGGCTAAACATATATTGAATACTCATGTCCCACTCTAGGCAGAAAAAAATTTGTAATTCGTTTTTGTAATGACGTTTCCTTTGCCAACAAAGAAGATCTGTTTAATACATTCTCCACTGGTTAATTATATCCTAAAGTAATCTTATTTCTGCAACTCTCTAAATTGACTACTGCAGCATACTGTACACTAGTGTACTGTATACTGTATAGTATACTGTTTCCGAAAAATTCTCTGATTTTAAAACGCCGGCTAAAGTTTATGTCCTCAATTGAGAAGTGAGAACATGAACTCTGATAAAGCAAATTTTTGGGCATTCATATAACGTTCCTCTTTAGTAAAAACCCTTAATTTTAAGGTTCCTCCAAGAACTTACAAGTACCAAAAGTTCCAGCAAAATAAATAAATGTAGGATTGTCGCAAAAGACTGGGCCAGAGCAAAGAAGATAGGCCATGAAAAAGCCACCCAAAACAATGCCGTAAAAGTGATAAAACGCCATGAGCAACATTAATCGGTAAGTTGAATGTTTTCGAAGTCCTTTCTGACACATTGCGTATATGCAAGCTATGTATAGAGTCATTGACAGCAATCCGCAAGGCAAACACAAGACTCCGACAATGGGAACTCCACGATCTTGTCTCGGAACAACACTCGGATTGTAGAATGTACAGTTGTACAGTAAATTAAAACGATCTCGCTCGAAGAAGAAGAGCTCCATATCTAAAATAATGTACCTATTAAAAAAAACGGAGTCTTCTTGGCCCTCTGCGACGGTAACTCGCAGTTTAGTCTATCGGGAAGCTAATCGGGGCTCGTCGCAGTGTATCAAAAAATTGGTGCAATTGCGTACCAAATGATGGGCGATTCTAAGCCACGACGTGCCCTTATTAATTTCCCGACCAACTGTCGACTTTTTTACGTCTAATGTAAAACTTCCTCGAAAGACGAAAACGAAAACTACATAACGAAGTGGAAATGTGACTGTTTACTAGTCACCTTTACTAGTCACTGTTTACTGTCCATAAAATTGGACATCTGATGTACAGATAACTCGCTGTGTTGTGAATGAATAATCCATTACATACCGCTGTATGTGATGCATTAAAGTTGTTGGTTATTGATAGAAAAAACACGTGATCCCTAACTAAGCACGTACGTGCTTTGTTAGGGATCAACTCACTCACGAAATAAGAAAAGAATAAGTACAGAGACTACATTTAAGAGAATTGCCAATTTCTTTGCTCAAAAGGCAACCAAACAAAAAAGTTGTTTTTTGAACACTACGGATGAAAGTAAGCATGAAGAAAAGCCTAGTGCATTCGCTACCTATGGCGTACAATTGCAAAATATAAGAAATTTTGAAAAACAAGCTCGAGCCAAATCAATTACATTCTCGCAATAACAGCAAACTGCTAACCATTTCGATTAGAAAGCAACGCACCTGTATCAACATACATTCGGGAGCTTGAATTTACAACCTTTGTTTTGCGAGCTTGTAAATAATAATTTGCACATTAATAATCACCTGTTTGAGACAAGTTTCGTGTAATGCCGAAGCGAGAATATGCAATCTACTGACAAGTGCCGTCAACGATGTTTGTTTAAAAGTGTTCGGAAATAACGATTGCCTGCACAAACAACTGTCATGCCGTGATGATTACACAGTAATCTCTTTCACGCAGTCTGCAGTACCGTGGGCGCAGCTCGCGGATTACGTCTTTTGTGTTCATTGTTACAGCGAATTCTGAACTGAGAATCGTTGGAATTCTTGTGTATCTTTGAGTAATTTTGCAGCCTAGTCATGTAAATAAGTTTATATTGTGGCCCGTGTTTTTTGAACACATATTGTATCAATTTTAGGCATTTGTGAAGGTTAGGATAATTCTCTCACTTCAGCTCACGTTTTCTTTGTTTTACTTCGACTTGCATCCAAGGATGTTATTGTAAAAAGCTTTACCGCGTAATCCGCATGATTTTGAATGATTTCGTTTGCGCTTGTTGCTGTGATGTATAACATTATTTTACAGGTAAATCAAGTTCTCAATGGTTTCCAACTCTTTCCCTCAGCCCAACCAGAAGCCGTCTTGCAACTCTCAACGAGTCGTGGTTGAGGTATGCATTTTTACAGTTGCTATTTTAGGTATTAACTGATATCAGAAGTGTCTTGAATCCCAAAATTACTATAATCTATCTGTGAATGTTATCGTACCTTTATGTTCCGTGTTAAACGGTGTTGCTTGTAAAATTTTAAAGTCCCAGTTTGAACTTTATTTTTTTTATTACCTTTCGTTTGTTTTCAGACCTCTTCCGAAGATGAAGCCAGTGATGAATACGGAAGTTTAACTGGAACAGACTTATCTGATGGCATGAGCGATAACACTTCATTGGCCACGGATTCGCAAAGCAGCCAGGATATGTCGGATTCCACTGATAAGTCTGAAGAGGAACATGATAAAGATGATTATGATGCCACCGACGGTTCAAGTGATACTTTTAATAAGTCTGAAGACAGCTCAGACGATTATGAAGACGATTCGGACTTGGATTCCATGGATTCTGATGGGGAAGAAGACTTTGATGGGGAAGAAGACTCTGATGGGGAAGAAGACTCTGATGGGGGAGAAGACTCTGATGGGGAAGAAGACTCTGATGGGGAAGAAGACTCTGATGGGGAAGAAGACTCTGATGGGGAAGATTCCGATGTGGAATATGAAAGTCTTGATGGTTCTGAAGGTAGCGTTTTTATTGATGTTGTTAAAGCTTTAATCCAAATGAGAATGCTCGTGTTCCAAACATTTTTCCTCCAGAATGTCATCCATCATTATCCAATTGCGATAGCCATCCTTCACAGGGGCCAACTCAAGCTGATTCAAACATGGTAATTAACGTGGAAGCTGTCCAATACCTTGGCGAAGACTTCATGAACTTATCGGTCCAAACAGCGAGTTCAAACAAGTCAGATAGTTCCAGCGAATCTTTTGAGAACATTGATTTACATGATCCACAACTCCAAATTGAAGACAACGGATTTTTTTGAGCGATTTAGCTTCTTGATCTTTTTATAACCTCTTAATTCGCCATTTTACTTGTTATATAGAGCATTTGATCTTGTAAACTACTTAATTTCTCCATTTTTTCACGGTTCTTTATGGTAACCATGAATAACAAAACATTGCATAACTTTTTTTAATGGATACCTCATATGTCTTATTGGGTTTATTGGCGATTGTTTTGCACTTTCCCTGTATATTAAAAAAATAAATCTAACTTCCATTGCACAATATCGGGGAATTCAATGAAACAGGTTTGGACCACACTGTGTGGCAGTGGAGGTTTCATTGGACTTCGGAAGGATTTGGAATGTTCGGGATCATCTTGAGGCATACAAATGCAACTTCAGATAGCCGTATACAGTAATCTAGTGTTAAGACTTTTCCCAATTTCAGTTTCAATCTCTTGAGTTTATTATTTGATAAAAAAAGTGAAGTAATTAATGTAAAACCAATACGTCGTGAGCATAAAAATATGTTGTAAATGAGGGCGGGGGGTTTCAAGACGTTTGAACCTTTTATTATTTATGACAAATCCATCCATATTTGCATTCGAAAAATTGGGATAAGAAACAAAAAAAATGGAAACCAGTATTCACGGAAATATAACGAAAACGGAGAGAGTGGCAGAGAAAAGATACAAGACTTGAAGCGATGTTTTACTCGATATATTGGACAACGAATTAACT
Source organism: Bursaphelenchus mucronatus (assembly GCA_025436335.1). Classification (NCBI taxonomy): domain Eukaryota; kingdom Metazoa; phylum Nematoda; class Chromadorea; order Rhabditida; family Aphelenchoididae; genus Bursaphelenchus; species Bursaphelenchus mucronatus. Next base: position 7,618,347 of record CM046358.1, read on the forward strand.
GATGACAAACAAATTACTAATTACAATATAGGGCGTTGGTGGAGATTAGAAGGTGTGGGGAAAAAGGGGTGATCGGGTGTGAAGGGGAATACAAAATAAACGAAACGCAGTATTCTTGAGGGGTGTGAGGGACCCGTAGCTCGATACAAAAATACGAAAAATATCATCAGCGCGTTATTGTAGCTAATGTATGGAAAGTACAGTAACTCTATCGATCTCTATTCTCTATACACAACATCAGAGCTTTTTGAAGTCCACAATAAGCTCTATAAAGTCCAGTAGAGAATATTGGACACCAAATAGAACGCCGTACTTCCAAAAATTACAGAAAAAACGCTACAGTACACTTGACGATATTACCAAGTAGTGATTATGTACAAAAATTGTTGGGAGAATCTACCAGTTGGAGAGACCGGGCTTATTCAGCGTCATAAAGTAGATTTGGGAGGCTCCGCCGCCCTTGGCCGACGAAAAGAAGACCTTATCATTTCTTTCACACAAGAACTTCAATTTTTGGGCCTTCTTATGCATAAAGACACCGTCCAGGTGACCAGTGTCCACATTTCGAATCTCAATCGCTTTGTTTCCCCAGCCCATAATTTGATTAGTCGAAATATAGGCTAAAACCAAAAAATATATATTACACTAGGCCATAATGTAAACAAAAACAAAAGTTTAACCCACCGACTGAACTCGGGGGTTCTCCCCATTGGAGTTGCACGTTCTTGGTCACCTTTCCATAGGTATTCACGTAAACTCCCTCATCTGGAAGAAACAGATAACTTTTGCAATTATTTTTATAATATGTTTTGTAAAAAAAGATAGCTTACTGTCATAACAAAGTAGCAGTTGCATTCCAGAGGTGTTCGGAAGGATTACAATGCAGTGAGGAGTGATTTGAGGATTATTCTGAAAAAGAATCATATAACATTTACAAATTTTCATATTGTAGTACATAAAAATTCTTGAAAATTTTTTATCCAATCAAGCTTTTCACGACCCTTGGGTTAGAAGAACAATAATATGTTTACTTATAACAGAAAACTCACCATAGTTGGAGCATAAATATCATAAATCGATGCTGAATCCAGATCGATAGCATGGAAACCTTCATGAGATCCATAGAGGACCTTGAGTCGAGCGCTTTCTTCCACGGTGAGGTCCACAATCAGAGGCATATGACTGAGCTGCCCGAAAGATTTGAAGGCCATGAACTTGTGATAAGGTTTGGGAGCCCAAGCATAGATCGATACTGAATTCTCTAATCCAACCACCAAGAACTTGATTCTGTCGTAACGTACAATCTTGAAGTGAATAGCGCCTTGTAGATCGCCGACGTTCACCCATCCATTGCGCTTTTCTTGTTGCTGTATCTGAAAGTAGGTGTTTTAGAAAAAAGTTCTCGAATTTCTGATTAACTCTTAAAGTTACGACACACTTTGTTATTTTTGTGACGCAACAGTCCTTATCATCCTCTAAATTTACTTACTCCTTCAGTTCTGAGGATCTTTTGCTTCAACCAGCTCAAATAATAAACTCTTATCCTTCGTTTTCGGCCCGAGATGGTGACCAAGATGTTCTGTCCCTCCAAGACGGTCATCTGATCAAATCTTCTTCTTGTTATCAACTGATAGACCTTTCCTTGTCCCGATCTGTCCAATAGCATCAATCCCGAGTCTGTGCCAATCAAAAGATTCACTCCCCAAAGGGCTGCACATAGAATTTCTCCACTGAATTTCTTCTTGTATTTCCGGATCTCAGGAGCATCATTATCTAAGCCTGCTCCTGCGCCAGGATTTGGATTTACATTGACTTGGACTTGATTTAAATCCTGATTGACTCTGCCTGGTCGATTAATCGTTCCGGTAGATCCAAGGCCGTTCGATAATCGGGCTCCAGGCTTTCCAAAATAGGCCACAAATGACTTTTCTCGGTCTCTTTGGGATAATGGAGTTTGAGGTTTGGGTTGGAGATTGGATTGACCACTTCCATTGGATCCGACAGGGAACTAAAAACATTTTGTATTTATATCGACTACTAGAACATTAAAAGCCAATTAAAATAACAATGACAAAAAATTTCAACCATTTTTTACATACTACACCAAAACTCACGTAGAAGCTGCCAAACAATGAAGCAATCTGCAGGAATAACACAGATTAGACCCGAATGCTCACAAAAATTTTATCTTAACCCACCCCAACAAATCTCAAATTTTTCCAAAAACTTCCGCTTTTGCCTCATGGATGATAAAAAATCCTACCTCTTCAACTGATTGAGAATCCACCGAGCGCTGCTGGATAATTCTTCTCTGAGGGATCGGACTTTCATCGTCATCATCATCGTCATCCTGATCATCATGATCCATATCCTCTTCCTGTGCAAGCATTCGTTGTTGGATCCTTGAGTTCACTGGTCCCTCGCCAAGACTGGAATGGGGTCTATTTGCGGCGGGGCTACCTCCATTTGGCTTAGCCGACAAGATTCCCGATCCATAAAGTCTTCTGGTGTCAGTTCTCGGAGATTCCGACGGCGACGGGCCTTCATGGCTGCTTGGAGACGACGGTGAAGAAGATTCGGGCTCGCCGGCGGTCAATATATTATAATTCTCGGCCTAAAAACACAAACATATCATTTATATCATCCCATCGCGTTATCAAACGAAAGCCTACTTACATCCGGAACACTCGCGGCTTTTCCCACAATACTCAGCCTCTGACGTGATACCGAAGCCGGAGAATCTGCTCTTCCGCTGCTATTGTGTCTTCTCACACTGCTTGAACTTCCATTTCGTCGTCTGTGGACCATCAGAGTTCCCTCTTGGTCATTATCAGAGTCGACTCCGTTGTCTGGAGTTGGTGGAAGAGGCTTATTTGGGCCTCTTAATGTCCCTTCAGCAGGCTCCGAAGCTAAAACCGTGTCTTCCGGGCTCAGTCCATTGCCAAGGCCATTGTGAGAGGCCATGGAGGTGTCGCGTGGCGGTGGGGCTGGTGGTGGAGGACTTGTTGAGCCGTTGGCCTGGCTTGAAGACGAATTTGGAAGACGGTTTGCCATTCGGTTTAGCTCACTGGCAAGCACATCGAGGTCCTAAAACAATCATAAAATTACCTTCCATCAACAAAACCCATCAAAGAATATAAAGCGCTCCCTTACCTCCGGTCGTCCATTTAGTAGCGGCTCACTTAGCTTCCTCAACGGAGACACGCTAGATGGAATATTAGCACTAACTCTGGCCATATGAGGGGCTTGAACACCATTGGAATGCCGGCTTGATTGACGATCCCTTTCCGATGCACGGTGCCGTCGGCTTTTTTCCAATTCGGTAAGTTGAGGGGCAGCTGGATGGACTAGAGCACCTTGATGATGAGGGGAGGCATGTCTTTGAGGCTATAAAATAAAAAAAATTAGTTAAAACTCCAAAAATAAAATTAAATTTAAGAAGCTCTTTCTAAATCATAATGTGCAATATGAAAAAACAGCTTCAACCCAATTTATGATGCTTCAATAATTCCAAGATTTACCCCATATTGCGAGTGAGGTCTTGACTGTCTTCTGTAATCAGGAGCTGGCTGTCCGGCGACTCCAATTCTTTGAGGCGGACCAAGTCTACTGTCATGATTTCTCATTCGGATTTCTCTTTCTCTCGGACTCTGATTACCCATTTGCTGGTGTCTGAATTGGGGCTGAGGTTGTTGTTGTCTATATGCTCTTTGCTGTTGTTGTGGTTGAGATCCGCCATTTCTGACACGATTCAGTTGTTGTGGTCCGGCGTGTTCCAAAGCATTCAAATTGGACTCTTGAATGCGTTGGAATCCTCGTCGGAGTGTGTCACCGTAAGCACTCTGGGACATGTTGGCTAAAAAGATGAGAATATATTGCGTTTAGAAATAAACATTATGATTTGTCAAAAATTTACATTAATCATCATAGTTGATATAGAAAACTTTTCAAACCACCTACCAAGGTCTCCATGTCTGGCCTGTCCATTTGGCACAGCATTTTCTTCGTCCTCTGAGCCTGAATACTCATATTCGGTCTCATCTTTCTTGTTCATCCTTCTAAATCGGTCAATATGATCTTTGATCGAATGTCGGACTTGATTGACTGGCGGGACATCCCTCATAAATGGATGTCTCAGCAAATCATTAGTCAGAGGCCTGAGGGTATAATCTTTGACAAGAACTGCTTCAATGAAGGACTCAAACTTCTTTGTCCATTTCTTTTTCTGAAGCCTTGGAGGTTTATTCCTTGGGATCAAAAACAATGCCCGCATTGGGTGCATTTCACATAATGGTGGATGCCCTTCGGCCATTTCCAACGCAGTAATACCCAAGGACCACAGATCCGAGCGGGCGTCGTATGTTGCATTTGGGTTTTCATCACAGGCAATGACTTCCGGGGCCATCCTATATAAAAAATTAATATAGGGAGTGTCATACATTCGGTAACAAAACAAAGTAAGCATTAATTAACATACCAGTACGGGGTTCCAATAAACGTATTTCTTCTCCCAACAGTCCGATCCAATTGAGCGCTCACACCGAAATCGACTAGTTTTACTTCACAGTTATCAGTTAGCAGGACGTTTTGGCCTTTTATATCACGATGAATCACTTTATGCTTATGCAAATGGTTTAACCCCTAAAATTACAGCAATCACTATCCATAAAAACCTGTAGAAAGCTTATTAACACCTTGTATATTACATTAGGTAACCCTCAAAAAAACAAAATAATCGGCGAAACCACTTACGTTACTTATTTCCCGACAAATATAGGCAATCCACTCTTCCTTGAGACTACTCCCTTTCGTTGACTTAACCAGATCCGTCACCGATCCACTTCCACAAAACTCCATTACCAACCATAATTGGTCGTGTTTACCCGTCGAGGAAGGCAGTTTCTTGATGAAGGAGCCGTAATAGGTGGCAATGTTCGGGTTATGTGAGTACTGAAAAAGAAATTGGGCAATCTGAGGGTATTTCAAGATTTAGTTATGTTATTCATAACGGGAAAGAAAGAGATGTTCCATACAACTTTTAGATTAAAATCTAAACTCGGTAAAAGCGCTTGCTTCCCAAGTAAAGAAAATTTTTGCCATGAATCCCGAAAAGAATACCCCTTCCCATAAGTTTTCCCCATCGATAATGTAATTATTTATTACCTAAATTTTCAAAAGAACCAAAACCCAAAGAAAACTTACAACTTTTAGCATTCGAATCTCCATTTTGATCTCTTCCTCCTCATCCTCGTTGATGTTCATGATCTTAATTGCAGCCAATTGATTGGTTTTGACATGGCGGCCTTTATAGACCTGCCCATAAGTTCCATTGCCGACCACCTCAATCAGCTCGAAGATCCCCGAAGGGTCTTTGAGATTTGAGAGGTCAATATCATCCAGGTCTCTGGACATTTTGCTCGTCTTAGGCGGCTATTGAACTTGGGAACACATCAGTGGAAGGGAGCGCAAAGGGAAATTGATGGGGTTCCTGAAAAAAGAGATGATTCACAGGAAATTGGTGGGTAAATGGGGGTAATGAGTGCAATGTAATGATACTTTGAGAGGTTTTGTGTGTTACCAACTACTCCATTCTATTCGATATTATTCAGTAATGTTACCGAAAATCTTTTATAAATCTTTTACTCCTTAGAATGCTAAAATTATATTCGAATTCTAAATATTATGGGTAATATACATCGAAGTACAAACGAATATGTTATTATCATGCCTATCCAACCGGATGAGGCATGTTTTTACCCCTCATTTTGGCCATCACATGTCTTACTTATTTATGCATGTACATAAAGCATTCTTCGGAATTACTAAACCGCATTATGATAATATCCTATCCAAAAAGACAACAGGATCTTATTTTATACTTCCTGTTTTTTACGTCAACCAAAATCCAAGACGTTTTGACATGTACTCCATGAATAATATAATGGGTAAAAACTGGGGTCAAAAACGTTCCAAAATTTTTAGAAGGCTGTGTAAATATCCTTGATGTTCTATTTGTGGTGTGTCAACTAAAACCCAAGAACAAACATTTAAAAAATGGAACTTACAGCGATTTACCAAAAATCCAATGATCAAGTGCAAGATCGGCGATTGGGGCAGTGGAAATTCGACCCGAATTCGTGGAATTTGTCCAGAAAGCTGATGAATGGCTGGTATGTTGTTATGACGGGAAGAAATTTGTTGAACGAGTGGTGGTCGGGGCGCGATTGACCGCTTCTTTTCTCCCGTTCCCAACTTTTTTCTCGCGTTTTTCGCTTTTTTTCTTCGTTTTTCGTCCCTTCGGGTCGGGTGGTGGCGAGGAGGAGATGAGCGAACGCTAAAAATACGGGATGGGTATAGTCAAAAATGAAAATCAATTCTTATTCCATTCAACATTTAACATGACACGACATCTTTTTGCGACATGGAGAAGAAAAGAAAAATGGAAGGAGATTGTGGGGATTTGGGGGATTTGAGTTGAAATTGGGGGCTGGATAAGCGAAATAAATGGGCAAGGTAGAGCAAAATGGATTGAAGGACAATGGGAGAATGAAAAATAAAAGTTGTTTTTGAAGATGAAATTATAAATTACAACCGTAACAGTCATCAAAAATTTTGACCGCACGGTGCAGGGCAAAATTTTAAAAAATAATTTTCCCAATATTAATGTAAGGTTAGAATGTGGCTCTTTGCACTCTATCAATAGCCTTGAAAGCTTACTTGGCTTAGTAATCACCAGACCTCATGTTGTACTTTATTAATTCTGATCCAAAAAAAAAACAAATTTTATTCTCCTAAAACAATTACCGCTTTTATTCCCAAAACCTCTTGGTTAGACCATAATGATCCCTCATTTGCTACTGTATAACTTAATGTCAGATCCCTCTCAAAATCGCAACAGAGCCCCCGAAATCCCGAAAGTTCGGCTCTCTCCAAAACGTTTGTTATATGAATCATTCGGAAAAGTGAGAAACGGGCAAATTGCCTGTTATCAGGTGGAGAGGCGAGATGGGATTTCTGACCAAACGTTCTGAAGCAATCGTAAATCACGACGAGTTTCGGGATTGGGATAATCGTTTTTACGGGAAAATTAAATATAGCTGGGAAAATCGGAGGAAAATGGGAGAATACCCGGAGGGAAACTGTTGTAAAATACGGATAATTCATAAAAAAACAATTTTTTATTGATTTTGATTCTCGTGTCAGTATTTCGTAGATGTTAAAAGCAAAATTTTTAAAATCCAGAAATCTGATACTAGAACGATTTAATTTGTCTTTCAAATCCGCAACAAAACTCCGCATTACCCCCGCAACAATAAACAAAGTAATGTGGCCCGCGGGGCGACCCGTGTTTTTGTGTAACACGGCTGCCAACTTTATGAAGTTACAGCGGAAGCAAAAAAAAGAAAGGGAACCAATGACCGAAACAAATCTCCGGCGAAGAAATGATGGGGAGCGAAGATAAAGCCATATAAGGTGATCTGCGTAAGACAGGATCATGATTCCGGTGATACGAAAAGTGATTTATAATATTTGCACGGGGTAATTAGGGGCTACAAATACTTTCATTTTTTTCTTTTGACCCTAAGGGCGTTTTTGAATCTAAAAAACAAATCCATAATTTTAACGTTCTAAATATCATTTTTTGTAGTAACAATAGCAAAAATGCGTATTGCACCGTAAACTCTATCCATTAGACTACAATACAAAAAAGAGACCACAGAAATTCCTTAACTCCTAAAGCGCAAATCAAGTGCAACATCGAAAAATCGAAGAAATTTAAGAATACGTCGATAAGGAAAACAGTATTTTACAATTTGTAGTTTAGGCGTGCGACCAACAATATTTTGTTCAAAAATTCGTATTTTACGAACCCCCACCGACTAGAACAAAGCGTTGGGATTGGGGGGTCGGGAAAAGGCTGAAAACGAAAAAAGCGAATGGCCGAGACATTCTCCGGTCCTAAGAATTTTGACGCGATCCTCTGTTATATGGAGGAGAGGAGGCTGAGGGTGGAAAAGAAGGGGGCTGCTTGTTTCGGGGGGAAACCCATTGGGCAGGGGTGAAAACCCCCCCGCGAAAAGTGCGCATCGCTCCCGCGTTTTGGCATTTGCAGTTTCCGCAAAGACGGTGTCTTCAAGGCGTTTAATTCGGACTACACTTCAGGAAGAGCCCGACTTTAATTTATTGCAGAGTGCGGGAAAAAATGAGATTTTTTGGGAAAAAACAAACAAGAATGGACAAAGAATGGCAATGTTTTGGAGTTTTAATCATATTTTTGTGCGAAATTGCCTACAAAAAGTTGAAAATTGGTGGTAATAGAAGTAAGGACCTGTAAACACTAAACTTATAGGTTTCTCGGGGGAAAAATTGACTCCGACATTTTTTATCCTATCCATCAAAAAAGGATGACAATTTAATTATCAATTATGAAATAAAAAATTGACAGAAAAGAAAACTGCATATGCCAATCCAGTTCCTGATCTGAAAAAAGTCCTTGCTTACTTCCTCATCCCCTAATTTTACTGTTTCCCTTCCTTTCCTCTATATTTTCCAATTTTCTTTCTTTCGGTCTCCATCGATTGTCAAAATGAAAAATCGACGGAAAACTTAGTCTCCCAAAAACAGAGCGGCCATTGCCGCGGCCGAAAACTCTTCGCCCCACTTCCCAACGAGAAATTTAAACTTTCGGCCATGAACTTTTAACTCGATTTGACTTTCCTTTTGCGGGACAACGCCCTCGGGGCGTCATTTCATGGACCGCCCGAATAATTGTGGTCCTGTTGGGATTTGGGAGGGCCTGCCGAATAATTAAACCCCCAGGCCAAAATTGTTTTTGCACAAAAATCTTGGGTATGAAAGCAACTTTTTGAAATATGAAAGTAGTCCGTCTCAGGAGAGTCATGTCGTAACGACACCTTGGGGAATTTAAGTCGAGAATTGGCGAAAAAGCTTCGAAAAAACACAAAATAAGATTTAAATTTATCAGAAATGGCAAGATATAGATTGAAGTAAAAAAATTGCACAAAAAACGCTAAAATAAAATTATGCAATAGATTTCGACCACAAAATCTGCAAAGAAGAGTGCAAAAAAGCATATGGTTCAAAAGTCATTCGAAAAAATATAAAAAAAGTGGGGGAACAACAGATCAGAGCGATAGATCAAGTATATGGCTCGAATTACAGCCATCCCTCTCTTTTTTCTCACCAAGGCAACTTGTAGTTCCTTATTTCAGATCCGTTTTTTAAACAAAATTTCAAAATATAAAACGCAAAAATTTTGTTTTCAAAAAATTCCATTTTTTGCTAAAATAATTTAAAACTTTCCTTCAAAAATTCTCCTTCCAAACCCATAAAAACGGCCTAATTAGACTCTGAAACTGGATCGGCGAATGGCCATTACAAGTCGGCCACTGACGTAATTCAATATGTTTATTTATGGCCATTCCAAGTTGGCCTTTTCGGCCTAATCGAGAGTTAGTCATAATTAAAAAATATTATGGCGAATGAGAAAAGTTTAGTGATTCGGAAAGGGTTTATTATGATTTTAAGAAACGAGCCAAACCTTTTCCTCACAAAATCTGAGCCAATTCCCACCGTGCCAGCCCACATTATGTCCATTAGCTGACTCGGAAAGGCGGCGAAATCCAATGAAAATTAATTTTTCCCTCTTCTCGATGACAATCCCCTCGTTTGCCACTTTTGGGATCATTTTGCGAACATTTTGGCAAGGTCAACCCCACAAAAACATTCCAAAAAAGGAGTAAGGGAAATGGAAAAGGTGATTTTCCTGTCTAATATTAATTTGTTAGAAAAAAAAACTGGTTCTAAAAAAACGAAAAAAAGGAAATATCTGAAGGACATGATAATAGAGGGGATTTGAACAGAACTATTACACATAATAGAGGGAGATGAATATGATTAAGCGGAAAATAAAAAGTCTGGAATTTTCGGAGAAATTTTTTAGGGGAGTTTTACTTGTTAGCCCTAAAAACTCTTCAAAAAAGTTTGCAAATTGTAACTTTTGAAAACTAAAATTTCCAAACCCGAACATCCTATCCAAAAACACAGTAAAACTTCATTTTCCCCATCCCCAAATCTTTGTTATCCCCAATTCTTATCCCCCAAAGGAATAATACCAAAGACAAAGTATTATTTACCCTCAGGCTCTCGACAATTCCAAACCAACAATTGTCCCCCATAGGCAAGATCTCTGACCCTGAATTGACCATTCGTCCAAAAGGCTCCATAAAATTTGGGAAAATAAAATTTATTCCAAGAGAAAAACCCGGGAAACGGGCCAGAAATTCAACCGCAAAAAAATGAATTATTTCGCCTCGAGGCCGAAACGCGTCCTTTTATCCAAATATTAGAATTACGGAGAAATGCCCTGGGGGATAAGGTATAAAGGGGGGACGAAAGGGAAAGTGCCAAAAGAAGGTCATGCTGGAGCAGCAAAGAAATCATCAACTTTTGGAGAGAACTATAAATTAAAAAATCTTTACTTGTCCTGGCAGTGACAATCCTTTTTTTCAATCCAAAAGTCCGAAATTAAGACCGATCACACGTGCCGAATAACCTCCCGACTTTTTAAGTCCCTCTCCTCGAGGCCAATCGATTTATGACCGCAGGCTGAAATCACTTTTTATTTTTGTTCGGAATTAGTGATGTTGGAGGGCAATCAAATCCGAAACGGCCAATTAATCCGAACCAAAGAGATGGGTAAAAAAGTAATGGTCAGAAAGTTTTGGGAGGTCAACTATCTAATAAAAGGTGTGAGAGGGGTTTTAAAAATAAGTTCCTTGTGAACCCAAGTCTCACATGGAAAGCAAAACTGCGAAAATAATATTTTTTCATCCAAAAAAACAGTAAGATCCATCCCCTAAAGTTTTGTATAGCATGTTATACAAAGACTTTGTCCTACTGAGATGTGTTGTACAAAGACTCGACTAGAAAATCAGAAAAGCACTATTTTTTCTTGTTTATTTCCCTTTATCATGTCCTTTATTACAACAAACCGGATATGAATAATCTTTTTTTATGAGAAAATCAGAAAAAAGACCTTGTGGAAGTGTCAAAACGCGACTGACAACATCGAAACAACACGCCGTCTTCACAGTTGGAAGTGATAAAAAACGGAACCAGAAAAAAGTAAAATCTCAGCTGAGAATGCGAATTTATTTTCGAATTATTCCCATTTTCCGACCTTGAAGACATCTGCGAAGTGGATTCGGAAAACGGAAACCGGATAAGGGAATGAGAAAATGAGGGAGACGGCAGAGAAAATTTGTTGAGATTTAAATTGAAGGGATGATGCGAAGACTGGTTCCGTGAGAGGCGGATAAAAGGCGGATATTTGCATAAATGGCAACAGATTTGGGACAGATGGAGGGTTTGTAGAGCGATGCCGTCAGTCAACCTGACGCAGAATTCGATTTTACAAAGGAGGTGCGTTTGTAAAATTTTGAAGACGCTCGGGGAAGATTTAGATAATGATTATCCAAGTCTTTTGCAAGATTTGTCGAAACGCCGAGATTTTGAAGTTTTAAATTTATCGACAACTCGATAAGAATAATCAAGATGAAATTTATGTAGTACGTGTACAGCATCTTGCAAAACGCTGTTATAATTTGCTATAGTCTCCCGTCTTCAAACCCCGTTGGATACCTCAGTTACTCTTATAAAGCCCATAATGCAACTTGCCCCGGATAGGTAAAGCATACAATTAAAGATGCCACTCTCGCGGCATCAGGCGAGGAAAAGTTTAACATAGCTTTTGATGGCATATAACAACACAAGATCTGATAAACAAGGTGATTGGTTAAATCTAAGTTCAAATAAACACTTGGAGATGAATGGAATCACCCCTCTTTCCCTCTACGTCAGGTGTGCCCAGTCAAATGACCCGAGATTGTCAAGAAAAATCATTCCAATGAGTACTTCAGAATCTCAATTGCCTCTAAAGTCGGATCAAACATTTTTACCCCAAAATTTCTCTTAAATTTATGCGTAATCTTCGCAACATATTCAACCACAAACTTTCATTTTTTGGTCGCTTTACCCCTAAAATGAAAAGGCACTTTAGTCTCGGATTACTCAGTAGAATCCCTCACGGATTATTCATGAAATGGCCATTAAAAAGGGCTTCAGAATTCTGTGGTCATTCCTTTTTCGACCCCTCTTTTCTCGCCCTTTTCAAAAACGGGAAATTGTTTTTTGGAGGGCGAAAAACAGAAAATGAAATGTGAGCGAAAAAGACGAATCGGCCCTTGCAAAATGACTCACCCTTAGGGAGTTTGGGGCTTACAAACTCGGAAAATAAGTAAATTTGAGAGATAAAGGAACATAAAATAACATAAAGAAGTAAGTTTCATAGTTTTCGGACCTGCTGGTGCTGTCAAAATATCGGAGAACCGAGAAAACACGCGCTAATGTTATTATGAAAAGAAACGTCAGCGATTTTTAAGACCAATAGGACGTGAAGCGAGCAAAGACAACATTAAACTAAGTTTTTAGTTCTTTACACGTCGAATGTTGCATTTAAAACCAGTAATGCAGAGGAATGCGTATTTTACAAGATAAATACGTACGAAGTCATCTTCAAGAGGTCTAGCTACATTTATAGTTTGAAGTTTAGCTTTATCTAAGAAAAATTTTCCATAAAAATCAGAGTTTTGTTCCTAGCTCACCAGTCATTCAAAGGCAGCCACCTTGTCCCATTCCCAGCCTCTTAACGTCCCCATAACCAACCATCTTGACTTCTCCCCATTTAACCCCAAGTATAATAAAAAATTTCACTTCAGAATCCGACGTCAGCCAATTCTGATTCGATTTACGATCTAAAACATTCAAAAGGCGAACAAAAGCCGTCAAACATATAATCCTCCTTCTCAGCCCCTCAAACCTTTTGTTCTTGATCTCAAAAACCGATCTATAACCGACTCTTAGTCCTTGAGGCTATAAAACATCCATGCTTTTCCCACGCAATACCCATAAATCTCGGGGAAAACGGACTTTCGAATTAATCCGACAATTGCGGAGAGAAAATGTTTTGCGGTCACTACTACATACTACTATTACTGCTCTAAACGGAGTAATATTTAGAAAGGAAGGGGGGTTTGAACGGAGACGATGGGTAAAAAAGGAGTGAAACGTTTTGCAATTCTGATCAATGAATTTTAATTTACTTTACAAGGAAAGCACGCAATGGCCGACGCTCACAAGGAAAAGTCCTTTGTTGATGTGGTGAAAAACAGCTAATCCTATTTTGAAAAGGATTCTTGAAATACTATTTTCACATAACAAAATTCAACCCTTAGGGTACCTCCAAAAATGAGAAAAAGAAAATAAATAATTTGAAAGTCATCGCAGGTTGAAAGTGAAAATTGTATGAGATTGTAGCCGAATGGTATAAAGATACGATTGCTGATAAAAAGATGGTTCAATTTTTTACTTTCTCAGGTTCTACCAAACAAAAAACCTTAGCTGTTCTTCCATTCCGACATTCATCAGAGATCTTTGTATGTTAAATTTTCTGCAAATTTTGCACAAAAGTTCTGCATACGCCAAAGAGTTTCTAATTTTTACTTGGAAGATTATTTTCATACATACCGAGCGTTTAAAGGTTACAACCTTTCTGCGTTTCTATGGTCTAATTTTAGATCATTCATTTTTAGCAGTACGGGAAGCCTCTTTAGGATTTGGGGTCGGATTGCACTTTTCGTCTAAATCAGCGACAAAAACACATACGTGATAGGGAATTGGAGTGTAGGAGGTACTTTCGATGGAATGGACGAAATAAAACTTTTAAAAAATCGAACTGATCCGAATTACCCTGGATCAAAATTTTAAACGGCATAAAGTCCTGAAACTTTTTACAAAGCGATTATTGTACTCTGATGGAGTGGAACTTCCGTACAACGAATCCCTGTACAATGAAACCTGTAAGATCATTTCTGAGGTGTCAAGAGTCAATCTTAGCTCAAAATATATCTCCCTACAACAAAAACCTTCTACAAGGGATCAAATTTTTTTGAGCTCTTGCTTGTACGGAGGTATGACTATATATGAGAATAGAATCGCCCAAGAATAAATATAGATGATCAAAAAACGCAGCTCGGGTATTACCAAAAACCTCGAAAACTGCTCAAAGCGTTGTCCGATCAGACCGATTAAACCTCTTCGTCGCTTCTAATGCACACTTCCCACTATTGAATAAACATGGTCATTTGATTACTGATGAGTAAGTAAGGTAACCCCGAAAAAATATAGAAATTCAAAAAGTTTCGTCGATTTTAAGAGCTAAATTCTCCGCGATGACATTCTGAAACCCCATTGTTTCGGTCGAAAAATCTTCTTTTTTTGAACTCTGCCTCTTTTTTCGCTAAATTCGCCATTCCCTACGGATATCCCTTTATTTTTACCCGTGATAACAGCCCTTCGTATCAGCTGAATTCTGACCTCAAAACCCGAAACTTAATTCCGTTCGATCTCCCCCCTCCCCTCCCCCTTCCTTCACACTCCCCCTCGAGCTGACCGATCGCAAAAAAAAACAAATCGAAGGGAGAAAAGAGATGCGATATCCGGTACTTGTATTACACAATGAATCATTAGAGATCGTCCGTATTGTAAGGAAGAAAGGAAAGAAAAGAGGGAAGCGATCGAATTCGCTCTAAACGATCTAAACGCAGACGTTTAGCCTCGATTTGAGATTCACTTTGGTAATTGGGAGAAAGTTTGGAATAAGAGTTTGAAGGGATCAAAGTTATCCTTTGAATGGAGTCCAAAACGATCTATGTAGAAAACAAAAGTGGATGAAGTGCGGCGCGCAAATTTTCTTCAACAACTTTTTCTTTGGTACTTATCGCTAGACGGCTTATTAGCTTCTGTCCGTGTTTTGAAGGCATGGCAATAAATTCAGCGATTTTTACAGGGAGTTAAAGGAAAATGAGGAGATTAGCAGACATAAAAATCGGCTGAATCTTTTCAAACTTTACACAGAAAAAATTTCGTACCTTTGTGACCTCGGCTTAACGCATCCAATTTCACAAATGTGAAACTGTTAAAATAAAAAACGCAAGATCTGCATTATTTCTGCAATTCGCGGGCTAAAAATATCGTATATATCTCAGAAAATTGCACCATTTTTTATAATCCTTTAATAATAAATGTATTTAATACTTATTCTCCAGTATAATATCAACTTCAAACTTTAATCTACGTCTTCACCTTCTCCCTTTCAGCATTTTGAGTGTTTTCTGCATCAAAGCGCCTCTTGGTTGAACTTTCTGTGTCCTTGATTGGTTAGAGGTTGTTGCTTTTCCTCCTTTTAGAGCCGATGGAAGAGCGTTGAGAGCGCTTTTGTTGCCCGTGAATACTTGTCGTCGGGCCTTTGATACCTCCAGGGCATCAGGGATGCCGACCGCGTTGGCTGGGGCGATTCCAGAGCGGATCTGGCGTTTTCTGGCAAACGACGGATTGATTACATCCACCATGGCCGTTCGTTTCTCGGATTTCATTATTTGAGTGGATTTCTGCTTAATTCCCTCGGATATTCGATGCAGACGGGCTTCTCGTTCTCTGTTGAGCCGCTGAAACCAATTGATTTTACTTTTTCAAATCGAAAATTTGTATTGAAGCTCAGAGCAATTCTTTGCGGTGTGTCAAGTCTTCCTCTCAAGACAATCGAGTCCAAGACAAACTCAAAACGCAACAAAATGTTACATAATATGTATTATATATCCGTATCCCAACAATATCTAAAACTTTAATACTCCCAAAAACGATCCAAAATTCCTTACGGTAAAGCACTGATACCAAGTTTCCTTTTTCTTCCTTTGTGCCTCATTTCTAAAGGTTTTCTGGACAATAGTCGCCCATTGGTCGTCCAAATCCATCCATAATTGCGGGTTTCTAGCCGAGATTCGATCCAATTGATCCGTGGTACATCTGTCCAAACATGGCTTTAGAAGCCTGTATGGAACGTCACCCAGTTCCTCAATGCTATCCAAATTGTTCATGAGGTATCGCTGACAAACCACGAGAAGAGACGGAACTTCGTTCGATTCGACATTGTTTTTTCTTCTTCCAGCATAAACTTTAGTCCTCTCCTTTCGCTTGAATACTGTCGGATCGAACATGGAATCACCTGAAAAAGAAATATTGATCCTTCTTGTAGCAATAATTACACATTAAAGTAGATTTCCAAAAAATAGACAAAAGGTAATATTCTCCATAACGGATAATATAAAATCTGTCGAGAGGCCCGGAAGAGACAACTATTCCAAGACGAGAAGCTCCAGATCAAGTCATTTACTGAGGGAAACGGGGGCCCTTATAGAATCCCACATGAGAAAGTACAATCAAATTTTAATAATAAGAGAATATTTCCGTGGTAATTCCGGATCTAAAGTTCGGCCGTTCCGCCTCACAAAATCTTTAATAAAAACTTACTTATCATCTCAACTTGGGCTGTTCCCTTGCTTGAGGTAGGTCTCCCAGCTAACGATGGAGCGGAACAATATTCGATTGGACCAGTAGTGTGAACTACAGCTGAGACAATATCTTCGGCATCTGGAGCAGCAACGTTGGACCTTTTCTCAGATGTTTTAGTCTTTTTCTTCGGCTAAAATGACATAAACATCATTAGAAAGCAGTTGGAAGCCGAAATCAGCAAAAGATCTAAACATTAAAGACAAAATTATGTTCATCATGACGAATAAATTTACTAACCTCAAAATCTAAATCCGCTGCCATCAGTTGAGCTTCGAATGGATCAATAGTTCGTTTCTTTGCCTTCTTCTCCTTCTTTTTTCTTTCGTCCTCTTCTTGCAGGACACTGGGACTAAGTTGTCGGAGGAGTCGTGCGGCTTCTGAAGCCATGGCTCTCCAACGATCGACCAAGGCGGCAGCTCGCTCGCCGAACTTCTCATGATCTCGTAGCTGATTCAACACTCTTCCCACTCCCGTAGTTTGGAGGCAATCAACAGTCATGTCGACGGATTCTAGCCGATCAATCGCATGTTCAACATGAAGCTGAAAAACAAAATAAAGTTTTGAACATAATCGAAGAAAATATTGGCTTTCTTCGCATCAAATGTCAGTTTATGGCCTCAAGAATCTCCTAGACACTAAGAAGTAACAAGCAACCGTAAAATAACTCACTGGGTCATTAGTTTCGATAAGTGTAATATAACGCTGAACTTTTTGGCGGAGTTTTGCCACTTTCTTATCCTCCGCCATTTCCCGTGTTGTTTTCTAGATACGCTGAGACTAGTTGTAAAATAATACCCTTTCGAACTGGACACGTAGGAATATTAACCTGCAAAATAGGGAAAATTAGATTACACATGCCAAAAACAGATCAGAGTTTGAAACTTGAAGCGAATATGTCAAAGCGACTGTTACAAACTTGTTTGCGGTATTCCAAGAGTTTCATTAATAATAAAATAGATTGAAATTCATAATAAAAAAAGGGTTTTTAGAGAAATGCGGATAAAATAATGTATGGTTTCTTTTCAAACCCGTCAAGGTAATCGATAAAGAGCAAACTGAAAAACAAAGGCGTGAAAAGAAGTGATAATGCTGTTTGAGAACAAAGGCAGTAAAAAGTAAATAAAAAGGCAAACTTTTTCGAAAATTTGATATTACACTACCTAAAATAAAATTTAAACGTTTACAAATTCCCCCAAAACGCCTGCAGACATTACGAAAACTCAAGACAACCATAAACTAGTCTGTTCGAGGTCTAAAACGCATGTAATGTTTCGATTCCACCAGACATTTTTCTCTCCGCTTCCACGAAGCTGTCCGATTTTGAGAGAAAAAATGAAAAAAGAGAGGAGAAAGGAACGAGAGAAGATGAACTGAAAGGTCTTCAGAATTATAATGTAACCTGATTCAGAGGTGTTCATTTCCCTTTTTCGTAAACGGCATTTTTCCCGAAGAAAACATTTTTTGGATTCTCGGGCGCAGGTCGCGGCAAAGCTCTGATCGCTGCGCCCTGCATAGCATTCAGCAAAATGTGGCAAAAAATGCTATGCATAGAATTTCTACCAAATTTGATGCCAAAATTCTGATTCTTTTTTTTTATATAGAATTTATTTCTCGCAACATAACATGAGATATAACATATCGATGAATTTGTACAATAACCGGTTGTCTTGAATGGAACATTTTTCTAAATTTTATAAAAATCACTGTTTATTGGGCGACGCAATTGTCCGTTGTTTGGGTTGAAGTCCAAGTTCCGTCATCTTGGCAATAATATATCTGAATGGGCGATGAAGTCCCGCTAAAGACGAAGCCAGATTTACAAACATGCACAAGAATTGTGCCTGATGCCGAACTGGAGGATAGCGCTGTGTCATTCGATGCGGGATAGAGAGAATTTGTCAGATTTACACTGAGTGCTGAGCATGTGGACGTGGAAGAAGGGGATACCGATACCAGATTGGAGCCTAAAATTTATTTGTTTAAAAAACTTAAAGTTGAAACATTACATTTTTTACTTTTCCAGGGACTTTAAAGGGACAGTACAACTACTTTTGAATTACGCTTTTTACAGTGTGGAAACAAAATGTCCAAAAAAGTTTCTTCGTCCATTGTACCAATAACAACGAAAAAGAATAATGGTGAAATTCTACACTCTTACTAATAATTATTTTACTGTTTGCAACTCTGCCGCCTTTGTTTTCGCTACAGGACATAAACAACTTTTTTGACATTTCGTTTCACACGCCGTAAAAAGCGCAATTCAAAAGTGGCTGACCCTTTAAGGTCTCTGGAATCGGAAAGAAGCATTTTTGATGAAACAACATAAATTTAGCTAGAAAAAAATTTATTGTGTAAATTCAGGATACAAAACTCAGAGTTTGATGAAATTTGATGAAAAGTTAACTCAAAATACGAAATCCGCACAGCCACAAATCCTTTTTTGATAACTACATCAATATTGTATGCCCCTAAAAATTGTGACATAAACTTTTTAGGGATTGATATACGACCTAGACAGCACATGATTTCAAAGTTCAAAGAAACTATGTGTTTTCTTTCATTAGTTTAGAGTTTTCTAACTCCGACTTATCTGTTCACCACCCGTATTTTACCTGAGCATCCATAAGTTGCAGGAGTTCGATCCCATTTCCCTCCACTTTCACAATTGTAATAGGCCAACGTTTTTCCATCCGGATGCACTTTTCCGTACAAACAAGATACCATGACTTGTTCTCCAGGTGAATACAAGTATTTGGTTGGTTTCGGGAAATAGGTCTCAATACTTGGGTCGATATCGAATAAAATGCAATCGCCAGTGCAGCCAGGAGGCGCTGTCCCAATACTCACTGTAGCGCCAAAAGATTTCCGGTTCGTTACAGCGGTTCCAGCTCCACTGGCGGTCGCTGAAATGATATTAATTTAGATTGGAGACATCAAAAATGTTGGGATAAATTTCTTAAAGCGCTCTTAAGTAATATTTACCGGCACAAGTCAATTCACTTGCAGTCGAATCCCACCCAAAGCTGGTACAATTAAATTGCATGATCGTTTTGCCGTTGGTATGAACTCGCCCATACAAACAGAAGACTTGAACTGACTCTCCAGGACTGTAGACTGTCTTTGTAGCGGTTGGAAAGAACGTCTCCTTGCTCTTATCGATGTCGAAAAGAATGCATTGACCTCCCTAAAATTTTGTAATCGTTTGTTATTTATAAGAGTGTTTAAATGTTATATTTAGCGCCTCTATGAACTGTAAAATCTATGGATAAAAACAAAAGTTGAGGTCATATTTTTCTTACCGAAGTAGTTGCTCTGGTGGTGCCTGCACTTGTTCCTGTGTTACATGAGGTTGTCCCGGTGCCTGGAGAAGTAGAACTTCTCGAAGTCGTCGAACTTCTTGAACTTCTTGTTGATGACGTTGAACCAGTGTTTGTTGTAGCAACGGTCGTCGAAAATGATGATGTTGTGAACGCCGTTGTGGCTAAAAAGGTTGCTAGCAAGGTTTCTGGCAAACAATTTTAATTGTAATTCGCCAAGAGAATGACCTTTTCCACAAAAAATAAACCGTAAAAATGTTTGAGGTCGCTACGTGTGAGGCTTATGTATTGCATTTTGTGCACGGTCTATGTCCTGAGTGCCGCTACAAAATAAAGTTTACACTGCTGTAAGAAACCCGAAATTTCTAACTATAATATTTGTTATTTTCTATTAAAAATCAATACTTGGTATCTTTCTGGATCTAGAACGTTCAAAAATTGTATGATTAAAAGTAGCTTCCATCAATAAAAATTTTATATTATTTTTGAAAAAACGGTAGACCTTCTGACAAGGTCACAGTTGAAGCCGGTAAAAAACTTACAGCGTCTAGTTGTAGTAGTGCCTACAGTTGTCGTTACAGTTGAGCTGGTACGAGTCGTGGTAGTACGGGGCGTTCCAGTGGATCTCGATGTTGTTGATCGGGTCGTTGATGAGCTTGTAGATCCCGTAAAAGGGGTTGTTGAACCAGTGAAGGGTGTTGTTGTTCTTGTACTGGATCTTGAAGTGGACGCAGTTGTTGTGGAAGCTGAAGTAGTTGTACTTCCAGTGAAATGGGTTGTAGTTCCTGTAAACGCAGTGGTCGTTGCTGTTGTTGTCGAACTTGTGGATGCAGTTGTTGTGCTAACTGTTGTTGTCGAAGTTGAAGATGACGTCGATCCAGTGAAGGTGGTTGTTGATCTAGTAGTCGTTGAGACCATGGTTGTTGATGTTGTTGTTGGTGTTGTTGTTGAGACGGAAGTAGTTGTTGATCCAGTAGTTGTGCTGCCAGTGAAAGTTGTGGTACTTCCTGTAAATGGGGTTGTGGTACCGCCGCTCGCAGTCGATCCAATGGTCCCGGTGGTTGTACTGCCAGTAAAAGGGGTGGTGCTACCCGTAAAGCGGGTGGTAGTGCCTGTATTAACTGTAGTGGAGCCCGTGAAAAGTGTTGTGGTCCCAGTAAAACGGGTTGTGGTGCCTGTATTAACCGTGGTGGAGCCAGTAAAGGGAGTTGTGCTTGTTGTACTGCCAGTAAACGGGGTAGTAGTGGCAGTATTGGCCGTTGTGGTTGTTGTACTTCCCGTGAAACGGGTTGTAGTTCCAGTATTAGCCGTGGTGGGGGTTGTACTTCCCGTGAAACGGGTTGTAGTTCCAGTATTAGCCGTGGTGGGGGTTGTACTTCCCGTGAAACGGGTTGTAGTTCCAGTATTAGCCGTGGTGGGGGTTGTACTTCCCGTGAAACGGGTTGTAGTTCCAGTATTAGCCGTAGTGGGGGTTGTGCTTTCCGTGGAACGGGTTGTAGTCTTAGTATTAGCCGTTGTAGTGGTTGTGCTCCCCGTAAAAGGGGTTGTTGTTTTAGTATTGACCGTTGTGGTTCCAGTCTTTGAGGTTGTCTCGCCTGTAGTGGCTGTTGTTGTAGTTGTCTTTCCCGTAAAGGGGGTTGTAGTTCCAGTCTTTGCCGTGGTGGTGGCCGTACTCCCCGTGGAGTTAGTAAAGAGCCCCGTGAACTTGGTAGTAATCCCTGTACTGAGCGTGGTATTGGCGGTGGTTTTAATGTTAGTGCTAGTGGTGCTGGCAGTAGTAACACCGGGAATTGACGTCGGAATCGTCGGGATTGTAATATTGGATAGACTGCGAGTGGTTTTACCTGTGGTCGACGGAGTTGTGGTTGTACTTGTACTCGTCGTCGTTGAGGTCGTTGTTGACGTACTAGTGGTCGTCGACGTTGATGTGGTCTGACCTGTAGTAGAAGTTGTAGTTACTGTAGTGGTCGTGGACCCTGTGCTGGTTGTTTTTGTGGTTGTTGGCGTTGTTGTGGTCGTCGTGGTTTTTGTGGTAGTCGGAGTTGTCTTAGTGGTCGTTGTGGTCGTCGTGGTTGTTGTCGTGGTAGTAGTCGTTGACGTAGTTGTTGTAGTAGTCGTAGTAGTTTCCTCAGTTGTTTCCGCTGCCGTAGTTCCTTCGTCATCTTGCCCAACAACCACTGACACAACCAGCAACAGGGCAAGCACAACTTGAAGAATTATCTTCAATTTACACCCCATTTTTGAAGGACTTTTTGGCCCAGTCCTAAAGGTATGTCACCTTCAATATCGGGCAACACAATTTACAGTTTGTCTCCACCAAATTTCCACGGGAAATTGATTGAAAATAAGAGCAAAGGAACGGTCGGAGAGCCCGTTTAATCCAAAAATCCCATGGAGATATGCAAAATCAGTCAATTGCCATGGCGTTCTCTGCCGATTAAATTTCACGTTTTCTGTTTTTTTATCACAACATAGCAACACGCCCTGTTTGGCGGGCTTTTTTAAATTCGTGGACTTTGAATTTCCTTGGAAAACGAACGGTGGGGCACGTACATGTAAATCGTGTTGTCTGATATTGCGACAAGACGGTTGATGCTGAATGGGTGTTCCAAAACTGAACAGGAGATGAAAAGTTTTGCAGAAAGGGTTTTATTCTTGTCTCTTGAAAAAATATGCAATGAAATTTCAGGTTTATGACCTCTACATAATACGACAAACCCTGCCAACAACATACCAGACTGATGGCGTAAAGTGACGTTTGCATTCGTAGCTAAAATAAATTTTTCTCCAGCATTTTCGGTTACTTCGAATTATAATAAAAAAGACGAACTTTTGGTACCTAAACGATTCTTCGTGCATGGTCTACAAAAGAATATAACCAAAAAATGCCTTTTACCGTCCTTGTACCAAACATTATCTTCCGGAGAATGATTTTTTGCATTGCGGAGGTTTGTATTTTTTATATTTTTAAAGAGGCGTCTGATTCAGTGATGATTTGAGTTAAAAATCCTTTTTTTTATGGAGTCTAGTGTCTGTTACCAAGGAACGGAATGAGAATCCTCTGCAAGTCTGGAAAATAAATGTTTCCCCGCTTCGAAGAATTGGATATCGAATGCAGAATACAGAATTTTTTACCTTATCCTACATCCTGTGGATTACTAATTAGAAAAATTGCAATTCCTACTGTGATTTCACTAAAAAATGTTTCGGAACACCCTAGCATAACCGTCGTTATCAATAGATTATTTTACCAAATTAAAACACCTGAAGAATATTTTCAATTATATAGTAAGAACACGCCCGTTTTACAAGTAAATTGTAAAGTGCTCCCAATCAAATGACAAGCTTTTTTGTGGATAACATTGAAGTCATAATTCAAGTTTTGATTAACTGAAAGAGAGAATGAGTAAAATTCCTGTTATGGTTCTCAAAAAGTAAAAAATGCTCATCAAAATCCAGAATATGGTATCAAAAGCATCGTCTATAGAAAAAAGCCTTTGAAAAAAAATTGACGAGAATCATTTTTTTAGGTTGCAAAAGTGCTCCATAAAAGTGCCGACGGTGTTTTTTGAAATTCAACAGTCTTCAGAGAGATCCATGATACTTTTCGATACCAAATTTGTTTTCAATTTAATTGTTTTTGCTCTTCTTTTTCAATTAAAGTTTAGCGTTGATTTACAACCAAAAATTTCCTGTCATCCACAAAGAACACTTGCCACTCTACATAAAAGTTTACATTACCTAAAGCGAACTGCACCATGACAATCAATTTGAGCCAACACAACAGTTGAAACAAGTAGCACATCAGCAACGTGTAATAGACTTAAAATGCAAGCTGGCAGTACTCTCCGGGCAGTGCAGTTTGTGTTTCGTAGGCTTATATAATATTTTGTTTTGAATCCCGGAAATTGGCCCGGACAACAAGCTTACAAAGAGATGGGCCATTCAAATTGGACCCACAGAAACAAGAATACAATTCTATTTTCGTCATGGCCAAGGTGTGGCCAAGTGCACAGTGATTAAAAATTAGCAAAACAACAAAGAAACGTCAAAAAAAGAAGATCGGGTCTAAAAAAGTGTTAATTTCTAAAAAAACTTTAAAAGTTAAAGCAAATTAGCCTCCGGGCTTCATGAAAAATGTTTGTTTAAACGCCGGTTTTTTTGTTTCTTGCTTTTTCAAAATTGCATTCACTAAAAACTTGACAAAAGAATTCATTTTTCTTGGCAAGGAACCTAGGTTACGGTAATGTGTGGGAGAAGAAGGAAATGGAGAAGAACGGCAATGAATTGACGGTTCAAGTTTTTGTTTTAGAGAAGAGAGAGGAAAATACGGTCGGTTTAGCGGATGAAATCATTGAGAGGTTAAACAGTGAGTCCTAAAAGTGCATCTACTCTTCTTGAAGAAAACGTTTTGAATTTGTCTATCTGTAGACCACTAATATTGTACATATTCCTACGAATTAAAAATGCAATTTCAAGACACAAAGTTGCAAGAAGTTGAATAAAACGTTTTCTACTTTTGCTAAGACCTTTTTTAGCCGTTTCTGAAGCTAGGAATTTCTCGTGCCACTTACATTGAAACTTACGTTAAAACCTTATATTCTGTTGTAAAGACTTTTCTTCTATAAGCTAGCCACATCTTAGCCCAAAATTTTCAGCGGCAGTGGAGACAGTAGAAGTTCTTATAAATACTTTTGACAAAGTATGCGAAATGAAGAGATAAAAACTTCGGGTACTGTAGAAACGTTATACTCAAACATGACATGTGTGGTAATTGAGGCAAAAATTGCCATACCGAGAATCGGATAAAAATGTACATTTTTTTAAACTTTCAATCAAATCAATTTATATATAGTTTTTTAATTTTTTATCAACGTTGACAAGACTAAATCAGGTATTTCTCATTGTTTTCCACCGTCTATCAATCAATGGCATGTATCCGCAGATTCGACTGAAATCTTCAATGCATTTTTTTGCTCATCATAATGGGATTCTCTGCTTTGGAGTGCGTTTGACGCAAACTTCGCCATAGACTTGGATGTTCCGATTTTGATTGATCCAGATTGATGGGCGACCAGGAAAATCATTGCAATGTCCTCGCAATTCAGTATCTTATCGATTTTGGAACAAATTTCAGGGCATTACGTAGTATTGGCAATGCTGAGGTCCTGGAAAGTTTATGGATTTGTTGGAAAGGGTAATTTTAAAATTTGTGAGACGTAGCAAACCAGTCGAAACCACTGCTGTAATCACCAAAAGTTTTGGCCTTACTTTTTTATACGATGAATGAAAGATCCAATTGCCAGCACCATATTGTGGAGCTCTTTTTTCGTCCTTTGATAGTCTCGTTTTCCGTTTGGATTAAAGGGCCAGAACAGAAACTTTTGAATTGCGTTTTTTACGGCGTGTGAAACGAAATGTCAAAGAACTTTTTTTACGACTTGCAACGAAAACCAAGCCGGCAGAGGTGCAAACAGTAAAATAATTATTAGTAAGCATGTAGAATGTCATCATTATTTTTTCCTGTTGTTATCGGTACAGTAGACAAAGAAACTTTTTGGACATTTTGTTTCCACGCCATAAAAAGCGCGATTCAAAAGTAGCTGTACTGGCCCTTTAACAGCTTCGTAAATGTGATTTGGGCCCACAATCTTCAGGCAATAAAAATCGAAAAATACGTTAACAGCCAAATAAGACTTACCAGTTAGTTACTCAAACATTACTCAAGCATGAGATTCATAACACTTTGTTTAACATTAAAATCATCGTCCATTTTGAGTACCATTTCAGTTTCAATAAGATCAATCGGAAGGAATCTGTTGTTCAAAGAGTTCATTTTCAGTTTTAGAATCAATCTTGGGACATCACTGGATCAAGCATAAGTCCGTAGATTCGATTCAAATCATTGAAACGTTTTGCTCGCTCCCCGTATTGCAATTGTCTTTTATAAATGAAAATTTTAATTCCATTTCGAAAAGATTTCAAACTTTACAAAAATATTTTAATTCAAACACAACAAATATTTCACATAGTATTTTACACAGCTTTCCACCGTCGGTTTATAAGTGGCATATACCCGTAGATTCGAATAAAATCTTCGATACACTTCTCTCGATCGTTGTAATGAGATTTTCCTCTTTGATGAAGCCCGGTCGATGCAAATTTGCCCGCTGAATTCAGCCCTGATGCAACTCTGATCGATCCCGAGTAAGGATATAAATGACCGACCAGGAAGTTGATGGCAATGTCTTCACAATTCAACATCTCGTCGATTTGAGACCGGATTTCAGGATACATTACAGTAGTGTAGGCAATGTTGAGGTCCTGAAAATTAATGGTTGGTTTATGAGTAATAATCGAAAAGTCATATTTTATTATTTTTGAACATCTACAAACTCTTGCTTACCCGATGAATAAAAGCTCCGCTTGTCAGTATCATGTTGTAAATTCCATTTTTTGGCAAGCCATAATGTCGCTTTCCATTTGGATAAACAGTTCCGAATCTGTAGTTCGGCCCAACTACCGCTCGTCTATTCGATTTCCAGACTCTAAAAAGTCATGATTTGAATCATTAAACAATGACTTTAGAGTAAGCAAAGGCTGTTACATGATTGTAAAGTTGGACATACTCAAACATGAGATCCATAGCACTGTGTTTAACATTGAAATCATCATCCATATTGAGAACCGCCTCGGTTTCAATAAGATCAATCGGGAGGAATCTGTTGTTCAAAGAGTTCTTTTTCATTTTCAGGACCACTATTGGGACATGAATCACCTACAATCAATTTAAATACATGTAATTTCGGAAATGACATACCGGGACAACATCTTTTCTCACATCTCTGCTCACATCATTCCAGATAACAATGATTTTGTCCAAATTTGCAAGGCCATCAAAAGAATTTAGCGTGTAATTTAGCTGATCGTCTCTTTTGTAGGCAAGAATAACAGCTAAAGTTTAACATTCCAATCCTTTTCACACTTTTTTTACCAACCTGTATATCTTTCATCGCTTGTTTGAGTAAATGGATCAGAGGTCACCTTTGATGGTCTGGTTTCATTGAAAAATACTGGTTCGTAGAGTAACGAAAATGGCTGAAATTTGGTTTTATGTTATCTCTGCTTTTTTAAATTAAAATTTATTTTTTGAAAATTTTTATCTTGTCATAACACAAAGACCAGAATACAACAAAAAGATTTAGCTTTCCGCCTTGTTGCCAGCCAACCAAAATGGACGATTCCCGGGCGCCGACGCATAAATTTTAAATCCTTCAAGATTATGCTAAAATTTCTGCAAATTTGGCAAAATTATCTATTAAAAATCTGCATAAAATCTAAAGATGACTATAGAAGAAAAAATCAAAAATTTAATCTCATTCTTGATGTTCAATTTAAAGAACTGCACAAAGCGAAACACCCAACGAAGTCAGAATGTCGCGAAAACCTAGAGAAATGTTCACCTACTGTCGATTACCATCCTATCGCATTCTCCTTTAAGCGTTATTTTGACGCTAAAAATGTAATATCTGTCAAAACTTTTTATCAACTTACTTTATAATCAAACGAATTCAAACTTTCATTCACCGTCCGATTATTCATCAACGTAAAGCTGACATTTCTTCTAGACAAACTTCTAATTCCATAGGTCTCCACCGCGACTTCTTCATCACTAACCAACACATACATAATGGTAATTAAGAAGGTATTCAACAGCAATGAACATAATAGTAAAACTTTCTGTCCAGAAGTGCTACCTGAGATCACTTTTAGCGATGTTTTATCGTCAGCGAGTACCGAGTATTTTGCCATAATATTCGGAATCACATTGAACTAGATAATTTGCACATAATTTATTCAAATATGCACAATAAATTGTCGTCCACACTGCTCAAACGACAAAAAATTCTCAATTGGACAAGAGTATATAGGTGGCTTTGAAGAGAAAACGAAAAAAGGAGAGCACCTGAACAAACGCCCTGAGGGGAAATAACGTAGACCAAAACGAATTTGAAATCCTAATTTTTTTTGTTTAGAGTTTGAAATTGACCTTTAAATAATCCTTGATGAAGTCGCGGAAAGATTAAAATTATTTAAATTCTTTTGCTTTTTAGATGTAGTAAAGGATCAAAATCCAACGTAACGTTGATATAAATAAGCATAGTTTGTGTGGGACAAAAAAGCACATTTTTGGATGAAGAAGGCTTAAAAATTAGATTCAAATTGTTCAGTGACAAGAGAATTAAGTTTAGCGTGGGCTAGTCAAAATACATTTTTTAACTACAATCGATTTGTAGTACAAAAAGTTGGTAATCGCAGAGAGGGGCGCTACGGTTAAAACAACAAAAAAGGTATTTTTCTTGCCGTAACCAATTGCAGCAAAAAACAGCCAAACAAAGTTAATAAATCATGTTCAGATTCAAAGTTTCAAAAAAAATTACTATACTATACTAACAAGAACAAAACATATGTATCTCTTTAATTTATGTTTCATCAGTAGGTTCCTTCTCTGATTTAGATAGGATCAAGACGGGAACAAGTAGGAGTGGCACAGTTAATTCCTCTTTCGAATCAGATATTTTAATAAATTCCGCCTTTTCGTTGTGCTGTCGACCCCGCAATCTTTGAGGATCTTCGGTTTTAAGACGAAAAAAGAGCAAACCGGATTGAGATGATATTCTATTAGGTTGTCAGCCAATTGTCAGCCAATTTTTCCTTGTTCAGGAAGTTCATGGAACTTGCCGGACCTTGGACATACCATTCTTTTATGGCTGGATTGATGACTCAGCGTTTTTTCAATGTTATCATCACGTTTTGAAGTAATGTGTATTCTTATCTAATATAAGTTTTTCTTCTTTATGGGCTTGCTGATATTAATCGTAAGTGGAAACTACAATAGACTTTTATAATGTAAACCAAAATCGGAGAATGAACTTTTTTGATTTCAAAATGGATTAGCGGATTAAAAGATTATTTTATGGGGGGCAGTGGTAGACATACTGTCAGGACTGATTGTCGAATAAAATCGGAAAACACATTTGGATCGTTTGTTCTCGAGGAACTTGCGACGCGTTCAACTTATCCCAGAAAACCCAAATCCGGCAATTGATAAGTAAAATTGTAGGAGTTGATATTGCAAAGATGACGAGATCTGTATATTCTCATCTTCACCTTGTCACTAAGGTCATACTCACATCATGCTCAAATCCTATGACGAGTCATTGGTTGGAAACAGACATTTTGGACTCTTTTTTGATCTAGTGTCTAAAATTCGAGCTTCGTTCCAATGTTATTGACAGCATTCCCTCCATCCATTTGGCCGCTTTTTGTGTGATTGCGCCATATTTCAATAAACTCGGGATGGGAAATAAACAGAGCGAAAGGAGATCCATTTCAAAAAGATTTCAAATCGAACGGCCAATATGTCTAAACTTTTGGTTTTTGTTTTCGTACTCTACGTTGTCGCTATATGGAGGCTAACTTTTGGAGCAAGTTTAGAGCGACGGAAACGTTCCACTGAGAATGAGAAAGGTAAAAGAAAAAAATTTGTAACTTCATAATGGCTAAAAATCTTTAAAGACAATAATCATAAATCCAGGTTGATTAAAAATTAGTGTAACACCCCTTAGGTCGCGAGTTTTTAGCTGAGTCAGTTTCTTGGTGGTCAAGGGGATCCGTGGACAGAAACAATTCAAATGGCGAAGGAACAGGATTCTTTAATAAGCCAGTCAATGAGATGACAGATGAGGAATTCTTACTGTATCAACTGCTCAATCCAACTCAATACGTTTTGATGGATCAGAGAGATTTGATTATTCGAAAACCGGATGAAGATTTGGTCAAGGTAAGCACAAAGGAACAGATCAAATGACCTGAAAATTTGCTCTGGGGCGTTGTAAAGTTTTATTAAGAGAAATCAGCGTATAGTGAAACTTGTGTACAACAAAGCTCTTTATAACCAGCAATTTTAGAGGCCCTGAAAGTCAATTTTACGTCAAGAGGAACCTCAAATAAACCCTTATACAAAGAGTAGCTTCCTTTTTTGTACAGATTTTTTGCTGTTTTCCGAAAGATGTGGTAAATTTACAAACAATTTTTTTGCCTCTTTCAAACGACTCTTTAAAAGTGTAGAATCACTCGATTGCATATGGTAACAATAAGCTAAAACTTTCAAACTTTGATTTTCCTCTAAGTCGAATGAAATATGCAAAATTTCGAGTTAATTATTATTTTACAATTCTATTTTTTTCTTACAGGACTATGCCAATAAAGCTGTTAAAAAGTTCAATGCCTGGTCTCCGGGAAGTGAAGTCCGTCTGATTCGAGTGATAAATGCCACAGGAGAAAAGAGTGGCCAATTAAGGGAAAGATTGGAATTAGAAGTGCAGAATATCCGAACCCAGAAGACGGATTGTATATTTGTTGTTGTTTTCTCGGTCAGTCGCAAATACCTTGATTTTTATTTTGAAATGTGCAAATACCCATGGGAGAATGCTAAGCTCGATTTGAGCTGAAGCAATGAATAAAATGTTTAAATTTCACTTTCATTATAAAGATTTTTATATATAGTTTTTGTTGTGTAATGCCCAATCGTTTCCTATTTTTATGCGATAAACACCAGTGAATTTTCTCCGGAAGACCGAAAACGCAATGATATAATCAAATCCCAGAACGACGATTTATCATCTCGACGTGGAACGGCCGTCCGCACCCGGTTTTGGAAATGGAGAAAGGGATTTGCGGACTCTGCGAATTTGAGAGTTACAATAAGTAGCGGGACGAGTGGTTGATATAGTCTTTTTGATCTGGAATGGTGTTTTTAAATTGCTGGCCGTTTTTCGACAATTTTCATTAACCGACTGCAAAAACAACGTAGCGCTTTTCTTTGTGAAAAGCTTTGCAAAGCTCTGCCTCTCTCTGCCTCCTACTTCTTTTTGTGATCTTTTCTGCCAGACAGGATTTGGCAATTATTGTCTGTCACTAATGCAGAATCCTTATATTTGCAGAAGTCTGATCACGTCAGAAAAGTTACACCTTTGAGAAAACCCCTCTAATTATCCAATATCCCTTTCCCAATCTCCCTTTCTTTACATCAATGTGTAGCAATGTAAAATATCTCTCTTTCTCTCCTGCATCCTCATTTAATAGTTCTTAATCACGCTTCGTCGCTGTTTGCACGTTGATAAACCCATCTTTTCTCAGGTTTCATCTGCTTTTAGCTACAAATTCCTCGAAACCATGTAAAAATAAAACATTGACGTCTTTTTCTTTTGTTATTAAAATGGCTGAGAATTAGGTTTCCCGCAATTTAATTAATCTCTTTATCCGATATCCTCTTATAATCCCTATTTTCATCTGCCACATGGCCAGATTTGGCCATAAGACTTGCTTTTTGGGGTTACAGACGTGTTTTTAATGAGGATTTGGAAATTTTAAGTGTCTGAAAAAGTTGAAAAATGAGTCAAGTGAATTTTTAACAAGAATCTCAACGAGTTAACTATTCCACATGGCCTTTTGTCTTCTGAGGGGGAGGAAAGTCCAAAAAGAAGTAGTTTTTTGTACTACTGCTTGTTGTGAAAGAGAAGAAAACTGGTTATTTTGTAATTTGTTGACACTTTAGGAAACAGTTTTATTCGAAAGTTTGCTCTGTCCGAACCATGACTAAAGAAGTTTAAGAAAAGTCCGGTCTTATAGTCGATGATTGGTCATGTTGTTTTTATTGTTTTAATGTCATGAGCAATAACTTCTAACCAAAGTCTTCTTGTAAGATCAATGTTATGACACATACAAACTGCGAGAAATTTTAGGTCGTGCTGTGTAGGAAGAGCTGTTACGACGTTTATCTGGCCTACAATCATTTCTTGTGACACTTGAAGTTGTTTATTATAGATACTTTTGGTTATATCTACAGGGAAACCTTACTCTTTTCCTTATTTTAATTTGTTTTTACCCTCTCCTTCAAAAACATTTCAAAAATCTTTTAAATTTTTTGTTTCATAATTGCTTTGTGCAAAATGTTATCACCGTACAATTCACAAAGACCTTAATCCCTAATTAAACCTTCAATTCAAATAACAAGTTTGTCACGAAAATTACGACATTTATCATCCTGTGTATGAATTGTTATAACCAGAATTATAGTTGGCTCGAAAATGTAATCATTTGGACATACCATTGTTGAGTTTGTTTTATGAAACAGTTGTTTATGAAAGAGACTTATTTTGTTTTAGCTACGGTAAACTTTTGTTTAAGCTACGGTAAAGATCTCCGATAATACTTTACGATTCTATGATATTATGCTTTTCCGTTTTACGCGTGTTACTCATGAATGTCATAAATCTTTTATAAGGTGATATCAAATTATAGGTTCAGAATGGTCCTTGTTAAACTGAAGTTGGAGCAGTTTTCCACTGATGCCGTGGAACTTGTGAAGAAAAGGATGAAATTAGTGATGAAAAAGGTAAGAATTGTAAAAAACATTTTTGGAAAATTTTTAATTCTTGAACAAGATCTCCATGTCGTTTTCAAAATGTTTGCTCAATATATTATTATAGCAACAACCGACAGATCCCTGAATTTCACTTTTACCTTTTTGTTCCGTTTCAGACGCCTAAGCCAATCCCACTGCAGTCGTTGGATCAGCCTTCACCCAGCCAATCTTTTCTCCCTTCCCGGCCCGATCCTCATCTCGAACCGACCTCTCCGTACTTTGTGAAAGACTATGGTAAACCTCGACCGGAGAAAGAGAAGGTCGAAAGGAAGTTGAGCAAGGAGGAATTGGCATTTCAAAGGACCCCGACAAAGATTGTAACCGAGTTTTGGGTGGTTACATTTTATGGCCGTTGTATTCATATTCGGCAGGAGTCATCGATTTACGATTTGCATTCGTTTTTGGTCGGCTGAAGTTGAAGGATTCTATTGTCTTTCCTGTTTTTATATTTTTGGGTCACTGTAAAACAAGTGACAAGCAACTGCAACATGTTTACAGACTTGTTTCACAGAGATCTATAAATTTTATCGCTCATTTTGTTTCATTTGTCAATCACTTGTTTCAATGTTTGTTTCCCGGCAATAACTTCCTAATCTTATTTTGTACATCTTTTCCATTACCATTTTTATAATTTGTACCACAAATGCAATAAATTTCAAAAACAAACTTGGCAATTTTTATAAATGAATATATATTGCAAAGGTGTAAAGAAAAAATGTTGGCCTGCACCTGTTCAATCGGCAGATTATGAACGTATTTTTGTACAGGCTGCGGACTGTGTGTCACAAAATTTTACATTCCAAACATACCTTAAAACTTTTTTCAAATTTAAAATTTGTTATGTCCTGCGAGCACTTTAATCCGAATAATCTTTTCAAATCCTTTATTAAGATTACAAATTATTGCAATTACAATTACACTTTAGGCTCAATATTCGAAAACAGGGAGCCAGATTATGTCTTGTTTTTGGATCTTTAGAATACAAAGAGATTTAGTCAAGATTTATAATACCATTTTGTACATAGACTATATTAAACTCACAGGTAGTTAAAGATTTATGTTGTAGTAAAAAACGAAATTAGATAAAAATGAGGTAAACCGTTCCCAAAAAAAAAATTAGAATCGCAGTAAAAATGTGGGAAGAAAATGAGGAATTCAGGTAAAATAGGATGTAAAATTTACTGTCAGCCATTTAGGATCATGTTTCTTTTTGCCACATTTTTCCGCACTGTGCAATTCTATGTAAAATTATTTTTCATCGCACAGTGCGCAAATTTAAAAGAGTCCGTAGCCGAATTGACTCTGCTTGGAAAATCAACGGCTTTTTCCGAGGAAAACATTTAAAAATTTTGGTATTTGGCTCTCAGCTCCTCGCTCTCCCCACATTATTTACCCATAAATGCAAATTTTGCTACGCGACCGGCGGACAAAGGTAATTCGGGGAATTATTGTGCCTTTGAGTCGGCGGAACCACATCAGTCCCATTCGGAGTGAGTCCCTTTGTCTCCGGACAGTTCGTGATGACCGTCGCCGTTGAAGTATTGTTATTCCCATAATTGGAAGTCAATGACGTCACTCTTTCCCGTTCCGCGGGCAAATCGAAAAAAGAATCAGATTCCGGAATCACGGTGAGCTGATCGTATTCGGAAGGTGTGTCACAATAAAAATGTTGATGACTGCCAGTGGATAGCATTGAAGCCGAGCGATTTACTCCTCGGACTGATAAAGAAGAGGCATTTCGGTTTTCATCGAGCATACAACGGCCTGAAGAACGCCGAGATGAATCGTAGGGGGTACCACCACCGAAAGGAGTACCGTTGAATCCACGAAGAGTCGATTTGGATCTGAAAAAATAGAAATATGTATTTATAACAAAAACCTTGCAAAACTAATTTTTAATGTCAAATGTTAATGTTATCATTAGATTTTGAAGAATATAACTTTTCCATAAGGCGAACAATAAAAAAATCAGTTTTAACTCACCTCGCGTAGACACTGATTGGATTCACAGGCTGTCCTTTCACTCTGGCCGGTTTTCCCATCTCCTGACATTGAATTATATGCAAACAAATCCGTCGAATATCTGGGTTGATCAAGCAGTAAAAGTAGAAATTTAAGGCAAACTTTGTAAACTCCAATAAGTTGACTATCGCTCGGATTATCTAAAAAAAATGCTTGTGAAATACGATACGTGAAGAAACAACAAATAATTAATTTTTACTGAAATTCAAGCTGATGAAAAAAAGATTACCTGGAAAGTGAGATTCTGAAGTCGGTAATCTGCGACGAATATTGTCAGCGGCGCTGCTGGGATGGTGCAGAGAAAGAAGACGATAATGATGGCAAAGAGAAGGACAAACAGTCTTCGTTCTTCCTAAAAAAGGGGTTTTTATTATAGTTATTTTGTTTGTTCTGCAATTTAATAAATTTAAATTTCGCAAAGTTTCAAACATTCCAAAATATAACTCAAAAAAGCGTGCAACTCCTTTATTGTAAAATAGGGCACTTTATGCCAGAGAAACACTTGTCCCAAAACAGGTCAAGAGTTTCTCTGGATGAGTCAAGCCTCTGTTTCCTTCAAGATGGTCTTGTAAAAAAACTCAAACTGCAAACACAAACAAACTCAAATGATTTTCTCAAATTTTATAGAAAAGAGCAGTCATTCTGACGCACAATACAGAAATGATGACAGAATTTAACAAAAAAATTTGAAAACTTACTCTTTCACTTTTCTCGGTGATATTCCTTGTTTTGCAAGACGCCAAACGTTTCATGCGATCTCTTTTTGTACTCCGATAGGTTATCAGTATCATTGTGTTGAAATAGGCGATCAGAAGAAAAGGAAAAACCCGCGTCAGAAACTCCCGAATCCATTCGTAAATCTGAAACCAGGGCTCAATCTTCCTGTCGCATATCACGTATGGACATTGAAGCATTCCTGGTGGCACCTGAAAACAAGAAATTCATCTTCTATGCGAATATTAAAAGTTTTATTAGGTGGTTTGAACATGCAAAATTTTTTCGCTTAGCTTGTGTATTAAAACGTATATTAATTGCGTTGTCCGTATTTTAAACGACTAAAACATTAAACTTAACTTTTAGAAAAATTAGAAAAATTTAATTTTTTTTATCCAAAAATTGCTTTCGCAAATATGCAAATTTTTCAAACTTATCTTCCACTTACCACATGAACACTTTTCTTGGTCGCCCATGGTGCATATATGCAAAAGCTGAAGATATATGCGAGAACGAAGAGGATAAATGACATTTTTCTTGTCCTCAGAAATCCCTGTCGAAACGGTTGACATACGGCCATGTATTGGCTGAAGGTCAGGAAAACAACGATCCACACCGAAGCGCCCATTAATGCGTTCGCCTGAAAAATGATCACAACCTGGGTAAAACATTTTTGAATTTATTTTTTTTAGTTAATTTTCTTACCAATGGAAATCCGATGTGTGCATAGTAAAAAGCGGAGGATTTGGAGCATAACCGAAAGTCGAGGATCCATAATAACATCGGGACCACCGAGACGTGAGTAAACTGAAAACAATACGATAATCAAATTGAATATGAAAGTGAAAGATACTGACATACATGTCTATGAAAGTATCCTGTTGTATGCAATCTTATCGACATATCTGATAAACAAAGTTGGAACTTACCAAATCAGTCATGGCGAGTAGAGTAAGATATGTGTAGATTGTTGAGGACCTCCGAAGCAATGGATGAGTAAGCGTAGCCACTGTCAGAATATCTCCGATCACTCCGATGGTTATGATAACAGGCGCGATGTAGCCATAAGTAATTCGATTTAACCGCGATACGGAGATCTGCGATTCGGCCGTAAAAACAGTCCGATTCCAATCGTCCGCACTGTGCGGCCGATCCGACATCGACTGCAAATAAGAGCAGATGCCGGACATTGTAGAGGGATCGGTGGTTGAAAAAAGGAAACGGTCAGGTAAAGTGGAAAGGGAACAATATTATGGACATGGAGTTTATTGAAGGGGGTCCGGTAGAAGTATCTAAAAAAAGAGGCGTATAAAGACGTTATATTATATAAGGGTATATTACAGGCAGATTGTGGAAAAAAATGATAATTCACTGCGGCAATTTATCACAGAAGCTACATGAACATTATAGAGCGAATTGTAGAAGTCTGGCGTTTCAGACTTTTGCTATTGCTAGCATGTTTGATCAAAGCCCTATTTTGAAATTTCAGAAAAATTCATCGTGTTTCCTACGAAACACGAGCGATAAATTCCTTTAGGAAATCGGCTTTGAGACATTTTAGTTTTGCTCTGCGTATATATAAGGCAATCCTCACCAAAAACCACTTTTTTTTATAAAACAAATATTTTGTTGCTTAAGATTTGTTAAATCACATAAAACTTACAATTAAAAGCGGTCCAATCGAACGACAAAAACGGAGACGTTGTCAGAACTGCGTCGACTGATGGCTAGTCGAACCAGATGCTCGGCTACGTTAAAATCCCCGTAACATGAAGATGGGCGGCGGATTTTCGAAGGCTCTTCGGCCTCCTCTTCAAAATTATGGACCGAAACTTGGGCGGAGAGCAGGGTTACCACTGAATACTTATTTTATAAATCAATTTGAGGGTTTTGGGAAATATGACACGTTGTGATAAGTTTTAAAATACGCCGTGTTAAGTCATCAAAAAATCAAAAATGTGTTGAATTTTTACAAATCTAAAAAATTGGAAAATCTATAATTTGAAGAAAACAATATAAACATTAAACAAGCCCAGACCAATGCCTTTGCCTCACTTGACAGTAAATTAATTAGTCAAGAATTTTTTATGCACCGAGAAACAAGAATCTTCGAGTTTTTATAAACAAAATTTTTGGGGTATAGTAATAGTAATAAAGCCTCAATTTCTGAACGCAAAATCTACGAATTAAAAATGTTTTTTTCTTAGAAGACCCTAAAACATTTATATCCAAAATGTGACAACTGAATGTAAAATACGGGTAGTACATGTTTTCTATAGTATTCTCCTCACCTGAATCTTTTCTGTCCTTCTTTTTCCCAATCTCTTCAATCGCAATTGTCTCTGTATCCTCGGCTTCTGACACTTCCAAATCGCTGATTTTGGACCACTCTTCAGTCTCCAAATCCGATTCTTCAACTGTTTCCAATGGTTTTTCCAATTTCGAAAGCTGATAATTCACCTCGTTCACTGCTTCTAGATTTGTGCAGACGTCCCAGAATCCGTCTGTTGCCAGAATAATGTAACGCAATGGGCGCTCGGCCAAATCAATTGTCTGAATTTCGGGCTGAGCGTTGATGTAACCGCCACGTTTCAGCGAAGAATCACCGAAAGCTCTGCAATTTTTGAAGAAATTACTTTCGCATATATAATGTTATAGATTTTGGAGCAATGGAAATTAACTCGGCAAGCCGTTAGAGAAACTTTAGTTCGGAAAAAGAAACAAAGTAAAAATACATAAAATAAGATTACACTCTCATGTCATCATCAAAAGCTTTTGCCTTGCAAGGGTAACCAAGATATTCAATTATCGTTTTTTGTGGGATAGAATGAACAATGAAAAAAGGCAGCAAGGCAAAGTGGGTGTAAAAAATTTTGTATTACTTTTAGAAAATTCTGAAATCGAAAATCTGAAATAAAATTTTGTTAAACGACATTCTCGAAGGCAAAAGATCTTGTGTACCATTTTTTAACCGGTTTGATTTCAACACATAATTTCCAAAGCTCCCTGCCAGACTGCCCAAATCTTCTTCAACTTAGAAAGTCCTCAAAACCCCACTTATAGCTTATGTAATCCGATTAAGGCAAATTGTAATTCCGACAAATATTTGAAAACCCCGTTTGAAAAAAATTCAAAAGTAGACAAGTTTCATTACGATACCATTTACAGACGTATGCTAATTACAGGGACAAATGTAAAATTTAAGACCGCAAGATAATAGGGTTAGTATCGTATCATCAAACTGGATGTTAAGTAATGTTTAAAGTGGAAAACGTAATTTTAGGGTCAACAAAAATGTTTCAAATTGAAATCTTTCTAATACAGCAAGCTTTTAATGCGCAAAAAATCTCTGAAGCAAATGTTTTGTAGAATAGAGGCTTGTTTTTCGCAATAAAATCAGACTCGATGATAAAAATGGAGGACTGTAAATAGTGTTTCTTGAGTGATGGTTCTGTACAGTTCTAAAATTGTCACTTTGGAGAGCTTCCTAAGAATTTCGGCGACAATGAACCTGTACACACAAAACACACACCTACACACCCCAATTCTTCCTAAGTATTGTACATTAGTCCTATTCAACTTTCCTAAAAATCGCAGTAAACAATACTCCCTCCTCAGTGCATCCCCAAATATCCATCCTCAATAATTTGGAGCTCATTCCGGCCCAAAACCCTCAGAGTACGAAAGGAATAATATCCCCGGGTGTGCTTATGAAAATAATTGAAAAAACGAATCTCTTTTCTATTTTATAAAGCAAAATCCGATTAAAACCCCGATTAGGGCCAATTGGGCTTTGGCAAAGTCCGCTGGCCAAGCGGGACAAATATTAGTCCACGGATAAATCATTAAAAATGAATGTAAATTGGGACACGGTGATTGCAACGATGTTATAAGAACTTGGAGAGTACATGTTAGCGTTAAAAAGTAATTGAAAAATGAATTTGCAATATAACACGTTCTTCGAGCTAAATGTGGGGGCTTAAAAGCGATTTCAAAAATATCCATTTTGCGTTTTCGGCAGAAGAACTAGTGCTAAAAATTGTGGATTTTAAATTTTACTCTTGTAGGATGTCAGGAGCTTTTAAGTAGCGTAAGCTTTTTTTGCCTATATAAACTTTTGAAAATTGTGATTACTTTGAAGTCTTGGTACCATAAAACCGTATTACGGAGCTTGCAAAATAAAGTGCATTCTTTCAGTTGCAGGTTCTGTTTGTTTAGGCCATAATATGTAACATCCAATAGAAGAAATTAGAAAAACTATTTCCTATCACCTTGCAGTCTGTTCCTTGTGGCTCTTACCGTGCTAGCTATCACATCTCAAAAATAAGTGTCATTTTGTCAACAGAGCTATCGCCATTTCCCTCATTATAAGCCGGCTTAAAACTCTTGCCAAAAGAATAAAAATGATGGCACTGTCTTTGCCAATTCCCCTACAGTAGGTGTCACTAAATAATCCTATTAAACCAAAGGTTCAGAAATTTTCTTTTGTGCCCCTAAGGGCGTTAAAAATCCTCACCGTGAAATTTGGTCCAAAAGAAATCGAGCTGGATCTTCGTTACGGGGGCCAAATTTCGTTAAAGTAAAATAATATTTCCTCGAGGGCTTGATTCAATTTTTGGGCGATGAAAATTACTCACAATTGGGGATTGGCCAGGATTTATTTTTTGGCCATGAAAAGAGATTTGTTTTACGAAATTGGCCGCCGTAAATGAACGCAATTTTAAGGTAAAATTTACAATTTTTTCTTAAATGGAAAATGTAAAAAGACGGCTAAATTTGTGTAAAACAAATAGTATATACATATATAGGAAAATAAAATACGACAAATAGACTTCAAAGCGTTCGGGTTCAATTATGTTCCTGCCCCCAATCCACTTGCCAATTCCGTGGGTAAACATCCAAAATACACAAGTCCACTTGCAACACGGTAGTCGGCGTTCCATATTTAATATGGCCAGAAGTTTAATAATCATTCGGCCAAACTTTTTTTATTTTTTTATAAACTATTCAAAGGAAAGGACCGGAAATTCCCCCCTCAAGCTTGTTGCCTTAAGCGCCGAATAATCGAGTTATTAATAGAGGTCACAGCGAAAAAAATATGTAAAAAGGCGGATTGAAGGGTGATTTACTCTATCATAAAGTATTTTAAACTTGTTTCAATTCACTCATTTTAAAATAATTTTCATGATAAAGAGACATATGGCAGACGTTTCGCTATAATAATTGCCAAATAAATGATTGACGTTCAAAAGATTTGAAAATTTGATAAAAAAATTACTGATGACTGGAAAAACGGAGATCAAATTTCCTTAAAAATTGGCCATTTCTTTATATTTTGCATAAGTAAGCTTCAGAAAATCTTGGCGATTTCTACCACATGTACAAAACTAGAAAAAATATTGATTGTAATGTAAAAAGTGTTGGCTAAAAAATCTCGGCATGTTTCAGAAAGCGCAACTTGAAAATCTCGCACGTACCTTAGAGAACAGTAATTTTTATTGTCCTTTCAGAAATTTGCTTGCAACTGCAATGTCACAATTTTCTATAAAAATAAAAACTTCCTCAGCCCCACCAGCCTCCTTTCAGCACTTGACTCATCAAGAACTTCCCGGTCAGGCCAAACAACATCATCGCCCACAACATCTCCCAAAGGCACTAACATCCCCAAAGGACTCCGACATCCCCTGAGGGCATCTTTTTCATATAACGGTAATCGAAATGAGGCACGCGACCAATTTATCCATCTCCGTTCTCAAGTAGCCGAGATTCAGACGAAGATTCGGGAAATTATACGAAGAAGAGAGTACGGGAGAAAACCGAAATTAAAAAAATTAGAAAAATTACAAAACTAATCTTATGTTAGAGGGCAATCCGATGGATCTTGTGTTGTTCTTGGTAAGAAGTTCTTAAAAGGAATTGGTTTTTTTGTATCGGAAACTCGCTAGATTGCAAAAATGGTTTGAGGAGTACAGGGAGCAGAGATTAACATCTTAGAACAAAAAATGGGACGATTGTTAACTGGGTTATTGTAAAAGATATTGTAAAAGATAAAAGACTCAGATTCAAATTGAAGCCAATGTTTTCTAAGTCATACGTGAGGTGATTTGCTTTCATACCGCAAGATTTTCAAGTCAGAAGTTGCTAAAAGGCTTTACTGAGAAGCACCTGTAATGCGCTAGCTAAAGTTTGCAATAAAAAATGACAATAACCCTAAAAGCTCTTCTGCGAAAGACTACGACCTCTTCTTAATAGGCACCCCCCCCCCCCCCAAATCCCTAAATCATCCAAATCGTCCAAAAACCTCGTTCCAGATTTCCGTCCCTCCGCAGCATTTACCAGAACTCATCCTCCCTTTCTCCAAAAAACCTTGAACACATAAATTTTCTTACACTCTTAGAAATGACATAACTAATCCCTTGGCATCCAAGATTTTTGGTTACGACCAAAATCTGTTTATTTATTGTCGACTGTTTGTAAAGGGGGGCCTTATGTGACGCACAAATGGATGTCATTGTCGAAATAAGGCGAAAACAATGTCGGGGAATAGTATCGCTGTGCTAAAAATATTTTGTGGTACAATGAATCCACCCACAGCTTTTCGAAATGACAAAAACTGGACGAGTCTTACAAGAACTTGAGGCGAACATTTCCTTATTCCTCAAAATCGGTGGCAAAGAAAGCGATTTTTATATTAAAACCTCAAATAAATTATACGAATCCTTTGCAAACCACGCAAAACACTCTGCAATCTACCCACAGGCCAGATCCTTACAAGATTCATAATCACATGCAATTTCATTACAGACGTCCAAATATTGTTAAGAGAAGATTACACAGACCCTTATATACATCCAAAGTAGAGTATTTGACGCTTCGGCGGATTAAAACTCAAAGCCGAAAGTTAAGTTTGAGGAGATTTGAGTGCTTTCGTCACGGATTTTCCGTCGTCTCATAAACATACTTGAACTTATTTCGCGGAGAAAAGGTCCAATGAAAAATGGAAGGCAAAGATTTTCTTAGATTTTATGCTAATTCGTCGGCTAGACAAAGGGAAAAGGAAAATAGCATTAAAAGTTGGGTCATCAACTAAAATACATTGGAGAGAAAAACATTTTAGAAGACAAAAGTTTTGCCTTCTGAAAGACCTCTATGGTACCTGCAAAGCGCGGGGGGAAAACTTGACATATGTATTAGCAAATTTGGTTCTAAGATTGCCCTCACTTTCAATGAAACCTAAAAATCGCAATCTCACACACCTTTACTGCTGTGCATACCAAAAGAAGAGACTTCTTACAATGAAACAACTGCTTGTGAAATAATCCTTAAGATGAATATATTCTACTATATAAACAGTAAACAGCATCGTTCTACTTCCTCAACCGCTCCGCCAATTCTGCCTTCCCCTTCTCCTAAAGCAACCGAAAAAACGAAAAAACGTTTTGATCACCCGAAAATTGAAATTGCGTCACAAAATTATTTTATAAAAGCAAATAACCGAATTATTTGGGATCCCCCGACTAAACGAATTACTCGCGAGAAAAGTAATTTCTTGTAATTTTTATGGCCCTCCAAATCTTCTACCCGGAGGCACTCAAAGTAATTTTGGCAATTATAACATGGATTACATCACTCAAAACAGAGATGGGGATTGGAAAAAAATTTTAAAAATATTCGACTTGGGATGTTAATGGAAGAATGAGATTGGATCAATTGTTCGTTTGTTTGTATGTAGATTCATTTCGACCTAACAGTGAGTTTTGGTATTTCTAGAATTGCTCGTTACCGACTAGTTTTTTGTTTGTTGTAAACAGGTTTCACTCAATTTGAAATCATTTCTCAGACAGACTCACTTCTTCATGTCAAAGACTTCTATGTGAAGATGTTTTTATTGCATTTTGATATTAAAAAAGACATGTAGAGTTAAAAATTTAATGATAAAAAATGCGATTAACTTATTATAGGACAATAGTCAGTTTTGTTACTCTCAAAACTATTATAAATACAAAAAGAATCTTAAAATCCGAGTTTCCCTAAAGCCTGATATTTTTGATAAAAAGAAGTCACAAAATCATCGGCGCATTAACAAGTCCAAGTCTTGAGCCTTCTTTCCTGCAGCATGACACATTCACATTCTGAGTCCGTCATTATCCGCCTTGGGGAAAATCCAGGAAATCACAAAAATCCGTAAATCCTAAGAAGTTCCGGCGTCGTTTCCTGTGGGCGTTATTGGACTCGGAGTTGAAAAATTTCAAAATAAACTATTTGCAAAGCAAAATTTAAGATTTTTTTGTTTGATTTCCAAACAGCAATTATTTCTTACAGAAATTTCAAAAAAGATGATTGCATACGATACATAAAAGTAGCATTGTTATCACATAGTAACACATCAATCATCACATAATCCCTCAAAAATCCAGAATTATGTAGATTATCGGGAAGCCCTGGTATTACATTTTTAATGCTTCAGACGACGAAAACATGACTAGACTTTGACTTCTTTGCCTTAACTATTAAAATTAGCCAAAGTAATTCTTGAAAAATAAAAGTTAATAATGGAAGTCTAAAAAGAATTTTTGATTGATTCGACGTGATGTTTTTTTATTTACAAGAGAAATACCCCGAGTTTTCGTTAAATTTGAGCACTCATCATAGGCCACATATCTATTCCTGAAAATTTTAGCTCGCGCTTTGCAGGCGCAGTCGAGATATTCAACGATTTTTACGGGCAAAAAAGCACGCAAAACGCGGAGAGCGGTCATAGAGGGAAACACTTTTGGCAATCACTTTGCCAGTTTCGCGCAGAAAAAATCAATTTTTTGTGGAAACATTACCTTCTACGGTAGAAATAGGCATGAAAATTTTCATGTCGCATTTTCGAAAATTTTCCATTAAAAAATCTCGGTCGATTCTGCAAAGCGCGAGCTGGAAGTTTCGCATATGTCTTAAAAAAATGATTCTAAATTTTGCAAAGTTTTTTCAAAATCTGAGCGTCGCACTTATGGTATTTTTAATTGTAATTCTTTTTCAAAATTCCTCGGAAAAACCACGTTATGCTAGAAAGCACAACTGCTTAAAAATTCAGACGATGTACCCGAAAAATTCAACTTTATAAATTTCCTAAGGGGTAGAATTAAGAAGCGGATGAACGGCGCAAAAGATATCTCGCTTGGCCGTTGTTTTGGCCAATGTTTTTTGGGACATTAGGGAATTTTATTTCCCTTCCCTCCCTTCCTTATTTCCAACGGCGGATTAAATTGGGATGAAGAAGGTAACGACGTTAAATCGTCGTGCAAAGTGCACGTGCTCCCTCGCGTTCGCTGCCGATCCGCCAGACTGTGGTCGTACTTTGGAAAGGCGGGGGTTCGATGGAAATGAAGAACAAATTTGAAAACCTAAACTTTGCCAATATGGAATGGCAATAAAACTGTTCCTAATTGTAGCTATGGTCCACAAAACATCAAAATTTTTATTTTGCGCTTTCTATGGGAAGCCAAGTATT
Source organism: Bursaphelenchus mucronatus (assembly GCA_025436335.1). Classification (NCBI taxonomy): domain Eukaryota; kingdom Metazoa; phylum Nematoda; class Chromadorea; order Rhabditida; family Aphelenchoididae; genus Bursaphelenchus; species Bursaphelenchus mucronatus. The sequence continues at coordinate 7,662,880 of CM046358.1, forward strand.
ATATAGTTCAAAAAGCCGATGATAACTCGTTATAGCGAGGTTTTGTCTCCAAGTTCCGATATAATATAGGGGAAACAAACTTGTTTTATAGTCGGGTCTAAACGTCGGCGATTGGCTGTTTTCAAATCCTTTGCCGCAATCTTTCTGACTTGAAAAATTATTTATTTTAGACCCTGTTTGGGACACATTTCTACACCTTTTGCTCCTAACCTCCAGCCAAGCGATCAGTGTGACTCAGAATTCTGACTCCAACTTGAGCCAGACATCATCAAACTTTAATTTAGGCTATGAGTACATAAAATTAGGAATCGTTGTAAAACTTGTCTCAAACAGCTAGTAAAGACACGGAACTATTACCGAATAGGGAACTGAGTTAAGCTCCTTACACCGTGAGCCAAAGTCATAGATAGTTAGATTGAAAGAGAGAAATTTCAAAGATCTCTTTTTGAGACAAAAAGAATTTAAAAAAAGGATGACTTCAAAAAACGGAAAGTAAATAACTCAAAATAAAATCGGAAGAGATAAGAAACGACCAACAATTTATTTGTAATAGCGGTTGTTTGTTATATACAGTCTTGATTTTTTAGAATTTCTTCTAACAGGGATACAGTCAAAATTCTTAACTTAAGAGATTTCAGCCATTCTTCAACGTTTTTAGAGGATTACGCAACAGTTAAGGCCAAGAGAACAAAAATCAGCAAAAAAACTCGCGCTCTGTAACACCTTCTACTGCAGCATAACTAGATAGACGAAGAAGAAGAAGAAGAAGCGAGTATGACCAACAATTCGCAGAACCCCTTGACAAAGCTAATTTTCTGAATCCCACTCGTGTTCTTCAAGGGCATTTAAACGATAAAAACAAAAAATAATAAAATGTCCTCACAATCCGAGCGAAGAAGAAGAAATCCAGAGATTAAACGGAAATGATATTATTTATGGCCATCTAATCGATGCAAAAAAATGAAAGTAGAGGAGAATAGAGAAAGGAAAATTACGGTATCAGTAATATTGAAGACATGAATTAGCAAATCGAAATTTAAGAAAATCAGCGACTTGCGTACTTTTCTTTTAAAACGGCTGGATCAATAACAAACTTGTTATAATTTACGGTTAGAACCTGTCTGAGACTCAATTCTAGTTTAATACAAACGCGGAGCTTTGGCTTAGTCTACGTTATTCTACGACGTAGCCTTCATAGAGACTGCTGAGAGATTTGAAATAATGATTTAGCTAATAATTTACTTGTGGTGTATGAAGCAACAAGACGGCTTACGTCTTAAACGAAGAACGTACCTAAGTTCTCAATAAAAAAACTGGTACAGTCATACCTCTGCACAACGAATCGCAAGTAACCAAAAAATTATTTGTTATAGACAGGCTTCGTAGCACAGGAGTTGATTCCACGGAGGTTCCACTGTATCCTATAAGTTCATCAAAATTCTCACTTTTCTCCCCCCGACCTACAGCTGTAAGTTATGTAAGAGGAATATCGATACGCAAGCTTTGGCGGCGTCTTCCCAGAATTAATTTGAAAGTAAAAAGAAAAGGGAAATACCGCTACTGGGCGACAAAGAACAACCATTGGGATTATACCAATTATAATTTTTACACTAATCTTGCCCCCGTTTTGAGGGCATTCCCGGAAGATTTCGGCAATGAAATTTTGAAAGGTTGGGCTGGAATTGGGTTTTTTCGGAATCGAAAATCTGGCATCTATAGGATCAGAGTGCTGTTTCAGGATTATTAAAGGATGAAAGAGGAAATCGGAGTGACCATACTTCAAAGGGAACTTGAACAAATCCAAGAACAAAACGGTTTTTTTTGTTAAATTCAAAGTACATTTTCGAAAATCTTATCACATTCTAAGATATTCAACAACCTTAGCAGCCCATAAAATATAAGAAATGTAGGAACAATTTACTGAAAAGATTATCTCAGCATTTCCTTCCACTTTTGCTCACAAATCCCTCGATGAAAAATGTAAATGGGCCGGAAATTGAACCAAAATTAGTAACAATTAAGATCGAGAGATTTGCAAAGTTATTAATAACTATCAAGCGATAAAGTCGGCAAAAATAGAGCCAAAAGGATGAGAAATGGGATTAGGACAAAAGTAGAGTGAGTGAATAATTGCAATGTCATTAACAATTTTTTTATTGGAAAGCGTTGCAAAAGGGATTTAAAAATGATTCGGAAAAATGCAGGAGAAGGAATGTGAATGATGATGGAATTATCATGTTGTATCTTAAAAAAAAAGAATTTTTGTGTCGATATAACTTATTTCTAAATTTACAATTTGACTCCAAATTTTTGCACTGAACCCTTTCACAAAAACCATCCAAAGCCTGCAGAAAATCTAATCTCAATAACAAAACCACCCAACATCTCAAATCCCCAGAACAATCCGCTGGACTTCTCGTTCCAATTACGGAGATTCGGGCCTAATTGGGGAAAATACCCTCAGGCAAAAATTCCGAGATTATAGCACAAATTAGAACAGGTGTTTTTGGACATCAACAAAAGCACTTTGTCCACCGAAAATATTTGATACGTATGTCTAGAGTCGGGCACAAGTTTGGCCTGTAGTATGGGATATTTGCTCTGAGCTATTGGATACGGGAAACCCGTCGTGTCAGATGATGGCAAAAGTGCAGATGCCACAGGTTTTGGATTAGGAGGATTGAGAAGAGTAAATTGTTATGATTTAGGGCAAAGATATGATTGATGCCAAGGAAAAAATTGAAAAAATATTGAATAGAGATTGATTTTCGTGCAAAAATCTTTTTACGCTTTGTTCAGTGATTTTTTAAGCGCTTTTCCGACGAATTTGATTTCTAGCACCACAAAAATTAAAGTTTCGAAACTGGTTTTCCCGAGGTTAATTGCTCAAAGACTCGCAATCTCTTCAAATTTTGCACGCATTGCTTAGCTTGGCCATTTATAAATTTAAGAAAATTTTAACACATACACATTGCAATTCCAGCCGATGTATTCTACGATTTTTACATGCGAAAGACTATGATTTAAACTCACAATTGTATTTTTATGTAGAAGTTGTACTACTCCACGTACCAAATATAATGCCAATGCTTGATTAAAAAATTTTAAAAATCAATTTTTGGCAATTTTGGACTTGAAAAAACATGATGATTTCTGCATAACGCAAGCTTAAAAATCTCAAAAATGCCTTAAAATGTTGCCTCTTTATGGGCGTCAAATATCATCACAATCCGAGAACAACATTCTCAAAAATCCCCGTCATTTCTTTTTATCCAAAAAATGTTTTTCACTGTACACTCAAACTCGCCAAATCCGATTCCCCGAAAACAATAAGAAACCCCGTCCATTATCCTTTTCCGCACCAAAATTTAATTGTCACTGTAACAAAATTCCCAAAAATTCGGTTAGGCCCTAAAGACGTATGAAAATTTGGGGATGAGTGAATGAAAAAAAAGTAATTCCCATATGGCCACATTCCATTCGAACCAAATTTCCCCTCCTTTCTCCTCCGATATCGTCCCAAAAAGCAATTTGGACTCCTTGAAAATCAGATGGAACCTTCCCCGCAATTTTCTATTTTTTTCAATTTTCTGCTCGGTCAAATTTTAAAAAAAGACTGTCCGAGAAATTCCGTACTGAGTGGGTTGCAGTTTTAGGAGATGTTTGAAAAGTTTCTAAAATAAAATCTGGAATTTCAAGGGAGAAAGGTTTAAAAAGATACGTCAAAAAGTTTGTAATTGTAAATTGTCCGGAATAATTTCTTTACAGTAATTTTTTGAATAATAAAATTAAAAAATATTTTTTCAAAATTTTCAAATCCCCTAGTGATGTTAGAGCTCAACACAAAAAATTCAAATAACAGTAGTCCATAAAACACTCTAAAAAAGAATCCTACCTCGACACAGCCAAGACCCCTTGAACTCTGTGAACACCGTAGTATTCGATGAATCCTCCGGCTTTCTCGACGCGTTCCCGTTCTTCTGGCTGAAAAACAAAAGAAATTAATTCGCTCAAAACAATACAATCCATTATGAAGTAGCAACTAGTGTTCTTTAGAGTTCGATTGCGCAAAAATTCAGAAATAATTTTAAAATCTTCCCGCATTTTGGATTCATGTTTTTGAGTGGGAATTTCACTTCTTCGGGCATTGTTATAGAATCGAAAAGGTTATACGACAGAAAAATATGCACTTTTAGACAGGCGGGTTCATTTTGGCATTGAAGTCTCCAAAGAGATTCTCAGACAAATATTTTTTAGGGTAAGGATTTTTGGAAAAAATTTTGAAAAAAATAGGACTACAATTTTTTAAATATAAAATACGCATCCAAGGTAAATTTACATTAATTTTTTCAAGAAAAAGTACAGTAGCCCAAATGCGCTGAGGTTGAATCTTGCTTGTTTTCCGCCAGTATCCGGCTCAAAATTGATGATTTCTCCAAGACTTTGTAAAGTGCATAGAGATCATATGTTATACTAGCTTATAACTTCCAAAAAGTTTTATCCTATCAATCAACCCGCCTTAAAGACTTTGAATTCGTATCTTGAGCGACGAAAAAACATCTATGCAAACAAAATTTTGCCTCCTATAGGACAAACAAAAAAAATTCGAAAAATTTGCAACGTCTAAATTTCCTCAAAAAAATTGTATTTATAGCCATAGCACGCCCGCACTCAATAATTTTCTTATTTTTTGTAGAATAATATTCTCAAAAAAGAAAGAAAAAAGTTAAAACAAGAAACATCAGGAAGTGTCATTCCCCGTGCTTCCGCTCTCTCAATAATGGTGGGATTGTCAACATAATTATGTGCCCGAAAGGGAGGTCCATGATATATTGGAATGGGTTCAAAAAAACTAAAAAATGACGAGGAAATATTTTGGAGGATCATGGGTTCTAAGAACATTGCGAGGAGGGTTCATTGCTTTGCATAAATTACGATTATTGGGCGGAAATTTGGAGCTCAGTTTCTAAGAGATATGCTTGATTTTTAGCGCGTCTTTTACAAAAATATCTACGGTTTCATGTAAAAAATTGGCAACAGTTCAAGGCACATGCCAAAATCCATTCAAAATTACAACTCTTTCGTTCACTTATGTCATAAACAATATGAACTTACATTATCAGCCTTGTGATCAGTCGACAGCACAACACAATTTCCCTTCAGATCGCAGCCAACAGCCCTTGAATCTCCAACGTTTATAATAGTCAGATATCTGTTCTGAGTTATCAACGCCGATATCAATGTTGAGCCTGTAAAATGTCGGATATAGATTCTCTAAAAACAATTATATTAACACCAAGTAAATAAAAACTGGCTGCCAGGTTATAAAAGTTGAAAGATAAGAACAAGAGATTTGATTTAGCCTCGGAGGGTCCCGATCAATTAGGGCTGACAAATTTGCCGGCGGCTGTGATTGACGGCACGCAATAGAAACGTCAAAACATTCAGAGAAAACTCGGTAACTCGAGGATTAAACGTCAATCGGGGCCGGTTCTGATTGGAGGATCAATCAAAAAAAAATTGAAGAGTATTATAATATCAAGTATAGCATAACATCAAAAGGTGTTCAAAATTTCAAAAGTAACACGTAAAACCTCCGTATTTTATTTGCTAATGTTTCCCTACACAAAGTTGTTACCCTATTTTAGTCTCAAGGAAACGCTTGCCCTAATGAAACAAGTGTTCCCCTCAAAATGTCAACTCTTCGACTCATTAACAACGTGTTGACATTTCAATTCTTAAAGGATTCTAATACAGTCCAAACCTCCTAATTAAATCAAAACTCCCATTGTTTTTAACAAACTTTGTTTCTGCTTACCGGTGCAATAGACAGAATTAAATTTCCGTTTGATCAATTCATCATCCAACCTCAAAGTGGTATCTTTGATTACTTGTCCCATACTCAGACAATCCAAGACGTCCACGTCCATTCGATCCTCTTCATTTGAAATGGCATCGTTCACATTTTTGTTGAATTTTCGCTCAAGGTAATCGGCGACATACTAAAATTTGTTTAAATGTAAAAACTTTGAAAACAAAGATTTTTACTACGACTTTTTAGTTTTATAACAATCTATAAATATGGCTAAAATACGATAGACAGTTGTTCTTACGGATCCGCCATGTCCGTCATAAATTGAGAACAGTGTCCGATTCTTGATCAGATCGTGGAGATAACTCATCCGATCCTCCATCATTTTCCTCTCTCCTCTTGTCGCATAAAAATTAAAATTGTAATGCGCGTATGTCCAGGTTTCTGTAAAGTGCAAGCCTTCAAAAGAGATCTTTCATTTAGATGTACATCTTTTGACAGCTCCAGAAAATTTTAGCTCACGCTTTGCAGGTGTAACTTACTTCCAATTTCGCATATTTTCTTTAAGCTCAACGTCTGAATGTTTGGTCTTGATGGATGGAATGAAATGGCTGTCATCATATCATTTTTCCGCAAATGTTTGGCAGTCAACAACGGTTGGTAATGATGATTTAATAACCAATTAATATAACGATGCATGGAGTACGTAAAGCAAAGAAATGAGCAAAAGTAGTTCAACAAGGATATTAGAACTGAAAATAATGATTTTAATATATGTAATTTGAGAAGGACATAGTTAACTGAGTTGTATTTTAAAACCTTCTTTGCGTACTGTAATACATTTCCGGCCTTTTTATCAGCAGATCTTGAAATTCCTCGAGCAAATCAGTATAGGAATCCGCCATCATCGGCACTAGCATCTAAAACAATGTAATTTTGATAATTTCAGTCTCTACCGATAATATACCGAGTTATCATACTTTAAAGTTCCGGGTTTTGACAAGAATTTTCACGGCTCAAAAAACACGAGAGATCGTCGGCACAAATATTGGAATATGCCAAGAACAATTGTGATTAGGCAAAGAAAGAGGGGGAAGAAAGATAAAAGTGCAGAAATCAACCTGCCTCTGCTCGTGCAAACGAGGAAATCAAGTTCAAAGAAAACTGAAGAAAGCTAAAAATAGGTGACGGTGGAGAGTAGATCAGACATCCATTTATAAAATAAACATAACGAAATTAGTATATCCAGGGCATCAAGGAGGGTTGTCGATAAAAATTTTGAGTCAGAATCGGAAAAAATTTAAATTGACAACATGGTGTAAAATAAAAAAAGTTTTTACAATTTGACCTACTACAGCCGAAAAACTGGATTCTGCGACCAATTCGCTTTTTCAGTCGCTTTTGATCTGTTTCAATGATTAAATATTTTGCGCCTTCAAAACTAACAATAAAGCCAAAAAAATCGTAAATGATCTATAGTAACTTTTGATAAATTGGAAGTGATTATATTCAACTAAAAATCACATTATTCGAGGCCCCACAACCAAAGTCGTGCCTAACATCTATGTCTGCGAACGTTATGAAATTTCAACACACAAACGAGGGAAAATCACGTTTCCTGTCAATCTTTTTGGTGCGACGTGCACTCAACAACTGGTATTTTGCCTGAGGGCCGAACGGTGTTCAGAGAAGATCTTGTCCCGCCTACAATCAGCGAATTTCAAACATCACAAAAGGGAAAGACAAGTGGCCTTTAAGAAATCAGTGAGAAATAAAAGAAGGCACGGTGAATCATCGGAATTTACGGCAATGGCGGTGTGAAAATTTATGAGGAAAAAGAATGGGTATTGTTGAAAGAAAGATTAAAAAGGATCAAGATTGTAGGCTTGGTAATTGGCTTCTTAGAGTACACTGTTTTGATCAAAATAGACCTAAAATTAGAAGGTTATTTATGAATGATGGCCTAGATGATGATAAAGTATCTTGAGTTTTCAATAAAAATTGCTGTCTGATACGAAAGCAACAGCGGGTTTTGGTAAATTTCATTATAAAACTTTCCCCTGCCACAACAGTCCATTTTGGATTCAAATAAAGAGCGAACGTCTTAATTAACAGAGGTCCTTGATTCGTTGCGATTAGTTGCATAAATAGGTTACTGTACCTACTATCCGTTTGTAAGGAGTTATTTCCATGTGAACTTTTCTAACCACATTCTGTGTATTTTAAAAGTTAAGTCTCCGTATACATAATCATTACATCGAAAAGGATACCTTCCCACACTCTTGGCTAATGAGAGCTCTTTTCCTTTTAAAATCAGATAAGTTCGATAAATCATCTTAGGATCAGTTTTGAAAAATGTAATGAATTAATATTTGGAATAAACAAAAATTAGGAAAGAACACGTGACGACTTTTCATAATTAAAAATTGAACAGATTAGTCTAAGGAGATTCAAAGGAAGTATATTATTATTACAAAAAAAGAAAAAAAGTATATTATTATTACAAATAATAAAATTATTGCAAAAAAAGAATACGTTTTAAAGATTTACAAAATGGAAATGGCATCTCTTTAATTGCGTAAGGTTTCTAAACAAATTTCTGCAAAAAAATTATTATTCTCGCTTGCACATATCGTGGAATTTCTTGACGCTGAAAAGCGGAAACTAAATTTTTTGGGAATTGTTACTTGTCTCAGATAGGGCAGTAAAGTTCGAAGACAATACAAACTTTACCTCTCCAATATTTCCCCTAGTTAGAGCAGCATCTCTGTTTCTCCTTTGCAATACTCAAAAGTTGTAAAGACTTTGAACGTGATTACGAAGCCATTATCTCCCGTTCTGCAACTTTGAACAATCCCATTAGCATCTTTGCCCTTCCAAAATACTAATGAAATATGCAATGTGTCTTTTGTGACTTCCTTTTCCCATCATTTCTCACTTTGATCACCGCCTTCTCGTCCGGTTTATAAATCTTGTGAACTCGATGGATAAGTGATCTCTTTAATGCCTCGTGTTCTCCATTTCCAATAACACCCAGAGATCCTTTAAATCCGAGAGATCCCCAAAGAAACGGGGAAACGTGGGCTCGGCATTGAGCCGTCCAATCGTGTCTTGCCTCGGGGAAATAAAGCAAAAAAACAGACACGTGGTGTCAGTTGGTTATATAAGATAAACACGCTGTACAAAACGAGGCGTCTCGGCGGCACAAAGGTCGGGCCAATTTGCAAAGGAATTGAGAAATAACGATGATATTAAATGGAGCAGATGCTATTCATCAAGTCGCTTGCAACAAATACAAAAAAAATAAACGTCGAGGAAAACACGGGAGATCATAAGAGATTTTAATGCAAAAATAAAGTGTAATCATATTGACTATCATTCTTTTTGCAGTAACATTTTTAAAAAACTACCAAAAGTTTCAAAGAATTGTTTATTCACTCAAATTTTTGTCCTGTTTCATAATGTCATCCTCATTGTCATTTGTGTCATCGTCATCATGCACAACTCGATCATTGCTGTCTTGAGTTTTGTCCACATCCATTTCTCCAACCGGAGGATTAATAAAATTATCCGAGTCTTCTTCACTGTTCGCCACAAATGATTTGGTGTTCTTCATTTGAGAGTGACCTTCTGGTTTTTGAATCGGGCCAAAAGACATTTGAGTTCGGTCCACGGATTTAGTGAGTTTGACTAAAGAAACTCTAAATTTGCACTTGCGATCTTCCCCTTACCAGGTCCAACTTTCGCCGGCTTCTTTTTGCTTCCATCCCTCGACGTTCCGGGCGATTGTTTACTCTTACTTCTCGATGATTTCTTCGATTTCTTTGATGGGTATTTGCAAGTCTTTTCGGATCCCAAATTATTTACTTTGGCTACGGATTTGGTGGAGGGAATCTGAGTTGGATCAGTTTTGGTCTTTCCCTGACTTCCTCGGACTGATGGCACCGGTTGGGGGGATTCGACCCGGATCCGATTTTGATTCTGAACAAATTCGGTAGAATTGGTTTTCCAAGCTCCCTCCGGATATACTTAGACCTGAATCTTCCTACCTGTTTTCCTCCCTTCTTCGCACAGCTATATCCGATCATAACGACAATCAAAGTAACGAATAAGATCCCAAACGTGTCCTCAAAACAACTCATGGATAACATGTCGTTCCAAATCGATCCAGTTCGAAGGTCACTTACTGATGAGCACGCTGGATATCGAATATTCCAACCTAACAAAGGTGAATTTGGGTGAGAAATGACCGAAAATTGGCAACATTTCTGAAAAAAGCGAAAACTTCAATTTTTTGAAATTAATTTCTTCCAAAATTCTGTAAAAAAGTTTATCATAATGCTCTCTGAATATTATCTTCATCTTTAAATAAGAGAAAGAAAAAATTAGTTAAAATTCTTTTATTCTAAGTGGAAAGAAGAGTGATGATAGTTGGGAAGCGGGTCATTATGACGACAATTCATGTTTTCTAGGCCAAAACAGATGGATATCACAAAGTCGGTTATTAAATTCACTGATTTACTGGTTATTACAATTAAGTATGGGGCCAAAATAGAGAGTTAGAATCGGGAAATACGACTAATTACAGTAAGTAAATATTTGGGGGACTATTTAGAAATGTACATACTAACAGAAAAGGATATAAAATGACAAACATTTCCAAAATCTTCGCCCTTACCAGCCAAACGTCCTGCGCAGTCCAACAAAATGTAAAAAATTGCACCGTGCTCAAAAGAAATTTTGGATGCACTGTGCAAACACAAAAGTAGTTTTTTCACTGTGCAGTCCCAATAAAAATTTGCGCACAGTGCAATTTCGAAAAAATTTGCATGTTGCGTTTCTCAAACCAAAAAACCATCAACAATCGCTATAAAAAGTAATTTACAACCAAAAACCACTGTATAAAATTGTATGTTATGGCGGATATGAGGCTATACGCGTCCAGAGTGCCAAAAATTCTCTTGATACCACAAGAAAACCAAGTTTGACGATAAAAATGTCAGAAACTCGTAAATTTTACAATTTTCGCCTTTAAATTGTGAAATTCGACAAATTTCCTGCTCCGAACATTAAGAGATTTTCGTAATAACTGTTGAGTGCACCATGCGTTCAGCAATTGCACTGTTTGTTTTCTCCCTGACCAGCAGCGCCATTCCTCGCGTTCAGTTGTTGTTTCGGTTGAACTCCGGTGTCGGCTTGGTTTAGGTCCAGGCTGAAAATAACGGTTACATCATTCAGCAGTCATACACTATTCAATTCTACTATAAAATTCAAAAAACCTAATTTTCCAAGGAATTTTTATATATATTATCCTACCTTCCATCCTGGATGTTTTGGAAGATCCGTCGGGCTGTTTCCAAGAAGGCATCTTCGACATTTTCACCGCTGAAACATTGATAATACATTACTCTCTACTCAAACCATTTACATTAAATTCTATTATAATCATACATACGACTTTCTTCAAAAATCGACCTAAACTTCAACCAAAACTGTCCAAAATCTCACGTTTTTGCTGAGCACTCCATAAATAAAAGTCCATTCTCATCCGCAAAGGCCTTCGCTTCCTCATAAGTCACATCTCTTTGAGCATCCATATCAGATTTGTTTCCAATCAAGAATATTACGGTATTGGGGTTGGTTAAGTTCTTAGCATCGGCTAGCCATGAACTAAGATGGTTGTACGTCGATCGTCTAGTCACGTCATATACCATTAAGGCACCTGCGGCTCCTCGGTAATAAGAGCGAGTCACAGCGCGAAATCTAGAAACAAATTTATTTCTTGAAATCTAATTTTCAAAAAATTTCTAAAATCAGAAAACAAAAACAAAAATCATACCTCTCTTGTCCAGCAGTGTCCCAAATTTGCAACTTTATCTTCTGGCCGTTAACCTCAATGATCTTTGTACCAAATTCAACTCCAATCGTATGTGGGCAGTCAGCCATGACTAAAATCAAAATAAAAAGTATTGAAAAAGATAAACTTACATTTCTTTTCCGTGAATTGATGGAGAAGACAAGATTTCCCAACTCCCATATCACCGATTATGATGTACTTGAAAATATAAGCATAGTTGTAAGGTTGATTCGACATGATGATTAAGGCTAAATAAATTGAGATTGCTAGAAATCTGATAGATCTTCAAGAAACAACAGGAAAATCAAGGTTTATACTTGGTTTGAAGCTGAAAAATAGAAAGTATAACTAAAAACAAAGATTTGCAATGTTTAACATTATAAAAAATTACGCGATCTCATCAAAATAGACTTTTAAAAACCTATTCAAACCTCGAAAAGCGTTCCGTTAGAGCTAATCTTCTATGAATCATAGACTTTTGAACCAACTTTTTCGCAAAAATTTTTTTACAAATTTTAGGTAATAAAGCAAGATATTACCTTTAGTCTAAAACCAAAAAATTCAAACAGTTATACCACAAGACCAATGAATTTCTCAATTTTATCTAACCAATAAGCTTCCCGAAGCGCGAAAAAGAAATAAAACCTCCCAAAAAACATAAAATCCGAAATCAATAGGACCGTTCCTAAATTAGCTCATCCAAAAAACCTTTGCGAATTCAAAATTTAGACTAATCCTTTATCGACACGAAATAAAAAAGGAGAATTTGAGCCCCATAAATCATTTGTCCAACAAAAAATGGCGAAAAAAAGGATTTCAAGGATTTTTGACTCAAGAGAAGGCCATTTTTTAAGATCTCAGAGCCTTTTTTTAGCCGCTTCAGTAGCATTGGGCACTTGTGCCAACCCAGAGGTGGGTTATATGGGTAAAAAGTGTGGAGAGGGAGGTAAAAACAAAAGCAATTTCCACTAATGAGACATGGATAAATAACAGGTATAAAAAATTATTGGGAAAATAAAATTAATCGAATTTTTATATTAAATTGGTTTCCGAGAAGGAAGATGCACCTTTCAGCTAACCAATTTGTAAATTTACCGACAAAATATCTTCGATAAGCTCATCTATTACCTTAATCATGATCATTTCCTACCTGACACCAAACCCTACCGGACGGAATTTTTTCATCCAGCTGAGCGACGAACCATATGATTCACAATATTTCAGAAACCAAGCCAAACCCGAAAAACAACGATCCTCTGCTTTTTATTTACAAAAAACCTCCAAAACCCTCGATATTCACCTTGACCAACTACTTCTAATCTTATTATAGCTAGCGGAAGAATAGAATTCTATCGAATCATATGAGTCCTGAACGTGCACGCTCCATATACCATGTAATACCTGGGTGGGAATAAATTTCGTTCTTATCAAAAGCACGTGAAACGTCAGCTGAAGTGCCTAAAACCCATTAAAAAAGACAAATAATCCAAAGAAACGAATTCGACACTTGTCTATTAACGTGTAGAAATTATCGATTCATCGATAAAACTAACAAGTAGAAATTATCGATTCATCGATAAATCTAACAAAGACTTGGGTATTTACATCTAAAACAGCAATAAAAATTTTAAACAAACTATCGTTAGCTAAATTAATGTCAAGTACAATATAATTCATAGTTTCCAACGACAAAAAGCTTCGAAACCATAAAAACCAACATTACACTACTCGATTACGCGGTTAGAGGTCAAGAAATCCATTCTTCTCCAAGTGGAACGTTATTCTTCTCACGGCGAGCTGCGCCCTGTCTTCTGTGGGAATTTGAATCGCAATTTTCTCTTGCTCAAGATTTTTCGCGACGGGACTCCGTAGTTTCGTGGCGTTCTGTCATTACGCCCGATGCGGAAGAATTTTTGTGCGGAAAATGGGGTAAGGTGAAGATGATGCAGGTGACCTACAGACAACGGTGGCTGTCGTCGTTTTCAGCGTATTTTTTCGACGACGCCGACTTTTTCAGACGTTTTCTCGCTCTTCTTGCGATTGACCTTAATCGCAAAGGGGTAGAAATCGGCTTTAGGGCTTGGAGATTCTTCTGGAAATAATTGGGGCGTCTGTTTGTTTATTCATGAGTCTGTTTTCCTCGATATTATACGCGACCGTCAATTGTGGTCGGGTGGTTAATATAATTAATTTTTGGATGGGAGAACAAGCTCTAATCAACGGGAGTTTTGGAGTGTAGGTGCAATAAAGAGCCCTATTCTTGATTGCAAAAATATCTTAGCCAATTGAATTAAACTTTGGTAGATTTTTTGATATTATTGATGATGATCAGGGGTATCCGAGAAAAGGTTTTCCTCCAAAAATCTTCGCCGTTCCATCCATTTCACTAAAGACAAGCGTTCACGCTAATCTCTTTGTTGACAACTACTCTTCCAAGCAGTTATCGGACACAGAAACCTCCAGGATGCGTTTCATAATTCCATTTTATTGTTTTTTATTACTCGTGACGAACATCAAAGAGAAGTGTTCGGATAGAATATCGAAGAGCGTTTCCATTGCTTCAGGCGATCGAAACCACTTCTATTTGTTCATTTTGGATACATTTTATTTCCGTCTGCGATTGATTGACACGTGTTTGGAAGAAAACGGCTGCACCCTGAGGGCATTAACGAATAGGGTAGGGTTGATGGATGATAAGAGGTATAATTAAGACGTAAATCTAAATTTGAGGGTACCTCCCGTCAATTTTCCTCAGGTTTTACCTGTACATTTTTATCTCGTGTCATATTGCAATATTGCGGATCTTAAAACTTGGCATAAACTAAGATAACTTTTTGCAGTTTTATTCAAATAAGGGACACTCCGATCCATTCAGCAGCTATGGCCCCAAAGCAACGCATGAACGTCGCCAACAATGCCTTCAGCAAAAACGTAACCACCCGCGGCAACATCCCCAAGAGTTTGGTGAGTCGTTTCTTCTGATTGTGTCTTTGGGTTTAGGGATTGTCTAACATTGAGGTCGTCTATGTTAGGTTTTAAGTATTGATTTTTGGACCTATTAAGCTTAGCTTGTATTGTTCATGAAATATTGACTTTGAAAACCGAAATGCGGTTTAACGTAGCAGTGATCCTTTTGAGGTTTATAGATTTTGCGAATTTTTAAGGGTGTCGATTTTATTATATTAGGATTTTTTTGCGCTTTTATGGACATTGTTGTATTTTTTCGATCACTAGAGCTAACTGACTTCTTTTTCAGACTAAGCAAGCCGAAAAGACCAACTCGACCCAATGGTTGGTCGCTCTTTTGGTGTTTGTCGTCTGTGGATCAGCTGTATTCGAGATCATTCGAGCCATCAAAACGGGCTTCTAATTACTCCCACCTAACGAATTACTTTGTTACAACCGCCGGCCCGGCAGAATATATATAAATTATTTTGTTTTGTAAATTATACAGTAGATATTACTCTTTACTTGTGATTACAGTACTGGTTATTGTATTTATGTACAGTATCAGTACATGGTTCGTTTATAATGACTAGTAGTGTATTTTTAACTGTATTTATATAGAAACCCAATAAATGGCTAATGTTGAAGGAGTTTTGGGATTTTTTTGTCAGGTACAATATGCGAATTGATCAAAAAATAATGTTTTTGATTGTAAAATCATACGATTTTGGGAAAATGCGAAATCGTTAGAGTATGCACGCCAAAAACATTAGCATTTTATCCACTTTCACTTCGAAAGGTATTTTTCACTCTTTTTCGAAACTCCACGTAAATTTTCAAAATTCGTCTCAAAAATATTTTTGTTTTTACTTTTGTGCGAAATTAAACGTCGGCTAGTGGCTGTTCTATTTGGAATGGCTTACAGTGTTCATCTTCAGGGAGCCGGTGACTTTTACTCACTGCACAGTACGAATAAAAGTGAATATCAAAAAGAGGGAAGTGGAATCAAGAACATGTTGAACTCGTTTGTGAACAAGGCTCATCGTATTCCGAAGGCATTTGTAGGTTTTTCGCTTCAAAATACTCGCATTAGCTCCGCTAGGAATGACGTCATCCTAACTACAATTTTTCGCACGGTTCAGTCGTCTTTTGTTGGTAACCCATAAAAAGAGTGCTATTGTGCATGTAGAATAGCTATTCTTTGACGACTTTCGTAATCGAATGGTCAAGAGAACCGAAGGCGCTGACCAGTTTCTGTTCGTTTGTTTGCTTTTGAGGTCAAAATGCGCGCAGCGAAAACGGAAGTACACTTCTCTACTGTAATTTGTTGGGTCTAGCCGGGGTTTTGAACAGACACTTGATGTTAGCAAGTGGTTTTTGCAATGGTCTTTGGGTTACAGCTGTTCTTTGTTTGTAAAAGATAAGGAGAAATATAATTTTATCACCTTATATTATTTTAGGTCATCAAAAAGAACATTGATATGCTTGATACCAAAATGACCTTATTCTAACTTGAAAATTTTAGCTTATTGTAAACTTTGCACTCGCTTTCCATCCCCATATCTCGCTTGCACTCTTTGCCAGCTAGTTTTTGCTACAGAGCGAAAGAAATGTTTGGTCAGACATTCAAAAAAAGGCGTTAAATATTTGTTTTTTCTCTGCTTTCGCCACTAATGTGTGCGTCTGTAGGTGCGTTGTATTCTGCTCCGTAATACGTGGATTTTTTTGAATGATGGCTGCATAATTTTGTTAAAATTTGAATACTTTTAACGTGTAAAATCACATAGCGAATATTTGTGATCTTCAAATGCAAAATGCGTTAAATTTTTCTCCCATTTTTTTAAAAAACAATGTCATACTTTTTACTCTAAAACACTTTATACATATTACCTTCAAACCGGAACTTTACCTTTTCGGATAATTTGTCCCTCAACAAAAAAAGAAACTCGGGCGCGAGCCGGGGATGTAGCCGAGACGCGTGTTCGGCTTCAACTTCTGTGCCCTCAACGACGTTTCTTTTCTCTTTACGTGATATTTTTTGTAAAAAGGGTTATTGTGATAACAGACAATTTTTTGCACATGGTCTGCTGATGTTGTTTTAGGTTTGTTTGGGTGGAAAATGGGGGTTAATGAAGGTGTATTAGGAATCGGAAGTGAGCTGGAAGGTTCTCAAATTGTATACGTATGATTTTGCGAAGAAAGGCCAATGATTCAGAGACATCTTGGATTGTATGTTAATATTGTAAGAGGCGTGAAACACGGGTGTTGAAATCGATGTGACCAGACCTATTACAGTGTTAAACAAATTTGTATTTTTAGGAGAGGGTTACTGAAGTGTTTGAGCAACTATTTTGTAATTTTTGACGTTGTCTGTTTATCGTTTTAGGGCTTCCAAACATTATCCTTCCATCAAGTTTGTTGTTGCCAAAATATTTTCTATTTGTCACGAATTTTCTTTTGGGTTTTGAACTCTTAATTTCAATTACAAAGTCAATACCTCCATGAGGTGTTTTCTTCGGGCTTAAAATATATGTAAGCATCAGTACTTTTCTTATAATTTATGACCAACCAACTGCAGGTTTCTTTTTCACGCATTTTATTATTTCGCGGACCTTTTCGTCTCTTTTTTATTTGTACTCCCGTGCCCTAAAAAAGGCCTTCGATATTTTCGGCTCCAATAAACCGGCCGAGAGCCAGTAAACCGAAGTCCGCCCGCGCATTTATTATGTGGTGGAAGTTTGACTCAAGTGTATCAGTACATGGTGTAATATTACTTTTTTGCAGGGTAGTACCATGGCTTCCTACGGACAGCCACAAAGCCAATGGCTGGGCTTCGCTGAGGGATACGCCGACGATGTAAGTTTTTTGCTATTTATTGCTTGAGATTTTAGGGAGTTATGGATAAGGTTATGTTGTACTGGACATGAACACGGGTTTGTTTGGAAATTTTACTTTAGAATACCCATGTTTGGCCCCATTTGGCTTTACGTCAATAATGCTCTTTTGTTCAGGTTATCCGCCACACGAAGCACTACCTTCCACATGTTGCCCGTCTCTGTCTTGTCTCCACTTTCATCGAAGATGGTTTTCGTATGTGGGCTCAATGGGAAGACCAACGTCAGTTCATGCAAGAATCGTGGCATTGTGGGTTCTTCCTGGCTACCTTATTCGTTGTCTTCAACTTTTTCGGCCAATTTGTTCCAGTGGGTATGGTAATGTTCAGAAAACGAATTGGGATCGCCGTCGCTTGCCTGGGAACTGTAGTTGTTCTCCAAACCATTGCCTATCATATTTTATGGGATCTGAAATTTTTGGCTAGGTGAGGAGTTACTAAAATCATTGGACTTCTTGTGTTATTTTAGAGTTTATTTTTATATGGTTTCAGAAACGTCGCTGTTGGAGGTTCCTTGGTTCTGTTGTATGCCGAAACTTTGGAAGAACAACGTTCCCTCTTCGCAGGAGTTCCTCAAATTGGAGACAACAACAAGCCCAAATCTTATATGTTGTTGGCCGGTCGATTTCTTCTGATCTTCATGTTCTTGTCTCTGCTCCACTTTGATATGACTTTCCTCCAAACTGTAAGTATTTTTTGATTGGATTCTTAGGTTTTTAGGAAGTGGATGACCTGAAGTAACTTTGATATGCAAGGTATCGTCTAAATGTTGTCATTTTTAGATCGAAATTATCGTCGGTGTTGTTCTAATGACCTTGATCGCTGTCGGATACAAGACCAAACTGTCGGCCCTCGTCCTGGTTGTCTGGCTTTTTGGCCTGAACTTGTGGCTGAACGCATGGTGGAATGTCCCATCTGACCGATTCTTCCGCGACTTTATGAAATACGACTTCTTCCAGACGATGTCGGTGATTGGTGGTCTTCTCCTTGTCATCTATTATGGTCCTGGTGGTGTCTCGGTCGACGACTACAAGAAACGCTGGTAGAGCGATAATAAAATACGATCACTGTTACCTTTATCTTGACTTTTGACCGATGAGTTTCACATTGTGTTTTAGGATTCAAAAAGAGAGGAAGAATTGAGTCGAAGCAATTTTTGGGTCAAATCTTTCTCTTTGACTTGAAATAACTTGTTCAGAGAGTTTATTGCAAATTTTACAGTGTAAACTTATCTATCTTATGTGTGCTTAACCTTGTTTCTAGATTTTAGATCCAATTTCCAATCTTTTAATTTTTCTAGCATTGAACGTATCCAAGTCTAATATCAGTTTCGTAACTTTTCTTAGGCCCTAACCCCCTAGTCTAATATCTATCGAAAATATAAAAATAATTTTTCAGTGAGTAGCCCTTTCAAAGTTTTACGACCCTGAAATTGTTTTGCCACACCCAGTCTCACTAGATTTTTTATTTATTGCTGACAAATAAATTATTTGAAAAATGTTTGACTAGTATAATATAATTTTTTTAATTAACTGGAGGAAATGGAGCATCCAGGTTGCTGGGAGCCATAAAAAGGTTGCTCGGATCGTATAAGTTACAGTATTCGGCTACAGAACCACGTTTCATCGTATAAAATGTTAGGGCGCAGCTCATGAAGCTGTGGAAATTTATTTTTTTCGTTTCTTTTGTAATTTGAGGTAAGTTTATTTCAAAATGGAGCAAATGGAAGTGGATCATCAAAAAAAGTCGCCAGTTCAAGGCACTAAAGCTAGTGGAGAGACTGATGTTGGTTTCTTAGCTGAAGCGAATCTCCCGAAAGGAAAAGCCAAGGAAGACGAACGGTAAGAGCAATTTCCTTAGTATTTCTTTGTATTTAGGTAGAAAGGGAGCGGGTTAAACTATTTTGAAGTTCTCTGCCACGGACTTATATCGCCTTTATGTTATTCTTGAGATAACTATTTTTATTTTTAGTTTCCGCTATGGTAATTACAACCAATATTATGGTACTCGTCTCGATGGTAAATTCGTCAAGGATCCGCGACTAGAGTTGATGAAGGATGAATGGTTTGCCAAGAAGGCCGTTTTGGATATTGGTTGCAATGCTGGGATCATTACCTTATACATTGCAAAACACATGAATCCACGGAGGATTGTGGGCTTGGACATTGATCCGAACTTGGTGGGCATTGCGAGGAAGAATATCCGACATTACTGTGATAAAGATGTTGAAGTAAGTGAGAGCTTTTGGTTTAGATAGCTTTCATGGATAATATTTTTGGACAAATAATGGGATTTACGGGTTTAGATGTGGGACTTCTTGTTTGTTATTGCTAAATGGGGGAGAAGAATGCTGTTTAGATCGGATTTACAATATTTTCTGTGTTGTTTGTTAGGATAAGACTTGTACATATTACACTTGACCAAGGGTTTTTAGAAAAATTACATTTTTCTTAATTTAACAAAAATTCCTTTGGTGTTTTAAGAAATAGTAGGTCGTATAAACTTATCTCAATTTTCTTATTTGGTTTGTTTATCTGTTTATTTTCAGCTTGTCGGTAAAATGCCAGCACCCAAACATTTCGAAGAAGACGAGGTTCACACCTTTCCCCACAATGTCTGGTTCATCTGTACGAGTTATGTGTTCCCAGATGAAGAGATGTTGGACATGGTAATCCCGGAATACAATACAATCTTGGCTTTGTCGATTACCAAATGGATTCATCTGAACTGGGGAGATTCTGGGTTAAAATTATTCTTCAAAAGGGCGTATAAAAACTTGAAGTCTGGAGGATGGTTCATTCTGGAGCCGCAGGACATCAGAACCTATGGGAAATCGTGCAGAAAGATTGTGAGTTGAATGATTTTTCGGGCGAAAATTGAATCCCTTTGAGGAAATTTTGAGTCTTTTGCCAAAAGTCGGGCAAATTTTTGATTTCTGAGTTATGATAGTGCTGTTCATGGCCAAATAAAGTAATAATATTCTTTTTTCAGCCCTCTATGAAGTCCACCTACAAGTCCATTGAGCTGACACCAGACAAATTCTCGGATTATCTTATAAATGAAGTCGGTTTCGTCGAATGTCTTGATCTCGGAATCCCCAAAGCCAAAAGCAAAGGATTTCAACGCCCAATCCTCGCATTCAGAAAGAAGTGATCTCATTATTGTCAACATTTTTTCAATTTTGCATTTGTTCACTTGTTAAGTATGTTTTTTGTTATTTATCCCAGTTTTTTCTTTGAAGACCGGTGAAATAAAAAGTAAATTACAAATTTTGACAGTTAGAATTTGTTTTACAGAGATTTGAGGCTAATGAAATAACATGATAACTCAATATAGCCCATCCAAGACCATTTAGGCAATGATTTATTCATTTTGTGCAATATTGACCCCATTATCATCCCTCCTTTGCGGCCACGTTTCCCCAAATGGGAAACTATTGATCATAAAGCGAAACGACATGGATTCGGATGGGACTAAAGAGTCGTTGACCACAATCCCAATGGCAACTTACATTCAGTTGTTCGATAAATCAGATGGAGGCGGGGACAAGGTAAAAATTTGTTTTTATTTTTTTTAAAATAAAGGGAAAACAAAAAAATCGGCGTAAAGGGTCTACCGCTTCTTATAAATCGGATGAAAGTTGAGTTTTGACCATGTGTAATGTCTCCATTTCAGACTTCCTACTTCCGTCGACTTCTCCCTCACATCGCTCGACTTTGTCTTGTCTCCACGTTTATCGAAGGAACTTTCCGGATCTACAGTGAATCAACCCAACTCAACCAGTACTTTCAACATGTATGGCACATTTCTGAAGGGTTTGCCTCTGTTTTGGTGGTCTACCAATTCCTCTCTCATATAGTGCCGGTGTTTTTTATCATGTCAAGATATTATGTTGCTCCGGCCGTCATTGTATTGGGGGTTACTGTGATCGTCCAGGTCATACTGTATTACATTGTGGTCACCTTTACTTTTTTGGCCAGGTAAGGAGATCTAATTTCTGGAAAGTATGATACTTGAGCATCTCCTTTTTAATTCCAGGAAAATAAGTGGTGACTACCACTCCTATTATTATTTCTTATGCTTTCAGAGACATATCCGTCTTTGGCGCCTTGATTTTACTGTATGCCGAGACCTTGGAAGAGAAGAAATACTTTCTCTCCGGATCTCAAGAGGTCACCGATAACAACAGGCCAAAAGGATACCTGTTCTGCACTGGTCGATTCTTGCTGTTGTTCATGTTGTTCTCGCTGATAGAATATGACACTAGCTTCCTGCAGTTGGTAAGTTTATAAGTTATAAACCTTATAGCTTGAACGGTATTTTCCAACAAGTTTAACAAGTTTTCGTGGTGGAAACCAAAGTTAAAAAATACGGAGAACGAATTTATATGACACCCTGAATACATCTGTTCAGGCTATTTTACTAAATAATTTTTTAGCTGGACATAGTAATAGCCATAATTCTCCTTGTTTTTGTCACAATTGGCTATAAGACAACGGTCTCCTCGATTATTTTGGTGTTCTGGCTTCTAATGCTCAATTTTCTTTTGCATCCGTACTGGAAGAGCCAAAGTGGATTCGAAAATTTCGAAAAATATTCGTTTTATCAGACCCTATCCGTGATTGGAGGATTCTTGCTGCTGATTTGTTATGGCCCTGGAGGTGTTTCAGTGGACCATCATTATAAGAAAAAATAATTTTTTGACAGAAATAATAAATTTTAGAACACGTCGTAAAACGGGTATGTTTAAAAGAATTCCAAGAATTAGACAAGTAAATATCAATTTTCAACAGCTTTGACACGTCGGTTTGATTGGTCCAACGCCAGTAATCTCGCCTATACGTTTCAAAAGAAAATTCTAAAATTAATTTATTGCAAAGGTCATAAAAATACGCCTCAAGCGATGTAATAGATATTTTATTCAAACACATTTTTACATTTATGACCCAAATACTCTTAAAATCTTATAGATGTCTAAAAAATGCGACAGTTCCTGCCTTGTAATTGAAACAGACCCCAGTATCGACATAAAACGGGTTCCCAAGAACAATATAAGTTTCCTCATGCCCTTCCAATTTCAGTACACACTTTTCTCCATCTTTTTGGGCATAACTTGTATCCTTAATTTTGATGACAACGTCATTAAATCCAATTTTTATCGATGGAAGTTGAATGTTTTCACTTGGACAATCAACTTCAAATTTCCCATCGGCTCTTTGTTTAGAATTAGTGACTTTTACAATATAATTGAAGTAGATTTTGGGCAGTTTGATTCCGTCGTATGTTGTGGAGAAAATGGCGGAGGAATTAATTTTGGCGGTGTAAAATTGGAATTGGAAGAAATTGGCGGGAAGCTCCCAAAATCCACTGGGATTGTCATTGGCATTCAATACTTTCAACAAGGTTTTGTTGGTGTACATTGGATCGGAGTAATCAAACGCAAACGAGTAACCGCTGAAAAAAGATGGTTAATGTACATAGTAAGGGGATTTGAGGTGCGGACTCATTATTTGTCAGCCTCTGCACCCTTTCCAAAAACAAAAATGACACCCCAAACTTACTAATCCTTCAAATCGTAGTACATGCAAAGGTCCTTGCCTCCCATGAGTTCCAAAATCTGTGAGACCAATCCATGTTCATTGACCTGTTTCCTCGCAAATCCCAGTCTGCCTCCAACCCATACTCCATTGCTCTGAACAACTGGGTTCCCTTTTCCTTCAATTTTGGTCACAATTCCAAAATCGGCCAAGAAATAATTTGGCGGCTTGACAAAGATCATATCCTTTCCAGTGTAGCCGTGAACTACCGAAGAGCCATTATTAAATTTCTGACCGTAACTTTTGTGAAATTCGGTTGTTCGATTAATAAAATTGACTGATGTTGATGGATCGAAGGTATTGAAACGACCAGCTTTGTCGGCATAGATGGCAGAATCAAGGACAAAAGAGTCGGATGACGTTATGTCCAATATCATCCGGATTCCATGCCATTTCAAGTCGTTGAAGCCGAAGACGACGTTGAAATCGCCTCGTTCTGCGATTGAGACGGGAATTATGACTAGGGAAACGGTCGATAATATGAACAAGAGCAACTTCATTGTCTAAAAGATGATTTGTTAGGTGATAAAGACAAAATAAAATTGCATATTAAAAATTGTGTTGCAAAAAAACACTAAAGACACGGATTCATTTTTTTACATGACAGTGAATTTGACGCTTCACAAGATTTGTTGGTGCCATACAATTTGTCCTATAAAGTCTTGTGCATACAGGAAATCTAGACATCAGAACATGCGTATTTTATCTTGGTTTTCCAGGTTTATAAAGTCCATTTTTGTCACCGTTATCGCTCTTCAAAATACGATGCAAAGCGAGTCATCGTTGATGACCAGCTGTTGACTAATGTTTCTTATCGCATAAACTATGACTCAGTTTTCTTCTCGACCTCGTTTTTGGGCCAGATTTTGGGCAGGACTTTCTTTTTCTCCAAAATTTTTTCATATCAGATCTTTTTCAATCTGCGTCCCTAATCCGCTTCTTTTTTCTGTTGTCGTTAGTTCGAATAAACAGATGGGGAAGTATGATTTTAGCAACAACAAATTTCCCGAAACCAATGCGGAAATTTTGATCAAGACTCATCGCTGCCATGCCGAATCCGTAAAAATTTTTATTCCGTTCTTCAAAAATTGTGTCAATCAATTGGCATCAAGAGTAGAACTTTCTTTGCTAAAAAGGGTGTTACGGTGTTTTTCTTTTCGTTTCCATCCACTCGATGGTTGTGTTGGGGGATGCCGGAACTGCTTTGCTGCTTGCCACAAAGGACCAAATAAAGCAATCCATAATAATAATAAATTTGAAAACGTTTGCCAGTTTATTGATTTAACTATTATATATGTATACCTTCAAAATTGATTCACATGAAATGATCGAAGAAAGCGACAGTTCCATTGTTGTAGTTTAAACACACCCCAGTATCAATGTAAAAGGGGCTTCCCAAGATGAACAGGTCTTCATCAATGGCCTCCAGTTTCAAGATACAGGCATCCTTTTCTTTTTGTGCGTAGCTGACATCTTTAATTTCAACTGTAAGATTTTCAAATCTCAGTTTAATAGAGGGCAGGGGATTTGCTGTAGTTGGACATCTCACTTCATATTTTCCGTCCTCTCTTTGCTTGGCTTCAGTGTACTTTGTGATGTAGGTAAAGTGAGCTTTGGGAAGTTTAATGCCATCAAAAGTTGTGGTAAAAATAGCAGTCGTATCTCTTTTTGTTTTATAAGATTGGAAGGAGAATTTGTTGACGTTTAGCTCCCATAGTCCTTCAGCGTTATCTTTGGCGTCGAGGATGCCTCGGAGATCCTTGTTTTTGTACATGGGCTTGGGAAGGTCGAGAGCAAACCAGTAACC
Source organism: Bursaphelenchus mucronatus (assembly GCA_025436335.1). Taxonomy (NCBI): domain Eukaryota; kingdom Metazoa; phylum Nematoda; class Chromadorea; order Rhabditida; family Aphelenchoididae; genus Bursaphelenchus; species Bursaphelenchus mucronatus. The sequence goes on from CM046358.1 coordinate 7,687,792, forward strand.
ACTGGAAATGAGGTAAAATCAGTTATAATTGTGCAAGTGTTGTCTAACAATACAGGCAGCTAACAGTTTTATTGCATAATTCCCCGCTAAAATCAAAAGCAAAAAATATCAGAAACAACCTTACTCATCTCTCCTGTAGTAGTACATACACACATTCAGGTCTTCATAAGTCTCAAATATCTGTGAAACCAGTCCGTGCTTAGTCCTCTGTTTTCTGGCCAGTCCAATTCTTCCTCCAGTCCAGGTTCCATTACTTTGCAAGACTGGATTGTTTCCTTCAAATTTGCTGACAATTCCAAAATCTCCCAAAAACCAATAAGGAGGCTTTACGAAGACCATATCTTTCCCAACAGATCCATATACAGTACTCTCCCCATTACTGTATTTTGCTTCATATTTGAGAGTAAATTGAGAAGATCCCTTGGAAAAATTTATCGAAGAGTTTGGATCAAAAGTATTGTTACGACCGGCTTTATCGGCAAAGTAAGCGCTGTCGAGGACAAACGAGTCTTGAGCAGTGATATCAAAGAGCAATGGGAGTGCATGCCAACGTTGGTCGTTGAAGCCTAAGGCAACGTTAAAATCACCTTTGTCAGCCGAAGCAAAAGAGATGGTTGAAAGGAAGAATAGCGGTAAAAGTAGAAGATGTTGCTTGGTCATTATCTAAAATTAAGTAGATGTGGCAAAACGTAGATTTTTTTATTTAAAACAAACGACCGCATTTAACTGACAAAAAGGCCAAGATCATTAGATAAAAAATTACTTCGTTACCCAAAAACCCAGTATGTTCATGTTTGAAGCAGTCAAGGTTAACAAGGTTTCCTTTATAAGGAACAACCAGCCCTCTTAAGTAGCAGGAAAAGTTGATCAAAAAGCTTATCAGCCGTAATCACCACTGACGGGTCATACGGCAAAATTAAGTCGGCATTTCCGGTCGATTTGGAACGTACGAACCCCTAAGGGAACGACTGATAAACAAATGCAATGCAAGAAGATATGTCTTTTTTGTTTGGGCACTGAGTCATTAGACTACGAAATAAAGTTGAACCTTGAACACATTAAAAATGGGAGGGGATTCCTCAGCCTTTTCGGACATCAAAAAAAAGTTGTGTTGATAGATGAACAAATGGTCAGAACGTGCTGTCCATATGAAACAAACATGAACCAATCCAGAATATTCGTTTGAGATTTAAAATGTTAGCGCCATATTAGCTTCAGTTTCTCAACGGAATTGCTACAAATACGAAGCTCTGATTTCCTTCACATTTTGTTGCCAAGATCAACATAAGTTTCACAGTACTTAGGAAAAATTTTAGGTCGCCCTTTGCAAGCGCTACCGAGTTACGATCATCGGTGGCGGGATACTGTGGAAAATGTCCTCCACGATTCTTTTATTCCAAATTTTCCATTATCACTTTTTGCCGAATCTTTTCTACTCAAATAATATTTATGTTGTTTTTCTCGACCCGACTTCCTTCCCACCGGATACCCTCTTCTAGTCGACTTGGCTCGTTTTTCGGCTTTTTCCTCAAGCAGGCCTTTAATTAGGAACGAGGGGTTCGGTTTCGTCTTAAAGACGCAATAAGAATGAGAGAAAAGAGATTTGGCGGCCGAGTAAACGATATGCAAATTTATTGCGACAACTGGGTTGTCGATCCGGCGGAGAAAAGGTGACCTTAGGGTAAAAAAGATTTTTGGGGATTTTAACGTGAAAAATGGAAAATTGAAAATGTTATTTTGGCCGATCGTTTGTTTCTTAGAGCAAAACTATGCCTCGCATTTGGCCAAAGACAATATTTGTTTCCATCCAATGACTTATAACTCCCATCATTAACTTTTCGACTTTTTATGATTTCGTTGCGCTTTTTCTGCCCCCAAATAATCTGACCGCAGCATTTTGGCCATAAAACTGCCAAAAATCCACTTATGCGCCGACGGGTTTCTAATGTAATTTTCGTACATAATAGGCTTTTCAAACTTTGTGGCCATATTTCATGACCCAAGTTTACTCTGCTCCATAACTTTTTTTGACTTGAAAAATCTGCGATTTTATAAATTTTAGCTCACTTTTGCAGGTGGAATACTAATTTATACGCACCGTGGATTTAATTGGATTAAAAAGCGTTGAAGCGAAAGGTGTTTTGAATAAGAGGTTTAAAAATTTCTGGCAAGTTGCCAGGTCAACCTTATAAATATTAAAATTGTTATGAGGAGGAATGGACGAATAAAAAGAGCTTGTTATTTTAGCATCTGCACTTGATGTACATCTGCATAATCGGAGGGAGATTATTATTGTTCATAGAGTGGTCAAAAGAGGTGTTGCGCAATTATATTTCGCTTTTCGTTTTTGTAGGGAGGTTTTAGAAAAGAATTGGGTCATCATCTTTTAGAAGTCATTGATTGCCATGTGAGGTTTCCGTAGAGATCAGTAATTTCCAAGGAAGATACCAAACAATACCTTTATGGCAAAACACCCCTGTTCTTTCCGAACATTGTTTTTTTATAGGATTTGTTAGCAAAAATTGTTCAACATCCCGACCGAGCAAGAATAAAATATTATAGGTCACGCACTTTCTACAGCCGACGCCTTTGTCAATTTAAATTTATTTTTTTGCCTGTTTACCACCACTTGTCTCTAAACAAGCTCTTCGTAAAATGCTTTCAATGTCATCTCTTTTGTTCTTTTGATTCTCATCACCTCGGCTCAACCTTAATCCTCAAGTCATCCCGCTGCTCGGCATCCCTTCATCTTCCTGCAAAAAACCGTTGTAACTCTTGAATGGACAGCGGTTTCAAGTGCACTTATGGCCGTTTGCATAACATTTGTGACCGGCCTCGAAATGGAGACTTCTCCTTCCGCGCGCCGGAAAAGACCAAAGGGCCGCGTGCGGTGATTCTAGGTGAACCCAGGGCCAGGGTTTGACATCGAATAGGGCCAAATTTTCTCACGAAAGATTTTCCGGGTATTTTCAGGGGAATTTTACAGGGTTTGGCGTTGTTTGGTTATGCTGACTTTGCTTTAGAAGCTCACTTTTTGGAAGTTCTCGAAAGGTGAGGTTGCAGATTTTCCATAATTTACACTTTTTAGTGTAACGAGATATTTCCAAAAAAATTGAGTTGGCGCTTTCCAGACAAAGCCGAGATATTAATAATCTTTGTAGACGGGCCAATATGGCAATCAAAGAGAGAAAACCCAGAGAGTAACCCTTTTTTGATTGTGAGAAATTTCAATAAAATTGGCCAGTCGCATTTTGCGTATTTCCCTTTTATTATGTTTCTGGGGCTTTCACGGTTCACAAAAACATGTTGTTTACCCATCTACCCGCAAACATACGGTAATTACCCTTTAAATTACCTTAAAATCCGGTCGCCGCCTACCCCTCCCCTCCTTGTCGCCACTCCTTTAAGGCCCGTTCTCGTATGCAAATAGATAATTGTCATTCTGTTTCTCATTGTTTCCCTTTAAATTACCATCGTATGTCATAGCGGATGTGTCCTTTGAGAGATCTTTTGCACAATATGTTCATGTAGACCTTTTAAATAGGAGACGTAAATTATTCAAATTGTTTTTGAAAGCGGCCGCTTCTTGCCTTTCGGCCCATCCCAGGTGAACTGAGAAGGTTGGCAAGGAAAAGGGAAAACGGCGTGTTTAATGGGTATTTAACCTGTTTTTGGAGTGTGCTGTATATAAACTTTTGGAATTAGTAGGACTGCTAAAGTTGGTGTTGCAAAGCATTTTTGCTAAAAATAAGACAAAAATACCTTGAACTTTTTAAGATTGAGTTTTATGGAAAAACTTTCTAAAAATTTTGTAAACTTTTGCGTAAGACTACAAATAAATATAGGGCATATAAAAAATATTTTCTTTTCCGCGAAAAAAGTTCAAAAATGTGGTCGGATAACGTTTTACCCTTTCTCCTCACTTTCACACTACCTCGTCTGCAAAGACGATTGAATATCTCGGTTATCCCTGAGATTCAGGGACTAATATCTTTCGGAGGCTACGAACTGCCTATATACAATATTTGGGAAAGATTTGACTAGAAGCGGCATGTCCCATTGTGAGCTATACCTAAAAAATCAATGCGTTTCATTTGTGAAATTTACAGGATCCCAATACATATAAATACGTTTTATTTTCTCTTTACCTATTCCAAGCCTCCAGATGTTTTCTCACTATCCATCAAATCGAATAACCTTCCAATTTTCCGCCCATCCAATAGAATCTCCATAAAACAGTCCATTCAAGTCGGGGGACAAAAGCCCTTCTTCTTTACAACATTAATTTACTGTAGAAATCGTAAAAAAATTGCGGATAAGAGCGTTATAAAAGGTCTTCACTTCCTACTGCGCGCATCCATCTGGCCATAGGTAATTGGGCCGAGGAGGACGGGGAGTCGAGATATTATAATTTATATGCAAATTTTACAGTTCTCGGGGATCTTGACCTTGGTTGTGGAAAGACGTGTGAAGGACAGGAATCACAGCAACATAGAACATTTGTGGGTTTAAGAAGAATAATTTTATGGCCCGACAAGTAATTTTTCAAGGGAAATTATTAATTTTTTGAATATCGTGGGGATTTGATGACTTTTGTATATTGTACTAGGTTTGTTTGAAGCGTTCGTTAATAATTTTCTTTCGAGCTTTTATTTTTTATCTAGTTTTTCTTGAGCCGCTTTTCCTATCTTAGTCCATAAAATTTTTGAATTTCTGATTTTCCGCGATAATTTGGCATTGTGTTGCAAACGCTGAAAATTATCCCAGAGTCTGTGAAATTGTTTATCAAGTTATTTGTTAATAGTTTTCAACGCTTTTGCCGTGTCTCTAAACATTTATTCAACAAATTTGCTCTTCCCATTATCCAAATCCAGCCAGCCTACTTCCCGATATCCCCTTCTTCTTCCCTTTTTTCTTATCTTGCTTCGGACATTTGGGTGTGGCCTTGAAATTAAGATTCCTTCAACGACGCGCTTAAACATTCACAAAGCGCGAGGATGCCCCACAAAAAACCCCTCCGCCAATCTTCGCCCAGATGCAGTCGGCCGGAAGAAAAACTTTTTCGGCCGAATTTTAATGTAGCGGTGTAATGTTATATATCGAACCGAAATTGACTTCTCCGATCCCGTTTACTGGGCCTTTGTTTTTTGTTTGGGGCGTCTACTTCTGACAGGAATTTAAAAGAAGATGGAGGAGGGAAAAATGTCACAAATGTTGTGACAAAGTTCTCGCCTCGACGTGACAATGGCATTTACGGTCGAGAAATAAAGTTTAGTCTATTTTCAGACGTTAAGAGTGTAAAATATACGGTAGCTAAAAACGAAAAGAAAATTTGAGCTGCTTTTACGATAAAAAAATCTTTTCTAAATGTCGGCTGATCGTCGAATACCTTAGTTGCGCACGCAAAGGAAAAGTAAAAATTTTCAGCAGTCGATGTACGACTTAGGTAAAGCATTTACGCCAAAGTTTCCGTATTTCTGCAAACCTAATCATGACAATAAAGACACAATTTTAGGCGTATTGCAAATACTTCCATTGAATTTTAACTTTTGTTTTGGTACATCACGTATTGCCTGCAAATTTCGTTCATTCTTCTATTTAATTTTGAATTTTTTCTCCCCTAATTTTGGGTAATTTAAATTCGAAATGAGCCGTTTTTCATGCCAAATAAGATTAGGCCATGTCCAAAATAGGGAATTCCCGACATTCCCATGATCTTTTATCCCCAAAAAACGCCTGAGACCAACGAGTTTTTAGGCGTTTTCCAATGAAATTTTGGCTGTTCGGCCGCTTTTTTCATTGTTTGTATTGGCGAGTTTTGGGTGACTAAATTGGGTTTACATATTTTTGGCGGCAACAGGAGATGAGTGATGTGAAAAGGATGTTCTGGGTTAAATATTAGGGACAGAAGAGCATTTTGGGAGGTTTTCAAAAGCTTTACCTGATGGCTATGTATAAGATAAAACACCGAAAGTTAGAGAAATTGAAAGTAAATTTTAACCTTGGAGAGCTTAATGGCAAAAATAAAGCCCAAAAAGTTTAATACCAATTTGCTTGCTACTCGTTGTTCTTCGAAAATACCTGATTTAAGTGATTTTGGCGGAGAAACGGTGATTTTCGTAATTTTTGGCCCTTCATCCCAAATTTTTTACCGCTTTAATGCAAAGCAAAACTGGAAAAACAATTTGTGATCTTTTTACATTACCTCATTATTTTTTGTTACTCGCTTTCACTTTTTTTAATATTATTTCACTTGACATTGATCAACAAAAACTGCAATTTTTTCTATAAAATCCCCATTTTTTTCATTGTTTATACTCATAACCCTCTTTACCCATCTCACAACTTATTAAATATTCCAAAGAATTTTCGTACGCAAATTTATTTCCATTTCCCTTCTCGGTCTCCGGTTGCATGATATTCCTCCGTGACATGACGGATGAGTGGAGGTCGTGACATTTCGTCGTGGGCTTCGAAATTCTTCGAACGTTTTTAATAAAAGTCTCGGAGCTCCGAAAATTGGCGTTTGTTCGAAATTTTGTGATTTTTCAGATTTAATAAAATACGTTTTTTATCCATAGAATTCATAAACTTTAACGCTTTTCCAAAATTTGTAAAATTCTGAGTTTGGCAGAAAAATTGACATGAGCAAGATTTTTAAAATTTTTAAATCAAGATAACTTTTAGAATTCGTACATTTTAACGTTTTTTGCCCATAACTCGGATAATTTTAAGTTATTTTTCGATAATTATGTGACAAAGCTCTGCACTCCCATTTCTAAGTGCCTTTTGAGTATTCTCATACGTCTATTATCTAAATGTATATCTTAAATTACATTATAATTCCCCCTACTTTTAAATAATTTACGTTTTTCCCATAATTCTCAACGGTTATTCGAAACTTGACCCTTCTCTCGACTTATGGGACTAAATCAAATTTCTCGGGCATGAGACAGATTTGGCGGAGTGACCGCCGTTTTTGGCACTTTTCCATTGGCGGCAGCTAATTTGATTAGGGACCGGGTCGAGGCCCATTTCCTCGAGATTTATGAGTCGTTTTTGTTTGGTTATTACCAAGAGAATTTGAGTAGTGCTATTTTTATTAAAGACTGGTCATTTTTGGGGAATTGTAAAGGGGTCTGTAAACAAATTTAAAGGTTTTAGCAATTTTTGAGTTTGGCCAGCTGCGATCTAGGCTAGGCTTTAACACATACACTTGAGAGTTTTGTTGGTAAAATACGATATGTGTCAATTTATACCATGCTTTTTGTTACGAATTGAGGCTTAGTAGAAAAATAAGAATTTAAAAATTATCCACGAGAATTGCATAAAGTTAAAGCCGGAAGGCTTTGCACAATCGTCTCCCACTTCTTAATGCCAAATAAGTTATCGACTGGTCGTAAATCCCCTCCTTTTCACTTAAGCGAATTGGTTTTAATTTCCAAAAAATGCCCGAATTCTTTCGCCCCATTCATTGCGCTCACCGAAATTAGCATAGTTTACGGGTGCTGCGCAAAGGGAAACTTTTGCGCGCAACGCACTCTTTAATTATAACTGATGAAAATGTGTGGGAATTGGGTTGGAGCACGCCATTAAGCAGATTTTATGCAAATTTACTGGCCAATGGGGTTGGTTTCTGAAAAGTTAATCGATTTTTAAAAGTTTTTCATGTTTTTGTGCACAACTTATTTCTCCACAGTTACTTGATGACTTTTTCGAATTATGAAAATTTATGCAATTTTTTTAAAATTAACACGATAGTACTAAGCTAATGTCCAAGCTGTTTTTACTTCGCATTTTGTATTTTTCGTTTAAAAATTTTATAAATTATGCAAGTTTTTGGAATTATTTTAATTTTGGTCTTTCAATATGTAATCATGGCCGCAAATTTTACCATTTTTTTGCTTTATTCAAATTTTTTTTCAGATTTCCAAATTTCCCCCAAAAATCAAGCTCTCTCAATTTTGTCATGAAGTAAAATGTCATATCCATCGATGAAGTCTCCCTCATCTCGATGAATGCCATCCTCTTCTTCTTTTTGATCTACTCGGCCTATGGCCAAGACATTGAGTTTGTGGACACTCCCCGTTTATTTGAACCGATCAGAGTTCGTCCGATTGGTCTGGAAAGGGGAAGATTATATTATTTTCATCTGGAAATACGACCGGTAGATGTGTTGCCTGGCAAGGAAGAGAGCGAGTGGCGGAGGATTCTCACGAAAAGCGAACATATCGGGAATGAATTTGAGTTTGGGTGTGAATGGGTCACAGCCACGGGAATTTACAGGATTAAAGTCAGTTCTTTTAGATTTATTATGTTTGAGTTTTTTTATTAAAAGTCTTCAAAATATTTCTCAAAATCTATTTTTGTAGGCAAACGAAGAGAACTCGACCGCCTCAATAATCTCCCCTTCATTACGGTTACTAAAGTCATCAGCATACATTCGACCGCGCCTTGCCCTAAGGGAGGATTCCATTTTCCCGAATTGTGATCGGGATTATGACTTATCTTGGACTCTTCCCAACTGCTCTTTAGCCTCAAAATCCGACGAATTTCGAGTCAGAGTGTCGGCGGTGGATTCAGCCGGCGCTGAACTTTATATGGGCGAATTTAAAGCGTTGACCGAGCCACCCAGAAGTTTTGGGATCTCTTGCAGTCAATTTGATATTATCCATGAGAAATTTTGCTTTGAACTGGTTTCGTTGCATTCATTTAATCAGCAGTTAGATTTGTGGGATCGGAAATGCGTCAATACGGAGCCAGGTAAGAAATTTGAAGATACGGCACCGAAAAATAGTACTGAAAGCCATAGATATTGAATGTTTTGAAAGTCCAAAAAATCAAAAAAAAATAGTTCAGCAAAAATGCCTCGTACAAGTAAAATTAATAGTCTGCCATTTTAACTAAAATTTCATTCCAAAATGCCCTTTTTTATCTTTCTTCTCCTGTCATGTTGATTCTTCCCGACATTCTTTTGAGCCGTAAAATTTGCGGCTCATTTCCCTCGGGAATACGAAAAAATTTTAATTTCGACGGCAATTATAAAACGAATGCCGTTCGTTGGGAGATATGGAGGCTAATATTAAACCGAGTCAAGATGGACATACGAGATTTGAGGGAGTAATACGATCATAGAGAGTGTAAAGCGAAATTGGAAAAATATAGTCGAAAGAGTGTGCGTGTAATAAAAAGACGGACATGAAGTAAAGTCCCAAATTTCTACTATATATTTTTAATTTAGATCATATTTTACCCTCTAATCTTTTCAGTCCAACGAATCGACGGTGGGTGGTCGCTTTGGTCCGAATGGTCATCGTGTAGTCGCTCTTGTGGAAAGGGCCGTCGAAAACGACGCCGCGAATGCAACAACCCAAAACCCCTGAGGGGAAAGCCTTGTCCGGGGAAGTTGATTGAAACCCAACAATGTAACGAACACAAATGTCCAATGGAAGTCCGAGCGCCGCCAAACTCCACCATGAATCACTGCGAATGTGGTTGTGTGTTGACAGAGATGAGTGGAAGTCTTTTTGCACGGGCTTCCAGATTCTGTTTGAATCAGACGTTGCATTGGTTGGTCCCGGCAAGGTATTTGGCCAAATTGAAGTTGGTTTTTGTTGATCAATTGGCTGAGGATCAGGCAATTCGAGTGTTTGGAAAAGAGGGGGAGGCAAGTCATTTTTCGAATTATTTTTTCCGATATTTTTGTAGTTAAAAAATGAATAAAGAAATCTTTTTTTTTCATTTTAAGTTTTACTTTTCAGGAGTCCTTCTGGCTCAACGCTGATGCCCAACCTCTACCAACTACCCTCACATTAAGCCTTCAAAACGATATAAATATTGTGTTAACAGCAACGGGTCAATCGGCGGATAAAATGACCGGAGCTTTCATTGACTATCAGATTATTCCAGGTAATCCATTAAAACTGACACTCATCGTATTTTACACTCATATCATACACGAAAGCTTTTTCCGTATTTTAGAGCCCTCAATTACGGCGAATGGAATGGAATATTCGGCATTTTTGGGCAATCGATTTGTTAACTGTCAGACTCGACAATGCCATGCTTTTGTTACAGTAATGTCGTTGATTGTCTGTCTATCAGCAATCGTTACATTTGTGGTGGTACCACCATTAATTTGCTCATTTGTGACCAAATATAAAGCAAAGAAAAAGAAGAACAAGTCAGCACTTCTTGGATCATATCAGTAAGTGGGGTTTTATTGATTTGAGGTCTGGAATACGGGCTGTGAAGTTGAAACTATAAATCGGTGGTTCTAGATTTGAGAAAAACTCGTCGTTTGGATTTAAATAACGTCATCAGAAATTTGTGAACAAAATTTACCAAAAAATTGGCTCTTTTTGCAATTTTGGGCTAAAGCAACATTAATTCTGTTCGACTCAGGGGCTATCCTGTAAATAATGTCTGTTTGCATTTTCAGCGCTGATTCCGATATGATTCGCTCCGGTGGTACGGATTCCACTCACGTGTCTTCCAATCCCCCAACCGGAAAGCCCCCTCTTCCACCAGATCGTCAAATTAATGGAGGCACTCAAGTCGTCGTTGCTCATCGTTCCATTGGTGTTCAGCGTTCGTTACAAACAACTCCTCGAACTCAACGATCGGCCAGAGAAACCCCAATGCCGAATGCTTCGATCGCTTCGGTCGACTTGGAATACGATTACTATGATCCGCCAATGCCGGGAAGTTTCATTAAACCGGCGCTTCCGGAGATTGATATCGATGATATTGTTCATAAGGAGACTAGTGGATGGCTGGATAGTCCACCAATTAATGGAATTAATGGAGTTGGAAATGGGGTCAACTTGGGCGAGTAGAGGAGATATTCGGTTACTTTAGAGGGCAACACTCTTGTAGTGTCTACAAAATATCGTCTATCTTGTGATACCTTTTGTCTTTTTTGACTAAGTTTTAGTAAATGTAAAATACGTTGAGCCTCACAAATCTCAATTTGCAAAATTACGTTCCTGTTGCAAAATTTCACGTGGTCATCTTATGTTTTCAGAGCGCTTTTGTTTCATATATTCCCATACTTTGAGTTTTATCTTTTACATGGTTACCACATTTATGGACACATGTTTTCTTCGGCTTTTTATCGAGATAAGCCTTCATTCACTGATTATTTTAAGTTCTTTGATTTGTTTGCTGAAATTTGAAGACTTCAAACACATTGCAGCGAAATACGTAACGTGCGCTTTTGGTGGAATCGTATTTTACAATGTATGTCATTAGTTCTGTATTTTACTATGCTTTTTACGTCTAATTATCTAATTTCCTTCAAAATATCACCTGTTTTTATCTTCGGTCTATCAGAATACCTATGGATTCCACGTGAATCTTTCCTTCTTTTCCTACCGTACCTGCACATACGAGTATATTTTTATCTGTACAAAAATTAACGTAAATTTAATTTCTAATAAATTGTTATGTAACATGGTGGTCTCGGATGGCTGAAGTACAACAAAATCTCCCATTTTACTTTGTAAACAATGTTTTTTCTAGACGGATTTTATAATTAGGGTTTTTCAAGAAGACAAAACACGCTGATTAGGGACAGTACACGATCAAGTGCAGACGAAATGTCAGGCGTTTGTGGGCTGAGGTCAAATGGAAAAGAATTTCAATTTATTCACATTAATAACATGTAAGATATCATAACAAAGCGTAAAAATACAACAAGTTCAACCGTCTAGAAAGTTGAACAATATGTCATCTGAAGAAAAACGATGACATGACAAAAATGAATGAGAAACAGGGAACGTGGGGAGTTAGCATTACGCCACACAGAGTTCTTTGCTCAAACTGACATGAGTCAAAATTTTACAAAAATTGGGAAATAGTGACCACGCATTAAGGCATTTCAAAAAACAATCTTTTTGGAATGTTTTCAAGTCCACTCAACATCATTGAATTAGTTTAGCAATCGTATGGTATTTCAAAAACACACACAGATCATAAATGGCATCAGACACCGTTCATTAGCGCGTTGTAATAGTTTTGCCGAGGGGCTTAGTCTAATCAAAAATGTTCCTTAAAGGGCTCCATAAAATGCCTAAAGAAGGTACACTTGTTGGTGCCATTATGGCCTTTCCTGTTTTTTAAAAACAAGTCCTCAACCTTACAAACGGTCATGAAGAGGAACAGTAGATAACTGCTTAGCTATATATAGTAATATTACCGGAGGACATCGGTCATCAATTACAAACCCATTCTCCGGTAATCTTTTGGATTACATTTCTCCGACCTCTTATCTCAAGTAAACAAATCGATTCCCCCATCGAATTTTGCAAAACCTACAAATAAATATTACATAAACTGATTTTTTTGGTCCGTGTGCCGGTCAAAGTCTCGCCTCCAGCAGTTAGATAAGCCTTGGGCAAATTAAAAGACTATTCCAGAATGGTAAGACATTTCAGCTGTACACGGTTAGGAGATGAATAATCTGAGCGTGTGTGGAGGGATCACGGGCAGAGAGCTGTCAATTTGACGACTTCAGAGAGAGAATGCAATTGATAAATGGCGTGATGCAATTGGCTCTTGTGCACTTGAAGTGGTAATCTTGAAGTTGTGTTAGTAGAAAAAAACCAATAAATTTTAAAAGTTCGGAAAAAAAAATTTTTCTTACCCTCAAAGAACAAGGCGATTACAAAAGTTACAAAAAATAATGCAACAAACTTGCAAGAGACGTAACTAAAAATTTTGAATTTTAAAGATGAATAAACAAATATCATCTATGCCTGGTATTGGACACCAATAAAGGTCGGCAGATATCAGATAAAATTTCGAACTTATCCGTTAATAATCGATGTTCACGAGACCATAGCAAAACAAGGAACCCGCTATGAAAAAGGCACTTTGAGCAGATATCATCCTCTGTAGACATAAAGGATTCTTCTACGACCTTGAAAGCCCATCTTCATGCCTTGATTTGCAACGCATCAATGTACTTCACAAAGAAATTGAGGTAATCTTGATAAACGCCGGGGCAAGCCTTCCATTGCGAGTTTCGTTTTCAAACTAAAATAATCAGCATGCTTTCCTTCGGTGCTGCTTTTTTAATTTTTGTTGAATTTTGTCATAAAATCTTTGCAAAAAGCTGTAGTTCAGATTTTTCATAACCTTTTCCAAGTATCCAAAACTTAGTAGTGCAAAGGGATGATATTCGATCAATTCATTCTCTTTCACTTTAGAGCTCATAGAACTCGTCTGCAAACCGCCAATCAGTATCGTACTTTCGATCAAACAAACAATCTCCGAAAATAGCCGGCGGCTATCAAAATTTCTTCTAATAACGTTCCAATTTCACGTGAACCCCCTTCTCAACGTCCTCATGAATTATCATCTTCTCTGGACTCTCTAACTTTCTAGTCACCTCTCCTGGCCTTTATGCAAGGTTATCATCGCGAAACGCGTCAAAATTTCCATAAACCCCGCCCCGAAAAAGACTGATTTTAGGTGTGCTGAATGCGTGTTCAGACCCCATTTCTCGGCCTGGTTATCCTGGTCTTGGTTGTTTATTCTTTACTTGTCTATAACAATTGGCATTTGTGGCTAGTAGATTACGATAAAGCGGAGAACGAGGCCAAGCAGGAGCTGATTCGGCTGGCCAAGCGGGTCAAAATCCAGGAGGACAAAAAGAAAAGTAAGTGGAGTACAAAAGTGGAAAGGAAAAGCGAAAGTTTGAAGAAGTTAACAGTTTGGGGAGATTGGGTTGACGGTGTAGATAGAATCAAATGGTAAAATACCGCTGATGAAGAAATATGGGTTCTTTCGTGAAGGTATAAAGTAAATTAATTGACTGCAAAAATTTTTGACTAAAAATTACAATTTCTTGTTAAACTTGTAAGCTATAAATCACATGCACTAGACAAAATTGTCTTCATTTTACCACGTTTCATCAAAATCTGAACGCCACACTTCAAGCTTTTCCCTTTTTCTGTACTTTGCTTTCGAAACATTTGAATTCCCAGCTTCCATTTCAAATTCCAGATAGCCTAAACTGACCCTAAAACACTGTTGACCTTGACACTCCGCTAAATTCTATTCCTTTCGTTTGGTATACCCTTTCTCATGACTCATTTTCCATCTCATTATAACTCCTCTATTCAAACCCATGATAATTTTATATCAAAAATTCCACATAAGGTTTTGCACTATTTTTGTTCGAATTCAACTGATTTTTATCCAAAACCGAATCAATCAGTGATATCAGTGACGTTGCCACGGGCGACGTCATCGATGGACAGGTTTTTTGAAGGCGACGAACGTTTTTCGAACGGGCGGAGTTTATATTTTTTAAAGGAAAAATTTGTTATGGAAAGTGTTATTTTGAGAGAAATTAAGGCTTGTTTGAGAGGGAACTAGTGACATTTTATTTTTTTTTTTATTTGAAAATGCATATATAGTAAACGTTTATTTATAGGGTTCCCAGAACGTGAAGACATCTTTGCGGCCTTTTCTTTGGATCGAGCTCAAGTCGAATTGAATAAAAAGGCTAGCAAAAGCGTTGGACTTAACAAATTTCAAGGGTAAGTATACCTAAGGAGCATAGAACTGCCTTTTCTTTAAAACAATAAAAAATAGATGCCGTTTTTACGATTTTTTCGGTATCTCCCTTTACACGTCAAGTACAAAATTTGTTTTTCAAGCCTGAACCTGCCATTTGCTTGTGCCTATAATGCATATATTATATTATGAGATTGTTTGCACTCTGACCACAATAACGTATCCAAATATATCCTAGATTATTGTACTTTTCCGTCACATCTGATTTTCATTCTTTGTCATCTTAACCCCCGACCTATGATAAGGTGTATGTGTGGCGGCTGATCCCCAACTTATTCATTTTTTTATAAAACTGTAAGCTGCTTAAAGTCCCATACGTGATCATCACCAATTTCTCGACTTTCTGAAGCGTTTGGTGAGGGTATTAATCGGGCATTTATAATCGCCATATCAGACGGGTATATAAAGTAATATTTAAGAGAAAAGAAGTGCTGTGAACGAGTCTCGCTTAGACTCAATAGGAGGCTTAATATCTTGTCAAAATATTTTGAAAGTTATTTTTTCAGAGAATGTGCTCAATTCAACGTGTTCATGTTCCCGCCCCCACCGAACTCCTCCATCTGGACGCGAGCCATCCAACAGGGCCTGCACAATTCGCGGTACCGCACCGAGCAGGCGCGCGATGCCTGTGTTCACAGTGCCGCAATCGACAATCTCGACCAGTATCGGTCCGCTCTGTCCCGAGTCGCGCCCGAGGATAAAATGGTCCTCTTTGTTCGGGAGCCGGCCAGTAATTTCCCAGCAAACTTTATGGTGTTCGGCCAGCATATATCGTAAGTTTTGTTACACTTTAAATCTCCAAAGATTGACAGGGACGTCAAATTTTGCAAGTTTTTTCTGGAAGACCGTGATAATGAAAAAAATAATAGGTATATAAAGATTACTTTCAGAGGTCCCAACGGCGTTTTTCTCGACATTCCCGCCAAATTTAACTCATCGTATCTTCCTGATCTCGACTATTTTAATCCTAATGTAAATCCAAAAAATAAAAGTAAAAACAAAAAATCCCGTTTTAGTACTTCCTACAACTCCATATCTTCAATGTGGAGCGCAATAAAGCGATTTACAAATCGATAATTGAAAAGTGCACAACAAATTCCACCTATCATAATATAAAATGTTCGCTTACTGATTTTTCGGACGATATTGATGCGAAGCCAGGTAAGGAGTGGTATTATACAATGAGCACGAAGCCTTGACCAAACGTTTAAAAAATCAAATTTATTAGTTGTGGAAAAAACCGCTTTTCAGCTAAATTTACTCTGATCACCTACTCAACACCGTACAAATTCTTAAAATCTCTCTACTTATCTCTCAAAGTCGGATCCATCCCCGTTATAATCGCTGAAAACTACCGTAATCTCCCACTATTTGATATGATTGACTGGTCAAGAATTCTCCTCAGACTTCATCCTAATCGGGTTTATCTTCTATTTGAGTTCCTTGACGATTTAACGCTAGAAAAAATCAAGAACTTGCAAAGAAATTCGAGATTTGTCTTTGAAAATCACCTGGCTGATAGTTATGGTAAGGTAGAGTTAATGCGGGTTTAATAATTTCTTTAGTTCTGGTCAGAGCTGTCTTATCAGCAGTGCGATTTCGAATGCAAATCCCGGCGCCAATTGAAAACCACGAAGTTGCGAAGGAGTTTTTTACCAACGTTCCAAAGAATTACGTGGTCAAAGAAAGAGTTAATAATGATAGAAAATTGAGCAGCGTTTTGGTAAGCCATTTTTATAATTTCTACACGGTGTTAGTCCTCTAATTAGTAGGACCTGAAAATTGATATCGCGGCTTCTGCCTTGATTGGTCTAATTTTCTAGCCCGGGTTACTGTAAAATTTTTCTAATTTTTTACTTTTTAGAATAACCACATTGCCTTCAACATCAATCCAACTTACATCGATAAGCACTCAAAATTGGACACTCTCTACGAACCCGTTTCATCCTCTTTTTCATGGTCAATCTCCTATAACATCAAAAACCAGACTATCTCCACTATGACCGAGAAATTTACCATCATTCTTAACGCTTTCAATCGAGATGAACAACTGTTTGTTGTCCTCAGAAAACTAAATAATTTGCGGTACCTTATGTCAGTCATTGTGGTCTGGTGTGATCCTTCTCGAGAGCCATCTGAGGGCAGTAAGTGGCCACAACTTCATGTGCCAGTTCACTTTGTTCAAGCCAAGGAAAACTCGTTGAATGAGAGGTTTCGAGCGCTGGATTTGATTGAAACGGAGGCTGTTTTTAGTATGGATGATGACTTTGAAGTGGATAATGAGATCATAGAATTCTCTTATCGGTGAGTGGCCAGTTTATACCCCCCCCCCCCCTCTCAGCATTACGTATTTTATTAAAATTACGCTTTTTCCATTTTTGACCTTATCTTTGCCATTTTTTAAAAATTTCCCTCTTTTTCTCTGACCCAGATTTCATTCCAGGGCATGGCAAGCCAACAGAGAAACTCTTGTTGGCCCGAATTCTCGTCTCGCAATTTTTAATCAAAAGCAAAAATCAGTCAAATATTTGACTGAAAATGAATGCATGTACAATATAATTTTGACGAGTGGCGCCTTCTTTCATCGAAGCTATTTGACCGCTTATTGGGACGACAGATACAAAGAGGTCAGAGAAATGGTCGATTCCAAGAAAAACTGCGAGGACTTGGCAATGAACTTTTTGATACAGCATTTGTCGAGGAAAGGAGTCATCAAAACAACAAATTTATTGAAAAGCAGGTGAGAATAAAAGTTTTTTTGAGTAAATGGAATTTTCAATCATTCTTAAAATACGTTTCATAAACTTTATGAATTTCTCCGAGGGCTCCCACCAAACAAAAGTTAAATCAGGCTTATCTCGATTATCACTAACTTTTCAGTGGGCGCTTCGAAAAGTCGTCCAAACTTTCCCTTCGATCCAAACATTTGACTGATCGAGTTGAATGTCTCCAATTCCTCCGAAAATTCTATGGTTACAATCCGCTGATAACTTCTGAAACACGCATTGACTCGCTGCATTATAACCATCCAGATAATCTAAAGTGTTACAATAATGTTTGAATTTCATTATTTTTTATGAGTTTTGATTTGTACGGGTATTACTGAACTTTTAATGACAAGAAGATGCAAAAATTAATTTTTTTATTAAATTTCCGTTCATAATAAATAAAATAGTCGTAAAAATACTTGGTGACCTCTCCGCTTCCGTATTTTACAAAAAAATGGCAAGGAATGCCTAAAATACTCTTTTGTTTCCCTAAAAGGCACCGCACGTCAAATCGAAAAGGGAAGTCTTCAAGTTGGCGATTCATCTTTGGTACTTTGCAACATCGAAGAAAAGTCATTTTTGGGTATCTAAACTTGCCATTTCTTGTCAGAATGTGCTGAAAAGTATCGCAAATTGTTGGAAAAAATTATTTTATTGTGGTTTGGAAGTTATTTTTCGTTTTCCGTCAGATACTGGTTATAAACGTAAATCAAGAAAAAAGGCGGCAGCTAGAAAAATAATTTTTCGCATGTGTTGCGAAGTGTCAAAGACGAATCGCCAACTTGAAGAATTCCGTCTCTCTTGCTTTTTCGATTTGACGTGCACCGCAGTTTTATGTTTGTCCCTCTCCTCTTGTTTGTGCGTCCGACTGCAGAGAGAATTTGAAAAGTGAAGGAACGAGAGAGAGAAAAATAAACGAAGAGAGTGCACGTCGTCTCGCTCTCTCTTTGTTTTTTCTCCCCAAAATCCGGGCGACTAAAGACTTTTACGTGAGGTTGGAAAAAGAATGGTTGGGCATCTCTGGGGTCCATGCATCCTCAAACGGACAAATCTTTCGCCTTTTACTAAAGATTTCCGTGCATGGGCTCGCTTATGAGTTCTAACAATTTTTGGGAGTCCATTCTTCGGAGTGGACTGATTATTGATGGTAAAACAAGTATAAGCTCATGGATAACGGTTTCTTCGTAAAATACGGTACACAAGTAAGCAATATTTATTGTCTCAACATCCAAGTTCCATAATAATATTAAAAAAACGTTGGAAATTTAAAAATCGCCTCCAGTCCTCCGCTGGTTTTGATTTCTGGCTTTTCGCTTTTGAAAAACAATGGGTTTATCTTTCTTGCTGGACTTCACTTTGAGGACTTTTTCTCCGAATTGGGTTTCTGACGGGTCTTCTTCAATTTCAAAATCGAGTTCTGGTTTGGCCGTAGTGTCGGGTAGATCATCGTACACTGGCCTGAAATTTTCTTGATAAAATTTATTTTTACACTTACTGTGCGTGCTGTTCTAGCTCAAAATTCTTTGGGATTTCTGGTTGCTTTACCACTGGAGTCCATTTCCCAAGTCCATACGCTGACTTCTTTGGTTTCTCGGCTTCTTCTTCCGTCAGTGGAGCATAAACCGTGCATTCAGGCCTTGGTTGATCTTCTGCTTCCTCTTCTTTGACCTCTTCCTCTTTAATTTCCTGATCCTTTCTTCCGCTTGTAATCTCAATGAGTCCTTCTGGAGCCTCTGAATTCACTTTCCCGTCATTTCCGTCATCAGCCTTCCCTATCCCCACATTTTTTATATTATCCTTGGTATCAGTTGGTGGTGGCGGAGGTGGAACTTGTGCTGCATATTGTTGCATCTGCATTTGATATTCATACCATTGTTTGTAGTACTCTTGGTACTGTTCGTTGTATTGTTTCATGGCTTCTGCATTCTCAGCTTCCCTCTTTTTCTTTTCTTCTTCTTCTTTTAGGCGGTTCTTTTCATCTTCGATTTGTTTTTGAATTTTTTCGTAGTTCTGACTGTACTCTTCGGAAGTGTAGAAGATCGTGGGGACTTCCCAGAGGGTCTCTAAAAATATTTTAAAACATTAAAAAAACAAAAGCAAATTTTGGGAAAAATTGTTTGAAATTATCTCAACAAAAGATCCAACCGATATTTAGCATATTACTAGTCATAAAATTGCAAATTCAGAGTTTTCGATCCTATTAAAATTTAAAATTTTTTAAAATATGCAAAAAATCTCACCTCCGGAGAAGATATTCCAATAATAAAAACCTCCATTTGCCTCAGCCTGGACCCATTCTATAATTTCTTCTTCTTCATTACGATTCCAAAACTCAGAAGTTGCTGCTGTTTTCTTTAACTCTTTCAATTTCTTTTTTCGCACCTTCAATTCTTCTTTTGGATCTAGCTTTGGGGCTTTCCGTTTGGCTGGAGCCGGTATCCCACTTCCCTGAGTTGGGGCCGATGTTGTTGGGAGAACTCCGACCATTGGTGGGGCCATTGAAGCCGGAGTTGGAACTGAATATCCATCTCGTTCCATTGCGACTCTGGCCGCGGCTTCCATGGCCACAAGAGTCGCATTAAGGTTGGCTTGCTGAAAGAAAAGTGAAAAGAAATAAAAGTTTTAGCAAAAAATGTACCCTAATTTGGTATCAAAAAGTATCATAGAGACGAAGACCTTCCTGCATCCTCAACTTACGTCCTTATCCTTCTGTTTCGTCTTCTGTCCCATTTCTCTGAGCCGTTGTTGGACCATAGCTTTATGTTTTTGACCCATTTCATGATGTTCAATGGAGGCTCGGTTATCTCCAAACCATACTTTACAGATCTCACAGAACTTTTTGGCCGATGACTTCCAATATTCCGTCATTTTGAGGGATTATATCTAAAATATAATGGTAAATTAGCTAAAATACGACAAAATTATTACTCAAAAATATCCTGATGTAACATACGGATAAATCAAAACCTTCGTATTTTACAAGCTTTTCCTGTTAAAAAATGTATAACTCTGGGCAAATCAACCAAAAATTTTTCACCTCCGTCAAGTACAATATAAATTTTTTATTTACATTTGTTCCATAAATAAATCACAACGGTAGAGTGGAAATAAAATTTAAATAACAGTCATGGTGAGTAAATTACAATATAAAAATACTTGTTAAAAAACTAATACAATACTATTACATCAGGAATCCCACCTCAAAATACCTAAATGTCGGCTAAAATACGGAATGTAAATACAGTAGAAAGTCCAGTTTTGAGTGATATACCAATCGAAAATACTTTAGACACCCAAATAATTTCTATAATCGCATTACTCTCAGGTAAAATGGTGAAAATATCGCTAAAAAACGTTACCATCGCTAAAATACGTCTTGGAATACCATAAACCTTACATTATACAGCTTCCTGAATACTTATCACAAAAGAATTTTTGATTTTTTAGAGAAAGTTCGACCAGTCCGACCTTATTTTAAACATTAAAATCTACAAAGCCTCATAATCTCCTAGGCCTAGATCATCGGGATCATCTTCTACCAGCATATCATTCTCCCTTTCTCTTGATTTCTTCGTTTTTGTCGCCGTTTTCTTCTTTTTATTATGTTTTCTTGGTTCCAATGGGTCTTCGGCTGACGTTATAGTAGCATAACTGCTGGACTCGGGGCTATCATTAAGGAAATCATCAAGGGTCTTTGGTATTGAGGGGGATTTGGGTTTCTGTAACGATAAAAGAATGCAAAAATCCAAATTTTTTATCCAAAATCAAGTACAATATAAAAAATTCTCAAAAATCCATATTTTAGCTTTCCACAACTTACCTCTTTGTCTTCAGCAACTTCTTCATGTCTCTCCTCAACCTTAAAAGCAGTTTTCATCCGTTCAATGATTACATCCTCTTCGCTTTCATCAGAATCAACATGCATTTGAGCTACCAATGGATTTCCATCTTCTTCCGAGCTCTCCAGCCCATTCTTTTCACCAGATTTCTGCTCGTTTCTTCTTTCTTGTTCTTCTAGCCAGTCATTCAGATTACTTCTGAGTTTTTCCTCTTCCTTTTTCACTAATTCCTCATTGAATTCCACTTTTACTTCGGGTATTTCAATTTTTTGCGTGAAATCCATCGGGGCCTGTGGGAAATCTTCATCATCCGACTTAAAATCCTCTTCAAACATGTCGACCATCTTATTATCATCGCTAAAAAAATAAAAAAATTTACGTTTTTTCCATAATTCTCAAAATGCATAACTCAAAATCCATAACAAATTTCTCACCCTGAGGCACTGCTGATTGACTTTTTTCGTCGAAATTCCGGAGTTGAATCCACTTCCCTTTCTTCTAATTCTTGTTTTGGTACAAGTGGCGTCTGTTGATGAGAAGGTGAATTTGATGCGGATTGGAACTGATCCAACTCTAGCAAAGTAACATTAATGTCATCCTTGTTCGCCTCCAGGGCGTTTTCAAGCTGTTCTCGCTGAAAAAATTCACTTTTAAGGATAACTTTGATGTCAATTATAATATAAAAAATTGATCTTGCTCTATTCCAGAACAACGTAAATTTCTCAGATCTTCCCTAATGTTTTTTGGGCCTACCTGCACAAATAAAAATGGGATATTCAAGAAATTGTAGAGGTATTTCAATCCATTTGCATTCATCATCGAAGATTGCACTAGCCTAACCGGTGCTTTCAATTTCCCTGCCAGAGGTTGTTTCCGTTTAAAATTCCGGAAGAATGATACAATCTCTTCCTCGGTAACCTCTCTTTTCTCAGCTAAATCAATCTTATTGGCTAAGACGAGGACCGGAAGATGTGCTGGGATCCTTTCCAGTTCTTCTTTAACATATTTAAAGGTCCAGGACTTGGTGATATCGAACATTAATAAGACTCCATTGCAATTTTTATATACATCAAGGAACGTTGCGTCGCACACCATCTGAAACTTGTTGATATAGAAATTTTTCTCAACAGAAAATCACATTTATATTGTCTTAGGTCATTTTGTCATGAATAATATAGAAAGTGACCAAGATGGAAAACTTACCATATCCTGAGGTCCGCCATTTGATTCTATATTATTTGCCGGACCATTATCTAACTTTAGCCCGCTTGATCGTGGTTTTCTCCTGCGACTTTCATCCACCACATCCCAAACATCAACCTTTACAATAAAGTCTGAGCATCGATAATTCCAAGTGATATTCGTTACTTGAATCTCGTCTGTTGGTATGTACTCCTCGCTAAATGGATGGCCCTGCAGTCGTTTGAATAAACAGGTCTTCCCGACATTTCGATCCCCTCGGATCACCACTTTCACTAAAATAGTATACTTTTTGTTGGATGACAACCGTACGTTTGTAGATCCTAAACCCAAAAAAGACAGATTCAAACCACTTACTGTTAAAATTGACGCCATTTGCGTATCGGCGTTGCAGGTCGGTCTTGACCACATTTATACCCGGTTTCGTCCTTGTGCCCTGCGGATTTGGACTGGGCGGACCTGCGAACTTCTTCCGCAGGGCCGTTATCATATTATAAATTTAAATATTATCTAAAACAATAGATTACCAAAAAATCACAATAAAATACCAAACTCTGATATGAAACAAGGTCAAAACCTCAAAAAATAGAAATATAAAACACTTGTTGATTCTCCTCACCTATATTTCTCAAACATAACAAATAGGAATAATATAACAAAATCAAAAACAATGAAAAATTGACATCAACCGGAAAGTTTTGGAGAAAGACGGTATGTAAAACAATATAATCTGTGATTACTTCGGCTTTAGCGCCCACATTCTCACTTCATACATGCCTTTGGGAAAGTTTCTTTGCTTTCTATCAATAATAATATCCAAATCCGCGTCTTTAAATAGCTGGAGGAACTCTTGTTTCGTCCTTGTCCAGCTGTGATCTTCGCTATCAAAATCCCTCGTACTTGATGAAGTTATATTCTCTTTGACAACGATTACTCCATTTGGCTTTATTCCTTCCTAAACTTCAAAATAAAACATTTGAAAACGTTAGACTTACCACACATCTCTTAAAATAATCCAAACAATCTTCATCCGTGAGATGACTCAGAACCCATTGATTCCAGATCACATCATATGTCGCAGCCAAGGGCTCAAATGTCTGCAAACCCTCTACAAATTTCTGACCAACTCGTGAATTCTCAGGACCTATGTACTTCGTAGAGTTTTCAATAAATTTGTCTGTTACATCCACCATGTCCACTCTTTTGAACATTGGCAAAAGAAGATGCTTTGTTATCCTCCCAATGCCGCTTCCACAATCCAACGCCGTGTCAAAAGTGGTTAAATAACCCTGGAAAACAAAGTTTCTAACCTTTGACCAGAATCTATTGCGTTTCTTATCAATCTACGTTGCTTTAGGTAATAGATAAAATATTTTCGAAAATTATAAGAAAACAAATTCTTGCTAATTGAAAGACCGTGAAACATCAAGAATGGACATGAGGTTTCAATAAACTAAACGTAAACCAATAAAAATTTCGTAAGAGCAAGGACAAATTTTTGGCAGGCCTTCCCTTTTCAAAAACGCCAATGTTTGTCATCAATATCCGATTCAATTCAAACCAAAATCAAACAAATAGCACACCAAATAGCTGAATAAATTGTAAATAACAACCTTTCAAAGAAATTAGACCTTACTCCACTCAATAGGTACCTAAACTTGAAGCATAACATCAAAAACACTTACCGAACTCCGCAGTGCACTGAGAAACGCCTTGGATTCATTGACATCAGGAATATGCAACTTCTCAAAGCCTCCAAGCATTCCTTGAACATCAGACGCCGTTTTCGCCCAGTATTCCTCGGCCTTCAGATATATTTCGTCAGTAGGCATCTCCATTCTGGATCTACCAAAATTTAGAGATGAATTTAAAGCTGTTCCAAGCAGTCTAGACGAGGCTAAACATCGCATTCACGATGTAAAACAAGTTTCTTTACAAAAATGTAAAATAAATTCTTTGTGCCATTTCGTCACGACAATATTGGAAGTCTTATTCAGAGAAATGCAATAAATCTGTGGCTTTCCGTCTAATGTTGAAATAATTTTATTTTCTGCAAAAATTTCGTTTCGAATTTGTTGTTTTAAAAATTTTATTGGTGAAGAATCTTTCAGCCGGCATTATGAACCATAAGACGAAGATCCGACTGCAGAATGAGCTGAATGAGAAGGAATTGAGTTTGGGTTATGCTGGAGATACGACTAAAAGTTGGCACAGTGTTTACAAGGAGTCTGCTTGGATTCATGTTGGTGGATTAGATTATGGGCTCACCGAGGGAGATCTTCTGGCTGTGTTTTCTCAGTTAGTTATTTTTTGTTTTGTTTTTTTTGAGTTTAGGAATTCTTAAGGTGGTTGATGTTAAAGATTGGGTATTTTTGATAGCTTATCCAATAAATTTTGGTACGATTTTATCATGAATCGTTTTTCGATGTTGTAAGGCAGCCTTTGAAATTGATTGTTTGAGGACCGTAATTTTGGTTTTATTTATTTTTATATTTTTTTTATCTTTATACCTAAATTTCATTCCAGGTATGGCGAGATTTGCAACGTAAATATAATCCGAGATTACAAGACCCTCAAGTCAAAAGGGTTTGCTTTTATTTGCTATCAAGATCAGCGGTCGACAGTCCTGGCCGTCGATAATTTTAATGGGATAAAAATAGCCGGCCGAGAGATAAAAGTGGATCATGTTGAGAGTTTCAAACCTCCCAAATACAAAGAAAATGTCCCAGAAGCTTTGATGAAGATCTGGCGAGAAGGATGTGCACCCGTCCCTATTAATTTCAGCAAAGGTACGTGATTCTTGGGCATTACTTTAAATTTTATTGTACTTGAATTATTTTTTGTCTTTGTTGTACTAATTTTGTGTTTATTTAAGAGGATATTGAGCGAGATTACGAACGCCAGAAGGCCGCTCAAGTGCAAGCAATTGCCGAAGCTGATCAATTGAAGGAGATAGAAGACGAAAAAGTAAAGAAATTGTTGAAACAGATGAAGAAGGAGGATAAGAAGCTCAAGAAGGAAGCAAAGAAACTGAAGAAAAGAGAGAAACGGGAGAAGAAGCGACAACAGCGATCACCAACGCCTTTGGAAGAACGGGGGACGGCTGATTCGGTATCAAATTGGGATCAAAAGAAGAAACATGTCGATTATAGAGAGATGGAGGTAAGCTTTTGTTTAGATATTTGGATAATCTATGGACATAATGGATTAGTTGTAAAGGAATTTTCGGAAAATCGCTTTCATGACAAGTTTTGTCAATTCTCCGGTACTAATCCCTAGAGCAATATAAATTAATGTTTGTTAGATTTTAAGAATTGATTTTGATAGCAAAAGCACGTATATGCCTGATTTTTTATCTTTGGATCGTATGGCTGCTGTTTATCCCAAAGATTTGCAAAATTTTGCATTGGAAACCAAGTGTAATATAATTTTTTTTAGGATGAGGACTTTTATGGATCCAGTAAAGCTTTCAACTTTGGAAAAAAGAGAAAGGAGATCCCAGATGGCCCTACACACAATATTCGACCAGATTTCGACAAGGCTGATTGGCGAGATATTGAATTGTTCAAAATTATGCGAGAGAAGGAGAAGGCCGAGAAAGGAGAAAAGCCCAATAATTTCAAGGAAGAAGAACATTATCTGCCAAATCGTTTTGGATGATCATTGTTTGTATAGAAGAGATCTCATCGTTTTGTTGATGTAAATAAAAAAAATTTTAGTTTTTCTAAGATACGGACTTTTTTATTTAAATTTTTTGTTCAATACGGTTGAGGAAATGTTAATTTGGTCGGTTGTTTGCTCTCACGAGACCTCTCATCAATAACCAAGTCGCTGGACAGACGTTCCATCCATTACAACATAAGCAACTGTTTATTTTTGACGCTTCAATTCCCTTTCGTTTAGTTGAAGTTAGTTTGATATTCGTAGCCCTTGTAACTTTTTTGTTACTTTGAAAGTGATAAGTATTAGTCTGGGGCTATCTTCTAAGGTCAACGTTATGACTTTGATTTTTGGATGCATCAAATTTTAAGCGAGACAAAAATTTTGAGTCATCAAAAACGGCGGAATTCGGGCTATGCTCCTGAACGTCGGGCTATGCTCCTGAACGTGGTCGAGGCTTGAGACCAGAGGTAAATCCAATTGGGGTTTACGGTCAATCGGATAGTGAACTGTACATATAAAAAGACTCGGACGACATATTTTGACTGTAAAAAGAAGTTTTTTCCGTTATGGCAAAAAGGGGATTGCCGTTTATATTATATTTCCTAACTTAAATCTAAAGATGACTTTTTATGATATTCATTAAAAATTTTTAGTTTCAAATTTTTTACTTCTAACTTTTACTACCACCAATTTTCCAACTCACTTTCGTACAGCGGCCGTTATATGCGTCACCGAGCCTCCACCTATTTTCGTATTACTCACTACTTTTATTGTTACAAAAAAAACATTCCCTCATTTGTAACGGCCCTCCTCTCTTGGAGAACAGTTTCCCGAATGTTGCTAAACCATCAGAGCAAATTATTACACTCATTTCTGATCGCCCCCTCTCGATTTACACCATTTGCCAATTCTCAGCTCTCAAAAACTCCAAAAGAAATCGCGAGTAAAAAAATCCCCAAAATTTTTAATTTTTTTTATTTTATTGAGCGAATTAATGTAGTGTTTTTTTACTGTCTTCCTTTTACTTTCCTCAGAAGAGAAGGAGAGTTATGACCTGAGTTATTACTTACGCCCTCTAATGGGTTCAATTTCCAATGGCGAAAATGAACTTTTACAAGCAATGTGGGGCCTTTGAAAGTCGACGGAGCCCTCTCTTCATGTGAGGTCGTGAGGAAGTGCCTGACCTTGAAGTATACAGTTTTTTTGGGCCTTTGGACATTTGTGATTGGGGGTAGCAGCCATAATTGCTTTTGATTGTAATGTGGATGACGTTTGATTTGGTTGCGGCTAATTACGAAACAGAATTGGCCAATAAATGTCGAGTAAAATATGAATAAGTTTTAAGCGTCTATGTTGACCACTAGTCCTTTTATGCCTTGTTTCCTTGTTATTCATTTTTTTAAGTTTTTATTATAATTTTGCGTATCCAAAAGTACAATATATAATAAATAAATATATACGTTCCTGAAAACTATATAATTCACTCTCCGACTGCCGTTTACATATCAGTGATCAATTTCCGCGTGAGTTTAAATGTACGACGCTGTGTAACTGCTGCAAATGAGGTTGAATTCCGCGTTAAACTTCGCTTCGAGAGTTTTTTGAGTAATTTGTTTGTTTCCGTCTGAATTTGAGTGCATTTAAAGTTGATAAAGATTATATAATACGTTATTGAGCAAAGGTAATAAATATTGCTTGCCCTTTGTTTTCCGGGGATTCGATTCATTTGAAAGTCTTTTGAACTTTTTAAAATACTGTTTTTTAGGGTGCAAACTTGGGTTAACGCTGTGTAAATATGCTCACCAAGACACCAAAAAGGAAATTCTTATTTATATTTTTCCTCCTCTCTCAAACGACGTTATTGCGAGTTCAGGCTGGAGAATGGCTAGGTAAGTTATGATTACAATATTACAAAGCTTCGGATTGTTGCAAAGTCCGCACAAACAGATGATTCCACAAGAATTAGGCCTTTCCTTGCTTAGAATAGTGGACCGAGGCATTCAGGAAGCATTAATTTTCTCGTATTTTGTTAAATGTCATCCAATCACGATTTTTTCTCTGCAACAATAAAGGATTTTTAGAGCCCCGGCTCGAGTTCTCCCCTCAAACGGAGCGAGGCTACTCTCGCTTCACAAATGACCTCACTTCCGCTGAAACTGAGGTGTTTTTGGAAGTGGTGAGTAATGAACACGGAAAGGCCGATAAAATGGTTCATGAAGCTGTTGTGGATCCGAGGATTGTAAAAAAGGTCATGCGATTACAAACAGAGACTTTCAGGAGGCAAGGAATGAGTGAGCGGCTGATCTCATTGTATATGGAGGTAAATACGTTTGTTTGTTTGCTTATTTTAATGAATTAATATGACCACGACGGCAAAAAATTAGGCAAACTGCAAGAAAATGAAATACGTTTTTAGCTTTCTCTTATTTTTTACCATTTGAGAAAATCTTGGATTTTAGATGGTCCGCCAAGGCTCCGGTCTTCTCCATATGCGCTATCCGCAAACCTGGCGAGAGCAAGCCGTCTGGGAGCAAGCAATGAAGAAGATTTACGATAAATTCGACCGTCTTTCAGTGACAGAACGAGCCTTTGTTCAATGGCAAAACCCGGATTGGTATGCTCTAATCATCAAGAGAAAGCCCGTTCCTTTATTCCGATCTCGTCGACGGAGTAAGGGCAGAAAAGCCCATCGAAAAGCCAGACTATAGACATTGATATTACAGTAGGAATTCAAATACGGATCATTTTAGGAAACTTTGCGGGTATTTATAATAATTTGGCGTTTTTTTAAATATTATAATCTTGTTATGCGTATTATTAATAAAACAATATTGAAACGTAAATCCGTGGGCGGTTTTTGATGGTTTTATATTATACTATAAAGTTCCACTGTTCTTTAATCGTCAAAAATTGTTCGAATTTTGAATTTTTACCGATGAAAATGAACTGTGGTCGAGACTGCTCAAACAATCAAAAGTTCCCGTTAAGCCGTTGAAAATAATCAAAACATTCAATAAATGTAAATAAAACCATTGATTTGACCCGTTTTAGAGACAAAAAGATTCATGGGAATCTGAATAAACAAAAAATTATAACCAAAACCAATGGGATTCCATGGAAAAGCGTCGAGCTTCCGGACCCAGTTGACAAACACGTTAAAGGTATAAATAGCGGATCTGATAGTTACATCGATGATAAATTGAGGCTTGAATAATGTCCCGAGTATTAGTCCTCACTGCTTTATTTATTGGCCAAATTGCGGCGACCAAATTCAGCGAAAGCCAAAAACAAGCCATTCTGGATGCCCACAACAGTCGGAGAAGAACACTGGCTAATGGAGAGGCTCAGGCACAAAATGGCACCATGGCCAAGGGAGCTAATATTCGAGAAATTGTAGGAGTTTATAAAATATTTTCTTTTATAGCCTTGTGAATCTCAAATCCAAAAAAATTCTGATAGACTTGGGACGCAGACCTTGAATCCAAAGCCGACGAATGGGCTCAGGCTTGCAATTTCGAACATCCAAGTAACGGCGGATATGGCCAGAATTTGGCCGCACAAATGCCTCATGTTAGTGCGGATAGTGCTGCTACTGGATCAGCTCAAATGTGGTGGGATGAGATCAAAGATTACTCAGGAGATGCAAAGTTTGAGTGGAGCACAAGCACTGGACATTTCACTCAGGTAGTGCAATTTTTTTGATAAAGGGGCCTTACAGTAAGATCAAGCTCTCTTTTGGTCTTATATGTTTGCTTTAACTAGTCACTTTTCGCTCACCATAATTTCCTTTTCAGATGGCCTGGGCCGAGACCGACAAGATTGGCTGTGCCATTCAGAACTGTACCAACGGTGACACCCAAGGTTTCGGGGAATGGAAAGATTGGACTTTTACAGTCTGCGACTACATGAACCCTGGAAACTACGACGGCGAAGATATGTACATTGTTGGAGAACCCTGTTCTAAATGCAGCAACAAAGGATCGTGCAGTGACAGTTTGTGCAGTGCCTAATCCAATGAGACCGGAAATAAAAAACATCCATTGCAAAAATTTCCATATAAGTAAATGGATAAATATTTAGAAAATAAACCAAGCGCAACGGAATTATTACATGTATGAAAAATAGCACAGATGCCATTTGAATCTGCCGTATAAAAAGTCGAACACGCTCCTCAGAACCAGCATCATTCCAGATGCTCCGTCTACTGTTAGCTCATTGGGCAACTTCAATTACTGCTGACCGTCTCAGCAAAAACCCGAAAGCAAACCATCTGGAATGCCCACGACAGTCGGAGAAGAACATTGGCAATGGGACACGCCAAGCCAGAAATGGAGTCATGGATAAAGCGGCCAACATGGGAAAGCTGGTAACGCAGAATCAACTATAAGAACTGTATCATTCTGGAGATATCTTATCGCAGTATATTTTAGACGATTCCAAACTTGAAGCTAGTACTGACAAATGGGTTGAAGATTGTGTTTGGAAGCATCCAAAAGACCCGAAAACCGGCCAAAACATAGTGGGTCAAATGCCTCAGGTTAGCGTTGACAGTGCGATTGCACGTTCAACCAATGGTTGGTGGAAAGAGATTAAGAAATACTTATGAAAGCCAGATTTTAACGGACCACAAGCACCACACTTTACTTAGGTAAATATTTTGTTGCTTTAAAACTGGAGTATAATAAATAATGTATATATAAAATTTGCTTTAAATTTCTGAGACAGATAAGATTGGCTGCGCCGTGAAGAATTGTACTAATGGCAAGGCTCAAGGATTCGCAAATTTCAACAATTTGACTTTCACTGTTTGCAATTACATGAATCGTGGAAACGTGATGAATAAGGATATCTTATGCACACATGCGTTTAACCCTCATTTCGACAGTATTTTTGCGGGCAACCACTTTTCGGGCTTCCAAACTTGCCGGAAACAAGAAGTTAAAACAATGACAATTTGTTCTTTTGACATTCAAAGGCTCAACTGAATCCATTAACTGCTTCCAACGTCAACTTTTTTAAAACTTTTTCAGCGCTGTTTAATTTCCCAATAAATCATGTAATTGTACAATCAACAAAACAATTTTTGCGCCCTATTCGGCACTGCATAGTGCATCATTGCAATCTCCCTCGCACTGAGAACACGGCTCTCCGGTCTGATAAATATCTTCGTCATCATAATTTCCAGCCGGATCGTAGTCACAGACGGTGAAGGTCCAGTTGTCATCCCCGAGTCCCTGACTCAACCCATTGGTGCAGTCTTGAACAGCACATCCGATCTTGTTTGTATTCGCCCAAACGACTTGAGTGAAATGGCCAGTTCCGCTGGTAAATTCAAGATGCGGGTTGCCCGAGTACTTCAAACTCTCATTGTACCATTTCTCAACACGTGTCAGATAGTTGGTGGTATGCGGCCACTGAGCGGCCAGATTCTGGCCATAAGGAGCGTCGGCGGGGTGCTTATATACGCAGGCTTCAGCCCATTCAACCGCAAGGTTTTCGAGGTCATCATCCCAGGTCTGGAAATGTCAATTATAACAGTGTTGTAAAGCAATTTTGTTTGCGAGTCTTTCTCCGTTGGCCAGCAGCCTTCTTAACCTGTTATGGTTGTCAACAAAGATTTGCTTCTGATCGTCGCTTAATCTGTTGGCCGCTACAATAGAGGCCAACAAAGAGGTAGTCAAGAGAACTCGGAACATTTTGATAATGATAACAGCGAAAGATTGCGAGCATTTATACTCGACTCTTGTTTGCAATTCCATGGGAATTATTCTGTGGATTTCCATGAAATATTCTGAATATTAAAAAATCATTTCCAAAGAAAGGATTACGAGAGTTTTCTCTGAAAACTGTATCTTTCCGCTCAGTGATCGGCGGATTGTATTATGCTGATTTGATGTCTGAATTCTAGCCTTACTCGGAAATAGTTTGTAGAAAAAACAGTTTGAAACCTGGGCAAACAATTGCTATTCCGCGACAATACAACGCAGAGACTAAGCTTTTTGGAATTTTTATTGACAACCGAAGGATTTTTATGAATTTCTAACATAAATAAAAACAAAACAATATCGGGAATAAGTAGATATTCAAATCGGAGTTTTGGTAGTTGAACTCATTGTGAATCTCCAAAAATCTTTCAAAGGATAAAATCGTGTTTCATATTCATAGGAGTTAAAAATTTTAGGCCATTTTTTGCCATGAAAATTTACGTTAAAATCGATTGACGCCATGGATAGGATAGGATGTCGTATGTTCCTCACGGCTAGTTTTTTTGGCTGGAAGAGTGTGTGTTTCCTTCTATACTAGTCGGAGCAACAATTGGTGAGACTTTTTCGCAACGGGTGGCCATTTTCAGATTTTCTTTTGCAATATGCACACAGTTGTCGCAAAGAGAAAATCGCAGGGAAGGAACATTTGCAAAGCCGAAAGCTTATTAGCCCAAATGTACAGATCTATTCGAGACTTCAAGAAGATAGCTGGATTAATCAATTTGTTTTTTCCGCTTGTTATGTCGGCAAGTAATGCAAAATTTACAAAGCACATCAACTCTTAGCGCTAATAAATTTATTTCTGTGCATCTGACCATGGTCTTGCTCTGATACACTTAGAGTAATGATAAATAAAATTAACGACGTCAGCAAAGCATAATTCCGCGTTTAATTTTTACTGAAGTCCGATGATACAACGATTCAAAATACAGTAGCCAGTGTGATTTCAGAACAAAATTGAAATTCTATTATTTGTGACATCTGTGAGAACAGTTTGAATACAAAGATTAATCAAATAAAATGTATTATAACTATTGCAATTTTCAGTGATTGCAGAAATTACAACAAAAGCACTTTTTCAATTTTTAAATAGCAAAAAAAACCAATTAAAAATTCAAATCAAACACAATAGCCTATATTAATTGACCTTTTGTGGCAAGAAGGAGATGTTCGTCTATAAAATGGGTATGATTCTGCTGTTGTTATACGAAAATGTATCTTCTACCGGCTTTGCTTGTTTTTATAATTTTTTCTTATGTTGAAAGCAACACTGTAACTGATCAGCAACACGAATTTGTGAAGTATCATAATAGAATGAGGAGTGAATTGGCGAGAGGAACAAAATGGCGAAACACCCAACAACCACCAGCTAGCAATTTGAAAAAGCTGGTAAGTATTATATAAGTAATGTAGGTAAAGAATTTTTAACCAGTTTTCAATTACCCTTGCTTACAACTCTGCACATTTGCTTCAATCTATATTTTTAGAAATGGGACGAAAAGTTGGCCAAAAAAGCGGCCAAATGGGCCAAGAAATGCAAGCATCCCAAGAAACATCCAAAGAAGATCGGTTATGGCCAAAATTGTGCCGCTATTTCGGTACACGACAGTGAAAATGACCAAGCCAATCTTGCCATAGAAGAATGGATGAATGAAAGCGACGATTTCAATGGAAATCTGATCTATTCTTTGCCAGAACATAAAAAGTCCAAGAGATTTGCTCAAGTGCGTTTTTACATGCTTCAATCCATTATTTTGATAATTACAACACATAACATGATTATATTTTAGCTAGCCCTGGCTAGTGCTCGTAAAATTGGCTGTGCAATTCAACGATGCCACAATGGAGAGAACATTTTCAAAGGAAAAAAGAAAACAAAAAAATATGACTTGGTGGTCTGCAATTACGACAAGAAGCCCAAGATCGGAAAAGAAATCTACAAAAAAGGAAAAGGATGTACAGGGTGCAAGAAGTGCTGGAAAGGGCACGATCTATGTCTACCAGCATAAAAATTCATTCACTCTTTTGACAGTATCGTGATTTTTCAAACAAAATAAAAAAACTAGTTCAAAGACAAAATGAAAAACAAGTTTTTACTTTGCAGCCCTAATATGTTATTCTGACTCATCAAATAATCGTTTTCAACCCAAATGTAAATCCCTTTATTTGAGCTAAAAACAGGTTGTAAAATAGTATTTATTTCCGACTTTTAGGCTGCTATTTATTGTCTATATTCAGCAAAAAAATGATATCAAAGCTCCTATGTGTTGCTATGCTAGTAATGACTTTGTCAGAGGCCCAGTTAAACAGCGCTGAACAAAATTTTCTCCTGAATTTGCATAATAGCTATCGCCGACAATTGGCAAGTGGATCAGCAGAAACTTCAAATGGATTCATGCCCGCCGGTGGCGATATTTATGAACTGGTAAGCCAAGTGGTCAATCGACGCTTTTGTTCTGATTAGTTACAGTAGAATTCGAAATTTTTAGGCCGAGCAGCCGCAGGTGATCCTAAAATATGCCCTCAGACTAATTTTTGTATTTGGGGACATTTTGGGAATATTTTGGGGACAGCTACCGAACTCCCATTTGGGGACAGGTCTGTGGGGACAGAATGGTATAATTTGGGGACAGAATGGTATAAATTTGTGGACAGCTTAACAATTATCCCACTTTTGAGACCAGAATAAACTTTATTTTAAAAACACAGAAAGCGATGCTATATTATTCTTAATTCGAATAAGATATTCATCCAGACTTCGACTTGACTTGTAGCTGATGGAATGCTTTTTAAATAGTTCTTTTTGTTTGGCGATTCCTGCATCAGCTTCTTGTACTTTTCCATCGAATTATCTTCTTTAAATGTTTAGATTCTGTGTATTTTCTTTAGTTTTAATCCGTGATCTAATGCTTGAATTGGAGTTTTATAATGAATTACGTATTTTTCTTTGTGAAATAAAATATTCATTAGTTTTGATGTCTTTTGTTGATTGACTTTTGTATTTTGTGGACAAAATGGGAAATCGTTGTGCTTGTCGTGTATTTCACTTGGGTATTCAAGATCAACTTCTATAATATATACATTCTTTTTTGTTTTTTAAAATTTTTTGATGTATTGCATTAATTTTTCAACAGCCATACCATTTATATTTATGTTATCTTCAAATTTCAATTCATCATAGGGTAGCTTTAGAATCATTGCCCATCCATCTAAATTATTAGCATCCAAGTACGTTAGGTACTTCCTTGCTATATCAGGATTATTCCCTTTAGAAATGGGCTCTTCGAGCTCATAATCTTGCATTCCTTCTAGAAATGGACTCTTTAAGTCCATAGTTTCATCGGGATTGCTTCGCATGTATTTATTATTTGCTTTTGAGTATCTTTTTACAGCATTTACCATTCCGCCTTGAATTCCCGTCTCAAAAAATAAATGCATGTCGTAATCTTTAATTGTTTGTAATTTGACTCCGGTGATCTTCAACATAGCATCCCAAGCTAATCCAGGAGCAGTGTAATACCAACATGGGTCTAATTTACAATAAATAATTCATACAAGTTTCTCTAAATGTCTCGAATACTTCAGCTAGCATTAAGACATCGTTTATCATATAAAAATCAGTGTAATCTCCTAAATTTTTACAATCCATATTATTGTAAACCAGCTTTGCATATGCATAATCCTCCATACTACAGTGTTTGTTATTCAATTCATCATAGAACATTTCTTTGCGAGGTAATTCAGTTTCTTCATACTTTTTAAATGAGTTCATATATTCATACGGATAAATTCCTTTTCTTTTCATTACTCTAAATTCTTCACTATTTTGATAAAACTGTTTAGTTATTTGGAATTGACCTTCAACTAAATTTTTTCTCAGGACATCTAATGACGATGCCATAAATGAGAAAGTATCCAAGAACCTAATTTCATAGGTCAGTTTTTTATCCTTATTTCTTAGTTTTCTGTAACTAAAACTAATATATAATACTTTTCACTATTGTTTGGGATCACATTAATGTCAGAACGTTTGATTACTTCTTCATTAATTGAACTCAAAATTAAGTGAGAATCATAGCGTCTTAAATTATGGAAGAACACTGGAATGAATCCTGCTCTTTTGTTTACCAAGTTGCATCTGTTGCATAAAGGTCCTCTAAATTCTCCACTGAAATGATCATGATCTCTCACTTTTGGATTATTAATTGAGTATTCTTCGCCACATTCAAATTGTGCTTTTATTATACAAGTCCCATTGTCTTTTAGTAAGTTTTTTCATACCTTTGTTTTCTAAATTTATCAAGTAGTCGCACATTTTAATAATGTAGTCATTAAATTTTTCACCTGCGATGTAACCTCTATAGACTTCAATGTCAACTATCTTTCCATTGAAATCCATCACAACAACACAAAAAGCCGAAGCTATGTGTTTATAATAATTAAATCCAAAAATTTAAATAAAATTTTGATTAGAGAATATAACATACATATAAGAGACAGGGCGGAAGAATTCATCAAAAAATTTTTTATTTTCCTCAAATTTACTTCTTTTTTTTTGAAAAAAGTGAAAAATCTTTTTACTCCCAAAAAAAATATCGGGAAGTAAACAGAAAGTTTACTTTTGCCAAAAAACTCGAAGTGAGTAAACATTTTGTTTACTTCCCAAAAATTGGGCGAGGGGGAGAAAAATTGGGCGCGACGGGAAGTAAATAAAAAAGTAGCTTTTTTCACTTTTTGGCTCCGCCCACTCCACGGAGCGGCCAATCAACATCGAGACGTTATTTTTTTCGTTTTTATTTATCTAAAAATAAAGATGCGATATTATAATAGAACTGAAGATGCGGACAGTAATAATAATTAAACCATAAATAAGCCCGTTAATAGATTCGATTTTGGAGTACGACCTCTAAAACCACGCGTAAGTCGATTTTTTTGAAGTTTGAGCAATTTCTCATTCGGTATGTTATTCAATTAATTCTAAAAAATGTTATTATTTTGATTCATTTGGAGTAGATCCACCCGTTGAGTTAATAAAATATTTAAATAAAGATATTGAAAAATCAACATTCTAGATCCAAAAATTTAATACACATCATTGTGGTTATTATTGTTTGTTGGTATTAAAATTATTAGAAAAATATGATTATAAAGATATTATTCTTTATTTAATTTAAGGATTTTTTTATTATACATGGTTATAAATCCCTAATTTTCTATTTAAAAAATTTATACCATATTTTTTATAAGCGGGTGGTGAGGAGTTCTGGGTTGTCCCAGGTCTGGAGGGGGCTAATTCTGGAAATTGATTTTATATGATATTTTCGGTGAAAATGGAGGCTTTTTAGCGGTTTGTAGTCGAGTTATTGATGTATGGATTTGGCGGGTGGTGGGTGAAAAATCGGCTGTCCTAGGAACGCCTATTATATACTACTAGTTACTGTAGAGTTAACTGCAAAATTTAGAGTAAAATACGTTGAAACTGTCAATTGCATTACTTTCCCAAACGCTTATGTGATTTTAGACCTATGACACTAATCTGGCCAGCAAAGCTGAAGAATGGGCCCAAAATTGCAATTTCAAACATCCAACTAATGTTGACTATGGTCAAAACATTGCCATGAGAGCACCACCATTTGGTACAACGGATGCTTTGAGAGAAGCAATCAACTCGTGGTGGGGAGAGATCAAGGGCTATACTGCTACAAACAAACTCAATTTCGCTTCAACAACAGCACATTTTACACAGGTAAAGAGCACATTGCCGATTGCAAATTAATAAATAAAGCTCCAGATTTTAGCTACTGCAATACCTCTTCAGTTTCAGTCGTTTCTGGCATGCAAAAATCGTTGCAAATTTTGATTTATAATACAAAACGTAGGCTAATTCTGTAGGAATTAGCCTACGTTTCAGGCAATGAACTAAAGAGTTGCTCATATATTGGTTACTGTGCATTCTTTGTATTATAAATACTCATTCTTCAGCTGGCAAAAGGTCGTACCACGAAAATCGGATGTGCCGTTCATAATTGCACTACTGGAATTACCGGAGTTGAGAGTTGGGTTTTTACCGTATGCAACTACGACGTTGGCAATATCGTTGGCCAAGATTTGTATACCCTGGGAAATCCGTGCAGCAATTGCGAAAGACGTTCAGACTGTGACAAGGGATTGTGTGTTGCATAAAAAATGCTTAAAAATACAATTTGCTTCTAAATAAACTATAAATAACTTTTGCATTACAGTAAAATATGCACTATTATCTCATTTCCGCTCCTAACTGCAACTACGTCGATTCTTTTTACCGTCCTGCGTACTTTGTACCGTCATTTGGAAGTATTTTCATTCGTTTTTACCAATATCAAAATAGAAATTCTTTTTTTTTTGCAAAATTCTTGTTTATCTCGATTTATAGATTCGGCTGCAAGTGACGAGTTGTAACAAATAATGGAATATGTCAACAGAATGCATGAGTCGTTTACGATAAGGCTCAGAGGAATGTTTTCGATAAACAATTGGATATTGTAAAGTTGTACGGTAGATGCTTTGTAAGAAACATGTGTTTTACAGCGACTCGATTAAAATTGGATTATGAGCTTTCAAAGGTCATAATATATGTAAAATAGGTAAACAGAAAGTACAACAAGCAGACAGAACATCCTAAAAAAATCAATGGTAAGCTCCGTTTGGATATTCTGGCTGAAGCCGCATGTTAAAGGCCTTGAAAGCCCACAGGACCGTCAAGAAGAACAATCTTAGTGTTAGTCCTGCATTATTTCCTTGATATATTGATTTTATCATTTCGTAACCTTTTGTATAACATTCCAACAAAGAATATTACACAACATTTATGGGGAAGTCTCTTTTATTTTAGTTCTTGCGCACCGATTCATCATCCCCAGCTAAAAGCTTTTGGTTTCATTGAAATACTTGGGAACTAAAAAAATTATTATCGTTTGCATTCACGTGACCCTTGGGGTTCCAATGTGTTTTCCACATTTTGAGACAATCTCGTCCCGATAGCGGAATAAAGAACTGCCCAAGGGCTCCGTTTTTGCAGCGAAAAATGGAAAAACAATTTTATTTTTATGGGAAAGAGGCGATTTGTCTCCAAAACAATATCGATGAGTTTGCAGGTGCCTATAGTTGAGACTTTGTACAGAGAACTGTCCAGAATATAAACTATCGAGTGGTGTTTGTAGTTTTACAATTGCTTTTACATGTTTTCGGATAAAAGTGCAGGGTTTACAGTAGATTTGAGGAAAGAGGGCTTTGATGGGTTAAGTGTAACAAAGAACGGGTTAACGTTCTGCACAAGGTTTGTGGGAGATTCGACAGATGGCAAATGTCTGCTAGTAGATTTTATAGATAAAAACAAAACAAGAAATTACACGGTTTTAAATGTAGGAAATTTAGCTGTAGCAGTACTTACCTTTATGATACACCTACATTTGTGTAGCTATTGAATGCTTTTTCTTTTTTGCATTTTCTCTCAAAAACCATGTCCATGAAATTTGGCTTTTTTCCAGCCCGTTTACAATAGCCAAAAAAAATCACAAACATCAACCCCATCGCTCAACTTACTGTCAACGTTTTTAACACTTATCAATCTGATAAGGTCGCTGATAGTAGGTATTTCCTAACCAAACTCGTGACCCGAGGGCATGGAGAAGAAATATTCGGACTTCTTTGTACTTTGAATCCGAAAAACAAAGAAGAATTATGACCCGGGAAATTGGGAAAAAATAGTTAAAAATAGGAAAAATGGGACCGTTTTGCAATAAAGGAAAACAAACGGATGTCGAAAAGTAGATTGATCCGAAAATAAATCGGGAGAATACAGTAAACTGAAAGGGATAAATATATGTAATCAGATGACGATCAATACTGCCAAAATTCAAAATGATTTGCAAAAAACACATCCGAAAACGCAAAAGCGTTAAGCATATTTTTTACTTTCGTTGCGCAATGCAATTCCTAAAAAATCGAAGAATAGATTTTGCAAGTCCTTATCGAAATTTTGTGTTTAGTGTTTCAGAGATCTCTTCGAATCTAGTACTGTTTCATCTATGAAAGACCATTTCGTTTACTTTGAAGAAAGTGTTTCTTATAATGAAAGTGATTACGTGACTTTTACAATGCACTGCGTGATATTTCTCAAATCGGAGCCATATAAAAATACATTCGCTGGAGCATTGGCTTCTCTGTGAGATACTGTTCTAATCAAGCAATCTGCTGACAAAATAATTGACCTTTGTTTACGGTACGTTATGGAATGGAAATTTTTAGCAATATTTTAAAATTTTTTCGTTTTGTAAAGATTAGCCCCCCCCCCCCCTTCCGGCTCTTCTACTAAAAATTTCTACTGTTTCCATGGCCTGGAACCCCGCAAACGCATACTCTAAGTACAAATATGACGTCATTATAACAAATTTCAATACAATAAATCTTTTCCTCTGCTTATCATTTTCGCGACGCTTCCATTTCTCCCGATCGCCCCAGCATTTTTTATCTTTTTTGTTTCGTATACGCATTCAGTGATTCTCGAAGATTCCAAAGCATTCCCCTCTCTTCTTCTCCTTTCCTTTTATCTTCGAAAGAGTCCCCTTTTTCTGACCAGTGGTCAGTCTTTTCATAACGCCCCGGTCTTTCGAAATATTCGCTTGCGAAATACGACCTTATCCCACCCGATTTTCGTATTTTCGGCATTTATTTTTGCTGATGGGCAGTTGGTTCAGTTGTTGTGTGGGATGTAAGGCGAATTAAGGGAGGTTGGCTGGATGGAATGAGGGTGATATTATAGTAGAAGAGAGATGAATAAAGCTCACGATTCCTGTGATGCCAATGATGGGTTTAGCGCGGATTTAATCTGACTGTTTGCTTTGTGTTAAACAGAATTAAATGTTGTAACGGACACAGCAAAACGGCTGTATGTAGATGCCATAACATCTTGTTTTACCTTAGCGGGTTACTATCGCTAAATGGAATCTAAAAAGCGGCTAGGACTT
This sequence comes from Bursaphelenchus mucronatus, assembly GCA_025436335.1. Taxonomy (NCBI): domain Eukaryota; kingdom Metazoa; phylum Nematoda; class Chromadorea; order Rhabditida; family Aphelenchoididae; genus Bursaphelenchus; species Bursaphelenchus mucronatus. The sequence continues at coordinate 7,728,618 of CM046358.1, forward strand.
TCTAATAAGCCTTGATTGTCTGCATAACCCAAAAATAGACTTCTTTGTAATCATAATCATCGCAAGTTCCTAACAGTATCACTTAAAGCGACCATATTTCTCTTTCTCCTAGACATATTTTCATTGAATTTTCTTGTGACATGTCTTCCAAGACTTGCAAATCTCAAAAGTAGCCAAACTCAGCCAATTTGTCTTTAAAAACCCCTCGAAAAACAACGAAAATTCCAGACTTTTCCCCCGTTTTCAATTTCTCCTTTTTTGGGTATAATTATAATCTCGAAAAATTATTTTATCACTGCGAAAAATTTTTAATATAAAGAGAAAAGGTATATTTATTTTTGAGCCCTCAAAGGGATGTGGCGTTGCCAAGAAGACACGTGGGGAAGTGATGTTATTAAAGATCTCGGCACGAGGGAGATGCGGAAAAGAGCATGTTTTATAAACTTTGAAGGGACTACTTTTAATGGACTAGTTCTTCTAAACTTTTAAAGGCTGTAGGGTTCATGTCTTTGAACTGAACCTTTAAATGTTGACCTTGTAATTTCTGAGGTTTACAGTTCTCCCTCACGTGAGAAGAAGCAATCTATAAGCCCCTCAAACACTGTTTTTCCTAACCATTGGCCGTTGTTTTTGTAGAATGTATCTTTAGCGCAAACAACGTTTAAAAATGTGGTTAGAGAACAGTTGACGTTGAAAGAAACTTTGCGTATGACCTGCTGTTCAAATATTGGCTTACGGAAAAACATTCGGCCATGTGGGTTTGGTTTCATTTTTAATATTTTAAAAAGTTTCAAACGTTAGAGTTTTGAATTTTGATTGAATTTTTTAGTTGATTTTGGATTGAAAACTACCCATAATTTCCATGAGAAGGTCTTCAAATTTAGTTTAACTGCTCTAAATAGTTGTCTTATCAATGTCTAATGACTATTGTATATACGTGCTTTTCAGTTATTTTACTTTTTACTTTCTGCTTCGAACATTTTACAATTCTAAAGCCAATTCTAAGCCCATTACAATCCCCGTAAACATAAGGTCTCTCTAATTATCTCCCTCATTTCCTGTCACACCTCTTTCTTTTTTTCATTTACACCCCACCTCTTCTAACAACTTCTAAGACAAAGTCCCGTCACTCAATTGCCTCTCTAATCTCAAATGTTGGAAACACTATAAATGGGGTTACGTCAAAGCTGTGACGTGGACACTCTTCTAGGCCTTCCCCTTTCTGGCCGTTCCCATTTCATTTTTTGCGTTTTCGAAATGCGGGTTCGAAGGCAATTTTCTCTCAATTTTGGGACCATAGGTGCTTGTTTGGGCGTCAAATTTAATCGCCCGTTTTTGTTAAATGTTCAGAGAGAACATTAACTGTTGTAGTTTTCATTTATCCATAAAACGGAGTACTTTTCTCAACTACAAAGCTCATCGTATGAACATACACTCCTTACACTAGTTGTAATAAAGCTGTAAAAAAGTTATTTTTATTATCAAATGGATTCTTTTTTCATTCATAACAAAATACGGTAGAACTTTGCTGTAAAGTTCGATTCTTACTATGGAGAAGTAGTGGAGAGAGTTGTAAAAATGTTTGATAATGTTTGATGACCAAGAAAGCATATTTTTTGCAAAATTAATTTTGATAATTTAATTTACAAAAACTTGAAAAATTAGAGAGAACTTCGAATTAATAAATCTGAGACTTTAAAATCTTTTTCAATGGACAAATATTGCGTTAAACTTCTTGGTCGTATTTAATTTGGTTATGCAACTACGATCAGTCAGTTACACTTGTTTCCAAATCCCCCGGCCTGATTAGGAATGTTGAAAACATCCGTAAACACTCAAACATAGTGTCGCTAGCTGATTTGTCTCGTAAACACGACATTATTTCGTAATCGTCTTCCTTTTTGTTGGGTCCGTGCAAAACACACAGAAAAGCGGACTTTCATCGCTTGTTTTTCGTGTTTCCAATTGTTCGGAGCACATGTTTGAACTCTGACATTGGGATCTTTGAAAATCCCACCCACTTGCTTTGGAAAGTCCCTTGGATCTCTTCGGATATAAATCGCCTGAGGGCTTCGGGGCTGTCGCAATTTTTTTGAGCTCTGAGTTTTCTGTTTTTTGATTTGCAAGCCAAAAAACTTTTATTATTTTGTTTTGAACATTTGATAAGCTAGGTATTTGAAGGTCTTGCCTGTGGGCATTTGCGTGTTTTGCACTTTGTTTGATTGATAACATATTTGATCAAAACAATTGGATTTTTTGCACAAACAAATCTTTTGGGGCGTAAAAAATGCAAAATTTTGAGTTTTACAAAAATCTGTTTCCAAACAGTCTAAACTTAATCATCGAGAGTAATAAATAATCTAATACTTCCTCTCTAATCCAAGAAATGAAACTAAATTTTTTTGAGGTTGTTTTCCATACTTTCTTTTCCCGATTACGCATGCAGAACATTCCAGAACATCACACGGCCTCTATTTCAGTCGTTAAAGTGAGATCGTCCCTTTTTTTGGCCCATTCTCTGCTGAGTTTTTCTACAGACTTATAACGATAAAATCTATGAGATCTCTGAATCAATAAAAGATCAGTTTTTGCTGCGACTTTGTAGACTTTGTCCTATTGATTGACAGGGGAATAGGCCTAGTTGCGACGGACATATTTTGATCGGGTACTTGCAAAGGACAAGTCAATATTATAAGTGATTGAGTAAATAGATCTTTTCTGTTTAACTTCATAAAAATCCCACTTTTGTGCCTCAAGAAATTCTCTGCGGTTAATCAAAGACAGGCCCATCCCTCATTCTTTACAATCTGTCATCTTCCTATTGTAATATATTTTCGACACTGCCCTTTTATCTTCGTTAGGTCCTAATTTAGCAACTTCATAACAATCAACACCCCTTTTGATAACTAAAAACATCGGCATTTAGTCAAAACACCCTTGTAGACAGCTGACATGGCTTGTGGCAACATGTTGTTGCTCTCTCTTTTTTTCTCATTTCAATTTATTCCCAAATTGCGAGCAAAAAACGCGGCTGTCACGTTTCCCGTCCACCCACAGCAGCGTGATAAGCGAAGGGGCAATAACACGCCCGCCCCTTATAAATATCAAAATCGGCGGTCGATTTGGTTCAGTCGGTACCCTCGAACGGATCCCTTTTTCTTTTCTGCGGGCATCCGCAAGACGTTGAAGATCGCTCTCCAATTGTGGAATGTGTTTGAAGGGCGAGCAGGGAACTCTTCCTTGATTCAAGGGGGCTGGGAATCATTTGTTGATAACGAGTAGTTGGAAGCGATTCATTGAAATAAAGTCAGCGCGCTGACACCGGGGTTCCAAGGGGAATTCGGTTGGGTTTCGTTGATGGGAGAGGCGTTGCACTCGAGGGGTTCTTTTGCAAAGTAGTGATAACGTCGTGAGTTATTGGTCCCTTTCCGTCGTTTATTCATTTGTAACGCCGTTGGTTGGAGGGTTTCGATGCGTCATTCGAAATTTATTCAGGTTTTTGAATGGCGATTTGCAGAAGGGATACTTGATCTCTTGGATATTAGTGAGATAGCAGATAAATCTTTGATTTCTTTCATTGTTATGCAGCTTTTTCAGGCTTAAATTGAATGGGCCAGAAATTGTCTTTAAAGTTTTTTTGTGTGACTTTGCATCGCGTATCATTTATTTGAAAACGTTCCTTTCATCATCAGTCGACTCAACCCATTTATTTACAGAACCCCTTACACTTAAAACCTCCAAGAATTATAATGTTGACCAATCGCCGTCGTCCAACTCTAAGCCAGAAGGAAGAACTCGTCCCCGGCCTAAACGGTAAGCCCCATTCCATAACCCCAATTTCCGGTCGCTCGCGATTACAATTCCCAATTGTTTTATAGTAATGACCAAACTCTCTCTGATGGCCATCTAAGATACTGCACAAATGAGTTGAGAAAGAGAGAGAGAGCGGCCTAGGGCGTCGTAAGTATTGTTTGAGAGTCACTTGGAACCTACTGACTTTGCTCTTTTCGTTTCAGAGGCCCTTAAACAGAATTTCAAGCGCTATGCCGATGATTTGGATACACAATCGCAGAGACATTTGTGCGAATTTCTAAGGCTACGAGGAGACAATGTGAGGCCGAAGAGCGAAGCTTTTGCCGCTGTTCTACAAGATATTGAACTGATGGAAGTGTGCAAGGAGATTACCGCTGCTGCTCTTTGGGAAGTCGGTGCTGATGAGAAATTGGCTGACTTTTGTCTAGAGGTAAGCTACAAGTTTTGTGGACATTTTTGAGTCATAACATAATATAAGAAATGTATTGCACTTTGAGCATTTCTCTTTTATTGCTACTACTGAATTTATCACTTTTTTGCTTTTTAAAGAACACTCTATAATCTCCGCACATTTTCAGCTCATTGATGTGATTCCCCAACTCGTTGTGCTTCGGAAACTGAGGCTAAACGAAGATGTTGAGGAAGAAGAAATGACTCCCTTACTCGATGAGTTCATGGAGCTTGGAATGAAATACATGAATCTGAATGAAAAGGACAAGTTGAGGTTAAAGATGATCGGCCCCAAAGTTCGACCGCTCTTCCTCGACTTTGGCTTTGCCAGTAGCATCAAGTTCCTCTTGGAACACTTTGAACGATGAGTTCCTAACGGTTTACAAGTCAACCCATAGTTTGATGCGACTTTGTGGTGCCTTCTTTGTTATTTTTCCAAAACCCAGGGCTTTATTGTAAAGATTGTGAATACCAAAAAACAAAAAATCTCTTGAACAACGCATGTATGTACAGAACACAACTATCAGTCATATACATATACATTTACATTACCAGTAGTTTATTTGTTGAGTAGTACAGGTGATATATAATTCTGTGTATTTATCGAGTTTCATGCCAAATAAACATAATAAAGTTTGGTTATAACAGAGTTTGTTTACTTTATTTCCAGAATAGTACGGCAACTTAATTGAGGATAAATTTAAAAGTGCAACAATCCTATTACGACGTAATCAGATTAATGAAAACTTGGCGCAAAAGAAGTATAACACAAAAAAAGAGAAAAGCTTTGCAGCCCATTCAAAATTTTGCACTATGAAATCGCAAAGCTCAAATAAACATGGATTGGATACAACTTGGAAAGAACGTAAGGTACGGTGAAACTACAAACATAAAAGGCAGAGATCTTTAAAAGCCCTCAAAACGGCGTCGTTATAGGCAATAGAGTGCACTTAGCTAGTATCCTTGGTCGCAGTAACAATACATACTTTATATTAAATTAAAATGCCTTCAAAATATTGCGGTTTTAATAATGACGGAATCTTCTGAATCCTAAGCTTTGGGCTGCCAACTTCTTCATATCCTCAAGGCTGATATCAGGCTTCAGAATTGGAATCCCCTCTGGCAATTCTTGCGATTTGCTTTCGACCACACCAAAGTTAATGGAATGCGTTGGCAAATTGGTCGCCTTTTTCTTCGGTTCGAACGCTGCACCGTGCGGGATATGTTCAAGTCGTTCAAAATCTTCTGGAGCTTTTTCTTCCTTTTTAACGGCTTCTTTAGCCTCCGGAGCGGCTTGAGAAAGTGGGACTGGAACTCCTGATGCGTCTTCGGGTGTTTCTACGACTTCTGGAGAAGCTACTCTTTCAGCCTTTTCAACAATGACCTTTTCGTTTGATTCGCTAGAGCTGCTGGATTCAGAGGACTCGCTGGATTTGTGAATTCCGGAGGCAGCAGAGGCTTCAGCTAAAGCACGGAGTTGCTTGTCTGAAAGTTTAGTCTGATTATGACAACGTTAATTAAGCTGGATGAAAACGGCGTTCCGTGTGGAAGAGTCAGCTTTTTTTTCTGCAGTTGAAACGAAATTTACCTCCAAAAAGTCTTCCAGCAGATGGATCAACCCAAGCAATCTTTCTCTTGGTTGCTGGACTCAACTGGTCAAACTTTTCAACGACCGCCCAGTAGGCTTTCAAAGCTCTTGGGCTTCTTTCGCCAAGCTCTCGAAGAGCCTCTTGCTGCTTCACAACCTGCAAAGTAACCGTCAGTAGAACTTCTCTATCGCAAATCCATGCAATGAAACAGATATCTGTAATAAAGTAATCGATAAAAGCGACATACCTCGACCAAATATGACGTCAAATGTGGCTCGGCATTGGCTTTTTTCAACGAGGCTTTGAGAAGCTTGACGTAGGTCTTTTGGACGTTCTTATTGGCCAAAGCTTCTTTCATTTGACCAGTTGAAGATCGAACCCGGTTCAAGACAAGGACACGGACCAAGTTGGCTTCATTTCTCGTTAGGCCAATTGTGATTTCAGGGAGAAGTCGTCGTTGGGCGGCTAAAAACAAAGTGGGTGCTTGCAGAGCATCGCAGAAAGTCTTAAACGCATGCAGAAAACTTTAATTTTTACTTTTGCTAAGCCTCGTAAAATTCTATGCGCCAAATCCCATGGATTTCTCTTAAAGACAACGTCTTCATCATCTTATGTATTTCTCTTGTTAAAACAAATATTCTGTACTATACTCACCGTCAAATCCACTGACCAACTTTTCAATATCTCCCCCAGCGACGTTCCCAACTACCGCCAACGCAAAAATAAAACTGAACAACCGCTTCATTGCGGATCTTTAACAAGTCTACCAGTGGACTCGAAAAAGACTTCACATTTAAAACCTCGGGAGTAATTGACCCAGTAATTGTTAACTTTTGAAGTCATTGTCTTCATACGCAGACGCGAAATGAAAACAAGTTTGAACTCTGCAAAAAAAAGGGTTTAAGTCTTGAACGTTGCCTTTCGAACGCGTTGACTTCTCGGGACTGAGGCAATAATAAAAAATTCGGAGTCAATTGGTGATTTCGCAAAGGGAAGGGTCGTTATTGATGAGGGTATCATCAATAATAAACATTCTGGAGGTTTTGGGGAAAAGCATATCGGGAAGTAATACATCAACTTGACAAAGAAACACTCGATATGATTAAACTTTGCACACGTTACAATGAAAACAATTTCTACACAACATTCTGACGCTAACAGCAATACTTTAATAGGAATAGTCTTGGTCCAATCTTTTTAATAAATTTATTTGTTTCAGAAGCGGTAATTTTCGATGTATCATGTTTAAAAACTTGAACAATGTGAAAAACTGAAACTGCAGCACACATTTCTTTGACTCCGAAGGGAACGCATATATACAAAGCCAACATTGCAAAAAATTGCTACAGTAACTTTTATTGTCACACCTTTTGTTGTCACATCTTTTAATTTTCCACAAAGCCCTCAAAGGTCACCTCCACAGTCACCGTCAACACATTTCCTTGACTAAATCCGATACTGGGATCTCTAAGGTCACGCAAAGGTGCCATTGCATTCCCAGTGGCATCGTTAAGATCTTTTGTAAATTTCGCGTCGACACTTTTCACAATGTTCTTCGATTTGTCGCGGTTGTTAATTGTGAATTGGACGTGTCCCTGTGCCAACCAATCATTTTCTTTTCGATATGTAGCCTCAAGGTCTACTGTCAGGCATCCATTTGGATCTCCGCAGTCTTCGTACATTGGGGTTATCTCAAATTTGACTCCGTGGATGCACAGATGAGACTTAGCATTCCAATCTTCCTTTCTTACACTAATTAAATCAAAGTCTTTGATTTGGAAGAATCTTCGGCCGGTCAGGGATGTGGCTAAATATTATTTAAATCTCGATTTGTGGCAATGCTGTTTTTCTTGTAGTTGTAAACCTTTTCTTAACCTACATTCAGCACACTTTCCATCAACAAGTTCATTAGGATCTTTCTTCTCCTCCTTTTTCAGGGCATTCCCCATTTCTTTTTCCAACGGCGGTATCTGGTCTTCCCAGCCAGTTTTGGCAGTCTTCAACACATTATCCAGCTTTTTCTTAACTTTTGTAACCTCAGCATTCTGTGGAGGACTCTTCTTCGGAATCCGGGCTGTATCAGCACAACTTCCACACGTCCTCGGACACCATCGCATAATAATGCCACGGTCGTATTTTGTTGTTCGTTTGCAGCCTCCAATCTTTTTAATTGTGCCGCAGCTAAATTTGATAAACACTTGAAAAAAATTTATGTAGAAACAAAGAGGACACTATAAAGTTTTGTAAACGAATTTTTTTAGCAGTTTGCAAATTGGACTAGTATGCACAAAATTTGCATTGAAACTCATAAAAAGACGATACTATAATAGTAATAGTCAAAATCTCTTACGCAACAAAATCTTTGCAGTCGTTATCGCACTGTTGGCATGAGTATTGGCAATTCTCTTTCAAATAAACATGATGAATGTAAGAAGTACAGTACTCGAACATATGCTCACAAGTCAATGGCAACTTGTCTTTGCATTGAGCTGCACAGCTTACTGTAATTGTTAGAGGTAATAAAAGAATGAGGCAAAGAAGTCTCATCGTTGCACACGACAAAATAGTATGATTGACCCATTTTATCCGTGCCTTAAATACTAGATAGAGTTAACGGTAGAGCACTTTTGCGCATCTGCCCTCTCAAGTATAACACAATGAATCTGGCAAACATTTTCAACCAAAAATATCATCACAACGGACCGTTGGCCTACAATTCAGAAGAGACGTTGAATTCTATGGGGGGATTTAAAAAATTCTGATCAATTTTTCGTAGTTGTAACAGATTTTGAGAGAATTTCATGTCGAAAGCATGCAAAATCACCGAAATTTGTTTGCTTTTGGTCTGCCCAAACTATCATTTGGATATAAAATATATTTAGAACTTTTTCAAATTTCTGTACTTTTCGACCACCATCCCTGGGGCCTCTTCCTCTAATGTCAGAAAAACAGAAAAATTTGGATGATCTGTTGTCGAAAGCAAAAACCTTCTTTAAAATAAATCCAAATTCAAGAAGACACCGGCCACGGCAACCCGAAATAAATAGAAGAAAAATGTTTTCCGCCCACTTTTGAGCTTCGTCCAAACAAAATGTCACAATTGACAAAAGAAATATAAAAAACCCTACGAAAAATTCCTTTGTGACATTTCGTTTGAGTTCAATCGATACAAAGTGGTCGAATCGTCGAAAGGAGCCAGGAAACACGTCGGGTTGCCGTCCCGGCCGTCCCCTATGTTTACAAAATCTGTCAGTAAACAGCGAGAAAAGATAGATCTTTCGTTAGTGTGGATAAAAATTTTGTTAAAGAAAGTCGGATTTATCTGTTGTCTAAAAGAATTAGTGATTCACTAATATCCAATCGATATCACTAGAGTCCGGAAACAACGGAGGTAAAACTTTTAAATATTGTTATTCTTCACACTGTTATTTCTTTGTGTGAATGTCCTAACATGACCAGACTTCAGCCCAGCGTCCTGATAGTTCTTAAACTCTCTAAGACTGTTTCTAACGTTTTGATGGTATCAAGCTTTGAATGATCGACCTTTGCTACGGGTATGATGTACTTCTTCTTTAAAAATTTATTTTTTTCAGATCAAAACCAAGTATAGAAATTAAGTGTAATTTTGCAATTAAAACTAAAGTTTCCAAGGCTTAATATGTTTGCAACCGACACTGATGACAATGCTGATTTTTATGGAACATACACCCACAAACTGTTCACGTTTTCTTAAAGTCTTCGACTTTTGCTTCCACTGAGAATGTCAATGATTTGTCCGACTGCAGGAATCCTATTGGTTCATCCGTCAGCACCTTGAATTTCTCAAGTTTAGCGCCACCCTTAGCGGTCTTTGACGGAGCAAATTCCTCGGCCAGCTTCCTCACAATATTCTTTTTCGTGTCTTTATTGAAAACGATGAATTCCAGATTAACAGTGGCTCTCCAAGTTTTGCTTTTGGGATAGTTGGCGGTCACGTCGACCGAGAAACATCCGTCTGGGTGGTCACAGGTTTCGTACTTCGGAATCACCCGGAACTGAATGCCTTTGGCACAGAATGTGCGGTCCATCTTCCAATCGCCCTTTTCTTTAGCCAGTTTAGCGAATTCTCCAAGGTCTACCTTCACTTTACCGGTTGAGTCCGTCGCTGAAAATATATATTTTTAAAATCAACTCTCCGTTGTAAAAACACGGTGTTTGTTACCCCCTTTGAAAAGTTTTGACTCGCAGCTTAGAAGATCACCACCGATCTCTCCGGAGCAGACATTTTCGTAAAGCGGTGGACACAGAGATACGAAAATTTTTTCAGTTATTGCTTTGATTCGCGAAAAATATTACTCTGTCACGAAAATAACTTGTTCTCCTCGCGGCAAAATGCGCGATGATTGCCAATTATTTTCCGGGCGGACTGATATGAGAAATGCCATCGTATAAAAGATTGCCCTGCCTTTCATCTTTTCAAATTTAAAATTTTTCAGCCGGCGTCAACTTACTCTCCGGGCATTCCGTGGAATCTTTTCCTTTATCATCTCCTTTTGCATCATCCTTTTTCTGATCGTTATTTCCATTGTTATCTTTTGCATCATCCTTCTTCTGACCATTCTTTCCATTATCGTTTTTATTGTCATCTTTTCCTTTATCATTATTTCCTTTATCGTCAGACTTTTTTCCCTTGATTGCATCCTCCAATTTCTTTTCCATACCTGGCATCTTCCTCTCCCATCCCGCTTTTGCATTTTTCAACAGATCATCCAACTCTTTGAGGACTTTGTCAACTTCTGCATTTGTGTTGGGCGTCTTCTTCGGAGCCCTGGCTTTGTCTTTGCAGCTTCCGCAGGTTCTTGGACACCATCGCATTACAATATCATAATCGTAGCGTGTTGTTTTGTCGCAAGCTCCAATTTGTTTTAGTGTTCGACAACTGGAATTAAACGCAATGAACTTTGTGAACTTATAACGTTCAGTAGTGAGAAAGAAAATGGAAAATAAAAAAGTTACGGAAATCTCACCCAACATAATCCTTGCAATCATTTTTGCACTGTTGACAAGAATACTGGCAATTCTCCCTCAGATACGAAAAATGTTTGTATGACGTACAATAGCCGTAGATATTTCCACAGCTCAAAGACAACGTATCTTTACATTCCTCCCCATAAGTGCTAATAATAAACAGTAGAAAAGATATAAAACCTAAGCAAAAATTCATTTTGATGTATTGCAAATGAAAGAACCAACCCATTTTATACTGAATGCTGTGGTCTCGCTACGATTTTAAACATCTGCAGCGTCTGTGGAACTCTTGAACAAATAGGCTCAAAAAGCCTACAAAACGGCTCATTTTCTCTTCACAAAACACTAAATCCAGTAATTGTCGACATAAATTACAGAATACGCATTTTTATTTAGGTTCCGTGAAAGCACATTGTGATCTCAAAAAGCTTGGCCGTTGACACAGCTGCAGAATTTGTGCTACACATTTTGAATGGAACTACGTTTGCGATCAGTATATCCATTCCAGGGAAGTCGTTCTAACCGCAAATAAAGCTATGTGTTTTCCGCTACTGAGTGGAACTGTCTTATACTTTTGCACCATGCGGTAGGCATCGCAAAGTGGCGTTGCCCGACAAACAATCGGTGAGGTGCGCACGATCGGTGTAAAACGCAAGCGCACTGTGCAGTTTCATTCGCGCGACATGCGCTTCGAATGCCTTTTTTTCAAAAAATTTATTTTGCTCTGTGCGTTGTCGTAACGAACAATGGATTTAACCTTGTCGCCATTTGCAGCACTCGCCATGTAAAGACTTTAGAAATTTCAAAGATTTTTGTCCAAATGGTGGGGAATGGGTGTAAACGGTATTATAGATAGATTAGCGTTTGTTCAATTACGGCTGAGTTTACATTTAGTCTTGGTATGTGTAATCAAGCACCACACAAAGTTCTAGAATCTTTTTGATTTCTGTTTGCAGCAATGGGAAGTTTTCAAATTGGCGATTCGTCTTTTACACCTTGCAACATTGAAGAAAAATAATTTTTCTCGCCATTTCTTGTTAGAATTTGCTGAAAAGTATCGCAAATTGTTGAAAAAAACAATAATTTTGGTTAGAAACGGGTACATAATAAAACATTTTAATTGCGTTTAAGAAGTTTTTGTCACATGATCCGTGTTGTACATAGGGAGAGTGAAAATGATCGAATTTTGTTTTGTCCCTCAGAAGTCGCCATTTCTTGGCTGTGGAGCCCCTGGCAAGAATGCCCGGTTTCTTGACCGAGCAGAGAAATAAAGAAAAAAATTTCCACAAGGAGAAAAAAGAAAATTGCAAAATATTACGCAATTTCGGTCAATAATTTGGCATTTCTTGGCTGGGGCTCCACACCCAGTTAATGGCGACTTCTGAGAGACAAGACGAAATTAGATCATTTGCACTAACCCTACATCCTCATGCTTTACACACTTTGTTTGATCAACTTTATCGTAAAATAAACAGAATAAATTAAACATATTTTGGTGAAAATAAAAGGGAATCGAAGAGGAAGGTTATTATTCGGCTTATACTTTAGATCGAGTGAGTGGTTGGTGAATTGAATGGGACTGAAGTTAGACCAAAGTCTTATGCGTCATCTTTTCTTCACCAGATCGGAGCTCTCTGCAGCATTTTTTATTATAATGAAACAAAATTTCATCGTATAAAAATTTTTTTTTGAAAATAATCAGCATAAGGTCGCATCAACAATCGCGTCGATACAGCGATAAAACCAAATGGTGTCGCAGCCAAATTTTGCTGATTATTTTTCCGACTGACTGACAGGTGGGTGGAAAAGTCTTGGCATGCCTTTGCACCGTGCCGTTGGCATCACAAAGTGCTATCACGAAAGGAACAATCTGCACGGTGCGAGTGAAAAACGCATTGTGCAGTTTCAGCGCGCGCGTGAGCGACGACTGCACTCTTCGGAGTTCGTTTTGCGCAGCGCAGTGCATTTCCTCGTCACCGTTTGGAAAGATGCGACAAAGTGTTCGCACCGGGCAAATGTGTCAAGTGTTTTTAAACCACTAAGTTACATTTTTTCAAATAAAAGTTTGAATAACCGACGCAAACTTACCCTCTGGGCATTCATCCTTTCCCTTACCATTATCTGAACTTTTTCCCTTGATTGCATCCTCCAGTTTCTTCTCTATAACCGCCATTTTATCCTCCCATCCGTCTTTTGCGTTTTTCAACAGATTATCCAACTCTTTGAGGACTTTGGCAACTCCTGCATTAGAGCTGGCTATCTTCCCCTGTGCTCTCGATTTGTCTTTGCAGGTTCCGCAGGTTCTTGGACACCATCTCATCACAATATCATGATCGTAACGCGTGGTTTTGTCGCAAGCTCCAATCTGTTTTAGCGAGCGACAACTGCAACAATCATAAACGCAATGAACTTTTGCGAACTATACTGTCAATACACTTTACAATAAAGCTATACAAATCTTACGCAACAAAATCCTTGCAATCATTTTCGCATTGATGACAAGAGTACTGACAATTATCCTTCAAATATGGAAAATGCCTGAAGGACGTGCAATAGTCGGAGACAGTTCCACAACTCAACGGCAGTTTGTCTTGACATTCCTCCCCATTACTACTAATAATCAATGCCAAAATTAGAAGGCCTAAGTTACAGTTCATTTTGGAATTCCAAATAAAAAGTGAATCCGTTTTGTCCGGGCTTGTGTTATTACTGACACAATTTTAAACATCTGCGATTTTTGTGACACTCCTAAACAAACACATCAAAAAACATGGTCCGTTAAAATTTGTAAGGCATATATAATATATGGAGGTGTATTTGGGATGCAATAAATTATTCTAGACAGAGATCCTTCTGCTTTGCGTATTTCTGAAAACATTTCCGCCAATGTGGCTGTCGTTGTAAGTACTAACAAGGGATGTCTTTAAGATAGGGTGCGCCATTTTTTTGAAAAATACCTCGAAAGTTTTAGCTCGCACTTTCCAGCAGCATTCAAGATATTTAACGATTTTGGCTTCGAGAGAGCACGCAGAATGAGGAGAGTCGGTCAAGCGGGAAACGGTTTTAACTCTGACTTCTTGGTTTCAGCACGGAATATTCCGATTCCTCGCCAGTTTCTTGAAAGCGCCAGTTGGAATCTTAGCAAATTCGGTTCTAAATTTGAGCTGACTTTCATCCAATTCTGTATCTCAACATAAAACATAACACACCTTCCTTGTAAGCTGAATAATTGTTGGAACCATTTGCAGCACACGTAATACCGCTTTCGTTCTATCGGAAAGATTTGTGATCTCAAAAAAACTTGATTGTTGACATAGTTGTGAAGGTGATGCGAACTGATTTCATCTAATCAAACTGGATGAAAACAATCATTCCTCGAAAACTGATTTTTTTAAAACGCATTTTAGAGCACTTTTCTGTTGGTATAGTTGCATGTCCACCGTATTTCAGCCATTTTGCAAGTCATTACATATTCCTTTGTCGGAGATAGACATGGCTCTGTTGGGACCGAAAGTAACTGCCCGGTTAGGTCCGCTAGTGTATTATGTATCTGTAGTATGACCATGTCAGCAGACGAAACCGAAAGCTTTATATCCTCGTGTCCATTAACAATAACGGAGTTATGTTAAAAATGCATTAAAGGAATCATTGGCTCCTCGTTTTCCCTATTTGAATCGTTTTTGTAAATTTTCCCTTTATTGATATTTAAATGCAACAATCGTAAATTTATTCTTTCACACAAAATATTCAGCATAACGTTTCAATCTTGCCCGTTTCTACTCTCTCTTTACTTTCAAAGAAACTTTGACATATAATTCCAATGTCTTATCCTCCCTAATAAATCCATTTTTTTCATCAGCCAGAAAATCCAAGGCACCCAGACTATCCCCATCAATAGTCGTTGCGGATTCATTGAAATTGGCGTATCGTTGAATTTGGTTCATCTTAAACACAGTATGTCCCGCGAAGATGTCCAATAGCCCGGTTGTAGACCACTTTGCATTTTTACCATCACTAGCAATCACTGCAACTTCAAGGCATCCATTTGGTTCAGCGCATTTCATCTTTTTTGGGATAAATCTCAACATTACTCCCTGTATACAGGTTGTTTTTTCCATATTCCAATCACCCTCTTGTTTGATCAGTTCGGCAAAGTTTGGCAGATCCATAGGAATTCTATCGGAAGCTGAAAATCATATTTTCCAAATGGGTTATTTGTCAGAAAAAGGTGTTAATTTCCGCAGCTCTTACTTACACTTTTCACAATTCTTCGTTTTCTCTTCATTCTTTTTATTGTCTTCTGCCTTTTTCTTGGCTTCTTCTTCCTCTTCTGCCTTCTTCTTATCCTCTTCCTCCTTCTTCTTGGCCTCTTCTTCTGCCTTCTTTTTATCTTCTTCCTGCTTTTTCTTGGTTTCTTCTTCTTCTTTTTTCTTGGCTTCTTCTTCCTCTTCTGCCTTCTTCTTATCTTCTTCCTCCATCTTCTTGGCCTCTTCTTCTGCCTTCTTTTTATCTTCTTCTTCCTTTTTCTTGGCTTCTTCTTCTTCTTTTCTCTTGGCTTCTTCTTCCTCTTCTGCCTTCTTTTTATCTTCTTCTTCCTTCTTCTTGGCCTCTTCTTCTGCCTTTTTCTTGGCTTCCTCTTCCTCACCTCCCTTCTTCTTGTCTTCTTCTTCCTTCTTCTTGGCTTCTTCTTCTGCCTTTTTCTTATCTTCCTCTTCTACCTTCTTTTTGCCTTCTTCTTCCTTCTTCTTGACTTCATCCTCCTCTTTCTTCTTTTTCGCGTCTTCCATACCCTTTTTCTTTGCTTCCTCCGCTTTTTGTTTTGCTTCTTCAGCTCGTTTGCGAAGTTCTTCCTCAGCCTTTTTTTTTGCTTCTTCGGCGGCCTTCCGTCTTGCATCCTCAGCCGCTTTCTTTTTAAATTCTTCAGCTCGTTTTCGAGCGTCCTCCGCAGCCTTGTTTTTAGCGCCTCCAGCCGCCTTTTTCTTGGCAGCTTCAGCTTTCCTTTTGTCGTTTGCCTCCTTCTGTTTCTTGTTTGGAATTTGATTTTTGTCTTTGCATAAACCGCATGACCTCGGGCACCATCTTTGTATTATCCCCCAATCATACCGGGTTTTCGTACGGTCGCAACCACCAATGCTTTTAATTGCTACACATCTAAAAACATGACAAAGTAAAAGTTAATTGATGACAGTGAGGGTTTTAACTAATACAAACAAACTTACGCAACGCTATCTTTGCAGTCATTCTGACATTGCTGACAAGTATATGGACAAATCTCTCGAAGGTAATTAAAGTGCATATGCGAGGCGCAATATTCCTGCATGGACTCGCAAAGGGTTGGAAATTTGTCTTCGCATTTTTGAGTGGATCCACAATTTATCCAGAGAATAAACGTAAACAATAAGATAAAGTACTTCATTGTTAATATACATCAAAACGGTCATTCTTTCCTTATATAGTAGTATTGATGAACCGGTAAGATAAGACTCCGCAACCAAGTCTCGTTGTTGCCTAAGCCGCAGCTTCACAAACAGTTTGTTACAATGTACAAGAATATCAGGCATATTGAGACATCTGTTTACAGTCTTTGTGTCCGTGTCCCCCATTTCAACTCGGCCTTGTTTCGCATTTTGTAGCCCAAGGGAGGAACATCATACAAAGTAGACAAGTCTGTGGGCAACGAAGGATGTTTATGACCCCCGTTTTTAACTTTCGTCGTACGTCTGAATAAGAAATATGTAAACATGACAGGTGGATAAAGTTACTTTATTTTTCAAACTACATTTTAGCGACCGGTTAAAACTTTTAACTTGAAAGATCTGTCACACCGTCGAATGTATGATATGCCCTCACTATTTTTACAGTAACAATGACTAACGCAGCTACGACGCTTTCAAATTAGATGAAGATGAAGGGCAACACAGGCAGCAGCTGTAGGCGCATCTTCGTCAACCCCAATTCCGTTAGGGGTTGACGGGATTAGCAGTTAACATGTCTCTGCGGAATATGCCGGAACCTTCTTTGGCCCAAACCACAGTGCAATCAATCAACATTTTCCACCATAATTTGCAAAACAATAATTCTCTCGGTGAGCAAATATTTCGTCATTTTTTTGGTTCTGCTACAATTTGCCCGCCCGGGCCGGCATATTTTATGGGAACTGTTCGAGGAATCTGATACTGATCAAATTTTTGTAATTGTAGCAGATTACGAGGGTGCTTTCATGTAGAAAAAAACGAAAAATCGCTAAGATATGTTTGCTTTTTGAAGGCCTACACTCTAGTGGTGATATATACTAGATGCAGCGAAAACTCAGACTCCTGTATTTGCCAAAATGCGTCCCTATTGTTTTAATTAAGGGTGAACGGAATTAAATTGACCATTTAGGGGAAGGACACTTGCGGCACCAAAAATAATATTTTTGAAATATGGTGATGTTTGTTGCATTTCAAGGCGCAGACACTGACTATTTGTTTACTTCATGAACAACAGCTTAGAGCGGCATCAGAGTTTGTAATACTGTTTCCAATACGACATCGGCTATAGCTGTACCAAAACAATCATATTTCAAAAACAGAAAAAAATTTGAAAAGAAAAAGTCATCGTTACGGTGACTGTATTATCAAAACAATTTGACAAAATTTTTAACTGAAATGTAGTTTGAAAAATAAAATAACTTTATCCACCTGTCATGTTTACATATTCGTCATTGAAGCTCCTAAATGGGCTACGTCAATAGTGTTGTTATATTAATATAAAGGCAGGATAGTCGTTGGAATATATGTTAACAATGAAGTATTTTTATTTGTTATTTATTTTTATTTTCTGGATAAATTGTGGATCCGCTCAAAAGTGCGAAGACAAAATGCCAACCCTTTGCGAGTCCATGCTGGAATATTGCTTGTCGAATATGCACTTTAATTTCCTTCGAGAAACATGTCCATATACTTGCCAGCAATGTCAAAATGATTGCAAAGATAGGGTTGCGTAGGTTTGTTTTTCTAAGTTAAAGACATTATTGTAATAAAGGATCGCATCTCGTCATATTTGAAGGTGTGCAGCAATTAAAAGAATTGGTGGTTGCGACCGGTATGATGGGGGGATAATCCAAAGATGGTGCCCGAGGTCATGCGGTTTATGCAAAGACAAAAATCAAATTCCAAACAAGAAACAGAAGGAGGCAAACGACAAAAGGAAAGCTGAAGCTGCCAAGAAAAAAGCGGCCGAAGACGCTAAAAAGAAAGCAGATGCGGAAGCAAAAAGAAAAGCCGCTGAAAAGACCAAGAAAAAGGCGATGGAAGACAAAAAGAATGAAGGTAAAAGTAAAAATTGTGAATCATGTGAGTTCGAGAATTAGGACCTTTTTCAGATAAATCGCCGACTTGCAAAACGTTTGGCATTTTTTTCAGCTTCCGATTTGGTTAATGTGGATATGCCAAATTTTGACAAACTGATCAAACAGAAGAATGCATGGAATATTGAAGAAACAACATGTATAGACGGAATCAAATTTAAAATCACCCCAAGAAAGATGAAATGCAATCAACCCAATGGATGTCTTGAGGCTGTCGTTGTCGCTAGTGATGATAAAAGAGCAAAGTGGGCGACGGCCGCAGAAGTAAACTTTTACGTCATTAACAGTGATCCGGAAAAAACGATCCAAATTGACCGAGAGGCAACTTTGAATCAAGACGCAACGACCGTAGAAGGAGATATTCTGGCACCGTTGGATGATCTGGTTGATGGAAACCGTGGATTTATTCGGGACAATACCGTGACCGTGCTTGTTAAAATTGTTTTGCCTGAAGCGAAGAGTAACTAGTACAGGGAAACTTGAAGCACTGTGCTGAATATAATGTGTGAAAGAATAAACTGGCAGTTGAGCTTATCACTGTTGAGCAATAAACAACAAATAGTTAAACAAGCAATTTATAATATTTCAAAGTACGCGGAATCGAATTCAAAATTTTTCAGTATCACAATCAAGTCTCGATGTTGCCGGAGCCGCAACTTCACAAAAAATTTGTCACAATCTATATGAAAATCATCCATATCGAGACATACGTTCACAGTCTTTGTGTCCATGTCCCCCATTTTAACTCGGCCTTGTTTCGAATTTTGTAGCCCAAGGGATGAGCATCATACAAAGTAGACAAGTCTGTGGGCAATCAAGGATGTTTATGATCCCCGTTTTGAACGTTCAGGGGTCTTAATGAGGAATATGTATGTAACGACAGGTGAATAAAGTTGTTTTATTATTCAAACTGCGTTTAGCAATCGGTTGTAACATGTCCAAATTTCCAATTATTTTAATTCGAGGGTAAATATTTGAGATTACTGTAATTTTATATTTTTATTCTTATTATATATTTCCCTGTACTCTAAAGCTTTTATCCTTGAGCTACAACGCTTTGTGGACGAACATTAGGCGCGGCACGGGCCGCTGCCTTCGTCGCATCTCTTAGGAATCCTTTGGGCTTGACGGGATTAGCAGCTGGCCTGGCCCCCGGACGGCGGAAAGAGCCGGGACCCTCTTTGGCGACCTCTGAAATTTAATAATCTAGTCATGAAACTCTGTCGGATGCAACAACCAAAGCATAGAAAAGTTTTGAAGTCAAAATTGCGCCGAGATTTAACGCCATACAAATGCTTATCGAAGGCTTACTTTCCAATCCAGCCAAAGCATTGGGGAACTTAGCATTGAGTTGAGCTTGGGTGGTCTTATCCAATGCTTTCCACTTAGCCAATAAACTCTGAGCCGTAGATTGAATCTTCTTGTCCTCAGGATTCAAAGCAATCAGAGACAATGACTGAAGAAGCTCATCAGAGTATTTTCGGCCAGCGGGAGTAAAACTCTTTACAATTCGTTGATATTTACGAACGATGGGAGTCGCTTTAATGGCCAAGGCTGGAGCAGTATGCTCAATATCCTTGATAATGGCTTTGATATTGCCTGGATGACGTTGGTTTGCAGCCTTGATCGCAGCTACTTCATCGGGACGGAGCTTTTCAACAAAGGCGACAATATCGGCAGGAATAAGGGCTATAAATTGAGGAAATAGTACAACAATAAGCCTCCACAGAAAACCTTTCTACAAGATGCTTCAGCGGAATTCTTCTTGTTTGGAAAGCGCTGAAGAACGCCAAGGAAGGGAAAACTCACATCTAGCATTTGGGTATTCCTCAAAAAAATAAGATTCCGCAACGCCGACGCAGAGCACAGCCAACAACAAAAGGAACTTCATCTTTAACTCTGATTATCCCAATTATCAGCCGACTTATATAGCGCGATAACGTGCCTGTCCGTTCCGTTCACCACATTATTGTTTTTATTACCGTTCATCTCTCAAAACACAAAAATCGGCGCAAGGACGGAAACTTCGCCGAAATCCGAAAACTAGGTTACGTGTCATAAAGAGTAATGCTAATTTACGGTCCGGCTAGGCAGTGAAAACAAAATCTTGCAAGAACCTGAGCGTCGCACCTTGATAACTTGGCGTTATATCGATTTTGTAAGCCAACTCTAAATTCACAACGAGTCTTAATTACAAAATGCGATTAGACTGTATAAAGAAGCGCTTTGAGTTCAAGGTTACCTGACGCAATGATTAGAATTCGTTTCCTGTTTACAGCTGATCACGACTTACCGAAATGCGCATATTTCAAATCGAATATGTAAATGAAAGACGTTTTACGGACGTTCACAAGTTTTTAGGCTTCAACATTAAGTTTATTTACGGAGCAAAAAGTCTTTAAAAACCATTTGCTTTAAATATTTTTGATTAAAACATCAGTGATATAGCCGGCAGACTTGGGGATACTAAGTTTCTTGTATTCGGAAACTGGGTCGTTTACCAGATGATTGAACAGACGCGGACAATCCACGCCGCTGACACCAATTCCAAACTTTGTTTCGTTGTACCATTTGATCTCCATCTTGAACACACGATCACAACCGATGGTATGCAATGCACAGCACGTTTCGGGTGTCCAAACACCATCGACAAAATTGAGAACCTCGACATTTCCAAATTTAGCATCGAGTCGAAATGTCAGAGGGATCTGTCCCATGTTATTCAGAATATGGAAGGCCATTCTTTCGGTGGCCAGACGACCTTCGATTACCAACGATTTTCCTGCAAAATGATGAGTTGATTTTGTTATGTGGTGTTGGAGTTTCTTTTGGAAAAACTTCAAAGCGGTGTTGCAACCCTGACAAGGGAAAAATTTTTTAGTTCTTACAATATTGTGCTTTTTTGTCTTCAAGTATTTTATTTTTTTGTCTCAAAGTGTAAAAGGTTCTGTTTTAACACCTATGTAGTTACGTACCAATAGCCCACTCAATGATACTGGTGTAAGGCATCTGAAAATTATCCGTCACAACGACATTGTCCAATTTTGAAATATTTCCGTAAATAGTCCACATGTTAAGAAATGAATAATTGAGATTAAACGAGGCAATAGTGCTTCTCTTCATAGATCCAATAGCGTCCAACAAAACTACGTCGATTTTTGTCACTCCAGAAAACACGATCTGCAGATCAAAGTCATGGTCCGTTAGAATCGAGAAATTTGTGAAAACAGTTTGCCATTGAACTTCTGGCGGCATATTAGCTGAAATTGCAAGATTCATTACTCCTAAAAAAAGTTAATTTTAAAATTTAATAGATTACTAGGTATCAGCGAAACAGTGAAGATTTCACTAATCCGCCGTGAGATCTCTATTGCCACGCCTTTCTTCGTATACGGGTTGTAACTGTTAAAGAACATTAACTTCACTCCTACAATGCATGGAAGCTCGAATTGCCGCTGTGTGCGGCCTGTAATCATGATCTCATTGTTGGCTGCAAATCCCTGACGGCGAGGACGGGATCGCTCAAATCCCACTGCCACTGCAACCGTTAAGAGCATCCATAGAACCCTCATTCTCGCAACGATCCAGCCGGCTGAAAGGTAACGAAGAATGTTGGTTGAATCCTTGACAAGGAAACAGCACAAAAATGTTAATGACTCACTCACAGCTTATATTATGAAGAATGGTATTCCTTTGCTTTCACGTCCCGCCCAAAAATCAAATTCAAGCATAAATTATCAAAAAGTAGGCGTTCAGCATGGCAACTCTCTTATTCCTCCAAATCAACCCACTGCAATGTGGCCATCTGCAGCAATTCTCTTGATAGCCGTTTGTTTAACGGTAGCCGAGCAGAGCTATGACGTATGGCAACCAAGAGTTGAACGCATCAACCCGGGGGAAACCTTGAAAATTGAGATGAACACTGAAACCGGGCCTCCCAATGTTTGGATCGACTTCTACTCACTGTGCATTGAGAAGTTTTTCCGCAACCCGGAGAGTGTGTCGAACCATTGTCAAGTAACACTTTTAATTGAAATCAACTCTACAATGATCACCGTCACTGATGAAGGTAGGCCGTGCATTCATTCGTATAATTCATCTCACATATTAACCTTGTGCCTCTGTTTTTTCAGTTAATCAAAGATTCAGGGAAACCCTAAAAGCCCCATACACTAAGTCCATTTTAACAATCAGACAAGTCATGCATCAAGCAACAATTACTTTTACCTCCCTTGACGACAACCAAACAATTACATTCAACCAGACAAAACTGGCAACAACACTATATCAGGTGGATTTAATGCATCTGGTGGGAGATTTGGCGAAACCACCAAAAATCACAGTAGATACCGCAACCCGAGATCACTTATATCAACCTCTGACGTTGTCTGACGGTAAGTGCCAGAGAATGCTAGCGTTGTAAAAATAACAAAATTTATATATAAATTCAAAAATCCAGAAATCCACGTTAGAACAGGGCCTTTCCCGAATGGGTAAAGTGAAATATAGTTAGTTTATAGCAAAATTACAGGGGAAGTGTTTGAAAGGAAACGCTCAGATTCTGATAACTTTACAAATTTAGGATAATTTCTTCCAAAACACATGCGAGATCCATAGTTCGCGCTTTGCAGAAACGACCGAGAATTTTAGAAGGGTTGATAAAAATAATGCACTTTTTTCGGAGTTTGAGGATGACAAGTTTCACACATAATTCTACCGTAGAGGGTTAGTTTCCAAAGAAATTTTTTTTCCTGCGTGAAATTGGCATGGATACGGCCAAAAAGTATGCACTCAAACGTATGTTAATACCCGGCAAACCATATAGAATAAAAATGAATTTCAGGCGATTTGATAAAACTAAAGTTAAAATTCCATGAGACCAGCAGTGAATTGTGTTTGCTCGCGGACGAAGATGCGGTAATCTTCTACCTAAACCCAAGACCTAATAATTATTTGGCTTTCAACCAAAACTTAGATGGTCACTGGTTAACCGAACGGGGCTGTTATTCTGGCGAACCAAAGACGGACGTATACGACCTGTCGATTTACTTTGTTAACAACGGCAGCAAAAACGGAGTAGACGTATTTTTTAACACAAGGGCCTGCCCCTTTTTCGCATTCAATACAACATCAGTGGAGGTTAGAAGACTTTATATGACAGCGCGAAAAAACAACGTGCTTGACTTTCAAATAATCCCAAAAAACAAGAAGTTGCTCGTGTAATTCATATTTACTGTGAGATCATGTGTTAACAATAAATCGATATCAAGCACAAAAATTATGGATTTTTATGCAGATTGATTTCCGAAAACTCCGTTTTGCTTTGGATGTTCTCATTTTCCATGATAATGTCGT
Organism: Bursaphelenchus mucronatus; assembly: GCA_025436335.1. Classification (NCBI taxonomy): domain Eukaryota; kingdom Metazoa; phylum Nematoda; class Chromadorea; order Rhabditida; family Aphelenchoididae; genus Bursaphelenchus; species Bursaphelenchus mucronatus. The sequence continues at coordinate 7,752,183 of CM046358.1, forward strand.
CGTCGGTCGTAGACGAATCCAGACAGAATTGTGACTGCTCCTAAAACAAAAAAAAATAAATATACAATCTCAACGTCGAAATTTTCACAAAATCATATATATTATCCATCAAAACCCAGGCCACAGAAAGTTTCTTACCGAAGGGATATTTTCGTTTTTGCCATGAGCTTGATTAGGAGATACGTTTTTCATAAATTTAGGATTCAAATCTTTTACATCCGTTTTTGGACGTTTGTATCCGAAATTTGGAGGAGAATCTACTGGTGGGGTCTTGACGTCATCCATACGATTCGACCAGATCTGGTCCATTTCGGAGGGAATCGAACTGTAATTATGTCTGGGAATAAAAATATTAATCTTTTCTCTGTTGTATCTAAAGTTATCCATCGTCATGCATAAATAATCATGAACAATATCCACGAAATTGCGGGCATTCCTTCGCAAAATGCATAATAATTATGAGAAAGAAATGAAAAAATTGGAAACGCGGGTAAAAAATCGCATTAGGCGCTTCGTGATCACAATTTGGTTGTTTTCTTGAGAAAATGGTAATCAGAAGTAAAAATTTCACCTTCTTCGCTCTGCTTCGTATCCAAAGGCCTTTCTCAACCACTCTCCAATTAAATGGAACCCATTCCCCAGCGATTGACATCCCAAACATGGCTGCTGAACAGCGAAATGCATCGTCGAACGTTATCTTTGGACAGGAAATCAACCAAAAAGAAATTAAAAACAAAGAAATTGAAAAACGAACATGCAAAGTCTTGCAATAATACTTTTTGGTCCACGACCGGTCATTCAGTGTTTGCATCACTGCTCTGATCGGTGGTTGTCGACTTTGGCCGGCTTTCTACGAGCGATACCCTGAGGGGATGGGAATTGTGAATGGTTTAATGAACAGCTGGCTCAAAGGTGGTAAGCTGGTTGGTGAATACGGTGGAGAATAGTAAGTTTATACACATTCAGGCCTACGACCATTTATTCCTCCAATTAGATGATTAACAAATTTATTTACCAAATTCCAACGCGTCGAAAATTTTTGAGAAAGAGTTGACTCAGATTATGTGTCATCTGTTTCTCTAGGCATCCTTTTCAGGGGTGGTCACCAGGCCCGGCCCGGTCGTGCCGGGCCTGACTCAAAAATGGAAAATTGAAACCGGGCCGGGCCGGGCCCGAAATTTCCGGTCCGGGCCGCGGGCCTGGGGTTCTCAGGCTAGGCCCGGCCCGGTTTTTATCATAATGCCAAACCGTTGGCATTCATTGTTTTCGTGCCGGAAACATTTTTTTATGGGGTTCTTGTTGTAGTTTATCAAGTTCTAACACATTTACAAGCTTTTTTTCACGTTTACTGTTAAAAATAGTGCATATATAGTAATGTATTACAATAGTACTACCGGGACGAAGCTTTTTTTGCAAACTTTAGTTCCCAATAGGCTAATACGCATTTATCAGTAATTCTATTTGCAATTTGTTGAAAGAAATCCAATTAACTAAGTAAGAACAAGGACGAAGATGATCCGAAATAGGTCTATTAAAGTCCTTTTGTTGTTATAAACTGTTGTTTTAATGTGTATATGGTCTTAAACATGTTTGAAGGCATTATACTACCTTAAATAATGTTTAGTTTATCGTTAGACAGCTTCCGACCGAAACAACGGCGGCAATTTTATGAAAATGAGGGCAATTTGCCGTCAAGTCGACGTCACTGTCAAAATCACAACCCTAGTTATAACAAAACGGCAACGATTGTTTGGCAGGTCGCGCCCTAGCCGGGCTTTCACGGGCCGGGCCAGGCCTGGCTTTTGACGTGCCGGGCCGGGCCGAGCTTGTAAAAACCTCTACCCGGGCCGGGCTTTTGACGGACCGGGCTTCGGGCCCAAAATCGAAAAAATAGGTGCCAGTTACCACCCCTGATCCTTTTTTCCTGGCGTTAGCTGGTCGATTAGACTATGTATTTATATTCCGCTTCGAAGCCTGCGGATTGTTGTACTATTTACTAATAAATTCAATTTTAGTCCGAGAACCTCCAGTCCGGCCTCTTTCTGTGAGACCCTCCAAGGCGACGGATCTGATCCAAAAAATACGAAGAGCGACAATCGTGAGCGTGCCCAAAAGACTGTCACAACTGATTTGGGAATCTCACTTGGTCCTGAGCCTACTCCGGTGTCTTGTCATTTCAAAGTAAGTGCCACCTAGTGTCACTTGTTGGGTTTTTTTTTAAATTTTAGGTATACCTTGATTTTTTTAGTCTTTCATACCCCATTGTCCTCTCGAATTCGCCAATCTTGAAGATGCTGGAATAAAGTTGCCGGATGGTCAAGTGAAACTTTTTAAAGACGAAGACTTTGATTTTAGCGATTTGAAAACGAAGTTTTCGCATGTCAAGTTTAAGAGGCCAGGTGTAAGTTTATCCTTGCCTTCTTCCTTGTGTTTTTGGTGTCTTTTAAACGTGATGTCGTCGTAAATCTTTATAGGAAATTGTCCCGAACCCACAGTTTTTTACCAAGACCTTTCCATCGAAGCCTTGTGGAAAAGTTCGGGTTGGAGATGTCTGGTTTCTTCCGGCTGTTAGTGTCATTGCGGGTCGTCACGAATTATTAGACAAGGTTGTAAAAATAAGTCAGACCTTCGGGGCTTCGACGTACACCGGCTCGTTTAATTTTAACTTTTGGTGGTATGGAGAGTGGGTCAACATTGTTGTAGATGATCGGCTTCCCATAGATGGGGAAATTCCGATGTTTTATGGATGTTCTGACGAGGGTTTCTGGATGGCTCTACTGGAAAAGGCATATGCTAAGTAAGTCGCAGATTTCTTGGGGGGTTTTTCAGGGACTAAAAAATTGAAAATTAGCAATGGCATCAAATGGCATGTATTGTATAAAATTGTTGCGTATTATTGTAGATTGCTTGGATCTTATGAGCCAATCAGTTGCGTCAGTTATCCGTTGTCTCTTCTCTGCCTGACGGGTGGAATTGTCTCTGAAGTTCATCGCTCGGAATACAAAGAAGGGGAGTTTGAACAGCTGCGTTATGAACATTTCCATGGCGTCTTGTTGTTGGCTTTGACGTGTTACGATCTCCCATTGGATGGAGTCAAAGGTCTCATCCCAAATCAGACTCATGCTGTCACTGGATTTGCTATGGTAAGTGTGCAGCAAATGAAAGAAGTTAAAGTTTTATAATTTTAAATTAACTTTTAGTTGGAGGGTAAAGAGGGCCAGCCAATTCGGTTGATTCGAATGAGGAATCCATGGTCTTCAGGCGCTTGGACAGGCGCTTGGTCCGATCAATCAGAGAAATGGAATGAAGTTCGAGATGAAGATCGTGATAAATTAATCAAGGAAAAAATGCCGTTGGAATATTGGTAAGCCTTGAAAAATAAACTTGTTTATTACCTTTAGGATCGAATGGAATGATTTTATCAAGTATTTTGAACGTCTGGCCAAGTGTTTCATTTCCCCGGAAGTTGTAGTGGAATGTGCGGAGAAAGAGAAGGCCAAAGACCTTCCGTTTAGCCTTATTCCAATCCAGAGTCAATGGAATTGTAAGAAGCAGTCTGCTGGAGGAGCTCCTGGAATCGCCGGAAGTATGTTTGAAGTTTTAATTTAGTTTATCAGTACTTATTGATTATAGGAATCAAGTATAATATAAATTTTTAGATCGTTTCCAAAAAAACCCTCAATTTGTTCTCAATTTGCTAAATTTACCGGAGGTTCAGACCGAGGAGAAGATTTGTGTGATTTTTAATTTGCTTTTGAAGTACGGAGATAACCAGACAAATCGATGTTTTCCTCTTGGCTTAGTGGTCTACAAAGTTCCTGAAGAAGAAACTGGGAGATTCCGAAAATTTGATGCCGCTTTCTTCAATGACCTAACAAACCCTGCGCATTATGTTCAGAAGATCTTTAAATATTGTGGGGTGGGTTTCAAAATTCGTAGAATCTCTTGCCTAGTGCAATGTTTTTGGTGTTTTTATATACGTATAATTTTCAGTCTTACGACTATCTAAAGCTCGACCCAGGCGTCTACGTGTTTGTCCCAACCGCTTATGAACAAGGTGATGAGGGAAGTTTCTTCTTCCGATTGATTGTTCAAGGAAAAGCCATTGTCTCGTAAGTTTTTCCCAGAGTTTAAAAAAAACTCATACTTTTTGTAGTAAGCATGTTGTACGTATAGTATACTCTTTATTCAATTACTTTCAGGGATCTCGACTAACATTTCGGATTCGAGTCATCGTTTATTATTACCCATTTGGTCGCGATTTCTTTGAATTTCCTAAATGAAAACTCTCGATTGGATTCTGTATATGGATTTTATTGTCGAATAAAGATGTGTGAGTAACTGTGGAGGCTTTTCTAGCGTGTAGAGAGATTTCCAGGTGAGATTAGTCATGATGAATATAAGGTATATAAGCAAGATTCTTTCGGAGAAGTTTGAGTTGATTTCCGATTCACGATATCGATTATGAAGTTCATGGTTCTCCTCGTCGTCATCGTTTGTATCTTGGCCATGTTAATGGTCAGCGTGACTGATTTTATCGGCGTCTCGGTAAGATTTTTAATATTATAGTAGATTCATGATAAGGTTTTATAATATTAGTTTGAATTATTTGAATAAATTGTAAAGGACGGTCTGTTAAACGAGGTTACTACTCGTATAGTATTTCTAGGCCTGCACATCAGTCGTTACAAACCGTACCACCACTACTACAACTCTTGCTTTCTGAAGAGGTCAGGAGGGGAACGACCTGTTAAGATACTGTAATTTATTTGGAATGCGAATAAATTTTTCTTTGTTATGGACTTTACAGAGGGAAATTACGATCTTAAAGATCAGAGGCAAAACATCCAATGGATGTGCTTCGCACAGCGTTTTCAAACATGAAAATGCTCTCAAAATTGTGTAATAAATAATATCATAACTTAAAATTGAAGAGTATTATTGGTGCGCTAAATGAACATCAATCAAAACAGCGATAAGGTCTTTGTAGTGAAAAAGTTCAGGTTTCCCCAAATTAGACATCGAAAATTGCTATTAATCGCGAATGAGTAAAGCTAAAAACACAAAAAATGGGATACTAAGAGAATGTGACATAAGGAAAAATATAGCGCAGGTGGTTTTCCGATATTGCAACTAAAAGTACGATAAAAGTGCAAAAAACAGCGAAAATTAGGTTTTTTTGCACTACTGAACGCTGCATGGACAGACTGTGGTGGTAAGTTTGTGCATTACTTTCTTTTTCTTTCCCGGCACAAAAAATTATTTTTTTAAGATGCGTAGCATGGATCTTGTTTATGGCTAGGTCTGGAATTTGCGGCCAAAAAACTTTTAGTTAAATATGTAAATCATCTATAGTTTGTTTTTTCAGCGCCTCGAAATTTGGGAGAAGCTTCCATTTGAAGATGTACAGACGGCTACGGGACTGGTGGGCGTTGATGGAGGATACGTTTTGACTGCCTCCCGATGCAACTATTTACTATGGAATGACTCTATTCTACTATGTCTATGTGTAACTGCGAAATTTATTTTGTCATAAAAGGATTTTTTATGAGATTTAAAAATTTTTTTTCCGATTCCACGCTTGTGGCGGAGAATGTAAAAGAGTCAAGTTTTGGGTGAGTTTTAGATATTTAAAAGATCTTTAATTAATTTATTAAAAAGTAATTAAAATGTTTAGGATCACCATGGGAACCCCGGAAACTACGAACTCAAAGGAAAAGGAGAGGATTCCGACAAATGTGAAGACACAAAATACCCTCCGTACAAAATGATTCGAAACATCTAAAAATGTCATGTTTGAGTTTGAAAAATAAATTTTTATAATTTGGAACATTTGGAATTTTATGACATATTTTTTTCTTTGTGAAACGTTGAATTTTCATTTTTCGCCAATTTCAATTCGCTTCTTTGATTCGCTGAAAAATGGTCGGATTCAATTTTTCATTACTTTTTCTGGTCCTCTTGGTGTACGCTCTTCAAATTGAAGCCATTCCACCCAATCACAAGGTCCACATAAATGGCACCTTTACATGTCAAGGGAAGACGTTAATTGGACAGAAAAAAGTTGTAGGTTTAGAGTGTTCTTGTTGATATTATGGCGAACGGAATCAAAGCGAAACAATTTCTGAACCAAATTATCGCAAACTTTTTACCTGCGCCAATTAGAAAATCCCAACTCTTTCAATAATTTTTGCATTTTCAGCGCGTCGAAATTTGGGAAGACGACACATTCAAAGACGATCACTTGTTCTCGGGCTGGCCCCTTGTTGATGGAACTTATCGCTTTACCACTTCCCATAACGAATATGGTCGAACTGACCCCTATGTTTATATGTAAGTGGTTCCATTAAAAATACTACATTCTTTACATTCAGATACCATTCTTGCGGCGGGCATTGCAGAAAAATCACTTTTGCAGTAAGTTTTAGAATTAAAGGTTTTATTCAAATATTTTGAGACATTAACCTGTAATTCCTTGCAGGGCGACCACATCAACCCTGGAAACTACGAACTCAAAGACAAGGGACAGATATCTCAAGGATGTGAAGAACAGGCGTTCCCTGCGTCGTATGGAGGAGCCTTATATGTATTATAAAACATGATTGTATGTATTCAAACTTGTGAAATAAATTTTTATAATTTAAGTTCATTTGGCCGAGTTTTAGCCAAATCAATTTGGATTGGTATTTGTATCGAATTTTATTTTTTTGCGCAAGAAAATCATGTTTCTAAAAGTGATTTTTGTCAAAAACTCCTTCAAAGATGCCATTTCGCCCTTTTGATTGGTTCGAAAATGGTCGGATTAAAATTCTCATTGGCTTTTCTTCTCCTTTGCCTTGTATTCATTGTTGAGGCTAGAGATGCGCATATAAATGGAACGTTGACTTGTCAAGGAGGTGATCTCCAGGATCAACGCAAGGTGGTATGTTTGTTTCTGTTGTTTGACTCGGTACTTTTTTTTAACTCAATTAATTTCTTTCATTTTAGCGTTTGGAGATTTGGGATGAGGACTTCGTTACCTATGATGACTTGCTCTCTCAAATGATTGTTCATCCCAATGGCACCTATGATCTGTGGGGCAAAGATGACGAATGGCGGACTGGCATCACTCCGTATACACTTTTGTAAGCAAATAAAACATTTATGTGTGACTTAAAAATTCTGGAAGGGTGTTTTTAATAATCGTTTTTTCAGGTACCACAAATGCGGCGGTTCTTGTCGTGTGATCTATTTCCAAGGCCAAGTTTACAACCCTGGAAATTACGAGCTCTACAAGAACGGCGTGCCATCCCAGTTGTGCGAACAGGAAAGATACGACGGCAGAGAAGTCTAAATGTCCGGGATTTTATTACAATTTTTGATGGTTTTCTTAGTAAAATAAATTTCTTTATTTAACGTTATAATTTTATTGCGTTTTTAGGCTTAAGCTGCTAATTCTTTATACATGACTAATATATTCCTCTGAGATTTCAATTACTTTTTACATCTTCTTTGATTGTCTTGATCATTCTGCTGAAGACCTTTTCCGTTGCATTTAGACTCCATAAAAAGTCCATGTGACTGAAACCAGGGACCCTGTTATCTTCTTTGACAATGCTTTTATTGAGATTGGGAATCAGAAATCCATCCAAGTCGTTTCGATGCGTCACTGTGTCATCGGGAGAAGAATAAATGTAGAGAGGGACGTTGACATTGGAGAGGTTGTAGTCCGGAGGATTGGTCTGAAACATTAGGATAGAGGACGTTACACTACATGTATTATTGTATTAATACAAAGATACCACATTTAAATTTCACAAAGATGTGTGTCTAAAAAGAAGAAAATGCGGCCAAAAAGCCATCATCTGAAAAAGAAAAAAAACCTAATTTTCAAAAAATTTCAAGATCTTATTCCCGGCGGTTACTGCAGGAAACCAAGCGCGACAAACGTCGGCATTACTCTAGAAAAGCCCACTTTTAATTACGTTATGCTCTTAATGTTTAAAAATCTCTTACGGTTCCATATCTCTTCAAATTATCATTTTCGTCCGGATAATTGTACCATTTCATTCCGCCATAATTCAACGACTGACAGTATCTTTGAACATTCGCAGTCGAAGTTCCCGCCGGAATATGCGTCGTATAAACTGGCATTCGGCTAATGTTTGTCGTTGTACTGGACCCCAAAATATGATAGTAGACATGCGAACAATACCATCGTTGCAACCCGGTGGTGCAAGTGTACTTTGTCAAAGTATCAATCAAATTTTTGGACATGAGTACACTTCCAAATGGACTTCCATAAAAATAATTCCAGGCCTTGTTTCCCAACGAAAACGAATCCATTTGACAGGCGGTCCGAAAAGGACCTTCCAGATTTTGGAAGGTTGCTCCTGGAGCCAAAGCAAAAAACTTTTTAACCCGTTTGGAGAAACCGGGATCAAACGAAAGACGGGAGAACATAATGAAGGTCCCTTGACTGTGACCGGCGTAGTAAAAGGACTTTTGGCCAGTGACTTGTTCAATTTTGTCAAAAACGGCGGGTAGATCGTATAACTGCATGTCGTCGGAACTGAAAATTGAGATTGGGTTTGCATTTTCTAAGAATTCAGTGAAGTTAGCTGGTGATGGCAAGAAGCAAAATACGGTCGCCCATCTTTTTCTTATAGAAGCGCTGAAGATTTAGCTTTTTTTAGAGCCCTTTTAGGTTTTTTTGCGACGACTAGACAAAAAGCTGGGACGTGTCAACAATTTTGACGCTCCCTCGAAAACACAAGCTGAAAATTTTAAGTTCCTTATGCTCGTCTCGTCATAATCTGTCCAACATATAGTCGAAGCCGGAGCGGCGCATTTGTAGTCTTAAGTAAGTTCCAAAACTCAGTTATCAACTACAACTTACGTAAACTTCCAAAACTCCTCGTCGTCTCTTCCAAATCGTTCGTGTCTTGTATATATGTTCCCTCTTGAATTTGGCATCCAAACATCAAATCCAGCGTCGGCAAAGACAAACCCCGCACTTTGATGAGGCAGATTCAGTATCCAGTTGTCACTGGAACATTGAATTCCATGTTGTAGTATGAGTACTGGCTTTGTCTTATTGCTCAGCTTATCGTTAATTCCGTTTGGAATCCTGTGAAGGTCAAGAAGCCAGCCGTCTTCTGTTCTCGCTATGTGAGTTTCTATTGGATATCCCCAATGCCGCGCTAATCCAACCTAAAAGAGAAAACGTTTTTAATGGATAAATAAGTAGAGCGCTTCTTTATTTGTTTTTTAGTTCATGATTGCGCTTCATTTTTTATAATACGGTCTCAAACCGCTTTATCTTTTTTGGAATCTCTTTCAAAACGTGCATTGGTGGTTCAGTGGTAGAATGCTCGCCTGCCACGCGGGCGACCCGGGTTCGATTCCCGGCCAATGCAACTCTTTTTTGATATTTTTGTAAAAATATCAAGAAAATGAATAACTTTTTACCGTATCCAAACTCTCCTCCTCATCATGATACGATGGCAAGCTGTGAATGTAATGAATAATCAAGCAATAAACCAAAATGAATGCTAAAAGCTTCAGAAAAAAATTGAGAATCCTCTTGACCCATTTGTGATCCTCTCCAAGCCGGTAATATAACTCATAACAAATGACTCCGGAGGCTAGAAGTTCAACCCACATTTTGCTGAAAAACCAAGGATAATTTATTTAAAAATGAAAACATGCTATATTTTAATAGTCAAAAAACTAAATTATTGTAAAAAAACATTTCAGGTTTTAACGATCAAAGACTGTAAAAGAATTAAAAAACAAGCGACAAAGCAAACTTCCGAACCGTGAAATTGGGATTACAGTCATCATTAACACCGTTCCTTCTGCATGTACGCATTTCAGGGTTACTTGAATGCGTTTTTAAATTCATATATAATGAAAACACATTTAGATCATACTTCTCATTACAATACTTTTTGCAACGAAAAAGGAATTTGCAATTTTTATTTGACAAATACGTATAGAGGTTCTTTGAAGCAGGTGTTGTTTTTGTAAAAACGGCAACACAACAAGCGAGAAGAGTAAAGAAATTAAACTGCAACATTTATATGTATTGGAGCCTTTCTGACGATGACAAAACTATTTATATCTATGAATAGGAGCCCTTCAGAGAAAAAGTTGGAGGTTGTAAAAGGTTTTTTCGGTCTGTGAAATCATCATTCAATGAATACTACTTATAATTATCAAAACTCGTCAAAAACGTTCGCACTGCGTTAAATTAAAACGCTGTACGAGCTGTCGAGGATATGGCTGCCAGACCGCGCTTTCGGAGATTTCAAAACGAGCCGGACCTACTTTTTACCGAGCTCAAGGGTTTCCAAGGCCCGATGCAATACTCAATGCCTCAGCTACCGCAGCCGCTCGTTAAAGGGAAAACAGGCTGCGCATTTAAAAATGATAACTGACGTTTGTGAAACTGGTGCTTGCCTCATTCATATCTCTACATAACACAAAAAACAAAAACATGGTGGCCTAATATCGTCAAAAATTTGAACTCCGCCCATAACTACATTATCTACAGGAACACGGAGATCCCAGAAACATTATCCATGTTTTATATCACGGATGGCAGCAGATGTTACGTAAACACCCACTTGATTAAAGAAATATAATAGAATGGCTATCTGTTTTGAGAGAGAATACAAATCATCTCGGCAATGTTAATTCGACCGAAGCAGGAGGTTTTACAACGCTATGTGAAAGTCTACGTCTATCTACTTTACGTAATACTAAAAACAAGCAATAATGAAGTCCCGCCTTTCCAAAGTTCAAAAAAAGTCACAGTCTTCCACAAACATGTACGAAATCATACAGCCAAAAAATGAGTTCTCAAGAAATTTGAAATAACGATGAACACAAAGCACCGATCACAACATTACACAATAAGACATTTTATGTGCCAAATGTATTCCAAGCTTTTCTCAAGATCAAAGGAACGACTGAAAATAAACTCCGCCCATTTTATTGACCACGCTGAATGAGGTACAGATACGTATTCGCGTAGACAGATTGAAAAGTGCATTGCGTGGAAAGATAAACATAAGCCGAAGAGGCGGCGTTTTTTGATCAAAATCCTCAAAAATTTTGCGAACTTTATTTTATTTGAATACGCACAAAGAATTACAAAAATTGATAAGAAAGAACGTCGGGGGATTACAATGAGAGATGGCGTAGTGTTGAAGATTTTAGCGCGTTCTTTAGTCATTGATGTCGCTTGTGGTCAAGAACGCCTATCAGGTATTTGGCAAAACCCTAATAAGCGTAAGCCAAGTAACTAACTGTTCATATCTTGCGTGCTGACATTGGTGAAAATGAAATAAGGATGTAACTCCGCTCAACACATCTTGCAAACAAACACACCAACATCTTATTCCAATCTCTCAACCAGAGATTTTTTACAATCAAAATTTCACTGGCAATTGTGAACTTAATAAAGTTGCGAAGAATATGCAGTTTCCGTATTTTACAACTAACACAAACCTGGTATAGTCACATGTTTGAGACCACCCGTAAAGTTTTTAAATCCAATTACCCAACTCAAACGCAATAATAAAAAAATTGAAAAAAGAGAGAAATGTTCAGTGAGGGACTTACATACATACATACTATTGTTGCGTCGACTTAAAACTTTTGTTTGTTTTCTCAAGTGCTTACTGTAAGTAGTTCAGTTTTTTGAAGTGAAAGATGTATGTACTTTGAAATTGACATGAGGCATGAAGGAAAGGAACATATTTGTCTGGCTGGAGTGCCTTTTATTTGAAGGATCAATGCGATGACAATTGAAAATATTAACACAAGAATTTTTTAGCAAGCCGAGAAATTCAGTGATCTTTGCGAACCAAAACGTAAAATATACAGATCATACGAGAGGTAATATAATATGTTCATAAAACGAAGTCAAAATCTTTAACGATCTTTAAAAACAAAATTTACTAAGAGAAATAAGGAGAGACGCTCATAAATTTTTTAGATCATGTAACTGGTATACGACAGACTGCACGGTACTTTCCTGTAAGAAGTTTCAGTTAGTGTGGTCTTCTTCCTCATAACATACTGTAGCTATTGATTCCTTCTAAATTTTAATACCTGTGTTACAATCAAGAAAAAAGTGCTGTAAACAAATCGTTTTGTTTCCGTTGATCGGTAGATCAAACAGAACGAACGTCTTTAGAGAAAAGGAACGGGTTTGTTCATCATAAAAGATTATTTATTTCGATGTGATTTACATAAAATAATGGTAAATGGTGGTAGTTGGAAACACGTTGACTAATGAAACTTGTACAAAATGGTCCGTGTCAAAGCGGAAGTGAGAAGGAACGCGGAAATTCAAAGAGAAGATCAATTTTAAGTTGAACTTTAAACTGCGGTCAAAAAGTTGCTTTTGTGATATCTGTGGATAAAAATTCTTTGAACGAACTGCCCGAAGTTGGGACATAATGAAGTCCGTCCTACGATACATCGCATCTCTTGCCACAGATGTATGAAAAATAACCATAAAAATTGAGTGAATCCACCAAATGTTACCTTTGCCTAAGCTGCCAAAAATGGATCATAAAAGCTGATATGCCCTGCACACAGATCAACTCTTGCTGCAACAAGATACACAAGTATGTTTGATCCATAGAATTTTAGCAACGCACATCTCACACTCCATCATCCCTTAAAATGGTTGCAAATCCCCGCTTATCAAAATTTAGCGCCTACTGTTTGGATTTAAATATTAAAACAGTTCAGTGTACACTTTTAAGTTCACATTCTATATATACGTTTGCAGTATACATAAGGATGAAAGGTCAAAGTAAATTATCGAGGCATTATTTAAAAATCTTTTCGCTGCCGAGAGAGTATGTGAAAGGCGGACAGCGGTCAGAGAGGGAAAAATTTTGGCCATAATTTTGCTATATATAGTTTTGCGCAGAAACAATTAAGTTTTTGCTCTACACTACATTCTACGGTAGTAATAAGTATGTATAAAACTTTTCGTACCTAAATTCGCCAAAAAGTTTTGCACTTTTGCCAATCTCAATCTAAAAATCTCGGTCGTAGATTTCGAGCTAAGAACCTTGAGTTTATAGCACTTTTTATTGAAATTTTTGCGTCGCACTTGGAGTGTATCCCTTGAAAGTGTAAAATTTTATGTACATACGTTGCACTTTACGAAAGTACAAGAGGAACAATTGATAAAAAACTTGTGATAATAAGCTGCAATCAGGACGACTTTATAAGCATCTTATATGTCTTACAATTTGATTAATCGACTTTTGAAAACACAACCTCTTCTGTGATGTCTGATTTTTTCTGGTTTATGACAATTGGAACTGAATCAAACGAATAAATGTGTGCAAATCCTTGTCAAGGTTTAAACCGGCAAAAGTTGACAAGTGAATCCAATTTGAAACAGAGGGATTTAAATATGAAACTAACCTAAATAGGATTAATTTTTACAATGTAAAAGGAAAAGGTTGAAGATTAGGGGCATAAAAGCAAAACGTGCACTTTAAAATCAACAGTCAGCTCCGTTTGATGATGAATTCGAAGCTCCTGTTGGTACTCAATATTGTGTTAGCCAGTGCAACTCTTTTTGACCCTGAAGAGGAACTTGATGCGGTAAGGAATAAGAATTATCGATCAGTAATTGACAGGTGGGGCTAATAGAATATTTTGGATATCCTGCTGAAACTCATGTTGCTGAGACTGAAGATGGATTCCTTCTGGATGTGCATCGTATTCCTTACGGAAAAAACGATAGCAGCTCTGGAGATCGACCGGTCGTAATCTTCCAACATGGATTTGGGGTTGCCAGTGATAGTTGGCTTGTCAATTTGCCCAACGAAAGTGCTCCATTTGTCTTTGCTGATGCTGGTTTTGACGTTTGGATAGGGAATTCTCGAGGAAACAAATATACGAATCACAAGGAATATACCAGGGACAATCCTGGTTTTTGGAAGTTTACGTATGTGTTCAATTGCCGATTAAGCAAAACCACAACCCACAATAGACTTTAAGTCAATTTTTCTAGCTATGATCAGATGGCTGAATACGACCTTCCAGCGCTCTTTGACCTAGTTGAGAATGTTACTGGCCAATCCTCTGTCTATTATGTTGGCCACAGTCAGGGTTGTTTCATGATGTTCGCCCGGCTCTCTTTTGATCCCACTTTCCATCAACGAGTTAAGAAGTTCTTTGCTCTGGGCCCTGGACCACAAATGAAGCATGTTGGTGGGCCCTTCAAAGTTCTTTGTGCAACTGACGCCGTTCCCGTTCTCCATGATGTCTGGAACGCCGCTGCTTACACCGAAATGGGACTGGGATTGACTGATGAAAGAATCATTGGCTTCTTGACTGACGCTACTTGCAGACTGCAACTCGAAAAGGAGTATTGTCAGACTGTCGAATATGTCATTGTCGGCGAGAGTACAACGGAAAATGTAACGAGAATCCCGGTTTATTTCAAGCATTTCCCGGCTGGGACTTCAACTGCGGCTTTGCAACATCTTTGTCAAACTTCTAACTTTGGTGGCTTCAATTACTATGACTATCCAAGCGCCAAAGAAAATATTGAAGCTTACGGACAGGTAACCAAGTCATGGCTGTATGAATCTCGTTTTAGCTGACCCCACCGGCTTATGATGTGTCAAAGATCAATGCTCCCATTTATCTCTACTCTTCCCCGCATGATATTGTTACTACAACGATTGATTTGGATGAATTCCTCCTTCCTCGCATAAATAAGAGTGTTGTTATCCAAGACAACAGAATCCCCGGATTCAGTCATATGGACTTCCAATGGAGCTTGAATGCGACTGACCTAGTCTACAAACCAATCATCAAAGCCATTCTGGAGGATTTGTAAACTGCGACGAAAACAATGCTTGTAATTGCCATTTGTAGAGCATAGAATAGATTAAAGAAGTATCCAGAATATCTCACGTATTTTATTATAATATTTAGTGGGAATACTGAAAGCCCTTTCAATACACATTAATTTAAATGGAATGTGATACAAAAAATGGCGATTCCTCTTGTTATCCTGAATTTGTCCTATCCAATTTATGATTTTTATAACATGTGGGTAATTTCCCCAAAAGTGCCAACAGCCTACAAATTAATCCTACCGCTACTTAAAATGTACATGTTGTGTCCAGCATGATAACTCTTTGAGAATTTGGCATCCATACGCACATTGTATGTAGCATCAGCAAAAACACCTCCAGAACTTTTATTTGAAATGTTTAATACAATGTTGTGACAGGAATATTGACCTCGTTAGAAAAAATGATTTTCTTAACGTTGTTGAAAGCTTTTGTTGATGTCTGCATCTTCAGCTATGTGTTGCAAGCACATCTGTTCTTGAAGATGCAAAAGATTTAGTTTGATCGATACAAATTAAAAAATAGGATTAAAAATGATCATGCTAAAATAAAAGCCCTAACAAGGGAAAATACCTATAGACGTCTTTATTCATTTTCAAAGCTAATTACATTAGGCTCTAAGAATAAGATGGTTTTTTACTTTTTGTTTATTAGTTCCCAGCCAAATCCTCGTTGATTGTATTGATAACCTTGTTGAAGATTTCAGCGGTGGCATTGAGGCCCCAGATCAAGTCCATATGGCTGTAGTTGGGGTAGCGGTTGTATTCAATAATCAGGCTTTTATTTAGATGTGGAATCAAAAATCCATCAAGATCTTTTTGGGTGGTGAAATAGTCAAGTGGAGTGGTATACAAATAGATGGGGACATTGACGTTGGAGAGATTATATGATGGCGGCGTGGACTGAAAAATGTGTTGGTCAGACGTTGCTCAGCGTCCTTCGCAAAGAAATTAACAATTTATCAGATCGCATCATTTTTTCGAATTTTGTTGTCTTATAGTACATACGGTATATCAAATCCACTTTTCCACTTTTTTTCAAACCTATCTACCAACTAAGGCGGCCCTAGTTAATTGCGTGTTCACTTACACTTCCATAATGAGCGATATTCTCGGCTTCAGTTGGGAATTTATACCAGTTGAAGCCCCCGTTGTTCAACGACTGACAATACCGTTGAATATTGGCTGTAGAAGTTCCAGCGGGGATATGTGTCGTATAGACGGGCATCCTACTAACATTCGTCTGAATGCTCGCCCCTCCGATCCAATAAAAGACATTAGCGCAATATTCTCGCTGAATGTCCAATGTGCAAGTCAATGCAGTCAAAACATCAACGGTTTTTTGATCCAATAATCCTAGAGCAAACTCGGTCCAAGGCAGGAGATCCCAGATGACATCGCCAAGAAGAATGCTGTCAGTTTGACAGATTAATCGGAAGGGACCTTGAACGCCTGTGAATTGAACTCCAGGGCCAAGAGCAAAGAACTTTTTGAGGCGGCCGTTAAAAGAGGGATCGTCGGACAGCTTGGCAAACATGATTACGGTTCCTTGACTGTGGCCAACATAGTAGACGGAAGATTGACCGGTGACATTTTCGACAAGGTCGAAAACCGCTGGCAGGTCATACTTTTGCATGTCGTCGGCGCTGAAATTGATCATAACAATAGATTTTTTGTCGGTTAAAGTGCCCAGCTAGCGGTTTAAAAACGCACGTAAACTGCCAAAACTCGGGTTGGAGCCGGTTATATTTAACGTGATTTGTATATGTGTTTCCTCGAGAATTAGGCATCCAAACGTCAAAGCCCGCATCTGCAAAGACGAATCCGGCACTTTGATTGGGAAGATTTAGGACAAAATTGTCGCTGGCGCATTCAACTCCATGATGAAGGATAACTACAGGCTTGTTCGTCTTTCCGTCATCAACTTTGCCGTGAGGAATGCGATGGATGTCGAGGAGCCAACCATCTTCAGTCTCGGCGGTGTGGGTTTCGACGGGGTATCCCCAATGCTCTATAATGCCGGCCTGTAAATTTTAGAGGTAAAACACACCACTGTTAATGCTCGGTACGACTTTCCTCAAGCTTTTATATCATAACACAACTTACCGCATCCAAGCTCTCTTCCACGTCATATAGCCCAGTACTTGTCACAGTACCAACTCCAGCACACAAGACCATTAAAAGTAGACCACGTGTTTTCAAACTCATCTTAAAAGCTTCTAGAACCTTTTTGCTCTATGCTTTCGTTATATAACTCCTTCCTTATATACCATTAAATTTACCACTGTCAAACAAATTTCATTCATTTGATTTTTATGCAAATCTTCGCGAGATGGCAACTTTGACAAACATTGTTCGCAATTTCCCTAATCCAAAGCAAAGATTAGGGAAAACGCTTTTTTCAATTTTAGGAGAAACATAAGGTTAGAGTTTTGGACAAACAAGATGTGGCCGGCGACAAGTCATGATCGGAAGTTCATGTAATTGGTGTAATCTCTCCAGTCCTCTTTTCTTTTTCAATGACTTTTAAAGGGCCCCAGAGCAACTAATTTTGGATTGCGCGTTTTACGGCGTGTGAAACGATATCTCAAAAAAGTTTTTTTTTATCTCCTGCAGCGAAAACAAAGGCGACAAAGTTGCAAACGGTAAAATAATTATTAGTAAGCATGTAGAGTGACACCATTATTTTTTCTGTTGTTATTGGTGCAGTAGACGAAGAAACTTTCTGGACATTTCGTTTCCGCACCGTAAAAAGCGTTATTTAAAAGTAGTCCCTGTCTTCTTTTGTAAATAGTGATTCAAATTTCTTTTCTCTTCTGTCATAGGCGATTCGTTTGGTAATGAATACGTTGCTTTTTTGGTCTCTCATCGAAATCGTTTGTGTTTCTTCGACCATAGAATCCATTTCAAAACACCCAAATAAAAACGCAAATCTCATTTTCCTCCGGAATTTACATTTTAAGCTGCCAACGGAGGGTCCAGCGGCCCCCATTTCCTATCTTTCTGTAGTCTGACAAATGTTTAAGCCAACACTTTAATCTGTCCGAAAAGATCGTTTAGACCGAATTTTTGTCAAATAATTTTTTATTCACGGGTTTATGCATACATTAATGTCCACGTCATGACATGGCAAATCAATTCCGTCATTCTTGAAATAATTATGGCACTGGTTCTACTGATGTGAGGTAAAATACATATGAATATTTTTTTTGAATAATAGTTAGCCTTTTCGCAACTTATTCCATTGACTTTCCAGCTGTTGGAAGTAATCTTCGGTCTCTTTTTGGTAATCAGTGACCCTTGAGCCCCGAAGAACAACAAATGCCGTTTCTGGAGTGCATTGATTAGGTCGGACTCGGTTGAAATAAGCTCTCATTCGACTACGAAGAGCTGGATGGGCTTGGCAGAAGATAATGACAATCGCAATGCACAGAAAGTCAGCACAGGCATGGGAGATCTGAAAACAAAAATTGAAAAGGTATGAGAGTTCAGGATGTGATGGAATGACGCTTTACAAAGGCATTTAAAGGGCCAAAAGAACTACTTTTGAATTGCGCTTTTTACGGCGTGCGAAACGGAATGTCAAAAAGGTATTTTTATGTCTTGCAGCGAAAACAAACGCGGCAGAGTTGCCAACATTAAAATAACTATTATTAAGCATGTAGAATGTTACCATTATTTTCTTCCGTTGTTATTGGTACAGTGGACGACGACACTTTCTGCACATTTCGTTTCCACGCCGTAAAAAGCGCGATTCAAAAGTAGCTGTATTGTCCCTTTAATTTCTAAAACTTACTCGAATGCAAATCTTCATAGTAATCACATATTCTGGCACCACCACAGACAAAAACGCTGACATCTCTGACGTCCAGAATCCAATGCTCCCAATAATCAGGAACCCAATTATAAAAACTGGGAAAAAGCACCGTAAAATCATAATATTTTCGGCCAATTGAAAACGGGCACTTAGAGACTCCATCATTATACGATTATTCATGAGGCGTTTGTTGTAAAAGTAGAGGTAGATCATAAATGGGGTCAGGCAAAGTGTGACCGTTCCACAAACAAATAATCCAATTCCATCGATGACCGGATACCGGTCAACAATACAGCAACGATTGGGGAAGGTCGCTGAATTAAGGATTCTTATTTAGATTTGGATATTGGAGTGTCTTCAAGGCTAGAACATTTTGAACAACTGAATTTTGTAACGGATCATACAATTTTATGATCAGATTATGACTGTAAAAAGATACTAATCCTGGAAAAAAATCATTATTGGTCATTCAGAAAGTTTCGTGGAAACAAAAAAGGGCCCTGAGGGTATATATGTTACCGGCGTTGCCGAGAGTACCCGTCAAAATTTAAGGAAATTATTAGTTGTTTTAGACGTTGGTAACTCTGCTGATTTTTCCGTCAAGGTTTAACAAATCGGCCTAAAACAGGTCTTCTCATTTGCCCAAATGTCGTCAGCAAAGATATTGATTTTTTTTTGTATTCCCCGTCTAAAAAACTCTCACAAATCCACAACGATTTGATGTCTTAGCTAACTTGACGCTTAGCAAACCCTTTTGCTTTATTTTTAACTCACCTTTGAATCTAGTTCCATAGTAATGCACCAGAAAAGAATAAAACATTCCGTGGGCAAAGATTCCAACTGCATATGTCTTTGCTTTCCTGGTTCCCCGATGTTCGTAATATTTTCGATCGTATGTTGCGACCCATCGCTCTGTCAATATCGCTGCCACCATTACCGCACTGATTCCCACAAAGAATGCTTGTGAATAACTGAGTAGACGACAATAAATGTGTTTTGTGTTGAGTTTGAAAATATATTCGTTGATGTCATCTAACAGACGGCACGTTCCAACAAAGGTGAGGGGAATTACAACAAATTTCTGGAAGGAACAAAAATTATAAATATAAAATAATGTTATATAAAAGTTCAAAAATAATATATCGGAGAAAAATAACCGAAATTCTTACCAAATAAATCCTTAAATTTGGATGGAATTGCTTGCATTTATTGATTGTAAAACAAAAAAACAACGTAAAACAAGCGGCAGCTACTGTAGTTAATCTATTTGCCCATTCAACAAAGATGAGCACTTCCATGGCACCTAAAAATAATATTGTATATAACAGAGTAAAAATAGAGCACATAAAATTTGCAAAAACCTGGAAGGAAATGGCGAAGGTATAGACATATATAAATATATATATATATATATATATATATTTAACTTTATAAATTTATATGATGAACAAGAAACAAAAGAGTAGAAATCAGAAACAAGCTACAGTAAGTTTATTTAAAAAATTTAAATGTCATGTGGACAGGTGGAAACAGCACAGCAGTAGCACGGAGTGAACTTTAAAGAATCCTTAAAATAGAAGTCCTTTAATTGCAACGCTCAGATTTTATTAACATTTGGATAAATTGTAGAGCAAGTGTTTATACGACAAAATGAGCCGTTTTTCTGCAAAATAATCGAGCTTAAAGGTGATTAAACTTGACATGTGTTTTTCTTTGCAATGTAGTGAATCGAGGAGTAGTTAGAGTACCCAAAATACTTTGCATTGCTAATTAATACCTGTGTATAACGCCGAAACATAACGTGAAGGCTATGATTATGCACAAGCGTCAGACATGTTATCATCATTACATTTGTATAAACCATATATAAGATTTCTGCCTTGCTTCAAGATAAAAAGTTTCATACCTGTTTCTACGGTAGTCTTTCCATATAAAATCAGTTTTTTCCCGCAAAACTGACAAAGAGATTACAGTATTTTTTCCTCTGACCGCGCTCCGTGTTTTGCGTACTGTCTCGGCCGCAATAATTGTTAAATATCTTTGATTGTCCGCAAAGCTCAAGCCAATGTTTTCAAAAATTTATATATATTCTATTCCCGACGTGTATGCAAAATAAAGATCTAAGCGTTACACATCGAACACTTAACTTGTTATTACGGTTCATATAAGAACGGAAAGTGAAGATACCCCAAACCGAGAACGCTTACTAAAACACTGCATTCTAGGGAAGTTAGGTATTTTTTGGCAATTTTGCAGTTTTAGTCCGTCAATTTTGCTAATGAATAAAGCAAACCAAATTCCGGGTTCAAAAATAACGACAACCTATTATGAACTTGTAATTCACAGTACAAATCGAAACTTTTTTTTTAAAAGTGGACTACATCTCTAATAATTGTCGCCTAAAGCCGAAAAGAGGTAACATTAAGATATTAAAAACTATGTAATGTCAAAAACTAAAGGGTGGTACGTTTCAAAATTCCCTTCTAAAAAATACTTTAAAGGTCGGCTAAATCGAATTGTAATGAATTTGTAAATATGAGGCAAATATTCAACGAAGAGAAAAGCAAAACATGTATTCTTAGGGTTTCAAAATGTTATTTTGACGAAAGCGAAATGCAGTAGCCGGGGAAGAGAAGACATGCGCTACAATAGAAAGGGAGGCAAAGTATAAAGTATTAAATATAATTAACATTACCATTCCACACTCTGTTTCAACAGTATGCCTACTCATAGAGATTCCGGGTTTCTCCATACTAAATAACGCTGTGCGGTGACAGTCGTATCACTCAAACGAGCGAGTTTTAAAACTCTGCCGTACATGCAATTCGAATTTTACTGAGACTAAACCGGTCGGCAAATCCATTAAAAGTATGGCGCGGATTCTCAGGAAAAGTTATCTTCATGGGTTTATTCGTGCAGAGTAGATAGCAACGATATTTTTAGCCTACACCCCCTGAGCCATAACTTGCAGATATTGCTTAGGAGTCACCCTTGAATTTATACTATGGGGTTAATATCACTAAAAAAGACTTGCCTTAAAATACATCGTGATTCATGTGAAAAATAATACGAAATAAAAGGTAATTGGAGCCCTCACAATACGTAAGATCTTGTGTTTGATATCTTTGGGCAAAACAACGCTTTCAACACAAATTACTTATTGTCTAGGATAAATATAATAGTATTTATAACATTATGTATTTTAGAATATATTGTCGTAGTGCGATGGCGTTCACAATTCTATAGATACGTTTTCCACTACCCATAGAACGATTACCAAATAAGCTAACGCAAAGGTGTGAGGTAAATTCTTTCTCAGAATTTACCGAATGGTTGAGTGGGCGTAGAAAATCAACTTTTGTGCACAATAAGGTTTTATGGCACGCTCTTTTGTACATAGCATTAACAAGGACGAAAGAAACTCTAGGGTAACTTTTGAAAGAAGTGTTCGTTCTACCCAACATTTATTGTAGCTTTTAAAACGTATACAATCAGTCAGGCACATGCTAGACCCACAATCTTTGTATTTAATTATGGGTCTGAAATAAAGAGATGTGATTACAATTGTAATGTTTCAACAATTAGAAACGCAGCAATTTACACTTGTTTTAAAGCAACACCAATGGACAGTAGGATTTCTGTTTTTGAGGTCGGAAAGCGAATGGTTTACCTCCATGATCTCGATACAATTACTAAAATTAAATGGTAAGGGTTCATTTCCAAAAAACAAAGCATCATCTGTAAACTCCACTATTACTAAAAGTCTAACAATCAGAGCTCTCCTTTCATAAAAACGTTGGCTTTTTACCATACTTTTTTGCGTGATGATGGAATATTACCGCCAAAAAAACGAATTACGATAATTTTATGTAACAAGATTAACAATCATGCCCTTTTGGTAAATCACGAGCAAAAAATTGCGTTGTTTGGTAACACAATTAAGCAATATAACAAGAACGACAATCTGATAATGTTAACAAGTTCTTCGTACACTGTGAAAGATATGACTGCAGAAACTGGGTAAAAAATGTTTGGCAAACTTTGCAAAAAAAGGCTGAAAACTGAAACGAACGGGATATAAAGTTGTTTTCCCATATAACACTCTCCTGTATGGTTAAATTGGGCATTAAATTAAATACGACTTTCTGACGTTTTCCAGGGAAACTTTAAAACTTCGTAGAAATCTTTCAGCCCCTTCCTCAAAAACAGGAAAAATTAACCGCCATGAAAGCATGACGCGGATAAAAGAAATATTTCAAAGAAATAAAAACAATACGAAAGTAGTCGAGGAGGAATATTAAATTAAGACCCAGTGCATTTTGAAGAGATGAAAATAAATTTGATTACCGATCCAGAGAAGTAATCAAACTTGGTTTGCAAGTTGTGGTTTGCATGAGAGTAAGACTCTAGCTACAGGTTAGAACAATCTACAGAAAGAAAGTGTACTAAACGAGCCAAAAAATTTGATTTCCCCTTGTCATGTCTGATGATGAGTGCCTTTCAAAAATGCTTACACCCACCGCCCTTATCATGTGATACTAATATTAAAAAACGAAACGAATTAGCCTTATTTTAGCTTTAAACCTTTCAAAGACACTTCTAATAATTATATATACATATTTACATGTGTCAAAATTAAAGATTGGGAATTTAAAAGCGTTACAAGACTACAACACAGAAATAACCCAGAGAACAATTAACTCATTGACAACGGTTCCTACAAGCTATAATTAAACCGGTAATTCCAAAACAATTCACATTGTCTTGTACCCGAGTACATTTTAACACAATAGCCGAGTGTTGTTTTTTCCGGTTTCAAAGTTTGAACTTGAAATAACAGCTGTTTTGCTGTAATATATACAACATTATGACAAATGTTCTTGTCTTGGAGGCAAAAAAAATCAAAAATTTAAGAAATGACCAAATTACTCGATACGAAACTTATGGTGAAGTATAACGGAGCAAAATGACTTCACCAATGGTATGACTAAGTGAGCTCAAAAGGAAAACAGAATAGATCTTTAAACATACCACGCATCTAGTTGACGTTAAAGCAATTGTAAGATTTTCATTTTTCATTCATTAGAGATAACCATATTTGAGAACTTCCGCCTTTCATAAGCCGCTAAACGGTTTATGTAGAGCGTCTCAAGTCTAAATATCCTCAAGGGAAGTGAATTCATCATATTTTTGGTATAAAGGAAAAAGAATTTTTGTTCACTTGCCTTTACACTTGCAATCTTTCGTTTGTAAAGTGCTCACTATCTTTTTTTCTTTACTTTTTAACTCAGTTTTTGTATTTTTTAATCAAGAGCTGCAAAGCGTGCCATTACAGACGGTATTCGAACCTTAAATTAGTGAAACTCACATGAAATTCATTTATTTTCAATTGTTTTCTTAGCTACCAGATTCTGATGTCTGGCTTTGCCCACTGCAATGCTGAGGATTTCGTAATTAAAAAACGTAGGATTTGGAGAAATGTTTATTCAGAGACTTCCTTATGACAAATGTTTACCGAATTACGAGGACAGTGGGGCAAAGTACATGGCCAAAATTTGGACCGAGCTTTAAAATTGCAAAAAAGTCGATGTAATTGAATGATTCTTTGAATGTAAAGGGCGTACTCAAAATGAACTCATTTTGATTGAAAAAGCAGTCAATGAACATTTTAACGCATACAGTGAAACCTCTGAAAAACGAAGGAAGAAAAAGTGTACTCGTTATAGCTTTTAAGAACTAGTGCACTTCTTTGAAATTGAAACTTTTTTTTATTATTGCGTTTCTATAATATGTTCACACCTTTAGAAAAGCAAATTTATCAACGCGTTGCCCTTACTATTCATAGTATCTTGAAATTTCTTTTAAAAATTCTCTACTGGTCGATCTCTGGTTTCCAACATGAATAAACAGAGTCTACCACAGCAAAGTTATTACTGTTTAGCTTAACGCGGACTTTAATTCCTAATCTTACAGGCTTCCGTAAAAATGCTTGATGATTCCCAAAAGTACTTGTTATATAATCATGCTTCTCAAACAAATAAACAAGGTGCTTTGATTCTGGAATAATAGAATCGTTAATGTGAATGTTTTCAATTTTTTTCCTGTTAAAATTCAAGGTTTTTGATCTTATTTCATTTATTCCGCTCTTGCATTGCGTTTTATAATGTTGGAAAACAAGGGAATTTTTAAAATCACTCCATTCTGGCCATTATTTGACGAAGCCAAATGTTATTCACAGTGCAAATGTTGCTGTTCGGCAGGGGCCAATGTGCTGTTTAGCGGCAACTTTATAAATTTTCAAATTGTGAGTTTGATGTGTAGATACAAAAATCAATATTGTTAAGGAGATACCGCACAGAAAAGTCGGGTTATTGTGGGTTCCCATACGATCTTTTCTCTCTTTTTCACATTTGCGTAATCAGATCCTTTCCTGAATATTGTTTATCTCGCTTTGTGGAAGCAGTAAGAAGGAGTTTCCATAAAAAGATTTCTTACCGCCCAGGCTCATTTTGTATAGCCTCTCGCCTATAATGATCGCTGAACAGCTCAGCATCTGCAGCCAATTGCAAAAAATTACCACAGTTTTGTTTAAATAGAATTCATAGATCTAATGGTGTTTTATCTTAATTTGTTACGACATACTCTTTGTACTTTGCCCTACTGCTTCCCCTTTCACGTCAGACTTCACAAGCGATTAAGAATTTAGACCGGAAAGACCAGACGTTTTTTAATAGCCGACGTTTTTATTTTCTTTCGCACTCCTGTTGCAGCTCTATTTTTATATTCATAAAGCGCACGTTGTAATATAAATGTTTCTACGCAAAAAATCGTTGGGAAAACGAATGTATTTGGATGCCATTCAATTGTAATCCCTCATGTTTTTTCAATTGTAATCCCTCATGTCTTTCGATGAACCAAATTTGTTTTTCATCTCGGAAGGGATCAGATATTACTCTAAGAAATGAAAGTGATGTTCCAATGAGTGCATTCCCGGAAACAAAAATCGCATGGTGCCGTAATTAGCACGTGAGAAATGGATTCAGAGGGATTGGGTCGGATTTCAATGACAAATCCAATTTCCGGGTGAAAGTTGAGAAAATCCAACGGTCAGACTCGGAAATTAGAGACTGATCTACGTAATTGGAAGAATAAACTTGTGGGGTTTTTTACTGCAAGAAGAACCAAGGAGTATTTTCAATCTTTGTGGTGTAAATTATCGGTCATAGCCAGATAACTTGGCGTCCTCCAACTACAAACACTGCATACAACTACTTTTTAATTTTCCTGATATTTTCCCTAACACTCCATCTTTGTTTTAAGCCCTTGCCAACTAATTCCTTATATTTTAGCTAAGCCTTTCCAACTCATTTTTCTTTTTTTTCTACTGCAATCTATTTCAATCTCTGACCCAATTCTTGACCCCATTTCTCAACCCATCTCCACTTAAAACCTCAACCTCATAAACCTCGGAAATGTCCTTAGGACATTTGTTGTATCCACTTTATTTCCGTCTCGAAATACGTCAGAATTTTATATGTTCGGCCGTTCTAATAAATCTCCTCTAGCCATAAATTTCTATTTGGTTTGGATAAGCGGAAATCAGAGGGGGATCTTACATTTTGGTAATCGGAGACGTTCGTTTTTTTATGGAAATTATGGCGACATTGGACTGGGCTATGGAGGAAGTGATAATGGGGGAATTTAAAGTGACCTTTGAGCTGAATTTGCAATAAAAATGTTTCCTTGCCTGAATTTAAAAAGAGAAATTTGGAGATACATTCCTCCACTACATAAAGGGCCAGAACAGCTACTTTTGAATCGCGCTTTTTACGGCGTAGAAACGAAATGTCCAATAAGTTTCTATGTCTACTGTACCAATAACCACGTGAAAGATTAATGGTGACATTCTACATGCTTAAAATTAATTATTT
This sequence comes from Bursaphelenchus mucronatus, assembly GCA_025436335.1. Taxonomy (NCBI): domain Eukaryota; kingdom Metazoa; phylum Nematoda; class Chromadorea; order Rhabditida; family Aphelenchoididae; genus Bursaphelenchus; species Bursaphelenchus mucronatus. Next base: position 7,778,818 of record CM046358.1, read on the forward strand.
TACTGTTGGCGACTCTGCCGCCTTTGTTTCCGTTGCAGGACATAAATAAGTTTCTTTTACATCTCATTTTCACACGCCGTAAAACGCGCATTTCAAAAGTAGCTGGCCCTTTAAACGTTTAAAATTGCACTTGAAACATTTGAATTCCCCTTCACTTTATTAATAAAGTTCAAATTAAAGTTTAGCACACTTACAGCCTCAATTCTTCGAATCCTTTCCCCTTAAATCTACCGTACTCTCCATTGTCTCAATATTAATAGATCCCTCTATTGCATCATTTGCACTTTTCTAAACCCTTAATTAGAAACCGAACTCGTTCCAGACATGCCATAATTCCCACGTCTAATCGATGTTTCATTATTCAAAATAGTTGGCAAGCGAATTAATGGTTGTGTCGAGGGATGTTGGAAAATGGTTTTGGGTTTACAATGTACTATTAAACTAGTCAATTCATAAAAAAGTTTTAATTGGGCTGTTTTTTCTATTTTGGGTAGTTATTATATGTAGGAGATTTTGCAATATCAGAAAGAAGATGGACATGACTCCGGCGGTCTCTAACCAAATTTTTTTGTGGTGACGTTTGGAACCGTGCGGTGTCCTTGTTTTGTCGCGTTGCAAATAAAAAAGGATATGTTGGGTTCATTTTTTCTTTGAATAAACGAGGGTGGTCGAATTCAAATTTTAGGAACCGTTTCTCAGAGGATATGTCGGGGTCAAACATAAAGAAGTTCATGATGGATCCATGAAAGTTGTAAGACGTCTATAAGATTTAATTTTTTTAAAATCGAGTTCTGCGTTTGCTTTAAATTGTTTTAAATCGTTTTAATTAGAAGCGATCAGCTTTGGGCTGGTAATCAAATAAATAAATAATTTTAGTTTTCGCTTCCAGAAGGCGGCCAAGATGTTTAAGAATCTTTATAGACGATAGAAAATGTAAACTGAGGAAAGCTCGTAACAAGAAAATGTTTGTTGAGAACGCAATTATTTTGTAGGAAACATGATTCTCAAAAAAAGGCCAAATTCCAATAGAAAATCAGTGTTCATTTTCAAAATCTATCAATAAGCTTAATTAATTGTTTAGCCAATTTGATTGACTTCTTTCTTAGCTGTAAATACGGCAATACTCTGGATGTTTTTCAAGTACTCGCTAATGCTGGAAAATTAGCTTATAACGCCGGAAGTCGAGTTTAAATTTAGAATATTTTCTGCAAACAAGCAGCTCTTTGGCATTTTTTTATTTTGTTTTTGTGTAGTCTACCATCTTTGGTCATTAACAACAAAATCCAAAGGTCTTTGAAAATGAAGAGTTGAGGTTAGTAAAGCCAAAACTTTTTTATTAGAAGGGTTTTTCCGACCTCACAATGTAGATGTTTTCAAGGTCACTATCAAGTTTAAATCCTGTCGTATATCTTAGAAAACTGTTATTGTATATTGCCTCAAGTTTCGTCAAAAGTAAAGGTCGCAGCTTATTTTCTTCAAGGTTTACATGCCACATTGTACCCACCCCATTCTTTTCTCAATTGTTGTTTCCACCTTTACACTACGTTTTGTCGCTCCTTATTCTACTCGCAAATTCGTTACCCCAATCTTTTATATTCGAGAGTACAAAAGCTCACAAGATACTATGATATTTAGCTATTTACGATTGAATTACACTCTATTTGCGGTCACCATTCGGGCCATTCCCAATTTGAATCCAATGGTCTTTGAGGGGAATTAAAATAATTGCAAGAATGACCAATTTCTAGGGTCCAATTGTTTTTTTTTGATGCATCGCCTTAGGCAATTTGACAGCCGTGCCATCAGGCAATTTCTCTGAACCCACAAAGAACACGTGGGGTTAATGCTTTTCTCTCTGTTTCAGCCATTATGTATTATTCATATTGACATCGGATTGCATATGCGGAATTGCTGCCAAAAACTCACGTGAACTACGCAAAGATACGCCTGTTGTCATGGTACACGAGAATAACATATTCCCAATTTTTGCTTTATGGTTGCACTATTTTTTATATTATTCGTTTACGTTTTATATATACAAAAAACGTAACAAATTTAGTGCACTAAGGTGCATGAGAAGAGAACATTCCCTGAGGCATTTATAGTTGTTTATTTAGTCTTCTGCGCGTTCAATAGTTTAATTACTGCTGGACAAGATGCTGCATCGTGTTGCTATTAAGACGATGGACAGAGAATTTCAGGATTAACTGACAAAAGCGATGTTTTGTCAGTGTTTATTGCGCACCTCTCTATAATATATTATAATATAATTAGAAAGTGGCTGAATTTTTACAGTTTTTATGTTAAGGCAACAAGGTGAGGAGTTTAAACATATATACGTACAAATGCGGAACATTAAAACGTTTTTCCATTAAGATTATGAGTTTCATCCAAATTGCAAACGACAACGTGCAGATTCAGAGTGAAATTTTTAAGCCAAAAATCTGTAAAGCTTACACAATCAATATATAAATGATTGAAGCTTGGAACACTTCAACAGAAAAATTTCAACTGAAAGATTTCATCCACAGATGACGATTGGTGAGTATAGCAAGTATTATATAGTAATAATTATAAGTTTGCTAAAATAATAAGTATAATATGGTTCTTGACGTCATTGTGCTTTGAGTTACACCAAAACCCCACACAATTTACAGCTTCCATTTTTACAACAAGCATATTTACAGCTGTCTTTATCACTGTCTTTACAGCCTTTTTTTGCAGTTTTTATAGACTCTTATCCTCAAATTTTTTATTCAAAATTTATGGCGACTTGCCTCTCCTTTATCACAAACATATGAGTTGTCTTATCAACAAGGAAAGAACTTAAGATTGGACTTTTAAGTGATTTACACACATTGGGTTTCATAACTTTTGTGACACATTGTGATACGCAAATAGTTTTAATCAGTTTTGTAGTTCAAAGCAATAGTTGCTCTTAACGTAATTGCTGACTGAATACTAAAATAATTTTTACGGCGATATCTTCAATCTCACTTTACACAATCTTCCGAAACATGGTGACGGATACTGTAGTCTCAATTATGTTTGCAGCATCATCATTTCGTATGTGTATCTGAGAACGTTTTGATAATTTTGACCCCCTGGCACGCTATTGAATTACTCTATTCGAAGACACAAACAAATATTTTATTGAGAACGATGTAATTCCATCCGACTTTGTTTTCTACGCATTTTAAGGTGTCGTTAAATTTTGGATTGTGTCGGAAATTAGTTACCATATTTCTGTAAGTAGGAGAATGAACGTGTAAAACGGGGTCTATTTATCCTAATTTTGCATGCGTAACCTACCAAGGCAATACATCATATACTGAAAGATTTATCTTGCGTTTTGCAGGTGAAGTGCATGGTTACAGATATAATAAAGTGGTTTTTTTTTATTCTTATAGCAGCTGAAATAATTCGATTGCTTGACACTTTTTGATACTCTAGTTTATTAATCATTCTTACTTGACTTTTTTTAACTTTTTCTAATCACATATGTATGTAGTTTTTGCGTAGTAATCCCACACATGTCCGGATTAATTTTGCTTAAATATACCCATCGTACATTCTTGGCATCATAAAATTCTGTTGAATCTGGGTATAAAAAAGGTTGCCAATATCTAGAGGACAACTGTTGTATATGCAGGAAACATATTGTAATAACAACTACTAACGTTCTTTCCTATCTAGAGGACGATTTTTGTTGTTTGCACAATATCTCTCATCGCATTAATATAACTCTCCAAATTTGCAACCAATCCCGTATTTCGTTTCAACCTTAAAATCCAATTAGAATACCTAATTATAAGCATCTAACGTACAATTTCTGCACGTTTGTGATATTTGAAATGCGAAACGGAAATGGGAAACACTTGGACGTTTGTTTGAACATCTAAAGAAGTTGGCGTTGGAGTGGACTTTGAAATAGGGTTGTAAAAAGTGATAGGGAAGGGTCTGGGTGGTCTCAATCTTGAGTTTGTATGTACTAGACTGTGCTGAGTGGAAAATTAAGTCATCGTTTTGGTAAAGTTTCAAGTGAGGTGATGAGGCTTTCCGCTACTTCAGAATAGACCTAGGCCACATATTCCGAACAATAAGAACTTTCAAAAAACGGTTTTTCGAGGCAGTGGGATATATTCAACAATTGTTGAATAAAAAAATTTTGGGGGGTTCTCCAAAAAGTGCGGCACGTCAGCTCTTCAAGTTGGCACTTCGTCACATATTTGAGGTTTAAAAAAATTTTTCTGATTGATTTCTTGTCCAATTTGGCAAGACCTAGGTCTTTTTTGGCAAAAGTTGACCATTCTCAAGTTCTGAATTTTTTGAGACTTATTTTGACCGGAAAAATCTGAACAAAAATTTACAAAATAATTTTTCCGATAAATCTTTGGACGAATAGCCAACTTGAAGAGTTCTCTCCTCGATTTTACGTGGGCGGTTTCTTTTAACGCAAAAGGGCTTGTACGTTGTCGGCTGAAAACCTCGTATCTGCCAAAGAAAGACTTTCTTTTGTACAAAGTGAAGAAGATTTTCTTCAAGGGTAACTGCATTCTCCCGACGTCGCTAAACCTTGCCCCATTCCTCTATTCTTTTTCTATGGAACATGCTAAGCTTATATGATTGATGTATACTCTTTAATGACTTCCGTGTTTAATCTCTGAGCCAGCTTTTGTATATTATAAATTTAACATAAAAATTCTCCATTCATTGAATATTATCCTTTTATTCGTTTTTTATTTTACCTCTTGTCTTTTGTCAAATACTCAGAAATTAATTTGTATTATCAAAAAGATAGTTTGACTTTATGTCTGCACGTTTATTGCTCGGTAATTAGACTCATCATGTTTGGTATTAGTGTTAATCCAATTCTGACATTTTGCTGCAAACGTCACAAACATCGTATGGCTTGAAAGAACAGACGGTTTCAACGTCACAAAAGAAAAACAAGTCGCTTCCTTGAAGGGTAATACTTTCGGAGCTTATCGGTAGCTTCAAACATCAAGACATTTCCGTCTTGCAAAGGGAATGGCACAAAGTAGATTTTTCTTGGCGTTGTTTCTTGTGGGGACACTGAACTTCGACAAGAGATTCGTGAAGACATTACTTCGATTTGCGAGGATTTGAAAACAAAAGGAAAATGATTTTTTTTTATGTCGTACTGTACTAATAGATGCCTGTTTAGCGCTTTTATTTTATTACGAACTTTCGTTTTGCAGGCACCTAATATCGGCTATAATATCACCGCCCTTTCCTAAATATTTCATCAAATTCTCTCAGGTTTCGTAAAAATACGGTAATTGAGTTTACTATAATATGAAAGAATTTCCATAAATTTAGTCATAATTTTATGGCTCTTTTCGACCTTTACCCTCCCACTTGCATCACAGTAACCAAACCCGCTCCCTTGCTCTTCCGGTCCTAAAATGAATGTCACCTGATCAAATAAATTTATTCCTCGCTTCAAAATAGTGTTCCATTTTGCGCATTATGTAACCTTAATTACATTTTCGTGGTGTAATGGGCTTTCTTTTGTGTGTATTTCGAGGTTTTTCACTTTGCAACCCCCAGGCAACGAATGGAATGTCAGCGAATGCAAATTAGGAATGGAGCCAATTTTTGGGGGTGATATTTTTCCGAGAGAAAATATTTTTTCATAAGGGCAATTGGCAATGCGTTTTCCGCGGTTCTTTGTGGTTCCCGATCCCATAAACAAGACATTTGTCATTACATTACATCTCTGCGGGGACTTTGATGTTTTCCGGATGTCAGATTATTTTTTGGACAGACAGAAATCAGGAAAACAAGGCTACTGGGAGGTACTGTAATTAAGATTATGAATCAAAAATTTTTAAATTTTCATAGGAGGTACCCAAAAGAAACCTTTAAAATTTCTTCAGATCTTTAGTAAACACTTTGAAATGTCGGCACACTGATCTCTGAAAATCTTGGCCCAATTTTTGTAGCCAACACGGAGATATTGCAAAATTTTTTCGGAGGGAGCAGACAAGATGTGGAGAGTTTGGCCACACGAAAAATGTACTTATATCCACCCACACTTCCGTCTTCATACCTTTACTTCCTTGTTGTAAAATCATATAATTTATGTTGAATCTTCTTCCAATTACACGTGTAAGCAACAGATCATATCGTGAATTGCTTTAAAGAAAAGGAACAAAGAAAAAAATTTTGGGACTTTTTAACAGTTTATCTTGTCTTAATATATTGTTCATTCCTCGGAGGATCTTGTTTACATGACGACACGGAGATTTATGCATACGAAGAGTAAGTAATCCGCCCATGTGCTAGCAGATTTCGTTGTGCATGTACTCAAAAATACATTAATAGTAGAGCTTATGGGCAGAGAAACTATATAAGGATTTGTCTGTTAGAATATAGGGATTTTGAGTTCTAATCCAAAGGAATGAGGAGATTTTTAAGGGATTTCTGGGATTTTCTCAGTTTTGGCAGGGTGTGAAACTGTTTTGACCCCTAAAATTCTGGGCTGCTTAGACTTTGTAAGCAGCATATATATTAATGCTAAAAATTTTTCCTATCGCTTTGCAAGGAAAAATGAAGCGAGGATTCAAGAGACTTTCGGACTTTGTCTTCTACAACGTAAAAATCCTAAGCAACTTTCAGTTAGAAAATTTTTAGATTCTCTGCAAAGCGCGGGAAATAAGTTGTATCTTAGACTACCGCAGCCTCTCTCTGTCCCAAACTTTGTCGAAACCTATGACTCACAATTGCCATTCTTTTTACTCCGTAACTCCTCACTCATTTTCTAGTATGCTCCCTATAATTATTTTCTTTTTGAACTCATTTCGGCGTAAGTTAATTTACTTTTTTTCTTTTCTTTTTGGTTAGTCACACTGTCAAATTAATGACAAGGTCTTTGCTAAAAACCTCTCAAATTGTTGCCAGTATTGGAGCTGTTAATCCCAGAGGAATATCCTCTTAGAAATGAGTGATGTGTAAATAATTGAGGCATGGGTTGCAAAACTATTTAAGGGCTTATGTTAAAAAAATTTAAATTTCTTTCCAAACACTATTGCAGCGTTTTATTGTAATATGTACAGTTTTTTTATGGGTTGACATTGCGTTTAACAAATCGAAAAGTGGTATATATTGCAGTAGTGGCTATTTTTCATCAGAAAAAGTGAAAGTTTGCGTGCATCGCGGGTCCATAATTTGAAAGTTTACCGGTTCAAATACGTTTTTTGTAATCTTCAAACTGCTCTTTTGTAAGTATGTCCCCAATCGAAAGCCCATGGCGGAGGTTTTTTGGTTCTTTAAATTGTTTGTACCTCTTTGACTCATTTTTAATCACAAAGGCGGATATAACCCAGAAGAATCAGATTTACATACAGTGTATAGCCAAATGTATAATCCTCTATTTTTTACCAATTCGTTTCCAAAATTTATGTAAAACTGCCGTTTATGTTTATATGTATTTTCCAATTTATATACCATTTACGTATTTATTAATGTTGACATTCACATGATGACTTTAAAATGTAGTCCAAAATTTCATATGCAATACATGTTTATTTTCTCGATTCATGCTTCATAACAGATTAGATTACCGTGTTTGTAACACCGTGAAACGTCATGAGTGGGATTGTTCCTTCACACTTTTTGGAACTAACAAAATTCTGCGGGTTCTATGTGGCACAAAATATATATATTGCTCCCGAATTTTGCAGTGGGGTGAGATTGCTGCATAATTTATGAAGTTTTATTGGGAAGTGCAAAAGATATGCATTTTTCATTATGTAAATGAGCTGTACTCTATGCTTGATGTATAACGAAAAGGTTCAACGCACTTAACAAGAGCAGTTGTCAAAAATGTAAGTGTCAAACGTCGAGAAGGCCTTTTATAAATTTTGCACCAATCCAAAGAGTAATCGCCGCATACGTTCCGCTGTTTACACCCTTACTCTTTTAACGAGTAAAAGCTATTACTGCACTTTTATTCTTCACCCAATATAGCTTTAAAGTGCGTGTTAATTAAAAAGAACAAAGGTAACAGTAAGAATTATATAATCGCGTTATATTTGTTTCCATTTCACACGTGTTCTGTTACATATATATAATAAACTACAAATTTACTGCGTTGAAGAAAAGTTTTCATTAATACAAAGTGAAATTACAGGTCATGCCGCCTTTATCCAATCACACTTTATTTTCTCACCCATCCTCCAGTAACTATGCGGCTAAAATTATCATGCCCGATCGGATAAATCCGGACCCATCGTACGATGACAGTATTTTGGATCAAGTCTCGAGGGCGCCAGAAGATGGATCCATTGATTTTATTGCTCATGTTTACGTGATGCCTTGTTTGCTTATTATTGGTAAGGAACGCTTGTCAACACCAACCGTATTTTACCCCCATTTTGAGACTGAAAATTTTGAATTTACTCTTTTCAGGATTTATAAACCAATCCCTAAACATTGGAACCCTCAATTCGTTGGCGTCCGCCGGATATTTATACCTCAAAGCATCGGCAATCGCCGATGTTCTCTCTATATTGGCGTTGATACCATTTTGCATTCGACAAGGGCATGCTCACAATGCCCACTCTTATATGGCCATGTTTTTCCATGCCCACATTGAACTTCCATTGATCAATTCACTGATAACTGCGAGGTAAGAATGGGGCCAGCAGAATCCTTAACAAAATCGAAAGAAAATGATTTATTAGGAGCTAGAGAAATAAATTTATAAATAGGCAACATTAAAGTCATCAAATTTCAGCGCTCTGTGCCTTGTTGCAATGACCATCGACCGATACCTCTCCATCCGTCATCCCATTACATTCTACAACACTCCAGATTGTAAAAACCGAATCCGACATTCGATCTCAATTCTATTCGCCGTCTCCTTTATATTATTCATCCCTTCCGGATGGCAGAAAGTCCTGGTTCCCCACTGGGACCCACACGAACACACGGTTTTCTGGACCATCGAAATCAACCGCCAACTCAACCAGTCGACCACTTTTCAAACATATCTCATGTTCAGAGAATTTATTAGCCGACTTGGACCAATTGTAATTTTGACTGTTCTAAATGTTGGGATGATCAGGTCGTTGAGAAGAATCAAGATTCGCTACAATTCAAGAAGAGTAAATCAGCCTCCAAGGGTTAGAGAGATGGATCGAACAAGAATATCCGTGCTGTTATTGATTACTTCCGCAACTTTTGTAATTTGCACCTTGCCAGCCAGTGTTTTGAGTTTATTTGTCAGCAAATCGACCCTCTATGATGATTGGAAGTTTCAATTGTTCAGAGCATTCGCTAACTGTCTACAAGTATCACAGTGAGTTGATTTTTACATTTCAAACGGATGCGTATAGATGGACTACCCATAATATGACAAAACCATGACGTTTTACTTCAAAATTCGGCTTAGTGAGACGGCTGTTTAGTTTAATCTCATGTGTAATATAAAAATCCAGTTTTACCCCAATTTTAGCAAACATCAACGTCAAATAGATATCCGGATTCAAGGGTAATCCATATTTTCCATTTTTCAGTTACCTCCACAACTTTTATCTCTACACAATCTGCTCTTCGGAATATCGTCACGCTTTCCTAAAACTGATCGGATGTTATAAACCAAATAGATTCTCAAATTCCACCGGAGATTCCCCAACAATCCGCTTCTCCAACACCAACGTAGCTCACTATTTATTAACGAGGATCAACGGGAAATACGTCGGCCGCCAAAAACTTTCGATGGCCGCCGTTCCTTTGCAAGTCGAAAAGAAAACCCCAGCGTCGGCTTAATTGAGTCGCTAGATATGTAAACAATAGTTGGAAATGTTACCTTTGCAGTAATTTTTTTTGTTTCGCATCAAAATTCAATATGGGTATTGTTTTACAATTTTTACGATCTCTTTGTGTGAATAAAATTGCCAATTCTCCTAAGGAATAATATACTTTTTGCAAAAAAAAATAACAATCAAAATGCAGAATCGCGTATTCTGCAAAAATAAATTACCAATTTCCCATAATAACCTCAATTTCTTATATCATCAACTATCTTAAATTCTCCCACTACGAAAACAATCTCTGGCGTTCCGTTTCAACAAAAAATTTCCAAATTTATTTTTATTTTCGGGAATTTTTCTTTCGGAAATATTAGCCTGTCAATTTCCTCGTGTATCAAACCAGAAACAGCTTTTAGAAATGCGAATAGTATCTTCTCGACATCTCCACACATCGATATCTTACTATAGGGCCGCAAAACCTCCTGAATCCGTGATTCGAGACATTGCCAATCTTAATAAAAAGAAGAATGAGACTCCATTTCGTGATGAAGTTATTGAACCAGTTAAAAAGGAGACTCTGGATTATAGAGGTAAGGGTTTTACATTATTTTAGTTATCGTTTAGGTCCAAAGGCAAATTGCGCGGTGTTTGGGGCAGGATTTACCAAGACTGGTGCTCTTGGTTTCTCCAAATTGGTAACACATAAAGAGATGCCTGAGATGAAAAATCGACCGTTGAGGATTGGAGTGCTTAATAGACGAAGTATCCGGAGAGTAGCGGCGGGTCTTGGATTTTCTTTGTTCGCGTCACCTTCTCATCTCTTTGGAAGTGGTTTGAATAATTTCTATCAGCTTGGAGGGCCTCCCAGGAGTCCTACGAAATTGTGAGTTTGTATTATTTGCTTTTTTATAGGTTTAGGTACCTAAGTTAGAATTATTCCTTCTGGTGTTGAGTATAATGTTTTTTCATCTCAGACGTATCAATTATAACTTTTCAGTCGTTCAGAAGTCTACTACATTTCCCCCACTGAGATACGGATCCCGGATCGTCCAAAGATTCTCAGTATTTCTTGCGGACGACTCCATTCTTTGATCGGAACATCCGATGGTGTGTATGCTCTCGGCGATAATGTTCATGGTCAATGTGGACAAGACCCAGCACACTTTGAACAAGTTACACATTCCATCAACGACATTTCCCTTCCTCGAGTGCCTGTTCCGAATCATTCTCCTGTGAAGCAAGTCCATTGTTTGCTGGATTCTTCTTTTGTTCTCTTGGAAAACGGAGATTTATATTCATTTGGATTGGGAACTGATGGTCAATTGGGAACGGGTAATATGGATATTGGGCCTTTGCCTACAAAGGTCAACTTGCCGCCAATTAGACTTGTAGCCGGCTCAACGGATACGGTTATGGCAGTGGATTATGATGGTAGGGTTATTATGCAGAATATCAATGATTTTGAAGGTTTTTTACCGTTTTTTAGAAAAATCTTTGGCTAATTTTTCTCTTCAGGCAATCTGTTCATGTGGGGACAAAACGAGTACAATCAATTGGCCGAATTCACAGAAGAACCTCAGTTATGTTATCCGTTTCAAGTCCCATTTAAATTTGATGGCCCAGTCCGATCCGCACATGCCACAGCTACTTCTTGCATTATATCTACGGAAAATGGGACTGTTTACACTTGGGGATCAATGATTTTGGGATCTGGCCCATTGTTGACGGAATCAAAACGGCCAATTGAACTGTCGCCAAACCTTTTTGCTGATGCTAGAGGCAGAAATTCAAAGGTAAGGAGCTTGAAAATTTGATTTTTTAGGCATAGGTCAATGATGCATTCTGACACTTTTTTTGACAGTGAGAGGAAGACTTGACCACGAAATATATTTTTGGGCCAAGCCTTCCCCTTTCAAGCGAATCTTACAAATACTTCATATTTGAGGTCCGACGAGTATTTGCTGGCAACGCGACCATGGCAGCCATTAATGAAGCTAATCAACTTTTTGTTTGGGGAGCAAATCGACATCAAGCACTTGCTTTAGGAAACCCGAAAGATCAGCTTTTCCCACTGCAAGTATACCTTCCAACTGATGTAAAATCAATATCCATGTCACCAACTCATACTCTATTCTTGGCAGAGACATGAAATGGATGGGTTCTTTGAGTTTCTAAAGTTTTAGACTGTTATTTGTTGACTAGTGTAATATAACATCAATTTTCAGAGTTTTGATACTTTTTTTAATAAAAACAAAATTACTGATAGTTTATACAGATTTTTTGAGCTGGTTCATGAGTTTATAGGAGGTTTTTCTACTTTATGACCATCAACGTTCTCAGCAACTTCCGGTGTTTGAGTGAAAATGTGTTCCAATCTCTTTGGAACCAATGCCCGGAACGTCTGTAAATATAATAAATTGACAGGTTTAACTGAGAGAATGATCAGGGGTTTAGTTTAGGCATAGGAAATCGTAGAATTTTAAGGTTCAAGTCCCGCGGATTCCGCATAACGCGATTTAACAATCTCGAAAGTTTCTTAGGAAATTACTGTCCTAAAAATGACAAAAGCTTCGTTTTTGAAAGATTGCTCCAACTTACGAGATCAAAAGCCTGGAAAGCGGCCTGTTCAGCATCATTCACCCTTCTCATTTCCCGTTGCAATATACGAACAGCTAATAAAATGGCCAGAATAAACATTAGAATCGATATTCCAAGGGTGCCAATACAATATCCAAGAATTAGACTGTGCATTTTTGATGCCAAAAATAAAAATGAAAACGATTTTTTCTTTGAAAAATGATTTCAGATTAATTTTTTCATTTAATACCCGGAAGAAGCTATTTTAAACCAAAAATAATATGCTTTCTGACCCGTTAGTGTTTACTGTGGCTACCTTGAGGTCATTAATTACGTCTTTTCATTCGCTTTTTGCTTATTTTACAGCGATTCCCCCAATTTTCCGGAATAACTTTTGTTTGTCTGTACAAAGATTTCGGTTTTCAATAACAAACCCAAATCAATTGTAGTTTGTAATATTGTAAAGAGGTTTTGTTATCGAAAAACAGCTATTTTGACGGTTAATTATATTATACATAATCATCCGATATTAAATTTGATATTGTTTCAGAAATTTTTCAGTCATGACCTGGAGAGGTCTAAAATCGTACGGAATGATCAGAGTTGTAGTGTGCTTTCTACTTACGTCTCTGTCGACCTCATCTTTAATTGATCTAAAGCAATTTTGTGACAAGGAGAACTTGGTGAAGCTTGTTTTATCTGCCGAAGATTACGAGAAACCGGCCTGTATTATACATGTAGAGAAGAGAGATCGCCGCCATTGCGCAGTGATCGCCAAAATTGATGGCTCGAAATTTGTAATTCAAGAGGAAACGGAAGGAATTGATGGGACGATTGGGAAAATCAAACTGGGAGATCCATGGCCTGGGAAAAGGAGATGTTATGTCAGTAAGTTGAGAAAGAGCATGCTCCTGGTGCGACGCGTATATTTCCTTCAAACCTTGGACACGCATTGGTCACACACTTATTCCTGGATACTTTATCTTGCGCTTTTCTGTGGCCGCTAAAATATATACGTATATTAAGTGACCTTTGCCATATCGAAAATCAAAAAAAAAAAAATTTCGCCAACTTTTCAATAACTACAAAACTTTGGTTGTGTCTGCAAAGCGCGAATTAGAAATCAGTTTTATGGCTTGGAACAAGTAATTCAAATTTATGCAAATTTCTTTCCAAATCTAAGCGTCACCATTCGAACATTTTTTATAGAAAAAAGGCAATAATTTTTCAAAACCAATCATAAACTATTTTCATTATCAACTGGTTGACAAAAAAGGTTTTTTAGCACTTGCGACTTTTCATTCAGAGAAACCTTGCAAATCTTCTACTGACTTACGTTCCCTCTCTTTTCAGCCTCAATCAAGAATGAAAAGCTGACATTTGACTTTGAGCCAACGTTGAGCAACAAAGAGATTCCAGAAATGGAATTTTACGACCAGAAGGTTTTTGATGATGAGATTACGTCGTTCGAGTGAAACCCATAAGAGTATTACGATCGTATTCAACTCCACGAACTTGGATTCTACTCGAATACGTGGGAAACTGTACAAAATTTCAATTTTCTGATGTATATAACGTCTGTATATATAGAGGCATTTTATTTAATAAAATTTAAAAATTTTTTTGAATTTTGAAACTTTTGAAATTAAAAATTTAATTCCGGCTTAGTCAATGAAATTATGGTCGCAAATAAACGTGCGCTACTTTGGAACTCTTATTTTTATGTTTACTATAAACTCTGACATTCTTCTTCTCCATTGCTGGATCCATTAATTCGTTTGGTCTGCTTGATCTCCCATTTGTTGCGCAGCTTGTCTCCAAAGGAGTAAAGTGGGATGTCTGAAGGGGAAATAAAAAAGAAACACAAATAAAAATGAATTAAGGATTCAGAAAATTATTCGCTTCTCAGTTTTTTTTGGTAATTTACTATGTCATCGTTTAGCTGAATAAGGTTTCTAAAGCTTTATGATTGAAGTTGCTGCGTACGCTTAAAGAAAGCGCTGAATATCTCTTTTGCGTCTGTACAGCAAAGAATATAAATATTCCATAAGATTTTGTGGCCATCACCATCTGTGTAGTCACAAACTCTTCAGTTTCAATGGTTTTCATCGTTGTAACCCGCTTATGCTTTTATAGCGGTTTAAAGTTTTTCTTAACACATTAAGCTTGCAACTTTGTTAAAAAGTGGCATTGATTTACTACTTTTTGCTGAATTCCTCTTTTTTTACTCGTCATATTCTGGTTTATCGATCAGTAATCATCCAAGTTTTTTGATATTTAATGCTAATAACCTTATAATTGTAATAACTTGCTTCAGTTTTTAAATACTCTTTTTTTATATGGGAAGTCTTTGTTTTAAACTCAGAATTCCGCAATAATTCGTGAGTGGAAGGGTTTTTGTGGATGGGAAGAAGTTACAAAAGCTATTGATGGGTTGGTCAAGGCGTCAGCGAGTTAATTGAGTGCGTGGGCGCTGCGATTTCTGGGTTTCATCGAATACAAAAAAACAGAATATGGAGGAGGAAATAAAAGGGGTTGAGGAGCGGTAGGGCTATGCGGATTTTGAGCACGGTCTGTGCAATCAAAGTCGTTTAGAGTCGTAGCTGCAGGCAAGGACGAAGCTTTGCAGCAAGCATGGAAAAGTGCGTCAAGTTTTTTTTAAAATTTTTGGTACACTTTGGGCCTAGACCAAATCTCAGTTTAATTTTTTGCCAAATTTCAACCAAAAAATCTCGGATTTTCTTGCAAAATGTTCTCAATTATATAAATAGATTGCATATGTCTGGTTCAAAAAAAACAATTAAGATTTCTAGCAGGTTCGACTAAAGTATCGTATTTGAAAACTTTTCCATACATTTTGCTGAACTAGCGTCAACAAGATCCTCTCTTTCAAAATATGTGTCCTCATCCAGTTTCCGTGATTTCCCTCAATATTCCTTCGTCTTTTTCCCTTCCGAAATTTGGTTTAAACGACGGTAAAAGTCGCAAGAATTTTAAACGAAAACGAAATGTTTTCGCGGAAATGAGCCGCTTTTATTTTAAAGTTGATTCTAGTCCATAAAAGACAAGTTCCGGCGTTCCGACCAGTTCCGAACTTGGTCAAAATGAGGTGTTCATGGCTGCGGATCATAATATGTTCGGGCTTAGTGATAATGGCTGTTGATGGCGTGATAAAGATCCCGTCGCTGGCAAAACTTTGCGATGATTTTGATGGGACAATGGTCAGCCCCGTGAAAGTAAGTTGAGCAAAGTAAATAGTTTTCAATGCATAAATAAAACATAATAATGTTTAAAACACAACTTGTTATGATGAAATATTTCGTATTTTACCACACAACCATTCGTTCAATTTCATTCTGTTTCAGTCCCAACTGCACAAACTCAGCAATCTTTGTGTGGTCGATATCACCGGCCGAAAAACCGACTGCACTCTCGCTTTCCCCGTCGAAATGGGATTCATTGCGACAGATTTGGTGACGAAGGACGAAAAGAAAATGGTCGATAAAAGGTTGGGAAGACATGCCCGAGGATTCAAGCGCTGTTACGTCAGAATATTTGACTCAACTGTTATGCAAATTTTCATGTTTTAATGTTACCGTAATCGACTTAAATTATCGTCTACATTGATCTGACTACAACAACGCAAGATGTCAAATGATTTTTACAAATAGTTTTGATACTTATTATCTCAATCGATACTCATTTATTACAGTGTGCATATCCATTTTTTAATTCATTTTGTTCAATCAAAATTTTTTAGAAATATAAACAAATTCGCAACAAACTTGCCCCGTTGATTATTAAATTGCAATCTATAAAATCCCGTTATTTTATTTATTCTGTTGGGATTCAAGACTGTTCTTAACATGCTCACTATGACCATATTCGTCCTCGTCTTCCTTGTCCAATTCGTCTAAAGCATGGATCATTTCATCTTCGTCGTTTTCGGCTTCTTCCAACATTGACGATGTGGATGAACCCCGGGTAAGAGTGCCCTCAACTTGAAGGAATTTAGCGGTTTGGCATTTGGAGGGCTTGCCTGAAACATGACGAATTGAATCAGAAAAAAATTGAACGAACAGGGGAAGAACCATAAGTGCGACGGTCAGATGTTGATAAAATTTGACACAAATTTAGTACTACTTTTTCTAAGACGTAAGCGAGACTACAAACTCGCGCTTTGCAGAAACGAAGAGATTTTTAGATCAAAAGTTCTCAAAAATGTGACACTTTTTTGCGAATTTAGGTATGAAAAGTTGCATGCCTATTTTTACTATAACGGGTAATGTATCTACAAAAAAATAATTTTTTCGTTGCTAAAATGGCAAAGTTATTGCCAAAAAGTGTTTTCCTCTGTCACCGCTCTCCGCGATTGGCGTACTCTCTCGGCCACAAAGTTCGTTAAATATCTTGGCTGTGCCTACAAAGCGCATCCTAAAATTGACAGAAATTAATATGTGGCCTATGCGTAACATGTGTGCGAATTTAAAGAAAATCTGAGCGTCGCACTTGGGGTACTTCCCTTGTAAATTTTCATATTTTTGTTGTCTTTGTTATTATAATAGTTAGTATTCAACACATTTACGTTTCTTTTTTTGCAAAATCTCCTGTTCAGGTGTGAAATCGAAGTCTTGTTCTTCGTCACAACCGTCGTCCTCTTCTTTCCAGTCCGCAAGCTGTTTACTGGAGGGCAAGGGAAATTGGTCGATTCTAGAGAAATTGACAGTCGAAACAGTGTGGGTCGGCTGCGATGGCCTAGTGATTGTCTGAAATCAAGTATCTTTACAATCTTTCACATGCATATACATAAACGTATCATTCACAAAGGGTCGGCAAAGGGTCATATTCTGGATTTTGCTTGATAAAACTAGTCTAGACGCTGCTTTATTAGCCATTACTTTCCATTCACACGTTGGATAGCGACAATTATTTACAATTCATGCCCACATTAGCTCGTCAACTTGAAAACGGCCAACGCGCGGTGATATTTCGATTGCACAGTGCAAAAGGTCAAATGCACTGTGAAAAATGTGCATTGTGCGGCCCGCGGCAAAAAGTCTGCGCACTTTTAAAAAGCCGCAGTATAAACTGCTCGCTAGCGAAAGCGTAAATGGAAAGCAGCTGATAAAAACAGTGTCTAGACCAGTTTTTGATGCTCTTTTGATCGATACAGATTTCAAGCAAAAACGAGGATATGACCTTTTTCCGAGCCTTTGTCAGAAATATAATATTTTGAAAAATTCCTACATTTTATTTTATTTTTTTATCTAAAGGTTTATCTTACCAGACATTGACAACCGCACTTTCCTTTGTTTTCTTTGTCAGCAGAAAAACAGGAAACTAAATTCGAAAATATTTTCTTAAGTTTCATTCTTACTGCTCACAAACTTTTCTCCCATACGTCTGGAGAAAGTGCGAGAATCGTTTAACATTCCTTGGTTACAAAATATTTCCGTGTTCTTGGTAACTACGAAGACACAAAAACAGAGAAAGAGTTTAACGATGTGCCAAAAATTGTGAAAACAGGAATCAGACGGCCTACTTTGGGATTTTTTATCTTTGTTTATATTATTTTTGATAAAATTAGTCCCAAAAGTTACATTATTGACGGCATCTGCGAGAAACATGAATATTTTGGTTTAAAAATAATGTTAGTGGGAATTTTATGGAACGAAACATCTTTGCGCAACTTCTTGTGCCCCTATTGGTAATAAAGAAAAGAATTTCCTTACCTGTGAACTGCTAATCACCGGCATCGAAACAGAATGTGACATATCAGCAGCCATCAATTTATTCAATCCTCAGCTTGCAAATTAATCTCTTCTGCAAAGATATCAGAATTGAGAAACCTTCTCCAACAAATACCCAACTCCCTCAAACAAGAATCCGTCGGTCACGACTGCTTAAACCCCCCTCGGGTTGTTTTTAACGAAAAGTGCATCCGCAATGAAAATAACATTATAAAATATATCAGCCTGTCGGGAAAATAATAAGCGCAATGTTGCTTTTCTCGACGGCGATGCAAATTGCGATGCAATGTGCCCGTTATTTTCCCGACAGACTGATAATTAAAACCTGCATATGGAAAATATATCTAAGAACTGTCTCTTATTCTTTTAACGTCATTATCGTTCTTACAATGTCAAGAAAAATCGAGAAAAAAATAATAAAGAAGGGAGGGCGTCATGCTTATCAGAAGTTGAGCGAATTGCTCAAGTGGTTCGAACAAAAGTGATCTTTTATTGATTGCAAAAAAGTAACGAGTAAGCATGGGACATACCAAGAAAAAAAATGTGTTAAAAATTACATTTTATAAGCTTTCCTTATGATTGTATTCAAGACCCCAAAAACCGCCCAAAGAAAGTCTTTACAATCGCTTAGATCAATGCAAAAAGCCTTCTAAGTAAATGACTAATACCGCAAACAACGTTAGCATGTTGAATTTTTTACTGCATTCTAAATCTTCAGACGTCTAGACCCTTGTTCAGGCTTTAAAAACCTTTTTAATCGAATTTTGGTATTTTGCACCAACCGCTGTGCCTATCTCCTGATTTCCAACGTTGTTTAACAACCGAGAGAAGCCCATGTTGATGACCGATCACTAAATTGAAACTCCCAAAAAATCAAACAATCAGTCCGAAAAGAGACCAATCTATCTATACTTTGACATCTTGCTAATAACGTTACTGATAGCTGACAAGCCCTTATTTTGAAACTCTTTTGATAAAATAATATTGAGTAATCGAGGAACTTCACGTGAATGGGCTTTGCTGTTATTTAGTTATACTACTCATGTGTCGTTTGCCGAAGTGGAAGTGTGCTGGTCGGTGGAGAATGATTTATTAATTCTTCAATTTGCTTTCTTTCGGTCAAAGATAAAGTTTTGAACAGATTCGGCGCTTGATAAAATCAAAGTTATTTTAGGTTTAGATGATCTATTATAAAACTTAATCAGCAAATTCGATAAAGGTTCTCATATACAATATCACGAGACATTGGTAATGTTTTTATAGTTTTGTAAACAAATAGCTCCGGGTGGAAATGTCATTCCGAAGATTATAAGCAAAATAAAGTTGGGGGGAAGTTCTGTAGAGATTGGTCACAAGGAGTCCGTAGTTTGCATGATAACGTACACCAAAAAGGTACAAAGCGGCTTCATGTCCAGCAATAACCTGCACGCTTCGCCCTTCGCCTGGAGCTTTCGCGTATCTGTTTTTGAGTTTTCAGTATGAAAGTCTCCCCCAGCCAAACTAATTGTAGGTTATATGAGCGACTTAACAAAAAAATACCTCAGCACAAAGACTATTTATTACTGGTAGCAGTTAAGTAGTGATTAAGCCTGGCACTTGCACGCATTCCGTGGTAAATGAGAATCCAACATCTTTTCCTTATCTTATATTGCAGTTCTTGGCATTATACGTGTACAGTCTCACGTCCACATACTCATCTATCATCACTTTTATCGAGATTTCATAGGACTAGGTAACAAACATTGTAGTTTTTGTTCTCTTGATTTGGCTAATCGAAGCTATCAACGCATTATCAGCGGCATATTAACTTTTATATGGCCGCATCGTTTACGACTTTGCGCCAAGTCAACAAACAATCACCCACAAGAAAAATTGGTTTAATTTATTGATGCAAATTTTTCTTGACAGCTCGCTACAACAAAGGTCACGTTGGGAAGATCCATGGCGAGAAGGGGGATCTTCTGAAAATAAAAACATCGTCATGACCATTGAATGCCATAGTATAGCCATTGAATGTCATAGTATATCACAGCAATTTCCTATCCGCATAAGAGACAGCCAAAGGATCCGAATCAATTTTCTTTGTGAATCTGCCTTCACTAAGCTCCATACCAGACAAAACAGAAAGGCAAGTCTGACGGGTATAGATAACACATTTTTGAGTAGAAACACACACGCAAGTCCGTTTGTACGTGCTTGTATGCTCCGCAAACTACAGTATCCAATATCCAACAAAATATGGAACATTGCTGCACTCATGAGATCTGTTTGCGATACGTTTGCAAGTCCACCAGTAAGAGGAGTGTTAACCTGCAATTCACCTTGATATTTTACCGGTTATGCTTACATAAAGTTGTAAGTTCATATGCCAAATGCAAAAAACAATTGGAAGTTTATTAAAAAATGTTTCAAAAAAATACTATCCGTAAATTGCAGTCTTTCTGATTATGGTAAATCCGTTTTTTAGTCTCCGAAATAAATACACGTATTGGAATCTTAAAAATAGAAGTGAATCTCTTGAATAGCTAAATTCAATGGTATATAATTACAAATTCATTAGTACATTCTGTCTTGTTTACGCCGCCTGAGGGCAATAAAACTTATTTCTTGCCGTCCAACAAGTAGGCAAAGCATTGTTCCGAGCAGAACCTGAACAAATATATATTTTCTAGAATCTACTGGGCATTTCTTACCGATGCTGTTGGTATACTGGAAATTGCCCAACTGCTTGTTCCAGCATTCCGCAAAAGTCGCATAAATGGAAACCACCACGATGTTTCTTCTCCAAATAAGCGTCACCAAAAATTATTTGAATTCCATTTGGTCGCCAATGAGAGATTATATGACGGTCAAAGTCGGTAAGCACCCAGGTACGATTATTTTGACCAAAAGATTGGAAGAGGACCACTCGATTGTCAGGTTGCCATTCTGGGTCCTGAAGGGAAAAATCGATTATTTACAAGGAATGAGGATAAACTGTCGGAGAAAATTTGTTTTTGCAAATAAGACAAAAGATTTATTTATTTTTATTATTTTTAAAGGTCGCATGAACTAAATCCCCGCACCAAACTTACCGTACTGAATTTAATCCCTTTTTTCACCGCCGCATTCGGATCTCTGAATCTTTGAAAGCATAATTTCAGCAGCCTAAGGAACACATCGTAAGCCAGCTTTTGACTATTTGCTACTCCAAGGTTCTGATATCTTTCGGGCGATCCAAACATTTGAGTAAACGCCGATCTCTGCGGTTCAAATTCGAATGGATTCTCTTCTAGGTATCCATTCTTATTTGGATCCAACCGTTGGAGAACATCGAGGTAATTTGGAACGGAGTATAACGTGTTCAGGTTTTCAATGAACTGAAAAATTATGAGCCAAGGTAAAATACATTCATTAAGACATGATATTGTGAATTTGAATTAAAAATCTACCTTGAGCGGGGTGAGGAGAGTGTTTTTAGCAACAAAAACCCGGTGCATTTCGATAAACGCATCGTCCAAATTAAAGATCTGCTCTTCGGTGTAATCCTGCATATTCACCAAGAAGCCACGAGCAGCGATCACCAATCGAGACCACCAAATTGGATCATGTTGACGGAGAAACTAAAAACTTGCAGCGGTAGTCAAGCTGATTTTACAAAATAATTATGGATTAACACTTAAAAAATTATTATGACCAAAGAGTATCTGGGTCTCTTTAACTACTTCCCATCTAACATTTGTTGGATAACTGTAAATATATGACCGTCAAAACAGGAAAAAGTGTTGCTTTAAATAGTACGCCTAGTCCCATCAAAATCAGTGTATAAAGTTACAAACACGTCTCTTGCAAGCAGTTGATTGCACAGCTTACCTCATCAATTTCAGCGGTGTCGATCCGTCGATCGAGTGGATATCGGAGCTTCAGAATATTTTGAGGAAATAAATCCAAGTCTTCCATTGAAACTACAGGTAGGCGAGGCATGATGGCTAAATAAAACGTGATGATTTGATATGAAAGAAAAAGTATTTGTAAAATACGTGTTATGTAGATCACCGAATTTTTAAAAGATATCCAAGCTTATTGTCAGACTTTTCTATTTATATAAAAAATAAGAAAACTTTGCTATGGCATTGTCAAAAGAATCACAAGCCTTCTTTATATTTCCCGACAAACAGTGACCTTATTTAGTCGCAAAAGCATTGCCAGTCTTTGCAAAAACGGGAGAAGCAATGAAAATAAAACAATTCTCATTCAAGTTGAACTTGGAAAATAAAAACAACGAGATTGACGGGTTCCTGACACGTGATTTGGAGAGAGGAAACGTGGTCTCAGCCCTTATCGCTTGGCCCCATTTTCCGAGGTTATATTGGATATAGAGGTTAGAAAACAGCTGACAAGAAGAGATTTATCTCTTTTTAGTTTTGGTTAGTGAATAGGATATTATGGAGTGTATGTGAATGCAAGCAGGATAAAATAACGACAAAAATACAGGGATTTAGAGCACTTAAAGTCCATAAGTTGCAGAGATCATTTTTGAATATAACCAGACATGGTCTATGCCTTTGAGTTTCAGAAGCAACGATTTGGATAGAAAAGAAAGTTGAAAAATTGCTCAAAAAGTGTGCAATGTACAACTTTTAGATTATTCGTGCATAACTGGGTTGTTCATTAAAGAAATCTGACGGCAAATTGCATCAAATTGGCGTTGTTTGCCAAATAAAAAATTTTGATATACGAATTTTAACATGAACATGAATACCGCTAATATCAGTCGGAACTACTGCTTGTTTCATCTGTCGTTTTGATATGAAGCAATTTATTTAGTAACAAAAAAATTAAAATTCCTGCAATTTTTTGGCTAAGATCTTCAAAAACTTTCCAAGAAACTTCAACTTAAAAATCGAAATTACAAACTCATTTTGATATGACAAAACGCCTACAGAAAAAACTGGTTTCAGCCATATAAGGGGCGTGCGTTCTACATTTTTTCTGGCCCCCTTGCAGAAAAC
Organism: Bursaphelenchus mucronatus; assembly: GCA_025436335.1. Lineage (NCBI taxonomy): Eukaryota > Metazoa > Nematoda > Chromadorea > Rhabditida > Aphelenchoididae > Bursaphelenchus > Bursaphelenchus mucronatus. Next base: position 7,801,918 of record CM046358.1, read on the forward strand.
CCACAATTGTTGTCTGTTAGCCCTACAGACAAGGTGCGCGTTTTCTGTCCAGACTAATTTGAGTTTGGCGAATCTTGTCCAGAGCCAGACAAAAAGTGAGCAAAAGTTGTCTGGGATGCAGACAATTTGCTTCGTCTGTATCTCAGACAAGGTTTGAGAATACTTGTCTGAGTTACTAACAGAAAATCTAACACTTTCTCTGGCTAACAGACAAGAATTGCAAAATTCTGTCTGTTAGCCAGACAAACTTTTAGAAGTAAACGTCACAAAGGTTTTATTTGTGATCATAGCGCTTTAATTTTCACATTGACTTTTTTGTTAGATCGAATAACGCAAATATAAAATCCCATTATTTTCATCATTCGGTGAAAATACTGAATTTTTTAATAAGTTGCAATTTTTCTCTATTACTATCAATTTTCAGATAAGAATTCTGCACAATAACAAAATCAATATAGAATTATTTAAAATCTGTTCTTCAAACCGATTACGCTCAATTAGAGGAAAGGGAAGGAACCTTGTAGCTAGAATACACTGGTCAGGTGCATGGCGCAAAAAATTTTATGATAACAGACAAAAACAACCGAACAAAATAGTGATGGCCAGCATGATGGGTCATAGTACAACGGTTTGAGTGATTGAAAAAGATATTTTCGATTAGATGTTTGCAAAAGAGATCATAATGGACGAAAGGCTTAAGAGATTCTTTTCTAAAGGTCTAAAAACAAAATTGATTTCTTGGCTTTTTAAATCTTATCTTTTACAAAAGTCTATGAACTTTTGACTTTTTCAACGTGGAAATAAAAACGAAAAAGGATCTCGTATTTTAAAAACCATCTTGTACAAGTCCAGGCTTGCCATTTAGATGGCAGATCCCCAAACCACGGAGACTTTTAATTTCTCTGCCAAAATCCAATTCAAACAACCTTAACAGACTCCAAAAAAAGCTCCATGGTAACCTCAATACTATCTCTAATATTCTCCCTTATTCCTTGTCGTTAACACCCACCAAACTCTCACTTCCGCAATTACCCTTCCACCCCAATTAGAAGCGGGAAAGAGCGGACGCAAAACTTCATTCATAACAACGTGGAAATGTAGAAAAAAGATTGCGTTGCGCCGACGAAATCAGAAATGAAAGCGCTTCAAGAAAAGAGGTTTCCCCCGATTCTGTTCTCCCAAATGATCACCGTTCCAAATCGTTCCACATGCCCGTCTTTTGTATGAATAAAGATTGAGCAGGCTCTCGGAGAGGCGATTAAAATGTCACTCAAAGTGAGCGATAGACAGCGCGGTTTGTAATTGAAAAAATAATGGTATCGAATTTCCTGTAAAAAAAGAAGGAAATGAAGGTAAATCGCTTTGATTGAATCGCTGTCAAATTTAAAATTGATTTTTTCGACTGTATTAGGGAGAATCTGTGAATGAAAAAAAAAGCTTGATTTGCAATGGCCATGTTTGATGTAAATTCGCAAGGATTAAAGTATGACATGACACCTACCCAACTTTTTTGGCTTACGCCTTTGAGAGAAAAGTATAATAATTCCGACTCTTTTTTGTCCGACCTCTTTTCAGGCTACCCTGAATTTGGGGCATATGAATTTCAGTTGTTGATATGAGCAGAAACCAAGTTTGTGATAGCTGGGCAACGCTTAAGATTGTAGCTGTTTACGTCGTTATCCCAAAGATCAGGGGGTTGGAATGGGTCTGTGACGCTACCTGAGAGGTAAATATGGCAGCAAAAAAACCTAGACGTTATATAACGATTTTGGTTTCTAGTCCCACTCTTTTGCTAGCTATCTACACTACATAACTGCTGTTATACCAGTTTGCTAAGCGGTCTAAAATAGTTGAGAAGCAACCTTAACGAATTTCTAGCAATATAAAACTGTCTAATACCAGCTACAGAAATTTGCTTTGCCCTAAATGAACAGTCACCCCCCCCCCCCCCCCCCCCCCCAAAAAGATGGTTAAAAAACGGGCTTAACTTGCGAAACGAAAGCTAAAACTTTCACGAATGATTTAAAGCACATCGAGATTGCCTATCCAAAATTTGACTAAAATCCGATATCAGACAAAAAAATTTAAAATGTTTCTCAAACTCACCTCATGGATAATATATTTTATCTCTCCTTGTCTGCAAATAACCTTTTGCAAACAAAAAAACTGTTTCGAATCTCCCCCCACATCACCAACCCTTCAAAAATCAACTTTTCAATTTATTATTACCTCTAATTTGGAAAAAAGACCTGTAAATAAAACTTTACCTAATTGAAAAAACAAAAAATATGATAACCAATAGAAATGGAGGGTAATGGACCTTCACTGAGGTATCAAATAATTCTCGACATAAAATTCTGGCTGATTATACATAAAGGTAGAGGGTTGTGGGACTCGTAGGAACGGAGAGGAAACAAACTGCCGCGATTTTTGTTGGACTAGACGTCTCAAAAAGAAGACAAAAATGATATTAAAATTAAGAATTGAAGGGAAAATATAAAACAACCAACAATCTTAAAAATAGCTGTAAAAAGACAATGCTTCAAACACCATAAAACAATCAAACTTTGGCAATCTGACAAAAAAATGGCATCGAATTACATTGAAAATGGCAAAGAACTGGAAAAAGACCCTAAAATAATATAAAAAGGATATCAAAATATGACATCGCTGCCGATATCCGATAACAAACTGCAAGACCTGTTCCAAACAGTTGTAAAAAGTGGTCATAAAAAAAGAAAAAATATTTCAAAATGGCTCTAAAAGTTGAGAGATGCCTGAGGCATGAACATATTGCCCGGCGATGCCACATTCGGGGTATTATTGTAATTGAGGTGCGCCGAAAGACGTCCTGAAGTCATGGGAGGGTTCTGTAGCCATTGCTGAGAGGGCGAGGACATCATAACCGTCTCTTCCATGGCTTGAGGGTTGACTTTGGATTCAATGAGGTCGTTGGATGGGTTTACACTAGCTGCCGAGGAAAACATTACATCATTTGAGGGGGAGAGAGGGCTGGAAAACGCAAATTATTCACAAAAATTCAACTTGAATTAACAATTTTTAGAAATCCCAAATTTTAAAAAAATGCTCATAAATTTACGTGTCTTCCCTTGATTCCGCGCAATTTTTGTACCAAAATTAAACTAAACCCCTTTCCAACATCCCAGCCCACTCTAAAATCCAAAAGTTTACCTCTGTAAAGTCCCACCAAACACGTACGAAGACAACGTTGACATCATTTCGTATTGATGAATCGGCGACATCTCACTTTTCATCGCGGGGATCGCATTATGTTTATCCGTTGGGACTTGCAGTTCACTCTGAGCCGGCGCCGAGCCCACACTCACTGGTTGGAATACCAACGGATCCTCATACGAAGGTGGATTCGACAGTTGAGGCTCAGAAGTTGCGGACATCGGGGCCGGAAAATCGACAAAGCTCGGGTCCTCGGTTTCAGAGAGAGATCTTTGGAGGTTGAGAGGAGTCCTCTGTTTGGGTTCGGTGTCTTCGAGGATCAATTCCTCCATCAGCATGTCAATTCTGGCCATTCCACTCAATTTTGAGACCAAAATATCCTCGGAAATTGATTTTGCCAAGCTCTAAATTTACTCTTTCATCATCTTTTATCTAAATCCAAACCAAAAACATAAAAATAATACCCACCTGTAACGGCGACAAGATGAAGAAGGTCAGATCTCCAACTCGACTCGAATTTTCGCCGTTGCGACTTTTTGCGTAAAATTCCAAAGCCGAGAAGATTCTTCGGCGAGTGTCCAGGACTTTCATAACACTTTCATTGGATAGACCCCTGGCAACCGGATCAAATAAAACACATGCTTTCATGGTGACAAATTCCACATCATCCATTTGTAGGAATCTCATCGGAGCCACCAGTGTATCCATGACTCGATCACAGTCCTTGGAATAGAAATCACTGAAAAAATCATAACAAAAATTCAAATTTTGCAATTTTTATGTGTAAAAATATATAAATTAATATAATTTTATACAGGAAACCCCTCAAAAAAGGGCCGATATAAACTCACAAGCACTGAAAACCTCTGATAAGGCCTAAATATCATTTCACTTACTCAGTTCTTCCACTAGCTCTTGGAATACAAGTGTCATTGATCAACTGCAACATATCGCAAGCATTGATTGAGCGATACGCCACACAGAGAACGATATGTTGAGACGCAAAGTTCTTGAGCAGCGCTGTCTGATCTTCCGTTGACAATTCGGCAAATGGCCGAAGGGTTTTTGCCCATTCTATGACCAACAACAACTGGCTATGGAGGGAGTGTAAGATATCATTGTAAGTAGCCTTCCGACGGTTGGCGTTGGTGGAGAAACGCTTAAAATACAGTGATATTACCCTAGGACCACAATGGGGCTCTTTTTTGGCCGTTATGAGTGAAATATAAAAATTGAAGTCAGGGCGCAGCTCGCTTAAACAACGATAAATATAGTAAAAAGCAGCTGCTGTAAATGCCGTACATTACAAATCCACAAAAAGTGGACTCAATTTTCTAATTTTATGGCCTAATTTCAAACTCAAGCCAGGGCGCAGCTCGCCATCTCCAAAAAGTAAAATACGCAAAACACCATGTTGAAAAGTATTACTTACTGGTTCATTCTTAGTCGTAAACTCCAATTTTCCAGTCTCTTTGATCACGGTGGCCCTTAAGTTCTTCTCCTTTTCCTCCGACCGCAACAGTAATTCCAACAACGCCTTTGGCGATTCCCATGGGTCCGTGGATGTTGTTGGCACCGTACTGAAATTGCATCATACTTACTATTCAAAAGTGCACAGAATAAAAAAAAACGAAAGGATATTTGCATTTCAGAATACTCAAGTGTAATGTACTCAGATACCCAAAGAACTCTCATTTAGGCCATATGCAAAGCCCGTGTACTCCAGAGTACCTACCCTGAGCCAGTGTTATCCGAATTGAAAAAATTTGCGACTCCGATCGAGGTTGGGGACGCGACTGGATTTGATCCATTTGGTGGGGAAATCGTTCCAGGGCCGTTGGCTGACTGTGTTCTGGGCCGCTTTCCAATCAAATCGCGTTCGTTTTGAACAGCTGAAAAATAATGGAATCAAAAAATAAGTTTTTTTAAACAAAAATTTGACAGAAAGTAGCAATTGACTCACCCAAGTGTTACTTTCAATGAAAAAGCTTAATAAACAAACGAAAAAACAAGTTCAAAGCCTCCGTCACCTCCAAAAAGACTTGTCAGACATATCAAAACAATAAAACCACATCAATAACTTACCGTCAACTTTCATGCCGTATCTTATACATCTTGCATAACGACACGCCCGACAAACTGCTCGATTATCTACAAAATGCAATATATAGTCATACAAAAGTGATGAAAATATAATTCGTTAGTCGAACTTCCCAAAAATGCCATTTTTAACCAAAACTTTTCATTATTTTAGACTTACGTCTGTCGATCTGACAATTCCCATTGAATCTGCATGTATATTTGTAATTCCGTCTGATAGTTCGTCGAAAGAAGCCCTTACAACCGTTGCAAGCTACTGACCCATAATGTCTACCCGTTGCGGTGTCGCCACAGACGAGGCACACCAAGTTTCCACTGCTAGTCCCGATTGAGCGTTCATCGCCTAAACGAGAATAATAATTAGGTAATAATTGAGTCGGAAATGATTGCAATAGTAAGAATAAGACATGTTACTTCTAATAATTCACATTTTAGGTGCAATGAAGAAGAATTTTCAAGCAGAAAGGGAATTTTAACTTATTTTAGGTATCAGCTTTTAGTTTAAGTCGAAATAATATAAAATCTAACTACTATGGAAGAATAAAGCAGAAAAATATCGATGAGGTCATAATTTTTTGTATGGCAATTATTATAGAAATACCTCTCACCTTCATCACTTCCAAGATCCGGCGATGCCCGATCCATTGCCATAAATTACCCGTTCAAATAACAAAAGCAACAAGCTAGGACAACGATACGGCAGTTTAGTCACCTAAAAATAGAAACCGTAAAATTTATCAAGAGATAACTTCACGGACACGCCACGAAAAGAGCGACGAATCTGACAGTTTTATTACCAAGAGCAACTCTTGACACATTGATGACAAAAAGGTCAAGTGTTTCTTTAGCGAGACAAATTATTTCTCTTGGAAAATGGGGAAATTTCTGGTAAAATACGTGAATGAATGAAAGAATGATTTTTTCTGCAAAGTGTAATACCAAAATGTAAAATAGGTCAGGCAAATAACGCCTCATGAAAGTGTAAAGCGGATATGGTAATTAGTGGATGTTTTCGAGTAGAAAGTGCTACCGATATGTAGTAGAACATGCGCTTGCCCTTTCTACTTATCGAACACAAGCTGTTCGTTGGACCAAAGCGTAAAAGGTTATATAGAACAATAACATGCCAAATGTACAGCTGTTTGCTGTGCCAGCCACAACAATTTTGCAACGAAAAGGGAAGATTGGATATTCTCCCTAAAATACCACCCGGAAACAGAGCCAAAACAATGAAAAAAAACAATTTAATATCATCGCCAAACAATCCCCGAAATCTGGGGGAGAGATTTTCAATTTAAAAAGTGCCTAAAGACTTAAAAAATGGATGGACAAAATTTGGGAAAGGGCGGTGAGTGCACCATGTGATCCGAGATGGAAATGAATGTGATTATCGCCTTGGAAAAAGGCGACTTGTCAGGAAGAAAGGGACGCAGATGATGATAGCAAAGGTCAAAACGGGAATATTTTGTGCCCTGGGGCTACGCAAGAGTTCGAACTTAAGTTCAAGTTCGAGAACTCATCAATTTCAAGTCCAGATTTCTGAATTTTTGAGCTTGAAATTGATCCAAGAAAAATATTTGAATTATTGCTTGATTCCGAGTTATTTCAATACAATTTCTTGCTGTGCAAGCGCAGAATACCTTGCCTCGGCATAAAAAGGTTGTTGCACATTGGAACTCAAGTTTCCAGGCAGAAAAGTTTGTTTTTTCGCTTATCGAACTTGATTTTGAACTTGGCCTATGAATTCTTCTAAACTTGCACTTAAACTCGAGATTCTTTTAGACCTGAACTTGAACTTGGGTTTCGGGACTTTTGGAGCTTTCTTCTTGATTTCGGAGAAAAATAAGTCAAGAATTTCAAATTCGAAAAAAAATCTATCTAGATGAGTGCCAAAGCAAGCCAAAAGAACCCTCAGAGGGGTAATGATCTCTGCTCTGAAAAAGTGTAAGGCTGCAAGCGCGGGTTTGTTTACTTGCCTCAGGCAAAATGACAAAACAAGTAAATCGGTTCAACAGTTAATTATCAGTTTACTAAGAGATATACGCACACTGACTGCGTAGGAGGAGCACGTCAAAGTGTACAGTATTTAGTTGTCTAATTGTAAGCTCTGATTTAATACATAGTCTGTCGTATTATGTATAAAATATAATTTTAGTAGAGCAAAGAACCCTTCTAAAATTTATAGAGTGACATCTTACGACTTTAAATATTGTAAACTTTGTCAAAAATAAGTATTATAATAGGAGTAGTTAGCGGTCTGATTACTGCGTCATAATAACAACTATAAGCTTGGTTGAAAATTAAGCCGAGCCACATGTTATGATAGAAAGCACACACTGAAAGTCTGCTTATCACCTCCGGAGCACATTTGCAGACGTCAGAAAGGGCTGTGCCGTCTCACTTGTGCCTGTCGTTGCAATCAGGCCCCCTTCTCTACGGTAATAACACCGGAGAGAAAACAATTTCCTGGCCAAACACAAAAAAACCCCCACGGATAAGAAACGTTCGGAAGAATGGGGAAGCAAAAAAAAAAAGCCGAACGACAGAAGACTGATTTGACGGCGAACGTTCCGTTTTTTTCTCCCCCATTCTCTTCTATAAAAGCATCTCCCAAAACTGTGTAAACCCTGCACAAAAAAAAGAGAACCCGATCCCTTCCACATGGCTGTTTTTGTTGGCGGAATATATACAAAATAATAAAATGAACGGGGGAGGGAAAACACGCAGGAATTATGTTGTCTCTTCTTGCAATGTGCTGGGGCTTGTTTTTTCTTGCAAGCCAAATTGTGAAATGGAAATGGTCAGTGGAGAAACGAGCGGTAAACAGAGAGAGGAAGCATGTGGACAAAGTTTGGAGTTGGAAAATATTGGAAGACAGGGGGCGAAAGAAGGTGGTTGTTCTTGTGACTTTAGTCAAATTGTTGTTTCACAGTACTAAAGGGCCAGTACAACTACTTTCGAATCGCGCTTTTTACGGCGTGGGAACAGAAATGTCGAAAAATGTTTTTATACTGTACAGGAAAAATGATAGTGACATTCTACGAGCTTACTAACAGTGATTTTACTGTTTGCAATTTTGCCGACTTTGTTTTTGCGACAGGCATAAAATGCCAAAACTTTTTTACCATTTGGTTTATCACGTCGTGATAACAACGATTCAAAAACAGCTGTTAATGCTGAATAAATTCTGGCAGATACAGACCATGACACAAAAGTGTTGATGTGTCTTACGGTGGGTATAAATCTTAATGCTTTGAATGAAACTTTAAGCTTTTCAGGAAAGGTATCAAATTGTTTTTGCTATTCTCAGAGTCTTAAATGGCTATTTTAGGACCAGTGTAAATAGACTACTTTTTTTCTATAACAAAAATTTTCGCGCGAAAGAAAAGGTTAAATCCCTGAAGATTAAAAATTAAAGTATTATGTATGCCACATTCAAAAGCGAGCCAAATATGGCATTTTAAGAGATTTCCTTACATAAAAACAATTGAGAAGAGGTACGATATTCTATACAGTTGTTTATCAGCGCTTTCATGGCAACAATTGATGACTAATTCCAAAATTGCCCCATCTTCTCTTGAACAAAATTGGTCATCCCTTAGTCAACAAAATAATCCGCCAAATGTTTCTGCAGTAAGAATCAAAACGAAAACGCTTGATAAACGTTTTCGTTTGCAAAAAACGACGCTATAAAAACGTGTAGGGGAATAAATTTATGACCGAATAAAGTGGCTATGTTCTCCTTTTTTCTTTATTGGTCCCATAGATCTCTGTCGCTTGGGAGTACGTGCATTTCCGCGCTAGCTTCCCCGAATACTAATTAGTTTGTATAGACATTTTTTTTACTTTTTCTAGTTGTGACAAGAAACGTGCTGAAGAGGATATTAGTATCAGTTGTGACAAAAACATAAGGAAGTTTGGAATTGGGAAATTTGATAAATTTTGTACATTACACGGAAATGAACAAAAACATGTAGTTATGTAGCTAAAAGGTAATTCAATGAAAAACGGTCGTTCTACAGAACTGGAACGTAAATTGCGAAAGATATTAGGATTCCAAGACCTCATGTTCTATAACAAACTGTCAATAACTTCCGGCTCGAAAATACGTCAATCTATGACACAAAAAAAAGATTTCTCAAAAGAATTCCAATCAATTCTCGACAACAATGCTCAACTCAATCAAAACACAAAGAATTTTCATTTGCCGATTATCTGATAATTCAAAAATTCAATGACCCATCATCACACCATTTTCAGTCCATGGACTATGTACATCTATTTTTAATTAACCGTCTTAGCTTACATTAGTATAAGTAATCATTTGACTAACCTTATTCAGCTTGAATGACCTTCAGTTTGGGTTACCACGAAAACATGGGCCTGTTAAAGAACGCCTGAGGTCAAAGGTGTTTGTTTAGGGGAGATGGTGTAAAATTATGGAAAAATATGGAAAATCAGAGGGATTAGAAAGGATATTAAGGGATTTACAAGAGTTTCGATGGCATGAAAAATAACAAAAACAAAGAAAGACCAAATTTTAGAGGCTAAACCAATTGGTTTCGATAAAAGATTAGACATAACATCATCTTACGCGGGAACATATCTAATTTTACGTGTTTACCTAAAAATTATAACGTAAACCAACCCCAAATAGCATCAAAAATGAACTTAATACAGCCAAGATTGGCTGTAAATAAGGCCAATTCAAAATGAAGCCAATTTAAAACGACGCCAATCTAAAAAAGGCTTCAAGAAATTTATTATGTGACTTTTATTCCCAGAAATTACCGTTTTCCTTGCCAAATTGCAATAAATTTCACTTATTTCCATACATTTTTTCATTTTTCGTAATTTCTGAAGATTTTCGAAATTTTTTTTTCAAAACTTTCATGGGGACGAATTCGAATAGCCCCTTCCAAATACGTACCCAGATTCATTTGCATACGAGAGAACGGCCCACGATCATTACTCACAAATTTTATGTAAAATGCTTTTGTTATAAGCGCCGCTAAAATTGGAGAGAGAAATGGTGGGACTAAACTTTGTGTAGTGCGATTGTTTCAAAAGATATGTCAAAAGGTGCATTTTTTATGCACAAAGAACAACGTAAAGGGTGTTCTTTGGGTGAGGGGCTGTTTGCGGGTGCGGTTGTAAGTGATCTTTCAGATCATGGAGATATAAGGAGATATTATCTACCTATCTTTAGTTTACTTTTTTCTGTTTTCAGGTCTGTTAGCCTTGAGAAAAGGTTGCCTAACATTGAAATCGTGCGCGTTGCCACAGTTTTGGACAAGGCCTGCCTAAATTAAGGTTAAGGTTTTCCAACTGCGAGATTAGCGCTAACTTCTCGACGATAGAAAAAAATGTTGACTCTCCATCTTCATTTTCCTCAAAATGTCCCTAAAAGCGCTTTCTCTTTTAATTCTCGCAACTGTAGCTATTCTTGAACCCAATAAAACTTGAACTACAACTGTCAACACAATCCAGCTCTCTCTACTTTTGATCCTCATCAAAATTTAACAATTTTTTGTAATATTTGCCCTCAGGGCAGGTGTGACAAATGCGAACATTTGACCCAACAACTCAACTCGGAAATTAAACAATCTTTTGTCAACGAAAATTAAATTCTCCATTTTCTGAGCTGATCCGACGCTCTGTTATTCGAATCGAAAGCACGTGCAATAGAACAATACCATTTTTTTCATTGAAAAGGCAACTGTACAAAAAAATGGCGCTTCAAAATGGGAAAGGATTCATCGGACACGTCACGTGTATGCTGTAGATTTTAAGTTCACTGAGGGCCAAATTTTCTAAAGGAATTGAAGCGAGCGTTGAAAAAGATGAGCAAATTTGATTTGATCTGATACAAAAAAAGGTGCGAAGAAAAATAAAAAAACCAACGATTTATAAAAAACGTCTCAAGACGGATCAAGAAATTGACTTTTTGGTCATATTCGAAATGATCGCGATGCGGCGCGCTGATGTTGATAATTCTGCAACGCTCTTTCTTCATTTTGCGTAATCCGCGCAGATCCTTAATAAAAGCAGTGGTCCCCGTAAAGGGTAAGCTGAAATTTTCAGGAATTGAAGCACGGCCTAGTTATAACAGACATTTAGGCTACGTGAAAATGTATAATAATTTGTTTCGAAACCTTACAAGGAATCCCTACTAAACTTGTTATTACTAACCTTTTCTTAATATAGTACGATTTCTCCCGAACGCACTAGCCTTTGGTTGAAATCTCAGCCATTTAGAATAATTCGATTAGACTCGAATGAAACCTAAAGGGAACCAGAAAATCAAAGTACCCGCACGCTCTCTACATTTGAAACCATTATTTATCACGGCGTTTTATTGTCAAAAACACGAGTTATGTTTTGTAAGACTTCATTTCTCCACTGATCTTCGGGGAGAGAAGATTGATTATCGATTAAATCTTTTGGCTCAAGTGATAAAATTTATGAATCGAGACACTTTTGCGTGCAAATGGACCACACAGTCAGAGGCTAAGAGAGGCTGTTGCAAAAGGAAAGGGGAAAAAATTACAATCAGAGAAAGAATGACTGGGGGATGGCTGGAAATCATTGATCGCGAAGGAAGAGATCTGCGATAAATAGAAAAAAATCGGGAACTAAGGGAAACAAATGACAATTCTGGTGACAGAATAGTATATAAACGGAGATTTCAATGGCTGATAAAGTGATTAATAAGCAGGCTTATTGTTAATTTAAACATAAGAAGAGGTGTTAATGTTAGTACTATTTATTGAAAGCTTATCTCGTCTTGGGATGACTCTTATATTTCATTAAATGTTTGCTTGCATTTTCTACTTGCCCCATCTAACTATTTCTAAAAAATGCAACTCGAATGCTTCACGGCCTGCTGTAATATTCTAAAACCTTTTCAGACGCAAGTGAAATAAGAAGAGGATATAAAGAAAAGATAGTTGTGGTCGTAACCTTCTTGAATTTTAAACGAAAACATAAAAATAACTTTTGATTTATTGACTCCGAAAGATACAGAATAAAATCTGATTACGTTCTGTCGGCATTTAGCTTAGCCAATGTTTGCATAAACTCTGATCTGAGACATGGAATACACAAGTCGGCACTCTTACTGCGGCTACCACTATCATCTCGAAATTTGGACATTTTGCCATTTTTCTGTGAAGGCGCTGCGACCGAATCTCTGGCACAGGGATTTTGATTTGGCAGGGTATAATTTTTTGGTCGATTACATAACTTGGGACACATGCAAACCTCATGATCACACCGACCATATCGCGTTTTATCTCGAGAATAACAGTTCATAGTGCAGGTAAAATCATCGCAAGCTAAAGAGTTGCAGAATTGCAATTGTTTTGTTATGAGTTTAACTCTTACCGCACTCATGCCTAGACTTGGCCGAGTTCAACGTAAATAGGCCGAGGATTACGATGGCTAACAAAGATGAACGCATAGCAGACATAATTCAGTTTTTTGAAGCGTTAAAGATGTAAAACTGTGGGCAAAGAATCATAAAATTTGGTGTTATTGGAGAAATATTACATAAAAAATGCTAATTTAAGGGAATAATTGGGCTTTAAAAACATAAGCATGAACAGTGACGAAAAACATCCCAAAGTTAAAATTATTAAAGCAATTCGCTTTCTTGTCTGTATAAATCCAAACTAAAGTATTGAAACTTTACAAAGATCGCAAATCCAAGAGATTTAAAAGTGCAACCGTCAAACGCACGTAAATCACTTTATCATGCAGCTTATCAACAAAATCAAGGTTCTCTGTTTTTACGACATAAACGGGGAAAAGATTAGTGATGGCGACGTCATACGACCGAAAACATCAAAACAATCCGCAAGAGATACTTATCTCTTACAAAGGGAAATTTGCAACTTGTAACGGGTAAAAGGAGGAATTTGGATCAATGTTGTTATAGAAGTTTCTTATGTTGGAGAAAAATGGGTTAGCAGAAAAATGATTGACTGTGTGGGAAAAGGTCAGTCGAAATTGCTGGAAATTTTTTAAACATTTTTCAACTAATTACTGATTGGTGTAAGAATTGGGAAAGGGAAAACAGGCTGTCTGATGTGGAAGGTTTCTTGGAATGAACTGTGGAAGACAGTTTAGAAGCTACTGAAAATTGCAATTCCTTTTTTTGTTTTTTGAGTTGAAAATATTGCTCTGCGGAAAGTTATGTTATGTTATACAAACTTGGAGGAAGAAGCAATCTATTATTCAAACACCAAAAAAACATCTGAAAACTCTTTTTTAAAATTTATTAATCCTAATTTGTATTAAAATTCACCAAAATCTGAAAATCAAGAATTTCTCTTATGAGTTTCGGGAATTTACAAGTTGAAAAATGCAATGTTTAATCACCTACCTATACGCAGTAGATTTTTTACACAGTATCACTCCAGGAATCCTATCGTAACCCCTCTTCAAAGGAATCTCCAAAACTACACAATCGCAGAACTCCCGAAACCCCAAATTCTTCGGATGATCAAAAACATCTTTTTCATCAGCGCAACAAGTCCCTTCTTTCTTCACATGTTCTCCACAAGGTCATAACAAGTCCGATTACGCAAAATATTTGAGGTTTAGACAAACACGAATTTAATTTTACTGCTTTTTTTTATCAAAAACAACTTCTCCTGCGAAAGCTGTTTTTATATATAATAGAAAACACGAAGATTGCCTGCTATAATCGCACAAAGAACCGGGTTAAACCCGAGGCATTAAAATTATGAATCAAATTTGGAGGAAAACTCGGTGTCAGGCAGAGCTTTGGCCTAGAAGAATCGTGTCAGATTAGACGGACTTGTGTAGCGTGACGCTATCAAAACGGTTTATGTTTTCGAGCTGAAAAGAAATTCTTGAATAAGGTTTGTGCACAAAACTTTCATCGAGAATTCTATCTAGCTCACGCTTCGCCGAAATTTCTACCCAGCTTCGGCGATAAAAAAGAATGGTGTGTAGATACACAATTTTTTCAAGATTACCCTCAAGTCTTATCGCTACGCGCAAACGGCAAAAAATTGTGAATTTCGTTGCACACCTCCTCCCCGTTGAACCACTTCTTTGGTCGTTTCCGACGAATGTAAAAAGAATTTTTCGCCGGGCAAAGTACATCTTTCCTCGAGGAAAGACTTTTATTGGATCAAATCAATTCTCTGATAATGAATGAGACGTAAAGTTTTTTCGAAAAAACGTATGAAGCACAAAAAACTAAATGAAATCGTGGGTTTTGATGGGCTTAACAGATTATCATGACGGCAATGGCGTCAGCGGAGATGCTGCAAGTAAAAACAGACGTGTTCTGCACCTGTCATAAGTGCAGCTTTTGTTTCTGACACGTGAGAAAGTGGGTTCGATCAAAAGTTCCCCCGACAAAAATTAAATTCATGGTATGTGTCCCTGGCTTGCTGTGAATCAAAAAAATTTGATACAATTTTTGACGGCGAAAAAATTGTGAAGAACGCACGTTTTCCAAATTAGGTTTGTTATGTTCTGCCAGCGGTATAAGTAAGTAAATGCGACAGATTTTGATAATGATCGGTAAGGACGACAACTGCAGATTGCATTGTCATATGCGAGAATTTGAAACTTTGCAAAAGCCACGTAGATACTGCATTTCCCCTAAAAGGGCTTTAAAAATGTCGCTTAACCATTACCGCATGTGTCATCTTCAACATTGGTACATTACAATGAAATCTTCCCGAAAAACCCCAAAGTCAACAAACGTTTACTTGCCAATTTGAATCCTCCAATCTATCTCTTCATTTGCCCGCTGTGTGGCTTGCTTAACAAAAATAAAAGGTTTAAATTACGAGATAAATGGCTTTTGGAGAGAGAGAGAGTTTCGGGTTGTTTTCGAGCGGGGCAAAATATATTGGCGTTGGCGGGGATAAATATACTTTTCGCATATTTTGTAACCACCAACAAAAGCTTGGTTACTGAAAAGTTATTTCACGACAAAGTTATTACAGTATATAAAGTAGTAACAAGAAAGTACTGCTTGCAAAAAAGTAACGGCGAAAGAATCAATTGATTATCCCGTCCTTCCACTGCCAATCGATTTTGCACATGCTTTCAGACTGATTGATCGGAACGAATAACTTTGTTTACACCCTGAATGCCACGCTGTTTTCCGCTACTTATCAAAGAGGATGGATTGCTGCAAATTTGGGAATCATATGAAAACCGCGTGGTATCAGCGACGATACAGTTATTGGGAAAACAAGACAATTACAATTTAAAGGCTATCCGATAAGAAAATTTTGGCTAAAAATAAAATTTTCGAAACCTGATAGTTGACTTAGCAAAAACAACGTCGTGGCAGTATGGAACACGCCAAACTTTCGTTGAAAAAAGCGGATCGTCCATTATTGGAAGCAATCTTTATCACTCCCCGCCGATGACCTTGGCCGAAATGATGAAAAGAACTTTTGATACGGGGAAGTGGAGACGTCTGAATGGTATTCACGTGCTCCTATGTAATCATAATATAATCGCATCTAATGTACGACTTTTGCAAGGTCTTATATTTTTTAAAGAGACCTTAGGGAGTCCTTAGATCACATTCTTCGCAGTAATGCAATCCTTGAGAGACAAGGAAATAAAGGTATTGCAATAAAGAAGCGTTCAATAAATTTCACGATGACAAAACTTTTAAGCATGATTTCAAAAATTCGCTGCCGAGAAAATGAACTGTTACGCGGCAAAATAAAAATTCAACGACCCGACCGGCGCAACGATTTTGCTCGTTATTTTCCCGACACATTGATAAGGATTCATATGGATCAAAAAGCCTGTGCTTGCCTATTCCCCTAACCGTTGGTGTTCAAAACAAAGAAAACTATTCCAGATAAAACAACAGAAAGAGCAAATTTATTTACAGTCACCATTATATTCAAAAACCATTCGTTCTTGGCTGTTACTCGCCAGAAACAGACAATACTCGACTACTTCGTCGGTCTCTTTCCATTTCCTCAATCTCTTCTTCAAGGAGAACTTCCGTAATTACCGATGTTCGACTCTTCTTGCTACGGAAACTGCTCCAGACTTCTGAGGGGACGATCAGTGGTACCATTCGACGATACATTGCAATCCATGCGGCAATGACGATGATTAATACAAGGATCTCGAGAATCCAGGCATACTGCGGGCCGAATTGAGAGTACAGGACGCTAATGACTAGAGGACCAATCAGACGAGCAATTCCTCCTGTCATGTAGAGAAATCCTTGTTCGGTGTTCTAAAAAAAATAAAGTGTCATTATCATCAACATTTTTTGGTGAAAGGTCAAACATCTGCACAAAGAATTATCAGGCACCGAAAAGTATAATATATTGGAAAATATTATAATTCGCTGCCTTACCATATTCCTGGGTCCAATGATCTTCGAAAATAAGGTGTTCAGAGTAATGCTAACACTTGGAAAGCATATTCCAATAAAAATAATGTATGCCAAATAAAATACCCATGGATTTACTGGCGCTACACGGTCACACCAGTTGTATTTGGCGACGTCACAGCCAGGCTGCGTCAAATTTGATTCTAAAAGCAAAAATATAAAATAAAAATAAATGACTTACCATCAGAATTATACGTGGGCAGACTTCCGCCCAAAAATGGCCAAGAAAATGTGACCAGATGGAAGATAATCAGACCTGCCAACGCGGCTATTGTCTGATTTCGGTTGTTTACACTGTAAAATATGATGTTGTTAAAACCAATGCAGTTTTCAGCCTTTTCAAATACAAAACATTATTTTTCCTTACTATTTATCAAGTCGTCCCACAAAAAATGCCAAATAAACCAAGAACGCGATAAAGCTTAATGCACCGTGCGCCAAGCCAATATACTTCACAGTCTCCTCATTACTCCAAGAGAACATTGTGATACTCAGTGGAGAAGCCAAGGTCTCAATATTTGTAAATGTAAACCTTTGAGCAAATAGGGTCAAACAGCAGAGTAAAATCGCCGGTTTATCGTAAGCCGGCAGTCCAGGGACATCTTCCTTTCTGTCATCTCCTTTGGCTTTCTAAAATATTTCCTTTAACATCAAAAATTCATAAACACTTTGAGAGCACCGTATATATTTTACCTTCTTATTGACTTCTCGTGGAGCCAATCCGGCGTAGGTTTCTTTGAATACGAACCATAAAAACAATGTCCCGAGAAAGTTGACGGCACATGCAACAAATGCCGGGGATGTGTACATGCTGAGATAAACTCGATCCGCGATTTTCCATCCCGTTTCTCCAATGGGAGTGAAAGCTGATTGCAGCACTGAAACAAAATCCCTACAGTTCCTGAGAATTTCAGCAATTTTTAGGTTATTCAGAAACTCATTGGAGATCAAATTACACGGTCCAGTCGTAGCACCAAGAGAAATTCCGCCTGTCAAGAGGGCGATAGCTCTTGATCGATCTTTGGAATTTGACGCCATGGCAGCATAGCCTTTGAGGATACTGATGTTGCCTAAAACCGTAAAAGACCATGCCGCACTTTGCAAATACGGAAAATATATCATAAAAATGTCGACTTACAGGATCCCAGTCCCACAACAAATCTGGCAATCAGCAAAAAGTATTTCGCGTAATCGGCCGATACTTGGGCCAGAATATAGATCAAATTGCCAAGAAAAGAAAGTCCGAGGCAAAAAGTGATTGGTATCTTTATACTTTCTAATCTACTGCTCCACCAGCCAATTGCGGGAGCGCCAACTGTTTGTCCGAGAGAATAGGAAGCGACAACAAGACCGTAGAAATTTACTGTGGAGTGTGGATCAAGCTGAAGAATAGAAATTGTTAAGATAAAGCATGATTTACAGTGTCTAAAAGATGTTGTATGGATCGAGAAGGGAAAATGTTACCTTACACTTTGCAGATATGGATACGTCGAGCCAAAATAGATGCTAAATTGTACTGCAGCGAAGAACGAGAAGCCCGTTGCGGCCCAAATTGAAGGCCATGGAGTTGATTTTTCTCCACCCATGGTCTGAAATCGGTAAGAAATGTAACAATTTGCATTAAAATTGAGTATCAAAGTTTTTAGTTTATGACAACCGGCAAATTTTGTATAACAAAACACTAATTATGACTTCCTTGGACCAATCATAGACCGAAAACGCTGAAAGAGCATGAACTCGGAAGCCTTGGGAAAAATTGCAAATTTCTGAGAGCCCTGAGCGCCTTATCAGCGCTTACGAACATATTTTATTGTCTCCACAGTTCAAGGAGACGATTATGATAAAGGAAGGAACAAGCACCGAACGTTACCGGAAAACGTATTCAATGGATAATGGACAACTTATTGGAGATTCTGTGTGGGATGACGACATATTTGATTACATTTTGGGCTTATATTCTAAATAGACATGTTTGTTGATGGGCGATACGCCTTGCTTTTGTGGTAAGACCCATCCAATTATTTTTTGTGGAATTGAAAAAAAGCCATTTTTGATTGAAGATGACGTAAATTGGGACAAGAAATAATTCTTTGGTACAAAAGAAAGCAAATTTTTATCCCTACGTAGGACCTTCTAGCAATGGCTTATATATTTTGTCGATAATGGGTTTCAGAGGCAGTTAGCCCAAAATTAGTGCAAAAAAGCATTATACATAAAATTCGATTGTGAAACTTTCCATAGGGTTTAAACAAAAATTTTAAGAAATTGCTCTTTATATGAATATGAAACCAATATTAAACTTACTTTCATTCTCAACCACTTTGTTTCTCGCTTATCTCATCGGAAATCGGAAATAACGTCCCAAAGTTTAGCCCATCCCGGAATCGGAAGCGTTTCCTATTGTTTAATCAGCTGGAGTTCCAATGTCAAAGGCAGTCCACGCATGTTATACGACGATTATTCGGTGTAAGGTCAACTTGACATTAAATAATGACGCACTTCAAAAAAATAAAATTTGTTTTGTAACGTTCTTCAATCGGTGAATTATGAAAATTTTGGTACAAAATACAAAATGCACAATTTTAAGTGATAAGAGGACAAAAATAAACGTAAAAGAACGTCTCAAGACGATGTGGATTAGATGAAAAAATCCGTAATGTTACTTTTTTTAGTCATCAAAACAATTCTGATACAAATTCGAAACAAAATTTTTTTGGGGTTACTGTAGACAAACCAAAAAATTCTTTTATAAAAATTTTATTCGCCAGAAATCAAGGGCAATACAATGTTTTTATTGCCTAGAATTTTACTGCTGCGGGTTATTGTTGCCGTCAGGCGACGCTTCTGGAGTCGTCTGATCAGGTGGAACGGAGCCAAATGGCTGGATTTTGAAGGTCGGAAGGCCGGAAGTCTTGGGAGCGGCAGGATCACAAGCAATTGGAGGGGCGGGGCGGTTACAATTGGGTGGAGCGGCCATGCGAAGTTGCTGGAAGGACACCTGAAAGTAAAAGACATAGTATTTTACCACCAAAAAAATCAAATTTTTATGAGAGAAAGAATTGACTTGAAGTAAGCCGACCCCAAAAATATTATATTACCACCTTTTCATATCTGATCCAAGTCTTCTCGTCAAACTACAATTCCCAAAAACCCATAACCTTAACTCACCTGCAGATCTGCATCGATGCAAACGACCGCAGCAGCATTGTTGAACTGTGCACAATAATTCGGAGCCGAGAAAATGGTGATCAATTGTCCTCCGACCATAATTTCGTATCCGTCTTGGACCACTTGATGAGCTCGAATTACCATGTCAATGCCGAGGATCTTACAAGCCGCAGACATGACGCCTTTCCCAAATGCGTACGAAATACCTCGAGGCGAGTAAAACCATCCGTCTCCCTTGTTGGTTGGGTCCGACCACAACAAATCAATCAACATTCCACGATCTTGAGGTTCACAAGGTCTGGGGATATTGCGGATTTGATCCAAGGACGTGAGCTCGGGCGAGAGACCACCATGCATACAGAGAATGCGTTTGGAGATGAGACCGGCCATGGGAAGACGGTTAAAGACGGTTTGGAACTCCCACCAGAGACCGACACTGAAATGGATGGGATGATTAACCTGGATACGTCAACTCCAAAGAATTTTAACTCATGCCTTGAAAAGAAAGCTGAGATATTCAACGATCATAGAGTCTCTCTAATTACCCATATTTCCGCATGCACTCATCATAGAACCCGTAGATTCGATTGACCGCCGGCGTTTCGTGATTTCCTCGAAGCAAGAAGATCCTGTCACGGTATCTCAACTTCAGTGCCAACAAATACACAATCGTTTCCATCATCTGCGGTCCTCGATCCACATAATCCCCCAGGAAAAGGAAACGTTGTTCAGGAACACGTCCAATCATGTCAAACAACCTGTGCAGGTCTTGGTACTGTCCGTGAATGTCACCAATCACCTTGATTGGCACGTCCACCTCGACCAGAGATCCTTCTTGGTTGATGATTTTGGTGACAAACGCCAGAATAGCGAGGATCTCGTCGCAGGACACCACATTGCAGATACTCTTGTCGAGCGAATTGTAAAGTGACTCCAAGCGTTGGAGAACGGAGTCTAGCCAGGGAGTCTCGGGCTCAGTGAATGGTTGCAATTGAGCCATCTTCTTCTGAAAATTAAACCGTTTGCGTTCGAGTGAAATAACGTCTTGGCTCATTTTGGTTATTGAGCTAAAGTCTATTGTTATGGCCATTAAGAGGCGTAAAATACGTTATAATTACTCATTTCACCATCTCACAATTTTACATGGCAAGAGAAACACTTGACCCAAAATTACCTCGTCAGTCAAGTCTACCTCTCAGACAAAAATGTGGCAACCAGAGTAATAAAATACCTCAAAATTGAATACAGCCTAGATCAAGATATATCTATGCTTACTGAAGTGGTTCTGCGGATTGAGGATTCTCTCCACACAGCGGGCTGACGTCGTCGGGTCACTTGCTTCCCAAAACCGCGGAAAAGATGAACTCAACTCGGGAACACGACTGCTCAGCGCACGGCGAACGCGGGTAAATGCCGAGAAACTTGCAAATCTTCCGCCATTTCAATCTTTGCGGAATTTATTCAAATTTTTTCTCAAAATTATGCAAATTTTTGAACAATTATTATTTTTCATTTTTCGCGAAGAACTAAAATTTCAAAATATCTCAAATAAATTCATTTATTCATTCTTTGAAAAAAAATTGTAACAAAAAAGAGGTTTACAACGTATAAACGATAATACTGCAAGATGGCATAACCTGACAGCGGAGAGTTGTGACTAGAACAAATAACACGAAGATTGAGCGCAAAAGAATTCGATTTGTATAGGATTATGTGCGGATATAAACATAGAAAGCAGCAATAATAACACTTTTTTATGGCCAAATTTACCCAGATTTGAAAAATATTCGAGAAAAAATGCAAAAATTGAAAAAAACACAAAGGTTTCGTGGAGATTTGAGGAAAGATTTTTTTGGAAATCCCGTTGAAAGATGCGAAAAATGTAATTAGTTGCTAATTACAATGTAATTTTTGGTATTTGCGGATGGTTGCTATTTGCACATCACGTTGAGGCACTTGAATGTTGAGTTGCGTTGGGATTGATGATGCTTTTGGTTGGGTTATGAACGGGACATTGCCCGAGGGGCAAAGCTCAGAAATGGATAGCGTTTGCTAAAAAATAATCATTAGCTCATAGAAATTAGCAAAAAATCAAGCAATTTTTGAATGCTATGAGAAACACTTGACCCATTTTAGAACCCTTCGATCAAGAGTTCCTCTTGGTGCAAAATAAAGGAAATGGATAACCCGCCCTTCTAAAAAAAGACTTTTTAGTATAATATTTCAGATCTTACGTCAAAGAAAAAATTAAAAAAAATTTATCGCAAAGCTCCCTAGAAATAAGAATGGCTATTTTCTCACCGACAAGAATTCTTTCTCTCCTCGAATGCATTTTCAGCAGCGGATGTGCGAACACTGCTGCTAACAAGAACTCCATTATTACAGAGACGGCCATACGCGTCCCCAGGACTTGCCGAGTAAATCACACTTGGATGGAGAGTTCTGGCTGGACTTATGCTCTGAAAATAAATGATTAATTACAATAATTATGTTTGTTCAATTAAAAAAATATTAAATTTTCTATTAAAGCTTACTCCATCAGTCCTCCTGGCACCCGGAATCATTCCTTGACAATCACTACGTCTTCTGAGTCTACGACGTCTTCTGATCTCTCGCTCTTCTTCTTCAATGGTCAATCGACGTGATGAAGAAGGTGAGTGAGGTCCTAGAAACAGTTAATTTACAAATAAAATTATGATTTCATGAAACAAGATATACACAACACAAATTATAATTTCATTTTACCTACCGTTATGTGAGCTAGTACTTGACGCGCTGCCCAGTCCACTGGTCGGCGTGGTAGCCGCCGAATTGGGCGTGGTTGTCTGCAATGTCTGCAATTGTGGCTGTTGCGATTGTTGGCGTTGCCGGTTTTCGTCAAGACTTATGCCACGAGAAAGCGAACGCTTTCGCACGTGCCCAAGCGCGTTGCTGCTTGCCGTGTTGAACGACTGAAACATTAGAAAAATAGAATCGTAGAGGTTGTTGACAGTGCACAAAGATTAATAAGCGAAGGAACAAAATTAAAGCAAGAACAAAATATACCAATTGGCAGGACAAATAAGCAATATATATAACTAAATTTTTGGGTCTTATTGACAGTTAATTTGGAAAAATAAATGTTTCTCTTATGCTGGCAGCTCAACTTTTAATGAAGCGTTAAATCGCTATTGTTATACGTGTTAGCCGTCAAAACAAAAGGGAAAAGTTTAATCCGTACCTCAAACCGTGTGTTAGCGATACCCAGAGAACCCAATCCAAGGAAAAAACGAGGGGGAACTGCACACTCAACTACTCACATTAACTAGGCCCTTGAGATGCGACATAAGCCCACCACCACCACTACCTGGTGAGGATTCTTTCTGACCGTTTTTATCCTTTTTCGTTTCACTCGGCGCTACTGTATTTTGACTCTTGGGCGCGCACGCTTGAATCGTTGCGGAGACGTTGAGCAGTGGCGCTGTGGATTTGGACGAGGTGATTAGACGACGCCCAGAGCGAGGAGAGAGATATCCAGCAAGATCGCCATTCATGGTCGTAGAATTGGTGATTCCGTTAGGTTGAAGGGGCGGTTGTTGTGCTTGCACTGAGACGATGTGTTTGTTACGGACATAACGAGGAGGGCCGGGAGAACGGGCGCCATCACGGTCAATGGAACGTTCCAAACCGTTGAGATGCTCTTCGTCAACGGAGTCGTCAAAAGAGTCTGGAAACGGGAGTTTATAAGGTCCCTTTATCTGTTTGCTATTCATTGTGGCGATTATTTGCTACAGAAAAAAGAGGATCCAAATAAATAAAACAACTTACCCTGCCATTTTGATACAATAGTCTGTCCTTTATTTTGAGACAAGTCTTTCCCTCCTACCGCATCATCCTCTGCCATCGCGTTGGTTGTATTTGACGGCGTCACATTCCGTTTTCCATTTTGATATCGTTTCCCAATGGACAATGTCAGACTTTTCTGTGACTTTACCGATTTCAGCTCCACCTTTTTTTCGTCTCCATTGTTATTGTTGACACTTTCTTTGTTCTCTCTTGGAGCTGGTTGTCCAATCGTAAGCTCTACTTTCTCATGGACTGGATTGTAGCATTTTGGATCATTTTCAACGGAGGTTTCGATTCTCAATCTGTTCATCAACTGGACTGGGGCTCCATTTTTGGGCTCGACTTCGCCAGCAGACGATGCAGCTGCTAGTCGGGCATTTACAGCGTCAATTACATCGAAACTAACTGCTCCATATTTGGGCCGCATGAACTCTTGTCGCTTATATTTTGGTCTCTCATGGCCATCTGCCTCATGTTGCGAGCTCTTGATGCTACCTAGTGCTGGGAATTTGTAATTGTAATTTCCCGTCTGCTCATCCTCATCTTCTCCCATTGTGACTGGCGCTTGTGTGTCCATGGCACGATTTTTCTCATCTCTTTGAACATCCCTGACAGCGGTTGTATGTGACCGCATTCTCGTCGAAGCATTGCCATTATTGGTCGTGCTGGACGTTGTTTTGCTTCGCCCAGAAATATTTTCATATCCGATCTCCCAGTCATATGGATCGTCCATATTGACGCCCAATCTTGCCATACATGACCACAAAACGCTCTCGAGCATACTGTAATTTGGTTCGTCCGGGTAGCCCAACGTTTTAAGATGTTTGGGGATGGCGAGAAGTTCTACAGGACATCCTTCTAGAAGTTTCTCGGGATCTGCTTCATCTTTCATCCGACCAACTTCATCTTTGTCTTTAATTCGACGCCAAGGCAAAGCTCCTTGAAGAAATTCAACCAACATGTAGAACAATGACCAGAGATCGTCCTGTCTTCCCATTTCTTTGTTTTTATGAGCGGAGACGGCGGCATAACGGACAGTACCACGGAATCCGGCCGCCGTCCGAGGTGAGCGAATTTCTCCGCGGTTATTTAGAAATAGACGCGCCAAGCCAAAGTCAAGCATGTAGACCACCCTCATTGTGGAGCTGGTCCGACCCATCGCAAAATTGGACTGAAAAGGTATTTTACAGATAGTAAATTTCCCATTAAGGAAATCATCCTTTGAGTGCGCGTATTTTAAACTCACCGGTTTGACGTCTCGATGTAAAAACCCGATTGAGTGAATCTCCTTGATGGATACCAAAATCTGCGAGGCCAATCGAAGAGCTGTAGACACGGAGAAGCATTGCTTTGGCGATTCTCGTCGAAGATCAGCCAAATTTTTGCCTTGCAATGACATTACCAAATAGTTATATCGCTCATTTCGACCACAACCGTAGAATTTACAGGCGTGTTTTTTTCCTGAAAGTAATAATTGTAAAATACGTAAGGCCTCAGTTTCTGTCAATTGAATAGAAACATAAAATTAATAAAATCAAAAAAGAGTTACCTTGTAACCTCCGAAGGACGGCGACTTCCATTTTGAGCACTTGTTTTGTCGCTTTGGCTGATTCAACCTTTACAGCGACCCTTTCGTTGTGATTCTGCATGTCAAGAGCTTCATAGATCTCGCCGAATCCTCCGCCGCCGAGTTTGCATTTCTGAAAGAACCAAATCTTAGTTTATACATGTACCTCGATGGTCTTCGGCATTTTTATGTTAAACTCACAATTTTCCATCGCTCTCGGATGATTTGATTGTTCTGCAGAATCTCGCCTTCACTGGAGCTGGTCATTTTCTTCGTTGATATCCACTATTTGCGATATAAAATACTAACCACCACAAATCTTATGTACAAAATTACAATAATATAAACAAATACCTGAAATACTCAAAATTATAAATCCTATTTTTTCAATCAAAAAATTACACGAATATAATTAGTCGTATAGCACGTATTATGTGTACATTTTACGTCAAAACAACTTTTTCTGTTCATAAATTACCAATTCAAAGTTTGAACCCGGACCAGAAATAAGTTTCATTTCACCGTCATCTTCGAAGGTATGTACATAAAAAGGACAATGGCTGCGGAAATGTCGGGAGAAAAAGTTGGCGGATTTACGGTCGGATAAGAGATTTCAAAGTTTGAAATCACGTAGCATTAAGTAAGCATATTCAGGTGGAAAAAAAAGTTTATTAATAAAATCGTAGGCGGGCAGAAAGTTGACGTGTTTTGTGTTGTTAAGGTAAATTTGAAAAAGGAAATGTGCTAATACTCGGGATGGAAATAAGCACGTATACTTTAAATATTATAGCGGTATGAGAATAGATTGCAAAGAGTTTTTGTAAAATTTAAGAGCATTTTTGACAAAAAAAACATATGAGTGCCAAGATATTGCAAATTTTCCCACAATCCCAAAAATACCGCAACAGTATTCTATACATCCCCAAATCTTTCTTCATTTCCAAAACAACCCCATCTCAACGGAGTCATATTTGCCACAAAGCAGGGATCCTGCAACCAAAATCCAAGAGAAAAACAACATAAATTCCACGATAAACCCCCGAAGAAGTTCCGTAAAAATATTTCCAAAACCTCCAAAGATTCCATAAAAGAAGGCAAGAAAAAGGAACTTTTCGAAGACCTCAGGGCGCCAAAATCCCCCGGCGTTTGGCTCCTTTTTTATGTCCCCAAAAAGTTTTCGGAGTAAGTAAAAGGCGGGGCAAAAGCGATGGGTTTAATCTCGACTTTTGACCCGAAAAGATTTCTGTTCTAAGCGGGGCTGCCATTTGGAATTCAAACGGATTTTTGATGGATCGAGGGAGGGCAGAAATTCATGGAACAATTTACGTTGGAATGATAGAACGAGGTCAGTGTTTTTGGACTCATCGAGCGCTAATTTTGAGAGATAAATGAAAAATTTACAAGGGAATGACGAAAGGATCGGACATCAAGACAGTTTTTCAAGGAATATAAGAAGACTTGTAAGCAATAGGAAGGAAAAAGTGCATATGACCTGTCTTAAGCCTTCTATATAGGAAATTTATTAACTTCTGAAAATTTTAGAACTTGCTTTGCAATTTCAGAAGAGATATTCAATGAATTTTGGAGAGACTCTGGTAAATGCCGTCAAATCTGTTATTTGGGCATTTATCTTTTACTGTTGCTTAGAACAAAATCGGTTTTCTATTGGAAAAACAGAATTTCTTTAATTTTAAAATACGCATCAGCAAGTCACATCCGTTTAAAGGGACGGTACAGCTACTTTTGAATTGCGCTTTTTAAGGCGTGGAAACGAAATATCCAAAAAGTTTCTTCGTCTACTGTATCAATAACGACGGAACAAAATAACGGTGACATCCTACATGCTTACTAATAATTCTTTTACTGTTTGCAACCCTGGCGCCTTTGTTTTAGGTGCAAGACATAAAAAAACTTTTTTGACATTTGGCTTCACACGCTGTAAAAAGCGCAATTCAAAAGTAGCTGTTCTGGCGCTTTAATCGAATTCCACCGCGCCATTACCGCCAAAATGCTTTTACGAAGTGCTATGGCAGTGATTGTGTCGTGCTAATTTGACCGCCCAAATTATATTCCACGCAGTCCACCCACCCCAAAATAAAAGACGTGTTCGGGCAACGTCAGTGGAATAAACAGGCGATATAAAAGCCAGATGTCTCTGTTCTGTTAAATGAGCTCAACTGGAGGTCTATTTATATTGCCCTCGAGGTATTTTTTTAGCCTCCAAATCTCAAAAAAAAAACTTTTGAAAACCGAAAAATCAAATATTTTAAATTAACAAAGAAACTACAGTAACCTGAATTCTCCAGCAAAGAATTTTCAAAGAATTGCAACTTGAACAATTTGACATGGAAAGATTTTGTTTTTTTTACTTTCAATAAATTTCAAAAGCCAGGGCTATTAAATCTTGGCCGTTCCATGGCCAAATTTCCTATGAATAAATGACTTCACATCTGACTTTTGGACTTTGCATAAGTCATGCCTGCAGAGGAAGCAAAAAAAATTTTTAAGGACAAAGCGATTTAATAAATCTTTTGCCATAAAAAAGTAAGACTTTTTGAAAGGAAAACGGAAATTATGAATAGAGATTCATTTCAAAGGGTTTGGTGACCTCAGAAAGTTAGAGTATGGGAAAACGGGGGATTGTGCAAAGTTAATGTTGCTGGAAAATTAGAACATAGACAGGATTGTTGGGATAAATAAGAATTAAAATACGATTTTTCTATGTTGTAGGGATCCTTTGGCTTGCGCTTTTCACAAACTATCGAGATATTGCCGCCGAAATTTACCATAAAAATCGCCATTTTGCGGATTGCTATTTTAATTTTTTCAGCCTCCGATTCATTAATGCCTTCCAAAAAATTATTCCTAACGGCATCTCCAAATCTTAGTGTCTCACGGGAAAAAACCGTTAAAAAACACGGGACTGCTTGAGAAAGCAGGATTTAAAATTTTAGTCATTGCAAAAAGCTTCTATAAGGTGTATTAGAGAAAAAAACATGGTGCTATTTTCCTATCGGATTCTCAAAATGACTAAAAATAAGCAGTTCTGGCCTATTTGTCTCCCTTTCCGTCGTCAGCGTACTTACGTATGCAATTATTAAAGTTGGCGCTAAAAATGGAAACATGACAATTTTGGGAAAAACTATCTTTTGAAAAATTGATTTGATTTGGAAGTAAAAATCAGAGCACAATTGGGAATTAAGCGCAGAATTGTTGCATGCCCTTAAGCAAAATTTTTTTTCAAATACGGAAAATTGCAATAGACGGGAAACTGTGCTTTTTTAACGTAAAAAATCTAAAAAATTTTGTTGAAATGTCACAAATTTTTACTCTTTTACCCTGTCGACCTTGAAATGACAAACTTGTTCGAGGATTCATCATCCAGGAAAAAGTTATGAACCAGACGAACAATACAGCAAAAACATGACAAGTTCTAAAATAACTTTCGCCCTCCTTTTCCTTTTCTTTCTTTCATTGTTACACAGCCGAAAAAACGTCCAAATCCCAAAAAAGCCATCAAAATCCGGTTTAACTTTTGGCGTCTGATTGACAAAGGCTGGAAATAAACAGTTTAACAAGATTACTGGCAAAAGTGGAGTAAAGAATATTGATGTCCACGAAAAATAGAAGGGAGAGGGATATCGGTAAAATACACGGAAAGCAAAAAAGAATTTTAATTTTTAATTTCCAAATTAATATTCCGCAAGGCAATCTTGTGTCGTCATAAAAATACCTTTAAAATGCAAAAACGGTACTAGCCCCGGCCCGGTCCAAACCCCATAGTAATCGTCTTGTCACGCCACCCAAAAATGCAAAATTCAGATGACTAAAGGATTTTAATTTAAAAATAAATATCCCAAAATGCCAAAGTATACAGTTCTTTTCGCGGAGTAGCCCAGTACAAGGCTCAAAATGAGATTAAAAACAGAAGAATGTGGTTGACTGCCGAAGTGGATAAATAAATTATGAAGCTGACCCTAGAACAATGTATTTATACGACCAAACTAGTTTTGTCACAATTTAAAAAAAATTTTTTTTACTCTTTTGTAAAAAAACAGGCAAAAGATGCTTTGGCCTTGATAAATCTGAAATTTGTAAGATGCGGACTTCCCATTTTTTATACATGCCTTTGGAAACATTTCTATGCCACTGAATATCAAGAGTGTTTTGCAAAACAGAAAAATGTAAATTGAATTTAAAAATCGTTTTACTACAGGGTTACGTAGATAATCCGGTTTGAAAAATAAGAAGATTTCTTTTGCAACGTCAAAATGACGATCTCACATAATAAATGTTGTTTATAAGGCAAAATACGCGTAATCAAAACACGGTTTCTTCATGCAAATACCTAAATCTTTAATGTTTTGAACAAAAACCTTTGCAAACGACCCGCGGCATACAAAGTGGGTCGAAAAGTCTTGAAATATCTTTGCACTTTGCGGTGGGCATCTCGAAGTAGCTTTGCGCCACAAACAATCGAAACGGTGAGAAAGAGAAAACGCACTGTGCAGTTTCGTCGCGCGACATTTCGGCGACATGCATTGTGAGATCGCACTGGCAATTTCTTGCGTTCTGCACGGTGCAATAGGCTTTTTCGACTGTCGCTCGCACCCTGACCTTTTTTGCACAGTGCAAACACCAAAAATATCTCTAGCGATTTTGCAAAAAGACTAGCAGCGTCGACTGCAATTTTTCAAAAATACTATTTTGCACTGTGCGGACAGTGCATTTTTTCTCGTTGCTTTTTGTCGAGATGTGGCTAGGTGTTCGCACGGTCAAGACTTTGTGCCGCGCCTTGTTTTCATCTGAAAAAATCCTGAAAAAGTGTAAATTTTGCCGCAAAATTTAATATAAAAATCCATAAAGACATTTCAAAAAATCCAAAATAGCTATATACTATTACCCTCTCCACTCCCACTCAAACGTACTCCAAAAATATTTTTAGATGTACATACATCTCAATCCCATCCGACTTTTATATCCGTTTTTTTGGCCTGCGCGCGGCTCCTTTTTTCCATTTTGCGGACAAAATGGCCATACTTCCCTAGGCCAAAATCGGATTAGTTGGGCTTTTCTTTGGGCCCAGTATCATGTAATATTATAATATTAATGGCTCGCGTGCTGTGGGGAAAAACTTTTTGAGGATGGATTTATGGGTGCCGTTAGTTGGGAAGGAGATTTGAGATTTTTGTGGGATATTTTAAGGAAAATATTACTGCTAAATACGGCGGAAAATCTTTGGAATCTGTCTCAAGTAATGTCTATAAGCAAAGGAAAAATAGAAAACGAATGGTTGAAACACTGTCCTTACAGTGCTCTCCTCCTTTCGCATAGTCTCTAGTGTCATTGAGGATGTTGGCTGAGCTTCTAAGAAACGAATCTCAAGTAACCAAGTGGAGCATACATCCCAAATCCTGAAACCAACATTATGAAATGTTTCTAAATTTAGAAATGTCGTTTGATCCAGAAATCCAAAATCTCATCACATTTCGCCACTACCTTCAGTCGGCATTATGCAAGCTTATCCCCAAAAAACCTCAAAGTGTAGTCCTCAATCTCAGGTTAAGATATCTCTCTAATCCCGTCAGGAAACAAACAAGATCCCAACAAATGCCCACTCATCTGTACTGACATCAATCTCGGGTCTGTTATCATCCCGAAAACCCGCTGACCATGGATGATTTGTCAAATTTATTATGATTAATTCGCAAAAAAAGGCTAACAAAAAGTAGTCTACCTTTTTGCTGGAGCTCACATTAAAGGGTTAGGTAATTTCAGCAGATTCCATAAAATTGTTAATTTGATTTTTTCGCAGAATTTTTTTTAATATTAGAGAAATCGATTTTTTATTGAAACTTTGTAAAAAATACAAACAGTGGCAAACATTTAGGTAAAAAAGTTTGTCCCATGATGTAAAAATGCACCAAGTCGCTTTCAAAAAAGCACGCCGCCAAAAGTTAAAAAAGCCAACGATCAGATCGCATTACTAATCGGTTTTATGATTGAACCTGTCATAAAAAGAGGCTTGATTTGTCGGGATATTCGAGAATATGCGGTGTTTTGAGGGTAATAATACTGTGAACTCAAGGCGTGCAGGTCTTATTAGCAGAAAATAAATTCTTTTGCAGAGAGTTTTTGAATAAAAAAAACAATTGAAAAAATTCAAAAGTATAATAATTTTTTTTATCTCTCTTAAACCGTTATCGGACTCATATCTTTTCGGGTTTAGTGCCATATAAGGTCTCAAAAATGTGTAAAATACGCCACCATCCCTTCGAAGTTGAAGGTGTCAAGCTAAAAAACTTGATATAACAAAAAACGCCAATCTTGATTAACATCTTCAAATCGAGTTTTAAATAGGTGGATAAAGAGCCTGGCGAAGGGAAACGAAATCCCCAAACCTTTGAGTATTTTGATGTCAGCTGTCCCGAAGCCGATCGTTATCTTCTCGGGGGCTCCTAATTCCCGAGGGATTTTCCTCCTTATCCGCAAAATTAGTGGCAAAGAAGTGAGAGTCATTTTCGTACTCTGATAAGAAAAAATACGAATTGAAAATACACGCAAAATTGGTGAATTTGAGGAGGTAACTACGGATTCTGTCATTTGGTTGTGGGTTGAAAATGCATTAAAAGTGTTTTGATCAAATTTCACAGAGATGAAATTATGATAATTCAAAAGGATATCAAGTTCTCTCCGATTCTTGTTGCAAGAATGTAGAACACGTTTTCACGTTTTAGATGTAATACCGCTTAATTCGCCACGATCTTGCATTAAAACAACAATATATTACATCAAGACATAACACAGCCATAATCAATGGCTTGCCTCTCGACTCAACTTGCTAACAGCCATCCAATAACTGCAACTTGCACACCAAACCAATTTAAACACCCAAATACCAAAAATTGCGTAAAACTGACTTATATATTACCAAGAACAACCATCTTAAACTCTCTTAAATATAAATAATTGACATGTTGAAGTAAAAAAACAGCCTGATATTCAATTTCCGACCCACAATTCACGTCAAGCACCCAGACCCATAACCCACTAGCCAGAGAATGGAAAACACCTGGCATAGGAGATACTGGACATGTACGTAGTATGACGCCAGGAGAAAAGAAACGTAGAAGGAAAATTGAGAAATATGCAGAAGTTGCGGGTAAAGTGCATACAGAGGAGTGCGATAGCAGAAATTCACTGCTTGAAGAAGAGCTTGGAGACAAAACTTACCGCGATTAAAACGCTCAAATTCTGGTGAAACTTGGCACAAAGCCTGGTCTTTTCAAGTTATATGCAAGATTTTAGCCCGTGCTTGCGGAGATAACTCATCTTAATTTTTAACGTCGAAAGTTGCCAGTATATGGCATTTTCATGGGGCTCACAATGAACGAGAACTCTAAAGATTTTAACATTGCAGGCTATTTGAAAGGTCAATACTTTGTTGCCGATTTTTTGAACTTTTGTGCCCTCATCATAGTCTACCGGCACAAGAATTGTTGAACATTCGGCTACAGTTTAAAAGCGCCAGCTAAACGAAACTCCCTTCTTCGCGTAATAAAGTCAAAAATCAATGGACAGCTACCAATACAAAGTCCAATCCAAATCCCCAATGATTTAGGTAAATTCGAAGAGATAAATAAATAACCACCTTCCAGCGCCCGTCACATATCAGCCGCTCCGCTTAAATCAGTGAAAATCGGAGGCGTCGTTAAGTCGAAAAAAATTAGAAAACCGATCCTTTGACCCGAAAAGAGCGACACTTTAATCCCTCCGGCAAAATCCCCCACACGGGCCCGGCTTTGACTTTCGCTCCGTTTCGCTGATAAACGCCAGACGTGCCGCAGGTAGATAGGCGTTGAAATGGGGGTGATGATTGGGAAGAGCTGAGAGCTGAAACGTTGAAAGTTTTGTTATGGTTTGTAAAGGAAAGACCTGGAGGTTGACGGAAATGTGTATTTTTGGGCAATACTCTGATTACTTGCCAAATTGGCTTTCGATTAACGGAGAGGTATGTTTTTTTCACGACATTCATATACGATATCTTCAATTCAATGGTTAAACATGGAGAAAAATCCATACAAACAAACCCAGCTCTTCTGCGACGAACCCTTATTATGGAAAACAATTTTTTGAATCCCTTCATACACAAAAACTGCACTTCGTATTCTATATGAAAACGTGACCCCTCGTGTAATACATAATACTATAACATCGCGTAGAGAGAATCTCCTAAAACAATGAACCATTCTCTCCGGCACTCTTAAGGCTTCTGTTAACCCTTTTCTCTAATTCCCTTGTCATTGGAAATATGTGTGACATGCCTATGATTAAGGGTTCTTCAAGCCGAAGAAAAGACGAGAATCCCTCCAGTTATTTGTCACAAGATGACATAAAAATCAAAAGAATTTGTTCTCAAGAAAAAAAGTCGAAGATCTTGAACTTTTATCCCCAAGAAATAATCCAATTTCATTGCAAAGAATCCAAATTCCTCAAAAAAAAAAGCGGCCATAAATTTGGCCACAAAGTGCAAGTGATTTTCGGCAGTTTTTAAACTGATTTCTGATGAAATTGAAAAAATGTTAGGGCCGTCAAAGCCCGTTTGATAAAATGCCCGATAGATTTTATAAAACCCGAGTTTTGAGGGCGAAAATTGGTTTCGGGTGTAACAAATGGCGTTTCCATGAACCAAATATATATCAGGCCGTGTCAGATGCAGAAATGCCGCAGGACTTAAGGCCGATTTATTATTTAAAAAAGAATTTTGAAATTTTTTAAGCCAAAATATTAGAAAGTTTGCTAATTTCAATGAATACGTCACAAAAAGTAGTTTCTAACATTTCAATAAGCCCATTTATCCTAACCTTTGCCCAATGTCCCATTTTCCCCGGAGGCAGTGGTTTTTGTCTAAATGGCAATGACTCGTGCTGAACCTAATAAACGGAAAAGCTCAATTACTCTAAACTATAATATATGCAGTTGTTTACAAGCTTGTTCCAAAAACAGCAATAATCCTGGATATTGCTATTGTTTTCGCCATGAAAAATTGGAAGAGCTGGTTTAAATCTAAACAAAAAAATATATGAAGGATTAACGTTCTGTTTCTTGCCGAATCTAGCATATTCGCGTGTCAGACAATAAAAAGATACACAAAACCATTTTTGGCTAAATCTACATGGACTTTTTATTGACAAATGTAAGAAATTCTGTTAAATTGTCCCGTCAACAACTACAATTTTAGTTCAACTCAAGCCTCCACTTCAAGCCGAGCCAGACAAGTAACGTCCAATATTCGAAACGGGTCTTGTTTCAAAAATGGCCCAATTTCTCAGAGACTTCTTTAAACGGCCCAAAGTATCCTCATGAATAAATTATCGGTCTGTTCTTGAACCGAAAAGCAAAAAGAAAATGGCCTCGGCAAGATTTATGGCCCTTCACTGGAGAACTCTCATAAAGGCCACAAAGATTACCCAAAGTTTGCAAAAACAAAGAACATACGATCTAACTGTGTAATATAATAAATCCACGGAGTTAATTAGAGCGACGAGGAAGCCAGCTAATTCCTCGCTCAATTGTTTAATACAGACAGAAGGGACTAATAAACCGTTAATTCGGGAATTAAGATGAGCCGTGAATGAAGAAGAATGAAGGAAAATTGTAATAGATGGGTACAAGAACACAAGACAGAGATGAAAGCCAAATTTTGGAGCAATGTAAATTTCTTAATGCCAAAGAAAAGTCATCATAGCATAAAGAAACTTTGAGCAAATCAAGCTTGTGCTTTTCTAACACAAATTCTGGATTTTCAAAGCGCGTTTTGCGGAAAACAAATAATATTTTAGGCTGAAATAAGCTCAAACTTCAACGGCTTTAATCGTTCATGGTTCAAAACTTGAAAATTTTGTCTTTCAGTATGAAACCCATAGCAATAAATAAAACCCACCGCCAAAAAATATATTTTAAAAAATTTTTACCGATTAATAATTGCGCAACAGACAAATTCTTGTAAGGTCGGCGTATTCTTGCTGCTTCCGAACTCTCGCCACACCTTTTCTTAACGTCCCCATGCCTCACTCTAAAATGCCATATCGCCCTTTCCAAACCTCCCTTTAAATCCATCAAAATTAATACTTCTCCTAATAAGTCCCTAATGAAGGCAGCCCGTTTTTTGGCCTGCTAATCCCTTAACAGGTAGTTGTTTAAGCTATCTCAAATACGAATATTACGTTGTTGTAATTACATGTCTTTTGCATTATGCGCGAAATGCGGGTCAAAGATTAGTTTGTAATGGGAGAGGGATTACAAAAGGCGACGGGATTTACGGACATATGGATGTGGAGTGCGGGAGATTCGGGAAAGTTGGCCAGGGAAATAATTGTGGGTTAAAGAGAAAAAACATGGGTCAGAGATTCGTAAAAGAAATTTTGAGTGACCAAAAAAATGGGGTTACAAAAAAATTTTACAAATTTTACAAGGCATATTAGTCATAGTGTGAGGGCTGATTTGGGTTCAATTTTAGCTATACCTGTAGTTAGAATAACAGCTTTTAAAAATTGAAAGGAAGAGAACAATCTTTAAACTTAAAAATCTTCAGCAGCCCATTAAAACATTCCTTTCCACGCCACAAAAATTGACAACCCCATTTTCTACACTCTCTTCCTCACTGGTAATTAACTCCCAAAAAATGCCCTTTCCTATATTTGGAGTGCATTTCTACTTTTGGCATAGAATAAAGAACGATGACTTTAGAAAACGCAAGGCCCTAGTATCATGTGTAATTTAGATTAATTAGAACAAACGGATTCTGTGGAATTCCAAATTGGCCAGAATTGAAATAGAAAATATGTAGGGAGAAAGTTGTAAATTCCAGAGGGAAACATAAAAATAAATATTTTTTGTGTAATTCGCTGTTGGGAAGAAGCAATTTTGTGTTCCACAATCAAAACATGGTCATTATTGATGCCCTCAAGGCTTCAATTTTGTCCAAAAACAAAGATTTTCCAGATTTAGACGCGGAATGAAAACCAAATGCGCTGAATAAAACGTGTAAAACAAATTAACTTCTAAACGTCACTGTCCTCGAGTAAATTTGGAGACTCCACGCAATATTAAGGCTAAATTTTGTCGCCAATTTTACGCGCCAATTTACGTGATTTACAATTTGCTCGCACGAATTTTGCGCAATTAATGATTTAAAAAGTCCGCGGAAGAGAGTTCAGCCCTTGGAGCCCCAAAAATGGAATAACAATTTGGCTGCAAAAACATCTGAAAATCGGGGAGAGAAGCCAAAGTTGGGCTGAACGAAGAAAGATATCTTCGCCTCATTTCTTGTGACGTTGGCGGGCGCAAAAATCCCCCAGAGGGTTTGAAAACCAAAGAGGGGAAATATTTCGCGAAAATACGGAGTTCAGACATTAGACAATAACATGGCTTCAAGGTCAAGGGAAGGGCGGATCTTGGATAGAGATTTTTTTAATCTTGATTTTTAAAAAACTTTTAAAAAAATCTCAAAAAACGTATTTTTAGCATGATTTGAAATCTGCAAAATAATGGAATCAATATTTTTATTATAATTATTTTAGTAATTATCTAGTTTTTGTTGGAGATTTAAAAAATTCAGTTTTGGTTTCCTAAAAAGGGCAAGTTCTAAGAAAATCCTGGAAACTTAGTGGGTAATTCCAATGTAAGTAGTTTCAATTCATTCTAAGAAATTCCGTTTCTTTTCCAGTGCCGGAAATATGGTGGCGGTTTTGAGAAAGTTCTATCCTAATACTGTGAGACGTAAACATCCATGCTTTGAATGAATAATGTGGGTTGTTGCTAAATAAAAAGATTTGAAAGATCTTTGAAGGTAAGAGACGATAGAAAATAAAGAGAGACGGTGAGAGGAACAGCGCCTTTCAGTCATGTTTTTTCAAATATATATGTCGATTCCTGCAAATGGAAAGGTAGGGGATTTACGAAGCCGGAAAAAACAACGAGGCAATTTTCATCCAGATCTGCTTAGAATTCACCCTTTGAAGTCATTTCCCGCCTGTTTCCCAAGAATACCTGTTCAGAACTTTAACTTTATTTGTCATCTACCTTCAGCTACATTGACGCCACTACAAGATCCCTTCAGAATCCCGCGTGCTCTTCCCTTTCTTCGAACCGCATTTTCTCTAAATTTCTCTCACCGCCATAGCCTCAAAAAGTCATTCAAATTTCTCCCTTGAGACCTTGACAAGACGAACTCGAAAAGCGAAATGGATCTACAGAATATGAGGTCAGAAAAGCCCGAAAAGAAAAATATTTGGCTTTTTTTGGACAAATTTTGCCATAACATCATTATGCCCATAAACCACGAGCTATAGCTAGAGCTCGGTTGAAAAGGATTTGATGAGGAGAGAAGGGATAACCGATTTCTAAAATACAGAAACTCTAGACAAATCTGCGGATCTGGAATGTACTTAAAGGACATATTTTTGCTAAAACATGATGGATAAATATGGAGAGAAACAGATCAACAATTTCAGTGATGGTTTATGCTGTTAGCAAAGCAGAATAGTAAATCCACCTAAAATTCGATTTTTTGAATTCAGAGGCATTTTTTCCATTTTTTCAATCAAATTCCTCGAGGAAATTGGCTTTAAACCCAAGGAAAAGCAAAGTAAAACAATGAGAAATTCTAATCCTAACCCGGAACTTCTTCAAATCCTAAAATCCTAAGCCCGTTTTATCTCTTATGACACCCAGCCAATATTCCGCCCTATATTAACATCTTCCGCCATCTGCAGACCATCATTCAAGCCCTCGTCTCATCCAAAAATCCTCCATCACTCCGAAACAAATGATATAACATAAAGAGGTTGACGTCTAGTCGCTTAAAAAGTTCAAAGAATCCTTGTCTTCCAATCGTTTTTTCACGGGAAAAGTTTGGATCGGAAATCCGAAAAAAAGAAGTTTGACGAAATTTAATCCCGGGAAATTGAACAAAAATAAACAAGAAAAGAGGAAACGCGGATTTACATTGATTTCTGATGTATTGACGGGTAATTCGATGTAAACTCAACTGGTTTGGCAAGCAAAACAAGAGTATAAGGAAAACGCTTTAAAAAACCTTTCAACGATCATTGTACCACAGAGACTATAGAAAATAATCAAATTAAAAAACCAAAACTGCAATAAATTACTACATTATACCACTGTATATGAATTACTATAAAAAACCCCTTGAAAGAGGGACTTCTGTATCCTGTAATCTGCATGCAAAGGAGAGCAAGAGATCACGAACGGAGACAAAAGGTAAAACCTTCTGAGTCGTCTAAGAATAAGATCCTCGGAGCCGTAACTGGGTTGAATAAATACAGATACAATTTCAAATTCGATGAATGCCGCAAGCAAAAGTACAAAGGGATAAGTTTATAGGGAAAAGATTATAAAATTAAGTATAATTGCAAACAAGATTGGAGGCTTTATTTTCGGGAAAAATAAACCTCCTGAAATATAATACGGTAAAGACTAGACACCATTGGACACAGGATAACTAAGAAATCAAATAAGAAAACAGAGAATAGCTAATTAAATCTATGGTTTCATTGATTTTAATTGATGGTTGTTTTTTGCAATGCTGTCGAGATTTTTAACTCGCGCTTTGCACAAAACTGCCCAGAGGTCTTGTTCAAAATTTGGCTTGTCAATATTTTGTTGGTCATCGAAATGAAGGCTATCATGACAGACTTTCACAAAGATCGAGATGCTTGCATTTTTCTACGAGGCTATTCAACGCTCCAGAGCATACAATGTCATAAATATGTTCAATTTGAAAATCCGCTTATCCGGGGCCAGCAACGTTCCAGACATACAAAATAGACTCTTCTCCCGTCAAGTACCACGTCACTGTCTCAAATCCCCGGCTTTTCGAAACCTCAAGGCGCTGAGTAGAGCTCTGATCGCCCCACCCGCCTTTCCCCCTCGATCCCTCTTGACTTATATTTATTTTTTATCTTCTTTTATCACGAAACAAAATTATCCTTCGCACCTCAAAAAAAAGTTTTTGTTCTTCGGGAATATAAAAATAAATATTCATAAAGAATTCGAGTGTTTGTGCGGATTTTGTGGGAGACTTTTTTTGGACAATGGATATTTTGTAACCATGGGTTAGTTTAGCCGGATTATGACGGAGAAAGTTATGAAATTTAAGAGAAAATACGGATGTGGGGGAAAGGATGGCACTGATAAAGGAAATGGCGTGTAAACGGAAGTACAATAAAAGAGACTCAGACAGTTTGTGTGCACAATAAAAAATCTCAAAATTATGGTAAAATGAGGGACAGAAAAAACGATACAAAAGATGTCTCGTGCTACGACCCACGTTCAACGTGTTTCAGTTGCGACACTTAGAGTTTGCTGAAACTTGGCATGAGTTTACAGTAGTCGTGATCACCAAAACTTTTTATTAAAATGTCAGAAAACTCAAATTTTGTTTTAAGTCCACGACGGCTTTTATTAAAAAAATCAAAGTCTTAATGCAAACTCCATCAAATTTTAGACTAAACCCTTTTCTTCTGACACTTTTGATGTTGGTCATAATGAACAAACACTCAAAATGTTGTGCAAATTTGAGCAATTGAATTTTTAATTTAATTCCTGTTTCGTTCAAACTAAAACCTAATCTTCTTTTCTTTTTATTCCCTTTTCTTTGCATAATCAAGCTCAAACCCTTATTCTAATGACTCACAACTGATAACCCGTTTCCGCAAACTGCAATCTTCAAGAAGACGTCCAAAATTTATAATGAATCCATAAGGCACCTACTCGTTTTCACCATCCCAAGTTTCCCTAGACTTTAACCTCCAATAAATCGAAAAATAAAAAAAAACGGAAATTTTCATGATTGTTTGTTGTTCTTTAAAAAGCCGAAAAATAATGAACAAGAGTCATTTCCGATGCGCAAAGTTCGTTGGTTTAAACGCGCTGAACAAGGAGGAAAGGGGGGGAAAGTTAACTCGTTCTCTCAATAACTCCCGAATTCGGTCCGCGAAATTTGGAAGCTAATTTGAACAGAAATTAAATACGATTGAGAGGGCGAGGAGGTAAAACTTGTTATCTGGCCTAGAAGTTTGGGTGTGGTACTCAAAAAATACGTCAAGGGAAAAAGAATCTTGTGGAAAGTTGCATAGAGCTTTTGGCAGTTAAAAAAATCAACTAAACCAACTACATACAAACAAGAAACTATTATACCTTGCTTTTAAAGGAGATCTTCGTAGTAGGATCCCACAATACTTTCCAAATTTCGCAGAGAAAAGGAAAATTTTTCGATTACAAAATCAAAAGATCATTTTCTAAGTTTCTTTAAGGCTTCAAAAATCTCAATTCTCGCCCAAAAATGTTCTGAACCTGTCTCAAGTACCTCAATTAATTTAATTACAACGAAATCAACAAATTTTTCTCCAAACAAATGTGAGATCTAATTGTGCTTTCGCTCTTGACGCAAAATGTTTTTGAAACAACCCAAATTAGCACAATTATGATAAGAAAAAGACTGAAAACGTGCGGAACTCTAATAACCATTATTATTGTTGCAAACAATTTGTAATGCAATAAAATTTATAACCAATTTTTGTTCGAAAAAGAATTAAAAATAGTCAGAAATCATAGTAGATGAAGTAAAATTTTATACTAAAAAAAGTAAATACCCTTGCGAACGCTGATCGAGCGATAAACTCTAAAAAGGAAAGTCATCATATCCGTCGTTGTGGTGAAACATTACAAGAATTCGTAAAAAACGAGTAAAAACCGGTGGATTTCCGCCGCGATTGACGAAAACAAAACGTTTGGAAGAGAGATAAACACGCAAATGAAGGTGAAAACAATACGATCAAAGGGCGTTGGGTAATACAAATTTTTGGGATACATTTTAGAAATATTTTTGAATTGAGGAATATAGGAACACAATCATGATATCAAAAAATAATCGGCTTCTAAAGCAAGGTGCTTTTTCAAAGCGACACTTATTTATATACCTGCTGAGATTTTTAGGTCGACATGATCTTTTCCCACATTTGTCAAACCTTCGGTCCAAACAGGGAGCCATCAGGGACATAAACAATATTTGTTATATAAGCGATTTTTGTGCGGATGTTTAGTTTTCCTTAAAAACTTTTAAAACCCCACAGCTTGTTGTTCATAGACATGTACAAAAGTTTATTGGTTCCACTGTTACTAGGAAAAAACGAATTTTTTCTGATCGTCTTTCTTTATTTTCCCCTGTCTATTATCGCAAGCTTAATCCGAAACGCCATTAAATTTACGCATTTATTATCCAAAATTTCTGTTGTCCAATAACTTCCTTGTGATTCAAAAAAAAAAACATTTTTTTTCTTTAAAATATACATGTATAAAGTCAAAATTTTTTTCAGACATTCTCACCTAATTTTCCATGATCTCACAACTGCAAAAGCCATTGAATGTCTTGGCTGCATACTAAAAAAGTTTCTTTTAAGAAAATTTAAAATGGAAATCTTTGAATTCAGATCAACAAACCCAAGAGCCGAACCCAAAAAAGATTGACGACATCTCATTCTTCGCATTTTCATTTTCTCTCTCCCCCTTTCCAAAGCCACCGGAAATGCGAGAAACCCCCATCCCTATAAGGCAGATTTACCCTGAACTGCCATTCGGAAATTCTTGGCAGGTGCGGTTCGAGCGTTGAAAAAACGAGATTCAAAACGCGCGCTCTGAATATAGGCGCAAACGAAAAGAGCAAAAGAAAAAACTTGTATCAATTTCAGCGTGTTCATGCATGAAAATTCATCGATGGAACTCGTTGAATTTTGACTTTTTTGCATATAAATTTTGGAATATTCGGAATTCTCTATCGAAAACTTTTGGGTAAAATGCGTTTAAAATTAAAACTCAAAAAATTTCATAGAATTAAAATTTTTTAAATTCTGACGACGAAATTAAAAAAAAAAATTTTTTTTGAATTTTTTTGTTTTAAATTTTTTTTAATTTTAAAAAAATTGAAATTTCTCTTATTTAGAAATTAAAAAATGCCGACATTTCAGCAAAACATTGTAACGTCGAAACGCTGTGACCTCCCAGCCAAGCCCGTGAAAACATACGAAACAAACTGCATAAACAAGAGAGATTTCCGTGTGCAGTTGCCATGGTGACCTTCAAATTTATTCTTGGCTTTTTGAATTGACGCTGCAAAAGACTTATGGCGACATCCCTTCCATTTTGAGACATGATGCGATTTTTTATTTATAGCAACGATAATTCCTTTTTTATATGAGTACAGGGATTATGACTGGGACAATAACCCAAAGTGTTGTTTTTTAATATAACGTTGAAATTTGGCGTAAACTTTTAATAATGTTGTCGAAAGCGTTTTGAAGATTTTAACTTGTAACTTTCTGAAGAAAATGCTATTTTAACAGTTTTTATCCGATTGTCTCTTTCTTTTTGTGCATACACTATGCTCCAAATTAGACTTGAGTACATTGTTTATCTCCCCCAAACTTCTTTAACACGAGTCTTTCCCAAGAACTTTTTTCTTGTTGTTTACGATTTTTATCGCGGCCAATGTTCTTGAAACTTTGTTCTTTCCGTTTTTTGTAATCCAACACCACCTTATTTCTCGCTTTATTTTCGGTACATATATTTCAGTTATCATTTTAATTTTATTTTATTTCCTAAATGAAAAAAATTATTTTTCAATCAAAAATT
The DNA here is from genome assembly GCA_025436335.1 of Bursaphelenchus mucronatus. NCBI lineage: Eukaryota > Metazoa > Nematoda > Chromadorea > Rhabditida > Aphelenchoididae > Bursaphelenchus > Bursaphelenchus mucronatus. The sequence continues at coordinate 7,844,904 of CM046358.1, forward strand.
TGTAAATTATCTCAAGAACTGTCAATTGCTCTTGGTTTATAAACTTTCAATTCAAAAAGTATTGGAAATTTCTCTTCCAAATTCCCATTTTTAGCGAAAGACAAAAAAATGTTTTGGGCCGCATAAAAAGGAAAAGGGCATGTGGCCATTCGGAGGGTAAAAGTGCCGTTGTCTCCCCCCGTTTTTGGAAGGAGAATTTGCCAGAGGGAATGGATTTTTTTTCAAAATATTATGTTCATTTCATTTGTTTGAGAATCCTCGTGAGTATGATACATCACTACGTTAGTATGACGTTGAAAGTGCGTAGATTTGTATGGTGCGGAAATGATATTAGTCTGAGAAGGAAAAGGTTTAGCAAGATATTTTGGAAAATGTAAAAAACAAGCAGATGGATTAAGAAGATACGGGAAAACTTATGTTAGCTAGTCGTGTTAGTTCTATAGGTACCCTTATTATTGTTAGATATAATTTTTTTAGCGATTTATGCACAATCTTTAGCTCTCCTGTCACAGAAATTGCATTGATACTCTTGGAAACAAAATTTCCATACTTTTGACTTTTTTGCACTCTCTGTTAGCAATTCTTTGTAATTTTTTTCTTTCATTTTGAATATTACCTATCCGGTTCATGTCACACATTCAATGTTTGCCCACGTCATCATTTTTTTGCGGTTTACTGAGTATGAACTCGTAGAAGACACATCTGCTTCAGGCGCATTCAAAACAAAAGCCGACAAGAAAACGAGGAGCATTTTTGGAGCCCTCTACTATATCAATATTTATGTTTTTCCCATTCCGACAGTGCCTGGAGTGCGTGCAGGGTCCCAGTTTCACAGCAACCCCGTCCTATGCGCAGTTACGCGAGGATGCGAGAGCAATTAAATTGAGTACCAGTCACATGGGTAAGATTTACATTGTACGTTTTTGGATTTAGAAAGAAACATATGGAAGGATAAGAATCGTATGTTCCTGCAATTGATCGTATTTTACAAGGAAATCAATTTCAGGGCCAGATGTGGTTCTGCTAAAAAATTGCTCGAGGATTTGTGGAACCGGAGCTTCCCTTGCCACAGCCCCAATTGTCCAAAACAAGGCCTATTTTCAAGTGGATATTACACAATCAGGTCAGTCCATAGAGAATACGAAAAGTGAAAAGGGCGTGGTCTTGTAGTGTAGTGGTTATCACGTCTCCTTCACACGGAGAAGGTCGCCGGTTCGAACCCGGCCAAGACCTAATGTTTTTTTGGTTTTAGTTATTAACTTTTACGACTACCAAATATATTTTTTTGCTTTACAGGTACCTGGGGTATTGGTCTTGGCCACAGGTCGGTGGAACTAGGACATGTACCCGTTGATGAACTTGCCTGGACTTTGAGAAATACAGGTGAATTATGGGCAAATGGAGAACTTGTTGGGAAAACGGACATCCCATTGAATGAAGGAGACACTATTGTAAGTTTTAGGTTGATTTAAGAGGGAGGAACAATGCAAAAATTATTATTATTATATTAAATTTTACATCAATGACTAGCGCATTCCATCTTGTTGTTTTCGTCAAAATATTCACATTTCTTTAACTTTTCAGACGGTTACTTTTGACCACATTGAGCTAAAATTCTATCGAAATAACGCGCCTATTCCAATCTCAATAACAAACGTTCGTGGTCAAGTTTTTCCATTGTTCTTTGTCGCGGACAACGCCATCCTTGATGTTAAATTCCGCAACACAACATGTCAAGTGCCGGCCGGTTTCGAGGAGATCATGCTTGAACAGACGTTGCTTTAATTGATGATCATATTTATATCCAAGTCGTGCTTTATATCCGTTCAAAAGTGTTAAAAAAGAATTTTAATTTAATAAAAAAATGCTTTGAGTCTGATCCTTTTGCATTATACTGTGATGATCAATGCTGTTTGTGTGTGCAAACCGAATGAATTAAAGAAACATTGGTTTTATATGTCAGGAATTGAAAGATATGAAAAACGTTGAGCCGAATTCTTGGCAAGAGTGCACTGCCAAACATAGCAGACGGAAACTCGGACTGTTTCTGACTATATCACATGCTTTGATAATCTAAAACGTCGCCGCTGTAAAAAAATAACAAGGAAAGACCTATTAGAACATGATTTATTTGTAGAAATTGTTATATACTCGGAATAAATTGAAATAAGCTGACTGACAACTAGAATTGTGTATATTTAACCGTGTAATTTCTGTTTGAAACGACCCATTTGTACTTCTAATGTCATTTAAATATTTGAACATTGTATAGCTATGTCTTGTCATTTTCTCCAATTGTCCGGAGACGAAACCATTTCTGCGGCATTTGGCAGAGCTTTTTCGACGATCGCCTTTTCGCCTTCTGATAAAATCTTGTAGTTGATTGAGAGGTCCTTGTGTTTAGCATCGATCTTGTCTTGCGCTTGTGCCGAACGGACCAAGCAATAAAGCCGAGCTTCCTGCAAAGGAAAATAATGAGTTAATCAAGCAGATTCAACATCAAATTCACTCAAACCAATGATTGAATTTAATTCTTATCTAAATTTTATCGAAATTGAGCCAAAACCACATTAAGGCGGGTCACTGGCCCTTCAAAGTACACCTACCGTAACGGCAAAGTCGATCAAGTTACTGGGAAGGCCTCCTTTGTCCAAAGCACTCCTGTAAACTTTCTCAAATGTATACCAGTTGTTAAACATGACTTCGCCGAGTTCAGTGGGATCTGTTGAGGTGTTGAATTCAGTTGATGCCGATGTAAGTTGATGGTAGAATTCGGGAACATTCAATTCAAAGCTCGCGTTCTCCAAGTGGGCTGAAAATGAGTCTTATTAAACAGGAAGCCCTGGAAATGCCAGTGATCGTTTTAAAAAATTTCCTCTTTGGACAGCGTTTTAATTTTTTAAACTTAAGCTCACGCTGCCTTTGATAGGGAAATTTGGATATTGAGCGATATCTGCGGCTGAGAAATACGTATTGAAATTTCCATCACAAAACCAAAATACGGCCGGTTTCCAAGTGTGTACTAAAAAATTGTGTGAATAAGAGTCCACCGCAACATTTGAATTTACAGTATCCGTGGTTCTCACAGCCAGCGAAACAAAAATCTCAAATTTCGACGAAAGTGTGCATTACATTTTATGCCAAGCTTGTTAACACATGATCATCATCTCGGAGATTTGCAAATTTCTAATGTGTTTAAATCGTTTACAAAGCAATCGAGAAATTCAAAACTTGCTTTCATAATTCTCCACCAACAAGTTGGGGTCTAATCGGCATCCATTAGCCAAAGTGAAAGCGACCAGCGCAAATAAAAAGATACTGTATTCCAACGAGAAGCTCATGTCTGCCAATAGTGACTAAATGTCAGAGCCGGCAGGTTTAAATAGTGTTTTGTTGAAACAAAGAAGGCTCTTCTCCTGTCCTGCAGCCTTCCAGTAATCCCGTTCTTCAACGTTTCAGTCGCACTCGGAAGTTGGCTAAAAAATTCAAATTTCTGCAACGAAAATTGAGTTTACGAGGAGGGGCGACCGGGATAAGTGGGTTCAGAAACACGAGTAAATACAAGATACGTATGCGGACGTGAGTAATCCGAGTTGAAAGTGGAAGAAAAGAGTGGAAATGGCAACATCAGAAAAAAATTTATTTGAATTCTCATTGAGTTTGCAAGTGCAACACTCCAACAATTTTACAAATTTCTGAAAAACTAAAAAAATACAACCTTCAAGTCCTTTTAGCTAGACACATAGTCTACTGGCACAGTCTATTCGAACCATGTTACTGGACCTCCAATCAAATGAGCTCACCAAAGGAAGTGATCAGTCATCTGATCTGCTTTTTGTTTATATCCTTTCACTTTTTTGTCTGTCGCTTCTCTCCGCTTTATCATCAAAAACTTTCGAATTAGAATAGAAAGTATGAAAGAGCGTTGACAATTCAGCTGACCAAAAATAAACATCCAAGAGAAAAAGATAAACTTTGGAAAAGACTAAAGTTTACAAGTGCGAGTTGAGTTCATACGTTTTCGATTATTCAGGAGGGTATATGATTGTCAGAAAATCTGTGGTAATCAGTGAGTAATTTTTTCAAGTTCTTTGAACCAATACATGCGCAAATTATCGTTGACATTATTAGCATCTTCTTCGTGTATCCGGCATTATCCTTATCGGCAAACAACTAAGGAAGACGAGAAGAGTGCGTCAGAGAAAATATAAGCATGATACGTTTTCAAAATCAACTTGATTTTAGTAGATAGTTAAAGTTCTTTGCTTTCATCACTAATATTCACGCATTAGCAATCACATGCACCAATGAATGTTTATTTTCTTTTATAAGGCTTCTAGATAAAAGGAAACCCTTCGTCTTTATATGAAGCCTTTCAACTTACACCCTTATTGGTTTCCATGGCATACGTTGCACCTTTCACTTCAATATTCTTTAGGGCTGCTCACTTTCCCGTCTTTTATTTTTTCCAGAACTTGCAGATCTTTTTCAAAGAAACTTTGTGAATAACGTAAGTTGAACTTTGGAACTCATCTTTTATGAATTTTTATCTTTCTTTGCCCTCTCTGATACTTTTTATGCATTTTGAATTGCGACCATGAAGATCTCAAAGAAATACTGTTGTAAACATGATAAACGACGACTGATGTGTCATTTGCAATTTTTGCCTTTGCTTTTGTCGTATCTTTTAGAAACTGCACCCGATTAAAAGCATTCGGCCCCTGAGGTACTAGAATGTCCAACTGACCAGAGTTTTGGCAATTTCCCAAAGGATTAAATAGCTCTCGTTCTAGTGTAATTACTTCTAATCCGTGCTGGTCATTCCCGATGCATTTTTAGTTTATGCCGAATTTTCGGCGGTTTCCACTAATCGAAGCCGCTTGTTGAGACGCAGAATTATTATTTCGAAAGGTACTTCAGTGGTATTCAGTTTCTGCGACATTAAAGAATGACCCCAACAGTCCCAAAATTCAATCTCTGTTCTGTGCTCCTCTTCTTTTCCTCAGGGCATCGTCCCTTTTTGACTGTCCATTTAAAATCCCGTTTATGCTGAAACGCACCTGGCAGTGTCATTGCGTTTCGAAAGGAAAAAATCCTGAGAAGACAACAAATCTTGCAATGGCACATGCAAGCATCCATTGTTTATCTTGTAAATCATAGGAGTTGGTCAAAAAGTGGATATTTTGTCGTCAGGGTTGGGTATTTAAAAGAGAGTTTTGTTGAGGGAGCTTAGATGGAAAATAGAGGATGTTTGAAAGGGTTGATGCTTACAGCGCGTTAATTTTAGTTTCAAATTTGCATATGTTTTTAGACTGGGTTCAAAAGAATACCAATTTGTCGCCAACGGGTCTGGCGTTTTTCAATAGTATATACAGGCTTACACATGTTTCAACAAATTACAATCTTGATTTCTAAAATATATATTCGACTTCTCAAAATACATGTGTCACTCTTAAAGCACACCTACTAGAAAGTTTCTCCACGTGACTCGCAATACAGTAATCTTAATCTTGAATTGTCGAGCTACTTAGAAACCCTTTCGGTCTTACCTTTCGTCAGAATTTTAAATCTCTTTTGTTCCCAAACAGAGAAAGTGTCGTCATTGTCATCGAACAGTTTCAGATGCAATCAAAATTAAGTAAATCTCCTTACTTTAATATTTTGCATAAACTCAAACCAAAGTCAAAGATCACATTCCTCAAATCCTTTCAAAATTCCTCCCGCAGTGCACTCACATGTCCCCGATTTCATTACCATACATTTCGACTGTCGACCCCATTCCAAATTCATCTGTAACTGGGTCTTTTGTCCGCAGACGATCCATGAATAGCTAATAAAACACATTTAGACGTGTTCTCCGCGATCTCCATAGCAATGCACGAAATCATGCCGCCCCATTTGGTGCCCTGTCCGTTCTGTGACAAGCTGTTCTCCAGATTTTCGATCGGCGTTCATCAACCTCAGTGCAAACAGAATCCATACAGAATGGCCATTGTGAGTGTTGAGACGTCCAGTTTTTAATTTTTATTATCATTGTCATCTTTTTAGAACTTTTAATTTTACCGTATTTCAGTTGAAAGAACAAACGACAAAGCTAAACAACAGAAACAAAAAACTCCCTCCAGCAAAACGACGGAGTAAAAGCGTGGGAAATACGGCATCGGCGCCTGCCAAGTTACGAAACACAACGAATGACGATAGGCCCTCCACAATGACTATCAAATCAAGAAGGAAAAACGAGGGTACGCTTTAAGGGTTGTTATTCTTTTACAATTTGAATATATTTGAATATCTTGTGTGTCCTTGCAAAACGTTGATTAAAAATTTATGCAATGGATACTTGGCCAAAAAGGAAAAATCTCCTAAAATAAAAAATCTGTCGGCCGTGCCTTGAAAGCAATTTTTTAAACGGCACCTATTTGCCTTAATATCTATTTTATCCTTTTCAGGTCCCACCGAACTTCCTCCAATCCCATCAGAAGGCCGAATCTGTTTTGTCTGTGGGGAGAGAATTGAATCCGAGCCTCTTCTTGACCATGAAATTGAATGTGAAGCCATATGGAGGACTAATCGTCGCGATATTCCCGCTTATATCCAAGTTTGGTCACCCAAAGAGATGAGAATTCCAAGTGTCGATGGAACTTTTGACGAGGCTCGTATTGATTGGTATGCCGCAAAAAGTGCTGAGAAGGCGAGAAAGGTTCGATGTTTGAAATGTGGTCGAACCGAAATGTTCGATGACGCTCCCGAACATCAATGTGCAAGATTTGAGCCAACGGTTCAATTTTATTTCTAATTTATAATCATTTTTCTGAATAAAGAGTAAATTTCTTTTGGAAAGCGCTCAAGTTTCAGCGTTTAATGAGTAACACTTTTTCAAATACATGTACTATAATAGTATATCCTACCTGAACACCAACCTTCTTACAATTGTCAAGCAAGAAGTAGTTCTGAAAAATGGATATGATTTTCGAAATTAGCGACCTCGATTACCCCTATATCGGATATTTTCCAAAAAATTTTTGAAATTTTGCTTAGTGCGCAATCACCACATACTTCGAATTCGAAATTTTTAGGCCGGAGCGGCCGTGGGTGAACCACCATCCTAAAATATGCCCTCAGACTAATTTTTGTATATTGTCTAGCCATTTGGACCCTTTATCTACAGTTCCAGGGCTTTGGCTAGCTATTTAGATCATTTGGCTACCAGTCCAGGTCTTTGGCTAGCTATTTGGACCGTTTGGCTACAAGTTCAGGTCATTGGCTAGCTATTTAGATTGTTTGACTACCACTCTAGGTGTTTATCTAGATATGTGGACCGTTTGGCTACCAGTCCTGGGCTTTCGCTAGCAATCCAGACCGTGTAGCTACCCGTCCAGAGGTATGACTAGCCATTAAGACTGCTTGACTGGCTAGCCATCCAGACCGTGTGGCTACAAATCCATTCTTTGGCTAGTTATTTCGACCTTTTATCTACAATTCCAGGGCTTTGGCTAGCCATCTACACCGTTTGGCTACAAGTCTTGGCCGTTGGCTAGCCATTTAAACCAACTAATGCTCTGCTTTTGCTTTGACTATTAAAACGATGAGAAACCAAAAAAAATCCAAATAATTTTTAAATTAAAATTTATTACCAATAAATAAACAACAATCAAAGGAAATAAATATTATAATCAAAGAACCGGTAAATTGAATAATAAAATTAAAACAATTATAATCACACAAATATTAAATACTAATAACATCAATTTCTTCGTCTTCTTCTTCCTCCTCTTCATAACGCTCTTCCCCAAACACTTCTTCTTCTAGCAGGTCTTGACCTTCTTCTTGCTCCTCTTCCCAAAACTCTTCGTCTTCTTCCATCTCTACCAGTTCTTGATCTTCTTCTTCTTCCATCTCCACCAGTTCCTCTTCTTCCTCAAACTCCTCTTCATCTAGATCTTCGGCCCATTCTTCTGTTTCCAATTCCTGGCCCTCATCATCTTCATCTTCTCCATACAGCTCTTCGTACAGACTACCATAGTAGTCTTCTTCCTCTTCGACCTGCTGTTTCATTCTCTCCATCCTTCTTCTTTCGGCCATTTCTGAGAGAAGCTCCTGAAAATGATAATCGTCAATAAATAAAAACGGAATTATAAACAGGTAAGCCAAAATTATTAACATAAAAAAAGTCAAAAAAATCCAAATAGTATCCAACAGTATTCCAGGCATTCAAATTAAATGTATCAAAAAAACATTCATACAGTTCCAACTAAAAGTATCAAAAAGTATCCCAGAAATTGAAATTAAATGTTTCAAAAAACTTCCAAAAAGTTGCCTCTAAAAGTATCAAAAAGTGTCCTAAGCATTTAAATGAAATGTTTCAAAAAAATCCAAAAGGTTCCAACTAAAAGTATCAAAAAGTATCCCAGTATCCCTCAAAATAAACTTTGAATTGCTTACCTGAATTCTCAAATTTTCTTCTTCTTGATCCTCGTAAAGGTGGTCATAAAAACATGAACAAATTGATCGGGCGAAACCAGGCATTTCCAATTCTTCTTCATCCTCATCTTCCTCCATTATCATCGCCAACTCCTCGCGCTTCTTCTCTTCCTCTTCGATTTCTTTGAGAAGATCAAATGGTCTCCTCTTTATGCCGGCCAAAAGTTCCTCATCGGCCTTTCTTTTTGATCCCCTAAGGGCAACAGCATCGGCGGAGAAGGTTGACATTTTGAGAGGTAGGTTGCTAAAAAATAAAAGTCAGAATGGAAAAATTTGTAAAATTATATATTGTAATCACAACATTCCGAGATGCGAGCAGATCTTATTCTTTTGCATTGATGGTACAAAAAATTTCTTAACATCTTGCCCAAAGTAAAGTTATAAACAAATCAAATCGAGCGCTTTAAATCGCACGAATTTAAAATCAATACAATAAATCCCCTTTATGATAAAATCTCTTGGCGATTTACCCCACAATTCAATAAAATAACCCAAGCCAAAAAATCCAGGCAAAAACACTTCCAACCACTGCATCCTATCGTAATTGAGGCAGATTTATAAGAGCCATCCAGCTAATTTTGCGCAGAAACTTTTCTCCACGCCAATTTCAGCGTATGCAGAAAATTTTGGGACAATTGCGCTAGGCAATAACTTGACTAACTTTGATTTTGGAATAACAGAAAATTCACGTCGTTTCTCTTTAAAAAAATTTTAAAAAGGAAATTCAAAAACTCTTGACACAAGTAAAAAACAATTTGAATATTGCATTAATATCAGTACTATCCACGAAGGAACTCTGTCAGATGGAACTGTCAAAATTTTGTGAAATTTCTAGCCGCTTCTCGACATAAGAATTTTTCGGCAGTTTCTGCAAAGTGCGAGGCAGTTTGTAAATGATTGGAGATTATTGCCTCAGGCTTGCTCTTGTTTTAATTTAGAACTCTTTTTTTGTCTTGTAGCACCTTTCCTTTCAATTAAAATTCTTTTTGGGTTACTCAGTAATTTCAACAATTCATAAATTCTGCTAATTTGAATTTGCAGCCCCGCATTAATTTTAAATTTAGTTTGTAGTTCGCCACTTGCTGAACAAGCTTTTCAATTTTAATGTAATAGTGTGTAGTTCCGTTGATATGTGTCCTTATTCTTCCAAATTTAAGCTCAAATTTAGACTCTGAACTTGTCTTTTGATTGAACTTTTTGTTAAACTTCCAAGCACGCACATTATTACGATAGAAACATTTTTTTACAATATATAATAGTATAATTAATTTCATGGCCCAGAGTAATAGAAATTTTTGTACGTTTTTGGAGTGATATGACTACTGCAGTTAGTTCTATGGGATAAAGAAATCTTTTTTTCAGAAATTATCATTGCAAGTGCAATTTTGTAATTGTATATTACACTGTTTTAAGTGCATGTAAAACGGGGCATTTTGCAAGTTAAAGAAGTTTGATTATTCCTCTTCTTCTCCGTTGCGTCTATGTAAGATGTAAGACTAATTTAACCTTGTTTATAGATTAATTTTGCTTGTAATTTTCTCAAATTGCCTAGTTAGAATTTGAGATAGTACACTAGTTTTGCAAAGAACAACGAGGTTTGCTTGTCCCTTGAGGCAACCCGTTACTTGCGATTACATTTCCTCGGAAAACCAGAAAAAAACAACACATCTCATGATTTTCTAATATATTTGAAACATTGTATGGAGTTGGGTTTACTCTTGGGATTCTATTCCGTTAAAATACGTTTTTCATCAGACAAGGATGACAAGACTTCAATATTTTTATCTCTTTGACTACATTTTGGTACGAATATCAGATTTCCTTACTGAGGAATTTCTTGTAAAGTCGATAAAGACTGTCCATCCCTAATAGCACTAAAATTTTATCTCTGTGGGTGGCTAGTCTTTGTTTCTTAACATATGTTAATACAACCAACATGCACTAATACTGCCTTGTAAATTAACAAAGTCTTTATCAAATTAGTTCTTGAGTCCGCTATTTAATTAAGCAGTATCATAGTTCGAGAATGAAAATTTTCTTGTTTAGATGCACGGAAATTTTAGCTTTATTTCCCAAAGATGTGACGTGTGACAGCGCCCATTAAAAAGGTGAGATCTACAGTCGACAAAAGCTCTTAATTTTCTTGCGAACGCAAATCGTGTTGCTCTGCGTGTGGTATGCACGATTTTTACAAAGGATGAAGTTGTTACATAGCTCTCCCACACGAATTTCGCTGAGATATGGGCGGAAAAAGGGTTTCGCTGTGATCATTATGTAATATTCATTATGTATATAATATGCAACTCGAGTTATAAAGTTCTGTCAAGTTGCACTGTGAATTTTTTCTTTTTGTTTTTGCGTTCCGCGCTGCAACGACACATTTTATGCTGGCGACATTTTTTCCGTAAAGACCACAATTGTTACACGCGATGTCAAGGGCAAAATCGTTTGTCTAGTCGTTTTTTTCAAGTCAACGGATTCTTTTTGTACGGTTATTTTAAGAAAATCTTTGGTAAACTTCTAAGCTCCTCCTGTCATATTTTGTCTACGACTTTATCGTATCGATGCATATGTTCACGCAAAAAACATGCTTTTTGCTAATATTTTAGGAGTAGTAATAATATTATTCAATTAATTTTTTACACCCGACAATCTGCATTTGGCAGATTTAATTTTACGGCTCCGTCTTTGTTTACAATGTCATATCTTCAGTTGTTTTTTCTGAGATTAGAGAACGACATGTTTCAAAAACCTCCGTCGGGTCCACTACGCACGCTCTCGTCGTATGGAAATGTCATCTCTTTCAATTTGCGCTTTCAATAAAAATTTAATGAGAATTTAAATACCTTGTTTTTGACACCCTATTTTGACGCAAAGGATTTTTGCTTTGCTTTTTTTTAATGGCAAATTAAGCGGGCTTGTTACATTCGATTCATGCATATAACGTACCCATGTAATTAATCGGATAGCTGTGCCGGACGTTGCAATTCGACTAAATTTTTTGTATTCATTGCTTACACAGGGTTATAGGTTGAGCGGACTTGTGTTATCGTTGTTGTTTTTTTAATTTTTTTGGACAAAAGCCTATAGAAAATGAGTTAAGACGGGCTTCTGATTGTGAGAAGACTTGTTTTTCGATTGGCCGTTTGTCTGAGGAGAAAAAATATTTTTACAATGAACTCTTACCTATTCTGGTCGTAGACTCGTTTTGAATGAATAATCTGACGGCGTTATCAAAAAATAAGTACATTCAAAACTGACATGTGAAATTTGTCAGCTTTCATATTACCCGTATTTCAATCGCGCTTTGCAAGTTAATGAAAGCGAAGGGCAGAAAAAATAATAAGGACCTTTCAGAATGGTAGATGCAGAAACGGTTGTACATATTTTTGCCTTGATAACACAAATGCTGATGCTATACGTGCTTTTTTTGTCATTCTATTTTAACAGGAAGCTCAATCAAACCTCACTAATTCATCCAAACCTCAAGATAATCTTGGTGAGTAGGCAGAAATTACTTTTTATTTTCATTACTATGATTTAAAATGATAGTCATCACCGAATAATTTTTATTTTTCAGCGCAATATCGGCATCATCTTTCCGATCATTAATGTCGCCAGGTTCATTTCCTATGGCTGGGCGATTATCATGGACAAAGAATTATTACCACCAATCCAAGCGAACATTATCTGTCTGCTTCCGCGTTTCGTTGAAGAAGTTGGCCTCGGATGTTGTGCAACGTTGATATCTCAGATCACAATTGAGAGGACAATTGCCACATTAAAACGAAAAACTTATGAACGTCGCGGCGTTAAACTTGGCTGGATGATAACGGGCCAAACAGTAAGTTGTGCTTGCAAGAGAAGTAGGAAAAAAAGTGTTTACTACATAAATGGAATACACATAGGTCATTAAGAATACAAACGGAAAAAAACTACTGTCCAAAAGGTAATGGGACTTATGGTAATCGCCTTTTAACGGTACAAAAAGACCTACCTTGACACTGCAATATGGGTAGCTCAAACACTCGGCCTTTTTTAACAAAAGTGTCACAAGGCTTTGTCGTCTTTTGCTTTTCAAAGTGCGCTACGTAGTATTTTACTTTCCTCTCGATTTCAGTTTATGTCTGCAGTCCTATTCTCTATAACCCCCATAATGTACGACGTTTTTATTGGCGAAGCCTTTGATTTACGGCAAAAGTATGTTGGCTGTCGACTAGACCAATTCCACGTGTTCATGTATCTGATGATCTTCGTATGCGCATTTGGCTGTTCAGTAATGTCATTATTGGTACGTTTATAGCAAAAAATACATATAGGGGTAGTGTTCCTTTTCACCGTTTACATGCATTTTGTTACAACAAAAATGTATTAATATTCTCTGAACGTAAAGGTCTAATACTTGAGTTCACGTGACATTTCCTTACAATTCGCACCCACAAAAATAAGTACAACTTTATACATAATATACATAATATAAATTGAACTGATTGCAATTGTTTCTACTTCCTTTCCTTTTCTAGACCCTTACACTTGTTTATCGCTACTGTAAGCGACAATTGGCTCAGATGCAAGAAATGAAATTGTCGACCAGATATCAATATACAGAGAACATTGAGTCTATCAAGGCATTATTACCGTCAATGCTCTTCTATGTAATCACTGCGTCGTTTGGAGTATATGTGACAATAGTGGTATATTTAAGATATTGGAAAGACGAAGAGATGAGAGCACATCGAATAGTGGTCGAGGCGTATATTCAGGTGAGTGAAGACGAGTGAATGACCGCTTTTGAAGAATAGGACATTCAATATATCCACAAATTAAATCTCTACATGTTTTTCAGGTTCTCCATGTGGTTGCTCAATTATACGCAATTGCGACAATGTCTTACTTCTTGTTGTCCTTCCGACCACTCAGAGCTGAGGTTTATCACGATCTTCAATCATTTTGCCCTAAAGTTGTCATAGAACCGGAGGATGTGGACAAGAGAGCAGATGCCGTTAGGAAAACAGAAAATGTGGATTATTTTACATTACTCAGTAAAACATGGCAGTAATCTCCTCAATGTATTATAAATAAAAATTATATATGATGGTGATAAAGTAAATTTTGCCTAACCCGGCTGAGACTGACATATTCGCTGAGATAATGATGCTATGAAAATTTCCGTTGAAGATTCAAAGACTTCCATTAGAGAAATGTAGATACCCACCTCAGCGATGACTTTTCGAGAGGCACTTCAGAATAACACTGTGAAATAACACACAACAAAAATAATTACTCGTAAAATACCATTTCCAGATGTCGTCTCTCTTCTCTCAAAACCTCAAGCCTTACGTATATTTGGAAAGGATTCGTACTCTGTTAACAATAAGTATACAAAGGATGCATATTGCATATGAAAAGATTTCAAGTCATTATAGTATAAATTTTTGTGTGATAACAGTCTCAGAGGGTTTCCATAACACTTCAATCCCTCACACCAAATTTCCGGATTCTTTATTGTCCTGGATTTTGAAATCGTCCGAATTTTTGTTCTTTAAAAAAGCGCTAAATTTTCAAACAAATTAATAACTTTTTATGTCATCAAAAGTTTCATTTCCCAATTCCTCGAAAACTGTTTGAGAACATTCTTATTTCCAAATATTTTTAGGTGGCTTTCACAGTGGAACATAGATTGAGTTGAATCAAAAGAGTATATAATAAATCGCGGCGGTGTTCTGAATACCCAACTAATCACTCCAGAGGCGGAGGACACAGTGACGCGCAACATTTTTAAATCTCTTTCTCGAATCTTGTTCCAAATAAACACATGTTCAGAATATTGGAGAACGACGGGTAGGGTTTCGAATGTTCTGTGAATTGAGTGGCATCATTAGGGTCCAAGATGTGGCCAAATTACCGTCGTATAAAGCTTGAAATATATAATTTTAGACTTCTTGCAGTAGGCCTCAGATTTTATTAAATTTAGCTATAAAACTGTTGATTTTCTGGTGTTTTATCTCTTCCTTTCAGGTAGTAATGCCAACTGCGGGTGAAGTCTATCGACTTTTCACAATAATCACCGAAACTCTCATGGTCTACACCTTAATCTTGTCCTTCTACTTTAACAAAAAGCTCAGTCAAACCTCACTTATCCATCCAAGTCTTAAGCTCATCTTGGTAAGAGAGACTCAACGCCATCGAACTGGTATTCAATAATTTTCAGCGCAATATCGCCGTTGTTTATCCAATCATCAACATTGCCCGATTTATTTCGTATGGATGGACATACGTCATGGAAGCTGAAGTTTTCACGCCATATCAATCCAATGTAATATGTCTCATTCCTCGTTTTATCGAAGAAGTTGGAGTTGGTTGTTGTGCAACATTAATTGTACAAATTACTTTGGAAAGAACAGTAGCTACATTAATGAGAAAGACTTATGAGAAAAAAGGAGCACAGATTGGATGGATGATCACTGGTCAGACTGTAAGCCCGCAAAGTGATCGTATAATCGGATGGCTGTTATTTTAGTTGTTTACGGCGTTTACATTCTCAACATGCCCCATCATTTATGATATATTCGTCAGTGAGCATATGGATTTAAACAAAGTTTACATTGGATGTCGACTAGATCAATTTCATGTCTTTATGTATCTGATGGTATTCGTGTCAGCGTTTATTTGTTCCGTTGCATCGGCCATGGTAAGCTCTTATGACACTGGAAAAAGCTTTCAAGCCAGACGTTGTCTACAGACGATATTCAAAAGAAGCTGAAAAATATAAAATAATTTTAGGTTCTCCTTTACATTTACTTGTATTGTCGTTATCAGTTGGGCAGAATGGAAGAGATGAATCTGTCAACCAGATATCAATATTCGGAAAATATTTCTTGTATCAAAGCCTTATTGCCATCAATGGGGTTTTATTTATTTACTGCCACTGCTGGCGTCTATGTCACCATTTTCGTCTACTCCAACTTTTACACATACGAGGAAATTGAGAGAAACCGAGTTCTCATCGACGCTCATCTCATGGTAAGTAATCAGATACGACGGGTTTATCAATCTTTATATTACTTTAGGTCCTTCACATTGTTGGCCAGCTGTATGCCATTGGGGCAATGACATGCTTTTTAATTGGCTTCAAACCCTTGAGAAATGAGGTTGTCAATGACATCAACTGTCTATTACGAAAGAAATATGTGGAACCAGACGAAGGCATGCTGAAAGCTGAAGTCGTAAAACGCGAAGAAAACATCGACCACTTCAAGATGATGAATAAATCATGGCAATAGACCACCAATGGAGACTCTAATTTTGAGGTCCTTTTCTAATTGTATTCATAAAAATTGTAGGTGATTCAAGAAATTTAAAGTTTAACGGGTGAATAAAAACTTATTACATTTATTTTAAAAAAATTATTACAGTCTAATATACAGTTGTTACAAGGATTTTAGTTTGGAATGAAAATTTGTAAAAATGACAACCAAATGAATGGCGTGGCTCACAACCAACAGAATATATACATTACAAAAAAAAAGACTAGAAGATAAAAAAAAAAAAAAAGACTAGAAGATAAAAAATAATATTTTCCGAAGAGGAATACTCATAATATGAGACTGGCAAACTATTGAAATAAGTATTAGAACCCTATATGCAAAAAACGAAAGTGTTCGACGCTCAAATTTTTGAGAAACAACCCAAATTTTTCATCATAAAGTATTCAGAAATCGATACCTTTTTCCGATGTTGTACATGAAAATTGCTGTCTTAATTCTACCGGAGAAAGCGATGTTTTTGCTAAAAAGAACCCATATTTTTCCAACAGAAATATAAGCTTCTTTCTTTATAACCGCTCTCCGTTAAACAAACTTCGGAAGCAGAGATTTACCGTTTTTTGGATTTCTTTTCCACCTCTTCACCATGATCTTTCCTATAAGCCACTAAGATTTCTCTGGCCAAATTACAAATATGTCTAAATCTATCGGGACCCAAATGAATTCCGCCATACCACCGGGTGATTATTATCATTTGATTCTCCATATTCATCAATTTGAGCATGTGAAGTAGTTTTGGTCCAGCTCCTTTCTCTCCATCATCTTCACAATCAGAGAGCTCAATTCCATTTGGAAGTTTTATCACATACGCGTACATGTTATGAGTTGCTCGAGCAATTTTTCCGTTTTCCAATAATTGCGATAGCGCTTCCATCGGCTAAAATGTAGATTCCCTAAATTCAAAAGAAAAAAGAAAGTTCTTACGTCTTCTTTGTTTTGAACATTGGTAATATGAGCTTGGAAGACACTTTTCCGATCTTCAAAACACTCTCCACTAATCCAGTTAAACCTTTTGCTATTTGAATTGACGGCTTTAGGTCGTTTTACAACTTCAACTTGTTTGTCTTCGGTTTCCTGGTCCTCTTTCGCCTTTTCGGAAGCCAATTCCCTCTGATATTCATCAATGATGTTCTGAGCATCGGCGATACACTGACAAATTACCGGAATACCTTTAAAGTCCTCATAATTTTGTTGAAAACGCTCGGAAATCTTTCGCTGAAGCTCTGTCATGAAAGCAGGGGCAATAATTCGATGATCTGGAGGAGATCTGAATTCCGCGTTTCATTTTCCCATTTGTAAATCAATGTCTAGGAAACAAGCAAAACCAGATAAAAACTTACTCGAGAGGATAGTTGGGCAAGAGAACAAATTTAAGTTCCACATCACAATCCAGTTTTACATTTATGATTCGTTTTTGATCATCGAAAGTAGCAATGTCTGGGAAGACAGAGGTCACCGCAAATATTTCATCGCTCTGTTGCTGTAAATTTTCGGTAGACATGCCTAGCTAAATTGAAAACGGTCTTTTATGAACATTGAGGAAGAGCGAGTGCGAAAGAAATACATTTTCTTTTTTAGCATTTATTTTTTGCCGCGAGTTGCGCCCGAGGAAAATTCTGAATATGTGCAGACTGCGAAAAGGTTATGAAAGTTTCCGAACATTTGACTTTTCAAGGAGATAACCAATACGATCTTTGCTCATTTCTTTTATTTACATTTGTAATTACAATGTTTTTGCATTTTGAACATCGTTCAGGTTTCGGAAAATAACTCGATTCCGTGTGAGATTCCGTAGTTTCTTTTCTATACCGGCTTAGATCAAAAGAAGAGTCGCATGTACACACCGTCGTTCCAGTTATGTGGAGTCCCTTTTAGACACACCAGGGGTTGTTGATAGTACTGAAAACAGAAATTTTATATAACTTTTATATCCTAATCATGAGCAACATCATTTTAGTACAAAAAATTGAGTTTGGTTACAGAAGAACGCCCATAAAGCAGTGACTTACATAGCTTTGTAGTTTCTCTGTCAATTTGGCGGCGAATTCAGCAGGAAAGAGCTTCTCGACCTGCTTGAATGCCTCTTCTTTATTCCTCTTCCCCAAACGTCGACACATCTGACAAATCGATGTCTCCGAGAACTCTGCGGTCATAGCCTCACCCAAAATGATCACCAGATTCTCAGTCGACACCTCTGGATTGTCTAGGAGAGGCTGGGGATTCGATTGTAATATCGATTCGAGATCTCGACGAAGATTTTGAAGTAATAGTCGACTTGACAAGTATATTAGTGCAGGCAGGTTTTGAGCTAAAATTTAAAACTCAATAATGACAAAAGTACTTACCACTGATTCTCTGATCAAATTCAAAGTTCTCATCAGGGCATACACACCGTAGAACTTCTAGCATGTCTTCGTATT
Organism: Bursaphelenchus mucronatus; assembly: GCA_025436335.1. NCBI lineage: Eukaryota > Metazoa > Nematoda > Chromadorea > Rhabditida > Aphelenchoididae > Bursaphelenchus > Bursaphelenchus mucronatus. Next base: position 7,863,130 of record CM046358.1, read on the forward strand.
CGACTCCTTTTAGTTCAACTTTGTTGTCTTCGTGTTCGCGGAAGTTGGCAAAACATAGTGCTTGAAAATAGGGTGATATCTCTGCTAGGTAGTGCGCATTTACATATAGTATTTTACCATCAATTTCGAGTTTAAATTGTCGTAACGACGTCGGCGATGTAAAATCAATCACCATTTTTGGAGGAGCTGAAAATGGGTGAAATAGGAAACTTTTCAGTCATTCACAAAAATTAGCAAGGGATAAAGGTTTGTAGGTTCGAAATACTTTAACGAAATGTTGTGTAAAAGCCATAAGTAAGCGGAAATTTAACTAAAAATTTTTATGAGATAAGGAAACAGAGCAAAATTAATATAACTTAACAAAAATTAGAAATTAATCAACGATTTTGACAAGAAAGAACCACAAAACCCCCAATAAAGTGGCGACTCTCACGTTACGCTCAACAACAAACACGGCAAGACAAAAAGGAAGCTCAAATAATGTCAAAGAACAGAATTAATAACCAGTAATTAATTCTCATCAAGGTCGCAAAACTTGATCATATGGGAAAAACAGACAAGCTGATTGTATTGTAATTTCTGATAACGAAGAATTTTGTAACGAAAACTTTGATGAAGGGCTTAAGTGAAGGTAATCAAACAAACAGCATAAAGTAGAAGCGCTATCATCAGTTGACTCGAGTTGAATAAACGTTGCGGCGTTCACGTGTTTTCCCTCGCTTTTATTCTTCGCTAGACGTATCAATTGTACGAAAAATGAACCAGTAATACATATATAGAAGAGGAGTTTTTGTTAAAAAAATGATTACAACAGAATGATGGAAGCGAAGAAGAGTGTTAAAAAAGGGAAAGCTGCAATCGCATATGAGAAACCTTCCAAGACCTGAAAAAATAAGTTTAACGGCTTCTGGTGGAGAAGAGCTTAATTTAGATAGCAAATAAACAAAACATTTGTACAAAACGATCACTAATGAACCACAACAATGTCAAAGTACAGCAGATCATAATGAATGGTACTACATGTAAAAACAAAAAGTAAAAGTCCTATGGTGTATGTAGTCTAGTGTAGCGAAAGGAAAATAACAGTGTACGTTTTGCTTGCAAGCAATGCCCAAGATTCCAAGAAAACAGTAAATATTTTCCCGAAAAAAATGGAAATTCCGACCCGGTTGACAAAAATAAATCGAATAAACAGAATTCCTATTTTTATCTGATCAGACAATGGAAGCGCTGATGATTAAGCTGCAAAGCGGGCCAGCCCGGCCCGAATTGCAAGCCCGGGCCTAAATTTTCAAGCCGGCCCGAGCCCGGGCGTGGAAAATTTTGAAAGCCCAGCCCGGTTCGGCCCGGACTATTTCACACTAGGTTAAAATGAAAAAAATGGGAGATGAAAAGGAAATTTAGGCTAATTTTTACAAAAGCTAAGGAAGAATTTAGCAAAACTACAATTGAAAGTTATTTTTTATTTGGGCGAGTGGTAAATAAGGTCACTTTATGTTCGCTATCAGCATGGTGTTCGAAAAAATGAAAAATTTTATCGAAAAAGCCTATTTTTTCCATTTTTTCCGGGCAAAACCCATATTTCAAAAAACCGGGCCGGGCCTAGAAATCGAAGCCCGGCGTCGGCCCGGGCCGGAAAATTTTGCAAAGCCCGGCCAGGAGCCATGCCTACTGATGATCAACAAGGTTCCAAAGTAAACAACCCTCTATTTATATACAACCCTGAAAGTACATATTCAAACACAGTGCGTGTAATAGCACTGAAAAACAAAAAATGTGTTAACAATGCCTCCTAGAAATTGTGAGTTGCAATCTAACTTCCGAACTGCGTACATATCAGACCATCCAAAATTTTTATCTCGTTCTGTCCGGAATCTTTTGTTTAAAAGTGAATAGAACAATGCCAAAAATGATTTTTCTCTCTGACAGTCTCCACATTTCACATACTACATTATAGTTTTGTGGTTTCAACGCTCGTTAAATAACATAGATCTCCGTTGAAAAACACCAAATCGAACTGAATTATTTCAATCTGTGCCTGATGCTAAAACTCAAAATAAACTAAGGGTTGCAGAACGTCGACAGCCGGCAAGTGAAATTTGACTGCTAATAAGTTGTCATCAGTTATCAAAAAGGAATCAAATACAATTTCTGTCCCTTGTTTTTCCGGAGACTTCGAGATTATCGCTTCGACCTCTCCAGGAAAATACTGATAGCGATTTATTGAAAAACAGGAGAACATTTATCGCTTTATTGGGCGCTTTGTAGAACGCAACGTTAGAAAACAGTCTCTACGATCCGAAGGAACCACTTTCTTTGCAAGAATCCCGTGAGAAAACACTCTTCATCACCGATAATAATGATTATATCTATTCAAAAAAGAGCAGAAACTGTGACTACCGTAGCCAAATATAAAAGTCTTGTAGCAAAGTACAACAAATCAATCGGAAAAGGTTTAAAAATGGAGAGAAAAATGGATCCGATCATATCAATGAACAGGAATAAAAAATAAAGTTCATACATCTCCGATGAGACAATAAACCGGTTAAATTCCTCGATACAAAGTCTAAAAGAGCAGTCGGTTACATTTTGGAAGAGAATATAAAGTTCTCATCACGTGAGTGAGTTCAAGATGTAATTAGCTCATATCTTACAGTAGCCTTATTTGTTTTCTGCAGTGAGAAACTATATTTATATAGTAAGCGGAGATGATTGGTTAAGCAAAAGTTGCGATGTGATTACTTGGTATAAAAATGCAGAGCGAAAACAACGTTTCTTATTGGCTCTTGTCACTACAGTTAAACATTTGGGTATATAAGGTTTCACGATATCTTTGAGGTCTCCGTGAACCGTTTACGCTTCATAAAATAAAACCCTTTTTTTGTCACTTGCAATTCGTTGTATACAAGTTTGACAGAACGTACTTGGAGGTTTCAGAACGCCACATAGTAAGTGCCGTATTAGTCCGTCAATAACGTTTTATCAAGAAATTAAGACAACTCTTCGGAAGCTCAATGTATCTTTTTTGGGAATTTCGGCTAACCTTGAGCATGCCACCCACCCGAGCAATCCATCTCCTAAGGGCATTTATCAATTTATCGACATCTTAATGTTCTCTTTGTTTGAAAAGTAGAATTAGAAAGTTTACAGAGCACCTATTACACTACGAAAGCCATTACAATATTGCGAAATCTTGAGCGGACAAATGGCTGTCGCCAGCACCTCCACAATGATTACTGAGTAACCCAAGGGAGAGATTTTACCCCTCCCAACAAAATAAACCTCTCATTTTTTAAAAACAAAAATTTCAAAAAATCGTTTTGAAAGGCGATGGAAAATTGAAAAAAGAAAGGACTTCACCTGATATGACGATAAGATGAAGCGAAGAAAGCTAGAACCAAACAAAACTCGGTTTACAAGGTTATTCAAGACCTCTTCATCGGGTGAGAAGTCAGTTATGATATTGAACTGATAGTCATTCAGTAATTTGTAACCAAAAAATATGATGAAAGTCTTATTTTTTGAATCTTTAAAGGGTTAAAATTAAGGAGAAACGGGGAAAAAAAGGCTGGTAATTGTTTCTTGATTTCTGATAACAAAAAATCTTTGAGGTAAAAAAGACAAAGTGTCTAGCAAGAGCGGAAAAAGATTTGAAAATTCAGTTTCAAGTTAAAAAATGAAAGTGAATCGCAAAAGATGTCAATGTTCAGTTGTTACGCTAGAACCTCGTAAGATGATCATTATCGCTGCGTCAACGGAGATAAAACACTGTAACGCATCTGCAAAGCCGAGTGGAGCACCCGCGAAGAGGAAGAGAGCAGAACATCTTCCATCTTGAGATCCTACGATAAAAAAAAAGTGGAAGCTTCAGACTTTGGAGGGACTAGTTTGAGGTATGTTTGGCACTGAAAAAAAAACTTGAAACCCACTACAGCCACTTTTGAATTGCAATTTCTACGGTTTGAGAAACGAAATTTCCGAAAAATTTCTTCATCTACAGTACCAATAATGGCGACAAAAATTATGACGACATTCTACACACTTACTAACACCGATTTTACTGTTTGCAATGTTTTTGCGGCAGGCCGTTAATAAACTTTTTGACATTTCGTTTCACAAGGCGTTACAGGGACAGTGCTTTTGAATTGCGCTTTTTACGGCGTGTGAAGCAAAATGTCCCAAAAGTTTCTTCGTTCACTGTACCAATAACAATAGAAAAAAATAATGGTGATATTCTACATGCTTACTAATAATTATTTAACTGTATGCAACTCTGCCACTTTTCTTTCGCTGCAGGACCTAAAAAAATCTTTGACATTTCGTTCCACACGCCGTGAAACGCGCAATTCAAAAGTAGCTTTACTGGCTCCTTAAACTCGCTGAAAGTCAGGTTTCAAATGCTTTATGTGGCAATAAAAAATAAGATTTTTCGAATGCATCCATTGTTTAGATTGTGAATCCAAAATTTGTTTTGTCATCGTAAAAATAGCTAATCTTGCCCAAAATATGCTGAATTTTTGCCCGATTAGAGGACCTTGTTGTTTTTCTAAGCTGAGTTCTTCGTTACTATTCTGATTGACAGGCCGCAGTTTTTTCTGCCAACAATTTTATTGATTTAATCACATTAAAGATGTTGTGTATGTCAAAAGCACATCCATTCTGGTACATTATCGGCTTATCGCACAATTTTGGGGCAACCATAAAATTTCAGCAATCAGGGCAGCGATTACAATCAACACGTGTTTGCGGGCAGAATTTAAAAAAGGGGTCAAATTTAGCAATCCAATCAAGAAAGTTTTAAAAAATAGGTCACGGTGATTCTGTAAGCTGTCAATACAAGAGACTCGTAAAACGTATTCCGATTACAAATGGTAATTGTTTGATAAATGAGGAATAAAGTAGTAGGTGAACGGACAAACCTGCTTTAGGATGAGATGGTATATGATTGTTTTTCTGCACTTTCTGTGCTAAAGTTATCTCCGCTGCAGCGGTCATAATGAAAAACTCTTTTTAATCAGCAGAAAATTGTAGATTATTTGCCTCAAAAACACGGAGAAGCTAACCGGGTGTTTAGTTGAACAAAAGTTCGACCATTTAGGGCATTCGTGGAGAAAATAGCTGGCTAACTACGGTAGCCCGTGAGTGGACAATTTTGTTTTTGTAACCGGCTGATTTCTGCCCTAAAATGATATTGCTCCTAATCTACGCCGCAGTTATTTGGTCTGCCATCTATTATACGGCCAGATATTTGAGAGAACTACCGCTGATTGATGGGGCATATAAAAAAGCCGTCCTAATCACTGGTTGCGACTCTGGATTTGGGAATGGCTTAGCCAAAAGATGTATGGAACATGGGATGACTGTCTTTGCTAGTTGCACCACTGATGAGGTATGCTCACGCGTCAAAAAAAATTAAGACAGCTAGAAAACGGTTAACTCTTTCAAAAGAAGACCAAGGTTTCAAAATTGGCACAATAGAGAATGTTGGAATCATGAGATTGTGACGGAAGCCCGAATTAAAAAAATTATTAAATTTCTTTTCAATTTATCATTTTCCAGGGCCGAAAACTGTTAACTGAAGAATGCCGTAACATGAAAGGCAAACTCCACGCTTTCCTTATGGATGTAACTAGCGATGCGGATGTTGAGAAGACTCGGCAATTTATTGAGGACACTGTAGGATCTGCTGGACTCCATGCTATTGTCAACAACGCTGGGATCGCTGGAGAATTCGTTTGGGATGAGTGGCAACCCGTGGAACACTACAGAAAACTGTTTGAAGTTGACACCTTGGGAGTAATCAGAGTCACTCATAGGTTTAGAAACATGCTAAAGAAGAGTCGGTAAGAATTTGGAACGCCTTTGAATAAACGCTAGTCCTTATTAAGTTGTGCCGTCAATTTTTACCTTATGCGACATTCTGATATACCTTTTCCCTTTTTCAGCGGACGAATTGTAAATGTGTCGAGCAGTTTTTCGGTCTGTGCCCCAGCCCAGATTGGACCCTATGCAGTCGCGAAATATGGTGTGGAAGCCTTTTCGGACACTATCAGGTAATTTTAAGTCAAAACTAAAAAGTTTTCCGATTCTTAGACGCGAATATGCAATGCATGGAATCTCTGTGCACATTGTTGAACCGGGATTCTTAAGAACGCCAATGAATGTAGTGGAAAACGGATTGAGAAATATTCAAAGAGCTTGGGACAGACAGCCGGAAGAAGTGAAGAGAGAATTTGGGGAAGAGTTCTTCAAACACAGTAAGTTCAAGGTGCTTTAGAAACCTTTTAGTTAACAGTGGACGTACAATAATCCAAACATGTTGTGTTGGTTAAAAATTGCCTAAAGCTACAGTAGCGCGAGGTTATTTTTTGTGGAACCACTTAACGCGAGATTTTAATACAGCAGCAACAAACGACTTACAGTAACTTCGCGGACACTTTTCAAGACTAAAAAAGCACCGTGACCATCGCGATTCCACGGTTGAGGGTGCCCGGAAACAGATACTTTCGCGATTTGTGGGTTAAAATGAGAATTCCTGTTTAACACAGCGTCTCTACAAGAATTCGCAACGCATTCCTTTCATTTATCGCTCACAGTAACCCAAAGTAATTCCATCCACAAAATCAATGCATTTTCAGCCCAAGACACAACCCGAATCCGTTATGGCTTCGGATCCGACCCTCGAATCGTCGTTGACGCCTATTTCCACGCTTTGACTGCCAAGCATCCCAGAACTCGTTATCGTCCGGGAATTGATGCTAAACTTTTCTACATTCCCTCAGCTCATCTACCTACTCTCATTCAAGATTGGTGGTTCCAAATGCATCCTGCTTACAGAGTGCTCACTCCCAAGGAATGCAAGGAAAAATACTCGGCATTTTAGGGACTTTTGCGATAATTTTTTGGAAGAAATAAAGGCATTTTATTGTTTAACAAAGAGAACAGATCAAACGCAAAAAAATGAGGGAATTTTTCAGCCCTTGGACGACGACATTTGCAAAGAGCTTTCAAGACATGTAAAAACAGTGATCAAAAAATTTTCAGCAACGGTTTCTCTAATGAGCAAGTTTAGTGAAGCGAAGTGAAAACAAAGTTGTAATAATTTTCAACGGGAAATTATAAGTCTGATGCAATACTTTTATTTTAATCTGTCCAATTTTACTGTGCAAAATAAGCTCGGTCGTTGTAAGAGTACAGATTACTGAAAAAGCTTTAAAACACTATCTATTTTTTATTTGGCAAACTAGTTGTATCACGGTTAACTCCATTAATGTCTCTCAGCCGGTTTCCAGCCTCCAAAAGTTTTCTCCAACACTTCTTGCATTCGTAACAGCAAATAATTGTTGCCTCTTGCGGTGACCAGCTGGACTCCAATGGGATATCCATTACCATCCAATCCCAAAGGTACTGTAGCCACCGGAACTCCCAAAACACTAAAGATTGCTGTCGAAAGCCAATCATTTTGTCGGATAATTAACTCGTTGTGGAAGAAGTGGGTCAACGGCAGACTTGGAGCTACCAAAATGACATCGTCTTTCAAGATATCATGCAGTTTCCGACGGTATTCGAGGAGTTCGTTGTGTATTCTGTCAAATGTTTTTTGGTCATTAGGAATGGTCAAGACTTTCTCGCCATAAACAGAACCAACCGACGATTTACTGAGCCCAAATAATAGCTTCAGTGTGCCGGTGAAGCCTTCAAAGTCGGCAGGATTCTGAAAGGTGAGAATTAAAGTTTATTCGTGAATAAGAACGACAAAGGAATTTTTTTGTCTGCTGATTTTCTATGGTCTGCCAAATTTGCTAACTATCACCGCTGTCTCTGAATACCGCAAGCTATAATAAAATTGTCTGAGATTTCTGCGCGACCCACATGGATCTTCTGAGAAAAATTTTTAATAACAGTTGTAGTCACCCATTAAAAAAATTTAGTAAAATATGTCTGTATTCCTCACCGACACAATTAAAAATATAATATTTCCCCAATCGTCGAAACTTACCGGATTGACCGTTCCTTTGAAAGCCGGCCTCGACGGGTCCCGTACTTCATTCACATACCATTCCAAGATCTTCTCAATAGTCGGCAATTCAAAATTTTCATCTTTTACTCCAAATTGACCTGCTAGAGCATTTGCGACTCTTGGGACTGCATTTTTGACATCATCAGCCAATGGATGAATCAGTCCAACCGGGGGAATATACTGTAGAATTTTGGTGGGCTTGAAAGACTCAAAGTTTGAAGGAATTGGAGTGGCTGACAAGACCTGAAACAAAACCTCAATGAAGTTAATAAGACGTCTCACACTGTATAGAACAGTCAAGTCCTCGGCATATCTGGCCAGCGGCCCAATTGAAGCCATAATTTTCATTTCGTCGGTTGACACTGGTGGATAATGCCCTTCAATGGGAATGTCATTCACCGGTTTCAACCCAAAAATTCCATTGAACAAAGCCGGAATTCGAATAGATCCGGCCAAATCCGATCCAATCCCAATCACCGATCCTTCGGCGGAAATTAAAGATCCTTCGCCGCCAGAAGATCCCCCACTGGTTGTCCTGGTGTCATAGGGAGAAGAAGTAGTGCCATGGATTTTATTGGAAGACTCAATCCACAAACATCCGTCGGGAACATTGGTGTAGCAATGAGGAATTCCACCAGCCGATCGGATTCTGGAAATTGAGTAAATCAAAACTGGAATCACAAAGTCCTTTACAAGATATGTATCTTTAACAACAAAATTGAGAATTAAGTAGAGAACCGACCTCTCCACCGCCGGGGCATCTTCGTCGCACAATGTAATGTCCCGTCTATGAGGTAATCCAGAGATATTTCGATGGCCCTTGACTTGAAAGGCCGACTTGATAGAAACAGGTATCCCAAGGAGTGGCTTGTTTGAGGCGAGCTGAAAATAAAAGCAGAAAAGTCATCTTGGTAGCCTCAAAATAGCAATTTCTCAACTAAAGGCTGTTCAATTGGACTACTCTCTGAACCGCTTACATTTTTGTATTCCTCGGAGTTTTTGTTCAAATTTTTGATGTAATCGTCAACTTTCTTCGCTGCTTCCAACGCTTCCCCTTCGAAGACTTCGGTGACCGCGTTGATATACAAATTGACATGTTTTAACCGTTGGTAATAGGCTGTGACCAGTTCGGATGATGACAATTTCCCTTCTCGAATCTCTTTGGCCGCTTGTTTGACTGACAATTTCGTTAAGGGGTCATTGCTTTTCGGAACTACGGAACGTTCCTCGTATTCAGCGTATCTTCTATACAATGCACCAAGGCCGCGTTGAACAAATCTGGCCATCGGCAGAAAAGATTGTGAGTTTTGGCAGCTCTAAAAAAATGACATTACATTAAAACTACAGTAAGTACATGTTCAAGGTATATTGGGCCCTTTTTTTACTTACCAAAAGTGCTTTCTATGGTGATACGGTAATTTGTTGAAAAATAAAAAAACGACAATGACAATGATCAACCGTAAAAATGATTTATAAATCTTTCAGATGAGTTTTTGAGAATTTTACTTTGAATGAACTTGAAAAAGGGCCCGTATTTTTGATGACATATAAAATTTTTGACCCAAGCCTAACCATACCTTTATTATGAGCCATAGACTTACTTTTCCTTTAAGTTTAGACCAAACTTTTAAATAGTGACCCCGTTAGTTTGTAATGATATGTAAAAAGCAAGAGGTTTTTAAAGGCTTATTTCTTGACAACGTTTGTAATCAGGGATTAGTGTGTTTTTGATTGATGAGTGAGGTTGACAAGTCATGTTGCTCAAAAGTTGTATTGTTTATCTTGTTTGGGGGTTAATCAATTTTTTCTTGGCTTTCATTTTTTTCTAATGCAAAATTTGGCGACAAAAGAAAAATTTTAAAAAAAATTGAACAAAAAAAAATTTAACTGAAGCTAAAACTTCACTTTTATCAGCTCCTATGTATTATAAATTTTGATGTACGACAAAATTTAACTAAAACCTTTTTACGACCATTTTCAAAAATCGAAATTTACATCTCTTCCGGGTTCATTTTCTACATACGCTGTCTCTGTTTTATGGATTACTTTTTTTCTATTGTTTGGCGGCTGATAATTTTTTCATCATATTAATTCGCATTGTCGTTTCAAACTTTTAAAACATAAAAGTCCAATTTTAAAAGGACAAAAGCACTTCCTTATTAATACTGAAACGTCCAAAAAAGATAATTACTTCCTGGTTCCTAGTCAAAAAAAATTATTTTAATCATTTTAATGTGTTATGAGCAATGTTTTTTAGACCAAAAGTCTCTGTGGTTGGGACTTTTTGATGATTCAAATTTTTTTTACTTAAGAAATTTTTTTATTTTAAAACATTTTAATTCCAAAGACTTAAAATATACTAGTCAATCTATTTATTGAGTTCAAGCATGTACACATTTACAAAATGGTAAGGACTTTTTAAAATTATTTACACTTTTCTTGGAGGCTTCCATCCACCAAATTTCTTCTCCAGAACTCGTTGTAGTCTCATTGACAAATAATTACTTCCTCTGACAGTAATCAGCTGAACAGTGATCGGATATCTCTCATTATCCAATCCAATTGAGACTACAGCAGCTGGAAGAGCCATTGTGTTCCAGAGGGCTGTGTAATAGTAGTCATACAAAGTAAATAAAAGCTCGTTATGGAAGTAATGAGTCTTGGGGAGAGATGGAGACACAATTGCAACATTATCTTTGAGGAGTTCGTTGAGACTTTGTCGGTACTCTAGGAGCTCTACGTGAAGGCACCGATAAACTTTTGGAGGACGAAATTCTCCAAAGATATTGGTGATAAGAGTTACCCCAGCGGAGGCCTTGCTGATCCCAAGGAAAGCCTTGAGGCGCTCAAGGCCGAAAGTTGAGTCATCGGCGTTCTGAAGGAATACTTTGGAAATAATTTTAGGTTTTAAGAAAAATTCTGTAACGCTTTAACGAAAAACCAAAATTTGACGGTCTTTTTGATGGTCAACACATTCATAGCCAAAAATTCTATTTTGCGTTCCGCAGCCGCAGCTGAGACGCTCAACAATCTTAGCTGACGAGATTCTATGAAGAGCTCAGAATTATATCAAAAAATGAAACCAAAACTTCTTCTCAATTCTTATCAAAATTTACGGATAATACTCGAATCTTTTCCCTTGAAAAATATCTTTTATGCCTACGCATTACTTACAGCCAAACTTTTAACTTTTTATCAACTTACGGAAACAACAGCACCAGCCATAATCTCTTGGGATTTTAGTCGCGGAAAGGACCTGGAAAGGCGATTGGAAAATACTTTAAGTCTTTATAATGAAGTATAATCTCGTTTAAGGTAGCTTACACTATAAAAAGTCACGATATCCTCGGCATATCCGGCCAGAGGGCCAATCACGGCCATTTGTCGCAATTCATCGCCAGCACAATCGGGCCAATGACCTTCCATGGGAATGTCATTAACCGGTTTCAATCCAAACACCCCATTCAGAATGCACGGAATCCTCACAGATCCAGCCAAATCGGAGTCAATTCCAAAAAAGAGCCTTCGGATGAAATGACGGAAATGAAATGACGCCAGAAGATCCACCACAAGTTGTTCTGGTGTCATAGGGGGAAGAAGTGGTGCCATAAGTTTTGTTGGAACTTTTGATCCATAGGCCTGTCGGGAACATTACTGTAACAATGGGGAATAGCACCGGCTGCACGGATTCTGCAAAGAAAATGAGTATGGATAAGGCGATGACAAAAGTTTTTAAATGATCTCGAGCTTACCGTTGAACAGTGATGGCATCTTCGGTACACAATGAAATATCTCGCCTAAAGAAAGCGCCAGAGACATTTCTGTGGCCTTTCACCTCAAATGCGCACTTGATCGAGATTGGGATTCCAAGCAGCGGCTTCTTATCGGCTAGCTGAAAATTCAGAACCATAAATTAAGTTGTTGACGAATAAACCAACAAAACTGCTTACGGTTTTATACTCCAACGAGTTCTTGTCAATATTCTTGATGTACTCGTCGACTTTTTTTGCCTCTTCCTATGCCTCCACATCAAAAGTCTCAACGACAGCGTTGACATACAAGTTCACATGCTTGATTCTGTCCAAGTAACATTCGGCCAATTCATACGATGACAATTCGCCCTCACGGATTCTTCTAGCCGCTTCTGTTGCCGAGACTTTGGTTAAAGCATTAGTGCTTTCATGAGCGACAGTCTTTTCCTCGAGCTTGGCATAAAGCCGATATAAGGCCGAGCCGTAGTTTCGAGCCATCGTCTCCATTTTTCAAGTTCTAAAATCAAAATTTTAAATATCAATTATGCAAAACTGTATAGCAAATAATGCCAAATTTTCAAGAATTATGCGCAGCAAAGAGTCCAAGAAATGATGATACACGAAGGACAATGACGGAGCCTTATTTATTCCGACTTTTGAATGAGCGCTGATCAAAATACCCTCCAAATGTTTTGCAGAAATGCTGAAATGCTGAATAATGCCCAATAAAGGGAGCAAAAACATAAGTGAAACAATCTTTCTGCAAAATCTTCCATAAAAGGCCCTAGAGAAATCTTGGAGACCTTTCATCCATTATATCATAACATTGACCCCTTTTAGTCACCTTTTTTTTTACATTTGTTGGTTCAATAAGTTCAAAAATGATTTTGTTGTACTGTTTTGGTAACAATTGTGAATTTCAATTAAAAAAATTATTAAAAGCGTTTATTCTCAGGGTCTAAATTTCTGTTCCTTTGTTATTCTTTCAGCAGAACATTTATTCTTGCACCACATTTATGATCGAAACGTATGGTCGTGGTGACAGTTGTCAAAAAATCATATAATTTATATTTTGAACGACGTTTTCATGGTAAAAACATGACATGTCAAAAAAACAATGGTCTAATTTGAACTTTCGGCTTTAAAAAAAAGTTAAGGAGGCGTCTCTACATCTCAACCAATCAAGTTTTCTCAAGTAACGCAACTTTCTTTGCACCAAATGCAACTCAAACCTTCTCTTGCAAACAAGCCAACCTGCTACAGATATCAAGCAATTTTTAAAATCAAAGGTCATAGTATTATAACATATCAAAGTTTTATTACTCTATGACAGTAATGTGGTCTCCCCAACCACCCATACATTTGAGTGATGATTGGAAAACTGTAGTAAACTGCATTTCTTTGTCGCTTTTATCTGCCTTCAACGTCTGCTCGGACACACGTTCCCTCGGTGTAAACAATGTAGAAAAAGGAATATCATTATTTATGAAGTCGCTCGTCCCATTAATCAAAGTTTTTATGAACTTTGCGGAAAGACAGGTTGGAGATTATAATTTACATGATAAGAGAAACGTCTGTAATGGTGAATATATTGGAGAAAAGGAAGAAGTTTGTTGCGTTTTCGATTAGAAACTCATAAACAGTCCTCATGTGATTTATGAATAAATTGATTAGAAGTCCAAAGAAAAAAGAAATCATGTTTTATGCATAAAAGTTTAGTAAAAATTCGATTTGAATAATGTTCAAACCTCCAAGACTAAACATTTTGCATGTATGTCATTATCTTCCCCATTGTTTCTACATCATGTCAGAGAAAGATTGATAAACATTGACAAATAGCTATAGCAAGCTCCTCGGCGGTCTCCACCCTCCAGTCTTTCTCTCCAACATTTCCTGCATCCGAATCAGCAAATAATTATTTCCTCTAGCGCTAGCGATTTGGGCTCCAGCTGGATAACCATCGCGATCTAAACCCAGTGGGACCGTTGCCACAGGCAACGCCAATCCATTGAAAATGGCGGTTTGGAACCAGTCAGTTCTCGCGATCAATAACTCATTGTGGAAGTAATGCGTTTTTGGTAAACTTGGAGCGACAAGAACAACATTGTCTCTGAGCAGTTCGTTGAGGGTTTGTCGATAATCATGAAGCTCGCGATGGAGTTGATCGTATTTCTCTGGCGTTTTCTCTTCAGCAAAAGTATGGACAAATTCAGCGGAGCCGGGGTTGACTTTATTGAGTCCAAGATACGACCGGATCTTTTCAAGGAGCAGATTGGAGGCGATGGCGTCCTGTTTAAAGCGTGTTAAAAGCAATAGAGAGCTTACAGGATAAACATATTTGGTCATTGATTCGTCTCCAGGCGGAGAGGCTTCATTAATATACCATTTGATAATTCTTTCCAATGGAGCTAATTTATATTCCTCAAGTGGAATTCTAAAATGTTCAGAGAGCAATCTGGCGGTGGTCAAGGCAGCACGCCGAACGTCTTCAGTCAGTGGAGTAAGTCGATCAGAAGTTGGCAATGTCAGAAGGACTCTTGTCGGTTTTAAAGTCAAGTAATCGCGCGGGATTGGAGTTTGTGAGAGAATCTAAAATTTAGCCCTAAGCATCACAAATATACATTTTCTTTCTTACACTATAAAACAAAGCCATGTCCTCAGCATATCTTGCCAGAATCCCAATTCCATTCAGCAATCTTATAGGGTCACCTCTAGGATCTGGGTAATGCCCTTCGAACGGAATGTCATTTACGGGTTTTAAGCCGTAGATTCCATTAAGCAACGCGGGAATTCGAACGGATCCACCTAAATCCGACCCAATCCCGAGTAATGAACCTTCGGCCGCGATTAAAGCCCCTTCTCCGCCAGACGATCCTCCGGAACTTGTTCTGGTGTCATAGGGAGAAGAGGTCTTTCCATATACCGGATTAGAACTTTCCACCCATAAACAAGCGTCTGGGACGTTAGTGTAGACAAAGGGGATTCCACCGGCGTCTCGGATTCTACAATACGGTCAAAATTTCCTCATCTAACAAGTCCAAACAAGCTCAACGATTTTGCTGAACATCCAGATAGTAACTTGCCTTCTCACCACCTCAGCATCCTCAGTAGCCCGTGGAATATTGCGTCGACGGCTCAACCCTGCGATATTTCGTTTTCCTTTGACATCAAAGCAGTGTTTGATTGAAATGGGGACTCCTAATAAAGGCTTCTTCACTTCCAACTGCAATAATAAAACTTTTGAGGGTACATAGAGTTGCCTTACGCTTTTATATTCCTCCGACTTTTTATCCAACGTCCCCAAATATCTGTCCACATTTCGCGCCTCTTCCAACGCTTCAACATCAAAGGTTTCAGACATAGCGTTGATGTATAAATTGACCTCTTTGGTTCGCTTTAAATAAACGTTCACAAGCTCAAATGAAGACAGTTTTCCTTCTCGGATCTTCTTTGCAGCTTCAGTCGCAGGTATCCGCGTCAATGGATCAGTACTTTCCGGAGCCGTCGTCCTCTCTTCCAACTGAGCATACATACGATACAAAGCGCCACCGTAGGTTTGCAAAAGATTTGGCATATTAGAAAAAGTTGTAGTTAATCAATGTTTGATGCGAAAACAATATAAGAACTGCTTATATATAGTAAAAACTGACCATGTGACAGGAAGAGCAACTGAACTTTCTGGGAAACCTGTGTTTATTGTCATACTAATCAACAAAACGCCCTTTTATCATTTGTTTACAGTGTTTTTATTTTTCTTTGTTAATAAATTTATGAGTTCGAATGCAGTAATATACGTATATCATGTTGTTAGTCACAAAAAATCGTTTCTTTCGCTGAGAATTGCCAGAACTTCATCAAAAATGATTTCAAAAAAATCTAATCTGCTTGTTTATTTTCTGCAACTACTATATGGGTAATCATCAAGTATATGGAATAAGATTTTCATTTTAGAAGTTGCGGTTCTTTCCTCCATATCCGCCAAAGTTTTCTTCAAGAACTTCCAACATACGAATCAGCAAATATTCATTTCCTCTGGCACTGGCCAAGAATACATACTTCAGATTTCCCTCATCATCTCTTCCAGAAGGAATGGCGACAATCGGAATGTTAAACAACTCAAACATGACATCATACATGTTGACATCAATATTGGAGAACTGTCTGTTCTTTAGGATAAAATTGGGGTCCAACAGAATCACATTATCCTTCAAATTGTCCATCAAATTACGACGGTAATCGGCAAGCTCTTCGGTGAGACTGAAGTTATATCTTCCGCCGAAGGAGAACTGGTTGTGTCTCCCACCAAAGTTGTCAGAATTATGTTGAACTCGGTTTTGGATGTGAAGATTGCCTCCGGTTTCGTTAAAGAGCTCCACAATCTTATCCATGGGAGCCAGTTTGAGATTTTCGCGGGTGACATTGTAGCGGTTAGAAAGGAAGTTGGCCATAGTAACGACGACGTCATCTTCTCTCAAGTTAATTCCTGAATCATCAGAAGCGGCAACAATGACTCGGGATGGCTTCAAAATGACAAAGTCTCGAGGAATTGGAGTCGCCGAACCAACCTAAAACACAAATTCAATATCCGAAGAAACGACTGGTAAACCGAAGCCACTTACACTGTAAAAAGTAACCAAATCCTCGGTTCTTCTGGCAGTGACAAACAAACGCAGATTCTCCTCTGCAAATTGCCGATTTTTGATAACAAAAAAGTTCATCAATTTCGGTCCGTGCGATTCCTCATCCTCTGGAATCAGGGTCTCAGTAATGGTGATTGCACGGTCCTGCTTGATTAGAATTCCATTGGAAAATCTAAGGGGTTTGATCAACGGGAAGGTGACGCTTTCAGAACCGAGGCTGAAACGCTTTCCCCATGGGTTATTGAAGTCACCACCTTCGCGGATCAAAGGAATGGCACCGGCAGAGCGGAGACTGAAAAGAATTGCTTGAACCTGTAACAAAATATACAATTTTGACAAATGAACTGTTAAGAAATAAGCTCTTACCGATGCAAGATCACACCACCGTTCGACATGTTGAACAAAACAGGGACGTTCAACAAGGGTTGGACCGACATCTGAAAGTAATCAGTACAAAAAGTGTATCTTGTCCGTGTGGGGTTGAATTTTTTATTTCGGATCAGCTGTCATCTTCTGCTACCATTTACTCACATTCTTATGCCATCCAGACTCCTCCAAGATCACTTCCTCTTTATCAAGTTTCTCCTCTTCTAACAACCTATCCTTATGAGCCATCAGTCTCTCATTTCTAGCAACTACAACCTTCGGCCCATCTTCCTCCTTCAACCTTCTCCAATCAGTGGGCTTGTAGAGCTCTTCAAAGACATCTCTGGTGAAAGTGCCATACCTTCCACCGTAATTCATCTGGAGACCGGGGCCAAAGGCTTCGACAAGAATGGACATGATTACTTGTAATGCTTGTAAGTTGCAAGATGACAGCAACCCAGACAAACGCTCCTTTTATACCATCGAAGAAGCCGTGATGAGCACAACCAACACATTAATTGCTCCCATTTCTGATGCAATTTTAGCAATATACTCTGCTTTCATTGCTGTGTCAGCTTTGATAATCAAATTCAAAATGCAATTTGTATCAACATTACGTGTAAAATAGAGAAAACAACAAGAATATTGTTTTGAAGCTCTTGCAGAGAAGAGTATCTTCAATGTAAATACAAGTGTAACAGTGATAATCCTTCTCCGAAAATAAATTTTCCGAGATAAGAGCGAACAAAACAAAAAACAACTTTTCCCTACAACTTTGTTCGCGCTATCCAAACATCTAATTCCAAAAATACCTAAAAACCCCAGAACAATAATCTTACAATTGGTCTACCTTCTGTGAAGGTCTTTGATTCTCCAAGGAAAAGGCTCGAATTCTGCAACGAGACATGAAACATCGCATGTTGCACAACCACCTTGAGTAAAATAGAGTTCGAAAAATAATATAACGTCAAAAATTCGACTTAAAATTTTCTCAAGAAAGCGTCAAAAATTTAGTTACAATTGGAAATGTTCTCAGAAAATAACAAAACAGTCGCATCTTGTAAACAAATCAAAGACGTCAAACCACTAAGGAGAATTGCGCCTTATTTCCAACAAGTTTGTTACCTAAAATCAAAAAAAACGTGTTGCACTCACCTATTTCAACATGGTGCTCAGAAAGTGTCCTCGACCATGCAAATTCTTGATGAGGACATAGGTTTCATCAACGAAACACTTCAAAAGCTGTCAGTTGATGATTAAGTGGTGGTGAAAGATGCGTTCGCTGATCTCGCCGCTGGTCCGTGCCTTGTCTTCCGAGGTCAACGTTGGTGCTTTGAAGGGAAAAGGAGCTGGTAAGTGAGGAAAACCGGGAGTTCTTGACATTCCAGGTGACGGAAACCTTCTGAGAAATTTTGATGTCATTTTTTTGGCGGATCTCCGACAAAAAAGTAGAGAGATTTTGTTTTTACACTCCGTTCAATTTTGTGACACTTCGCAAAAATAAATAGAACCTTGGCAAGTTTACGCAATAATTTATTCAACTTGTATTGTAGGTTTTACTTGGTCCATTTGATCTTTTTGAAGGAAAGAGAGGGCTTTGAATTGTTTAAAATTGACATTTGGTATTTTTAGATTTATTTTAGCCTAAATTAATATAAAAATTGTTTTTATTTTCTCGAAATCAGGTTCTTACTATATTATAACTCTATTGATTTTAGGGCAAGAGCGTACTACGATCGTGCAGAATCTTCCCACCGCGATCTATCGAGTCTTCGCGGAGCTTGAGAAAAGGATAAGTACACCTCCAAGCCAAGATCCGCTGACCCGTCTAACCGCCAATGAAGCAGCCAGACAGATACGCGAAGGGAAGCTGACCTCCTACGAGTATGTGAAAGCATACATTGAGAGAATCCGCGATGCCAATCGTTACATCAACGCCGTCTCCGAACTCTACGAATACGAAGCGTTGACGCAAGCAAAGGAGGTGGACAAATATTTGAAGGAATTGGACAGAAGCTCGGAGGCTTTTAAAAACTTGGCTGTGGACAAACCTCTGCTTGGAATCCCGGTTTCGGTCAAGCATTCGTTCGATGTGAAAGGATGGAGAAATATCTGCGGATTGCCTCATTTCAGAAAGAATCCACCTGCTTCTGAGGATGCTGGAGTCATCAAAAAGTAGGTTTACGTGGGATTGAAAGAGGTCTTAGCAAGTCTATGCGGGATTGAAAGAGGGTTTTATTATGTTGTTTTTGATTTTTTTGGCAATTTTTTATGAAGTGTAATGTAAGTTTTTTTTCAATTTTATGTGTAGTACGATATTATATTTATACTTTTTTGTTTTATGTACAGTTTTCTTAAAGTCTATTAGAGTGCTCTATTGCAACTTAAAATTGAAAATTTTGTCTCTAAAATAATATTTTAGGTAATAAATGGTGTCATTGGTTTATTTTGCTTTACGCTTGGTTTTCATCTCTCTCTAGTATAATATGTTTTTTCTTATTTGCAGAGTCCGTGAAGCCGGTGGAATCCCATTTTGCTACACAAATGTCCCAGAAGCCTGTTTTTGGGCTGAGACTTCCAATAAAGTCTATGGGACTACGTCTTCTCCTTATGATGACAGAACAACTCCCGGCGGATCATCTGGTGGAGAAGGTGCTTTGTTGGCAGCTGAAGGCTCAATCCTTGGAATTGGCTCGGATTTTGGTGGATCGTTGCGAAATCCCGCCTTTATGAATGGAATCTTCTCGTTCAAGCCGGTGGGAACCGACATTCCAATTGAAGGCCATTTCCCTTACAATGACAGTGAGGAATTTAAAACTGTCGCGGTTGCTGGCCCCATGACAAGATACGCCAAGGATATGGCTTTGATGTTCAGTGTAAGTGTTTTTGAGATAACTTTTGTTGTGTGTTTAGGTAAAATTTGAGTTGTCCATATGTCAAGTGTAATAAAAAGTTCTAATTTTAGGCATTGTCCGGCAAGAAGATTCCCGACAATTACGCCAGTTTGAAGCCAACCAAGGTTCTGCATACACTCGATTCTTCTAATGGAGCTACTCCATTAAGTCCAATCGTCAAAGACGCTGTTCATACTGTAGCCAACGCCCTGTCTGAAGGATTCTCCATCAAAAATGAGGCATTTGAACTCCAACCATTTGAACGAATGGTAGATTGTTTGGTCAATGAACTGGTCCACCCTTACCCACATGATGGCGGGCTGATCAAAACGGCTTTCCCTGTAGGTTATGGAGTTTTGAAGAGATATTTCATCTAGTGTAATATAAAAACAAAATTTTTTGTAATTGAACTGATTTTTATCTTATTTAAGGACGGAGACAAGTCCAACTTTCTCTCGGAGATGTTGAAATGCATGATGGGCTTTGGCAAGATCAATCCCGGCACCACTTTGGCCATCAAGACCTTCAGCGAGCCCAAATCCGACGCTGAACATCATCGAATGCACGATGAATTGCTCGGATATCGCAAATGGATCGAAACGGAATTGAAGGATAATGTGGTCCTGGTGGCTCCCCCTCTCCCACGAAACCATTACCTCCATCATGAACATAAGGTTAGTGGGTATTCGGATTGGCATTCCACGGCTATTTTCAATGGCTTGGCTGTCCCAGTGGCTTGTGCTCCAATTGGATTGGACTCGAATGGATATCCAATGAGTGTGCAGTTGGTCAGTGCCAGAGGGAATGAATTCTTGTTGATCAGAATGCAGGAGTTTTTGGAAAAGAAGTTTGGGGGATGGAAACCCCCGAGAACGTTTGAATAGGATTTGAATGGAGAAGAGTTTTTGATGATTATTGTGATTGAACTTTACTCTTAAAGAGCAATAAATATATGTATCTTGAAGTGAAAAGGATGTTATGGGATATTTGGGCCGCTGATTGGCCGAAACGTCGCCCAAATGGTTTTAAAATACGTGAATCTTGGGTGATAACCTTGACTCGATCAGCAATCTTGTGTTCCGTCTAAAGCTCGTCTTATATGCGCAAAATATTATGCAACGGCAGAAATTTTGTAAGAACTAATGGAATAAAAGCAGATAAGAAATCAGCAGAACACCAGATTCTCTGCATTGGGAATGGTTGCAGAAATGGAAAGAAGAGCTCACAAATGGTTTCGTCGATGATGAAGATGGGTTCTTTGGTTGTTTTATAGTGGTTTAGAGACCATCTTTTGGAATTTTAAAAGTGATTTTAGCTAATTATTTGTATTTTACCGCGATTTGGTCTAATTTGGACTCTTTATTGATGAAAACGCTATCTTATTGCTTATTTTTCAGCTCTTGACTTTATATCTGACTATGTCCAGCGCTCTTCACTATACCCTTAATGGCCAAAAAAGGAGACATGAAGAAGAGCCTACGGAAGTCTTGGAGAAGATGATTAAATTGGAGATTGATGAATTTGAAGTCGTCCCAGAGCCAGATTTTGATCAAATCTTTGGAATTATTATGAACTATGAGGATACCGATGATTGTGGAGAAGGTGAAAACGAAGAAGACGAAGAGATTGATCCCTTGGTAAGTATTTTGCATATACTTTTTTTGAAATCAGACTACTTCTGCTATTATATGTATGACCTTGATGACGTATTTTGAAAATTTCCAAAATATTCAAACATTATTTTAAATTTTATTTCTTCAGGTCCCTGTGGAGTCTCATGAAGAACTGGTCGATGTCTACAATTATTATTACGACGATGAAGAATACGATGACTTCATCAAAACAGAAGTTGATGAAGACGAAGAAGTCGATGTTGTCAACTAATAATCGTACATTCGAATAATATAATAATAGTTTTGATAATTAATATTCGGTTTTTAATATCGTATTTTAATTTTTGTTTCGATAAATATAATATTTAAAGGTTATTTAAGATGCTTTATGTATAATATGTAAATAGAGATTGGAATTGAGTAAGAAATATTTTTTTTGATTGGAATTTGAGTAAGAAATATTCTTTTTTGAGTTTTAAGAGTTTTGGATTAACCACAAAAATTTTTAGTGATGCAAGCATGTTCTTTATAGTTTACGCATACTAAATGAAAAAATTAAAGTCCGCTAATCAAGTCAATTCAAAAAACAGTTTATAAGCAATACAGCAGTGCTTAACATCTTTATTTTGATCCAGCTGGTCTCCATCCTCCAAACTTTTTCTCCAAAATTTCCTGTAATCTGATCAGCAAATAGTCATTTCCTCTCGCCGCCACAATTTGAACTGATATGGGATATCCCTCATTATCGAATCCAATAGGCGCCGTCGCTACTGATAAGGCTAGGCCATTAAAAATACATGTGGTGTACAACTCATTCTGAGTGATAACTTGTTCTCCATGGAAGTAATGGGTCTTTGGATTTCCCGGAACAATGATTACCGCATCATTCTTTAGGAAAATGTTAATTTTCTCTCTGTAATTCAAAAGTTCTTGATGGAGTCGCTTCTTTTCGGCCGGAGAATTAGCGACACTAAACCAATGGAGAAGTTCCGCGGATCCAGGGTTAATTTTACTGAGGCCAAGATAACTTTTTATCCGATTTTGGAGCATATCCGACATGGTGGAGTTCTAAAATTATATTCTTGAGGGCAACAACAATTTCCGGTATTAATAAAAGTTTTAAAATACGAATTAAATTTCCTAAAAAGTACGATTACTCACAGGAAAGCCAATTTGAATCATGGAATTATCACCTTCATTAGCTCCAACGTTCAAATACCATTTGAGCAGTTTCTCCAGGGCCTCAAATTCAAACTCTTCAGTACGGACACTGAAATAATCAGCAAAGAATTTAGCAATCGTTGGGACAGCATTTTTCATGTCATCGCTGATTCGAAGGGTCTTTCCAGTTGGAACTGCGGTCAAAACTTTGGAGAGCTTCAGTTCGAAGTAATTTCTTGGGATGGGAACGTGGGAGAGGACCTGCGAAACTGCAATAGTAACCATTCAACTTACGCTATAAAAAAGCGCCATATCTTCGGCATATCTTGTAAATGGTCCAACCCCAGAAATCAGTTTCAAATCGTCATCATCAGGACATTGGGGACAATGTCCCTCAAATGGAATCGAATTAACTGGCTTCAATCCAAAGATCCCATTCAACATCGCTGGCTGTCTCACGGACCCTCCAAAGTCCGATCCAACACCGAGCAAAGATCCCTCGGCAGATATAATTGAACCTTCTCCTCCAGAAGATCCTCCACATGTGGTTCTTGTGTCGTATGGAGAAGATGAAGTCCCATTAATTTTATTTGTAGATTCGATCCAAAAACAGGCGGCTGGAACATTTGTGTAACAGTGAGGAATTCCACCGGCTTCTCGGATTCTAAAAAACAAAAATAGTGTTTTATCGAGTTTTTTATCAGATTTATTTACCTCTGAACAACAGGAGCGTCTTCAGTTGCCAGAGGAATATCTCGTCGATGGCATAAGCCAGAAATATTTCGATGACCTTTCACTTGAAATGCGCATTTTATAGAGACGGGGACACCAAGAAGAGGCTTCGTTTCGGCTAGCTGAAAGATGAGAAAACTATTGTAAAATATGGTAGAACCAAGCACATTTTCTGCATATTTTATTCGAACTACGTACCATTACCTTTGACTGAATGAATTCAGCAACAGGTATTTAAAACGTATTTTACAAACAAAATATTTTTAATTTTATTCATTTGACTAACATTTCTAAACTCTTCCGACTCCTTGTCCATTTGTTTCAAATACTCATCAACTCTTTTCGCCTCTTCTAAGGCTTCCACATCAAAGGTCTCGGTCACCGCATTGACATACAAATTGACATGTTTAATCCGATCCAAATACGTTTTTATCAGCTGATACGATGATAACGTCCCTTCCCGGATTTGCTTAGCCGCTTCGGTCGCTGAAATTCTTGTCAGCGGATCTGTACTTTCCGGGACAACAACCCGCTCCTCGAGCTGGCAATACATCCGATAGAAGGCGGCGGCATAGGTTTGGAGAGTGGTTGTCATCGCTGAAAACGCTTTGTAAAGATTTAGAGTTGACTCGACTTTAAAGGACAGATATTTTTTATTTTTCATGCAACAAAAGGTCAACACAAAAATTGCAACAAAGCACTGGGTAATGTATAATATAATACAAAGCACTTTTGAAAAGTCCAGATACAATTCCAATTTCTTCCTTATTTGATCATCAACAAGTAATGTCTCATTCTTCTTTCCTTCTTATCGGCTCGAGGCGTTATTAGAATGTGATTGACAGGTTATAAAATGTTTTGGCGATAGACTCACAAGACAAGATTCTGACCGGAAATTAGCATCTTCCCTTCGTTAAACCTGTCACAAATGTTGTTGTTTGAACTTTTCGTTTTTTGAATTCAGTAAAACATTTTTTAAGACAGGACAAGCTAAAGTCACGAGTTAAGCCATGGATAAGCCGGATGGCTCTTCTTTTTTGTTGTGGCAATGCATTGAATTTTCATTGTACATAGATTCTTATGAATACGAAATAAAATAAATAAATATTTAAAGCATTTGTAAAATCTCCTAATTAATTTTCACATTTACGTCCTGTACACGACGATTCGATCATTCAGATTTTGCAAATTTCGATAGTTTCCAGGGATAAATGGCCTGCCATCTTTACCTTCGACCTTTCTCAGGAGATCTAGCTGAAATACCGAAAAGACCTTGCTACGATTATCTTATGTATATGCTACCTGGTTGCTGGAAATATTGACTGGTTCTTTCATTACCGTCCAAATTACTCCTTCAGTGCATTGTGGAGTGGTTAATGAGCCGGTATATCGATAAAAATGGCTTAGATCCGTTGGCAGCAAACTGGATGGCTTAAAATTCCTAATTGATGTGAATTTGCCTAAAGACGAATTGTTATGACCTTCGTTTGACTGATTTTACCTTTTTTGACGATCTGAGAAAGCCCATTCTCAATTGGCGATAACATTCCGTGCGATGAGTTCGTTGCGAAAAAGATAGAGAGAACGTGAACATCCGTGTTACCATTCTTTTGGAGTTTGTAAAACTTGGAAAAGACATAATGCATCTGAAGAAAAGATGGTTTATAACCTAATATATATATATATATATATATACATGTATATATACGCATAACAGGTCCTAAAGCCCAATAAATGTCTTACTTCAGCCGCGTACTTTACTCCATTCACACTATGCTCACTTCCATGTGATGTGTTTTGTCCCCAATGAAAATGAATGTTTAATAAATAATACGTTCCGGTCAAGTTCCCTCCAGAGATCGCTGGCCGATTTTTCCAATTATTGAATCCCCGTAACTCAACTAAAAATGTTTTTTTGTCATATAAGTAATATTATTATACCTGTCCATCCGTTGTTGTAAAAAATCAACCACTCAGACTTGTCAAAATTTACGAATTCAAGGGGCTCGAGAAATTTGAAAGCCGTTGACTCATTTGCCAAGTTAATTGGTGACTGCGATCGTCCTGTTTGACAGAGCCCAGGCCAATGGCTTTGATCGTAATTTGAAACTGAAAAAAAACTAAACTTGCAAAGGAAATAACAAGAGAATCTGGCTAATGATTTTAACAAAAAATCACAAAAGAAAACAAATTTTACAACTTTCAACCCAAAAACATGCTTTTCCTACAAAGCGAGGACTAGAGATGTTAAATGGATTTCCGAAAATGCCTCAATGTTATCATTACTCACCTTCTTCATTCTTTTCCCATTCATTTATCAGAAACAAAAGTGCAAGAACACCAAGGAAAAGAAAGAATATTCTGTATATGAATACTACCTTCCTAGAGGGTTGACTTTCATTTCCATATGACTCCAAGCTTTCGTAGTTCACCAGAGAAATTGGCATTCTCTGTAGATCGGCTGCGTTTAACTACTACTACACGAAAAAACAAACACAATAAACCGTAAACCCCGCAGCAGATCGTTTTAACTTTTTTTTAATGGATTGCTGAATCATTAGTGTTAAAAACAGTGAAAGGTGATACCCGGAAAAGGGATGAGACATCAGTTGTAGCCAAGTTGAAAATAAGATTAGTCGCTGTAAATTGATGATAGTCTGTTGTTAATTCGTATTGAAAAAGTTGTAAACAAAAGTAAGAAGTTATTTACTGCCAGTTCGAAGTTCGCTGATCGGACTTGCAAAAGTAATCGCTAAAACTTTCAAGACTTGAAAGCTGCTGAAGCCATAAAAAATTTAAATGCATGTGAAGTGTCGTTTTGAGTCACAACATTTACTTTAATCATAAACCATCAAAAGTTAAAGCGGTAACACAACCGTATTTAAAGCCTGATTTAAGAGTTGTAATCCACTATTAGTGTTTTAAACACCATTTCTACTATATTGAAGATATATTGAACGTAGCTTCTAATTCTTCGGAGGTCTCCATCCCCCAAACTTCTTCTCCAAATGTTCTTGCAATCTAATCAACAAGAACTCGTTTTTCCTCGCTGCTGCCAGCTGCACGGATATCGGATATCCTTCAGAATCCAGGCCAATTGGCACTGTGGCCACTGGGACAGCCAAAACATTGAAAATCGCGGTTTGGAACCAATCAACTTGAGCGATGACTGGCTCATGATGGAAGTAGTAATTGCGAGCAAGAGTTGGAGCCACCAATACAACGTCATCTTTGAGGATCTCGTGGAGTTTTGCTCTGTATTCATGAAGCTCTTCACGAAGTTTGAGAGCTTGCTCTTTCGGGAGAGGAGTGCCGAATGGAAGAATAATGGAAGTGGGGCCAGGAGTAATCTTCGAGACACCAATGAACGCCTTGATCTTCTCAATAACAAGATTGGATTGGTCAGCATGCTGAAAAAGGCTTTATAGAAATGCAAAGGGAAGATTATTCAAAGAAATAGAATTTATATTACGCGTATTTTACCTAAATCTACGTGTCTAACTTCTATGTCATAGACAGCGGAACATACCGGCAATAAGCATTCTCCTGGCGAACCCATCTCCGGTTTCGCGATCTCATTGAAGTACCAACTCATAATCTGCTCTATTGGTGGGAGATCAAAATCCTCTAATGGAACGTTGAATTGACTGGATATTGCTTTTGCCACTTTGGGAACAGCTTCTTGTACAACTGGAAGTCTCGGAGTTGTAATGGAAGAAGTTGGCATCGTTTGAAGGACTTTGGTTGGCTTTAAATCAACAAAGTTTGAAGGAATCGGAATGGAAGAGAGGACCTGCAATTTGAGAATGAAGTTTAAGAGACTTAGAAATCACATTAACTTACACTAAACATAGTCGCCATGTCCTCAGCATACCTAACAAGAGGACCAGCTTGTGCCAGCAATCTAAAACCATCATCGTTGATCCCTTGTGGAGGAAAATGCCCAATCAATGGAATTTCATCGACCGATTTCAATCCAAAAATTCCATTCAAAATCGCCGGAATTCTGACTGATCCTCCCAAATCCGAGCCGAGACCAACAACCGATCCTTCGGCGGATATAACCGATCCCTCGCCGCCAGAAGAACCGCCAGAGGTTGTTCGGTTGTCATACGGAGAAGAAGTAATTCCGTATACTTTGTTGTTGGTCTCCACCCACATACAGCCGGGTGGGACATTACTGTAACAATGAGGGATTCCGCCAGCGGCACGGATTCTGAAAAATGATGAACTCAGCGCGAAATCGTTTCGGTGCTTACAATTTGACGGCATCGGCGTCTTCAGTGGCCACAGGAATATTTCGTCGATGAGTCAGGCCAGCGACATTTCGGCGGCCTTTAACGTCAAATGAATGTTTTATTGAGACCGGGACTCCAAGAAGAGGCTTCGTTTGCGCAAGCTAAAAATTTAAATAATTTTGAAAGTCTACGCAATAAAACACATCAAGTCCTCTAGTTATCGATTATACTGCGAACATCGCTTACATTTTTGTACTCCTCAGAGTCTTTTCCCAAGCCCTTGATGTACTCGTCAACTCTCTTTGCCTCTTCCAGAGCATCCACATCAAAGCTATCGGTAACGGCATTTACATAAGTGTTGACAAATCTAATTCGTTCAAGATACGCCTTTACCAACTCGTACGATGAAAGTTTTCCCTCTCTAATTTGCTTTGCCGCTTCTTTGGCCGATAATTTTGTTAGAGGATTGGTACTCTCTGGAGCAATTGATCTCTCTTCCAGCTGGCAATACATCCGATATAATGCACCGCCATAAGTTTGGAAAAAGTTCGGCATGATTTATCTAAAAAACCATAGCCGTTATTAGAAATAATTCAAAAAATGATGACATAAGAATCGCAAGAGTCGCTCGACAATTCATTTAATTGTAGTGAAAATCAAATACCAAGTAAAATAAAACTGTAATTCAGCTAAAAAGGCTTTTCAAATAAAAATTATACAAATTTTGCGAATATAAATATTCAGTTTCCCTTGGAATTTAACGGATATAATTTCTGATTCACGTTCTCCTATTAAAAGCTTATGAGAATCGAAATTACGAATAATAATCAGTTTTTATAATCTAAATAGAATTAAGCTTGGGTGGTCGCATTATTTGATAAATAAGCAACTTTGTAGCCGCAAACAGCGCCTCCCAAAGCAACGTGTTTTTGTAAAGTTTCCGGAAGTTTTTTAAGTCAGCAAAAGGGCAAAGAAATCTCAATGGGTATAGATTTTGATATCAAAAAAGGACGGAGCAACAGTTTAAAGACCCAAATCTCTTTTTTTGGTGGAGAAGCTTCTTGAGACATTTTAAAGGACACTGTCTAAGATGCTAAGAATTCCTGATAAAAGTGCAAAGCGATATCAAGTTTTTATCTCTTTTTGCGACTTTTTCTTTTGGAAGCGGTCCAGAAAGATCCAAAAACACGCTGCTTACGTTAAGATAAGATTAAATAAAGCCTTTCAAAATGATTTTTTTCGACATCGCAATAGAATACCTTGCAGTTTAACAACAAAAAGAATTGTCTTTCTGACTTCGCTTGGATTTTTAAAGTTCAAATCATCTTTTTTATCTAGTCCAGCCCTTTTTTATCTTCTTTTTAATAAAATTTTTAAAAATATGGCTCATTTGATTTTTGAAACGCTAAAAATATAAAAGATCAAAACGATCTGATTCCTTTTGCATATTCTAAAAAAAATTATTCTTTTATTATTTCCAAAGAGCAGAACACGCGAGTCGTAAAACTGTCTCCCATTTTTACAATACCGTTTAGTTCTCAAAATGAAACATGTAAAAAAGTTGTCTGCAGATTGTTTTAAGAAATTGAAATTTAGAATTTGATCATCGTTTTCAAAAAAATAGAGAATGTTCTTCAACCCCAAAAAGAAGAACGCATTTGTAAAACTTGAAGGCCATCTCTCCTTACAAACGGCCAATATGTCGCCACCTTCAAAGAAAGCCCGGCTTTTATACCCCTAAGGTCACAAAAGGTCCCTTAATTGAAAGTCCAACATTCTAACACTCTGCCCTTTCCCTGATAGAACACAAGGACCTTTTGAATCATCCCTCTCATTCATGCCCTCAGGGTCGGCCTGATTTCTGACTAGACAATGGTTACAAAGTCATGAGCAAACTAATAATAAAAAGAGGCGCTAATAATTTTTGCAGAAAAAACTCTTAAATTTTAAATGGAAATGAGACGCTTATGAGGTCAAAAAATGGTACCCTATGGCATATTACTGCGTGAGAAATGGGAGCAAAAACCAAAGTCTGGAAAGAAGAGCAGAGGAACTGTCAAACAAGGAAAGTATTTGACGTAGATAACTCTATAAAAGCTGACATAAATTTAGAGCACAATTTTTTAATATTATACATATGCGAGAATTTTAGATTGCGCTATCCCAAAACGTCCGAGAATTATTTGTCAAAAAAATTTCGACTTTTTTGCGATTTCAGATTTGGGAATTTAGGCCCGTTTTACTACACGTATTTATGTAGGTATATTTTTCTCATTTTGCGTATTCTGTCGAAAACAAGACTGACTACAAGATTTTAAAAAAAATAACAGGTGTTTGGTTAGCCATTTGAACCGTTTGGCTACCATTTCAGGTCTTTAGCTAGCCATCAAGACCGTTTGTTTTCAGTCCAGGTCCTTAGCCAGCCGTTTAGTTCCTTTGGCCACCAGTCCAGGGGTTTGGCTAGCCAATTGAACCGTTTGGCTACTATTCCAGGTCTTTAGCTAGCCGTTTAGATCACTTGGCTACTATTCCAGGTTGTTAGCTAGCCATTTGGACCGTTTGGCTACCACTCCAGGTTTTTAGCTAGCTATTTAGATCATTTGGCTACTACTCCAGGTCTTTAGCTAGCCATTTGGACCGTTTGGCTACCACTCCAGGTTCTTAGCTAGCTATTTAGACCGTTTAGCTACCAGTCCCTGTCTTTGGCTAGCCGTTTAGATCATTCTGCCGCCAGTCCAGGCCTTTGGCTAGCCAATTGAAACGTTTGACTACTATTCCAGGTCTTTAGCTAGCCGTTTAGATCATTTGGCTACTACTCCAGGTCTTTAGCTAGCCATTTGGACCGTTTGGCTACCACTCCAGGTTTTTAGCTAGCTATTTAGACCGTTTAGCTACCAGTCCCTGTCTTTGGCTAGCCGTTTAGATCATTCTGCCGCCAGTCCAGGCCTTTGGCTAGCCAATTGAACCGTTTGGCTACTATTCCAGGTCTTTAGCTAGCCGTTTAGATCATTTGGCTACTATTCCAGGTTTTTAGCTAGCCATTTGGACCGTTTGGCTACCACTCCAGGTTTTTAGCTAGCTATTTAGACCGTTTAGCTACAAATCCCGGTCTTTGGCTAGCCGTTTAGATCATTTGGCCGCCAGTCCAGGCCTTGGGCTAGCCAATCGAACCGTTTGGCTAGTATTCCAGGTCTTTAGCTAGCCATTTGGACCGTTTGGCTACCACTCCAGGTTTTTAGCTAGCTATTTAGATCGTTTAGCTGCCATTCCCGGTCTTTGGCTAGCCGTTTAGATAATTTGGCTACCAGTCCAGGTCTCGGGCTAGACATTTAAACCAACTAATGCTTTGCTTCGACTATTAAAACAATGAGAAATCGAAAGAAAATCCAAATAATTTTTAAATTAAAATTTATTACCAATAAATAAACCAATCAAAGGAAATAAATATTATAATCGAACAACCGGTAAATTGAATAATAAAATTAAAACAATCACACAAATCTTAATTAAATACTAACAACATCAATTTCTTCCTCTTCTTCCTCCTCTTCATAACGCTCTTCCCAAAAATCTTCTTCCTCCACCAGGTCCTGATCTTCTTCTTCCTCTTCTACCAGTTCCTCTTCCTCAAACTCCTCTTCATCACAATCTTCGGCCCATTCCTCTTCTTCCAATTCTTGACCATCATTTTCATCATCTTCCCCATACAGTTCCTCGTAGAGACTACTGTAATAGTCTTCGTCTTCTTCGGCCTCTTGCTTCAATCTCTCCGTTCTTCTTCTTTCGGCCATTTCTCTGAGAAGTTCCTGAAAATAATAAATAAAATTAGGAATTGTGCAATTTTAGGATAATTCAAATTATCATCACTCCAGTTTCTAATAATCCAAAGGTATCCCAAAACTTTTAACTAGAAATATCCAACAACATCCTAAAAATTCCAATTCAAAAGTATCAAAAGGCATCCCAAAAATTAAATTAGAAGTATCCAAAAGTATCAATTAGAATGATCCAAAAGTATCCCAAAAGTCTCAATTAAAAGGTTCCAACAGTATCCTAAAAATTCCAACTTTAAGGTATCAAAATGTATCCCAAAAACAATTAGAAGTATCCAAAAGTATCCCATGAATTTCAATTAAAAGTATCCGCCAGTATTCTAAGAATTCTAATTTCAAAGTATCAATAGGTATTTCAAAAATTTCAACTAAAAGTATCCGAAAGTATCCCAAAAATTTCAATCATAAAAGTATCCAAAAGGATCCCAAAAATTTCAATTATAAAAGTATCCAAAAGGATCCCAAAAATTTCAATTAGAAGTATACAACAGTATCCTAAAGGTACCAAGTATCAACATGTATCCCAATAACTTCGATAGTACCCAAAAGTATCCCAAAAACTTAACCCAAAAAAATCAATTCAAGACTACTTACTTGAATTTTCAATTCTTCTTCTTCTTGATCCTCGTGTTTGTGGTCATAAAAATTTGGACAAAATGACCTTCCAAAGTGAGGGGTCTCCCATTCTTCTTCCTCATCCTCTTCCATTATCATCGCCAACTCCTCGCGCTTCTGCTTTTCCTCTTCGATCTCCTGGAGAAATTCAAGTCTTCTCTTCTTGATGCCGGCCAAAATGTCTTCATCAGCCTTTCTCTTCGATCCCCTTAGGGCAACAGCATTGGCTGAGCTGGAAGTTGAGGCAGCAGACATTTTTGAGAGGGAAGTAGCTAAAAATGAAAGATAGAACGTAAAAATGGGAAAGATTGTATTTGAAATATTTTAATCCCGACATAAAATACCGCAAAACGTTTCGTTCTGGACCACAGCATAGAAAAAGAATTTTTCCGAGATGCGCCTATAAATCTTAAAATGTTTCATATTGAAACCAAAAAAAATTTTGAATGTTATGGCCAAAATAAGATTAAAAAATTTCAAAAAAGTTCATAATCCCAGCCAAAAAGTTAAATTTTTTGTTTAACCAATTTAAATCTGATAACCCCAGAAAATCCCCGTAATGACAAAATCTCTTGACGATTTATCTCCGTAATTTAATAAAATAAAAAAAACCCAAGCCAAAGAAATCCAGCCTAAAGAAATCACTTACGACCACTGAGCCCCATCGTAAATGGGGCAGATTTTCTTAAGCCGTCCCGCTAATTTTGCGCAGAAACTTTTCTCCACGAATATTTCAGCGTTAGCAGAAAATTTTGGAACCATTGCGCAAGCCATAACTTTGATGTTGGGATAACAGAAACTTTAGGTAACAGTTTCTGTTCAAAAAATTTGTGATTTTTAAAAAGAAATTCGAAAGCGCCCAAATAAAAAACATTGTAACTATTGCAGTAATATCAGTGCTTAAATCAATGTCAATTTTTTGAAGGCTTCAGAGGACTCATTAAATCAGCGTCAAACTTTTGATACCAACATTTGCAAAAAAGTGCCACATTTTCGCCAATTTTCAATCTAAAAACCTTGGTTGTTTCTGCAAAGCGCGAGCTGGAAGTCTCGCATATGTCTTAGAAAAACGGCTACTAAAAAACTAAAGGCAATTTTGAAAGTTTATTGAAAAGGAAAGACATTTATCCACATTCTAAGCTATGTACAATACAGATTCATATCCTAAAAATGATCTTCCGATGATTTAATGCCACCGTCCATCGAGAATTCCCTCCAACAGGTCCAAGTTCGTTTTCAATTTGAATTTTTCGAAGTCTTATCAGCTAAAAAAACAATTTTGTCTTGTGTAAAGTCGAAATCTAACCTGATGAATGGAAATTTTGGCCGGCGTTGCCAAAACAGTCCAAATAATTCCTTCGGTACAAGGGGCAGTAGTCAGCGATCCCACGTAGCGATAGAAGTGATCCATTTTGTCTGGCAAAAAGGTCATTGCCGTTGTGCCGTGTAAGAGGAGTTCTTCATCTGAAAAATAGTAAAACTTAGTACATTGGACTCGAAGTGGAAGTGCAATTTTTCTCTATGCCAAAAGTTTTTCAAGTATTATTCCTTTTTATGTTTCTCGGCCAACCCTTCGCCGAGAATCAGCAATGATTCGTTAATCCTCAGTTCTCAAACTAAACAAATTTAAATCCCCACCTTTATTCATAACATGCTGAAAATGTTTTTCCAAATCCCATAACACACCACTGGTAGACGATTCCCGAAGCAAAACAGCCATAACATGGCTGACTTTGGACCCATTTGCTAGATGAGGATCACTCACAAACACATAATGAATCTGAAATTTTATTTTTTGTTTTGTTTTCAACAGAGAGCTTCCCCGGATTATATGACAATATAGTCTAATATGGGCAATATTCTTACTTCGGCAGCAAAATGGACTCCATTGATTCGATGTTCGCTCCCCGTCCAAGATCTATCACTCCAATGTAGATGAATATTGTCCAAATAATATTTAGGCAATGTTGAATTCGGAGGTCCTTCAAAAATATACGGTCGGTTTGTCCAATTAGGGAATCCCGTAATTGCAACTGAAAACGGTAATGTTATATATTATATTATATTCAAATATTATATACGTACTTGTATGCCCTTGGTTTTCAAGCATTAAGGGTTCCGAATTGTGGAAGTTTACCAAATTCAAAGGGTCGTGTGTTGTGTATGTTACGTGATCAGTTGTAATGTCTATTGGGGATTGATAAATACCACGATAACACAAATCCTCCTCAAAAGGACTGCCTGAAAACAAAATTAGAATCTTAACTCTGAATGTAGTAAAATTTTGGTTAAAATTCCGTAGGGCAAATGCCGGATTTTTATCTCATCCTTTGCGTATTCAAAGTCCAAACATGGTTGGTTACTCAGTTTTTTAAACCCAATTTGAATGTGTTTTGGTAAAACTTCGGACTCTTCTGTCAACATTAATATCATTTCCAAAGGCTGACCTCAGGTCATGGCCATGCAAAGAAACGGAATCACAGAGAGCTGCGCCGGCAAATTTTAGTCCTTCATGGTCAACGGACAAGCATTTGCTTTGCTAATTGCATTATAATAATAATTCTAATGTTGGGAGAATTCTGAATAGAATTTGAGCATGTACCATAGGGACTAGATGGGTCAGCAAGCCTTGACGTATCCTTGCACCGTGTGTTCGGCGTTAGAAAGTGTCTTTGCAAGACAAACAATTAGCACCCAAGACCCACTAACAACAAGTACTTTGCATAATTGCAGGCCAGACTCGCATTGACTTACCATAGCTCAATGTAATGGTAGTGAAAGTCAACCATGCAAATAACAGCATGATAACGATGAGAATGAACTCACGACGCACCAAACACAGGCAAAGCCGTCGGGAAGCCGGTGTCGGTCAATTTTGAATATTTAATTTTACATACAACAAAAAGAGAACATGGTGATATGTTCTTTGCTTGATGAGGTTTATAACCGATCCCTGAACGTGTTACGTCAGCCTTAATTCTCTTGCAAAAAAAAGGAGAACACGGGTAGAAAACATTGTTAGAATACCGATACATATCACAGAAATTGGGGAATCTGAATGTACAATGAGGCTACGTGTAGTCTGATGTGTCGAAAAGTATTTGCCTTGTTAGGGCAATGATTTGCGGACTGTTTTCACGTGATTTGGAAGCTTCCAGAAACAAACAAAATGTGCGATTTGTGATATGGATTAGAAGGAGGGTGTTTGCATCGGAATTTCTCTAAATAGTGTTAAATAGTGTTCACATTTTTGGTGTAATTTATCGATTATATTTTTCTAGGACATTTCCCTTTTTTTAAAGCTCACTGTGCACTGTGTATGCTTGGGGCACATTGATTAAAAAATGTCAAAAAGATTTAAAGTTTATCGAAATACCCATATTTATGATTAAAAATGGTTATAATGGAATGTAAGTTCGATTTGCGTCTGAAATGTCGTAGCGATTTTCTTGTAGGTCTTATATCTTGAACGTAACTTCTCGACTATTGAGTCTCTGTGTGTTTCGGAAATTTCCCGGGACGAATGGCGTTTCGTCGGTACTGTGGATCTGACGGAGGAGATTTAACTTAAAATTGAACGGTAAACTGAGATTGTCAGGTACGCCCGCCTTTGTATAATGGCAGCACAATTTCAAGTTTGATTTTCAAGCCTTGAAAACAAATTACGTGCAAAAACTTACTTGATGAACCGATATATCAACCGGAGTCGCCATTACAGTCCAAACCACACCCTCGGTGCAAGGTGGAGTCGTTAGCGATCCGGTATATCGATAGAAATGATCGAGATTATTTGGCAAAAAGTGATATGGAGTTACATTTGATATGGCGGTAGATTTGCCTGAAAAATTGTTAATCTTTTTAGAGTGGTCATTACCGTTCTCTATAATTTCCGAGAGGGAATCCTCTAATGATGACAGGACACCTCGCTTTGTGTTTGCTTTGAGAAGAACCGAGAGAACATGAAGATCTGTGGTTGTTGGTCGAGTGTCATTACGCTCGGGAGTTTTGCCGGTTTTCGAGAATACGAAGTGCATCTGAAAGATGAAAACTCTACAACTCAAGGAAGTCCTTTTCAGCTAGTTTATAATCTCAAAACGACTTTTCCTTACCTCCGCCGCATAATTCAGCCCATTGACGCTATGCTCGCTTCCGTGCGATGTATTTTGCCCCCAATGAAAGTGAATATTTACCAAGTAATAAGCGGTATTTAAGTTGCCTCCGTAGATGACTGGACGATTTTCCCAGTTTAGGAACCCTTGAAGCTCAACTGAAATGAACACGTTTCCTCAAGGCTTACAAAGAGTTTAACTTACTCGACCAACCCGTATTTACCAAAGTCAATTGCCCATTGGCGTCAAAATTGACAAATTGCAAGGGTTCAATCCATCGATAGGTTGTTGATTCTGATGCTAAGTCAATTGGAGATTGTGACCGACCATTGCGACATAATCCCGGCCAATGGGAAGGGTCGTAATTCCCGATTAAACCTGAAAACGGATGATTACATTTCTGGAACTCTCCCTGCCGACCTAGTCCCAGTTCTTACGCAAGATTCTTGCCTTTATAATAAAGAAATTGGAAAGTGATATCAAGCCAAGAAAGAATCATAATCGTGTAATATAAATTTGCAATCGACCGTCAAGTTGCACAAATTAAGTGTTCGTTTTGTAAAACTTTCCGTTCCATTCGGAAATTCATAATCACCGGATGCTAGGCAACAAAGACGTTGGATTCATCGGAATTCCTTTTTCAAAAGACGGTAATATGGTGCATAAAGGAGCGGAAAACAGTTATCATCAAAAGACATTTAAAGCGAAAACTATTCATTTTTTAGCTATTATATATCGGACATCACCAAAGACTTGTTGACGTAAAATTATTTTTTTTGAATCTAAACATTTAAAAAGAAGGCAACAGAAGTAAATTAATGTACAATAATTTTACGAATAACATGTTATTCTCTTTTACTCACCCTTAAACGTCTCATAGTTTCCTTCACTCTCTCCATGCCTTCTGCTCCACAAATC
Organism: Bursaphelenchus mucronatus; assembly: GCA_025436335.1. Taxonomy (NCBI): domain Eukaryota; kingdom Metazoa; phylum Nematoda; class Chromadorea; order Rhabditida; family Aphelenchoididae; genus Bursaphelenchus; species Bursaphelenchus mucronatus. The sequence continues at coordinate 7,900,021 of CM046358.1, forward strand.
CATCAAAAGCCAGAACGCAAAACAGCCCGTAAAAATCAAAATTCCTTTGTAAACCAACTTCACCGCAACATTTTGAGCATTTGGTGGCCACCAACTGGACGGATAAGTGGATCCATTCGGGCTCAAACGCCCGTATTTTACGGCCGACGACGGAATTTTGGGAAAGTGTCAACCAATTTAAACGGAAATCAATAAAAACCAATTAATTTACAAATTTTCAGATAAAATAGTAGAGAAAAGAGCTGCGCTCTTCCTCCATCGAAGCCAACGCATTGAAAAAAGGCTGAAGAGGAGAGAGCGACAAGGGTCTCTCGATTTGATGCGATGTCTCCGATATTTGCTTTTGGTTGCGAGAAAAGATCGCTACGCAAATTTAATGTAATTTTAAAGTGAGTGAAACAACAACACATTACTACTTACACTTTTCCCAGAACTAACGGCACATTTCATAACTTTTGTCATACTTACAGGATTTTATACTTTAGAGTAGCAATTTACAGTTCTTGACATCACTTGGTATTAGACGTTATATCCAATGAATCCCGACTGCCGCCGGCGTCAAATGTCTGTGTTCAATATGACTGTCAACAGCGAAGTCTGTGCATATTCTTTTAATTACATATAAATTCTTACAATTATCCGTTTTTTAAATGATGTAATCTCACATTTCCAATTGCAAAATTTATTTTTTAATATATTTTTCAAAGTTTCCATTCATAATACTCTGTCAAAGATTGAAATATTAATCTTAGCGATTTTCAGCGCATCCAAAAACATGAAAAAGAATTAGAGTTTTTATGCTTTTTATCAGCGTCTTTCAAGTCGATCATTTGGTTCAAATTTTGTTTGTATACTTGTTATCTTGAAGTCAAATCTTGGCGTATGTTCAATGGCCATTCGAAATAAATAATTTTTAAAATCTGCGTCAGCGCCGAGTATTAATTGTTGTACATAAGTAAGTAGAGGGCTCATTGCAAAGCACAGAGAACCATCAGCGAAATTTTCAACATGGCTAGAGAAATCATTGGCGTTGCGGCATTCGCCAAAAGTCATAGCCTCATAAGTCCTTCAAGCCGTTTAAAAGACCCTGTAGATACAGTAAAAGGTATGCAATTCCTTTTTTCTAAAACTAGATCGATTAAATTGACAGTTGATTTTTAAGACCTCAGACTGATCTCACCATTGCACCGTTGAGATAAGGAGCAAAGAATAGTCTTTTTAGACGCCTATAAAAATGAATTCGTTGTGCTTTGAGTCTTCAAAAAACTCTGGAAAACAATTTCAGTTCTGTAAGAAACAAGCACTCATATTTATTGTTACGACAAGAGATAATGAGAAAAGATAAGGTCCATTGAGCATTCATAGGGCCGTATGGATTGTAGAGACTATGTTTAGAAGCGATAAAAATAAATTTCATAATTAAAAAGTAATCAGCGACAGATTGCACATGGTCTTGCGGAAGCGTCGCATTTTTTGGGTGATCGGATGTCGTAAAACACGACAAAAGCATTGATTACCATCGTCTCTGCAGAATTATCACCGTAATCCTTGTCACTCCAATGTTTGTGATTGGTCTTAACATGCTGACTTTTCGAAAACATAAGTTCAAAAGTGATATGAATGTCTGAAGGTGTTATGAGTATAAAAACGCGCAATGAGAGAGTTTCACCAGTTTTGACTCAAAGAAGCACAACCCTGCTGAGGATGACAAACGGCCACCATGTGTTTCAATCACAGTCGGCGAAGATGGAGCAGGTAATAGCATTTTCTTCTTTTTCAAAAAGCATTTATCAGTATGATAACAGAGATGAAAAATACTTTTTTTGCATTGATCTAAAAAAATTGTGCAGTCAGAATCTTTCGAACAATCAAAAGTTGTTTTTAATTCTTTATCTTGATCTATTGTTTATGAGCCCATTTTAACATGTGGCCACTTTTTTGGACACGATGAAAGTTTTACCAACCCTAAAGTTTACAACATTACGTAGAAGGTCATTGTCATTGCGATTTGGCCGAAGCACAATTTTTCTTCCATTACTTGGTTTAGGCCGTAGTTACGGATTCCCTTGTAAAATTTGAAACCTGAGTAGCGGCTTTCTGTAGCTTACAAAAGAAGACCATTCCAATGATTTTTTTATTTATTTAATTAGAAACATTTTTTTCGCTCTCACTGAAACATTTTGATAATAAACTTTAGCATTTGATAGTCTCCTCCCCGAAGCCATCTGTCGGCCAGAACCGGCCTGAATTGAAAAACCAATTATTCTTATATCTGATTGTTGTGTGCTTTTTGATCCAACTAAAAAATCCATTCATCCACAAAATGAAGTCTTGGGTTGAGAACGTTCTGATGACAAATGGGAAACGGCCAATTTTTTTGAGCATTCAGTGTTTATGTTGCTCAAATATTTGAGTCCAATATTTAATCATCAAGAACTCATTTGATCCGAGGCCTAACAGCAAAGTTCTCTCTTTTCCTTTTCCAACGATCTGCTTAAAGATAATAATCAAACTATAAAATGGAGTCTTCTTCAAAGCTTAATTCTTCTAAGTTTCATATTACCAAAGTAATCCATTGATAAGCGACTTTCGCTTGTTTCTCAATCGCTTTTTCAAAGCATAGACTTAAAGTTTTACAATTTGTTTATGTCCTTTTATCAATAGTATTTCCCCAAAGTCAGATAAAAACTATGTGATCATCAAAAAGCAAAGGCTGAGGTGGAGGCCAGAAAGGGAGGGCCGGGTGTTGTTGCATGTTTCAAAGTGTTGATAAGGGCAAAATAAAGGGGGAGGGTCGTTTTATAAACAAATATTAGACTCGACTTTGAAAGGTGATGCAACTGAGAATTGAAGATATTTATTTGTATTTGAGACATCTCAACTTTGCCATTGAGTATAGAATTTAGCGCTGGTCTGTTGTAGGTTAACGTTTATTAGAAAGCATTGAGAAAGTCCGTTTTGCGCAAGTTTTGATGGAAGATCCTTTTCTAACGGACAGTTTTGGAAATCCAAGCAAAGATTGTTGGTTTCATTCAACCCGTAGTAGACTATTGTCATTGCTGAGCTTAGAAGCAATGTCGTCCGAGAAACTTTGCTCACTTTGACTCCTCTTTCCGGTTGAGGAAAAAGGAAAGGCGCATTGTTTCCCTTTCCTGGTTGAAACTTTGTAATCAGCTGGGTAAGATCTATCTATGAGGCTCCAGTTACGAGAAAAGCTCTTTTAGTTCCGTTGTTTCAGTAGTAATAAATAAGTTGGAAAACACTGACTTTAAACATTTAGCTTGTTTTTGGAATACGAGATGACTCAGTTTGAGAATTATATTTTGCAAATTTGCGATCTTTCTGGTGAATAACCGCTTTTTAACATTCATTTTATCTTTGGAATATTTTTTGAGCCGTGTAGCCGGGTTCAAAGCTTTTTTATATATCATCTTTCTGACTTTCTAGACGGCCACATACACCTCCCAAAATCTTCAACCATGCCACATTATGACAAGGTACATCACTAGAGAGTTAAATAGCAATGATGTTTTTTTGCACTTCACCTTATAACCGCTCTTTATGTTTGATTTTTTAGCTGGTCCAAAAACAACGCGATTTCTTCAATACCGGAGCCACATTGAATGTTGAATGGAGGAAACAACAGCTGATTAAACTCCGTGAAGCCATCGATAAATTCAGCGATAAGATTGTGGATGCCCTTTGGGCGGATCTTCATCGAGAGAAATCTATCGCCAAGGGGACTGAGACTGATCTGTTATACAATGATATCGCTTATTTCTTGGAGAATTTGGATAATTGGACAGCTCCAGAAAAGGTCAGAAAACAGTACAATAAATATTTTGCATATGCGCCGCTGTTTAAGACTATTTTATCTAGTTTACCACGTATAACGACTATTCATACTTCGTTTCTTTCCAAAAATCCCTTTCAGCGCAAAAGCAATGCCGTCAGCGACGCCTATCTCTACAAACAACCTAAGGGCGTTGTCCTCATTATCGCTCCTTTCAATTATCCCGTTCAACTTGCCATTCGTCCACTCATAGCGGCCATTGGAGCTGGGTGCACAGCTATTATCAAGCCCTCCGAAGCTACCGAAAACAGTGCTCAGGTCATTGAGGAGATCGTAAGCTCTGTGTTCCCTCCAGAGTTTGCTACCGTCGTCCTTGGAGATGGCGCGACTTGTACTGCTTTGTTAGAACAAAGATTTGATCACATCTTTTACACTGGTGGGACTCAAATTGGAAAGATCATTATGGCTGCCGCTGCTCAGCATTTGACTCCCGTCACCTTGGAGTTGGGAGGTCAGAGGTGAGAAAACTCGGATTGTAATATTATACATACGCACCATTGCGCTTACAAAATCCTGAGGCAAAAGTTTGTTATATTTTTGCGGTCTTTGAGAATGACAAAAATACTGTAACTTTGCTCTTCTCTCGCCCATTCTCATGCTCTCTCTTATTGCATTTGAGCTAAATCAATACAAATGTTCTCTTTTCAGTCCCTGCTACATTGATGAGGGAGTGGACATTGATGAAGCGGTTGAGAAAATCGTTTTGCCCAAATTTATCAACAACGGTCAGACATGTATCACTGTCAATCATTTGATTCTTCACGAGAAAATCAAAGATGAATTTATCAAGAAGCTTATTGCAGCTGTTGAAGCGGTTTTCACCCGAAATCCCAAATCCAATCCGCTTTATGCTCGAATTGTCACTAAAAAACATTGGAAGTGAGTCATCGCCATATCCTAAAAAACCGTTCCATTAAATTTACTGTACCTATCTTCTACTCTAACTCAATTTTTAGCCGAGTTCATCGTCTTATTCAAGCAACAAAAGGCAAAATTCTTTACAAAGGAGATGATGAAGATGATCATGACGACAAATTCTTGTCTCCTTATATTGTTGAAGTTGAACCGGACGACTCGCTCTTAGAAGAAGAGCTGTTTGCTCCTGTTTTGCCAATTTTGACTGTTAAAAATGGCCAAGAAGCGATTCAATTGATCAAAGATAGCGGGGAAAGACCATTGGCCAGTTATATTTTCTCGAAGAACAAAGAATTGACTGACAAATTTGTTAATGAAATTATTGCTGGAGGCACTGCCATTAACGATGTGCTCACTCAATATTTCAGTGAGTAATTTTGGACACCAAAATTAAAAACTCCCAAAAAAAATTGAAAAATTTGCCCTTTTTTAGACAACGATATTCCATTCGGCGGAGTTGGCAACAGTGGAATGGGAAGAACCCAAGGAAAGTATGGATTCGACGCTTTTACTCACGAAAAGCCAGTTTGCATCTCAACCTCACCTAAGGGCATTTTCAGTCAATAGAAAATTTCATATGAAGTTCAAAGATATGACAAGCAATGTCGTGCATGCTTTATTGTAAAAAGAAATAAACAATAATCGAATCGAATAATCGAATATGTAACATGGGAAGTGCTCAAAGTTTTTCTATTTGAAATTGGCAAAGAGATGGTTTAAAGGAATTTCCCTCTTTGAATATTCACCATGTTTCCCGTACTCTCGTACTTCCTTGGCGGCAAACGTCGTTCAATATCTTGGCTTCCCCTGAAAAGCTTGAGCCAAAATTTTTTTGTAATTGTATCTGACAGTATAAAATGCATGTCAAGGCTCAAAAGAAATCTGACCGTCGCACTTGTAACACTCTTCTTATAAGAGATGTTTGGTCTTTTGAGACTCGGATTTACAATATTTATGTCCCAGTTCTCTGACCCTTGCCAGTTTATCTTATCTTCACTCTCAGCCTTATTTGTCGGTCGCGCAATGTTTTGATTGTGTACAATTGCGTCGATTCCTTGAAACTCTTCTTTCTCTTTGTTACATACCACCGAAACATTTCCTGAAACAGTTCTTTTTGTAATCGAGTTTTCGGTCGGACGCAGACAAAAACAGTCAACGGTACAGAAGAGTTGGAATTTCACGAGCAACTAAACAGACAGATATAAATCTCAAAACTTGTTTTCAAATTTCAGCGCGGCCTGAGGTCATCAAATTACAAATTAAAAGTGAAATTAGGTTTAATTTATAAAGAGTAACAATAAAGTTTATTTTGTGTTTCTTTTACTGTAACGTTGATTGTAAAGTTTTACAGGCAGGTTTTCGTTTTAAAGTAAAGACGATCTTCCTGGTTCAAAATGAAACTGATTTTATTGCAAAAATTGTGAAAAATTATGCAAAAAATTATTAAAATTTGTTTAATAAAAATTGCAATATGAAAAAAAAAGATTTCTCTATACATACAGACCAATACTTCGTACAACGAGTCACAAGAAACCAACCAATGTATTTTTGATTTGTCTAAAATTGACCATTGGGGGTTATAAAATGGTTCGCTATAGACAAGTTTGTTCTATTGAGGTTATCGGAGGTTCTACCGTAACAAAAAAAGGTTTGAATAATGTTGTAACTGATTGCACAAGGCGTTACGGCTCCTTTTCTAAAAGCATTTGGTGTTTTTTGGCGCTTTCAAAGCCGACACTTTCCTCCTTGAGGAAAGTAACTAATCGTAAGCATTTATCAACAAGTGTAACCCCAGCTGAAGTCGTTGCTTTAACTGAAGGAAATGTAACTTTGACAAATTGTTATTAAATGCTCAAAAAACGCTTCGAATTCATTTTTTGGGTTTATTACAGTCCCGGCAATAGCTGTCTGTGTGGTCCATTTTTTCTTGAGATTCTTTTTCTGACTGTAATTCTAAGAACATTTAATTTGTTTTGATTATTACTGTGTAAGCAATTAAGATTTTAAATTCTTTTGATCTTGGTAGTAATGAAAAAACGTTCACTGATTTTTTATGACCATTTATGTCCGCTTCATTTACATATCATTTAATTTTCGACTAGAGAATCCGGAAGTTTTCCGTTTAGGGTCCATAAAGTGCAGTTATAATAATATATAATAGATAAGAATTCAGACACATTTCTGTCATCTAAAAATTCTGCGAATCGATCGGTTCAGCGTCTTTTTGGGTTCTTTATGTTTGACAATTCCCTGTTGATTTTTGATGATTTTCTTATACTTTAGGTCTTACTTATACCATTGACAGGGAGCTTCCACCATTTAAAAGATTGCCGGGTTGGCCCCATTTATAAGCAGTCTTTATTTACTGTTAATTGTAACCGACTGTTTCCCTTTTTCCTTCGAAGACAAATATTACATAAACGATAGGAACGGTATTTTTTACAATCGGACCAGACTAAAAATGAAAGGCAAGTCATTTCTTCAATTCGCTTTCCTGTCTCCAAATAATTGTTCTTTTCTTTCAAGGTACACGTTGTAAACGGCTTGCACCGTCCACGCAATACTTTACACCAACGCGAGAATCCTTTAAGGCGATCAGACGAAAAAAATCATGATTAAAAACGGAGATCAAAGCTAGGCTTTTTTTGATAAGGGCAAGTGTACTTTGATGGCACTTGATTTTGTGAAAAGCGTAACAGAGTATTAAATGTAAATCGAAGGTTTGCACTCACCTGTTGTCACAATTCATTCTAATGTCATAATGAATTAGAAAAAAGCAATCATCTGGCAATTTTCACAATTTACAAAAATCGCAGTCATCGTAAAATTTTCAATGTCAGTTTGAGATGCGTATCATTTCTAAATACATTAAGTCCATGCCTTTTATGTTATATCTCTGTAAAAGCATATGTTTGCCGTTCAGAGATTACTTTCCTTTCCAATTACCGCTCTTTTTTGCAATTTACCGTAACTCACATTATGACTTCAAACTATAAACATTCATAATGTGAGTTATCAATGCGAGACACGTTGTTATTGAGAAATGAACATTCAATCTCTGAGACATTAGTTCCAAATTTATGAAACCGCAAGGCGAAATTAAAACCACCGCTAAAGAAAGAGGTGGACCCTTCAAATCTATCTGTCTTATGTTTTAATGCTTTGTGTTTTCCTTCAAATTACGTACTATTTCTCTGATAATATATGAGCCTATAAATACCATCGTTTTAACGTCTCCAAATGATATATTTCCTTTTTTTAGGGACCAATGCCTTTTCTAGTGTTGTTGTTCTTACTGTATTTTGCAAAAAAACCATTTCCACAAACTACCCTCCACCGTAATCAGAAATTATCTTCTCCTTTGCACAGATAAGCCGTGGTTTTGACTTTGCGGATAAACGATTTTTACTCGTATAAAATGTTTCCTTGCTTGTAGTCAAACTCTTTCTTCGACTTTAGATCATTGTCATTTTTACAATGACAGTGAACGTAGTCATTTCTTGACAAAAAGCTAAGTTAGCAAATAATTTGTGACCACGGCACTATCCGTCTAACAACGACCAAAATAGATTGGTGACAAGGAAGGGGAGAATAATATTTTTTTCCCGTTATTCCTTTGATTTGTGACCACTTGTTACTTACAGTCTAAGAAAATGGGGGTAAAATATCGAGGGGGAGGGGTGAAAGTGGGTTAGAACACGTTTTTGGTTTCCAATTACGATGAAATGAACTGTAATCCATACCAATATATAAAGAAAAGATGTTCGAAACAGCATTCCTAACGCGACACAGTGGCTATTCATTTGCAGATTAAATTACAAATTTCTATTTGCAGACGCACTCGATTACGATGGCTCCAATCAATGTTGCCAAAGGCCCTGATTACTTGACTTCTGCGTATTCTCCTGCACCAAAGAAACCAGTCAACAATAGAGCCATCCATTTCAATTCGGTAAGTAGCGAATGCAATTACATTCATCTTTTGGATACCTGAGCCTTTCAAGAGCTCAGACCTATCAAACAGTTAACAAGAAAATGATTGCTTTTATTTACTTTAACCTTTGGCTTCCTTACGCCGTCTGTTAATCATATACAATGTCATTTTTAAGCTCGTCGAACGCCAACGCGACTTCTTCTATTCCGATGCAACCTTGCCGGTTGAATTCCGGAAACAACAACTTTTGAAACTGAGAGAAGCCCTTCTCAAATTCTCTGACAAGATTGTTGACGCCATTCATGATGATCTCAAGAGAGCAAAAAGCATTGCCAAAGCTACAGAGTTTGATCTAATCCTCGGTGATCTTGATTATTTTCTGGAGAACATTGAGAAATGGGCTGCAACCGAAGAGCGTCAAGAAACCCCTCTTGGCAAAGCTTTCATTTACAAACAGCCTCGAGGCGTCGCTTTAATTATTGGTCCATTTAATTTCCCAATTCAACTAGCACTTCGGCCACTTATCGCTGCAATTGGCGCTGGCTGCACCGCAATTGTTAAGCCTTCGGAAGTTGCTGAGAATTCGGCTCAAGTCGTGGAAGAGCTCTTGACTTCTACTTTTGATCCCCAATATATCGCTGTAGTTCAAGGAGATGGTTCAGACACGGCTAGTCTTCTTGAACAACATTTTGATCATATCTTCTTTACCGGCGGTACTCAGATTGGAAAGATTGTCATGGCGGCTGCTGCGCAACATTTGGCCACCGTAACGCTGGAAATGGGAGGAAAATGGTAGGTTAATAATCGACTTTATGTAAGACGTTTTAGCCCATGCGTTATCGATGAGACTGCGGACATTGACGAAGTGATCAGCAAGTTCTTGATGGGCAGATATTTGAATAACGGACAGGTCTGCATCTGCCCCAATCATGTTGTCATTCATGAGAAAGTAAAAGAGGAATTCATAACAAAATTGGTTGCTGCTGTGTCTGGGCTCTTCGGAAAGAACCCAAAACAACATCCTTTATATGCCAGGATGATCAGTAAGAAGCATTGGAAGTAAGCAACGATTTTATTATATGCTGTGCTTGATAACCTGCTGATCTCTAAAATATGGTCAAACCTCTATCATTTATAAAAGTTCCCATTTCAGCCGAGTTCATCGATTGATCACAGCCTCCAAGGGCAAGGTTATCTACAAATCTGACGATGCCGACGATCATGACGACAAGTTTATCGCCCCTTATATTGTGGAAGTCGAGGCGGATGACGCTTTGTTGGAAGAAGAACTTTTTGCTCCAATTATACCAATTGTCACTGTAAAAAGCAAAGAGGATGCGCTTAGATTCGTCAGAGAATCCAGAGAGAAGCCATTGGCGAGCTATTTGTTCAGCAAGGACAAGGAATTCGTGGAGAAATTCTGTCGGGAGATTTACAGCGGTGCGACTGTTGTAAATGACGTAATGTCGCAATATTTCAGTAAGTTAATCATTGAACATGTTTAGATTGCTTCTGAGGTCTTCAACAGTGCTTAGAGAAAATTTTTGGAAACTTTTTATTCCTAAAATACGCTTTTCAGACAACGATATTCCATTTGGCGGAGTTGGGAACAGTGGAATAGGAAGAACCCAAGGAAAATATGGATTCGACGCGTTCACTCACGAAAAATCGGTCGTGAAATGTAACGGACCTAAAGGAGCGTTCACTCCCTAGGATCTACAGTAATCTTCATGAAAGTTACTGTACCCTAGACATTTTTTTGGTTCAAAAACCTTGTACATTACATTTAATAAATCTTGATCTAATTTGTTTGTCCAAAAAATGGCTTTACCATTCTAAACCATCGTTTTGTTTATTAGAAAATAAAGCAACATACTATTTTCGATGGCTTCATTAGCTTTAAAACTACAATAACAGAGTAAGCAGTAATCCGAAAATTGCTGAAACATCATTGTAAATACATTAATGCCTTTTTAATGAGCCACTTTATTCCCCATAGAGGCAATTACGTTACATTGGCGTTACAAAGAAATTGTAAATATTATAGCTCCTTCCATAAAAACTTGTTTAATGAGGTTTTCCATAAAATAAAGTCCATCATGTACAAATTGCCACAAAAAATATATCATAATCTCTTGAAAAATGTAGGCTGATGTGTGGTAAGACTGTTAAAATTATTTTTACGGGATTCTGAGGTCTTTACTCATCGAAATATGCTCGATTTTTGGCTGAAATCAAAGAAATTGACCTTATTTTAGGTAAAAATCACCGTATTTAAGATATTTTTTTATGCTATTCTTAAAATCCTGCCCACACATCCCCGCCACATGCCGTATTACAATGTTTTCTTGACGAATATTAGACAGGGGTATGTTTTCTTGACGCACTGACTAAATATAATTACACTACCAACAACTGAAAGATTCTTTTGATTAAAAATTGCACCATCCTTGTTAGAGAGAGATTCGGAAAAAAGACGGGTGTGTCATGATTGCTTTTGGGGGTTTTCTGGAAAGAATATAGCACTTCGAGCACTGTAGAAGCAAGAATTGACTGTACAACCAAAGAAATTACAGTACTCAGTCCAGAGTTCAACTGGCAAGAGGTTCGGAGAGAAATTGCAGTTAAATTTGGGAAGAATGCACTATTTCGTCGTTTTGCCTTCGAGCAATTCAACAACGCGGCTCAGTTGCTCAGAGGCGTCATCGCGGAATCGAGTCACTTGATTATTAACGCCGGTCTGCAGCTGGACCAAGGTGTAGATGCTGTTTAAAGCCATTTCCAACTGTTTCTCCAGCCTACCAACACGACCATCGATTGAGTTGACTGTCTGGAAATAAGGAGATCAACTTCATAAAAAAATTTCGCACCAATTTTCAATTTTGTTTCTCACAACGAAAACCTTCATTCTCAAAAAATTGTAAAAAATGTTTGGCATTTTGCAACAAGTCAAAAAAAAGATGTTAAAACAATTCTAAAAACCATAAAGCTTATTTCTTCCCGTTTACTAGCAGTTTTTCTTTCATCCCCACTTCAATTTTCGATAATATTATGTTATAATACCCACCTGTTCCATTTTATGGCAATCACTTGAAGATGCTTTGAGCTCTCCAACAATTTGAAGTAATTGCCTAACATCCGAGTTGATGGAGTCATTTGGCACCTCTCGATCAATTTTGTCATCTGGAGTGGCTGGGGAAATGTTGTGAATGGTTGCGAGATGGGTGATCAGGTCTTTGGCTGAAAAACAAAGTGTTAGAATGGGCTGGGTTGACGTGGATATGTAATGTAAGATTTGAATTTTCCGTTTCCTTGCTGCGTTAGGGTATTATTCTTCTAGCTTGGTAATTTTTCGTATATTCTTACGTTTTCTGACGTGTTTTCCGCATTCTGGACATTGCGTTGGCTTTGGAGCTCCTCCATTTTTGTTTTCCTCGTCCACTTTCATTGTTTTGTTCAATTCGGCCAGAGGGTGTGTGTTATTTGCGTTGTTTAGGGCATTGGCAGCCGAGTAGAATAAGGCGTTCAGATGTTGAACGTTCGATCCGGACGAATGACCGACCGATCCGTCATCTGTTGAGTCGTCGTGTTTCTCTTCATTATCGATCTCGGGCTGATCGTTGGCACTCATATTCATAAATTGATTGCATTTCTCGAGGAGCTGGTCATTTGTGCTGTTACCTGAAAGGAAATAGGCTTCATTTTGCGTTTATTTTCATTTTCAGTTTGGCAATTATATTGCACTGGACTTCACAAATTTTCTGTCGTAAATTTGAAACCCTAAAACAAAAAACAGGCTTCTTACCTAGTCCAGATGAGTCACTCTCTCTGTCGTCAGATGAGTCACCCTTTAAGTCCAATGAACCGGCATCCAGGCCGAAGGACAGTAAAAACCCATTTAATGGTGTGTCAAGTTTGTTCTCCATTGGGGTGGCCTGAAATGAATGGTTTTGAAATAATTTATGGCTTTTCCAAGCTGTCAAACTATTTTCTACTCAATTATATAGTTTTCGAGCTCGCATGGTTATCATATTATAGATGTAAATAGAAGCAAAATTTATATTATCCTTACCGATCCGTCGGACGCACTCAAATTACTAGTCGAATTTCTCGAATGTGGTTGTGCCGCATACTCTGGCCGACTTGGAACACCATTCCCATTGACTGGAGTGCCATCCGGGTTCAGCACAATCATAGATTTTTCGAGGAAATCAATCGCTGCAGGATCTTTAACCGATTTCTTTCCTTTTTTGATGATAATATCGTCAGTGCCGATGTGCTCAATTTGTTCGGACCGATGATGTTTCAGAATGTGCTTGGTAAGATTGCCTGAAATGTGGATTCTATAGTTGTGAGGGCTGGTATCAAGTGATTATGGAATTAGTGACACTTTTTTTCGGCCGCTCCCTAATCCAATAACTTCTCCTGCAGTTTTCGTTCTTCCACAAACCGCCTTGGCCTACAAGAAAATTTATTTTTAAGAGTGTAATCTGGGATGCGAGCGGAAGAGATTAGGACCTCCAACAAGTTATCCACGAAAAAAGCACGGCCTAATTTTCTCCGGTTATCTGCATCTTGTCTTAGCTGAAAGAACATTCATTTTAGGTTCATGTGAGCTTTGATTCTCACTGGATTAGTCCAAACGTTTTTATTGGGTGAATTGAGTGGGGGTCTAATCTAAGACTCCTAATTTCACTCGCTAATTGGCTAACAGTGCACTGATGAGAAAAAGATTTGAATTGCGGAAATCCCAAACTTTTTACGTTTAGGGTTCGCATTCCGACTCAGTTTATCCGTAAACACGCTAGACGGGATGAAATTTAAAGTTCGAGGATTAAAGTTAATCGCTCATGGTCTTGTGGTGGCACACATGGTCTATTATTATATTCCTAATGCTTTGCTAATTGAGGAAACATCGAATAATGACATCTAATTACCGAAAATGTTCCGATCCACGTTTAATCGGTATTTATTGGTCTCTCCCTAAGGGAATTTGCAAAAAAAGTCGTGTAAAATCGGGACAATAGGGAAACCCAACAAAAAATAACAATTAGAAGGATTTCAACGCACGAAAGTTCTGTAATATTCATGAAGAAGGATACTTTGGTCTAGATTACAACTGTTGTAAACATTTAAAATGGGCCAATTAGTAATGTTTTACCATAAACAAATTGTTCACGAGTCTGTTAAAGACAAGGAAATTATTTCCAAATCGGCTTAAAGTGTAATGGTTTATCAGAAACCTCGAAAATTCGAATTCCACAGGTATTCGGACGTTCAAGGCGAACAAATTCTATTTTAAGGTGTTTTGAAACAGTGTTGGATAGGACTATTTGTTTTTATGGCAGAATGGAGTAGCTGAAATGGCACTTACCCTTCAGCCTACTCGATTTACCACAAAATCGACAGACAAATGGCTTTACAGCGGTATGAACACTCCGATGTTCGGCCAAATTCGATCTGAACCTGAAGGCTTTATTGCAAATCTCGCAGACAAAGTTCTTTTCGGCATGGAAGCTCTGTTGATGTTGTTGTAGCATCTTGTCGTTCGAAAAGGTCCTCTCACACTGTCCACAAGGATACTGTAGACCGTCCTGATTGGGCTGGGAATGATCCAAAACCGCCTTCAAATCCGCGAACAATCGCACTGCTTGTTCGCTGGCTTTTCGTTTGGCTTCGGCGTCGGGCTCCGGCGATTCGCTGGCCGGCCGTTTCAGCGGCGAACTGGCTGAGGTGGACTGTGCTGGATCGGCGGTCGAAGATGATTCTCCGTCGGCGAGCGCCGAGAAACTTTCCAGCAGAGCCGCCGGCAAGTGTGCTAACGAAAAGGCCGCCGTTTTGGAACTGAAATTTAGCGATTGTAAAAAAAAGAAGAGATTAAAATGAATTGTAAAGGGTAGTCGACAACACGATAACGTCAGATTGGCAAAAATAGCTCGAAATATTAGGGGGATTTCGTAATCTTCATGCTGCTCGGCGCTTACTATAAGATAAGCTGAGCGTGGTTGCCTGCGGCATTAACTGTCTGAAACAGTTCTCAATAAGGTCCAACTAGAGATCATTTGCGAAATCCGGGACTTTGTAAGTGTTCATGAAGCGAAAGACGGCCTTTTAGAGTGCAAATCTGGAAAATTTGTGACATAAAAAGTGGCGGATTTAAAAGGCCAAGTTTAGGAAAGAGATTTGGTTTGTTACAAATAGGGGATTGTAGGGTTGACAGGCGATTATGCAGCTACAGTAAGGTCTTTTAAAAACTTTCAAATTGAACGGAAGGTTGAAGATTTTTGAACACCGTTATTATATAACTGCTCTTTTTACGGAGTGCTAAGCCGGATAAAAATTTTGCAGAGAAAGGCTTTAAGACTGCAATGTAAGCGTTCATATTGATGCAACAAAGAATTTTATATGTACTTTGGAGCTTAATGGCAAAAATGTTTACAATATTTTTGAGTTTGTAGTTTACTGTATAACCAATAAATTTCGGATTAGGAAAATGTGGAGCAATCCGGAAATGCGTCAAAATTGCGTTGGAAAGATTGAAATAGTCCTTACTGTAGAAATATAACAACTGTGTTTCAATAGAGAGAGACTGAAATATTGTATTAGCTTTGGTGAATTGGTAAACTGTTGACGTTCTATATAAAACTATTTTATTTTTGATCATATCCGGAGATTTCCAGATCCTGTAATCTCCACAAAAACTGTACAAAACAACATTGTGTTCATCGTCTAATTTTCAATGAACGGAAAACGTGAGAAATCGGAGAAATCTTTCAATAGGGGCTTAGTCACTCATTACGTACTGTGACAAAAAGAAGTTTCGCCCTTAAATGGAGCTCTGGGTATATTCATTGCTTCCCTTCTAACAGGTAAATTAACCGTAGTGTGTGTTATATAAACCCAGAACAGATAACCAAAAATCATCCGCGAATTTATGTGAAATCTCACCGTGCATACTTGACACCCTAATAATGTAAAAAAATAGAAGTGAAAACGGTCCTAATCCTGCCCACAATCGACTCCTAATCTCGTCCCTCGACTGTTCATCAGCTGCCCGAATTAGGGTGCCATGTACAATATGAGAAGGGGGAGAGCGGACTTCGGTGGGTGGGTGTCTTAGAGTAATGCCTACAAGATTTACTTGGGTTAGATTAATCCATGGGTAAAGATTGTGCCCAAACATTATTTAGGGTTACAAGAACTGCTATGGTTTATCGAATCAAAGATGCACGGAAATGATGAAATTTGCCTATTGAATAAGTCGAAATTACCATCTAAAAACGGTGATTGGCATCTAGAAAATTTTAATTTTTATTTTTCTCAATATTTGACCTTTTTTTGTCGTACACTATTCTCCAAATAAAACGGCACGTTTGAGCGTATAAAATGTCCCCTCGACTGTTTACCCTCTAACCCATAAAATTTCCGATAAAACCCATACAAACACACCATTACAAAAAAATGAAAATACCAATTAAAGCCCGTAATTACTGGCTCACAGTGCCATACAGTACCAGGAAATGTGCTCAAAAATACTTGTCATCAACTTAAAAATTCCGCAAGATATTCAAAGACTCTATTTGGAACAGGTGCGACTGTGCTTGTACTTTGTAAATTTATGCAGAGATCTCCCTAATCGACCGGTTCCTTACAAGGCTTGGTGTTTTGGATGAAAAAACCAAACATAATGAAACTATTGTAAAAAAACAGCCGTTCGTACAATGTCATTATCCAATGTGCAAAATGAACATCCGCGTATGCTTCCGGTGTAATAAATGTAAATGTACTGAATTGGCATGATTTGGGTTTGATAATATGCTGCTTATTGTGATTATGATAAGATGCTTTGACAGCGTCAACATGCCGAGCAAGATGAGAGCAGAGGGAGGGCTTGCACAAATTTTTTGCCTTGAAAGGTCATGAAGTATGCTTTTAGTTTGAATAAAAATGTAAATTTTAAATTTTGGGCGCGCTTGAAATAACTCCGGAGCAATGACGGATTTTATTTTATTTAATTTTTCAAAACATATTTTTTCTGTGTAAATTCCGAAGGCCGTAACAAATAACCGGGATTTATCTTGCAAGAAAATCAATTCCTTACTCTCTAAAATACGGCCAATTACAGTAAATCCGCAGGAGCCGGAAACAGACCATTTGGTCGGTCCAGCTCAAAGAGCACAAAAATGCCGGAGGCCAAATATTGGGGCCTTTAACATGTTCGGAATGTTTGTGGCCGTATTCCTTTCGCTCCCCCCTTTCCTCCTCTTCGGAATACATTTTATACGCGACCGTCAGGCGCAATTACCGAAATGCACCGCTTTTATATGGCCTCGGGAAAAGCGGTGCGCCCTCAGGCAAAAAAAACCGAAGTGTCTTCAGAAGGCCCACAAAACATTCTTCCAGAACGCACCGTGCATGATAGTACCGTGGTGAGTAGGCGGAAAGAGTACTGTAGCGAAAGGAAAGGGCTTAGAATAAGTTTACAAGAGAGGAGAATTACTGTGAGCATTAGGGAAGGGAAATGACGTAAAATTTTAGGTCACAAAGTGAAAATTTAATAAAAAGTAATAAGAACAGGAAGTGGTACAATAGACTGGTACGAAGAGAATGCAAAATTTGAGGTCCAGGGAGTTGCAAGAAATAGAGTGAGGTAGTTGAAAATATGAGATACAGAGAATGTAGTTTAATAGCAAAAATCAAGTAGTAAATAGTCACGCTAACTTTGTTAATGTAATTTTCGTGATATTTAGAGTACAAAAATGGCAAGACTCGAGTATTATGTGGTCTGTAATGCAGCCTACAGGCTACTAAATTATCTACAGGAATTAGTTCGATTAATGCGAGAGTGATGAAAATACAGCAAAGCGGGGATCAGATGACTTAATGGGCTACGGTGGAATATGGCAATATCCTTATGTCCCTAAAGATAAAGTTCTTGCTCTATATAGTGGAAGTATAACTCTTTTCTTCTCGTATGTAAGCCTCCATTCCCAGCCAAAAATGCTCAACCGCACCAGAAAATTTCATTCGCTCAGAAATAGTTTCGAATGTATATGTTAGTGAATACCATCACCCACCAGGCCGTCGTGGATCCACAACATAATGGTGGGTAAATTCCCAGGAGGGCGACCGAGAGTGCATATTTTTACATTGGCCATTACCGCCCAATTCATCGGCCGCCCCGTACCTTATGACACTGTTTGGGCTGCCCTTAATTGGGCAATAAATTGGGCCGGTATCCGGAAAACGCCTCGGGCGCCTTTATGGGTTTTGTACGGAGCAGAAAGCAATTAGTTGGAGGCCTGATGCCTATTCCGCGGTTGGAATAGTACTCGCCGCGAAAGTACGGTCGGATAAGTGAATTTGGAGAGGTTTCAAAAGTGTTGTTTTTTGTAAAAAAATGGTCACCACATTGAGCTTTAACTAGTGCAAGGTATAAAATAGATTTAAAAGGACCTATATAGCATTAACGAGAAGAAAGAATGTAAGATAGACAAATCAAAGCTCAGAAAACTAAAGAATGGTGATTAAAGATTGATCGCATGGTCCAAACTAAAATTGCAAAGAATCTCCGTCAGCATTTCGCTTCTTTCATCGAAAACAAGACAAGTCCTAACTTGGGGACCTCACAAAAACTGGAAAACATTTCTCTCGTGACTGTACCCCATCCTCAGCTGGTCTGGGACATTCTAATCCACAAAAGCATTTGGACCGAAGAAAAGAAAGAAAAAGGGAAAAAAAATTTCCTCCCTTCTCGAATTCCTCGCCTCCCTCTCAAAATAGCGAACAGTTGTCGGCCTGTGGAAGGGCCCCACAATCCCGGCACGGACAGGACTTTCCGGTCCCCTCCCGAAATGTATTTTCTTACGCCGCTTCTGTGAGGGCCGCCCTTCTTTCTTCCTTTCCTCCCCGCTTCTTGCTTCGAGCACTTACAAATCCCATTCTTACTCTTGTGCTCTTCGGTCAGCACCACCATCCGAATAAACTTCGGCGACGCCCTAAGGGGATGGAGCAAGAAAAAGAAGAACAGATTAGCAGTACTACAGTAACGCCTCGTCTTTCTTGGGAAAGCGATGTGTTGATTGCCTAAGGGGAAGATGTCATAAATCAAGTAATTATCCCGTCAAAGAGTAAAAGTGTCTTTTTTACTTTCTAGACATAAGAAATTTTTTACTGGCATATATTAGATTTGGAACAGTGGTCGCAAAGTTCAATTTGACACTGTGCAATTTATTTTTTGTCATAAAAAAATTAATTATTCACTTTTAACGTTTTTATTTCGTGCCCGATTTATACAAAAATTTGCACTGTGCGAAAAAACTTTAGCTTTTTTCCCCTTGCACGGCGCAACGAAAAAGCATCCGATAAGAACATGAAATGGCCATGTGCCGGTCATCTAAGCCATTGCGCAAGAAATTTCTCAATGTTCGGAAGAGAATTGCGCAATAGAAAAATAATAACAACACTATAAACAGTACAGTAATTGAAAGTGACATCTGCACTGTGCGAGGAAAATGTTATTACAAAAAAATTTTAAAATTGAGAAATTTTTAATTAGCAAGAGCCGGGATTCTAAGAATGATGTAAGCAGAAATTGCGTACCATTACACTTCTTACAGCGGCCATTAAATGGGACCTTGCATGGCGTTCGCTGGGGGCCAATGACGGGGCCAAAAACCACCGAAGAAAAGGATGTAATTTCAACGTTTCTTTTCCCAAATAGCACACATTTAATCCGCGAAATATTAAAAATAAATTTTCATTTGCACGCTACAATACTTTGAGTAATTTTCTGCAGCCAATTTTTATAAATATCACTTTTTCGAGGGTTTGGGAATTCTAAAAAAAATCTTTATTTCAGGAAGCCCTCATCAACGATGTTTGAGGTTTTTAAAGTTATTATAAGGTAATGGTCGGCGTATTTTAGATGGTTAAGTAGCTTTTGCCACTTAGAAAAGTAACCTATATAGAAAGCTCGTTCTTGAAACTTCAAAATCCAAATTACCGAATCCCCATTACTTTCGCGCATTGTGCTCCCTACTCATACATATGCCTTGAGGGCAAAATCGGAAATTAAACGAGATTTTGGCCGGCCGAACCTTCTTTCTTATTTAAATTTCGGCTCCCTCTTCCCTACCAGGAAGACCCTTCGAGCTAACCGCACTTACAGCCACTCGCTGTAAGCGCCCTCAGGCCAAATTGACAGCTGCCTTCTTACAACGCGCGCGCCGTCCCCCCCCCCCCCTCCTCATCGGCCGGCAGAGACTTCGAAATTCGGCTGCAAAGATTTCGGTCGAATGATTTTGGACAGTGCCATTTCGGCGCCCATTCGGGCCTGAGGGCCAGAAACAGGCGTGTTGCGCGGACCGGCCCCTCATTACTGAAACCCTGACTTCGAAAGTGGCGCATTCACCAAGTTCGGACCGAAATTTTGGGTGGGAAAGTTGGGCCGCGAGAGATTTTCTTTTCGCACAAAAGAAACCTTTCGGCCGAAAGAACAAGAATGCCCTCCGGCAACATACGCAAGCAAAGTTTTGTAATGGGAAAGGGCATGTGGGCTACCGTAGAGAGCTTGATGTTTACTCTTGGCCATAAAATAGTTTGAATTCCATGTTCCGTAAAGAAAATTATGTTATACTTGACAACAAAAGGCAGACTTTTCAAAACAACCGAAGACATGAGATGAGCAGGTAAAACGCATGAGTTTGTATACAATAATAGAGTAAAGATCTTATTAATTATTCCTAAGTTGTAAATATCTTGTAATTTCTACTTTTTAAGGTCTTATCTAACCGTTTAAAAACTTAAGAACAGTTAAGTTACAAAAATGAGAGAATGCTTCATAATCGCTAAAAACGATCTAAAATAAGAAATTGAAAAACCGTCGCCCCAGAACTTTTCTCGTGCTATATTATTACAATATTATAAATTTTGTACAAACTTCCAGGCTAATCAATGAACACATTTAATCCGTTCTCTTAGTTTGATGTATCAAGTGCAAGAAGAAAGGGGAATATTACAGTAGGCGAGAAATTGAACCCTCCCGCTCCGCGCCGGACCCGGTTGACCCTTACGATCTAGTGCGGCCGAAATGAAATATGGCACAAAATGTTTGTGCGCGAGAAATTTTGGTGAGACACACAAAACATTCCATACAGCGCCCTCCACTTCCCGAAACACTCGCGGGAAAGCAATTTCGGTGCCGGAGGGCAGCAGCATTTGCACAGAAAATGGAGGGTTCGTGTCTTGTGTTACAAAGGACACTCTGCGGCCGCACGGAGAGGAAGCGCTTGTCATACAGGAAGACAAGTCTTGTTTCGGTATAAAATGAACTCAGTTCGTTTAATTAAAATTTTTGTCCGCTTGCAACACTCTAAGTGTCGGATGGAATTTTGATTAACGCTGCTTGCATGAGGAGAGGATGAGGCAAGGAAAGTGCAGGTTGTAATGACCGAGGTCATATGGGAGAACGTACAGTGGAAAAAAAGCAGATGACAAAAGACTTTAGAAAATTTTGGAATTTTTAGCCAAATCAAATTGCCAACCATACGACGTTTAAATTTCGATGACATTTGGCGCTAATTAAGCGTGCAACTTTGTAATACGAAATAAGTTATGTGCTTCACTCAAAATTTAAAGGAAATCTGAATTGATCCGGCAATCCCACATTATTTTTTGTAGCGCAAAAATTTAAATTTTGGGTCTATGATGACTATAAGAGTCCTGCCTAAACTTGAGAGAATTTAAGAAAGCTATGTACAAACTTACAGTACCCTCTATAAATCATTCAACACCTCACATTCGGAATCACAAGATCTCCCGTGCCGAGTACCCCATGAACATTTGTGCCACTTTCCTGTCCTTTTAAAGCACTCTCCGGACCATGCGCTTCATCCGCTGGGCCTCCTCTTACAGCACTCGGTTCTGCGCTCCTTTTTTGTGTTTCGGGCCGGCGCCGGTCCTGTAAAAACCGGCACGAAAATGGCGGCCGAGACACTTCCCTTTTGCCTCTCGCGCGTTTCACCGCCCTGCCCGTTCCCGCTTCTCCTGAAGACTGCACGGTCGGATTCTGGTTTGCGGAACGAGCGGGGTTTTCATAAAAATTTTTGTGACACAACACCGCCTCGGGCGGTTCTGTACTAAAAATTTTATGGAATTATAGAACGGAAGGCCCCGACGAGAAGGGATCGGCGTACTGTTAAATTGAGTTAGAAAGGATAATGCCGGGAATATAGGGATAGGAATGGAAAAATGGGGGTGAAAAAATGATGTTCGCTATATATTAAAGAAGTCACGTTTCTACAAGCAATCCTTTTTCCATGGGGGAAGAGACACGGCCTTTTGTCTCTCCTGATTAACGCTAATTTACGCACTCTTCCTGACAAAGATTGCATAATACCACTACGGGTGCTGTAAGACTTCAGGTATTTATAAAACGCTTATTTAGAGAGTATGTATGATCAAGATCTCAAATTTCAATGTTTTACCGTATTTTTTGATCTTCTTAATGGCCAAAATAGTATAATTTCATGTCAAGTCTCCTCTTACCCCATTTTCTAACACTTAAGATTTCCTCAATCTCCGACTCAATAAACGTTGTCATACTCTTCCGCCCATAGATATCACAAAGCCTATAAGCATGATGCATGTTCCTCGTCCCTATCTCAAATAACTTTATGGATATCATCGCATAAAACAACTTTTGTGTCGCCGGTCCCCTGAGGATGTTTTTCTGAAAGCCCCTAACGACTTTATTCAAATCGTCCCCGACTGTGTGACCATATTAAGGACAAGATATTTCGTTCTCCCGGAAAAAAGACGGAAAGTTTCATCATGGGGACCTCAAACGGAATGGTTAGAATATGTTGAGTACGGAATGTAAACAAGCGCTTTATACGGTCATACGGACGACAAAAGACAGTGAAATCTTCGGTCGTTACGCAATATGATAAAAACAAAAAATTTTGAATAATGGTTATGTAATTTGAGAATTATTTAAAATGTAATGTCATTCAAATTTTATGGGGTATTTCCCGAAGACCGATGAAGCGATTTTATTATAATTTGGAGCCTATGCGGCTTGTATACCAGAATGAGGCTACTGTAAATTTTAGAGGTCCCTTTGTAATTACAGCCAAGATGACCGATCTTTTCAGAAGAGAAACTTTGGAAAATTGGAAGTGAAACAAACAAAAACTGTTTTGTAATTACTTCGCCAACAAGGCAAAAGTTACTTCTTCCGCAGAAGCAGTCACTTTATATTGTCAAAAATGAACTGACAATTATTAAAAACAAAATTTTACCATTTCCCCTTCCAAATGCTTCTACAACAGAATAACCGCCGAGCCCGGCCGAAAAGGCGGATGTAATTACAGCCTCATTTTGTCCTGTATAGAAACATTTAAATGTGTACATGACACGACGGAATACTGTTTAATGAAGCATTCAGACTCATAATTTCGAAAGTCCTTATTGGTCGAAATTTGTAGTTAATACAGTAAAAATTCGATTACTTTATAACATTGTAGCAGACAGATACTGCTTTCAACTTGGCGCTGAAGTACTGGAGAGCCTATAAAAACCTTACTGCGGTGCAAAAAAAGAGACTTTCATTAAAATGCGAAAGTTTTTCCCCAATTCTAACATATTATATTATATCCGACCACAAATTTGCTCTTTCTTTCCTTCGCCCCACTTATCCCCACGATTTCGTCTCGGTTTTATCTGTTGGATCCTCCGAACAAAAGTGCACAAAACCGCCTGTTTTTCCATTTCTTTTCTCTTCTGGATTACCCTGTGCCAAGACAAACGGAAAGGCTATAGGAAAAGCGTCTTTATACACAACGAGGCTGTAAAATTGTAAAAAAAAAGAAAAGAGAAACTGCAGATGAATGACACGGGTTACATAAAAATAAAAAAAATAAAATAAAAGCTTTTTGTAAAACACAATTTCTGGAGCATCCATCGCTCGATAGATACTCAACCTATCTCTACGCAAAGCTTTCACTGTATTTACGATCTATACGACCAATTGATTGCATCCCTCAGCCAGGTCAACCACCCTTCAATAGTTCGCAAAACGAAACCGAAACCCTCTCCGGTCTCGGGCCACAGTCTGTCCTCTTCCGGAAAGATCTCCGGTTCGGACCGAAAGCCGGGCATTGCCCTCCGGCATTTCTATCCCCTCCTTTCCGCTTTGCGAACAGTCTGCCGGTCTGTTTGCATTTAATGGCTTCCCGAGTTTTGTCGGCCACGAAAAGACATGTGTTACAGTAGAATGGCCATAAAACGGGCGAAAGGAAAGGCCCAGGCCGAGGAAGAGTAGAGACAGTAAAAATCAAATAAATTGATGGGACTTTGGAGCGATGTACAGGCCCGATTTTGAAAAAAAAGTTGGTTTCGATGGACTGTGAGGAGACGGGATTGGGAGAGGGAAAGTTTGAATGTAGCGAGGACCGCGGATCAAATGGATAGGATTACTGTAACGGGGGCCGAGGACATCGATTGAAACACAGTTTTATTTACTGCAAAATCTTGGTTCGATAAACATATTAATTAAAAAGAATCTTCTTAAAGTGACCCTAACAAAAATTATAATTCCAGCAAAACGGATAAATTTGTTCGTGATCGTTACAGCTCATCATATATTCCACATTACTGTGCAACCGTTAAAATGCCATCCTCCCCCCTCCCGTCTTTCCTTAATTTCCAATTAAAGAACCTGTTCATATTACAGTATGAGTTTGGTTTCCTATAATTTTCAGAAGCTCTTTAATCTCTGGAATTTACAATGCGTGAGTTCTTCAACTCTTCTCGAGTACAGGTGGGCCTGTTTTGCTACTTGATGAGTAATGTGATGAAACGTTTCGTGAACAGAATACGAAACAATCTGAGAGACCAATTGTTAGAAGCTCAAAGGCGAATGATTAAGAAAAAAGGGAAGATAAAAAGAAAAGTAAGATGATCATCATTATTGCCTGTTTTTAGTGGGTTTAGACGGGATAGATCATACGTGAGTTCATGTAGAACATGAGCATTGTCAAAAAGTAGGTGCAGCTGGTTTGTCTAGACTTTTTAAGAACTTCTCTAGGCAATATCTCACCCCATAGACGCGCAAAAGCTTCTCTACAGTTTCTCAAGCATTGCGCAATGATGACCGTAAAAAGATTACAATAAATTATGCAATCCGCCAGACGATTTGTACAAGAGAGGTTTTACGATACAAGAAGAGAGGCCCTTATAAAATTCCTATTGGCTTTCGTTGGAGTTTCTCTCCATTTGTTTGGCTCTTCAAATCTCCCTTTCTCTCTCATTCTTCTCATAATAGGCTACTCTTTTGTAGTTTTGTGTTCGGATTACTGTATTCAAAAGCAAGTTTCTGGTTTACTGAATGAGGGAAAAAACTTTCTGAAATTTAACTTTGGATCTATATAAAAAAAGGAAAACTTGTTCATATTTATACGCTTAACACTTTAAATTATTTGAAAGCTCCTTTCCCACGCAATGCGAAAAGTCACTTCCAAACCTGTACTATCGCGTTCTCCCTTCCCAATCCCATCAATCAGCCATTTGGACAGTGAAAGAAAGATTAATTCGGCCTCTAATTCTCTCGATATTACTCTCTTTACCGGTTAATACGATCCGTCTTTTTGGCTTTCTAATATCTCGGCAATTGTTATTACACTCAAAAACAGGTCCGAAAAGAATAAGAAAAAAATATTTTAAAAAACGGAAAATTTGAATAACTATAGCAAAAATTATAAAAATTTGGGGACGTCTCTAAAGTAATACAAAAATCTCAAAGTAAAAAGTCCCAGCTGTAGTAGAAAGTGATATAGTATCATCAAGATTCGAAGACAAAAATTACTACGGCATAAAATTGTATAGCTTTACACATAAAACAGTAACTTTTCCAAGTTTTCTACCAAATTTACTAACAAAATTAGCACCTGTTGAATACAGTTCCTAAATCGCCTACAAATGGCGACACAAACTTTCACGAAACACGGTTCAAACAACAGAATTTCAGGTGGAAATGATAGTCTGGAAAAGTTGGATGAGGAAAGAATCACACAGCCGGCATGGATAATAGGCTTTTGACCGTTTAAAAGCGCCAAAAAGGGTTTGAAAACGAAATTTTGTCAATTATAATTGGCCTTAAATTCAAATATTTTATAGTCTAAGGGCATTTCAGTCCAGGTCTATCCTTAAATTCAACATTTTCAGACAAAAATTTCCGTTTTTATTAAACTTTTACCAACAATAACAGAAAACGTCGCAAAACTAAGTTATGAATCGGAAAAAACAAGCCGCCGCATTTTGTCGAAAAATTAGTGCCTCAGGCGCTTTGTCACAGTTGTTACTGTTTTTCGGTTTTCGAGGTTTGGCCGTGATTTGGAAATCAAAAAAAAACAAAAAATCTTCAGGACATTTTCGAAATTTTTGAGATGTAAAAGCTGTGTGTAAGCAATAAGAGCGACTGATACCGCCTTGCTTTCCAAACTCTTTGACTTTAACGTTTGTCCCCAAAACACATTCAAAAAACAATATCCCTTGAAACTTTTTACAGTAACTTCATTATCTAGCTCTCTGCTGATTACCATAGCACATGACGTACACTATAAATACCTGTTAAACTCCAAATAGCATGTATACCCTTAGGCCATTTCTCGGCCTCACAAAAACGAGTGATTAGCCGCCGAAAAAAGTAATGGAATTAAAAATAAAGGAGGACAGTAAGTCCTGTGATTAGGCCCTTAGGTAACTAATCCTTTCAAGACGGTTAAAGAAAGACCCTAATGTAAAAGTGGTAATAGTAATCGTGCCCACAAAAGGGACAATGTTTGTGCATGGAGAAGACATTGTGAAATCGGGTGAAGAAGGGAAATAAAAGTAATCCTGTAGACGTCAGAAAATGTCAAAGTCTAGGTAATCAAAAAGTTATTACTGGTACAATAAAGTTATTGATGTTTTAAGTATAAGAAGTACAAACCAATGTTTAAAGAATTGTCGTAACATCATTCAGAGAGAAGAACGAGAAATGCCAAGAAATCCAGATTTAGAAACTGATTTTTCAAATCAAAATACTTTCAAAGACTTCTTTTTGTGTAAGTACTGGTAAGACTTTAACAGCAAAAAAAGATTTTAATTTTGTGCCCTAAGGGTAGAACTTTCAAACTTCTAAAATTACACCGAAATAAGTCAAATTTAATACCTCCAAGGAAAAATCTCATCCTATCCTCCGACTTTTGGCCCCCTCACCTTCTCCAATGTAAATCTCAGGCGATCTGAAAGTTTTGTCAAAAGAGCGGAGCCATTTCGGCCAGATGTCCTCCTCTTCTCCCCATATATCCTCCAAAATGCCTTTGATCCGTCGCAGGAAAAATTGTTTTTTTTTGCTTTTGGAGGGAGAGGGATTTCGGTGCGACGGTAAAACTTTTTTTTACGGAATCAATTTCCTAAACGACCTAGAGCCCATATGGATTGGAAAAAGGCGATGTTCTTGTTCGAGATTGGATGGTCTGATGACATAAAATGACATTTGGGGAAAGATAATGTCAATACAGATGGGTGTGACTTAAATTTAGATCAAACAGAATAAATATGGAGGAGTTTCGGAAGTGAAGAAAGTTCATGAAAGATTTGTAGGGTAAAATGCATTGGAAAATGTTCGTCAACTTTTGTGAAAATTCATTTCGCACTG
Source organism: Bursaphelenchus mucronatus (assembly GCA_025436335.1). Lineage (NCBI taxonomy): Eukaryota > Metazoa > Nematoda > Chromadorea > Rhabditida > Aphelenchoididae > Bursaphelenchus > Bursaphelenchus mucronatus. The sequence goes on from CM046358.1 coordinate 7,927,426, forward strand.
TGCAGTCGGAAAGAGAGGAGAAATGAAGATTGCACTGTGCAAAAATAAAATCAAGCAGCAATGTCTCAAACCGCACTGTGCATTCCTCGTTTTCACTAACGTTTTATCGCACAGTGCAATTAAATTTTCCCCGCACAGTGCGGCCAAGTTTTCTCCCCTTCAAATCCCAAAAACCAAATGCGACAAAATGCACGGTGCGTGAAATTGCATTTCAGCCGAAGAAAGGCGACGAGTCCCGCGACATCCCATGAAGTCGCACTTGATTTGTTTTTTCGGCCTCAAAACAAAAATGGGATTTTTGTCGCTTCCCCCGAATTTTGTCGCTTCCCCCCGAATTTGGACCGAAATTTGGGTTTGAAAAATGGTGCGTGTGGATTGATTGCACTGTGTTCATTGTCGCTCTTTCCTTTTTCTTTGTTCGCGACAAAAATCCAATTGGCGGCAAACGATCCGAAGGACCCATCAAAACCACAGTGCGCGACAAAAGAGAGGGCTTGTCGCGCTTCTGGAAGTGACAGAAATGTTTCCAGGAACGGATTTTTGTCGCTGCGACAGCCAATCGCCGCCCGACGTTTTGTTTGTTTCAATGCACAGTGCAATCGAAAAAAGGAAAATTTTGATTGCACTGTGCGAAAAATTGAACATTCAGAATGTCGCAAATCAAGCCAACTAATTTTGGCGACGAGAAATTTTTAGCACAAAATCAAAAAGAAGCGATTCCTTGACCGCGCAGTGCGTCAAAACAAGCGATTGTCATTGCACTGTGCGAAAAAAGTATCCCCAAGATGCACAGTGCATCCACCCCTTTGCACAGTGCAAATCCCCATCAATCTTCTCATTCCAGCGCACAGTGCGAAAAACGCGGAAGTCCGCCGACGACACAGTTGTCGCAAAATGAACAAAAAAACAGTGCACTTTTCGGACGAAACCCGTCGCACCACTGAACTTGAAGCGCGACGAAGAAAGAAATCAACACAAGAAGAGAGAGAAAGAAGAGTGCGGGCGGAAAATGAAACAACCGACGACACCGAATTCCTTACGCGATTCCATCAGCGGTCAGTGACGTGTTTGGGTCACGCGACAAGACGCGTTGCACTGTGCGTTTTCTGTTTGGTGCGACGAGCACAGTGCGCAAAGTTGAGGAAGTTGATGGTTGCACTGTGCAAGTTGGAATTGATGTCGATGACTGCGGCGATGTGTCGCAATTATTGTTGGGTTCTCGCACTGTGCATTCGTCATTTCTAATCTTTGGCTGCACGGTGCAGTCGGTTTTTTCCTGATCTTCTTGCACCGTGCAATCCATCTTCTGTTCATCGGTGAGCACAGTGCGCAATCCTTTCTTCTCCAATTTTCGCACAGTGCAATTCAGATTCTTTGCTCCATTTCGCACTGTGCAGTTCCCGTTTCGATCTTTCTTCTGCACTGTGCGGAGCCGTTCCGCGGGCACCTGCACGGTGCGATTATCATTTTTCATGCGGCGCACTGTGCATTCGCCGCGGGGGCGGAAGTCGGCATTGTTAACGATCAAATCGAAATTTTTTTGGATGAAATTCAGTTGCGGGACGCTGGAGGTTGATGGAACCGGTCGATTTCTTCGGTAATTTATGGGATTTTCGGAGATTTTTTGAGTTGGCGGCTTAAATTTTTGATTTCCGAAATTTGAGACCGCAGGCGATGAAGTTGAGGGCTTGTCGCTGAAAGAATTTTAATGTAAAATATGTTGTAAAATCGTTGAAAGATTTCGATAAAACTTACAAATCTGTCTCAATTTTTGCATTTGAGCATCGCCCGTTTATCGGCCGTATCGGCCTCAAAAATTTGATGGGACGCGGTTTCAAAGTGGATGTGGATGCGCCATGCGATGTTCTCACGACATAACGAGGAACCTGAGGGGGAAATTAGTCCAAAAGTTTACAATTTTCTACCTTATCCTAGAGAAAAGAGCCAAAACGAGATGGAAAATGAGAGAGTTTAGATGGAGAAGAAGTAAAATACGCACCGTTTTCCCATTTTCATATTGGAAAACTGAGTGGCCAACAAAGTGAAAATAATTTAAAGAAGAGTTAAGACAATTTTTGAACAAAAGGTTAAGGAAAATATAAAAAATGACACAGAAACGCCTAAAACAAGATCGGCCTTGCACCAAAATTCCTCCAAATCGCATAAAATACGATTTAAAGATAGTTTTGTTTACGATTACATACTTATTCAGCCTTTTCCTCCACAAAAATACACAAAAATCCGAAAAAATCTCAAAATTAAGCACTTATTTCCCCAAAAAATCTACTGTCCGACCCCTCCGGACACTCCAAATTTACAGAAATAGGGATAGTTCCCGTTTTTGGGAACTACATTTGTTCTTTATCTCTCCCTTCCCTTCTTTTCTCCATATCTCCCCCACTTTCCGCGCCTTATCCCCAAAATTTTTTTGAAATGACAAAAAAAATCCGCGCGGCGCCGTAAAATGTAGCGGCGGGAAGAAACAGAGTGATATTATACAACAGTGCGACAGGACTTTTATTTTTGTGAAGAAAAATGGTGATTAATCATTGGATTTTGGGGAAAAATGACAAGCGATTTTTAAAATACGACAAAAATAAAAGTTGTATTAATTGAAGGAATGGATAAGTGGACTGTGAGGGTTTAAATGGCATATGAATAATTTATACAACACTATCTAGCAGTTCGTTGTGATCAATTTAACTTTAATCACCAAAATTTTGGTCACACTCCACTTTTTCTAATTTTCTTTTTTTCACTTTGTTTTTTCATAATTTCCCGAAGGTTTAACTAGCAGTCATAAGAATACAGAATAATCTTTCAGCCCATATAAGCTTTATCCAACACTCATTAACGGTTCGCAAGATATAAGCCCATTAAAAACTACGATTATTGACAAAATTCCAGATTTTTTTTGCGATTTGTTATTTGATAGGGAAAGTTAATGATGTTACTAGTTAGCAGGTCGTTGATAATATCCTATTACACTAGAGAATGCAGACAAATCCTAAAGAAAACAGCAAAATTACCTTATCTTTAGAGATCAAAGTTTTTTAGGCATGTTAGGCATGAACAAGACAAACCATTTTGAAAATCCGGAAAACTATGGGTTAAAATATAACAAAAATAGAGTCAAATGAAAGTGTATGTTACATGATGACAATCTGCACGACTTTCGACACCCACGCGATGAACAAAACTCCATTGTCGTCAAACGATTGGAGGGGAAACAGGATTTCTGTTTCAATGTATAGAGGGAAAGGAGATGGTAAAAAGGAGTGACCACTCCCAGTAAAGACTGTAAACCCGCTATTTACTATTTGAGGGAGTCTAATTTGCTTGCTTGGACTTTGCAAAAATTAAAATAAAAAAATGAAAAATGTTTTGAAAGAAAAATTGAGGAAAATCAAAATTTGATATCGAATATAAAAAGATATAGCGGAGAAAGGTTTAAAATACTGCAGAGCATTGCGAGGGAAGTTATTCTGCATAAAGAATAACAACTTTAGAACACCGGAAAACTATAAAATACAGAAATTGGTAAATTATGCTTTTGTGGGATAAAACGAAAAAATTATAAATTTAATTTCAAATATGGGTAAAAATAATAAAACTGGTAAAATACAAAAGATTTTAGTTTCATGTCTATGCAAAACGAGTTAATATTTTTGGAAAATAAATAGCCAAAAATGCGAAAATAAAAAATGATGATTTTGAAGTGATAACCAAGAAAAGTCATAATTTTGGTGAGGCCAATGGATCAATAACTCATTAGAAAATATTAAACTCGGATTCTATGCGACGTGGAAGACAAAAAATTCCATTTTGGACTAATCAAATCCGTAAATTCAAAAAAAAAACATTTTCCTCAAAATTCCCCAAAAAATCACCACAGAACCGCTCAGCATCGAGTACAGTAATCCAAATCCCTCCCAGTCCTCCAGACTTCCGCGATGATTCAAGGGATGGTCGCGCACTTTGACCATCACCGAACAATTTCAGGAAATATCGGGGGCGAAAAGTGTATCCAACTAAAAGAATATCAGCGATTCCTAACTTGGTCACCCCAAAACCCAAAAAAAAAGAAAGTTCTCAAATATCGACAACGTTTCAAACAGTTTCCCCCGGCTCCGAAAACTGGTTATTTACGAAACAATTCATTACTTTGTCGTATCATTCTGTCTAACAATTGCTTTGCAAGCATTTTTGGTGGGTTATGGTTTGGAGATGTGGTTGTGTGGGATTACAATTCAACAGAATGTAGAGGAAAATAAGAGAAAAATTATTCCGAACCAGCTGAATAAGTAAAATACTTAAAACACGAGTCAAACCCCACAGCATTTCTCCAAATTTTTCATACGCAATCAAATATAGGTCATAAACCAATTATTGATTTTTTGATTGTTCTTTGCAAAGCGATGCACTGCAACACGCAAGCTAAAAACTCTCGAACATTTCTCTGGAAAATACCAAGCTTAATTCGTAGCAAGTTCCATCAAATTTTGGGCCTTGCAGCTTTAGCGTTCTTCTTGCAAACACAATTCAAATCCAAAATCCCAATTCCCATTGCATTGCGTCGTTGAACTCTCCGTTTACAAAACCGTCCCTTCCCGTTTCCGTCGACGGAAAAACATTCGGTGTACTCTTGTAGGGAAGAGTGCGGCGCGCGAAAGAAATTAGGGGTATCAGGGCTGAATTTGAAACGACTAACCTCGTTTCCCGCCCGAGAAAAACGGCTTCTGCCGTGCCCTTTTGCCGCTGGCTGTGTGTTGTCGTACCGTATTATCTCCGCCAGCGACGCGCAAAAAAACGAATTGCGAGATTCGTCAACGCACCGAAACGATAAAATTGATTATCGGCGGCGATTTCGGTGCGGAAACACTGGATATATTGTCTCAAATTTGGAAGGGGATAGATAACTCGTCGCCCGGCTTGCAGCGGCAGCGTCAACCGCGCCCCTCAAAAAGTACAGCGCGCACAGCATACGCTAATGAGATTTGTAGGTGAATTGAAGGAGTCTGAAGATGGGGATTGTAACTTGAAGCACGGTGTACATGTATAAGCAACAGTTGCATTTTTTGTCTTATTATATGATCTTGGAAAGGTTTAAAAGTGCCAAAGGTCACTGAAAATTTAAAAATAGCGGCGCACAGAAAAGACTATGGCTTTTGGAAAGAAAACATAATTTTTGGGATACCCTTTGAGACCTTTTCAGAGCTGCAAACGTCACGAATATAGGTTTCTCAAATCAAACAGCCTTTTATGCCTCTATGATACTTTTTGATACTAAATTGCACATTCGTAATTCCTTTTTTTCCGTTTCTATAGACTGTATACCCCACACAGGTGGGTGCAAACCTCCAGCCAACAATTCTATGTCTTCTGCAAAGCGCGAGCTAAAAATCCTTTGACATTTCCAATCTTGATTTCAGCCAAATTTTAACGCCGCAGCTGCAGCAACTCTGGTGCGCCGGCTTTTGTTGGAGTTTATCTTTGGTTTGTGTTGTTGGATATCATATATATATTGTAATATTTCTTCCTCAAAACGTCAAATTGTCTCGTCAGCAGCCCCTTTTTCGAATTTCCGAAATCATCGCTAAGTACATGAGGATTTTATCGACAAGACTTTCACAATCTCACTCCTCGTCAATTGTCTTTATCTCTACGCCAAAAAAACTCGGAAACGTCGACAAAAGTGCGGAAAAAGGAGATTCGGTGCGGTGATTAATGAGTGTTGCGCAGCGTCTGTATTGAATTTTGTCGATTGTTTCGGGGTCAGGCGATGAAATTTTGGGAGAATTTTTTGGAAAGAGGATTTACGGATTTCCGGAAGGATAAGGGGGAAAAAGGGAAGGTTGCCTCGGAAAGGGATGATATTTGGATATCAGACTTGAAAAGAGGAAACATTGGAGCTTATGGAAAAATTGATCCAAATAAGAGACTTCAGTTTTAATGAAACTTGGTCCACATTGAGATTGGAGTATTTCAAAACATAGGCAAAGTTTTCAGCTGACGCTTTGCGGAAATGACTTTTGGCTTACATTAGATTTGCTAAAAAAACGTGTTTTTGCAATTTCCAAAGTAATCCCATTAACAAATATTGATGAAACTTAGCACAAATTGCAATTATAGTTTTGTAAAGCACATGCAAGATACTTAGCTCTCACTTTTCAGTGACTACCGTGATTTTTGGCCCGATATTTGCCAAAGATTTTGACTTTTTTGGCAGGCAAATCTTTTATCTCAACTGCCGCTAAAAAGCGCATGCCAAAAATTTGCAAATCAAAAAGACATCAATACAGCTTTAAAATTTCAAATTTAACCTAGTGTGTTTGTCAGATACGACATTGAGTGAAAAAATTCAAGTTATTTAAAACGGTTACCATAAAGAAGGACAAAGAAAAGACCAGTAGTCATCTCACCTAAACTCATAACTCAAAGAATTGTAAAACAACTTACCAGATAATCGCTATTTTTATTCGTCGCACTCTTCCTCGCGACACCAGTAATTCGTTCCACATTGGCTCGGGTTTGGTACTTATGATTAGCGCTTTTATTTGGAGGAGCGATCAGATATGAAGTTATCTTCGACATCACCTTTGACTTGTCTTATTTGCGATCTGAAAACAAAATTTTTTAGAGTAAAACAGATAACGAAATCTTTTGAAAAAACTTAATTTATTGTAAAATACGGTTCTTCTTTTTTCTGGACAAAAATAATGTCTTCCCCACAAAAATATTACTATTTATTTAACCAGCTAATCCACCCATATGACTAACATAATTTGACAAAGGTAAGAAAAGAGTAATGCCCCCGGGGCACGCAACAGAAAGTCGGCACGACCAAGATTTAATTGTATTCTAAACGGCCCGTTGCCTTGACAATATACAGAAGATATTTACAAAATAATAAGGCGTTTGTTTTGTAATCACTGACAGACGGAATTACTATTATAAAATACATTATAATAATACGTTGATTAGAAATCAAAATGTTATGCAAAAGAAACTGGATCTTGTTAAAACAAAACTGGGCCATCAAAAGCGATACAGTGGCCAGGAGTTTTTCAAAATCTGCATACGTCGTTTATGCTAAATATATTTCTTTTTCTTATACCTTTGCTTTGGCCGTTGCAGTTGCATCCTCAAGATTGGATGATGTTTACTACAGCCAGGTTACAAGAAATGACAAAAGACTCGCCTTTGACTTGTACTTTCTTTAGCGCCAATCCTATCAAAAATTGTAATGTCATCTCCAAGGTACGATCTGTTGGTAATTATAATTTTGTTTATAGATGTTTTCAATTATAATGAGTCTTTTCGGACTGACTTGGTGAGAGAGCTCTCTGTTTTAGCTGACAAAAACAAGCTCTAAAGACCGCGTCCAACTTTTCTGTGAAGAGCTCTCAACAAGAGCCATCAAAATTAAAAATTCAACCGATGAAATGATTCCTCCAGTATTCATATGTAGAGGTTGAAATCATTACATAAATAACCCAACCCGGTAATTAAAATCCCATTAACTCGGCCCAAAGAAACCGGACTCTTACAGGCGAGGAAAAGTAATTTCTCACGGTCGGGAAAATGCACATTCACTCCAGAAAAGTATGCTGAAATGTCGGGCTTTCCTCCCCTCTGGCATAAAAAGCGACTTGCGTGTGCCGAGCAAAAAACGAAAAGGAAAATATTCGGTTTTCCCTCCGGCGGCACATTGTATTTCCACTATCTTCGGTGTTGTTTTTGTTTGAAAGACGAAAAAGAGAAAAATGCACAGAATTCAGAGAAAGTGAATAACAAAAGTACAAGGAGAAGTGGCTTTAGATGATTAGATTTGTGGGATTTTGCAAAGATTAATGGTACTCTGAGGGAATACCAACGTTTGGACTGTGGAATGTGGAAGAAAACATAAAAGGAGATCGCATGTCAGGTTGCAAAGATACGAAGAACCAAAATGCATTGAAATATGTACTTGTCGAGCATCGGTAATGGGCAGATAGTCTAAAATACAAAACAAAAGACGTTTTGCAATTCTTATCATCTTGAGTCAACATCACTGCAACGAAATCAAGGTCTACAATGCTTATTTTGTAAAAAGAGTGAGAATTGTCAGTTTGGTAACTTGCTTTGCCGTTTGCTGTCTTTCTCAAAGCTTCGCGAAGACTTAGAAATGTATATTATTATTATTAATTTTGTACGGTTTCCCTACAAATTGCATCCTCGATTTGACTCTCCATCTCTGTTGTCCCATCTCTTACGAAAACAACCAGTCTGACCTTCCAGTCCATTTCGTAATCATCTCTGGAAGACTTTTCTTCAACACCTTACAATAGCCCTCTTGTTCCTCTTGTCTCTGACTCATGTTATCTTTAATAATCATTGTTCTTCGCGCATCAAACAGACGTTGAGAGGAAGTTCCGAAACCCGAGAAACACCCCCTCCACACAACGTCAACAACACCTAGAACAAACAAAGTTTGTGGGCTAACGCCTCCAGAGACGTCACTGATTTGCGGACTGTCTAAACAAACAAATTCGACCCAAAAAGTAGCCAATACAATTGAGAGATCATCGGAGACAAAAGAGAGTACAGAGAGGAAGAGAGAGAGCGGTCAGTCGGCCAAATGTTTTGTGTGTTCGTATATAAGGCCGAATCCACGCACCTCTTCACGCAGCCAAACAATAACAAAAGACAATGAAAAAGTTGTAGTTATTAGAGCGATTTTTCTTCGTTTCATTCATTCGTCGCTTTTTTACTGCGTTGTAAAGCCAATTTTCTGGGTTTTGAAGGCAATTTTCTTACCGTAGCATCATCAATTTGATGATTTTCGACACCATTTTGCAGATTGACCGAATCTTTGATCGTATTTTTTGCGACTTTCATCATTGTGCATATTTTTTCGTTATTTTTGCTTCAGGGTATGAATCAGTACATCTTTGCCGTTCTTCTCACTCTAGGCTACGCCTCGATCACGGTAAGAGTTCGCAAAACATCGATTCTTTTATTCCTTTTCATTTCACAGTGCAATTTGTTGCTTTGTGCATAGTAAAAAGTCAAAATATCAAAAATATTGCTATAATAAATTTTCAGTACGCCGCGAAAGAGCAGTTCACCACAGCACCGCAATGTAAGTGCAAAGACATTGACGAATGCTCCAAAGTGCTGATGGAGAAGACGGCAAAGTGTAAAACAAGGTGAGAAATTGTCCGAAATTTTTCTAGTTCTATACAACAAGTAAATACCAAGAATGTTTTGTAGTAATGAATGCGAGCCTTATATCAAGAAGATTGGAAATGCAGGAAAGATCCGACAATGTCTGGATAAAGAGCAGAGAGATATGGAAAAGCTGGAGAAATGTGTGGAAAGAAAGGCCGGACCGGTCGGATGTACGAATGAGGCTCACCCCAAGAACTTGACTATCCCGGTCATGAAGGAGATGACCGAGGCTGAAGTCAAGGCTGAGGTCTCCAAACTCCCGGATGTAAGTTTTTGGGCCTATTGGTTGACGGTAGAGTGCTTCAGCCATTTTTTTGGTTTTAGTTGCCAGATTACACTGATCTTTTGTAAATACTAGTTGTTTATGATGCGATTATTTCTGATACTAAACCTGCATTAATTTTAATTTCCCCATGGATTTTTTCGAACTAAATCCCAAAGATCTTTAATCATCTCGTCTCTCGTTTAAAATTTGAATCTAATCCACAACGGATGCCCTACCGTAGTCACTATTCCATTTCCAGCAGCCAGGCCAAGCCCCCGCCGAGATGGGTCAATATTTGTGGTGCGTTGACAGCTGCGCCATGAAGGCCTTGGAAGGCGGTCATCGTGGGCGTAGAAACTCAGCTAACTGCGCTGTCAAACTGCGGTAAGATCGTCAATACATTGTATAGGCTCTCAATCGTATTTTAGTTGCGCTCTCGCCCCACCAGACCAGAAGATCCAATCCGCCTTTGAGCAATGCGAAAAGGAACTTCATTTGTCATCGGAGCAGCGATTCAAGTCATCTTGCGATTGTTTGAAGGGAGCTGGCGTCAAGATTACTTGTCCTAAATAAGCAGTAGACCTGGTACTGTAGCATTAGCACCTATTCTTTTATTTTGCATCTTTATTTTAGCTTATCATCACTTTTCTTCCGCACAGTTCTTTCAACTACAGCAATATTCTTCTTCTCTTTAGTTTCGTAGAGATCTAGTCATAGCCATAGATTATAACGCAGTAGAGTTTAGACTTTTAGCAATAATCTAGCATCGTAGCGACCTTTTTTTTGCAGCACACCTCGTAACTGATCGATTCATTTATTTGACTAACCAAGTTATTCCAGCTTTAGCAGTAGAATATAATAAACTTAGCAATAACTAGTAGTTTAACAATTTTTAAAAGTAGTACCCACCATTTTAGACACTTAGCGACCTCTGGATTGTACGGTAACTAGCAGTAATCCATGTTTTCTCCAAAAATACGCAATTTTTTAGCTTAGATGTTATTTTAGACATTAAAACCTAACTTTGTTTTTTAGCAGTAGTTAAATATTAATTACTCACAAATAGAAATCTAAAATAGTCTATAGAATAGATTACGCAATAGTGTTGTTGTTGTTGTCTTAAGTGGATCGATTTTTGCGCCATGCACAATTATATTATACTAGGCATTTTTAGTTACGGTTTAGAATTTTACTTTTAGCTATTTTTATCTTTTAATTAGTCGTATTTTAGGATTTTAAGATAGTTTAGGCCTTGCACTTTCACTTACACATACTCTCCTTAACTTATGTTTATTTATTTTTTCACAAATCACTTTATTTTGGTCACTTTAGCACTACTGCAATGTCTCTCACATATCACTCCCACATTCACCCATACATAGTCGTATTTTATCACAAATTTTATTCACAACACCCACAAGCTCCGCCACTTACACTTAGCACGGTGCACTGTTGTAAAGCATTTTTTAGGGGTTCTTATTCACCTTCACTCTCACATGATCTTTTTGTTTCTGCACAATAATTAATCGAAATAACTCGAAAAAATTGTAATTGTAACTTGTTAAAGAAATTGGACAGTCTTTAACGTCGTAGTCAACAATTATTTTATCTTTTTATTTATATTTTACTGTAACTTCTAGCGTAAATAAAGTAAATTTCTGGTAAAAATTTGAATATTTAAATTTTCAAGCCTTTTCTTTGCCTTTTTTCTATCGGAAAAGCCATAAAATTGTAACTTTTCTTCTAAGAATTAATTGGAATTTCCGATAAAGGCAATAAATTTTGAATGCGGACTCTTATAGGGGTCAGTATAGGTAGATCCAGACGGAATTCTAAAATAAAATCGCGAAGCACGTACAATATTTACGCATATCTTAGCCAAGCGATAAAATCAGTTTAAATACAGTCTAAATAGCAAAAACAATCAAGGCCAAAGTGTAGTAAAACCCCTAGATTCAAACACACGCCTTCGTCTTCTCCTGTCCTTCCGTCTTTCTCCGCCTATCTCCCATGTTCTATATCCTTCTTTTCTTCGTTTGGGCTGATTCCACCGTACTGTTGCAGAATGCCACGGGTTATCTTCGCGTCGGTGCCATTCTGGCATTGGGTTGCGCGGGCAAATGGGCGGGCGTAGTTGCGTGGACGGTCCTGGGTCGTACTTTTGAGGAAACCCCCAGAAATCTTATTTAACAAGGCTAATTCGCCCAATTTTTCCTAAGGCATAATCCAAACATCGCCTTCGGAACATGACTTATAAATGTGGTCAAATATTCCAGCTGTTGCCTCTTCCCATATGGACACTTTTTATTCAAATTCAACGACATCTTCGGGGATCGAAGAACCCATTATTAAACAGCCAATCAACAGTCTTTATTTGTACATTCCTTTTGTGATTTTCGTATTTCTGGCTCCATTGATGTTTATTTCGCTATTGTGTTATATTCAAAGGAGGAATAAGAGGATGCAACAGACCGAAATCGAGAGACTCAACAACAGGAGGCTTTCCACGTAAGTAAATCGATTATCAATCTGTCGGGGAAATAATGAGCACTCGTCGCTTAAAAAATCGCCGAGAAAGTGAACTGTGTAAAATCAAATTCTTGTTCACTTCAGAGACGCGATCGGCGCAGAGATTTTTTGACTGTATACTGTACATAAATGAGGAATTTTGACTGTATACTGTACACAAATGGGAGAGCCGACAAGACGAAAAAAGTTTTTCAATTTTATCTTCGCGAACTCAGCCCAGAGAAAATTTATTTGTTTGGATAATATTCTATTATTCTCCGCAGGAGAAAAGAATATATATCATAAAAAATTCCAGAGGCAATCTGATTTTTTTGTCATTTGAGGTATTTCAAAGTTTTTCGATATTTTCTTTTACACTGGCGACACGAGTTCTTGCGGCGGCAAACTCCCATTTTTCTCGAAACGCAATTTGTCCCCAAACTTTCTGGATAGCTTTCAGCACCATAACAGTCAACTTAGGAGTTATATATACCACTTTCTTCAGAGTCGGCCGACATTCCATCTACTACAATGGCAGCGACACCAATTTCCGAAAAATCTCGGCTGTGTAGAACCTCATTTCTCGAATATTTGAACGGTGTAAATATTTCGTAATGAAAAAAGATTCTAAAATAGTTCTTCTAACTGTATTAACGACTTTATTTAACCCCGATCTTCAGTTTTCTGAAACAATAACAAGTTGGCAATGTTATCAAAAGAAACAAAGTCGAACAAACTTTGAATTCGAAAGCTCTCCAAAGTTGGTGTGGCGGCAGCGACAATCCCAGAAATGAGCAATAAAATGTTTCCGAAACGCTCTAAATCGTAGCAAATTGTAGAATACGGGATTTTGAGGTGTAGAGCAATAGAAATTTCGCTTACTCACCTTCGTAAATCTCCAAATTGCTTTGTTTGTAAAATTCAAACAATGCTTTTATAATTTCGTCAATAGAATTTCTGAATATAGCAACATCGTCGGGGGTTTTCTCTGAAAATAAACAATAAGAAATGCTCTAAAGTGCGACGTTCAGATTTTAATGAAACTTGGCACAAATTTAAATTTTTCTAATCTTTTTAGGTTGAGTCGGTATTTATAGGCAACAATGAAGGCTACCTTCGTGAGTAATATAATAAAGGTTTTGTCCATTGAAATAACGTTTTTGAAAATTGCGGAACTGTAACAAGGGAGGTGTGAAAATTGACCATGGCCCAATGGGATGAGTAATAGCCCACAAAAGATTGTTAAAGAAGTTTTGTTACATCAAAGAATGGTCTTAATCGGACAATAATGGGATTTGTTATCGATTTTTGAAAATTCATTTTAAATTTAGGTAAATGTTTGAGACAAAATCAGGGGTGTGACCGTCCTTTTTTATTGTTATGTATTTGTAAAGCAACAACTTCACTTACGAGGTACCCTAAGCCCGCATTGACAGAACATGATGATTTTCAAAGTGACCAATTCTTCTGGGACCAGCGACAGTCGACGCATTGGCATTGCCACTTCATCGAGACAGATCTCAGTCATCTGGCGATAGAGTTTATCTTGACGCCATGCTCGGCCTTCTGAGATTAGAGCCTGAAGAATAAAAAGAGCGCTCAAAAAATACTCAAATTGTGCTGCTTTTTTTATCAAAAAATGCTTACTTTACTGCTCAATGGAAGATTGTTCACATCCTTCGGCAAGACCGTTCCATTTGGTAGTACCCACAAGTCATTGTATCCACTTTTTGCGGTCACCTCTCCTTGCTCAATTATCACTTGATAAACCGCGAATCTCCGGAGAGCTGCTGCCTGGACCTGAGCTTGCAATTTGCAGAAGAATGGAAGACTTTTGGCCCACTCGAGGAGACAATAAAGTTCCGAGGATGTTACGGTCGCCATGTCCGCTTTTTCGACAATTCGAATGTCATCGGATTGAGTTACTGGATAAGGGAACTGGAACCAAAAAAATTATAATTTTGGGGGCTTGGATTTTTTGTTAAAATTTAAAAGAAAAATCAGTTATTGTAAATTAATGCTCTCGCTTTGCAGGAACATTCAAATCGACATGCATACCTGTGAAATCTCCTTGTTTAATTTCTTCCCCGCTTCCAATGCCGCTAGCCATTTTCTTTTCTTCCTTCGCAACGTTTGATCCGTCCTCGTCAAGTCGTTGATTAATTTTAAAAGCGTTTGAGAATAGTGATCATTCCTCGTCGAAGTCGTGGTATTACCATTACTACTGCTACTTTGCCGACGATTTCTGACTGTCGCCGAATTTGAAACTTTTATGACTTTGATGATAGACCCATTCGAATTGGAGTAATTTCGATCTCGACGCGGTTTTAGACCTGCAAAATTTTAAAAAAATCAATTAAAATTGTAATTAAAAAAGTTGTCAATGATGACGATTAACGCCTTACATTTCAAATTCATTCCCACGTCGAAACATTTTTGTAATCGACAGGATTTGCAGCCCTGTCGGCCACTTCGCTGGGTCACATCACAAGTGTTCTCTTTCTCACAGTAATATCGACGGGAATTCACAATTGCTCGACGGAAAAAAGTTTTACAACTGAAAATTTTTGGGTATTAAATTTACGATAAAATTTGATATTTTTCGAAATTTCAGAAACAATCTCAAAAACCGAAATAAAAGTGAGCTCACACTTTGACTAAACTCGGCAAAAATTAATATTTGAATTTCCTAGCACATTTCTGAGATTTTTTAGTGATTCGGTTGAAAACTTTTTTTCTCTGACGGTCTCTCTTCATTTTCTATTGTCTCCCGTCCGCAAAGATCGTTACGTAAATATCTTAGCCTTTCTTGAAAAACAAAAGCCAAAATTTTTTAAAATTGGGACGTAGCCTACATAAAACGAATGAAAAAAATACATCTAAAGTGTACTAAATAGCACTAGCTAATACTAATAAAATGTCATACCCAAAACATGACATGACATTGTAATGGACACCTGTCGCCGCATCCTCACAAACCGCGCAGCGATCACTCTTCGCAGACAATGGAACATACGCTAAAAAAGAGGGTTAAACAAGTCTAACATTAGTTGTTTACAAAAAGATAAAATCGATCGAAAAAAGGGCAAAAACGTTTGTAAAAAGCCCTTATAAAGTGACGATAATAGTCCGAAAATACCGAGAATTAAAAACCCTTACCTTGACTTGTACTTGCCAGCATTTGTCGATCAAAAATCGCACTGGATTTGCTCTTAAAATGGGTTAATTAGACAGAAAATTACTTCTTAAGCGTCAATCGATTGATTAAACCAAAAAAAGCCCCTCGTTTTGTGATATAAACCCCGTCGCTGAGGAGCGTTGAGTGCTCGTCGCTCTTTATTCCGTTCTTTAGCTAGAAAACGAAACTAACGGCGGCTATCAATTCAAAGAACACGGCCCAAAGTCCATTTCCCATGTGGAAGATCAAGGAAAAAGAACTCAAAAGACTCTTGTTAGAAGCTCCAGAAACTGTGATTTTGTGTATTTTGGAGTCCTTTCGCGGATAGAAGCCTCGATTTATGTAGTCTAACGGAGAGAACGCAACACAACTTGATCGGCAATTTGTCTTCTTCCAAATTTTGTTGTTTTAATATTGGTGGAGGATTGCACAAGATCGGTAAACAATGTGTGGGTTTGGGAGAGGATTTGGAGCCGATCTTTGATACTATGATGACACAGGAACAACAGATTTCTACAAAAATAAGCACGCAGCTCTTTTTTTAATTGTCCCATAACGTAAAACAACTAATGCCAAACAATTCTTTGGCATTCCGTAGCCAGCAGATGTTGACGAAAAATTGAAAATTCTACAATTCGAGAGCAAAATTGCAAACTTCCGGTGAAATTCTGGTGTGTTCATTCTGTGTTTTTCTGGGCTTTATACCTGGTTCATTTCTTGCGTCCGCCAACAACTCTAGAATTATTTTATCCATGACGCTCCGAGCCAAATTAAAAGCGTTGAATGTAAGCTATTCGAGTTTTTTTTGTTCTTCGTTTTTTAGAGAGCTTTCAGAAGTAGGTTTGCAAGGTTCTGAAGATTTTTTTAAGAATTCTACGACGATATTTTGATGTCTAAATATTTTTTAGTTTTCAGTCACTGCGCCAATTTTCGACCAAACTTGACCTGAATAATATCAAATTATTGAATCCAGAAGTTGTCTCGGTCTCAAAACCTGGTCTTTGTTGCCAGAAGAAGCCGTTTCGAGTGGAATTGGAAGAGAATCGGACATATGCATATTGCTCATGTGGTCACTCGAAGAAACAAGTGCGTTTTGCCTTTAATTTATTACCGAAAGATTATTTTCGGGTATAAAAAATATGTTTTTGCGTTTTAGCCTTTTTGTGACGGAACCCACAAAGAGCCCGACTGCACCACCCTTCGGCCATTGAGATTTGTACCTAAACAGACGGGTTTTGCTTTTTTGTGTGGATGTAAACACACGAAGACGGCGCCTTTGTGCGATGGAACCCACAAGACTATCTAGGAGAATGTATTTATTGTGATAAATGTGAATAAATATATTTTTTTACCTTGTTTGATGATAAATTCTACTTTCCGTTGACCTGACGGTAAATATTGATTATTTTTTTCAATTATAAGGTATTTTTAGTTGTTTGATTGATTTATGGTCGTTTGTTGGAGGATCCTGCTATTCTAGTTTATTTTGAGTCGTGAGACTCTCGGAAATTATCAGTCTTTCAAATTTTGAATTAGTACAATGTAATTTTCTTTTCAGATGTTGAAAAACACGTTGAGAACGGCCAAATCGGTCGAACAACTCTCAACCCGACTAGCTCATGGTAAGCCAACCTCGAGAAAGATCCCAGACTCTGCCCCTACCGAACTCCGAGAGACTTTCTCCCATTTCTTTGATCCTGTGGTAAGCTCTTAATTTCTTTTTTTTTTTTGAATTTTAGAACGATATCCCGTATTTTACCATAATTTTGTAGGAGAAAGTTGCTGCGCCCACGGGAAAATCAGGGCACCGTTTGGTCGCCCATGTTGCACCATCTCCAGTCTACGAAGGAGTGGCTCGGAAGTTGGGATACAGACATAAGAATGGCTTCCAAGAGTTTTAAAATCTAGGTGTAAACTTACTTTTTGTATACAAAATCGCTGAGAAGTGGAATAAAAATAGATTTTCTTGAGGGTTGTTTGATGGATAATATATTGGCATGAAGTAACTGTATTTGTCAGTCGACTTATATTTATTTCTTTGGATCGTAGCTTTTTGTGCACTATTTTATCTTGTAATTTACTTTTTACTTTGGTTTTTATTTGATTTTGATCAAAAAGTTATATTGTACATGACAAATTGATAAAAAATCGCTTTATTTTTTATGCTTTTGCTCTTTACAAACAAAGGTTTTTATTGTAGGACCGTTTTTGTATGTATAAAATATATCCCATTCTTGTCGCTTTTTCCGAATCCCGACTTATAAGCGCGAGAGCGCGTGAATAGAATAGACGGACAGAGAAAAAGTTTTATGGAGAGAGTTTCTTTTTTTCTCGACGTCTTTTTTCATTATGACCAAGAGAGAAATGGGGGTCATTTGCGATGGGAAAAAGTTTAAATTTGTTATTAGTAGTGTTAAACCGCTCTTCGAAGGATGGGAGAGTTCATTTTGAAGGTCGTTATGGCTAAATCTGCTTGGTCTTGGCGGTTTTATAGCGTAATTTTTGTCGAGAGGGACTTATTTTGGCAGGAAATTTAGTCTTTTTCCTAGGAATTCAGGATTTTATACGATTTTAAATGGAATTATTTACATTTTGAGATAAAAGTTATATTACACTAGGTAGTCGAGTATAACGGTAATCGATTTTGTTTTGTTTTTACGGTTAGAACAGTTAGATAAGGATCGAATAATGTGTTTAAACGCATTCTAAATCGTTTTTCTTATCGATAGACAAAGATCTCCATTGTTTTTGACGTCTCAAGCCTTCACATATTTCCATCCTTTTTGTGGTTCCCTTTGTGTTTTCCGTATGTTTTTTATCAGTAGCTTGGGTCACATTGTTTTTCTATCAAATTGACAACAATTTGTTTAAGGATAAGAAGTGTTTGGATGATTTTTTGGTGATTTTTTATATTATCCATGAGAAAGTTTGGGAATTTTTGAAATTTGTGGGCAAAATACGACATTTCGTGTGTTCAGCAGGCAGAGTAAGATGTCTCATTGCGTAAGGTGTGAGGCTATATTAATTTTGATATTAGTTTAGATAAAAAAGTCTAAAACAAGACAGGGTTTTGATGGATATTCGAAAAATAATGTTGACGCCTTTTAGTTATTCTTGTTGATCACGTGGCAGACGACTAAAAGCAATAAGAAAATCGGATAAGAAAACAGCCGTGGGGGATAAGCTTTCGAACAGGTGGGGGAGAGGAAAAAAGGGACCCGATCGGAAAAGAATAGGGGATTGTCGGGGAATATAATCAAAAATAATTGGAGAACCCCAGGAAATATGCGTTCACGAGATTTTGGGTATTTTTTATATTCAAATTGTTTTCGGGTAGATTTTTTGAAGTTTTATCTTCTTTTAGACCAATCTTGTCGATTTTTTTATTCAAGCTGAATATTTGGGGGATTTTTTAGTTGATTTTGGCGAATTATTTTCCGTGATAGCATTCACGATGGACGTATTTTCCATTTAGCTTTACTTTTTGACCTTATTTTACCATAACCTTTGCAAAAAAATCGATTTCTGATCAGAAAATAATCGATTAATTTTCATGATTTGATTTCACCGCTCTATCGTGCCGAAAATAATTTTGTTTTTGTAAATTGGACCTTGTTTAGTCTAAACACCCTTCAAACTTGGATTGAAGTACCATCCAAATTGAAAGAACCGACAATTTAGCGATTTGACGGAGACAAAGAACGGTGGTACGGAAATGAATCGACAGCCGAATCGACATGTAGCCAGTAAACCGAAGATTAGACAATTCCCTGTGAGTTATTCTGGGTTTGGATTTTTCTGAATTTAGGCGGTGTAATATCGAAAACTGTGAAAATTGAAAGGTTTTGCCTTTTTTTGGTGGAAAAATCTGCACGGCTGGTTCACGGCACTATGCCTCTATTTTTAGTCCAATCTTGCTTAAAAATAAGGAGTGCACTGCACTCTTTCTAGTTATAACATCAGCTCCAACATGGATCATTTAATTGATTTTAGAGAACCATTGACGACGATGTAGTCCAAACTATTTGGGATATGCTCAAGAATGCTCTCAACGAAATCCTCCAGAAGAAACATTCTGGTTTATCATTTGAGGAGCTTTACAGAAATTCATATAATATGGTGCTCAATAAGCGGGGAGAAATTCTGTATAATGGCCTCATCGAGGTACTCACGCAGCATTTAGCTCTTGATGTAAGTTTTTTGATCTTATCGATTGAGTTTTAGAAAGGAATTTGAAGGCTTTGCGAAAATTTGGACCTTATTTTAGGTCTGTCGACAAG
Source organism: Bursaphelenchus mucronatus (assembly GCA_025436335.1). NCBI lineage: Eukaryota > Metazoa > Nematoda > Chromadorea > Rhabditida > Aphelenchoididae > Bursaphelenchus > Bursaphelenchus mucronatus. The sequence goes on from CM046358.1 coordinate 7,946,870, forward strand.
TGGAGGAATCAATTGGAGGGAATCGCTTTTTAGACACACTAAATCGGGTCTGGCAAGACCATGAGACTGCTATGACTATGATCAGAGATATTTTAATGTACATGGACAGAGTGTACGTGGAACAAGCAAAAGTGGAAAAGGTTTATAACTTGGGACTGAGATTGTTCCGTAATGAAGTTATTGATCAAACCTCTATCAATTCCCATTTAAAGGTAGGGCAGTCGAATTTATTTTGAGGAGACTTTTTAGGGATGCGAATGAATTTAAATGTATTTTTGACTAATATTATACTTGATCTCAAGTGTAATCTCCCAATTTTAGGCGACGTTGCTGTCCATGATTGCCTCAGAGCGCCAAAAAGAAGCTATAGAGTGGCTTAGTTTGAAGAACGCCATTCAGATGCTTGCTGCACTTGGCCTAGACGATAGGAGTTACTATGAAGAACAATTCGAGAATCTCTTCCTCCATGAATCGGCTGAATTCTACAAAAATGCTGCTCAGAAGTTCCTGGAACAGAACTCAGCTTCGGCTTATATCAAGAGAGTGAATGAATGTCTGGAAGACGAGGCCCAGAGGGCGGAAAAATATTTGGACAAAAGAACCGAAGCCAAAATAATTAAGGTGGGCTTCTTGTGGCATGCCGAAGATTTTGGTGGCTGAAAATATTGAATAAGGTAATTTTAGGTCCTAAAATCCGAATTGATCGAAGCCCACATGCGCGCGGTGATCGGAATGACCAACTCCGGCATGGTGTTTATGTTGACCAATGAGAAGATCTCGGAGCTCCGCTCAATGTACGAATTGTTCCGGAAAGTGCCAGAAGGAGTCGCAGTGATGACTGAGTTTATGTCCAGTTATCTCAGATCTCGAGGACAATCGTTGGTCCAAGAAAACGAAAATACAAATGGAGTCCATTTCATCCAGGTAGGAGAACATAAGGTTTCCCCGTATTTAACTGGATTCTGGAGATAATCATATTATTTTAGCAAATGATTGACCTCAAAGACTTGTTTGACCGATTCCTCAGTGAATCTTTTTGCAACGACACGATTATCAAACAGAAAATGCAGTCGGACTTTGTGTACTTCTTCAATTTGTCCCAGAAGTCGCCCGAGTATTTGTCCCTTTATATTGATGATAAGCTGAAGAAGGGGCTGAGAAGTGTCAATGAAAACGATGCGGAACAAGTACTCGACAAGTCTATGGTACTCTTCAAATTCCTGCAGGAGAAAGATGTGTTTGAACGTTACTATAAACAACACCTCTGCAGGAGATTATTGTTCGGAAAAAGTGTCAGTGATGACTCGGAAAAGAGCATGATTGCCAAACTTAGGGTGAGTGGAGGTTGGATGGAGTGAGATTTTGGTAGTAAATGTTAGAATTTGAGGAATTTTTTACCTAAAATAATATCAATTTTACGATGAAAATTATAATTGTTTTAATTTCAGACCGAATGTGGATGTCAATTCACATCGAAACTTGAAGGAATGTTCAAGGACATGGCCCTCTCCGAAACCATCACTGATGAATACCATGCTCATTTGAACGCGCACCCAGAAACTGACCAAAGTCACATTGATTTATCGGTGAACGTCCTCACGAAGGTTTATTGGCCAACAAATCAGTCGGAACCTTGCGAATTACCGCTAAGTGCCAAACAGGCCTTTGACGCCTTCTCGGCATTTTATGTATCCAAACATAATGGACGAAGGATCGCTTTGAACCCGGCATTGGGATCTGCGGATGTAAAAGCCATCTTTTACGGAGCTCAAAACATGGAAAATTCAGTGAGTTTGGAAGGCTTTTGACAAGATTTAGGAGTGAAATGATGAATGGCACATGTTTTGAACAAACTTCTGGAAAAATAAAAAAGAAAATTTTCGCTAAAATTTTACCTTGGTCCCCCCTTCTTCATTTTATCTGACCGAATAAAATGATGACGAGTTTTGCGGTTTGTGGAAAAAGTTTGATTCCATTTTTGGATCGGGAAAATATACCAGACTTGAATTTTCCTTTTCTTCAGGAAGCCGGCCCCTCGAACGCTGTCGCTCGCCGAGAAGAACACAAAATTCTGCAGTGCTACACCCATCACATGGTGATCCTGATGAAATTCAACGAACGCCCCAAATACACCCTCAAAGACCTAAGGGACGTGACGAAAATTGCGGATAAGGACTTTAAGCGGGCCTTGATGTCCTTGGCCATGGGAAAAGTGAGTCAGAGGATCTTGAGTCGAACCAAAGGAAACGGAAAGGAGCTGGCAGATGAAGATGAGTTCGTTGTCAACGATGGATTCACTTCCAAGTTGACTAGAATCAAAATTCAGATGGTCTCGGGGCGAGGAGAGACAGAACCCGAAAGAAGAGAGACCAGAGAAAAGGTTAATGATGATAGGAAACATGAAATTGAAGCTGCCATTGTGAGAATTATGAAGGCCCGAAAGAAGTCGTTACACAATGATCTCATCACCGAGGTAAGTATAAATCATTTTGAGGGGGGTTATTGACATATAAAATTGCAGAGCATAAAACATTAGGATTTGGGAGCAATTTTTTGCCTATTAATATAATTTTTGTTCGAAAAACGGGAGCTTTAGGCTCGGAGAAGAAGCTGAATGCGTAGTAATCAATTTACGGAAGCCCAATGTAACATCCAAAATCGAGATTTTCCATAAAATTTTGTCTAGTGTAATATAAATTTTGGAAAAGTTTGTTTGGGGTTTTGGACTAGATAAAGCTTATTGGCAGTGAAAATTAAAGAGAAGTCGTTGCGGGTACTAAATTCCACTTTTCAGGTAACGAATCAGTTGAAGATCCGGTTCATGCCCGACCCAAGTGTAATCAAGAAGCGAATCGAGAGTCTGATCGAGCGCGAGTACCTAAAACGTGACCAAAACGACCACCGCGTGTACCACTACGTTGCCTAACCCTGTAATATGTCTAACTTGGGCTTCTGTAATTGTATTACCGAGTTGACCGGTCAATAAATTATGTGTCTAAACTAATGTTTTTTCTCGTAGACGGGCCATTTTTTAATCGATCATAAAGTCTAAATTCAGCAGTGTGACCACAATTCCGCCAGTTTTGAGCAGTTTTTTTATTTCAAATTCATTTCGTATGCTGGCCTCAAGTGTAATATCCAAAACTCGGAATTTTTCACATTGCTCTCAAAAAATCTTTATCTTATTGAATTTCTCCCCACAAAGTTTTCATATTTTCCTACCGTGTTCTATTTCCAAATAAATAATGTTTTGCATTGTCATCATTTTTTCATTGGTTTTCGTTTGGAATTTACATTTCTTTTGGTTGTTTTGTCATCTGTTTGTGTGAATTAAATGTGAATCGTACTGTTTTTGAGGTTAAAGTCGGGAAAATAACGTAAATGGGTCTATTGCCTAGCTAGGCCTAGTGTAATATCGAAAAATCTAGGATTTTGTTTGCCGAAGGGAATTGGCAACATTTGTCTTGAATTTCAGTCTGGCGACGATGCTGTTACCTTAGATATGTCACTGGCAGAAGCATGTAATGGATTTTGGTTTTATCAAACCCCGAAAATTAAAAATTTTGTACCTATAATATCAAAAAAAAATATCAAATTTCTAAATTTTCCACCAAAAAGATCGCCAACATTCCACCAGATCTTCAACCCCATAACCTTACTTACATCCACTAATTCAAACTGCTTACAACCCGTATTAGTTTAATCAGTAACACGCAAAACATATTACAATTGGATATGTAAAATTTAAAAAAAATCACTTCAGCCGTCACTTTCACTGTAATCAGGTTCATTGTTGTGGAAAACGGCGTTGACGTCATTTTCCTGGGTGATTTCTTCTTCAAGGGTGAGGAAGTAATCGAAATCAGAGTGAATTTTGATCCTGAGAGTGTCATTATTGTCAAAAGATTCAATGAGAAAACGGTCAAAAACTTCTTTGAGCTGGATGATTTCCTAAAAAACAGCATATTCTAATATTAAAATAGTCTTAAAAGTGATTTTTGACATTGAACTAAACCACTTTTTCCTTAACCGGTCTCAAAAAGAAGATCCCACGCAAGCAGCCAGTATACAATGCTCCCCAACCTACTCCCAAATATTCCGGGAATCCAATTCCACTGAATTGTTGAAAGAGATCTTCTCCTCGAATTCTCAAATATCTTGAATATTCTGCGGTCAAGGCGTCCACACCATCATTTACTTTGCTGAACAGATCATACACTTCACGGAGATCATCAATCTTCACATTTATCAACATATTTTCCATTCCATTATGGATTTTGAGGATCATCTCCTTGTTTTTGCTGATTAACTCGTATTTGAGGGACTAAAAAATGGTGCAAAACTTATCTAGGAGATACTTCCTATTGTTTTGAGGCAATGTTTAGACAAAAGCGATAAAGTTCACACATGGGTGACATTTTATACGAACGAAATTTCATCGTATAAAATGTCTCATAGATGAGATTAGAGTCAGCACCCGGGCACTGAGGAAGTAACAATCATTAATAAGATTCTTCGAACATTACTTCGTAAAAAGCTTCAACAACTCTCATTTTTTCTACTACAATATAATTCGCCTTACCTGAATAATTTTCTCGGCCGTGCCTTTTTCATAATCACCTTGAATAATTTGGGTCTCCCTTTCAATGTATTCTCTGGCCCTTTTCACATATTCCAAAGTCGATCCCAAATCCAGCAGCTCTAAAGCTTTTCGGTGATAAATTCCAGTCAATTCATCGATCAATTTTCGCTCCAACTCTTTTTCATAACTCTTTCCATCGATATCGAAACCCGACAACATGTCCACAGCATCCTTGTAGACTTGCCGGTTTTCTTTTTCAAAAGAATTATTAAGAGCATTGCGAAGAACTGCCTAAAGTAATAGAAGATTGAATCAAAAACGTAAATCCTACGTCAATTTTTGCTTTCACTGGTTGATGTTCAATAATTTCTTGGCGGAAGAGACTCATGGCCATGTCAAAAATATTTGGCAGCTTCTTCTTTTTGATAAAGCCTCGGTTCAAATACATCAGAACATCCTTCATAATTCCCGCAGTTTTTCGATAATCTTGGCATTTCAACTTGAGCTTCTCAATGAAATCGGGGTCCTCTAGCCTTTCTTCAAGTGACTGGCGAACCTACGAATAGCGTCTGAGTGACTTGCCCAATGAAAAAGGAAACCCGGACGTCTTTTTTGACAAAATTTTAAAAAAATCTGAAGCCTTCTTCCGATTGTTACCTAAATCGAAAAAAATGTCATAAATCACTCACTTCTCCCAACAGTTCCTTCAAAACATCCGCAGTTCCATTGTAAACCACGTCTCCAGCATTATTTTCCACCATTGACGCAACATTTGTATAGATCTGATCAAACGAGAGATCCGCCGTCTCTTTGTGAGCAATTTTCTGCAGAATTGTCTTCACGTAATCCCAGGTTGTGTTGACATCATTTGGTTTCATTGGAGTCTGGAAAAGCTGTTTTACATTGAAACAGTTTCTTTGCCAAATATAATATAAAACGGCGGGTTTCTTCCATCAAAAAAGAGAGAAACAATTGAAACCAACACAAGTAGGACAGTTCGAAAGACTAAAAATAAAAAAAACCGTTGCAAAAAATGGCTTTTTAATTGATTTTTATAGGGGAAGATACCAAAATAAAAAAAGAAGTAGGTTTGTTATAAATGAATGTTCCGAAGCAGTTAAAAGTACCCACTATTTCTTCTTACAGCTCTATTAATCAGTCGGGCTAGATTTTACAACCTGGAAAAATCCGAACTCTCAACGTATGAATACCTAAACTTAAAGAATAATATAAACTCTTACCTTTAGCAAGGTTTCTTTCGCAACAGCAGGTTTCCTTTCCATGACTGTCCTGAGCTACTTATCAAACACAATGACACAATCTACCGATTAAGTTTTGACCTGCCTTTTGAGATATCTCTTGGTGAAGATGGCAAATCTCGGCTGAAAAATTCGAAAGTGTGGTGATGTAAAACAAGCAAAAAAGATTTAAACTGGCTCTGTCAGTAATTTACTTCACCTTGGTAATGATCCTGCGAGATCTCTTCAACTTTTCCGACAATTCTTTCGATCGGCCGAAAAATGAGAAATAAATTTCGATAAAATCAGTCATCCTGACAGGTTTTCGGAACCATGTTGAGATTACTTTAAATAAAGTCCATGGTTGGAAATAAACGATTATAAATTGTGTTTGAGTAAGATTTCATGTTTTACTCTCATTTTTTATATTATCAATGACATCTGACATCTTTTGCATAAAAATATGAGTTTTTGTCGAAATTTTATAACGAATTATTGGACAAAATTAACCATAGACATAATTAGACCCGTAAATAGGCGGAAGGACCAACGATGACAAGATTAGGTATGACTTTAGGTAAAGTAGAACAGGGTTGACGAAATCTTTTTAATTGAGGCAAAATCTAATAAAACACAGATTTCTTGAACCTCTTGATCTCAATTATGTGGACTTTCGTGCTTTTATTTAGAGCTGTTACAGTAGCCGTAAGTTGAATTGGAGTCCGCGAGATTTCACTGCCCTTATGGAACATGTTGTACATGGAAATTCGAATTTCTCTGAAATGATAAAGGGTTACAGGGCAGTTTCGTGATTCTTTTTTAGTTTTTTGCTCTACTTACCGATTAACCAAGATAGTGATAAATGCGGGATGAATAACAATGATGACCCATTCCAGATTGATTATCTGTGCTTGATACGGGACACTGGCGGGGATAAAATGATAGCCGTACATGTTGAATATTATCATCACAAACTGGACCGTGTTTTGAATGAGGTAACGGAGTTCGTAAGCCTTGATTTTGGATTGGTCAAGCCCTCGACGGCGCTGAAGAAATTATGTTTAGTAAAATAAATTACATATCAAATACGACATGACAAAAAAAATTTTTTTTTCTAGTCAGACATTGGCATGTTCAGAAAGGTATTGCTCAAAGCACAGTTGACAGATTTGCTGGAAATTATGCACGCATGTTTTGTATAGTGCACAGAATAATTCCTGAGGATTTTTTTCTCGCACTTTGCACTAATAGATGATAAATTCAACATTCCTTGCATGTCTGAGACTATAGGAAATAAGGCACACAAAATTTTTTTTGAATCACAACAGCCGAGTATTTGATTCAAATGTTTTGCACGTCTCGTCAAATCGCAAATTTAAGTACAGTAATCACTACTTACTCTAATGACCATCAAGATGAACATGGCGATTGTTGCGACAACTCCAATCCCTAATTGAGCCATTTTACAGTAGTACAACACATAAATTATGGCGCTGTTGGCTGCATTTCCAACGGACACCCAGCCACATTCGTCTAGTTGCAGATGAAATTTGTCGCCGCCAAGTTGATAGCCAACCGTATACAAGATACCGCCCAACCAACAGACGGCTAGAACTGGCTGAAAAATGATGACTTTTGAGGAAACGCTTACATCGAAGAAATATTTTGGAGCCATCTCCACTTTGATGATATTGCTTCGGATAAACCAAAGACGCTCTAGTACAAATAAGGGATGCATTATTAATAAGGCTGCCCAACTGGCTTCGAGGATCATGCTGTGGATCTAAAAAATAATTTTTTTGATAAAGCGTTGAACTAATTTTAAAGTATTTAAAAAATAACAAAATCTCATTATTTCCCTGATAAAAATCTAATTTTTGATGTCATCCTCAAAAAAGGCCCTAAAAGTCTCAACATTCTCAAAATACTTATAGTACGAACTTACAAAGTTGAGAATGGGATTCATTTCCACTCTCAAAATCAAATAAATTCCTCCGAACGCTAGAAAAATGGTCTGAAGCAGCTCGCAAACTGTCAGCGATACCATCATTCGTAGCGCGGCTCTTCTTCGCAACTGAGGGATCCGGAGCAACGCCTGAAATTCGGATTTATTTTATACCAAAAAGGTTTAATTTAGGTGAGAAAGATACGTACATTTTACTAGAGCAATTGTCCCAAGTGCGACGCTCAGATTTTTTTTTATTTTAGCGCACATGTTGGGCCTAGGCCACACGTTAATTCCTGAAAATCGCCCGCGCATTGCAAGGACCGTCGAGATATTCAACGATCTTTGCTATCAAGAGTTTACGCAAAATGCAGAGAGGCGAGAGAACAAAGATTTTTGGGCATTTTTTGCATATAACGAAAGGAAAAATTTTTTTTTACAGAAATCTTGCCTTCTCAGGCAGGAATAAGGTTGAATTCATTCAAGAATAACCTCGCAAAACTGTTGCATTTTCACAAACTTTTGGACGAAAAGTCTCGGTTTCCTTTGCAAACCGCGAGAATCTTCCACTTGTCTTATAATTAGAAAATTAATCAATATTGTGCCATTGTTAAATCTGAGCGTCCCATTTTGAGCCCTGCCCCTGCTGTATCAAAACTGATGACAAACTTACAAATAGCACCAGAAAATGAAAAGGAATCGTCAGAAGACATGGAATCGTGTACGCAATGCCCGTCCAGAACTGCTCCCTCTCCGTATACGGCATGTGCCACAAGAACTGTCCCTACATTTCTCAGACATTAATTCAATTTTCGTATTAATAAATATGACAGGAAGGTAAATAACTTAATCGGGAACGCTTTCCGATACACAAAGAGGAACGACAGGGATTTTTAAAAGTAAAATACGATTCAGAAGAACATAGCTTGTTTAGTATGTAGTTTGGCAGAATTACGTAAAGAAGAATAAATTTTTGTATTATTACAAAAATATTGGAGGGAAATTTATATCATGAGGAAGGTTTTGGAGGAATCGGAAGAAGAGGTGCAGAGTTTAACGTTGTAAAATTACATTTCTGTAATTGTTCTCGGGAAAAGGCGGATTCGTATTATATAAATGAAAGTGCAGATGTACTGTATTGGATATAAATTTGGGCAAAGACGAACATTTCCAGTCAATAAATTCGCTTAAAACTTGAAATTCACAGAGCTAGTTGTAAGTAGCCGAGGTGAATTACTCAATTGGTTCCTGCGTTGAAAAAGCGGCAAATATTAAAAATCTGTGCAAGACGAGAGACTATGAAAGATGACGCAACGATCAGAGAACTGACCTTATTTGTACTATGTTTCTGTGAGAGCAGCCAAGATCTTCATCAAAGTTTTTTAGTTACACTTTCGGGAATGAAAGCACATTTTCAACGGCAAATCAACTTCCGGAGGGCTCACAAAACCTACGATTACATTGTTTATTTGCATAGACATTGTCACTTCCAAAAAACTGCAGATATCTCAAAAATAGATCGTAAAAATCTCAAATTTCGGCAACTTTAACTATAAAAAACTTGGCGGTTTCTGTATAGTGCAAGATATCATCTTGCATGTGGCTTACAAAATTGTGACATGTATTAATTTACCCCATGTCTCCTCAAAACATAAACATCATACTTCAAATGTTAAAATAATCCAAAATACAGAGAAAAAGAATTCCATGCAACTATACATACGTTCGTGTTATCTCATCAATTCTACATAAAACTATTGCAATAACTTACGAGGAAGCTTACAGAAAAATAAAAAATGAAAGCTGACGTCTGTCGGGGATTTGTTTTGATCTCACATCAAATAAACAGTCCAAAAAAATAGCAATTACTTACGCATTCTAGTGCTGGCCATAACATGATTAGCCTTTAGCGAATAGTATGACTACACAATTGAATTTTGGGGTTCTCAAGAAACCGGTTCAAATATTATCAGAGGACAGAGAATGTTGAGGGAGGGTGTCTAAGAAATTGGATTTCCGGCATAGTTTCCTTAAATGAAAAATAAGAAAAATTTAAAGCTAAACATTAGAGGGTCGTCGTTTAGCAGTGGACTAATATAAAGTAAAAGATTTTTGAAAACGGTGTATACAGCACAACATTGAACGCAGTGTTGCCCCCTTTTGGCCAAACCCCATCAAATTCTGAAGCTCGCTTTTTGAGATGTACCTTGAGGAGGGATATCTTCAATTTGAGCTGTTTCAATGCAATATTACAATATGTAATTGAACTTTGAGTTCGGTTACAGAGATACAAAAGAAAAGTAGTTTCACGTCCCTAATCTTGTTGAAGACGCACTGCGTGTGAACAATTGTGCGGGCTCTCTATTGTACGAGCATTAAAATATGAGAATCAGAGCTTTCACAATAAAGAAGGGGCATTGCAAAGGTTGGATTTACTCTAAAGTTGTACGGATGATAAATATAATAATCTTGTGTGGAAAAATTAGAAATCGGAGATTAGGTTTGCAGTAAATCTTATTTTATGTACACTAGAACTCGGAGAACATTTCTTATGGGGTAATGGAAAATGACTCGAATTAAATATATACTGGCGACGCTTGTTGATACCAAATTAGTATACCTACTAAACCTTTTTCTCCTTTTTAGATACGAATTTAAATAATTCGGATTTATCTTAATTCGAATTTCATCCGATGGCCTTTTACGGTCCTTTTTTATAATATTTGGAATACGCCTGTCCCTATACGTACTAGCTAAAGCACTACGAATTTTGGCCACCCATTTCGAAATCTCATCGGTTTCTTGTCAAATATAGGCAATGCAAATATATTTTACTTGATGACATATTCCTGCAAATGGGTTAATGTAAAGAGAAAGTGATCCTTGAGCTCCGCACTTTAGAAGAAGTTCAGAACGAAGAAATACAAATTTTAAAGGTAACGTCAACCTTTTTTTGTGAATATAAACGCATTATAACGACCAGAGATAATGATGTACTCGCTGTAACGTTTTTTAACAAAGCTTAGACACCACTTGCTTTTTAAAGCACAAAAAAGATGGACTTAAAACCATTTGACAAGGTCCTCAACTCTACCGCACGAGGGCACTGACAAGTATAGTAAAATAGAATGGAAGATACAATTTTTATATTCCACATACGAACGAGTTGCTCAATAGTGTATCAGCTACCGTAAATATGTCCAAACTGGTGAAGGAAACCACACATTCTTATAGCATTTCCCAACCAGCTATTTCAACTACCAGACAGCCCCAGAATCCCACCTCATCTGCATACCACAATTGAACAATCTCAACTAAATCATTCACTTAAATACCCCAAATTTGAACACAAAATGCCCACAGAGAACGGTCCAACTCTTCGCCTTGTTTTGGGATATCACACAGAAAACAGTTCAGCCACGCGGAGAAGGGGTCAAATTAATTTAAGGTTGTGCAGAAATGTTTATTTGACCCGGGTAAATACTACAACGGCACGTGCGGGATTTCATTGTGCATTGCTCCGGGTTTAACCTTTAGTGGAATCAACAAGGAAAAACGAATGTATTTTCTTTAAATTTTGAACGAACACGTGTCAGGCATAACCCAGATATCAATCTCTGAAAGTCTTAGTTCTCGTTTTGCTGGGGCGGCCTAGATATTGGACCATCTTTGGCAGCGGGAGAGTACGCAAAAGATGGAGAGCGATCAGAGAGAAAAACACTTTTAGGCCGTATCTTTGCCAGTTTCGTGCATAAAATATTGTTGTTTTTTTGTGGAGACCTTACCCTCTTAGAAATAGACATAACACTTTTCATGCCAAAATTCGCAAAAAGTGCCTTATTTCCAACCTGACATCTAAATTTATATATGCCAGGTTTTATTGACATCAGAGCGCCGCACTTGGAGCACTTCCCCCGTCGATGGAAGCGTGACATTATTCACAAAAATTTTTTAGTTGGATACCCAAAAAACAAATGTGGATGTGGAAAACCCAACCATATTATATTTATTTCATACGGAACTTGTTTAGGACTAAAAATAGAATCTTATGATTACTCGGTCATATTATTTGCTTCCAAGGAAATTACATCTGCAATTGTGAGAGTGGGAGATCCGAAACAAAGAACGTTTGGGCTTTGGCATGTTTTCACAGAGTTACTCATTGGTTTTAAATATGTATTACGGTTACTTGGAGCGTGAGAAGACGTTACGTACCGAAAATTGTAAAAAAATAAAAATTTTTTGCAACTTCCGTTTGAAAAATCTCGTCTGTTCCTGCAAGGGCAAGCTAAAATTTTCACATATACCATAGCAATGTCTGATCTTAGTCTTTGCCAAGTTTCATGAAAATCTGTCCACTTTTAGAGCCAAAGATTACATTAATGTACAGTAATCTTTACATATAAAATAAAATACAGTAAGAAATTAGTTGATAATATTTAAAAATAAATGATACCCAACCAGTTTAAGTCCTTAAATACCATTTTAGTCCCGCTGAGATAATTAATTATCCCAAATTCCCCCCGAAATTTCTCCCATCACACCTCCAGTTTACCATACATTTCCGAAGAAATGCCCTCAGGTACCTGTGAAAGGCACTTTCAAAACAGCACAAACAATTAAAAATAGCAGTACGACCTAAAAATGCATTTTACCTCGAATAACATTGATTTGGCCAATTTTGGTGACGTCATCAAAGATTATGGAGAGAAAACGTTAAATTTTATGCAGCGAGAAAAAATTGTCGCGATTTTTAAAATATTTTTTCAATTTTTCTTCAAAAGTCGACAACAAAACTTTGTTCGGTTGTCCTCACAGAATTTCCTCATCAGGTTTCCTTCAGTTTTGATCCAATCTTGAGGTTTTGATATCATCCATGAGAAAATGGCTCAAAAACGGATGCTCGAGTTATATGACGCCTTCAAAGAGAGTGTGAAGGAGAACAAACGGATGAAATTTGCTCAGGACATTCTGGAAGTTCTCAATTCTGATGTGGAGGTGCTGAAGGGGATGTAAGCTTTTTGATTTCCACTTTTCTGCTTGTTTTAGGTAATTGATAATCTAAATTAATATTTTTTTGACGAATTACGTGTTAAACCTAGCAGTTTTTGACTGTACCATGGCTTACTGTTTTCTTTACGGATTCGAGAAAAAGGAAATTTCGGTTTGTTTCATCAATTTTTCTAAATAATGGAATGTATCCATGAGACCATTCCAGGTCAAGCTTTCTGCAGCATCAAATGTCAATGAGGATTGGAAAAAAGATGAACCCTGTCGTTCTTGACGCGTTTATTGTCCATTATCCATCAATGGAGCGATTCTCCAGATACCAGCGAGGAAACGATCTTATCTATAGTGAGTTTAACATTTTTATTGATGTATTATTGATTTTTTAGGCAAATCTATCGGTGCATTCGCCGCATACAAGATTATGTCGGTGAGTTAGTTCTATTGAGCTATCATTTTTTGTTGCTTACTCTCCAAAATATAATCCAGAAGTCGGTTTATCTTGTTTATGACCAACAAAATTAATTTTGAAATTTAGGCTCTTTCAAGCCACGTTCGCAGTCGTTTGTTCGAGCGGTTGAAAGGATCGAACCTTGCTGTATTTAATAGTTGTGAAACCGGATTCCTTAATTTTCTGGAAATCTCATTGGAAGACCGAGTTCTGTTCAGTTGCGCTTCCCTCAAATTCATCGATTTTTTTGTCCATTTTTATTTCCCGATAAAGAACGCTTGTATCAAATGTTCATGCGCGGGTCAGAGACCGGCCAAGATACCGGAAAAGGTCAAATGTTTGTCCGGTGGGTTCCCATTGATATTTTACTTGAGGTTTTAGATATCCCAAACCCTCATCAGATCCAAATGTGCGGAATCCTTAATTTCTTATGTAATGTGAAAACTGTTGAGGCTTCCTCCCGATGTCTCAAAGGGCTTCATTGTCCATTAGAGGTAGACAAGATCACTCTTTTGGATAAACGAGATCCGAATGTGTTGAAGGTAAAGGATGATGTACTGGAACTTGAGAATGATAGTGATGACAACTCCATGTTTGATTGTCTGGCGAAGTAAGCTAAACTTCTTGAGTTTTGTTTTCATATTTTGTCCTGTTTTCTATGTTGTACTTGGTCAACTTTTCCTTTCAGAAATATCAAGTTGAAAGGCTCGCCAAAGAAGCTCAAGCTGAATTTAACAACCCGCAACAGCCTTTATCCGCCAAAGGGATTCGTAAAACTGTTGAAAAACGCGTTTAAAACTATTAGGGAGGTCGATTTTGTCTTTTGTATTAAGGTATGTTAATCTAAATTTTTTTTATTCAATATTTAGGCCCACAAAGCCCAAGCTCTTCTGGTCGCACTGTGTAAAGAGGCAAGAAGTCTGGCCGTCAGAGGAGTCAAAGTGAATTTTCGAATCCGTCTGTGTCGCAGCGGTCAGGCCGTTGATCCGGACATCGCCAAGAAACATGTCATATTTGCTGGTCGAGTTTTCCATCCAACTTTGGCTGGGATCGGCGATGGACATAATTGTGGTCATGCCTTTGATTGGACCGAGAGAGATCTGGCTATTCATGTCTGCGCTGGCTACAACCTCCAATGTGAATTGGAGAGAAAGGATGGCGAAAAGGATGTGGTACCAGAAGTTGTAAATCCACCGCCTCTCGATTATTACCACACCCTCTTCTACGACCCCGAACCTGTTGACGATTACTTGGATTATCATAGCTGGTTGGCTCATCTTTACGCTCGAGGACATTGAAATGTATTCGCTTTTTTGGCTTATTCTGTTATGTAAATAATTTGGTATCGTTTCTTGTTGTTTTGTTGATCTTATATTGTTAGTGGTTGCTTTATAAGTCATAAAATATGCATTTTTCGGGAAATTAGCCTACAGAACCAGAGTAGAGGATCCTCAACAGTCTCAGTCATATTTTTTTATCATTTATTTGAGCGAAATAGGGTACAACAACATTCAATAACATCAACACACAAAAAAATATAATAGTTCACCAAGGGACATCAGTCCAATATTAACAACAAACCTCACTCTTAATAAAACATTTCTCGTCCAAAGAAGTTATAATAGTCATCATAGTCTTCCGCATCCGAGTACATTTCATCCTCGAAATCAAGGTAGTATCCACCACTTTGGGGTTTCTCATCTTTCTTGCCGTCCTTTCTTTCCAATTCACACCTAGGGTCGTAGCCAGTGCAGAGATGGACGATCAGACTTCCATCTTTGTAATCGTAGGCATGGCCACAATTGCTTTTTTCATTCGGCTTGATCAATTTCGGATTGAAGACTTTCCCAGCAGCAACAACCGAACGTAAGGCGTTGGCCTCCACGGAGTGAACGCTGCGAGAAAGTCGGACGCGGAAATTGACTTTGAAATCCTTCACTGCGAGAGCTTTGGCCTCTTTGGCCAATCCAACAAGAAGATCGTCAGCTTTGTTAGCCTAAATATAAGGAAAATAAAAAGAAAAGCTACTTACCATCACACAGAAAACAAAATTGATCTCTTCCAGCTTTGGCAAAGTTTCTCTTAAAGGCTTCACAACTCCAGCGACTGGATAATGATTTTTGCGAGTATTGATCGTCAGATTCAGCTTTTTAGCAGTTCCATTGAGCCTAATTTTTCTAGAAAAACATAAAACATCAAGTATAACATAAAACCCCGATACAAAATGGACAGATTATAACATTGCTTACTTCAATAACAAATGGAAACCAATGTTCTCATCCGAGTTGTTTTCAATATTTAGCACATCATTCTCCACTTTCAAAGTAACGGGCTTACAATAATGATCCGTTAAAACCAATTTATCCACTGTCAACGGAAGATGCACCTTTCTGAGACACTTCGATTTAGCTTCCACAGTCTCCACATGGCGTACCAAACTTAAAATCTCACAAGCCGGGATTGATTCACGCCTCATCACATCTAAAGAACCAAGTATAATACGAAAAAATTGACCTACCAGCTACACATTTTGTTTTAGCCTTCACATTCACTCGACGTGAAAAAGTGCAGGCGCATGTCACGCGAACGCTCTTCACCTCGAAAAGGAGGTGCAGGTAGAAATCGATGAACTTGCGGAAAGTGCACCTGAATAAATCTTTTCCATCCTTACGACATCCAATGTAATCGCCTTGATATGGATCCATAGAAAGTTCAGATCCACGCAAGCGGCGGTACAAAGCGCTGCGGGAGTGACTGGAAAGACCCTAAAAAGAAAATTCCTATTGTACATGATGCAGATGGAATAAATATTAATTATGAACGAAAACTAAGAAAAGAAAAACTGAAACAAAATGAACTCACCGCCATGATCTTGTAGCCGGCATAAGCACCACAATTTTTGTCTAAAAAGAAGAAAACTACAGAAAAATACATTGAACTGACCATAGATAAGGTCATTGCCTCGTTCATATCTACAGAATCGCTCCATGGTCGGGAAATAAGCCACGAAAGCGTCAAGAACAGCTGGATTCATTCGTTTCCCTAGCCACTTTGATACCCGTTGCTGCAAGAAACCCGGTCTGAAAGAAACGTGTTGCAGGTCTAATGGGCCAATTAATGGGCAATGTAATATCAAGTTTCACACCACAACTAAAATTTTCCGTACTAAATTTATACTCCGATAGTTAAAAGCACTCGAATGAAAGACTTTACATGTAAAAGAGTTTTACCCAATAAAACTTGCCAAACGAATTAATTTATCTCATGTGCTTATCTAAAAAAAACAACAAAACATCAAAACAATGAGCTCACATGTTTCTGAACAACTCCACGTCAGATGTGGCCATCTCTACCATCTTTTGGATCAACCTGATGCGTTTGTTTTCCTTTACGCTGTCCTTGAATGCTTCATAAAACTCGAACATTCGCTTCTGCGCCATATTCTCAAGAATAATGTCCCAAACTGTTTGGAAATCTTTGAAACCTGAACTAACGATCCTTCAATAAGAATCGAACGGTTGTAAACGGAAGAAGACCAGGCCAAACCAGGAATTGACAAAAATTTGTCGGGAGTTTTTTGCCAGGCACTTTTCAGCGTATAAAAAAATGTCAATCATAAAGTTGCGCAAAATTATACCTTCTAAAATGATTTTAGTAAATCATTCATCATTTTTTGAGCCCTTTTGTGTAGCCGTATCAAAATTTTGGACAATCTGTTTCATTTATTCGAGAATAAAGTATATTTTAATTTATTTACAGAGAACTTATATCAGTATTGTAGTTATTTTTGAATATTTTTCGTTTGTTAGTCTCACATTCTCTTGAATAAAGGCCGAATTACATTTCGTCATCATCGGAAAATGATTCGTTTTGACTGTTCTGAGGATTTGCAGGTTCTCCGTCATCTTCTTCATTCGTTCTCAGTCCACATTTTTGATTTCTTCCAAAACAGAAATGAACAGTCAAATTTCTGTCGGTACGGTCAAACGCATAGCCACAGCCATCCTTCTCGACGAGTCTGACCATGTGAGAATCGAAAATTCGGCCAACATGACCGTGAAGATACATGACCCCCCTCTCAGGGGTTTCACTACTGTAAACACGCCGTAATCGGAAGTTGACCCTCAGATTGCCCTCGGCGAGAGCTTCGGCTTCCTTGCAGAGTTCGTTGGAGGCAAACATTCTCTAAACTTGGGATAATAAACACCAAAGGAACTTACATGCGCTGTGTATACAAGACTCACTTCTTCTAATTTTTTAAACTTTTTTAAGAACGGTTTGCAGACGCCGGAAACCAGATAACGCCCTTTGTAAGTCGAAACATGCAGATTCAGCTTCTTCGGTTCTCCCTTAAGCTTGATTTTTCTAAAAAAAAAACAATAATTTCTCAAGGAGAATATAACAAAACCAGTAAATTATCATTAGCTTACTTTAACAACAACTGAAAGTTGACATCCCAGTTATTCACAACCTTCAAAACATCCCCCTCCATTTTCAAAGCAATCGCAGGTCTATTTCGGTCCCTTAAAACCAGTCTATCCACTTCCAATCGGCAAACGAGGCCCTTGATACACCGGGAGTTGGTTTCAACTGTCTCCACATTACCCAAAAGACCCAAAATGTCGCACGGCGGCACAAGTTTACGTGTCTGGAAGTCGCAAAAGCCTAGAACAATATAAAATCTTTACCAATATTTACTTACCAAACAAACAAGGTACCTCACGCGTAATCCGAACTGGTCTCGATACCGTGCATTGACATATCAACTGAACATTCTTAACTTTGAACGGATGATGTAGATAAAAATCAAGAAATTTTAAAATTGAGCCGCTGAAGAGAACCTTGTTATTCTTGCGACAAGAAATATTGTTATAGTCTTCCATAGTGACGTCAGAACCATGCAAGCAACACAATAGTTCATGGCGAAAGCGATTCGAGACGCTCTGAAGAAATTATATTGTACATGGCAAAAATAATAACAGATGACAAAAGTGCTCACTATGCAAAATAAAAAACCAAAAAACAGATTGAAACATCAAGCACTCACCATAACAATCATATACGCTTCAAATGCACCGAGTCCCTCATCTGAAAAAGAAATTATGAAAAATAAGATCAAGCTCGCCATAGATAAGATCATCCACTCGTTTGTATCTGGAAAACCTTTCCAACTTGAGATAATTGGCCATAAAAGCTTCGAAAACAGCCAAATTCATCTTTTCTATCTTTCTAACGGACAGTGTGTGGTGAAGAAGACCCGGCCTAAAAGGAATTCGTTGCTTCGTTTCTTGGTTTATGAACAATATATTTTTACAAAAATTTATGCAACCAAGCAAAAATTCTAAAAATTTCAGAACGCAAGAAAAAACACACATTTTCTTGAACAGCTCCACATCAAACTCTCGAATGTTTCCCAAGTGTTCAATAAACTTCATGCGCTTGCTCTCCTCAACACATTCCTTGAAAACATCGTAGAATTGGGTCATCCGTGTTTCGGCCATTTTGGTGACAAAAATAACTCAACCACCGGAGCTTCTAAAACAGCGAAGGCTTATTAGAGAATAACCGAGCTTTTCGATCCAAATTTTTTGTCGTCAATTTTTTTCTTGGACAGTTTTCGGCGTATAAAATGTCACAAACCGAATAATTGCGCGAAATGACACAATTCAATCGCAGTTTTGTTGAAAGTTAGGGTCGGGTCGTTTGCCTTCACTTCTTTTTGTCATATACAATTTCAACACTTCTACTTCATTTATTATATGTAAAATGAGGTCAATATTTAATAAATTAGTGTGAAATTCTCGTCAGTATGTCAAATTCGCATGGCAGCCCTGACCTGAAGCATAATTTTCTGAATATGCTGACGTTCTACGGGGGCATCCTTTTTGCCGTCATTCCTTTCCAAAGCGCATTTCGGATTGTAGCCGGAGCATACATGAAGATTCAGATTTCCCTCGACCAAGTCAAAGCCATAGCCACAGTTGTTCTCGCCGTCGATTTCTCCCAGCCTTGAATTGAATTTTTTTCTAACATTGATGATGTTCTCCTTAATCTCGGCCATGCCCCTCTCCCTGTTATGAACAGACCGAAGTCGAAAGTTGACTTTGAGAGTTTTTGCAAGGATCCTGCTTTCTTTGCAGAGTCCAGCGAATGCAGCTTCAGCGTCTGCGCCCTAAATTCCAAATCAAAAACAGAAAAAATACTTACTGATACACAATAAACAAGGTTGACTTCTTCCAACTGATTGAACATGGGTCTGAATGGTTTGATCAAACCAGTAGCCGGATAACGACTACTGCAAGCGTCAACATTGAAATTTATCTTCTTGGGTGCGACATTGGGCTTGACTTTCCTGAAAATCGACGTAAGACATCATGTGCAATATAATATAATGCATAATAATGGGGTAAATTTTTCCTCACTGACTCGAATAAAACATGAAACTTTAAGTTTTCCCCTGTGTTATTTACAATGTTCAAGACGTCTCCTTCGACCTTCAATGTTGCCAACTGACAAAGATCGCCGAAACGCAGTCTCTTCAATTCCAATGGACGATGGACATGCATGAGGCACTTAGAATTGGCTTTCACACTCTCCACGTTAATCAAAAGACTCAGGAGTTCGCATGCGGGGATCTGGGCACGCTTTTCGTCATTCAAAATGTCTAGTACAATATAAAATCTTTGTCAATCTCCACTTACCTGCCAAACATTCTGCATCATTTGGAATACAGACCCGCTTCTTCGCTTTGCACTGACAAATTACACGAACATCCTTGGCTTGGAAAGGAAAATGCATGTAAAAATGGATAAACTCGAGAAATGGAGCATTGAAAAAAACGGTGTCACCCTTTCCACAGCTAATTGTCTGATAGTCATATTTGTTCATAAAGATGTCGCATTGACGCAAATGCATAAATAATGCGACGCGTATGCGGCGGGATAGTATCTAAAAAATTATATTACACATGACTAAAACAATAAAACATTCCTCAGCCTTCACCTTTGTCGACAACTCACTGACAGAATTATTTAAATAGGAAGTACTCACCGAAATGATCTTGTAGGCCTCGAACGCGCCGACCTTTCTGTCTGAAAATACAAAAAATATTCATAAATAAATAACAAGTTACTGTAGATAAGGTCGTTTCCATTTTTGTATCTGGAAAACCGCTCCAATTTCGGATAATTGGCCACCAGAGCCTGAAGAACTACTGGATTCATCCTTTTTCCCCATCTCTTCGAGACTTTTTGATGCAGAAAAGACGGGCTGAAAGGGATAATACAAATTACAAAAATTGGCGTAATCAAGCAAAGCCGTCTGTATTTTTATAAACATATGAGTTTCAAAGGTCCGTTTTCTAGCTGATCCAACAAAAAGAAACCAGTTTTGACAAAATGAGCTTGTCAAAAATATTATTTTACCTAATCTGTTACCTAAAATCCAAAAAAAAATCAAAAATAACAAACTCACATCTCCATGAACAACTCCATATTCTCCTCGCAAAGATTGACCAACTCTGCCGCTAATTTCATGCGCTTGCTCCACGGGACACTGTCTAGGAAGGCGTCGTAGAAGTCGGCCATCCGTTTTTGTGCCATCATGATGGTGTATTGTGGAAGGGAGACTTTGAATTCGACGATTACTAGACTGTGACGGACCAATCTTCTTCTAACGACACACCAACAATGAACTGACTTTACCGAAGGTTTGACAAGTTTTCGGAACTGTGGGTGGACAGGTTTCGTCGCTTTGGACAGGTTTCGTCGTATAAAATGTCGCAGACTCTACAGTATGCCGACAACAGCGTCTTTCATGTTCGAGTGGATGATTTTGGGCATTTTTTAGATGAGTTTAAAATTTTAATAGCTTGCATAAGTATTTTAATGCACAGCGTTCTGTACTTTTTTGAAATAAATCGGTCACCAATTTTTTGAATTTTTTTTGGTGGTAGGCATTTACGCGGTTGTAGCGAGTGCATACTGTAAGATAGACGCGTGAAATTTGCAAGACTTATAGATTAAACAGAGATCTTTTAAGTTGTGTCACTTTTAACAACTATTAAACAAAACTCAATTTGTAATCAAGGCGTAAAAAAGGCCGACTTTGGATATTGGGCGGCAAAAAAGTGTACTTAGGCGCATTTCTTGGAACAATTGGGTGATACCATTTTGTGCAGAATTTTATTCTCTATAACATGTTCGAAAATGACACAATTCCACTGCTTTTCCGTCGAGTTATGCTAAAAAAAATGCCGTTTTTACCCCAATTTTGCTAATATTTTCAAAATATTTGCACTTTAAGAGCATTAATAAAAAAATATTTTAGTACATATTGAAGTTTGCATGCTGACAAAGCATACTGTTTATTTTTTTTGCCATCTCTCTCCTCAATCAAGAAATACGGAGTTGAAGTCTGCGATTTTTCAGCGATGATTCTGAATTCAATTTTTTTTAACAGTCGCTAACAGTTTTTTAACAGTTTTAACACTTTTTTGCCGCCCAATATCCAAAGTTACAAATTGAGTTTTGTTTAATAGTTGTTAAAAGTGACACAACTTAAAAGATTTTTGTTTCATCTATAAGTGTTGCAAATTTCACGCGTCTATCTTACAGTATGCACTCGCTACAACCGCGTAAATGCCTACCACCAAAAAAAATTCAAAAAATCGGTGACCGATTTATTTCAAAGAGGTACAGACCGCTGTGTAATGCTAAAAAAGCACATTGTTTGTATAATATATAGACATCAGACCCAGATTTTTGCTCAAACATGTTGATTTTGCTATATATGATTTTGGGAGCTGTTTAACATAATCAGGTAATTTTGTAACAATTTTCAGTAAATTTTATGTTATACTTGACTACTTTTATTTATTTTCAAATTCCAAGGTGTTCACGCGTGAAAACACTATTGATCGAATAAAAACAGAGCGAGGTTCAATTAGACGACGAGAAGCAGGCTTTTTGCGAAAGACCGCGATTCATCAAGAGGGCTACCTTCGCTTTTATTTTATATAAACTTACTCTTTTCCCTCATATTTCGACTACCTATAATTTTAAACCCCTTTATCTCCTAATTCTACGATCGTACAATCTTAATTGGCCATAATGACTCGCTCAAAATACAATTCCTACATTTTTCTAGCTAAATTTATATCTTTGGCCTTTTTGTTGACAATTACCGCTAAAATATTCAAATTAATTTTTGGTGAACATGTTCTGGGAGTGGTAGAATGTCGATGGAGAAGCTTCAATTTGATGGGATATTCGTATGGGATGGTCAGATACGAACATGATCGCACTGGATGGGTAATTTTATATTGATTTAGTTAGTTTAATGTATGAGATTCTTAAATCTCTTCCATTTTTCTAAAATTTTCCCCATACACTTTAAACAGACTACAAATCGATCCCTGAAGACTCTAGTTCGCTTTTTCAACTTTTGCCGGAGATATTATGCAATTTCTTTCCGAGAGAAAAAACAAAATGAGGAGAGCCGGACAGACAAAAAATATTTTCAACAAACTTTTTTGTAGAATTCGTTTTCCTACCATGTGTATTAGACTCGTTCAAGCTCTAAATTTCAAAAAATATATAACCAGACATGGCTGGGGCCGGGCCGAGCCGATAATTGTTGGGGCCGGGCTTAGGGCCTGACCTGATTCTTTGGGGCCGGGCTTCGGGCTCGGAAAAATTTTGGCCCGGCTTCTTTTGGGAAAAAAGTTTGGTTTTGACGCGAAAAATTGGCCTTTGCCTGATCCTGGCATTCTGTTTTTACAGGTAATTGATTTTTTAAAAAGTTTTTAGACTGATTCGAGTACTGCAAGCAACGCTATAAGATTATTTTCGTCTTCATAGCCCGCATATGGCCAAAAAACACAATGCCAAAGAAAATGCCAAAATGGCGGAAAATTCAAAAAAATAAAAACAAATTTTGGGGCCGGGCCAGGCCTGAAAGTCTTCAGGGCTGGGCCGGGCTATGGGTTCCCTAGGGCCGGGCCGGGCGTTAAAAATTTCGAAAAGGGCCGGGCCGACTTCTTAGGGGGCCGGGCCGTGGGCCCCGAAGTGCCAAAAGCCCGGCCCACTAGCCTTGTCTGTATATAACGTATCTTTGTAACCCGTATTTTACAATTAAAAATAAAAATTTTAGGACTATTTCTACACGATTTTTCTGCTATTTTATATCGCCTATTCATTTACCGATCTTGTAAAACATGGTTTGGATGTCATCTATCATAACGATTATTCTGATGGGACAACTGTTCGATGGGCAGTTGGTAAGTCGACTTTTTAGACGTTTTCTTAGCTCAGGATGACTTGTTTCTGGATTTCTTTTAGATTCATGCACAGCAATTCTTGGGGTGATTACAATAATAATCGAATTGCCCGGCTGTACTATGTACTCAGACCGATGGATTTTATGGTGGCTTGGAGCTGTTGTTTATAGTGTATTGGACATGTTGCATTGCTATTTGAGCACTAAAGAGGTGTATAAACTTTTTCGGAAATATTTTTTTATTTTAGGGTAGCGGCTCTCTGCAACGCGCATGGAAAGACAATGTCGTCTATCGAAAGCTGGTCAATAACGAGAGTGACGAGGATGAGCGTTTTATTGCATAAATATTCCATTTCAGATGTCTAGGCAAATATTGAATTGTTACAAAATTTACTGCTGATTTTACGAGGCATCGCGAAGTGGCTTAGTGTGACAAACAGTCGGAAAGGTGCAAACGAAAAACGCACTGTGCATTTCTTTTGAGAGGATCGCTTTGCACTGTGCGTGACCAGCACAATGCATTTTGATTTATCGCCGTTCGCGGAGGTGCGACATGTTGGGACAAGGAATCGGCACGGTGCAGACATGTCAACTCTGTTTGACCAAAATCTTGAAAATTTCTGCTCGCCTTTTGCACTTTTCGCGGAGATACAATATTTTTTTAGAGAGTACACAAAATTAGGAGCATTTGTCAGACAAGGCAGGCCCCTCCGCTATACCTCCGGAATTTTGATTAGAAAAAAATCTTTTTTACCCACATAATTTTTTTGTATTTTGTAATTAATAATATTATTTGCCTTCGATCACAGCAAATATTCAAAAAAAAAAAAAATAATGGAATTATCTCGCAACATCTTTGTATAGTAATTTATATTCAATTATCTTCCTCGTCGTCTCGTATTTATAAACTGAATGTTGCCCAAATATAAACGGAGCCGTGTTTTTCGCTTTTATAAACGGCGGTTTCTGTTTATTCTCATATGGTTTTTGGCTTCTGAATTGGAAAGGAATTTATAACTCTTTATAAATGATGGTTAACTATACCGGAACTGGCCTAGTCGATCCAATCACAGTCTTATCCAAGACGAATTGCACATGTCAACCAGGACATTACTGTTTCCGAATGAAAGGGTGAGTTGGGAGGGAAATATTTTGGTTCCAAGGGTGTAACATCTCTAAAAAGTCATCGAAAATCTTGAATAAAATTTTCAAAAAATTTTTTTACTCTACTGAAAATATTTGTCCAGATGGCGCTACCCTCAATTCTGCCTTCCAACCTGGTACAACCCGGCTGAAACTATGAGTCATAACATTGAAGCAGAAATCGAACGTCGAAATACATTATACATCACACCTGGAGTCATGATGATTACAATTATTGTTTTGGTCATCCTTATCGTAAGTAAAGGAAAATTTAATTAAAAAACGAGGTCTCTCGCGAAGTATCTTACAAATTTCAGATTTTTTTGGTCGCCGGAATTGGATTGGCAAGAAGAGAAAGATTTATTTGGACAACGGTCAAGGACCCACATTTCGAGATGCCTGAGAGGGGAAATTAGCTTAAAAACTCATTTTTTAGCCATCACATTTATATCTTACGTTCTCAATTTTATTCTACTTCCTTTAGAAGCAATTTACCAAACTATTTTCTTGCACAGTGCGCTATTATTCCTTAACTTTTCAAGGAACATTCTCCGAACATAGCTCTTAAATATACAAAGGAGAGCGGAGACAAAACAAAAACATGAGGCACGTACTACAAAATTTGAAGAAAATGTTGGCGACGCACTTGGGCACCTTCATTCTTAATTTTTATAAAATCCATGATCATCTATTACAACTTCAAAACCTCCCTCAAAAATAATGATTTTTATTCCGGAATAAAAGATTTTATTTTTATAATTTACTACCTACAATAAGAACTATATCCTAACTAAGTTCACTCCGATCCGGTCTTCTCTTCGTTGTTCTTGGGCTCCACCATATTCATCATTTTATCGTATTCCATAGACGTTGTGGATTCAACTTCTGGTTCCTCATCTTTATTGTCGCTTGGTTCGTAATTGACGGGCTCTCCAAGATCGACATTGTGCTCGAAAGCGGCCTAAAAGGACGACCAAATTCAAAATCAAAATTCTAAACACCTAATGGTCGAATCGTGTAAAAAAGCTCACAATTTGCAGATGTTCTATGAACCCATGGTGTGTGAAGGCTTGTATAATTCCCTGCCGAATTTTTGCTGGATCTTGTTCCATAAATTCAAACAGTTGAATCAATCCATTGTCCTTCAATTTGGTCGCATATCCTCCACGCAAAAAGGCATCCTTCTTCTTTTTGCTCGCATATGCATCACCCTTTTCTGCAAACGTCAACTTCAACATCATGGCCACAAAAATCAGACAAATCGATTCGTAATCGTCGATGATTTGAGTAGGGAGGCGGTTCATGGCTCGTCGACTCACAAATTCCAAATTATTGATGTCGTAATGCTCGATTCGACGACGTGGATTGGGGTTCCTGATGTGCAGTGCAAAGCGGGGATCGACCATCATAAACTGCAAAAAAAATTGGTGAAATTTGTAAAATAAAACAAAATTCTAGAATATTCGAGGCACCAAGATCAAATAAGATATCAGATTCGAGAAATGTTCTTACCTTCTCTCTTTTCAAATCGAATACAAAATGATTGGGCTTGGCATTGTTATGGATCAAACCGAGTGCATGGACTTTTTCCAGAGCTTCGGACATGTGTTTCATGTACATGAATCCTCCTTTGAAGTTGCCTTCTTTTCGGATTCGGTGGTACAAATAGCTAGTATTATCTCCGAGCATTTCCATCAAAATTCCAAATCCAACATCCACGAAGTCAACTTGTTGGATGGGACGCGGGAAAACTCTGAAAATAATGTTTCATTAGATTTAATTTGAGGTACACCAACTAAATTTTCTCAAAAATCCTACCTTTTGGTTGCATTATTCGAATCCGACATCAAAATGTCCAGTTCTCGGTCTCTCTGCGCTTTGACTTCATGCACTTTCAGGCATTTCGTGTCCATCTGATCCGCCACATTAACGCATTCGAAGATCAAAGTGCCTGTGTAAGCACGAGGAAGATGACGCCAGGAGGTGATCTTGTATTTATTCCCCTCGATAGTCGTGATTATTCGGGGTTTCTAAAAATAAAAAAAGTACAAAATCGCCAAATATAATGTAGAAAATTCAACATTTTCTACATTATCCATGCCCTCCAATCCTTAAAAAATACTATTTCCTTTCTTACCGTGGGTGTTTCATTTATGATCTTGTCGACTCTGGCGGACATAACCAAGAACGCTTTCCTCTCCTGCTTCGTTGCATTCTTTCGTAACTTAATCGAAGGGCCGCGTATTTTCGTCACTTTGGAGACCACTTCCCGGTTCGTTCCCTCATTCATAGTTTTATCCACTGTTAGCCGGTCCTTTTCCATCGATTTGGGCTTGATCTCCTTTTCTTGTGCCTTCTCCTCGGTCTTTGGATCCTCCGACTTTTCCATGACCGATTTGGGCTTGACCGTCTTGACCATCACCTTTTCCTCGGATTTGGAATTCACTTTCTCTTCCTTTTTCTGCTTCTTTATCTTATTCTTGTCCACTTGTTTCTGTTCGCTGCTCCCTTTTTGGGCTACCACACTTTCAGGTGTTTTCTCTTTGACCGGTGAGTCTGAACCGGTTTTAATTACGGATGAAAGGGGCTGTTTTTCGGGGAGAATCGGCTCCGGAGGGGACTTTTGGAAACACTGAAAAAAATTAAAATTTAAAATGACAAAAAAAAGCAAAAAAAAAGCAAAAAAAATATTAATTTAAGCTGCCCAAACATAAAAAAACTCACACATTTCCTTCTCACGGCCACGATTATCACGATAACGACCAGCAAAGGGAATACGATTAATCCGCCAATGGCGTACATCATCCAATCTGAATCATTGGTTGAAACGCTGAAAAATTAATTTTATGTCCAAGAAAAAGTATTATTCCGCTTACGCTTCGACGTCCGCCGCGGAATGGAAAAACTTGACGTGAGTGCTGTCCGGATCAATTCCATTAGTATCAATTTGGCAGTTCGTAGCGAGTTCGAGGAAGGTCTGAAAAACAAAGTACATTTAAATAATTTTATTTCTATTTTCTTCCAATAGATTCTAAAATTTACATGGTCAAAGTTCCAAGTTTTCCAACTTCTGCTAAAAAATTTCGCAAAGCCTTACCAATGAATAAAAGGTAGTATGACCCTCAGCATCCAGGGCAAATTTGGATTCATCAGGATCATCACATTTCCTGTCGGTCGACTTCCATTTGTTCGGATCAGAAATATCCAAAAATTTGCAATCGGTTCCTCGTTTGTAGAGTATCCTCTTTTGATCGTTCCGAATTGCAATGGAATCGTCACACTTCAAAAAATCTTGCGTTACAATCGCCTGTCTATCCCCGGTAAGTGATAGAAAACCGCTAACATTGCCTCTACAGGCTAATTCAAGAACCTTCTCTTGATTCCAGAGCAGAAAGACAGCTGAATCAGCAGAAACCAGCGTGTTAGTAGGACCAGTCATTGACATAAAATAATTACTGAAATTTATTTACGATTAATTGTCCGAAAGATTAAAGTTTAATTTTTAGATTCTTACATATTGCCAATCGTGGACGTTCCACCCCAAACAACGTTGTTTCCACTTTCGACGAGACCAACCTTCACCTTGGACGCTCCATTGATTTCAAATTGTTCTTCAGACCTAGAACAACAATCAGATGCCAAGTTCAAAGAAACAGTCCATACAATTAAACCAAAAGCGGCTATAAAACAAAACAACTTACACTAACTTCTTTTCCTTCTCCATTTTGTTCAAAACCAACTGATCGTTACCATCATTCGGCTCGAAGTTCCAGATCTCCAATGCAGTCGGCTGTTCGGGCGAAAACCGATTCTTCAAGTCGGTGCATTGTAACAACAGCGTGTACAACGCAAGAAGACGATCCGGACTCATCGGCGTACGATTCTTGGCCTTGCTATTGACGAAAAGACCAATCAAAACGAGGATAACAAAATGGTCGAACTGCTGCGTGACGAATTAAACGCCACGGAAACACAAATCAAAAGTGAGCCAACTTCCAAAGAAGCCATAATATCGACATTAGGAAATTTAAATAGAAATTTGCATAAAAATTCGCTATTTGGCTGGGAAATTTGCACAAAAATTCAAAAAGATATTATGTTTTATATTTCGAAATCCAAAAATTCCTGGACTTTGTTTCAAAAGACTCCGTCTATATCTCTTTATATACATCACATTATCCATAATAAATTAGAATTTCAAATAATTTAGCAACAAATTATATTGTAGTAGGTAAAAATTGGTTAGAAAATTTAATGTACACAGTAAATTTTTTCGCGTATACCATTTACAGCTCCCATTGTTCGTGTAGAAGCCATTGGAATATCAATGCCAAGCCTTACCACATGTTATACATCATCTTCTTCTTCAATACCTGCCACATAAGAACTCTCAGGTATTTCCTCCTCAATATCGTCAGAATGCGCGTCCATCTCAAGATCAGGATCACTATTCTTCCTTTCAGAGTTCACATCCTAAATTTCGAACAATAAATAATAAAAATCCCGATATTAAAGTAAATCATAAATATTAAATTACCGGCAAAACGTCGCATAAATACTTGGTTTTCTCCACATTGAAGAAGCTGGCAAAAGGATTATCTTGTCTGGACATAACATCGTTCAAAGGATGCTCTTTTGGAGGCGCAGTTATCCCATGAATCATACTCAAAACCGGCTCCATAATACTGCCATCCCATGGCTTAAACTTTAATGCCTGCGGGTCATCAGACTTTGGTAGATCGTAAATCTGTGTTCGACTATCTCGCACAGCCGTATTTGCCATCTTCTTAAATTTTTTTCGACCATCGGCCCATAAAAGTGCAGCTTCGGGATTAGCTGCCTGGTCTAATGTACAATCATATCGAAAGAAGAGTGCCTGCAAAGCCTGTAGAACATGGTAAATGTGATTCCGATCAGGAGCCCAGCCACTGGGAAAGAAACGATGAAAATCCACTCGATTTGTCTTGGGATGAATCATGGGATGGAAGAGATTTAACTCAAATTCAACTGTCTAACGAGAAATAAGATAAGCAAAAGTGGAAACTAACCGGAATTTGATCCGTATCTGGAAAACTCGGCGATAAAGTCAACGTAAATCGAAAAATTCCACCAGCAAAGACTCCAGCTTTCACCACAATGACTCCATACCATTCTAAAATCATGGATAATATAATTCTTCAACTTCCGAAAAAACGATGACGAGGTAAAGACTAAACTTGATCTCAATAGCGAGTCAAGCCCATAGTCTCACTTACCAAGCAGATCCAGCTCACTAGGTCGAACATAAATCCCTTCAGGCGGCCGATTGCAAATGGAGCGACTAAACATCAAGAATAATATAAATTTACTGTCGGAAACTTACAATTCTGTTATTACAAACAAATTTCGACGTTTCAAAGGATCTACGGAGGGAAAAGTGTCCGATCGATTGGTACTTAAAACCGAAATTGCATCGCTTTCAACCGAAACTTCATCATTTTCATTCAGATTTAGCCTCGGTATTGGATTCTCCATAACTTTGAAAGGTTATTAGCTGAATTGCCGGTAAAATCCTGGTAAATTGAGCTACAAATCCGGGATAATCTTCTATTTCACTTTTTTTGCAAAAAAATAATTTATTTGACGAAATGTCACAAATTATTGGGTTTTGTGTACGAATGTTGCGAAGTGTCACAAAATTAACGGAAACTAAAACGATTGAAATTCGCTATGCCTCTCTGTTTATTAGGCTAAATGAAGATTTTTTGTAAAAAATCAACGTAATTTTTCAATGTATATTATTGTATATTCTTCGAGGTTTTACCCAAAATAAATTTTGCACTACTGATAGAAGAAGCTTTATTTCCCTGAATAGTGGTTAAATTATGACAAGTTGTTTGTGGCACTGCACCGTATAAAATTCAATAATTTTACTCCTCAACAGCGACTCCATGTGGTTTCACCCATCCTTCAAACTTTTCCTCAATTTTTTCGGCAACAGCGCTGAGTAAATTCTCAGATCCAACCCCTCCGACAAGTTGAACGGAGAGTGGATATCCCAGACGATCTCGACCACAGGGCACGGCCAAACAAGGGAGACCAAGGACGTTGAATGGAGCTGTATAAGCACAAATGGTAGGGAAAGCGGTGGCATGGAAATAACGGGTTTCGGGGAGGGCAGGGAACAGGAGAATGGCGTTGTCTGAAAGTTGGATTATGGTAATGAAAAGTGTCACCATTTTTTAATGCATTGGTGAAATATACAGCAGACATGGCAAAACGGACCTTTAGAGTTGGGCCCGGCCCGGCCCTTTTTTCTTTAAAGTTTTTACTTTAAACTAACATCATGACGTTTTTCGCAGTACTCGAATAAGTCCAAAAACGTCTTAAAATTTAAAAATCGATCAACCTATTCCCAAGATATTGTTGATTTTTTTGATATTATCCATGATTTGTCTTTCGGCGAAAAAGATGTTCAGATATTGGAAACATATGCAAAAAAGCTGAAAAGTATCAAAAATTTGAAGGCTCGGAACCTGAAATTTTTTTGTTCGAAATTTTGATGTTTATTTGATTTTTTAAAGGTCGAAAAATCGAACCACAGGTATTCATGTCATAAGAGTGAATAAAATACTTCAGATGGGCTGCTCGATTGTCAAATCCATCGTCGAAATCCTAGAGAAAGAAAGAGAAAAAAGTTAGAGGAGAGACAATGCTATTCATGACAATGAAATGAAATCCTTGAATTAATCGCCGTTGAAAACACGCAGACATTGTCTGTAGGGCTAACAGACAAGAATTTTGGGTTTTCTGCGAGGGGGTCAGAAAAAATGTAGAACGCACGCGCCAAAAAATTTACTTGCGGACAACGAAAAGCCGTTTGGATTCTCAATGCCCGCAAATTACAAATTTTTTGAAAAGATATGTGGTGCTTTACGGGAATCTTATTGTCGGTTTTTAAACTTTAAACAACCCTAGTCAAAAAAATTTTTTTTGATTAAAAATGACAACGAAATGTCAAAAAAAATTTGGCACCTAAATTTTTCGTTGCAACTCAATTTTTTTTGAAAAAGGGTCGGACCGAGAGGGCTTAAAAGAACGTTAGGCCCTCTGCCCGGCCCGTTGCCCGTTTATAGTTGGGCCCGGCCCGGCTCTTTTCAAAATTTCCAAAGCCCGGCCCCCTTGCCATGTCTGATATACAGATAAGACCATGTGTGACATTTCGATTTTCTTTAAATGCCTATTTAACAATTTTAGCGGCCGATAGAGTACGCGACACTTTTGACAGTTTTTCGTGAACGAAATTGATTTCAGTGGAGACATTCCACGAAATCGGTATTGCCACATTCCTTACCTTCCAACAATTTTCCAATTCGTTTTCTCAAAACCTGAACTTGTTTCAACGCTTCATTTATTACATCACCCGGCAATTTTTTGGTGAAGGCGTGGTATGAAGAGAGGGCTCCAAAAGACAACGGAGAAGATCTGGTCAACAACTTGACGAATTCCTTTAGAACCGAGATGTGCTCTTCCTGAAAGCAAGCCATTCTGTTAACTATTTCAACCGGCACCGCCCGAAGACTCTGTAAAAATGATTTACCGGGTACAAAAACTGGTTCATATCGAATGCTTGGAAGGCCATGGCACTGAGCATTACCGTGAACTCTGGCAAAGTTTTTCCGAATTTGAATTCGTTGTTGGGTAGGTGATAAGTGCCAGCAAGGTAATTGCGGACGTCTTCCCAAACATGACGAACTTCTCGATTCAATCTTACAAGCGGAAGTGCCTCTGGTGCACAGCTGTAGATTTTGGTCGGTTGCAAAGCCCCAATATTGAAAGGAATTGGAGTTGAAGCGAGGACCTGGAAAAGCATGGATAGCGTCAATTGATATGAAAAGTTTTACTCATTGTCTATAAAGTCAGATGCATTTTGAGGCGTGAATTTACTAGTTAAAACGGTAGATTCATAGCGTGCATATGCTTTTATCTGACCGTCTACCTTTTTTCCACAGTCTCTAGTCTACAAATATCGTTGCAAACCTCCACTCAGCCAAGAAAACAAGAGCTAACGTTTTTAGAAATTTGAATGTGGCTTTGAGAAATTGCGTGTGCTAGATTTGAAGAAACTGCTCGCGCCGCTGCTCATGTACCTCCGAAGTAGCCTTACTTTTTTTCGTGACTATATACATAGCTTACATTATGAAGAAGCCCCAGATCCTCCGCATATCTCACCATCGGCCCAACCACACACATTCCCCCTTTTTCCGGAGGGAAATTCAATGGCGGTACAAATCCATCCAATGGGCATCCATTTGGACCCGGTTTCAATCCATAGATCCCACATAAAATGCTTGGAACCCGAATAGATCCTCCCAAATCACTGCCAATTCCAATTAAAGACCCTTGAGCCGCGATTAAAGCGGCTTCACCTCCAGAAGATCCGCCACAAGTTGTTCTGGAGTCATGGGGACTCAAGGTGCGGCCAAAAACAACATTGTCAGATTCGAGAGATAAACAGCCTGGGGGAACATTGGTGTAGCAAATGGGGATTCCACCGGCTTGAACGACTCTGAAATGGTAAATTAAGTCGATCAGCTGATCAAAAAAAAATTTGGGAAAATATTGTGCTTTACAATCAAAAAATAATCTAAATCAGTTTTGTCAAGATTTTTGCCATAACATTGACAGTGAGGAGAAACCCTTCAGAAAAAAACTTTTTCCAATATTAAACCAATTTTATGTGTTCACTAAATGACTTATGTACCTTTCCACACAAGTTGCATTGCTTTTAGCCAACGGGGAACTTCTCAAATGAGGCAATCCACAAATGTTTCGATGGCCTTTGTAATTCAAATTGTGTTTCAACGACACAGGGATTCCAAGGAGTGGTTTTTCTTTTTTCAACTGAAACCCATTTTTTTATTGTCATGCACCGAGCTCAACGTACTTGTTCAATGTTATCCTTCTTTCCTTTCGTCTTTTCGACCAAATCGTCTGCCTCTTTGGCCAATTCGAGGGCCGCGCCTTCGAATAACTCTGTCGCGGCGTTGATAAATGGGTTAATATCCTTGATCCGTTTGAAGTAAGCTTTGATTAGGTCCAAACTTTTTATCTAAGAATAATTTGAATTTTGATTTTCCAAAGTACCTTTCCATTTCGAATATCCGCTGCAGCTTTTGTTGCACTCAAATTTAAAAGAGGATCATCACTGGGAGTGATGATAATCCTCTTGGCTCTAGAAGTTGCGTATTTGGAGACTCCATTCAAGGCAGCATTAAGAAGATAGGCTTCTGGATCTAGCTGAAAAATTTCGGATAAAAACCTACATATATCATAAAATCGCATTTTGCTTTCCCTAAAAATATTTAGTGAAAATTACCTTTTTAACCGGAAGATTTGACAATTTTTCCTCCTCGTCTTCTTCCTTTGGAATCAGTGTTTCCGTAGCCATTTAGTCAGGTCGACTTTTAACGTCTTGTTTATTAGAGAAATTTTTTTCAATCAAGAATTTTTTCGGTTTTCCGCTTCAAAGCAATTTTCTGTTCTGATGACCCGTGTAAAATGAAAGCGACCTTTCTTTTCACGTGGAATGTCAGAGAAATCAAAGTTTGATTAATATTAAAGCCGCCAAATAAAGTTAATCAATCATAAAAATGCTGATTTTAGATATTTTAAATGCTAAATATGTTGGAACAAGCGTTTTAATATTAATTTAGCCTTTTTTGAGCTCTGAACTTTATTTTTGATTATTTATGGGGGTTTTTAGGAGAGGAAGGGGAACTGGAAAACAATTTGAAAAAATAGAAAATTGATGGCTGCGTCATAAAAGAATGAGTAAGAGGTTAGTCATTGTAAAATGTTGTTTGTTTGAGGGAGAACATGGAGAAGAAGTCAATAGTTTTTCGAAAACATAATTTTACTTTTGACAATAATGAATTTGAATATTTGTTAACTTTACAACTGCTGGTTTGAAGAAATCTGGTCATCTTTGAGGCTCTTAGCTCGCGGGTTGCATAATTTTCAAACCGAACATCGCAAAAAAAGTTCGAATTCCTATTCACCAAACGATCAAAAGATCTTGGCGGTCTCTGGAAAGCGCGAGCCCCATGAGCCATACGTTTTTTGTTATCAGCAAGTACCCTTGGTATTATTATGCATTATAAGCAATTTATCAAAACGTGTTTTACAAATCCTCGGGTTTTACCCATCCTCCAAATTGGGTCTTCATTTTTGCAGCAATTGAAAATAGCAAATGATCCGAATCAGGATGACCAACTAACTGGACTGATAACGGATATCCCTCCTTGTCCTTACCCATCGGAACAGCCAAGGAAGAGAGTCCCAGACAATTGAAGAGCAACGTATTCATAGAAGGGAGAATCCCATACGAGAGATGGAAGTAATGTGTCTCTGGGACTGCGGGGAACACAAGGACAACATCTCCTTAAACATAAGAGTTATTTTACGGGAAAAAATAACTGAAATGAGAAGTGGCCCAAAGTCGAAAGTTAGCGAAAATTTAACACTTTTTTGCAAATGAAGAGTTACATTACAATTTCTACCGAAGAAGTAACGTCTTCACAAAAAACATGACTTTCAACGCTGGCAAAGATACGGTCAAACAGCTTTTTTCTCTCTGACAGTAAGAAAAATTGCCAGGGAAAGTTATATAAACGGTAAATTTTACCATAGAAAATTATTTACCTTTCAAAGTTTTGTACCAACGGTTTCTGAGAACATGTAATTGACGACAACACTCTTTGATCAACGATTCCGGATATCGGTTTCGAAAAGCACAAAGAATGGGTAACGTCACCGGAGATATAGATGATGCACCAACTAACGATTTGACCAATTCTTTGAAGATACTGACAGGATAGCCGTGCTGAAAGTGTGTGTGCAAGTTTTGATACTGTTTTTAGAAAACGATTGAATGCTTTAACGATAAGCAAGTTGGGTTACTATACAAAAAATCAAAATGAGCTCAAAATTGATTTCAAAAACTATCATCAAAGTCAAGGACATGATCGTTTTGAAGGACAACACAGTCTGACGACGAGATCTTTTGATCCGAAGATCATAGAGGATGCTTTTTTCCCTTCGAAAATTTTTTTACAAAGAGAGTGATATCAAAGCCTTTTTGACATCAAATTCAATCAATTGCCGATGTTTTACAGACTCTCAGCGACCTTACCGGCATTAAATGCTCATGGATGTTGGCCAAGTTGTCGGCGTCGAATGCGCAGCCCTTTAAAAGGATCACATACTCCATGAGAGACTTTTGAATGTCAAAGTCGTTAATGGACAAGTTGTAAGCGTGCGAAATAAAGGCCTTTGCATCTTCGTAGGCGCAGCGAACGCTATTAGAATTGACCAAAAATGGCTTCTCATTAACGGCAGCTGCATACAAAACTGATGGAGCAAGTTCAGGAAGTTGCCTTGGAATCGGTTCGACAAAAATCACCTGAAAAACAATGGTGAAGTTATTATTCTTCTCCGAGACGAACATTCAGATGTAGGCGACTTACCGCATTCAACAACGCTGCATCCTCCGGATATCTGGCCAATGGACCACCACAGAAGAATCCATCATAAAGAGTATTTGCAACAGACGGCGGCACCAAGCTATTATCAGGCACAGTCTTGCCGGGTTTGAGCCCGTAGATCCCACATAACATTGAGGGAACTCTGATTGAACCCCCGAGATCTGTCCCTAATCCAAGCAGAGATCCTTGAGCCGCAATTAAAGCCGCTTCACCTCCAGAGGATCCACCGGGAGTGCAACGAGTGTCAAAGGGATTACAAGAACGGCCATGCACTGTATTGTCGGATTCAAAGAAACAAGCGCCAGAGGGAACATTCGTGTAGCAGATGGGTATAGCACCGGCGTTTACGACTCTGAACAATTACAGTTCTCTCCTTTTTATGGTTGTCACCAACCAATTACTCAAAGTCTCAGCTCGTCTTGGAAAACCCACTTACCGCCTTATATGCTCAGAATTCCTTTCGGCTGGCGGCAGCTCTCGTCTATGTTCTAATCCACCAATATTTCTATGACCTTTGTAATCAAACACATGTTTCAGCGAGATGGGAATCCCAAATAAGGGCTGTTCGCTTCTAAGTTTTTCAATTTCTCCTGGATTTCCATAAATAGTCTCAATATAAGCATCGACTTCTTTCGCCTTTTCTAAAGCATCGTATTCGAACAGCTCAGTAACGGCGTTGATGTACGGATTAATGTCGCGAATTCTGGCAAAATAGGCTTGAAGAAGGTCAAAGGATGTTAGCTAAAGAATCATGTAAAAGAAATGTGTTATGTATATATGTATATGCTCAGGTCTTACCTCTTTATTTCTAATTTTCTCGGCCGCTTCAACAGCCGAAATGTTTAGTAAAGGGTGGGCTGATGGAGCGACAATTACTCGGTCAGCGCATTTGCTGGCAATCTTGGCAATGCCGCGACAAGCAGCGTTGATCAGAATAAAAGATATGTCATACTGAAAATTGAAGATTAAAAATGTTGTAGCCACAAAAATTCACTGTCAGAATATTTATAAACAACGATATACCTTCCCGGCACTCAATTTTGGAAGAACTTCCTTCTTCTCGGCCACATTATTATTCAGGGCCGCTTTCTCAGCCATCACAGTAAAGAAAGTTTACGATTTCGTTTAATGGCTTCCTTATAAACAATCAATCGGACTTTCGGAACATTTGAAGTGTAATGTTTTCTTCATAAGGTACTGTGAACACGGTATTAATGATCAATCCCGTTCCTAGAATTTTTTGACGAAACGCCTTGACATGTGCGATAAAGTGTAAAAACGTAGAAACACTAGCTAAAAACAGGCAATGACATTGTTTTCGTCCTGTAATTGCACTTAAAATTATGTCTGTAATACTTCTTCCAACTGATTAAGTAGAATATCTGGCGGAAGATCGATTGTGTGCATAAAAACGGCGTGAGTGGAGTTGCTGAAAGAATTTGAACGTAATAAACTTGATGGATCATATTTTGGTCACACTTAGAACGGAGTGTTTGTCTTAAACAGTTTAAATTGGAAGAAAACGTTTTTTTGTAAAGGTAAATGTTGCATGAGATTTATGGTGGGTGGATCGGATTCACCGACCAAAAATAGAAAATGTAATCAGACTGATCAAGCAACGCGACAGAAGAACACAGAAAGACCACTCATTGCCCAGCTTGCATAATATTTACCCTAACTTTTTTGGCCGCTGAATATAATATGTACACCACTATGAGTGTTGCGCAACATTTACCTTTACAACAAGAATTAGCATGCGCTTTTCAGTCGCTGTTAAGATTTTCATTGAGCTTTGCAAACTGCGTAAAAGCAGTAAAGTGTCTCGACACAAATTTTTCTCTGCAAAGAAAGAGAATTTTTAATAGTCGACGGAGAATTGAACAGTAATTTTTGTCAATCAGTCAGCCGTGTGTTGAACCCTGAACACTGCTTGACATAACCACGCGTTTGATGACTTACACAACAAGTTAGCTTGCGTTCGGCGTAAACAACCAAAATTTTTGTTTTAACTTGGGTTAAAGGGCCAGAACAACTACTTTTGAATTGCGCTTTTTACGGCGTGTGAAACAAAATGTCCGAAAGTTTCTTTGTCTACTGTATCAATAACAATGGAGAAAAGTAATGGTGAGATTCTGCATGTTTACTAGTGATAGTTTTACTGTTTGCAACTCTGCGGCTTTTGTTTAAACTGCAACACAGCATTCCAAAATTTTTTCGTCGCCGCCCGGCGTCCGTTTTGAATGAAAATGAAAATTGCCTTCACTTTAAGTGCAAAAAAGTTAAAAAAAACTCAAAAAAGGGCCAAAAATGGGTATTTTTGATAGATATCTCCGCGAATCGGGGCAGAATTTTCATTAAATTTTAGTATGTTATAGAGCTAAAAATTCTCTATCTGATAGGGCTAAAAAAAGTGTAATTTGGTGCATATAAAGTACATTTTTTTGGGCGCCAAAAATCGTAATTTTTGTTTCTTTCATGATTATTTAAGAAAGGCACAGTTAATTAAAATATACATAATTTACATATTCTTAAAGACAAATTTCCAAGCTATCGCATAGTGTGTTTTTCTGGTCTTTAGACTGCTTAGCTAGCCAGAAACAGCCCAAAAAGGTGAAGGCAATTTTCATTTTTATTTCAAAACGGACGCCGGGCGGAGACAAAAAAATTTCGGAATGCTGCGTACAGGAAATAAAAAACTTTTTTGGCATTTCGTTTCACTCGCCGTAAAAAACGCAATTCAAAAATAGCCGTTCTAACCCTTTAAAGCATAATATTTTTTAAAAGACAAACAATTTTCCATGCTTTTTCTTAACGATAGGTAAGAACAACGCTTATCATTACTAAAAATTTTCAATTTTCTTGTTGCGCAATCCTCCGCACTTTCCTTTATCTCCCCGCTTTCGAAAGTCACCGAAAATGGATAAGCGCAGCGTAATCCCGATAGAGATCTTTGTCTCCGATCCAGAAGTTTCCATGGAAAAAGCGAAAATTTTCAGACAAAGTTCCGGTTCCGCAGATGTCGTAACGTCTATTTAAGAGGCGCTGAGTCCAGTGTTCAACGTCAACATCATTTAAAAAATGAGTTTTTGGAAGACTTCTATTCTACTGGTTTTTGGTATTGTTGTCGTGACTGCAAAGTCACGGTACGATGTTTTGGTCCCGGACTTTGAAGGTAAAAAATTTTACATTTACTCTTAAAATCACAAAACATTTTGAATTTTTGGCTAAAAATCTTGATGGTACCTGCAAAGCGCAAGCTAATCGCCTTTCATATATTTCAGAAATCCCTAATCTAAACTTTCTACCAGCTTCTTTAAAATCTGAGCATCGTATCTTCGAGAATTTGGCAAAAAATGTAAAAAGATTAGTGTTTTAGAGCTGGCCAAAAACCGAACCGAAAAATATTTTGATGGATTGGACAAGAAGCAAAAAGATTTACTGGTCGAGCTAGTGATGGCCGACGAAGCAAAACCAACTCCCAAAGCCGTTGAAGCCACTCAAGATCCAGCTGTATTCAAGAAAGCCGTCAGATTGAGCGCTGATTTACTGCAGGAGAACAAAGTCGACCGGAAATTGGTCGAATTCATCGTTGAGGTGGGTAAAATACGCATTGATGTCGATCATTACAAAATGAAAAAAAACAAAGAAAAGATTTTTAGATGTTGCACCAGACCAATAACAACACTCAATTCGCCGATGAGGACGAACAAATTCAAAATGAATTGTATGTCATTGGAAAAATCCTCGCAAAATACGATGTTCTTGGGGAAAAGGAGAAGAAATTGGCAGATCGAATCTTCCCTGACTACGCAAACGCCATGTATCATGGTAAGAATATATCAAAAGTGCGGCAAAAACAGTACCAACGCATTAAAGCCGCCTCAAGGCATAGCGTTGCAATTTATAGAACTTTAAAACACGACTTTCTTTATTTTTTGCAATTTAAAAAATATGACGCTAATTAATCTCTCTTCAGTCCCTCAACTCCGTGAATGGTCAAAGGCCCCGGAAAAACATTCGATCGCTTATTTACGATTCAGAAATCAACTTCAAGGATGAACACAGTGATATGCATGCTTGATTGCAAAATATGCTTTGAATACTAGAGTTGACCATGATGATGGTCGGTGTACATTTATTATTAATAAAATTTATAATTTTTACCTGGCGATTATTTCTGCCAGTTGACGAGTTTGTAGACTAAACACATTACGTTAATTAATTCTTATAGACTTCTATCATGATTGTCTTAATCCATTGTCCAAAATTTCCAGCTCTTCTAGAACTGTGCCCTTATTAATGCTTAGCAAAAACTTCGGAATGGCTGGAATGTCTAGTACATACAAGGCATGTTCAACTCATCCTTCTTATTGTATCAAAGATAAAATCGGAAATCAATGTATAAATTAATTTTGATAAAAAAACAATGGGCAGGTTCCTTGACGTGTTCTTATAAATGCCAATATGATTTGTGTTTTCTTTGATATAATTTTATAATATATAATATTGATTTCTTTCCTTCAATTTCCCAAGCCTATCTGCCCTTTTGGACTCCCAGACCCATAGTTAATCGCTCTTTTTATGATTTCATCCAATTTTCCACTTATCTTTTTTTTCAACCAATTCAACTACAACATTCTGATTTAACGAGTCGTAAAAAAATTACTCCATCGTTTTAACTCACAATCTGCAGCACGTTATAGTCTGTAACTTTAGACAGCGCTATAAAAAGTTCTCTTTTCACGGTCAGCTGATAGAGAAACAACGAAAACGTGAACGGTCGCTGAGCATGACATATTGAAACTGACGCTGAGCTGAAAGCAAAGAACAGACCGACGAGGAAAGGGAGAGGAGAAAATCATATGAGAGAAGAGAGAGCTGACATCATGAGGTATAGTTGCAAAGATAAGGATAATTGAGTCTCTGATAAATAAACAAATTGATAGTTTTAGACAAAAGGTTTTTTAGAGCAATGAAAGGAACAGATGTAATAAATGGAAATAAATTATGTAAAATCTTGGCCTTGTCGGTTTATCTTCGCATTTGGTAGTGCTGCTGAGATATTCGGCGCTCTTTATGTACGAGATACTACTATGTGAAATATTATAATTTCAGCCCCAGTGGTTTTTTATTAAAACTATTCATGTTATAGCTGAAAAACCTGTCATGTTTAGATGCCATTCTTGTGGCCATGTATTTTACAATTTTTTTTCCTTTCGTACCCTGCAATCGATTTTACACCGATTTCAAGTCATCGTACCATCCACTTCAATGTCACACAACTTCTTCTTTACATTTCCCCATTATATCTTTAAACTTCCCAAATCCCATGAATCTTTCACATTTCCTCTCGTCCACTTTCTTCCTAGGGCACTATTACTATTTTTTATGCACTACCTCTCAAAGTACAGGATCCGAAACTCCCGTCGTCGACCCATATTCCTCATGGTCTTGCACTTTTTTTGCACTTTTCCGACCAAAAAGGCGGAGACTTTTTTTTGGGGGTTTTTGAGACAAAAAAGGAAAGGAGATTGAATTTTTAAGCCGGAAAAACCCCTCGTGTTCTCTCTTTTACTATTTGAACAGCTTGTTACCACTGTTTTAAGGTTTATTTTGAATTTTTAAACTGTATTTAGTACGTCAAAATTGTCAAAAATACTTTATCTTAAATTAAAAAAAAAATTTTGGATCGTTCTTTGAGAATTCTGACAGAAAAATGGGAGAAATACCCAAAGGGCAAGAGGGAAAAGGCGAACATTTATCTTGAAAAACATGGCCGTCCAGTTTCTTTTTTTGTTCCCAACGCTTTGAGGATTTTTTGAGCGCCTGATACTGCCAATTCTAATAAATTTCGGGAGAGCAATGAATATTCAATTTGGGCATTTGATTAGAACAAAAAATTGGACTTTTTTGCAGGAAAGAAAGGGATCTGTAATTAGTTTAGAAGATGGATGCTAAAAAAATAATTTTGGTCAAAATTGGACGGAAATGTTTATTTACAGTCAAACCTCTGTCTAACGAGTTGCAAGGGACCCAAAAGTTTGTTGTAGAAGGGTCCTGTTAATATTGTATTAAAAATTGCCAAGTTTAAGCTAAATTATTGAAAAGCAGCTATCTTGTTTTGCTCTTGAAGTCTCTACCGACCAAATTATACGTATCCAATTATTACTTTATGTTAACGACCCTTCAAAGCATCCTAAAATCCCTCTTAGATCCTCTAAATTCTCCTCATTTCTCTTTTGTCCACACCTCAAAAATCCCTTTTTTTTTGATGTTGCCCTCCAATCACTTACGTAATTGTTTTTTGCCCTTATACCAGCTGATATGTCGTTTGATGCTCGTGAAATTCCCCGAATTTTGAGTATAAAGTCAGCTGATCTTTGCGCGTGTTGCTCCACGCGTTTCTTTTCTCGCTTCCTTCGTCGTTCCCGCTCGTCCCGCGTCGTTCCATTCATCGCGAGAGTATGGGTCATTCGGCTCCGTAAAATAGTCGGAAAAAAACGAGCGTAGACCTTCAAGACGGGGGTGAGGATTTATGGGGATTGAATTAAAATTTCGGTCAAGGGATATGTTATTTTTTGTAAAAACTAAGTTACATCGTATTTTACCATTACAGAATTGAATATAAAATTGGCAACACGCGCTTGTATGTTGATAAATTTGGAAATTCCTTTAGGGCATATGCACAAATTTTAGCTTTTCCGTTTCATTAACGTTCAAATCGAATACATCTCGCTTTCAAACGCAATGGACTCCGTATTTTACTCTAATTTCCTTTTCAGCCATCCCCTGGCCGTTTATTTCTGATGTCCAAGCCGACCCTCTTTCCGGAGAGTCGTCGTATCTTAGTCGAGCATCAGTTATGGTCCGAGGTTGACTCTATTTCCAATGCTCCTTCTATTAAATATAGATGCTTTGAAGAACCGCTAAATGAAATTTATGCTAAGCAATTTGATCCAAAAAGCGTTGCAAAATTGGCTGTAAGTGAAATTAAAAGCAATGCAAAATAATTGGTCTCAGAAGTTTATTTATGTACAAGTAATAAATTAATCATTTTAGCTGGTCAACAAAAAATTTCAACGTCTTATCAATGTTTACCTATGTAAAAGTTATTTTCAAGTCATCGTGACGGGAGATAATGGTAAGTCAACGAACAAAATATTTGATAAAGGCACACAACAAGTCATACCAGTGTACACCTAAACAAAAATTCTAGAGAAATCATCAGCACTGATCCTGGAAAACAAACTGCATCGGGTTTACTGTCCATTTCCTGAAATAAAAGTGCTCCGATCAGCTGGTTTGCTCAAATGGAAACCTCAGGCGTTACAAGTCTTTCATGAATCCTCTTTCCCGGAATGGACCATTTACACTGCCGAGTTCACTCGTAAGGACATCTTTGAATAAGTCTTCAATTTCTTTTAAAAAGACAAAAATGCAGAAAATCTGACCAAAAGAATGTTATCTCTGACTTCATTTTATATAATGTATAATATAGTAATATACATTGAGGTTTAGTAAACCTTAACGCACGCTTTTACTACGTATTTTTACTTTTATCTTCAGAGCTGGAGCAGCTTTGTATTGCTCCAGTCCACCCCACAAATCCGGAGCTCAAATCCGTTTTAAACAACGCAACTCAACTTATTACAAATTCCGCGAAATCGTTGAGGAAACTTCGATGCAACCAAGCAATCTTGAAGCATTCAAAGTTTCCAGCAATTTCGTTGAAATACTGTGGATCTCCAGTTTTCCGAATCAGTAAGTTTTCAAGTTGTGTTATAAAAGTTTGTATGTATTAAAAAACGATTATTGCTGCCCTTTCCAGACGGCAAAATCTACGGACTTCGACCGCCAAAGAGCGAATCTCTCAACGACTCTGCAACTCAATTTTCGTTGTTGGAACGAACTCGAGAAGTTGACGAAGTTCGTCCAATCGAAGCGTTGCTTGCCCAAAACATCCGCAGATTTGATCTCGAAGCCCATTCATATAGCACTTTCAATCAATTGCGGTATGTAAAAATTCAAGCAAGTTTATAAAAAAAGTCCTGACTCGTTTTATGATAATATAGGTCAAATTTTGCATCTTATTTTAGACGAGACTTCAAGCTGAGTTCACATATCAAAGAGCTCAAATTTGGATGGGAATCGGATTTGCCCGAGAAAACGGCAGCGCTTATGTCGACGTTTGAGAAGCATGGAAAAGACGTTGAGAAACTTTTCTTCTCCGACAAACAAATTGTAAGTACTTGAAGCTCACAGAAAAAGCGCAATGCAAAACGAGGGCTAAAAATTTCAGGGGTTAATATTATATTATACATGACCCCTTTCGGACAGTTGTAACCTGCTTAATCTATATTTTTTAGGCTCCCTCTCATCTCCGCGACTTCGACTACTCTCAGCTCCTAAAATACGCAACCAAATTCAAGGACTACTCTGAACTCACTTTCAATTCCAAATTCGATGTCAACTTTACTGTTGAATTCTGGCTCATCCAATCCAAAAAAGATTTCCTCCGATTTCAACACGAAGACGGTCTTTATTCCAAGCAAATCGAGATTTTTTACTCCAAATCGGGTCTGAAAATCCAGTGGATTAACAACGATTTTACCTTAAACCTCAACGAATTTGATGACAACGATCTCTCAAGGAAAATCCAAGTGTTTGCAAACACGTTGAAGAACTCCGTCGACAAGAAAAGCATTCCAAATGGACCAC
Organism: Bursaphelenchus mucronatus; assembly: GCA_025436335.1. Taxonomy (NCBI): domain Eukaryota; kingdom Metazoa; phylum Nematoda; class Chromadorea; order Rhabditida; family Aphelenchoididae; genus Bursaphelenchus; species Bursaphelenchus mucronatus. The sequence goes on from CM046358.1 coordinate 7,991,757, forward strand.
ATCAGATTAATTATTACTGATAATAGAACGTAATCTGATGAGGTTACTTGTGTTCATTGTAAAATTGTAAATACCTTTTCAGCAATTACATTACACTTAATTTTGAAAATACATTACCTTGTAAATACAGAAAATTATGTCCCAAATTTGCTACACTTGCTTTCCACGTCTTCTGATTATTGTATATTACTCTCAATGGCAATAATGTCAATCTTTCGCATTCAAGAAAAATCCTATTTATTTACAGTATTGTACGAAAATTAGCCTTGCCATATTTTCAAGTCAATAAAGTTATACGATAATGAAACTTGGCACAAATTTCAACAATTTTTTTTGAAGCCACGTGGGAGATTACAAGCTCGCGTTTTGCAGAAACAACCGATATTTTTAGGTCAAAAATTTAAAAGATCGTTGAATATCTCGGCTGCTCCTGCAAAGCGCGAGTTAATTTTCTCAGTTATTAATACGTCATTTGTGTACATACATCCTGCACGAAAAATTTAAAGAAAATATGAGCGTTGCACTTGGGACCCTTCCCTTGTCAATATTATAGTATTTACAAAACCTCCACAAATTATTATATTTACTTTATGAACATCCCCTACTCTTCGACATAAAGTAGAGCGACATTTTTTTGAACATTGAAGAAAATATTCATTGAAGAACAACAATTTCAAGCTATAAACTACATCTGCATACCTTGCCCCCTTTCTCAATTTCATTTCCCAAAAGTCGTATTCCGTTATTTTCCCGACTAATTTGAATATTTTGAATATCTACGTCACATATAAAGCAATAATCTGTTCGATATTGCGTGAGGATCAAGCATTGATCAAGGCTTTTTTACTACTGCATGAAGGTTGTAGTCTATGGCCATGTTTGTTTAGCCATATTATGAAAAGGGGGATTAGCAAAGTTTCCTCGCTATTTGGACCAAAAATTATTTGCTGGCTAGGTTAACGAGTCAAGTGTTTTTTGGGGAAAATATTTATCTCTTTTTTTGGAGGAATTCATTTTGAAAAATTGCGTTGCTATCGAAATGTTGAAAGTTTTGATTTTTTTTCAACGAGAATGAGAGAGACGGATTGACAAAAATAACGTTTTTAGCTGTATCTCCACAAACTCGAAACGCGTTGAAAATTTATATTTTTTTGATAAAATATTTCCTTGTCATCTCTGAACTGTCAGCACAGCTGCCTTTGCAATGCACGTTTGATTGGACAGGCAACGAATTTTCCAAAAATCTCCTTGACTGCGGAAAAAACATTGTGATATTCCGCAATGCCAAAAAAAGTTTCCCCTTGTCAGATTGACTCTCCTCATTTCGCGTAGTTCGCTGAATGTCTCCAACGTAGTTTACAGTTATGATGAGCTCGCCACAAAACAGTAAAACATTTCTTTCAGCAAAACATTGTCCTAATGGACAACCACCCAATGTCCGTGAAGCGCAGCAAAACAGATATTAGTGCGGAGGAAAAGGAGAAAGTAAAGCTTCAAGACATCATTCAATTCGATCACAAAGACGAGAAAAAGGTACAACCTCAACTCTTCGAGTATGAAAATGACCACTCCTCAGATTCAGAAACTGAAAAGATCGGTGCAACGCCAGAGGAGTCCCGAATTGTGGAGGAAACTCCATGGAGATCAATTGTAATCACAGCAATGCTTGGGTTCTGTCAGGCTATGCAAATGACGCTCTATTACAGTTCTACATGGCCGTATTTGTTGGAAGTAAGTTGGAAATTAAATTTCATATCTTTTAGCTATGTTAAAGCGCCAATTTGCTTATTGCAGGTTGACCATAAATCAACCGAAACCTTTTACGGACTTGTAATTGCCGTCTATTCAATCGGCCAACTCGTTGGTGCTCCGTTGTTTGGTTACTGGAGTACCAAAGCGAGAAGTGTAAAAGGCCCTTTAGCAACGTGCCTGGTCTTATCCATGTTTGGCAATCTACTGTACACAGTGCCGGAATTGATCCCAAACAACGCCAGATTTGTTGTTTTGGCGGCTCGGTTTATTATGGGGCTTGGCTCTGGCAATATGAGCGTGCTAAAAAGTTATGTAGCCATGGCTAGCACACAACAAGATCGAGGAAGGGCTTTTACATTCCTGACGGCAGGACTGTCGCTGGGACAGACTACGGGACCTGGTAAGGGAGATTTTGAAAATTTAATGGACCCATTTTTAGTGATCCAACTTCTTCTGTCGCTGATTGGTCGTCCCGGCTATAAAATATTTGGAACTCTTCATTTGGACATGTACACAGCTGCTTCTTACTCCGCAGTGTTGATGAACTTCCTTGGCCTGTTTTTCTTGATGTATCTTTTCGTTGAAAAATACGCTGGAGTCGACAAATCGCAGCTTCAAAAAGTCAGGAAATCAACTATAACGTATTTTACAACGTTTAAAGCTAATTTGTATCATGGATCAATTTTCAATTTCAGAAATCGAAGAGAAACAAGGACGTTGATCACAAGAAGATACCTCCTTTTGATATGTTGGCCGTATTTGTCTGTTATTGCACTGTCTTTGCTCAACGATTTACTTTTGTCAATTTGTCAGCGTAAGGATTTCCGTTAATTAATATTTAACATTGTAATTGCAACTCCAGGCTAAACTCTCCAATGGGAATGACAGTGTTCGGCTTTACAAAGATAGAAGTTGTCCGTGTTCTGGGGATCACTCATACTGCTACAACTGGTGTCGCATTTACGTTATATGTTTGCATTATGGTCTTCAAGCTGGATCGATTGTATGTTCAGGAATTGATTGCAGCCTGGACCAAGCGTTCAGGCAAAATTTGAAAAAAAACCGAAAGCCGTTCCTCAAACACTTTGGCTCTAATGATTACATTTGTCACTTTCAGTATGAATCTGCGCCGTCAGATTGTCTGTGCGTTCATTGGGTTACTAGTCTTTCACATGATAACGTTTGCTTGGCCATTTCTGCCGTCTGGATTGAACAAGTATACTCAGGAAGGTAAAGAATTGTTTTCTGCATCGCCACAGCCAACGCACTCATCGGAGAGATATAATAACTCAATATGTAATAGTATTTCAGAGTACAACCTTGCCGAAGCGAATGGCACCGAGCTCACCGGTTGCAATACTGATCGGTTTGATTGGTGTGATCGGACACCAGTCATAAATCCATATCTTTATTACATTGCATGGGTAATTTTTGTCGGATTTTGTCAGCCAAATATCAATGTCACATTGAACACATTGTTCTCAAAGATTCTTGGACCACGACGAATTGTAAGCAATCTTATATTGAGAAAAACTTATTGTAAACTTTAGGGTACCCAACAAGGGATCCTTCAAATGTCCGGATGCACTGCCCGGCTAGCCGGTCCAATTTTGGCCAGTCAACTTTATACGGCGTTTGGACCACAAGTCCCATGGTTGATGACAATGACAGCGTTGGCAGCTGTGATTACAACATGGCTCGTATATTACGGACGGATGGTGCCGTTGGTAATCCCGGAAGAAGAGGAGAACCAAGATAAGGCGTAACTTATTCTGTTGTGAAAATTGTTACGAAAGATAAACGATATACATATGTATGGGATAAATTGAAAAATGAAAAAAGTCCAAATCTGTTTTTATCGGCAAATCATCTCTACATGACACAGCCAAATTTTGAAATAATTTTTTGAACCTTTCCTGGACACGGCGCACATAATTTGTTTAAAATTTTAGATTTCGTATTATCAGTACGTCGGGAAAATAATGACCATTCGTTGCACGTTGGAATTGCACATCATTGCTTCGCGGCGCTTGGAAATTCAACGCGCGACTGCGACGAGACGCCGAATTTTGCTGCGACGAGTGCTCCTTATTTTCCCGACAGACTGATACAATGAAACTCGATTTATGTTCCTTACATTGCAGAAGAAACCGAGGTTTTGCAACAGTTTATCTACATTACCCATCCTGGAGTTAAATCCAGGCCGAACCTACAAACTACAACTCTCCTATATGGACTCCAATGTTCTTTGAAAAGTCAGATGCAAACGCTTTTTCCGTCTTTTGCGTATTTCATTCTGCATAAAAATGTATGAATGCTTTCAAATTTACTCACAGATAGTTCACGGGATCAAACAGAGTTTTGCAACGTTTTAGATGGATCTTGTGTCAGTGGTTGGTTTGCATTCTTTTTTGGGGCTATGCAAAATCAAGGTTATTTTAGAAGCACTTCACATTTTGAGGGAACATGGAGCGATAATCCGGGGCAAAAAAGAAATTTTTAATCACGAGTATTTTGATTATGAAATGAGGATGCTCTAAATAATTCAGCTGATAATTTACGGCACAGATTTGAAGATGACTTTTTTACTTATTTTTAAAAATTTTATCAAATGGCCTGAACAGCTACTTTTAAATTGCGCGTTTTTCGGCGTGTGAAACGAAATGTCAAACAAGTTTTTTTATGTTCTGCAGTGGAAACAAAAGCGGCAGAGTTGCAAACAGTAAAATAACTATTAGTAAGCATGTACAATGTCACTATTATTTTTTTCCGTTGTTTTTTCCGTAAGTAGACGAAGAAACCTTTTTGACATTTCGTCTTTCAAGCCGTAAAATATTCAAAAGTAGCTGTGCTTTCCCTTTAATAAAACGATTTTACTGTTTCGAGAGATCAGGACATTATGGCACCTCAAAATTCTGTAGAAAGCAGAAGTCGTTTGAATAAAGACGATCCCAGCGTTTCCCCTCATTTTCAAAATGTTAATATGTCCAAGAAATCTTCTGATGACAACGTAGACGCCACTAGTTCCGACGACGATAAGATTTCGGATTCAGAAGAGGAAAAGAAAAGCGTAAACTTGAATGGAGCAACAGTTGTGGATGAGACTCCATGGAGATCAATTGTGATCACATCAATGCTCGGCTTCTGTCAAGCCGCTCAATTTACATTGTATTTCAGCTCAACATGGCCGTATTTGCAAGTAGTGAGTTAGCAGCAGAATGAATTCAACGTATTTTACCATGTTTATATGAGAGGAAAGAAGCGTTGCCGTGGCAAAAAATTATGTTTCAGTAAAGTCTTTGCATTATACAACAAAATTATCAACAGAAAAGTTTCTTCTACAACGCTTTAAGTTTTCTGCTCACGTGCAATCTTTCGTACATTGTTTTGACCGTACCTTTAGGTAGACAGCGACTCAACCGAAACCTTTTACGGAGCAATAATCGCTGCCTACTCCGTAGGCCAATTCATTGCCTCCCCTTTGTTTGGATATTGGAGTACACGATCTGGCAGTGTCAGAGGGCCGATGACGACTTGCCTTGCTTTATCCATATTCGGTAACTTTCTCTATGTCACTGCAGAATTGATTCCAAACAATGCCAGATTCGTTGTTCTCGCTGCTCGGTTTATAACTGGCCTTGGATCTGGTAATGTGAGTGTGCTAAAGAGTTATGTCGCTATGGCAAGTACACAGCAAGACCGAGGAAGGGCTTTTGCTTTTTTAACAGCTGGATTATCGCTGGGGCAGACAACTGGGCCTGGTAAGGGAGATTTAAGATGGCAATTTTTGGTTTCAACAATGATTAATTCAAACGTTGCAAGCTGAGCTGGCTAATTCAAAAACTTTTACAAGCCTGAGAGTGTAGGCAATGACAAGTCATGTCCATCGAACATAATTTTTGGTCGTATATTCAAGGGATTGCCGTAACTTTTTATAGACATATACACTTTGGGCATTTGACATACATTGGTCAGAATTCAAACGTCTGTATTTTACCAATATTTTAAATTTCAAATCCGTTCAGCAATTCAACTTTTCCTCTCCCTCCTTGGCTACCCAGGCTACAAGCTATTCTTTGGCATGCAATTGGATATGTACACGGCAGCGGCGTATTCAGCGGTTGGAATGAATTTTCTCGGTCTATTCTTTTTGATGCATCTCTTCGTTGAGAAATACGCTAGAATTGACAAGTCGGTGCTGGAAAATGTAAGCGGTAATCTCTGTACAAAAATAAAAAAATATGATTTTACTTTTTTAGACGACAAAGGGTGACAAATCACGTCATAATCAACTACCTCCGTACGATATGATAGCTGTATTTGTGTGTTATTGCACAATGTTCGCCCATCGATTTACATTCGTAAATTTGGAAGCGTAAGTTAGAATTTAGGGAACATATGTTAGATCTTACTCAATATGATTCGCACCGAACAACGTCGTATAAAAAATCATATATTTGTTGTTTGTACTAGAGAGATCTTTCTGTATAGTACTTGTACAAATCTTTTATTGCATTTCAGGCTAAATTCTCCAATGGGAATGACGGTCTTTAGCTTCACAAGACTAGAAGTTGTCCGAATTCTTGGACTCACTCATTCCGCCACAACTTTTATTGCGTTGGCACTATACGTCTGTATTGTGGCCTTCAAGCTGGATCGATAGTAAGAACCGTGAATTAAACTCTTTTCTGTGGAGAACACATTTCTTTTATATTAAGCTTTTTTCAGTATGAATCTCCGCCGACAAATTGTCTGTGCGTTTGTGGGATTAGTGATCTTCCATCTAATCACCTTTTCCTGGCCATTTTATCCATCTGGGTTGGATAAGTATTCGCAAAACGGTAGGTTTTGCCATTCAATTGACTAAATAAGCTTTTAAGAATACAATCTTGCCGAAGCGAATGGGACCGAGCTGACTGGTTGCAACACTGATCGCTTTGATTGGTGTGAGAGTACTCCGGTCTTAAATCCATACCTCTATTATATTACATGGGTAATATTTGTTGGATTCTGTCAACCAAACATCAATTTGACGCTTAACACATTGTTTTCGAAAATTCTGGGACCGAGGAGAATTGTAAGTCAAGTTTATGTTGGGCGTTAGTGAGGAAGTTGCTTGATTTTTTACATATTGATCTTTCTTCTATTTTTAACTTACCAAAGGCCGTATATGTAACAATCCTTGAGAATTCTAGCTTGCGCTTTGCAGGAAACTTGTAGATTTTCTGTGGTCTTTGATGATGATAGAGTATATATAATCTTTCAGGGTACCCAACAAGGTATTCTCCAAATGTCTGGCTGCGCTTCTCGCCTGATCGGGCCAATCTTGGCCAGCCAACTGTATACAATGTATGGTCCTCAAGTTCCGTGGATCATGGACATAATTCTTCTTGCCGCTGTTGTCGCCATGTGGGGCGTCTTTTACAAACGAATGGTGCCTTTGGAAATCCCAAAGGATGACTAAAGCAACAAAAATAATCTTCGAATTTCTGACTGTAAAATAAATTGAGCAATGAATAAATTAAAAATGATGAATCTCTTGTGTATCCCAATTTCTTGGTTGTAAATCATAACCGTCGTATTTCTGTTTGCATACGTCTATGTCCGAATTGAAGAACAATACAACACTAAAACTTCCAAACTCCGACATACAAGTTTTAGTTGATCTTTTCCACCATCATTTGACTTTACTTTCCGAACCTTGACTACGTAAATTTCCTGTAAATCAATGAGGGATTAGTCTAATTCAACTCAAAATTATTCATGAGTTGCTGATGCAGTCGTGGAAGTCAGGTAGGCCTTGTGAAATTGGTTGAATCAGCTACTTTAAAAGTATTTTTTTATATATAACAGCAGTTGACGAAAACAAAGTTGACATGGCATGTGTGCCGATATGTACTCTTTTTGATGATTTATTTTATCGCAATTTAATTTTTTCTCAAAGTGGTCTCCTTCAGATCTCCTTAAATTTTGCATATGCATGCTATGTATGGCATGCTCATTTTATTTTTTTTATTTTAGGTATCAACACTGTTCAAATTTGGAAATTTCCTGTTTTTAACATGTTGATCAGATCACCAAACTTGATTATTCAAACCTATTCAAAACACACCTGTTTTTTATTTTTATCATCATGACTTTTATATTACTTTGCCTTTGAATGTACGGTAAACTGAGCAATATTATATACCTTCCTAATATTTATTTTTCAGATGGCCCCACGAAGCTCAATAGATTATCAGAAAAAAGATCTTCAAACTTTCCGAAATCCGAGCCTAGATGAAGATGGTGTGAGTGAAATTATCAATGCAAAAAAATCAGAATTTGATGCTCAAAGTGTAACATCAATTTCCGATAAATTGGTTGAAAAAACGCCATGGAGATCAGTGATAATTGCGGGAGGTCTTGGATTTTGTCAGGCCGTTCAATTCACGTTGTATTTTAGCTCAACTTGGCCGTATTTGCAAGTGGTGAGGTGGAGAAGATAAAGGTTTATTCTCACTTTCAGGTTGATAGACACTCCACCGAAGAATTCTACGGTGCGGTAATTGCCATTTACTCTATTGGCCAGCTCATTTCCTCTCCTCTCTTTGGCTATTGGAGTACCAAATCCAGAGGGGTCAAAGCCCCATTAGTGACATGTCTAATATTATCCATGGTTGGGAACTTTACCTATGTTCTGGCCGAAATTGTCCCTCATAATGCCAGATTCATCGTAATCTTTGCCAGATTGATTGTTGGCATTGGCTCGGGAAATGTTAGTGTTCTGAAGAGCTATGTGGCCATGGCAAGTACACAGCAAGATCGAGGGAGGGCTTTTGCGTTTCTGACTGGAGGCATTACTTTGGGACAGACGACTGGACCAGGTGAGAGAATCAGATGACACACAGCAAAGGCAGTCCAACTTGTTAAGTGCACTTGCATATCACGAGCTAAAAATTTTAGCGATTGAAATGTATTCCAGACAGAACAAACACACCAAGTTTGGTCACAATAAGACATTACTTTGAGCATTTTAAACCTTGAAGAACTATTAACCTTCGCTCTATGCACTTTTTTCAGTTCTTCAACTCCTCTTCACGATGATTGGGTACCCTGGAATCCCCATGTTCGGTCGGATGAAATTTAATATGTATACTTCGGCCGCTTATTCCGCTGTTGCGATGAATTTTTTGGCATTATTCTTTCTTCTCGGTTTATTCGAAGAAAAATATGCGGGAATTGACAAATCCCAACTGGAAAAGGTACTGAAATCTACTCTTAATCTAATCATCAGTCTCTTCGAAGCATTATTTTCGTATTTTAGAAAACAAAAGAGGAAAAATCAATGGATCAAAATCGACTGCCGCCGTTCGATATGATCGCTGTTTTTGTATGTTACTGTACAATCTTTGCACAGCGTTTTACCTTTGTCAATTTGGAAACGTAAGCGGATAAAAAATTGAAATATAATAGTCGTATCTTAGACTAAACGCACCAATGGGTCAGACCATTTTTGGATACACTCGGCTGAGAGTGGTTCAAGTTCTTGGAGTTGTCCATGCTGCCTCAACAGCCGTAGCATTGGTGTTGTACATTGCGTTTGTTGTCTTCAAGTTGGATCGATAGTAAGTTCTCGTATCTCTAAAAGTTTGTTAAAGCCAAAACATGCACAGATGTAGGTAAAGATGTCAAAATGAACCCATGATTTGTTTTCAGCATGAATCTGCGTCGTCAAGTGATAATTGCCTTCTTCGGGCTGTTGGTCTTCCACCTTGTCACTTATGCATGGCCATTTTTGCCAGGACGTCCGGAAACGTATTCTCAACAAGGTGAGTCAGCACTTGACATTCTCAGTAGAGCCACCGTACCACGAACACATAACAAAGTTGTCTTTCAGAGTACGATCTTGCCCAAGACAATGGAACCGAGCTGACTGGTTGTAACACTGATCGCTTTGATTGGTGTGAAAGTGTCCCGCGAGTAAACGAATACCTCTTTTACATTACAACTGTGATCTTTGTTGGATTTTGTCAACCAAACATTAACATTACTTTGAACACTTTATTCTCAAAGATTCTTGGGCCAAGAAGAATTGTAGGTGACAAAAATAGTACTGTAACAACAGTTTGGTCTCTATTAAAATACATTTTAGGGTACCCAGCAAGGGATCCTTCAAATGTGTGGAAGTGCCGCCAGATTAATCGGACCGATCTTGGCTAGTCAGGCGTACACGAAGTACGGACCTCAAATCCCATGGATAATGTCGATTGTTGTGGTGGCGTTTGTAATCATAGCCTGGCTCGTTTTCCATAGTCGAATGGTACCTTTAGTAATCCCGGAGAAAGTGGAAGATGAAGTTTTTGATGACACTGATAGTGATGAAGACAGTGTTAAGGCAGATCGACTCAAATTTTAATCATGTTGCAACTTTTTTTGTGATCTCCTCAATGAGGCCTGTATATATTAAAACGTCATACGATGTATAGTATTATTTGGTAGACTTTTGGACCATAAAACCATTGATAAATGTTTTCGAAATCATTGAACGACCTTTTTTTTCTCTGATCGACTCCTCTCGACTCTCGCCATTTCCATAGTCTGTCACTTGCAACGACCGTTGAAAATCTTGACAGTGCTTGCAAAGCGTGAGCCAAAATCTTTCGGAATTGATACATGGTCGATGTGCAATACATACGCAAAATGTGAAGGGAATCTGAGAATTAACCTTCGACCATCTTTGTTGTCATATTTTGATGCTACAGTAAGACGCTAGCAAAAACAAATCTTGCTGCTTCAACAAGTCTAATTGGTCATCATGTTGTGGCTTGAAAAAGATCTTTAGCGCTCTCTTTTACATAACGTCGTGTTGTCTAGGATTCCGCGGTTATATTTATATATGGTCCATATATTTAGCTAAGTACACAGCATTGTTATCAAATCCATCACCCACGATCAACAATCTCTATTATCCCATAAATTTTTGCACATTCCCACTGACCCTATCAAACGCAATAAGCACACGCTCCAATTATTCAAATAATAATTTTTGTTTACGGCTCAAAGGCGACGGATCGACCGCGAAATGACCATTTTTGCGGCTGATTCAAACAAAATTTTTAGGGAATCGAAAAAAGCGAAAAAGTTCGGGAAATGGAGCAAAGGAAAAAGGGGGGAACCGACGAAGGTCGAGACCCACGAGAGTTTTTGAGTTGAGACAAAATAAATTGTAAGGGCGAATCTCCCCTCTTTTTTCTCTGATTTTTCGAACATTCGCGTTTTGAGGGAGCGGGGATTTGAAATGTGTGTGATGTTTGGCAGTTCAGAGTAAATATTGAGATTGTAGTTGGATGTCTTAAAAAATATGTAGATGTTGGAACGTTGAGAAAATTATTTGGAGATTTTTGGTATTTTTCGAAAATTAAAATATTTTGGCAATTTTGAGATTTCTTTGGCATTTTTTCGAATATTTTTAAATATTCGTCATGACTGAACCTATCAAAAAATATTTAATACCCGGGACAAAAAATCTCAAAAAAATGTAATTCCGGTGCAGCAAGGACATTTTAGAACCGAGAGATTGTCAAAAATGAAGAGAGACGGTCAGACAAATGCTTTTTCAGCAAGGTTCCATTCAGTACCATACAAACAAACCCACAATTTTTTCTAATTTCCCTTATCAAGTCGTTAATCAATTTTTTCTTTAATAACTCTTCTTTTTACAACTATTATTTTTATGAAAAAGAGATAATGCGATCACAAGTTCGACCTTTTTGGCGTTTCTTTTTTCAAAAACATTTCAAATTTCACCCCCCAATAACTTGGGTTGCTCAAAACATTCTGACTACTGAAAGGGTTTGTATTATTTTTGCCTCAAACCCACGTTAATTCCAATGTTTTCCCTTTATCTTTGTCGCTCTCATAAATCTTTTTTATCGCTTTTCCGAAAACGTTGTCTTTTTGGTTGGAAATCCCGCAGAATCCAGAACGAAAAGAAGTCGAAGATCCCGTGCTTCTAACCAATCTTTTTGACTGCCGATTTGAAACTTTATTTTCGGAAACGAACGTCGTTTTTGTGCCGTTTTGCGGGGTTTTTAAGTAAATTTTTTTACAGTTTTGGAATGTTGGTGAGGATTTGATAGACATATTTTAATGAGACTCGATGTAATTTGAGACTGATATTTGCTAAGATATATTCTAGGTTTTTAACTTGCAATATGCAGTAATATCGATGTTTCTAAATTGGAATTTGATAAAAAAATTGGTATATATGTAGTTTTTTAAAGGTTGATGACGAAAAATCATCGTTGTTTTCGACGTATAATGCATAACATCTCTTCCAAAAGGATTAGTTTTTGTCGACCACAAATCAATGCCATTTAACCGAATTATTTCTATGACCGTCTCCTAATTTTACATAGTCTCTCGTCAGGCTGCGCATGTAAAAGCTAAAATGTTTGGGAATTGAAATATAGTTTTGTCAAAATCTCTCATATGGAACTTCTTTTTATTATAACTTGTCGTTCTAAAGAGATTCGTCTACAATATTTCCCTGCTTACCTTCAAATAGAACGTTCTTCAATTTCCCGCTGTCAGCCGCGAGAGTGAACTGCGGGAAGAGCGAGAAGAAACTGTTTGTTCCTCGGTTTATTTGTTTGCCAAACCCTCTGCAAGTCTAGTTTGTTTCTTATTCTTCTTCGCTTTCTTTGACTCGCACTGGACATTCATAAATTTTTAAATCGCAATTCTTGAGTGTTTTTTTGGAGGAATCGGGGTTAAGGTGTTTACTAAAGAGCAGTCGTAAAAAAAGAGGCAGTTATCGAAGAGTGGTGCTCAGATTTTGCTAATCAGGCAATTTTTGTTTTTATCCAAAAATCCGAGTACTTTAGTCATCACGCTAAGATATTTGACATTTTTGTTGGGTTGATTTTATTCCTTTCCAGCGTTTATATATGTATTTTCGTTAATTTTCCCATATTAAAATTCTCATCTTGTCTTCACTTAAATCCCCAAAAAAAGCGTTTTCACTCAGATTCAGGTAGAGGTCGAGGACCTTTCCTCTTTCCTTTTCTCCCGTCTACTCTAATTAAAATTCAGGGCGAATCTGATGAATCAGATAAGGTGTGTCGACGGGGCTTTTGTTTTTGCTACCGAAAGTAAATTTTCGGAGGAAAACAGGCCACAAAATTTTAGAGATTTTCTCTGGCCGTCTCTCCTCACTTTCCGAACTCTCTCCACAATCTCCAAATAGGTTATCGATTATGTCCTTGAAATTTTAGCTCATGCTTTGTAGTGGCATCCGAGTTGCTCACCGACCTTTGTAGGTAACAGATTCTGGAATATAATGAGAGATCGGAAGAGAAAAAAGTTTATTCCGGCCTTTCTCTTGTAATTTTTGGATCCAAATCACTGATTTTTTGGTGGTTTCCTCTAAATTTTGTAATCTTGATCGTTTTCCCCGTTATTCTCTTATACGGGAGGAAATCTTTTGTCTTTTCTTCCCATTAATCGCCAAAAAACCTTGAAACAAATTCATTTTTGAGGGCGCGAAAAAAGGGAGCTCAAGGTGGAAAGAGAGGGCTCAAGTCGAATACCTTTAGACGGGAAATTAATTTTGAATAGATGGAGGGGAACAAGACGGGGTTCAACGTCCAATATTCCATTATAATATTGGATGTTTTTGGTTGTAAAAAAGGATTTGTAGACATATAGAAAATTATAATATATTTGAAAATTTGGTATTTGGCAGGAGATTCGATCTTTTTGCGCAAAATCTGCAAAGATACGTCCAACCTTTACGCGTTACTTTTACTCTTCATTTTGCTTAGCCTTCATTAATCGTTGAATATTTTGGCGGTTCCTGCATCAGGCGAGCTCAAATTCAAGAGATCCCATTTCTTATGCCTTATTCTTTGAATATTATTTTTAGAATTAACAAATTTATAAATTATTGCGTTTTTCAGGTTAAACCTCCGCCATCTTCAAGCTGGAACTCACAAGTCGAAGTAGTAGCAGTGCGTCCGAGCGCAGTACCGAAGCGAAACGAAGACGGCACCGAGAGAAGGTGGTGGATATTGCGCCGTTCTTCAAAAGCGTCTCCGGCGATGACTTTTGGAATTGCATCCCTTATCATTACACACAGCCCGCCAGAGCCTTTACAGAACTCCCACAAACTAGTCAATGCGTAGTTGGAGACAGAGCCGGCGGTGTGAGATTGTTAGAGGTCGATGGGTAAGGCTTCTTCTAAAGTACTACCCGTTTGAATTGTCGTGGTACCCAAGGTGCAAGTGAAATTTGTGCACAGAGTATTTCTAATATATATGTTACTTATAATAGTATAATGTAGTCATTTCAGTCATGCGGAAGAGCTGGACAAGAAGCACAATGTTCACAACGCTGAGATTGTTGACATTTGCGTTAACCCTGGCGCTTCTCTCGTTGCATCCACCTCCAACGAAAAATATGTTAATCTTATTCAATTAAAGGACAACAAATTTGGGAAATCGGATCGCCTGAAGACAGAGCAAGCGGTTCGATCGTTGGTTTGCGTCGAGGATTGTCGCAACGGCGCTAACGCGTTGCTATGCGGCTGTAAACAAGTGATATTGGCCTACGATGTGGTGACTCGGAAATGCTTTGGGACAATGTTTAATGATCAAAGCGGTTCAACGATTACAAAGCTGAGTGGCGTTGAGGGATGTTTGTTGTTGAGTGCCACCGCCGATCGATGCAATCAACTGTGGGACATACGAGTTCAGCGACCGGTTAAGAGCTTTGATGCCATCAGTAAATGTAAGTAAACAATGGGTTTTCAGAGTAGTCAAGTCATAAAAGAAAGTAGGCGAAAAAATTAATATGTATTTTGAATTTAAAACGTGTCACAGAGCTACAAAAGAGTGTTGTTTTCCATGAAAACCCTCTTGTTGATCTAGTCATGACCTTAATACAAGCCAATCTTTTAGCTACCCTTGCAGCAGGCGCTCATGTGGACAGCTCTGGCCGAGTTCTAGCTCGGATTGACGGCAACGACATGTTGTATTTCCATGACCTCGACACTGGAAAGCTCTTCCATAAACATCAGATCCCCAACGTCCAAGGGCAACTCACCGCACTCCGATTCACTTCGCTACAGCGTTATTTGGCAATGGCGGATAACGAAAAGTACGAATTTTCTTTTTTCTTGCCTCTTGTGATAGTAGGTTGCTAACTCAAATGTATTACAGTATATACCTCATGGATTGGAATCATCCGACCAGTGCGATCATCTCCAAACCTATTGGCAAAGTGTTCCCCGAGGACAAGATCAGTAAGATACGATGGCATTCCACGAACAAACAGTTCTACTGCGCAGGCAACACGGGTTTCCAAACTTTTCAGTTTGCGGAACATTTGGAGTAAGCGGAAACAAGCACAAGAAATCATATTATCATTCGGTTTTGACTCGTCACTTGACAGTATTTTATAAAATATATTTTATGTCTAATAATATTGTTCTAACTACAGAATATACACGTATTGTTTGAATTCGAAGGACTATGGTTTTCCGGGGAGATTTATAGTCGTAAAAAGATCATCCATGCAGAACCGGGAGCATTGTTGTTGGTCAACTATAACGTACTTCATCAGCTGCTTTGATTAGGCCAGAAGTAACGCTACGTTATTTCTGGGAATGGTAGCGTTGAAATAAGTTTTAGCCATTATATTTTAAGGATTTTTATTCTAAATTTTGTTTTATTTTGAGGTATCTTTTTTGCCAGCGTTTTTTGTTATGAATAATATACCAGTCATATTTTTGAATGCCGTTTTTTGAACATCAACACCCTTTCGGAATTCCATTTTCTGCGCCGACCTTGAGATCAGCCAACGTGCCGTGCCTGCGACCTCCCGACTTCTTCATTTTTCATAAATTTTTCTTTTTTCCCGGGTTTGAAAGATCCTTTTTAAAAAGATGAACACCCTTATAAAAAAAATGTCCCAAATTGGGCGCTCAGGTTTTCTTTGAATTTACTGCACATATCGGGTATAGGCCATATGTCAATTCTTGAAAATTTTAGCACGCGCTTTGCAGGAACGGCCAGGATATTCAGCAATCTTTGCGGCCGAGAAGAAACGCCAAACATGGAGAGCGATCAGAAAGGAAGATAATCTTTTAGCCATATCATTGTCAGTTTTGCGTGCCAAAATTGGCTTTTTTCGGAAACATTACTTTCAACGGCAGACATAAATATTACACTTTTCATGTCAAAATTCCCAAAAACCGCTACATTTTTGCTAAGTTTCAACCTAACAATCTCGATATTTTTTTCAAAACGCGAATTGGGGATTTCGCACAGGTATTACAAAAATTTGAATCCAAATTTGCGACAAGTTTCATCAAACTCCAGCTGTTTATTTTTAGACCTCGAGATTCCTTTTGTTCGACTGTTTTTATAATAACTTGAAAAATTCTGCAAAACACTCGTAAATCAATTGTCGCTACAGAAATCGCGATAACCGTCGGTCAGATGTTCCGCTTTTGTGTCGCTTTTTGCGGCGCAAAAACAAGGTTAGGAATAAAAAGGGGGGATTTTTTTGGAAACCGGCTATTTTTTTGTTTTTCCGAAAAATTCCAATCCCCACTTTCTACGCAATTCTGTTTAGACGTTTTTATACACTCAAACAGTAGGGAATTTGATGGTTATTTTGTAAACAAAATATGATTTTATAAACGATGGAATTGGATCAGAAGTTTTATTTTTACAGGAAAGTGCTCTAAGTGAGACGCTCACATCTTGATGGCACAAATCTAGATTGATTTTCTGTAAGACGTTTGCGAGACTAATAACTCGCGTTTTGCGGAAACGACCGATTTTCTTTGGTTGAAACCCGTTGTACATGGAATTAACACAAGTCTGTAAAATTTTATTTTCAGGTTGCATACATTTTCAAATTCATGAAGAATCGAGTGGATGTGCATTTATAAGTTAAACTGATGATATAGCAACGTTGCTGAACTAGAAAAGACAGAGGTAAATCAAAGTTTTTTATCTATATATATATTGTAATATATTTGTTGTGTGGAAATTTGTCGTATAGAGGTCAACCGTGTATCCATTCCGCTTTTAAAAAAAGTTGCTTTCGAGTTTCTTGTAGAGTTGAATCAAGTTTGAACCCAACAAATCACGTAATATTTGCTTAAGGTTACTTATTTGTCGCGAATTGAGCCTGCGACGTTACTTACAAGGGAAGTACTCCATCTGCAACGCTCAGATTTTCTTCAGATTTTGCGCATTTTCTTCAAATTTTAAGTTCTCGCAGCCGCTATCTTCAAGGATCTTTGCCGCTAAGAGAGTACGCAAAATGCAGAGAGTGGGGAGACAAAAACGCTTTTGGGTTAGCTACTTTTGTGTAAAGAAAAAATGATTTTTTAGTGTAAAAATAACTCTACGGTAGAAGTTGGAATGAGAATTTTTAAGCTAAAATTCCCAAAAAAAGAGCCACGTTTTTGCGAAGCTTCGACCTGAAAATCTCAATTGCTTATGCCAAGCGTGAGTTCGGAATTTCGTACGGCCCTTACAAAAATTTAATTTAAATTTGTGCCTAGTTGCCATCGTCTCACTTTGAGCACTTCTTATGTCTCTCTTTATTACAAAAGAAACAGCATCTTTGTAAGAATAAATATTTTTTGCCGTATAATACATACTATGTATATTGCTCTTCTTTTCATTTTGCTGTCGAAAAGTACCGATTTCTTTAACAAAGGAATCAAAATTGTTTGGAACCACTTTTACTTTTTTAGCAAAATTTGGGAACAAAAAACATGGGTTGGCGTCAAAATATTTCCTTTGAATGGTAAACAAAAAGTGATAGAAACGATTCATTTCGTCGTAATCTCAATGTTTTCCAGATGATGTACAAGATCACCAATTCCAATATCGAATATGAAAAAGGGTTCCTCTCCAATGCCACTACGATCTCCCCTTGTTCCAGCCGTTGTTCTACCGAATTGGAGCCCTACCTGATTTCGCCGTATTACGGACAAAAAGGCTTGAAAGGATCCTGTTATCCGCAGTTAATCTACTACATCTTCATGGTGTCTTGCTTTGTAATTGTGATGCTACTTTTTGCCTACTGTACCGGTTTTATTGACTTTTTGCATTATGAGCCGCCAAAACGGCACAAATTTTATTAGAAATGTGGGAAAAAATCGTTTTTTTTTGAAATTAAAGGTAAAAATGTACATAAAATCCCTTATGCCGCAAGAAGTTTTACAAAATTGTACCAAAGAAGTTTGTGGGCCTTAGGATTGCAATTTTAATTCTGAGCCGTTTTCAAGATATTAAATGCCGACCGTTTCCGAAATATCGATATGCATATGAGCTCCAATTATTTTTTTCACTTATAAGTCATATTTAAGTTATGTTTTTTACAAGTTACTCTGCATTTTCGCAAAATAATATCTAGTAATTTTTATGTTATAAAATCGCTGTTTTATTGTTCGATAATTTAAATGTATTTTATTTTCAAATAAATAAAAATTTAATCGACCATTCATTCTTGCAACTCGTATTTTACGTTTTCATTAGAGTTGTTGCAGCCGACGGTGTTGCCGTTTGATACTGGGTTTTGTTATTTTTCGCAGTGCCTTTAACCAACGCTTCCAAGGCCATAATTTCTTGATGTATTTGGGCATCCATCATTATTTCCTCATCATCTTCTTTTTTGAGTTTTTGAATGTAAACAAGAACCAAGACAATGGACAAGATCGCCAGAATTGTTCCAGTTGCGGTCAGGACAGCACTGGAAATAAATAAATTATCAATATTATTGTATCCTTTCATGTCATCAAAAATTCTAACATAAATTTACGCCAAGTTTTACTCAAAATCAGAGGGTCGCACCTTGTCATAAGTTAAAGATATTAACTTACAAGACAGCAAAGAATATTGTCAGTGTTCTAAACACCGCATAGAAAATGCGCCTTTCCCCCTTTTTCACGTTGTTTAAAATTTTTTCCAATTCATTTTGGGTCCTCTCGTCTACTTTCTTGATCTCGACCTGTAATGTATGTACATATAATAAAAAAATACTGTATTATTCGAAAACATAAGGAAAAATAAAAAACCCCCAAAATTTTTCTTTAAATAAAAAAATTCCCACCAATTGAAAGGTATGCCACCATGGGCTTTCTGAGCCTTTGGTCACATTTCCCTCAGTCTTTTGTTGGAATCCCAATGAGATCTCCACACTTTTCTCCATATAATTCATCTCATTCAGAGAACATTTGCGCAGAAAAACGGTCTTCTGTCCTACAGTCATCAAAGTCACGGATCTTGTCAAAGTGAACTTCACATTCTCAAGTTTTCCTTTGTGAGAATATGATGGGTCAACGCTGCCTGAAAAAATGGTGACGTAAATTAGAATCTAAAATACAAAATCATGACGTCATAAAGGAATTACATACAGAGGTTATTAAGACAAAAAAGGCCAAAATAATTGAAATTTTGATATCTTTTGGCCTAAAATATAATTTTTTTGAAAAAGCGTAAGCTAAAACTAATGTTTGTTTTTTTTGAAAATGTGAAGTCTAAATTTGTGCCAAGTTTCATCAAAATCCAAGCGTCGTACCTCGAGAAACTTTCTGCCAAAAATTGAACAATCTTTCAAACGTTGACTTACCCCCTTTCAACCATTGTATCTTTGTCTTGCCTTCATTTTCAACCGTAAAACAAACTCCAATCCCACATTCCTGCTTCTTCGAATGTCCCAGTGTCAGTTGAACACAAGAGCCGGACTGATCGCCTGGGGGCGTCTGCTTCATGACAATATGAATATCGTATTCCATAGTCGCTGTAACATCCAAATTCTTATGATAAAAGCGATCTTTCGGCTCAGTTCGAACCCAATCAGAAGAAGAAACCAAAGAAAAGATCAGCGACAGAAGAATTAGAAGCATTTCACAGCCGGGTTGAGTGGAAAATAAAGAAAAATTGCAAATTTGGCAAGCAAAAAAAAGTAGAAATGACATTTTTGATGATAAAAAACAATTTTTATCCTTTTTGGGTTTGATCTTGGTGATACCTGGCAAAACCAGCACCGTACCATTACAAAAGTTTTGTTAAAGGGCCAGTAGAGCTACTTTTGAATCGCGTTTTTTCACGGCTTGGAAACAAAGTGTCCAAACAGTTTCTTCGTCTGCTGTACCAATAACAACGGAAAAAACTAATGGTGACATTCTACATGCCTACTAATAATTGTTTTACCGTCTGCACCTCTGCCGCCTTTGTTTTTGCTGCAGGACATAAAAACACTTTTTTGACATTTCGTTTCCCACGCCGTAAAAAGCGCAATTAAAAAAAAGCTGTTTTGATCCTTTAATCAAATTAATGTCCGATTTAAAAAATTGATGCTTCTATCAAGCAAAATTTAAAGAAAATCTGACGCAAGAATGGGCTTACACTTGTGAGTGCCTCACCTCAAAGCCTTCCCTTGCAAGACTCTTTTCTAGGTTCGTTGTAGTCCTACAAAATGTCACATTCCCTCAAATCGGATCCGTTTCCGTTTTTTTTAATTCCGAAGAAGATTCACTTTCCTTTTCCGATTACAAAAATTGTTGAGTTGGAAGTATTAACTAGTAAGAGAGAAAAGAAAAGAAAGAGGATCTACTCGGCTATTATATAATAGTTAGATCAAATAATAATTCTGCTTCTTCTCTTATGAAAAATTGTTTTCATTTGCGACGTCGCGCAACTTTTTTGATTGGAACTGTAACAGCGTTTATTTTAGTCGGAACTACTCGAAGCGAGGCAGCCAGATTTTAGTCAAGCCTATTTGATGAAAGGCAGTACAAATTTACAGTATCATTGCCTAAGACATTTGTGTGATCTCTTGCCAGTGTTTTCCGAAACCGTCGAGGTCTTTTGATCGCAACTGGAAGATAAATGGCTTTTCTGAAATTTGAGATTTGAAAAGTTTCGGCGAAAACCAAAAAAATTATCGGCCGATACCCGTTTTTCGTCTGGCCAACTCTCTCTTTTTGCGCGTTTTCTCTGATAAACACGATTGCTGAATATCTCGGCGGCCGTTGGAAAGTGCGAATTAAAACTTTCAGTGATTGATATGCGGCTTGTTTAGAACGTGTGTGCAAAATTTGAAGAAAATCTGAGTGCCCCATCGGATCGACTTTGCTGGTTTACTCGCTCTGTCGAAAGGCAAATTTTCATAAAAATCTGAACATCTCACTTTGAGCAGCAGCCCTTGAATTTCCATCCAATGTCATCAAAAGCTCCGCCTTAATTTTATTTCCCATTTTTCTTTCAATTTCCTGTATTATTTACCTTATAATATCTCTAGACATTTTCATTTTACAATAGTAGCCTACGATTACTAAAACGACTACGTTTTCGTTTATTACAAACCATTTCTTCCCTTCAAAATGCCCATTAGCGGCAAAAGTCCTTGTCTCAAAGGCGAAAAAGGTGAGAGACAGGATAAAAAAAACAAAAAATGGTGTTATTTCGGTGTTTGTAAGGGAACCGTCTTCAGATTCCGATGGCTATTCCTATTGTTTTTGGGCGCTTTTTTGAATTAGAAGTCTACCTAGAGATTTTTTAAGGTTTTGGAGAATATTTGTGATACGGCTTTAAGAGAGAAGGGCTCTAGTCGCAAGGCTTTGATCTTGATGAAGTTTGGCGCGAATTCAGATTAGAATTTCACAATAAATATTTGAAATTTTCTTCTCGCGTTTTGTAGAAACATTCGAGATTTTTTTGTTCAAAAACACCGGACAAAAAACGTATTTTTACAGTTTTCGCTTGCAAATGTAATAATAATCAGTTACTGCACAATTTCATATAATATCTCGACTATAGCAAAACACAAGCTAAAAATTTTTAAAATTGACGAACTGCCTAAAGGAAAAATTCTTTAAAACTTTAAAGTTTTAAAAACATTTTTTAGAAAATTGATTTTTACATTTTGTAAATGGATTCTAATCTTGTAAAAAGTGTTTCTCAAGTACATTGCATTGCTAGTTTTTCTCGTAACTCATTTTCATCACAATCAAAATTTTTTGTCTTTTATTATTGCATCATTTTTTAGGCCTTCACAATCATTATTCCCTTTCTTTCTTTTACTCTCCAAATGTGAGCAGCGTGGCGCAGTGGAAGCGTGCTGGGCCCATAACCCAGAGGTCGGTGGATCGAAACCACTCGCTGCTAAGTTTTTTTCTTCGTAAGGGAAAGAAAAAACAAATATTACTGTGGGAGATGGTCCAGATTTCAAAGATTGTTTTATGGCTTTTTTAACCGGAATATTTAGCGATTCTTGTCGACGAAAGACTGTGGAAAACGAGGAGAGATGGGCAGAGGAAATTTTTTTGCGACTCAATTTTGTGGGTTCAACAAAGTTCAAGCTGAACAGTCTGCATATGTCTAAGTGAATGCTAATTTTCATTTGTTTCAAGTTTCTTCAAAATCTGAAAATATTTTTTTTTACAAAAGATTTGAATGTTACCAGAAACATTATAGAAAACTTTTTTCTTCATATTCAACATCCTCAATCCTTCTCCATTCTCCAGCATTTTTTTTAATTCTGTAGGTCAACAGATTTCCTTGAATCATGGATTTCTTTTGTTTTTGCTCACAGCCCGACTCATATTCTTCTTCCCCAAAAAACGAAGAGTTTTGTTTGAAACCCTTGACCTTAATGTGCAAAAAATTGAGAATTACGCAAATGGGAGGTTTCTTTTCGAGCATGACGGGTGGAAATGGGATGGTAATGCTCTCGGTGGTCAGGGTTTAGTTGACCAAAGAAGGGATGTTTCCTGAAGTCTTGGGGTTTTGTAGTTTTGTCATCATTTTTGTCATCTTTTTTTTGAAGTGAGACTATGGAAAATGAAGGAACAAGGCCTGAAAAAAAAGTTTTCGGCTTGAAACCACTTGTAATTCAACATTCAGTTTTTTTGTGTTGGCCGCAAAATAGTAAAGCCGCAACTTTACAAGAAATCCGTTTCTTTATCACTAATTCCTCTTCTTTGTTACTCATTAATTGCCATTTATCTCCCCGTTCCTTTGTTTTATTTATCTCATTATCAATTTCGGCTTTCTGCCTTTAATACTCAACGTTATTTTCAAAAAACAAAGGGAGATGCAAAACAAGTAATAAATTTGTGAGTAATGTTGCAAAAAAATAACTTCGTATTTTACATTTTTTTGATTTTTTTCAACTTGTTTATTCGTATTTTACAAAAATTTTTCCTTATTTTTTGTTTGTATTTAGGAAACTATCTTTGCCAAACGAAAATAAAATAGTTTTTACAAGGCTTTTAAACTTTTTTACTACTTAAAATAATTTTCCGTACTCTTCCCACAAATCGCCTGAGGGTCGGACAGGCCGCAGGGATCTGATTTCCCCTCTCCTCAAAGGCCAAAGAGTGCTCGTTTCGACGTCCGCAAAACGATAAAAAATATTATTTTATATGAGAAAAGGGGGGATCAAGAAAAGCCGGAGGGGATTATGCTTCTCGTATTTATACGAAATTGTGATCAGTTTGAGAGGGCGTTCAGAGCATAAGGAAGGAGTAAGGGCGGTTAAAATTGGGTGAGAAATGTCTTAAATATTGTCTTGGATACAAAAAAGAGCTGTATCCGCTAAAAAAATCATTTTTGTTTCGTATAAAGCGATTTCTGCCTACTTTTTTTCTGAATCAAGTTGTTTCTGCAATAATCCTTGAATTTTTTGAGCCTTTTTAAAAAGCTCCGATTATGTATATTTCCCCTGACAACAATAAAAAAGCGGGTCGCGGTGAAATTTCGAAACCCGAGTTGAGCAGAATTTATCCAAAACGACGGAACATCAGGCGCAAAAAAGAAAAAAGGGCTCTTCTCCGTTCCTTTTCCCCTCCCATATGATTCTGAATCCCTTTGTACAAATATTCACGTTGTTCTGTTTATCGCAACGCTTTTTTATGAGCTGTTATTACATAAAGGGGTGATACGTATAATATTATATTTCAAGATCGAGTCACCTTAAGAAAAAAATTTTTAATTTGGCTACCCTTTTCGATTTTTTTAAAATTTGGCCAAATAGTTTTTATATTGGCAACAAATTAATTACCCAAAATAAAACAAAAATAACGACCGTATTTTACATTCCTCTTGGCATCAGATGACTCAACCCTTCGCTGAGTCAATAAAGATTTCCATGAATTTCGAAGCGTCACGCGTTCAAAAGGCTCTAATATTTTCATATTTTGGAACTGAAACGCGATTCCGAAAAAGCATCCGGATTAATGATTTATTTTCGCATTTTTAATGGATTCAAAACGGAAAACTCTCATGGTTTTGAATAATATTTTTGGAGAATTGCATTAATGACATTTATAAAATTTAAAAAATATTTTTACTGTTTAAATTTTTTAGATCCATACAATTTTTAAAACATTTTTTTGTATTTTACCCTTAATTTTAGCCTCCAATTTCTCCCGCTCTCTCTTATTTTTTGCCCTTTTTCGGTTCGTTGGGTTAAGAAATTAACGGCTTTTAACGGTCCTCCTTATCTTTTTCGCTTTCTGACCTCCATTTTTGCATTATTTTCCCCGAGCGGAAGAAGGGTAAAATCAAACACACGGCTCCTACTTTTGATTACTTTTTATCTCGATTTGAGTCATATACTGATAAACGAGTGAGGGCTCGTGACATATTCGAGCTTTTTAGCTCAAAAAAGGCTAAAAATAAAAAATCCATATATTTGTCGTGTTTTTTCGTTGAAATCATCGAAAAATTAATTTTTAGCTTTTCCAAAATCCTTAAATTTCCTTTACAATCTTTCTTCAACCAGTAACACACTTTTTCTATGTGTTAGTGATTCTCATTTTTTTCTTCACCACAAGACCTCCCATTCCCTCCATCATTACCAATATTTTTTTCCAAAAATGTGACTCCGATCACACTTTCCCTTCTTATCAAAATCACCATAATTATCGCTAAATCACCTTCAAATTGGAGATAAATGAATCATTTTTCAAATTTTGGAAGATCCAAAAATGACTCACAGAGTTCGTCAGACACCCAAAAAAAACTGTCGTCGGTTTTCTGAAACCAATTTTAATCGAATTTTGCTTTGCTTTTCGATGAACTAACGTAGATAATGAACGTTGTTTTACAAAGGTCGAATTACCAACAACAAAAAAAGGCAATTTGCTGAAGTGAGCGGACTTTATTTAATGTTTCAATTTGGTTCGTCAACGTTTTGCTTACAATATTTTTGCGGAATTGTAAATTTCGAAATTTTTAGGTCTTTGAAATAAAAAATTTTGAATAAAATCCAAATTTTTCTTGGATTTAAGACATTTTTTCCTTTTTTTGCCCTTTTATCTAAAAATTGGAATATAATATTTTGATTAGCCCCTTCTTCTTTCCCCCATTTCGGGGACTTTCTCCCTTCCTTTTATTAGCTCATTTCGAGGTCCGTCCTTCCGCTCCAAGAGTAGCCTTATGGAGAAAAGGAGAAGAGATCGGCCAGCCGCGCACTTTTCTCGAACGATCTCCAATTTTACCCCGCTCTTAATTTCGGAGCATCTTTTAGAGAGCGTTAAAAACGAAGAGAGCGCGTAGAGAAAAAATTCATTTTAAATTTCAAATTGACGGGTGATACTGAAAAATGGAGATGGACTTGTTGTTTTCAACTTTTAGAATTGGGAATTTCATTACTTTTTAGGGTCTTCTCAACAGTAATTTCGAAATTTTTTCGAAATCTTAGCTAGATTTTCTTTTTATGATATCTTTGATTAAAAAAATTATTTTTATTTAAATTTTGTTGAGCTTTTTTCTTTGCAAGTCTTCGCTTTTGTAATAATTTTCCACCTAAAAATTCCATTTTCATTAGGATAAGAGAGAAAAATTAGCCGCGCAAAAGTGGAATATGTTAATTTTCTCTAAGCGAACTGAAGAGGTTCGAGCGCAAATTTTTGGTTCGAGTCTCTCTTATGCTGGCTGTAACGAACGTTGAAGGGCTCATAGAGAAAAAAATACAAAAAATTGTAAAAAAACTTGGGTTTGCCTTTTTTTCTCAGTTGACTATCCTTTTCTTACAGTTTCAACCGAAGAAATCCTACAACTTCTCGGTATTTTTATTCAAATTCCCCCAATTCCGTTCTCCGCCGTTCATCTCCCCCCATTTTTTACACTGTGGGATTCTTTTCCGTCAGACTTTACAAATGCTCGAAATTCGAGCGTGATTCATCGCTTTCTCCACGTTCGCTGATCTCTATCCAATTTTATTTTCTCTCACTGTTTCGGAGCGACGCTCTGACCTCCTGACCAGATATTTTTTCGGGATTTTCCTTTTTTGTATTTATAAACAGTATCGAGTTTCGATTGACTCTGTTTTTGGAGGTAAATGGGAGAGATTTCTTGAGGGGATTTGGAGAAAAAAATACGAAGGAAATTTGGAAACTTTGGGATTTTTTCAAAGAAAATATTGGCGGAAAGTTTGTGAAAGGGCTTACAGAAAAATAAACAAAATTTTGATAATTTTTGAGGTAACAATGCGAGTTAATTTTGCCCAATAAAGTTTTTAGCCTCCGATGTGCCGACCGGATTGAACAATTATCCCAAATTTGAGGTAAATCGACTGGTCTTACCTTTAAAAATTGAATTTTTTATTACTTTTATCCCCAATACCCCACGTTTTCTTTTTGCTCCCGGAAAAGCGGTTTTAAATCGGTTTTTAAATCTCTGTTCACTGCAAAAACAATTTTTCACACAATCCTGTCCGTTCATTCTGCAAAATAATACATTTTTCATCTAGTACTTTTTTGATCTGCTTGTAAATTCGCCTGTAAATTCGCTGCAAAGCACCAGGAACAGGTGTTTTTTGTTGAATGAATTGAAAAACCCTCCAAAACAGAGTGTTCTGTTCCATAAATATTCTTTGAAATCCGGAATTCAAGTCTTTTGGAGGGAGATTTCAAAATATTTTGAGGAAAACGGTGCTAGGGACATTATTTTTGTGGCCCTTTGGTTGGAAATGGACTTTTGAAGGGAAAACAAGTGATAAAGATGGAAATGGTGGGTTTTAGAACAAAATTTCTTTGAAAAAGTTGATTTGTTTGGCAATATTGTAATGGACACAATAAAATACCGTATTCTTGATAGAAAATTTTAAAGAATTTGAAATTTTTGACTAAAAATCTCGTTTGTTTCTGCAATACGCAAACTAACAGTCTGGAAAATCCTAATAAATTTGTTCATCAAAATCTGAGTTTCCATTTTATTTTCCAAAAAAAATTTTTTATTAAAACGCAATAATTTCCCTTCCTTCAAAAGAGGGGAATTTTCATCATTTTTTCATAAAGTTTTCATTGAATTTGCGCTGAAATGACCTCTTAAAAATCTCTAAAAAGCCCTTTTTTATTTTGCGACGAGTGTATTTTTCGAGAATTTTTGTTTAAAAACAGACCAAATTTTAATTTTAGAATAAAATTTGATTAAATTTAGATTCAAAATTGATTGCAAAAACAATTGTTAGCACTTGAAATTGATTTGAAAAAAAAATTAAGCCATTTTTCAGCTTATTTTCTCGCAAAATCCCGTTTTCCAATTTCAAACCCCAATTTTCTCTTCCTCAAACATTTTTTAATTAAATTTACACACGAACTCCCGGGTCCACTGGTCACTTTGAAGCCCATTTTGTGCCGAAACCCCCCTCTAACTCCATAAAAATGAGTATTTGTGGACACTGCGGATTTTTATTTTCCCACGAGAGCCGCAAAAAAGCCATGTTTGGACACATGGCTTGTTCTCTGGGCCGGAATGAAGGGAAGATGAGCAGATTTTGAAGCGAGGAAATTTTGGTTTTTTGGAAAAAATTTGGTTGGAAAATTTGGTTTTATTTAGGATAAAGTAATTTTTTAGACCCTATTTTTACTTATTATCCAAAAGCTTTTGACTCTCAGATTTTGATGACACCTGTGGCCAAAACTGAGACTACAATATTCTCAACTGTGTAATTTGAACGTTTTCAAAAAAATCATTTCTTTCAAATTTAATACTCAAAAATTTGTCATTGCTAAAATACTTTAATTGCAACTTCCGTATTTTACCCCGTATTTTCCCTCAATTTGTCATCCCCAACCCCAGCATGACATTTAAAATGCCAGATTTTCGCCAACTCCCTTCCCGAAAATGGCCGCTGACTTTTTGGGTCGGGTTTCCCAAGAAAAGCCGCTATTATTCTCGTGCACTTCGATTCAGTCCAAACATTCCGCAGAAAACACAAAGAATAGGGACGCGCAAAAAGTTCTTCGAACAAGGTCTTGTGGCCACTTCTGGCCATTTTCCCCTCGAAAACAGCCAAATGTTTGATTGCTTTTGGGGATTTAGAGGGGTTAATGGAAAGACGAATGAACTTTTTTGTTGTCCTAGCAGTTATTAGTGTATTAATCTATGAATTTTTGAATTTGCAACACTTTTAATGTCATTTTTAGGTCTAAAATAAGGTAATTTTGAAAAAAAAAGATTTTTCTAAAATTATTTTTAAAAAAATTGTCAGCAAGGTTTCTTTTTGGGACATTGCTGATCTAATGAAAGTATTGCCACATCAAATTTCCGTCAATATAACTAATAAAACATTAATTTAGACATCCCACCCATCACTCATCTTCGAAATCAAATTTCTCTCCAAATGCCCCCTCTAATTTTCTTGATCATATCAAAAGAGATTAAACTCGCCTCTATACAAGCTCTAAATCACTATGCCCCCACTCTTAATCACCGGAGATTAACCGCCGGCCAACGGATTTTCTTTCAATTGCCACATTTTCTCTCGTTTTCGAGCTCGAAGAAATCCCGCATGGCTATTGTTTTTGTCCTCTTGTGGCCACTTTTACGCAGTTGATGGCTCAAGAGTACTCGGCTCTAAGCTTAGAGGACTTAACGTTAATCTCAAGATAAATTTTTGGGCTTTTTGATTTTGACCGCATATAAAATAATTTCGAAAAGTGGTTTTGAAATGTTAGGTTAGCCCTGACCTTTATATACTAAATTTTTTGGACCATAAAATAAGAAATAAGAATAATCTTTAGCTGATTACGTAATTATTTCCACTTCAAGTTGCGCGGCTGAAACATAATGCCAAAATTTTGTTTTTGGCAATAATTTTATTTTTATTTTTCTTGCTTTTCGGCAGAAACTGTTCTTCTAACTTTCTATCACGTGTACAGATCTCCCGACTCAATTATTTCGTACATCATTCCGTTTTCCCCTTCATTTTAGCCTTATTTTAGGTAATAGGCGATTTTTCCTTTGCTTTTTTCCCTTTTCAACAGTGTTGACGATCTTTTTCTCGTGAATCTTTTTTGTTAATTACTAATTACTCATTTTTACGTTTGTGAGCACTATTCAGTAATTTGGATATTTTTTAGTGAAAACACTGCAAATTTAGGTTCTCCACGTGATCTGACGGATTTGAAGTGAAATCGGTGGAAAACAGGTCGGTTGAGATATCTGGACAAGTACAAAACAGTCGAAACGCTGGCTGACTAATCTACACTGCAAGCATGACGGCCGTTGAGGCACAATCAACAGTATGGGCCTGTTTATGGGTACGTTGACTTATACTTGGTTTTCTTGAAGTTTAGATAAGAAAAGTGGGACAAAACAGAAATATTTCTGAGAGATGCGGCCTAAAATCGGTCGAGACAGAGGAAGCGACTTACTTTTGTTTCTATAGTAGTTGATCTCTCCTTCAATTTTGCCATTTTTACTGGAAACCATCTTTTGGGTAGTATAATATAAAATTAATCATCGCAAGACAATGCACACATTGTGGCCTTTTTGGAAGAAGGTGGAGATTCTCGCCTACGATATTTTGCGAATATATTTTTGCAAGCGACTCGTCGTTATCAGCACCATTTTGTCAAAAAACTGCACCCACTTCTAATGAATGCCCGGAGGTGCGTATAATCGCCTTTTTGTCAAGAAAGACGTCTAACTTTGGATAGTTTTTGAACTTATCATTTATAATTCATCCTTGTCATAGTTGTCAACTGAAAATTTAAGGGTTTGGATAATACTTAATGGGAAATATTAGATTATATTACGCATGGCACTTGAGGTCAAAGTTGTCGTTGAATATTTGTAAAAATGATTTTTTCATGTCGTAGCCCATTATCCTTGCTCCTCTGCCCCGGTTTCTGACCTAGTCCCGGTTTATTTATCCGAATTCCATTGGATTTCCTGCCGGTTTTATGGAATTTCACACGAAATTCGCACTAAATTTTAACGATCCGTCGAAAAAACAGTCCCATAATATTATTACATCGTGTGGATTGGGAGAAACGAGCTGGTTTCTTAATTTTAGGGAGTGTCGTTTTGGTTTTTGCGGATGATTTGCGGCGAAGACGGCTATTTGATCCGATTTTGGATATTGCGGAGAGACGTGGAAGACCGTAAAAAGACGGTTTAGCAGTCGTTTTTCTGGAGTTACGATTGTATTGGTGGCTGTAATGAGGTTCGATTGCGCGTTTTGTTTTGATGTTCCTCAGAATCCTTACGATTTTTCTCGAAAGTTTGATATTTTTACCTAAAGTAATATAAAAATTTTTAAGAATAGGTAGTTTAATATGCAAGGCGATCTGCTGACGGACTTCAAGGAGGTCCTCTCCGCAATAGCAGCCCCAACGTCATCTATTATTGATATGGTCCTTGGTGTGGTGAGTTTTTTGAACAAATTATCGGCCATTTCCCACCAATTTCCGCTTATGAATCATAGTTTTGGGCACCGGAAAGCTCGTTTTGGGATAGAACTGAGCTTTTTGTGATTCTATTTGTATTCGATATGAAGCTGGGATCAGAATGGACACGCTTTGGTTTGTTCTAATTATTCCAAAAGTTGTTGTGATCAAATTATATTCTAAATTTCTTATTAAAAATGAGGTAAGATATAATTTAGACGGTATTTGGGATATTTAATGGCTAATGTTGATGATCACAAAAATTTGAATATTCACCATGGTAACACAAAAATTCAAACCGGCGGAAATGCCCCACAGCTGTCGCGCACTCGACGCTGCTGGCCTCAAGGATAATGCCCGGCCGAAATTAATAATTTAGACCGTCTTGAGGAGCGGAAAACGCTATTAAGATCTTTAATTTGCCATGGATAATATAAAAGTGGCCCTTCAATTTTTCTATTTTTAAAGGTTTGTGCTCTTTTCGTTTATTAAAACTATATTGTTTTAGTCTGTTTTTGTGTAAGAAGCCATTTCCATCCCATTACAGCCGTAGTTCAAGAAATTTTTGGCCATATGGCGATAAAACATGGCGCATAAATTATAAAATCCTACCCGCAGGTGGATATACCTCACTCGGATCATGGCCAAAACCGTTGAATTGGCCATTTTGTTTGTGTTTTGTTGGGAAAAGTGGAATGTGGTTGAAAAAGTATAATATCGAATAAAATTTGGGAATAAAAGTAGTAGTAACATTAATTTAGTATACGAAGCGGAGATAAACTTGTAATTTTTATCGTTTCCAGATTATTTGAGAGCTGATTTAATGTTGGAGTGAGTCAGAAAGGGGATTTTGGATTAGAAAATTTGGGGGTTTTAATCCAATCAGCAAGTTTTGACCATTTTGATACTAGTTTTTTGATAGTAAAGGCATTTGGTAGAGTTTAATAGCTAAATTATAGATCAGAATACTTTTTGTTAAAAGGATTACTCGTTTTTGGAAGTAAAAGAAAAAATTTGACTCAAAACAATATAATTTTCCGATTTTTTGGTCTAAAATATTGTAACTTGCCCAAAAACTGCAACACAATGACCCATTGCCTTCGAGCATCGTTTGCAAATGTTGTTCTTTTCCCCCAATCTTCTATGCGGTTCTCATGATTCGTGTCATTGACTCCTCTCTTTATTGTTTCACCACAGTTCTTTCATCCCTTTTCCCTTTCACCCCGCGGCGATTGTTTATTTTTGCATATCATGGGAAACTACGGCTATTGTACGAAAATTACCATTCTAATGGGCGTTTTACGTTTTCTCGATCGGTTTGGAGTAGTTTGACTCCGATCGTCTCCTTTGGATATTGTAGTAGATTATTTATCGAGTTTGTGGTGATGGAAAGATGATTCTTGTAGTTTTTGAGGTTTGATATTTTGGCGTCTTGCATAGTACTGTAGCAATGAAGATGACCTTCTTAGATATAATAGTGACCTTCTTATATGTATTAGATTCCTCTAGTATTTGATCAATCAATTTTTCCTCTTCAAATCATCCAACCGTACAAAACTTGCCACTTTTTTGAAATCTGTCTGCACTTTGTCCCAAGGATTTTTAAATTCTAAACTCGAGGATCACTTTTCTTGTTATTGTTTTCAGTGGAGTCTGAGCCATCGTACCATCAGAATCGCTAATCCGATAATTACTCACGGGTGTGTTTTCACTCAAATGTGATCTTTATCGTTTCTTGCTCCCGAATTCCGAAGTGTCTTTGTGTCCATCATTTTTATTTTTATGAGATAAGGCGTTCGTGGAGAAGCGCGAAAAAGCGGCGGAAATTGACGAGTCCGGCGGATATGCTGTTCTTATTGCCCTTTTATCTCATTCATTGTCAGAAGGAAGGGTTTCGTTTTGATTTTTATTGGAATTAAGGGGTTTTGGTGTTCGTTGTTGTTTACATGTTGATGGTTCAGTGTAGTAGGATGAACATCCGGATCTACCTTCCGCAGCCCACCCAAAAAAAGACGCAATTGGATGGAAATGGGCTGAAAAGCGCTCGAATTAGAGGTTAAACACGCGCAACGAAACTCTTGAATCTTTTTTCGCGCGTACCTCTGACCTAAACCTCGATTCTGTCAGCCGTCTGCGTACACCGTCTCCCTCCCTTTACCGCAAAAACTCCTTGTCTACACACAAACACGGTGCGGTGGAAAGAATCGTTTTTTGCACTCAATTTTTACTCCTCGACATGACCAAAAAATCCGATGCGCACGGTCGAATTTCGAACGGATAAAACCCCTGCGGGAGAAAAGGTGAAACGTTTTAATTTCGCGCTTGCTCCTCGGTTTTGGAGGCTGTTGTCCATTCCGCAAACCTTCCTTTCCCACCCCCTCCGGGTCTGTTTGCACATGTCTTTAAAGGCGTGCTCAGAATGCCGGCTTATATTCGATTATTATTCGCGATTTGGTCAGGTGCGGGGAAAGGAGGACAAGTTTGAGTAACTTGAGAACTTTTTGGGCGGTTTGAGCGCTGGTATGGCGATGGCATTAATTTATTATTCAGCTAGCGTGGTCTTTGAATTGTGAATTTGAACATTTGAATCACCAAGTGTAATATAAGATGTATTTCCGGTCAAGACTGTTTGCCTTCTAAGATCAGGTGGTGGTTTGTTTATGCCGATGTATGCAGAGTTGTCAACGTCACATTTTTATACCGGCCAATCGCCAGTAAAAAGTAAAATGTCCGGAAAAGTGAGAATTCCATCCTTCGGCTATAATATAATATTTTTGGTATCCATTTCCTCTCTTCTTTCACCCAAAGCTTCGTCGCTTTTTCCCGCTTTTGTCGGCTCGAAATTCAGATCTGAAGATGGGTCACGGCTAATGGTATTCTATTCCATTGCGGTCATTCCGCCGGATTCATAATCTTTTTTCGCTTTATTTGTATTATTCAATAAAGCTGACGGTTAGCCTAGCGTTTAAGTGTTTTTTCCGAGGTTTTGAGGAAGAGAGAAAGGAATAGAAGAGAAGATGCGGGTGATAGTATCCGTTTCAGGGGAAGTTACTACCTTACAGTTCTTGAGGTGGAGGCGATCAGGTTTTCATGAGGATCGTTGATTTCTGTTTTTTTGAATTAGCGGTGGGAAGGGGCCTAACACCTTTACGTAAACTTTTGATACCTGCAGAATGTTTGTAAGGCAATCGAATATGGCTCATTTTACAATCGATGGTCGTTTTACTTGCGTGCGATTTCTTTCATTGTCAAATTTGGGTCTCATTGATCCCTCTGGTTGTCGACTGAAAAAACGGTAATCTCGGGAAGAGCTAATTGTTTCTACATCGCAACCTCCACTTGACACCCTTTCATCCTTCAATTAGCAGTTTACAGTCCCGCTTTTGTCTCACAAATATCTATCACAAACATTTACACGACCAATTACTGCGATTACTTCTCTGAACAAGTTTTTCCCACTTTCCGCGCGCAACAATGGAGGTGAAAAGGTTGGATGGTCAAGGGAAGCGCCCCTATCATAATAACGATTATCCACGCTTTTTCTATATTGCACAGCCGTCAAGACCAGAAAGTCTAGCTTTTTGGTCGTTCCAGTAATTTAATAGCGAAGTTTGTGGTTGTTTTGAGCGCGAGGGAAGTGAGCCGTAATTAAGGAAGTTGGTTGTAGTGAGTCTTGGGATTAATGTTAGTGTGTTTGAGTCTGATGTTATGTTTTACGAAGTTGAAAGAGATTCTAAACTTGGTTTTGCAGAGCAAACCCTTTGTATTATTCGTTTGTTATAAGCATAATCGGATTGACACTTTCCGAAAGACCTTTACATCCGAAATTGACTCGGTTCAAGCTCATCCCATTGTATTCTTTCTCTCCTTTTTTGTACTGTATATGGTTCTTTGCCGAAAGGATTGAAAAGATTAGCAAGTTCGAATCCGGTCACTTGACCATTTCACACTCGCCCGCTTTCATTCGGTCACTTTTCACAAACGCTTGACTTAAGTTTCACGGGACCCTTCTTCCCTTTCTTGCTTCCCTCTAGCACATTTTGTAGGTCCGGTCATTCCTGTAGCTCCATGGAGAGAAAAAGACCTCGGGCAAAGAGAGAATGGACATTTTATCTGTCCACCTTTTGTGTGGCGAAGGCTCTTGAATAAATTTTGGAGATTTGAATAGGTTTCAAGTGCGTTTAGAGACCAAAATTTAGCGTTTTTTCGAAATTTTTGGAAGAATCCAGTATTTTGAGTTTTAATTTACCATTCGGTTCAATTGTCGCCGCCAGGAATATTATTCATCTCGCCACAGCGTATGATTTTCCAAGAGACTTGAGAGTGTAAAGTAGGGGTCAGGAATATGCTTTCGGTTTGAGATAATTCATGGCTGTAATAATGGTCAGTTCTCTCTTGATGCGTTTTCGAGGAAAGAAAGGTGTTTCAAAACGCCTGAGGTCCGATGGATTTTTGGTTTCATCAGATTTTTGAGAGAATTTTGAGGTTAGCCTTGTTCAATTTGATTTTTTGACGATTGCAAGAATTACATCCTAGGGAAGCTCTAGTGCCGAAAAATTGCTCCAAATGCATCCAGAACTTTTTTTACATGCTTGGAAGAAGGCATCGAAATAGAATCCGGGATGAATTTTGAAGTGTTTTTTGGCACTGGATCTTCTCCAAGATGAGGAGTCACTTGAACCCGAAAATCATACTTTCATAGTTCGTATGTTTCATTTCAAAGCTAGCAGGCTATGAAATTCGTATCCACTGTGTATTTTCAATATTTTTTGATCTCCGATAGCTTGTAATTCCCCGTCTACAGACATAATACGTATCGCACATAATTTCCCTTACAGTTTTTGTATGATTTTTGTGGTGTGTCCACACTGAACCGCTTACTCTCCAAACCAAATCTTTTCCCGCTCGCACTTGTGATGAGTTCCCTCGCTCTCGTTTTCGTCATTACCAAACGAAACAGCGTTTTGTAACGTCAAACTGTCCACTCTATTTCGAATCGATTTGAAGGCCCGCCGGTTTCTGGTTATGACGTTATTTTACGCGTTTTATGTCGTAATTACAAACAGAAAATAATGTATTTTTAATGGCGATTTAATTGTTATATTACGCTAAGAAATGAGAATTTTTTTTTCTTGTCATTACGAAATATTATGGATAAAAAGCGTAATATAAGAGATTTTTTTGGTTTTTTTACGTCAAGCAGAGTTCCTTATTGTCTCATTTTTCCTGTAATAGCTTAATAAGCGTGCTAGCCCAGACGGTTTTATGACGTTTTCGAAATGAGGGGATCAAGGAGAAGAGGGATAAGATTTGAGGGTTGTCTTACGTGACAGTCTGCTCGGAAAGCGACGGTTTTTATAGGTAATCGGTAGTCGGTTGACGGATGGTGAATGTGCAATGTCAAAGAGGAATTTGTGTTGCGTTTTCAAAGAGTTTTTTGATTTTATACTAGTTAGAGTCAGAGGTGCAAGATTATGTTTTATTTTTGGAGTTGTGAGACGTTTTGTCAAGATTTTGGGATGATGTTGCACTTTCATTCCGATTTCGTGACCCGTTTTGCTAATTAAATGCCCTTTCTCAAACTGAATTATAAAGAAAATTAAATCCGGGTCGAATTTAGCCCTTTTGCAAGTATGTGAGAGAGTAATATCCTACCGTAAAGTCTGAAATCGCCCATCGTTCCGCCAAATGTTTTTATCCCGAAAACTGTCGTTAATTTTCAGCTTCCTCACGTCTTTTTTTATTCCTATTTTCTTTTGTGGGAAATGAACGAAAACGATGTCGTAATAGCGGATACCCACAAACGCCAATTAAAGACTGTCGGAAAGAGAATCTCTTGCGGGCTTCTGGGTTTTACGGAAATTTCGTGCTTTAAAAGTTGTGTTACCCTACAAAAATGTGGATTCGGGAACAGTTTTTTATTGATGGTTTTTACGATTAAGCTTTGGGTCGGAAATACAAGGGTGTTTTGTTTTAGCCAAAGTTTATATATAAACCGTAAATTTTTCACTTCTTATTTTGGTCGGAAAGCGGGATTTTTTCGAATTTTCCAGTATGTTTTCGACGAATAAGATTTTCGATTCCCTCAGAAGTTACCGAGCTATGAAGACTACAACCTGAAACACGCCTAATATGTAAAAAGCTGCTCTCAGATTCGTCTAATAACTTTCTTATGCGTAAATTATTCTTGAAGTCGTAAAGTTCTCCTCCTTTCTCCCATCTTTTTCGTCTTACTACTTTATGCAATGTTTACGCACCGCTGATCAAAACCCACTGGTCAATGTATCGCAAAAGGAGAGAGAGTCCATGTTTGATTTTTCGCATAATTCGAATCCCCGAGGGTCTTTTGGTTTTTACTACTCTTACGCAAGATTTGCATAACAGTAGAGGGTTGTAAATAATAAGCAATTTTGAGTTTATTTTTGACCATTAAATTTCCGTACGTGCTCGAATTTGTATTAAATTTGAAATTTATACCTAAGATAATATAAAGTTTGTTGGTAGAACCCCTTAGATGTCCGTATAACCCCGAATGGAAGTGCATACCAACCCAGTTTATCATAATTACTATGATGCCCCTCAAAATGTGAATCCAACCGTCAATTACTTCCATCAACGACATTCTTCCATCTCCGACCCAGAGCTCACCAAAATTGCCGAAACTGCCGCCCATGATCTCAACCACAACCAAAGACAATTCTACCAAAACGAAACTACAGTACACTACCGGGCTGTCCCATTGCATCATACTGCCTCTGAGGATGGAAGTGCAATAAGATACAGGAATGAAATTGAAGAGAACACCTATTATAACCCGCATTATATGAGCAGAACCCCGTCATCGGGCTCGTCAAATGCCCCATCAAGTATTGATCAGCCAATTCAACCGCATTACTATGAAATTCAACCAAACGGAGGACCAACTTTATTGCCATTGAACATGGTCGACCGAGATTTACATTCGCGAAGAGTTTCAGCACTTTTATCAGCTCAAAACAAGAAAATCCCAGCACCACAGCCGCCAAAAGGTAATCAACGACGATTCTCGATGGTCCAGGGAACTTCAAATTACACGGGAATATTCAGAAAGAGCAGCGAGGAAAGCCCAACAACCAAGGAAAGATTTACATTTGGAAAGAAATCGGCAGCGAAATTGATCAAAAAATCAAAGCTAAATGCCTTCTCGGCTCTTGGAACAGAACTGAGTCAGAGTGCAAGTGCGTTGTACAACTTGTTTACCAACTCGGACAAAACTGAACAAGCCGAAGCGCAATTGGAGAAGAGAAGAAGGGAATGGAACGATAATGCTAATTTCGAACAAATATACAGTAATCCGTTGGATGTCCCACCGTCATCTCCGGTCGCCACCGTAACCCAAGAGCCCCGATTTTTGGCTGGATCTCATTTGAATGACGCTGGCACTATCCCTGTTCATCTGGCAAATCAAAGAAGATATGTGAGCACAGCTAGTGGGATGAATGATGGCGGAAACACTCCAAATTTGAACGACAGAGGCTTCAATGGAAATAGTCATGGAGTGTACGGCTCAATTGCCAGTAATGGAAGCATCTACGGAAGTATTACCGATTCTATGCCCATATATGGACAGAATAATCATTACGCCGCATCTATTCATTACGCCGTTTCATCGAGTTGTCATTACTACAACACCGATGATACCGACACTCCCCGCGCTCCAGATCAGCCGGCAATCGATTCGAAGCCCGGAAATGACCCCGCCACCACACCCCGCGGAAACCCCGAAGGCGGCCACGAAACCACAGAAGATACCGCGAAAAAATCGAACAGCGACGAAGACGAGGAGTCGGACGAAGCGATCGGTTCGTCACTGTCCCGTTCCCTTCCGTCCACCTGCTCACCGACTTCGATTTCCACCGCCGCTGCTTCTGCTGCTCTCCTGCCTCCACTGCCCCCGGGAAATCAGCGTAATGAGGCCTTGAATTCGTTCTCAAATTCCAATTCTTTTTCTGAATTTGCGCTTGAATACGACGGATGGTCCGAGTCTTCGATTGGCGACGAGGAGGATCGGTCGAGAAGCTCTATGGTCCGCCAAGCTCAACGACATTCGGATGTAATGCAGGTGGTAAAAAAAGCTCATTTACCCCCGACGAACATGGTCCCAGTGAATAAAACAACCATTGCCATGATTCAGCAAGCGATGAATGAGTTTACGGTAAAAAATTTAGGAGTACCATGACCGAAAATAATATTTTAGAAGGGTTCTTGATGTTATTCTTGTTCAAAAGATGATATTTTAGAAAATTGAAAAGGTTGTGGGAGAATTAAAAAATTTCCAGTAAAAATGGCAAAAATATAAAGTTTAGAATATAAAAAACAAGGTTTGAGCTGTTTGAGTAATCAAATATTTTCAGGACCAAACAAATCAAGTCTCGGACCACACGCAACGAGGAATCGACTTCTTGGACAAATACGGTCAATTTGTTAAAGAAAGAGCTCAAATTGAGGACGAATATGCACTCAAGTTGAGGTAAATTTAATTCTTTTTTTGGGTGAAATTGAAATTACATGTATTTTTACAGCTGTTTTGCAGTTGTTAGACGTTCTTCAGCTAATTTTGACATTTTTTCATGGATGAAATAAATTTTTTGCTCTTCCAGGAATCTTGTCAAGAAATGTGGATCAAAGAAGAAGGAGGATGACGAATACAAGGCCTTCTCCTACTTTAACACATTCAACGCCATCCTCAGAGAGTTGGGATCACTTGCCGCACAACATGAAACTATCAGTGAAAAACTGAGGAATCAGATTTGTCCGGCCGTCGCCACGAAGTGCAACGAACTCCGAACGGGTCGAAAAAGACATCTTCAGGAACTACAGAACCTGAATAATCAACTGACGGCCCAAGTGGATCACATGAACAAGATGAAAAAAGGATATTTGTAAGTTGGACATGACATGGATATTGTAAAACATTAGGAAGATTGGGGGAAGTTTATGGGCTTAGGGAGTGTAATGAAATTTTGAAGGCATTTTGAACGTCAATTTTTGGAATCGGCTAACTTTTATGATTTTTTCGTTTTTCGTAAGACTTATGTAGTACAAGATGGTTTCATTTTTTTTCAGAAAGGCCTTCAAAGAAGCCGAAACCGCCTATATTAAACATGACAAGGCCGACAAGAATATGGAAATTTCTCGAGCCGAACTAGAGCGAACAAAGTCCAATCTGGCGCAGAAAAATCATGCCTGTCATGATGCACGGTGCAGATATTATGAAATCCTCCAGCAAACAAATCTCGCGCAAAAAGCTCACTACGAGCAACAGATCCCACAACTATTGGAGAGAATGCGACAACTGGACATGGATCGAATCGCCGCCACCAAAAACGCCATGAGCCAGACGGTGGATGTGGAAACGGGAGTCTTGAAAGGTAAGGAGGATATTTTTTATAGGTGATTGTGAAATTTCGAGGTTGTTTTTTGGCATGATAATTATTGAAATTTTATTTTAGTGGTCCAACGATGCTACGACGACATGAGAGGTGCCATCGCTGTCATTGACCCCGAGAAGGACACCCATGTTGTAGTAGAGATCAAGAAGACCGGTTATTCTCATCCCCCCGACTTTGCCTTCCAAGATCTGGGAGATCCGGCCAGAATCCTCGAGAACAACGGAGAATCTGTCGCGGACGCCTTTATGGCCGCAAATTCGGCCACTCTGAAGAGAGGACAGGTTGCAAATGGCAAAGCGGTCAGCCGCAAGGGATCAATGCATCATCGAATCTTTGGGGGAAGCGCCAACTCGAATGGAAAAGGGCCCGCTCACTCGGAATACGGCAACCTTCCACCTCAACAACGATGCCGAAAATTGGAACACAAGATTGCCGAGCTGGATGCGGACATTGCGAAACGAGAGCACTCCAAAGCTGGCCTTCAGAAAATGCTTACAGTCTACACGGACAATCCGAAACTCGGAAATGCCGGCGATGTGGAGCATCAGATCAATGAATTCCAAAACGAAATCAATCATCTCGTTGATCAACGGTCCAGATACTCGAAGCTCCTCCTGGACTCACAAAACGAACTGAACCAGCCATCAAATGGATCGATTGGATCATCATCGCCAAGAGTTCAAAGCCAGTCTTCGTTGAACGGATCCAATGGATTTGTGGGCAAGAGGACGAGTTACAGTGAAGATAGCATCTCATCGGACGGATCAGCTGTTATGGGCATGCCTAGAAGGAATGGAGGTCCAATTGGTAGGTTATGGGAAACTTTGGGTTGGGAAATTATATTGTACTTGGTATCAACCAAATTTCTTGCAGGTTCGATCCTCGGATCGTCGAATGGATCTTCGTTAAATGGCCCCGTTGCCATCCATAATCTGAGCGGAGCCACCACGACCACCGCCAACTCGTCCCTGGCCAATATTCCTCATATTGATTCAGCAGTCGAGAGCAATTCAAATGGGTCCGGCCGGACTGCGCCCAGCATCCCCGAAGCGCATGTGTACGAGGAAACGGACGCACCAGGCCTGTTGCCAGTCCTCGGAACTTGTAAAGCCCTATACCCATTCGAGGGATCCAGCGGCGATGGCACTACCATCTCCATGAAGGCCGACGATGAATTGTTTTTGTTGGAAAAGGACGAGGGAGATGGCGACGGATGGACTCGAGTTAGACACTCGAAGAGCCAGATGGAAGGCTTTGTGCCGACTTCGTATCTGGAATGCCATTGGTATTAGACAACTGAATTACGGTCATTTGGATTCAACTAATAGATAGTACAATATGATGCTCGGATTGTATTGTAAAAATGTCTACTTGAAGATGTTCGTGTTTGGTGTAGTATGCTTGTGTTGTAAGAGGCATATTCAATATGATTTTCGCCGGATTTTAGACTTTAATTTTTTGTTTTGGGATTTTTTTATTTTTGAAGAGTGATCTTTGATCGATGAATTATTTTTGGTCTAAAACCCGGTGAAAGTTGTATAGATTGGCTGTAAAGGAAGCCCAGGTGTTTGAAAGAACATAGAGAAGGTTTGTTCGATAGTCGAAGGCCATTTTCCCCTTTTATATTGATCATCTTGGTGTATACTCAAATTTTTTTAACGATTTGATTTAATCCTTTGTTTTTGTTCATTTCTTTTGCCAGTATCATCCCCGATACGCTAAACCCAAATCTCTCGACCCACGCCCGCGCTTGTAGGCCAAATTAGGATGTTTTCTATGTAATCTTACTGTATTTTTCGCTCTTTTTTACCAAAAAAATCAGTAATTATGACCGTTTTCTCTCCCACTTACCGCATGTAAGTGTCCGTCAGGAATGTGTACAGAAAGTCCTCGCATTTGGGGCACTTCTCAAGCTTCAATCCCGTCCATAATTTCTCCCCTTTTTTTGTATTTTTGTTTATTTCTTCGTTACTTTTAAAAAAGTAAAATTGAACAACTAAAAATTCTTTACTATTGTTATCAATTCTATTCGTTTTCGTACTGGAATAAACAGTGTATGAAATAAAATGCGTGGAATGACGGTATAAAGGGTATATTGCGACAGGTTGGGTCAATGACAAAGGTTTAGGTCGACTGTTTGCGGAGAATACCGTAAAAGATTCTTGTAGGACATAAAGCTATGTAGATTATTGTCTAGAGACACAGGGAGAGTGGTATAGTCACAGTAAGTCCTCATGTTTTCGGGAGCCATAGAAATAATCCGAACATTTGTTAAAAAAATCGCTTATAATAAAATGTGGTGCGGAAGGCATGAGATCTCATGTCTAAGCAAATCTGAGGCCCCTGAAAGATTTCCTTTGTAAGAAATTCTTTTCAGACATCTTACGTGTGGTCTTAACTCAAAAATCTTCTTATCGGCTTAGTATGAATCCAAAGACTTAATAAATCTTTGTAAGCAAATTTAAAACCGGAAGAAAATTCTATTCTATTCAATTTTCTAAAGTAAGCATCTTACTTTCTAAATACATATTATTTATTATTAGTTATATCAAAAGTTATATTATTCTCGCACGAAAATCGCAAAGTTATAGTGACGTGCCTTTGTAGTAGATATGTCACAACTTCTTCAATTTAAAACTTTACAAATTCTGTGAAAAGTTTCACAACGAATAAAAAGTTTGTTTTGTCCGCAAGATGACCTCATACGTCATCAGAGGAAGTCTTCAGCTTTTTTCGTGACAAAGCAATTCTCATGGGGAATGGAATCGTGCTGTGTTTGTGTAGTCAACATAATTGGGCGTTTTCAAACTTTTTTTTTTTTGAATTTTTGGGTTGATTCAGTTTGCAAAG
Organism: Bursaphelenchus mucronatus; assembly: GCA_025436335.1. Lineage (NCBI taxonomy): Eukaryota > Metazoa > Nematoda > Chromadorea > Rhabditida > Aphelenchoididae > Bursaphelenchus > Bursaphelenchus mucronatus. The sequence goes on from CM046358.1 coordinate 8,034,483, forward strand.
TTAGTTCAAAGTTTCGTAGGGCACGTCAGATTTACTTGAAAAACTACGCTCTTTTTTGGAATTTAAACTTTTGACAAAATTAAGCAAATTTTGCGAATATTTTTATTCAAAATTTCTAAAGATCAAAAGTTCAAGGGCACATCTTACGCGTTATTGCTATGGAGAAAGTCCTTTTAGCTTTGCAGCGTTTGCAAAACAATTTTCGGAACAAAAGAGTAATAAGGAAGGGTTTCGTTTTCCTCCTCTTCCTTATACATACAGTATGCAGGGAAGTGTTGACAAAAATAAATTGGAATCTTCGAAATTGTTTATGTAAACAAGTAATTTTAAGGTGTTCTATTTATGGGCCACATGCAGACTCCCGAAAATTGTTGTTTTCTTGTCGTCTCGTTTAGATTATCGAATTGATCCACTTCTACCGCTGAATAATTTTCTTCAAGCGTGCACCCCATCCCTTTTATAACTGTAATCCCAGTTTTTGGCCTTGTTATTTATTTATATTTTCTCTAATCCGAATAAAAATGTCTGTGACGCAGTCTTAAGTCCTCGGGGTGTGTTCTCATCTTTCCTTTCGTGGCACTCTCCATGGCCTCACATCGCCTAAAAAAGTATTAAAAAAATGGGAAACTCCGACTACAGAGTTGTGTAATTTTGGATTTACTTTTTGCAGCGAAACATCCCAAGTGCGACCGGTCGATCATTTTTTTTTAATTCTAAAGTCATGACCTTGACCTTCATATCCTCGAGCAAAATAATTTTTCTCTGAAAGTCATTTTCCATCAGTTCTAATTAATTTTTGACCGCTAAAAAGTTTAAAGGCCCTAACTAATCCCTAATTTCTTCAGAATCCAAATCTTTGGCCGCAGGCTGTAATCGCTGAATAAAGAACAGGGATTTTCTAAAAACAGCATGGTCCCAAGATTAGCGCAGGCAAGGCTTGAGGACAATCTGGAGTTCCTGTCTTTTGTTCGACGAATTTTATTTTTGGACCAAAAAAATTATTGCGTTTGTGACGAATTTGAGCTCCTTTCTTGAGATGTTTTCAAGGGAAGTGTTTCAAATTGGAATATGTATTTATAATTGGAAGCAAATTTTGTTTACAAAAGACGATGGTGACGCGTTGCTAATCATATGGTTGCGGAGTTTCCTGAAGATAAAGTGTATGATACTCCCAGTGCGACGCTCTGATTTCACTGTGACCCCTTTCCGCATTTAGCGTCTTGGATATGCCTACAAAGCAAAAACTTAAAATTTTAGGAATTGATATGTGACCCATGCCCAATATGTGTGCAAAATTTAAAGAAAATCCAAGAGTCGCACTTGGGACATTTCCCTTGTAAATATTTTCCATTAAAAAAGGTCAATTTTGCAGTCATCTTGCTAGCTTTTTAGAAGATTCTTTCTATTTGCAATTTTGGCCATGCCCCTAAAATCCGTGCATTCTGCAAAAACATTTACAAAACAACAAAAACTTTTCTGAAATTTCAACCTTATCCATCACATTGTCAACCGACTTTTCTCGACTTGTAACCCCATCCGAAAAGACTTTTTGTCACTCAAATTTGATTTCTTGTCACCTCTTGATCGATCATTGCCTCAGGCTGCTTTCGAAGTTCTCAATTTCATTCCATTCTTTGAGCCCGGATTTGATTACATATGCCCTTAGGGTGAGTAAATAAACAAGATAAGTAACGGGCCTTTTTCAACCTTTTTGCAGTAGTCCGGCGACTATCGTATCTTCTAGGCATATATATTATGAAGGTTGTTTTTTATATTTTGTTTTTTCCTGGATGGGAAAATGGGTATTGAGTACTACTTATATCGGTCTAGACGGAGTTTTTAAAATGATTGAATATTTGCTTGGTGTGCAGTCGAATATATAAATTTAGTGTACGATTAGCGCCATCGAAAATCTTCTTGCTTGTTAGGAAAGTCTTGGCCCATTTTTGGATGTAACATTACAAGGTTAAGCGGTTTTTTATATTTGTGTGGATAACGTGACTAATAAGGAAAGTCTGGCAAACAGAATTGGATAAGTCGGCTCAAGCTTTAAAAGGCCAGAGCAGCTACTTTTGAATTGCTCTTTTTACGGCGTGTAAAACGAAATGTCAAAAAAGTTTCTTTATGTGAAAAGAAAGGCGGCAGAGATGCAAGCTGTAAAATAATTATTAGTAAGCATGTAGATGTCACCATTATTTTTTTTCGTTGTTATTGGTACAGTAGACGAAGAAACTTTTTGGACATTTTGTTTCCACGCCGTAAAAAGCTCGATTCAAAAGTAGCTGTACTGGCCCTTTAAGGCATAACATTTTTAAAATTATGCGAAATTTCTGACTCAAGATTTTCAGAAACCATCACGTCTGTCCAAGTCTCTCACTTTGCATGATCTCTCGAAAGCAAAATCGTTTAATGTAGGCTGTGGATTAAAGCGCCCCGCGATCGATCACTTTTAGGGATTTATGTGACTTGTTAAGTAGTTGAAATGCCCCACCTGCAAGGCTTCTCTTACTAGATGAAATGTAAATTGAGATCTGATTTTCCAAAGTATATATATCGCAAATGCTTAGCTCGTTTTTAAGCTTTTTGTCGATTTCCTCTGGCCTGGAAGCCAGGCCCGGCTCAGCTGAGCCCAGAAATGTATTCTAGTAAAACAAATATTGGTGTAAGCCAGCTAAGCTCTTCAGGATAATCTAAAAAAGATAAAAACGTCGTTCACATCCAGTAATAAATTGGGCTTACTCTTTCAACCTTTTCCAATTCTAATTTTCTCTTTTACGTTTTCCCATGGGAAACCTCTCTGTTATGTCATGAAATTCCCATGTTGTATTACTACGTTTACACCATCAATATTTGTTCTGAAGCTAGAAAACGCTGTAAAGTGGTCGTGATGCACTAGTCGTATGACATCTTTAATTTTTTACATAATTTTATGAACCAAAATATATTCTAATTTCAAAAAAGATGACGATATATGTTCCCAAAATTATCGAAAAGAGCCCCTATTAAAACGTTTCCAAATTATTTTCATTTCCAAAAACGATTATACCCTGAGGCAATTTCCGGGTATTGCACACAATCCGCGGTAATTTGAAGGGTTTTTCAAAGGCCAAAGTTCGCAAAAATAAAAAAAAACAATCTAGAGACGAAAAGTCTCTGCGTTCCCGGAACGGCGAACGTCGAAGTTAATGATGTGAATGTGTAAACAATACCGGCAGCGGGGGTATAATCTTTTAAGATTAAGTATTAAAATACTTAAATTCCTCAGGAGAAATAGCACTCCGCTAGAAAGTGTTACATATGCTTTTAAAAAATGCTAATCTAAATTACACAAAATGTTATCAACCTTATAAGGTGCCTTTAAAAATATTAAACATCCCGACGAGTAGTATATTTTCTCTGATACTTCCACAAATTTCGCGTACTTTTTATGCCGTAAAGATCGTTGAATATCTCAGCTCCTTTTGCAAAGAGGGACATTAAATTTTCAAGGACTAATATTTGGTCTAGACGGAGTAAGCATTCAAATTTTGAAGGAAATCTGGCCGTCACACTCGTAATTTTGGACTAAAATTGTTCATTGGCCTTGAAATCCATTATTCGTTGAACTCAAACTATATGTAATACAAATGTTGTATTCCCTTAAACCTTCAAATTTTTCGACCTCTTAGCCTCAAAAAAAACAACTTGACCCCTAAGGGCGCTTAGAAAAGAATAATAAATAACAAAACCGCTGAGTGTAAAAAAAATAAAAAATGTACTAAAAATATAAATGTTATGCATGCATAATTCAAGTCGTTGTTTGAGTTGTTCATCAACATGCCTACGTAGAATGAAGGAGGTTAATTTGGTCTCTTTTTCCAATTTTTTAGTCATGCAAAGCTCGCGGATAAAATTCGTGCAATATCTTATTTTTTGGTCGGTATTTTTAGGCAGTTCCTATTTGGTCGTGAGGCTCCTTGTTTTGTGAGAAATCCCAAATTTGAGTACAGACCGTGCATACTTTGTATGTTTTCCAGGGACGTGTTTATGTGTTCTGCAGCGTCTTGCACCCTTTTCCGACAAATTCGTAAATTCATTTTTTTTCAAATTTGATTAAATCGTGTTAACAGGCCAGACACGGCCAATAAACAATTGCAATGGACTTTGAACACGCAGTATTACAACAACAATCGTATTTTCTCAACTTCAATTTTGCATTCCAAATATGGCCCCACAGTAGACATTTATGATAAGTCATGTTTACAGCATTTCCTTACAACATTCCTTTTTTCGGGCACTCACTCCAAAAGCAGCTTTAACAATATATCATGTAAAGTTTAGTATGATATATCTATATATCACATCTTTCAATGTCATAACGGCCATTTTTGGTTGACCGCTCAGCTGGTCGAGTTCTTCCGCCTTTCCGAAGGCTTCTGTTTACCCTTTTTGTTGGAAAAACTTTTCAAACTGCTTCAGAAATTTTAAAGGCTCACCTTTTGCTCTTCTAGAAAAGAAGAGATGGTATGTTAAGGCAGTGTATGGACGACATAATAACTAGATCTATGTAATCTTATAAGGAGATTTTGAGATGCAATAGGGTTAACAGATGAGTGGGAAAACAGAGTAGTAAATAGTGTCCAGAAAAGGTCTGTTGTTAATTAAAATTTTGATTTTACAGCGTCTAGACTTCATTATGGCTAGAATTGGTTTTATGACTTTTAATTTTTTTCGGTCTTAAAAGGAAGTACTGAAAATTCGATTTTTGATTTGGGAAATTGGACAATTTTTTTTGCAATTTTGGATTTGTAAATATGTTCTTGCTTACATCATACAGTACCTGATCTTGACGAAAACATTTGTTCCACTGGGTAGGATGTGTCTAAAAACTTTTTTTTTTCTTTGGCCATTTGCCCTCATTCCTTCTGATTTCATGGCTGCAAAAAACTCTGAATGTCTCAGCCGGCCCCGCAAATCGTAAGCTAAAATTTTTAAAAAAGGAAACACACTCTATGAAGATTATTTAGTGAAAATTTCAGGAAAATCCGATGACTCGGCTTTGACCACCGTGCACCCAAAGATTGCTCACTTTAAACCAATGAGTAATCCAAAAACCTCCTTTTTTAAATTCATCTGCAGCACGTGCCGTTGTCAAGGGTTTGCCGAAACTTCCATAATTCTTTTTACATTATTTATACGCCGAGATTTCAAAATGTACACAAAATTCTCGTGCCAGGAATATTATGGTTTCAAGGGGGTTGACGGGCCAAAATTAATTTCGAAAAGTTACTTTTTGTTGTAAACAGTAACGTAAGAGTTTTGGAAACAGCCTCTCATGTACATTTTTAGTACAAGTTTTAAAATTATTAAACTTTTCTATTTGAATTTAGCAAAATTTTTGTAGCTTTGATGATTATTCTCAGTTTTTGGCCGAAAAGTGTCAAAATTGAGCAATTTTGGGACATTTTTTTTGTAAAAATTAACTTATAGGCTGCTTTGTAAATTCCAAATCCATGTTTTATTTAAAAATACTATAAATTGGCCAGTTTTCGTCTTGTCAGTCACCTGAAAATTCTCCAAAATTTTTCGGCACAGAAAAAACACGGTTGGGACGAGAAGGCCCGCAGGGGTGGAGACGGCAATGTGGTGAAATTACTGAAACCGGAGGGCAAAAGAGAACGGGCCCTGAGGCGTTTCCAAGGCCGGGGCATCAAAAAAGCGCGGCCGCTTCGCGTTTTCAGGGCCCAATTTATTTTTCGATGAAACCGAAGGGTTTTGGGGTTGTGTCTTTGATACTGACGGGAATCGAGGTGTTCTACAGAGCTTGGAGAAGTTTTTCAATGACCTTCTTTAGTTTTACCGTGAAATTAGAATCTTTTCAAAGTTTGCGCCCGTTTTTTGGAAAATTTTTATTTATTTTGCGTGTGGACTGAAAGTTAAATTTACTCATAGTACTACCGTAATTGCTTGATTTCAATTTTGACATCAATTGAAATATAATTAACTACGATAACCGCCTGTTTCCATAAAATCCTTATTTTACTCCAGTTTTTGCCATTTTTGGGGTTTTTGAGAATTTTGTAGGAGTTAACTTATTTTGCTTCTACATTTATTGTAATTTATATTGACATTAATTTTGATCCATTTCTTGTCGATTATCATCATTTATCATCATTTTCCAAGTTTTTTTTTCATTTTTTTCCGTTTTTTATAACTTTTCCTGTTCTTTCCTATTTTTTCAAATTCAGATTATTCTTATTTGTTGAGGTATTACCGAACACATCCCCAGACATGTCCCAGGGACATTTGTTATTCAATATGACATATTTTGCCTTATTTTTTCAGACAGTTTTAATTCTTTTTGTCGTGCTCGAGTAAATTTTATTCGATTATCAATTATCGGAGGATTCAATGTTCGGTTTACAGATGAGGAAGTGATATCATAATTTGGTAGTCTGCTTGATTGTTCAAAAAACCCTGATTTTTTGAAGCAATTTTTGAGAAAAATGCTCATACCCCATAGAACAACACAAACCTGCGGTGCTGGACATTGTAAGTTGCCTTAAAATTTAGTACAAAGGGGTCTGTGTGTGATCAGTGACCCGAGGATTAAATATCAACTATTTGGAGTAAGATTTAACCGTTGAAAAAATATTTTTTTAACCGAAAACGCTTTGAATGCCTCTAAAATTGGATGATTTAGAAAAATCTTGTTGTACAAAAGTTTGTTATAGCGGAAAGAACCCAAAAAATGTTTTGTAGCACGCAGAAAATCTTTATAAGCGAACAATACCTATAGTTTTTGATATCTTTTATTTGAAGTTTTATTATACCCACTTCTTTATATTGCACTAGACAAAAGCTCACTAAAATAATGAAAATTAATTTTTCATCCCAGAATGGGATAAATAAAGGATAATCCTTCTATAAAAAATGCATTGTGAGGTTCCCAAGGTCGAATGTTGGCATAAACAGCCCTAATATGATAAACTTTTTCTATTACCAACGGTTTTTTGGCCCTTTGTATTTTAGTCATTACACTCACATAAAAGAATTTCTCAATATCAACTGATCATAGCTTTACGTTTCACAAAAGATTTGTAAATGTGGATTTTGACAGGTTTCTCTTGTCCCCAGAACTCCTAAATTTCGTGTTTCATCATATAAAAATGACAGAGATGACGTTTTAGAGGGACATACTGGAAAACGATAGAAAATCTAAGAAAAATTATCCTTCTTGGAAAGAAATTTTTTTACTCGAAAACGTTGTTTTCATAATGTTTTATTTTTCAGCCCGAATCAAGGTCTATTTGCCCGAAGATCCCCTTCCCTGTGCTTCGGATGTTCTCCCATTAAAAGCGCCCTTAACTGATGAAAAGATTTATGGGCCTGATGAGCCCATGGAAGAGGGCAAATTCTATGATCTGATCAACAAACTTTTTGTAAGTGAATTCGACACTGCTTTCAAAAATTTACATAAAAAAATTAAAATTTCGAAAAAAATTTCTTTCCACGCGATTTGTATTCTAATTTTTTAATTTTTCTCAAAATGCCATTAAAAATCCGCTTATTACATGTTGTTGCCATGACAAAATCCCTGAGGGCATTTCGATTTTGATAAATTATTCACCGGCCATTCGGGCCACTTGTGATCATCTTCGGTCATGAATTTCAAATTCAAATTTTGTTGACATCAAATTTTCGGCGAGCTGCGCCCAGAGAAACCAAATTTGCCCAAGGACCATTAATTCGTGATTTAAAATCGCAATAAGACTAATCATCACCGTTTCAGTGCGCTGTAAAAACTTTGAACAGATCAGCCATCTTCTTCAATGTTATTCAACTAATATTGGTGTTCTCCATACCACACCTTATAATCGCTTTATTGTGTTTTGGATGTGCAAGAGTGGCAAGAAGTCATTGCAAGAATAATCGAGCATTGGTGCTTCCGATCATTGTTTACTCGGTAAGTTGGAACCACCAGATATTTTGAAACATGTAGGGCGCATGCTGCGGACGGTTTAAATTGGGAGAAAGAGACCGGAAATTAAAGCCTGCGCCCACTCAAATTTGTGATTACTAACAACGCCTTTACTCATTTCTTGGCCTATTATTCCCTTCAAAAAACATGTAAAGTTATTATGAATTCTTTTCAGTCAGTTTCCGACTCTCTCGGCTTTTGAGTCGGCTTTGTTTTTATTAAAAAAAAGTTTCCAAATTTTTTATAGACTCATGTTTAGTATGAGTACCACAAAAGACATGTTTTGGCACTGATATCACTGTCTGTAGGAAGGAAATTTTAATTGAATATAGGAGAACTTTAAGGTAATTTGCTGAATCTTCGATCCGCAAGCTGCGCCCGAAGAAAGGGAGAAAGAAGTTTGCTTTGCTGCGAAGATACGGATGTGTGTGTGTTGTAACGTCATTTCCTATCTTTTCCAGTCGTTTTCGAGTAAGGATGATCCGTTTTGTGAGTTCGCGAGCCGCGCCCTAGCTTAAATTCGAAACAGGTGATTTTCGTATTTTTTTAAAATATTTTGGTTCGTTGCGGTACATGAAAGAAGAGATAATAAAATAAAATAAGAGCTTTACACCTTTAAAACACATGATTTACATCATACTTTACGATGTCTTATATTATCCTTTCCAGATGATGCTGTCGGTCCTATTTTCTTTCAAACTCTCCGAAATTTGGCCAATCACGCCCTCCAGACCCCAACAACTGAACGGATTTGCTGAATTGGCCTGTGCTCCATTCGGATCGTGCTCCGGATTCTTCGATCCCTCAATCCCATTGGTCCGCACGCTGCGCCCTGGCTTCAGCTTTGTGGAATTGATTGGATTCAGCAGAAAGACGGCTCTTTTGATTGTCCTCGTCCATTTGAAGATCTTTGGCTTTATTTTTATGGCTCTTTCCGCAATGGTTGTATTGTTTTTGTTGGGCGAAGAGAAGTATGGATTCAAAATCGCCCAAAAAATGAGTCGCCGTCGCTATAAGGCCCTTCGATTGGCCGCATATACGATAACTACAGTACCCTGGGTATTGTATTTGTGCTCTCCCATGATATTTAATTGAAAATGTTAAAAAAATCCTTTTGATCTTCAAATTTTTTAATAGTAATGTATTATATATTTATTTTCCAACATTTTTCTCTAAAAACATCGAGTTTTATACAATTTATTCCATGTATAGAAAATCTCTTACATTCTGGTCTATCTATGATAATATCGAATATTCGGTTGGCTAATTTTCTGGTTTTAACGAAGGCACATATTACGACTTACTCAATAAATATTAAAAATTTTATACGGAGCGGGAAAAGAAAAATATTTTTTCTTGCACAGTGCACTCGAAAGAACAAATAAAGTTTGCACAGTGCGAAGAAAGAACAAATTTTTTGGTACTGCACAAAAAATGATAATATTATGTTTATTTTTTGTACTGTGCGATCAAACAATGGAAAGAGCACTGTGAAAGACATCGGAAAAATATTGCCGCACGGTGCAGTCAGAAATAAACCGTGTTCTGCACTGTGCGAAAAAATAAAATTATTGTGCACAATGCAATTAAAAATGTTTATCAAAAACTCAAAAATTAGTAAAAAATTTATAAAAAAAAAATATTCTCAGTAATTTCCCATCGTCATCCTTATTTGGTCATTCCTTTTTTATTGGCCTTTGATTTGGTCCCTTTTTCTTCCGATTTTTGTGTTTTTTCCTCTTCGCTTTTCCCCAAATTCTCTTGTTCCGCTTCATCTTTCTTCTCCACCTTCACCACCGTCGACATTTGCGTTTTCTGCGACTTCGGAGCCTCAAATTCGCATCCAATTTCGTAGACAACGTTGCCACGACCCGTCGTATGTTGGACTCGAGCGCTTTGAGGGGCTTGGTCCGCTTCGATGGAGGCTTGATCAGCAATTTTCTTCAGATCCCAATCTTTTTTCAGATAGATGGTACCCTTGTATTCGAATTGGTCGGCCGTATAATAGGGCTCGGCCGGCGTCTCCGGGATGCTGCTGCCTTCGGGAGGACGCACGGAAGTCTCTGAAAAACAACTTTGTAGACCATTTTGGAATAAACTACCATTTCTGACTTGTGCTTTGCAAAAATGCACAAAAGACAAAATCAGCGTTTCCCTCTGAAGTCCCTACAATATCCAGAGAATTTCATTATTCTTGTCGTTATGGAGATATTCCCTCGGGGCCGCAAATGTTTCTGTCACAATTGTAACCAAAACGCTTTGGAGGGCTCTGTGTTCTCGCCATGGTAATTTTATTGCCTAATTTCTCAGATTTGAGGTCAAAAAAGCTTTTTTTTTATTTTTCCCCCGCCTACCTCGATTCAGACATTTCCTCACGCAAATGATCACAATGATCATGATTATCGCAAAAGTTACGCTACCCACAACTCCGCCGATGACGTAGGTGGTCATGTTGCTGCTGAAAATATTCAAAATTAATTTTTTTGATCATTATTTTTACTATAAATCCAGATATCTTCTGGGCAAAACATTGCTAAATCAATGTAAAACTCACTCATCTGGCGTTTCTGTTACCGCTCTCAGTCCTATCATCGTGAACACAAGACGATTTTGTCGACCGCCAAACGCCGATCGATCGGTGAAAACTGTTTTTACATAATTTTGCTTCGGAAATTTCAAAATGAAAAATGGGATTTTGTAAAACAAAAATTCAAAGTTTTTCTACCGTTTTTTAAAAATTTTTTGAAACTGCATACGGGTTTTGCACCAGCAAAGATGTCGGGCATAGATCATATATCAATCTCTGAAATTATTAGCTCGCGCTTTTTCGCTGCAGCGGAGATTTGGCGGTCTTGTAGAGAGAGCGCACAAAATGAGGAGAGTCGGTCAGAGGGATAACGGTTTTTCACCCATTACTTTTATACAACGCTACAAACGTTATCTTCTTGTAAAACGAGTTAATTAGCATTTCGTAACTTGTAAACCAAAACTACAAAAAAGACAAAAAAATTTTTGTTTCTCTAATATTCGTTGCAAGATTCAACGAATCATATAAGAAACATCATTTTTCTCTGACGTTCAGTTCTTCTTGACACGCCTTACAAGCCCAGTCACACGCCTTTAGGAAATTTTATTTTAGGATTAAAATTTATAAATTACTTGATCAGATTCGAATTTCAATCTCCGTTTTTTTATACATCTACTTTGTTTTTAGACTCTTTTTAAATTAAAGTTTTTTGTCATATATTCTCCCCACGCTCCGTGGTAAACCTTTTTCCGAGGGATCGTAGATAATATCTAAGCAAGCCCAGTTTTATTTTTCAGCTTTGAATTTTGAATTTCCTTCTTCAAATCTTCATTTTAATTTTCCGAAACCGCCTTGTAGACCTTTCCAAGCATACGTAAATACTATCGTATGTATATAAAGTACGATGTTTTAGATTTTGCGATAAGAAATATGTATATTTCGATTTTTTTGATTTGAACAGTCATACAAGATACGCTTTATTTTTAGCCTTCAATTTGTTGTGATTACGCCCGTTTCCGCCATGAGACAGCTCTTGTAGCAGCTGTACAAATAGCCGTTTATGGGAATTTTAACTTTTTTGCCTGGAAAATAGCTAAATAAATTTTATTTTTAAGGGCAAATATAATATGTTTTTCTGGATTTTCCAATTTTGAGGAGAAGTATTCGAAGTTTTTGACTTTACAATTTGTTGCAAATATATGCAAACTATTGAAAACTGCTTATATTTTAACCCCTGAAAATCTTAGTTTCTGATTTTTACGAGCAATGGAGATAAAGGGATCTTTTTCAGAGAGGGCACACAAAATGTGGAGAGTACAGGCAAACGTGCCCATAAAAGATCATTTTTTTCAATAAAATTTGCGAAGACACGGAAAATGAACTTTTTCTTCTCTACATAAAAACTCTCCAAATTTCTTGTGTATCACGTCGCTAAAGATTGTAGAAAATCTCGTTTCCCTTGTAAAAAGTGTGAAATTTTCAGAAATTCTTAACATTTTTGAGTTTTCCAAATTTTTACACCAAACACCTGCTTTCACTTACAAAACCAAACTCTCCAATATTTTGTCTCATTTTGGAACTCCAGTTTTACTCCTTGCTGTTATTTGTTCCTTATCAAGCTTGTAAAATTATATTTTTATGCAAATTTGGCGCAATTCCCCCGATAAGATCGCAAATAAAATATGTACGTGGCGGCGCCAATAAAAAATCCGCGAATTCTCGCGTTTTGTATGGAGTTTTTGTGAGTAATATTATTTGTGTTTGAATTGGGATCAGTTTCCGAAAGAAAGGGGAATATGTATAATGTATTATATTTATCTAGGGATTAGGGGGAGACTCTGGGCTATGCAAAAAAGTTTTGGTTCCTTTACGAAGATAGCAAAATTTGTGCTTGAGGTGACAGGGATTTGGCATAAATATGGTCCTAGTTTTTGTACCACAACAAATCGGGGCAGAGACCATTTGGATCGACAATACATATGCTGGGATAAAAGTTTGGTCAAAGCCAGGCAAGCACATTAGAAATCTCTGACGGAGGCCCCGGCAAAAACCTGACCAAACAGGCGTAGACCGGATGATGATCTATAAAAACCTCCGTTGTTTCTGTAAAACGCGAGCTAAAAATTCAATATCAGTCTGTCGGGAAAATGATGAGCACTTTGTCGCATCGCAAAACTTAGAAAATGAATTGTCGCGGCAAAATCAAATTGTTTTTCACTTCAGCGACGCGACCGGCACAGCGACATTGTGCTCATTATTTTCCCGACGGACTGAGAAGTTCTAATTTTGACTATGATCTCTAAACGTGCTCTAGAGTTTTGATTTTTTCCTTTTCTTCCAAAAATGTCCTTCAAAACTACAAAAATATCATAGAAACATTGATCACCATAACAAATATCACCACTGTTATCTCCTCGTTTTCTATAAACATTAACCTTGCAAATTTTCCAAAGATTGTGGGGTTTTCCCCACTCGTTACAATACCTTTGCACTGAATTTTAATTTCGCCAAATTTATGGAACGGAATTTCCCCGAACGGTTTCCAAAAACTCCTCCTATTTTAAGCCCTCAGTTCTTCGAAGTTTCGAAAAATGTCAACGTTCTCACTTTTTCGACGGTTCCTTTTGGGGGAAGCCCTCAGGGTCTAATCGGCTTACAATCGTTTTTTGGGCTGGGTATATAATGATGGGCAATATTGTAGTGAAAGGGGTGCAAAATCAGATGGGGAATCTCTGTATAAGGAACACTGAAGGGACCAAAAAATTTTGTGGCAAGTCGTATCTCATGAAACGTATTTTAAGCCATATCGTGTAGAGTTTTTGCATTTTTTTTATATTTTTGATTTTGGGAGTTTGGAAAGAATTAATTGGCCAGATGTCGACGACAGATCGAAGAGACAGAAGACCTGGATCGCACAAAAGACCGGGATGGCAAAAAATTTGGGGAACCGGCTCTCGCCGAACAAAAAGATCCTATAGCGGTGACAATCAGGAAACGGCCAATTTCCCTGGGAATTTCTTGAACTTTTGTATTTTGCAGATTTATTATTTGGGATAGCAGAAACCCGTTAACTATCAACTCAGTGTTATTTAATATTTTTTAAACTCACTTGCGTTAATCCCGGCATTGATATTGGGTTTAAACTCATTTGTACCTTGAATGATCATAATCTTCCTTGTTAAGTAACGTTGAGTTATAAATTCAATGATTACGAGGAATACTTTTCGCAAAACTTTTCAATATTTATATATTTTTTGGACAAGCTGATGAGTTGTGTTGTAAAAAGGCATTTTTTATGCTAAAATAGCCGGAGGAGTGTCCAACGGCTAACCTGACCCAAATCTTATCGGGTTGGAAGGACGGCGGATTAAGCTCTAAAGCCTTTGCAAAATAGTCCTATAATGCCCGCACAAAGGGTCATTGATGAAACATTTTTTTGATTTCATAAGGGCGAAAAACGCTAGCAACTTATGACAATAGCTCAACTACTGTCCGTATCGAACTTTCTGTTATATAAGATATGCTCCATCGATGAAGGGGTCCTTCTTCCTTTAAAGAAAAAGGGGAAACGATAGCAGAAAACCGACACCTTGCTTGCCATTTTTAAAAAATGAAGTTTGGCACAAAAGTTGAGCAGCATTTGCAGAGATATCTCCAAAATATTTTGAGCTCCGAAAAGATTTTTCCGCATTTGGCAAAGCCTCTGATGGCCAAGGATTGTTGAATATCTCTACTGTCCGTATCGAACTTTCTGTTATATAAGATATGCTCCATCGATGAAGGGGTCCTTCTTCCTTTAAAGAAAAAGGGGAAACGATAGCAGAAAACCGACACCTTGCTTGCCATTTTTAAAATGCTGCTTAGCTCTAAAGCTTTTGCACGAATTCAACCTTACTAAATAGCACTGAACAACTATGACCTGCAATGTTTCGACGATTTTTTCAAATCTTTATCGCCATCTGGAAGTTTGTTTGTTCAGCTATAAAGACGTTCAGAATAATAATGATCAAAATAGACTATTTTGATTGATTCCAACAAAAACGGGGGAGTCTTGCCAACGGCGCGGCGATGACAGTTTTTATCTTTGACGCCATTTTCCTCGCGTTATCAATTTTTTATAATAAAAAAATTAATATTTTATAGGTTTACCTACGTCTAAAACATGGAAACAGTAAATGAAATTAAAACCAAACTGGGTGAGAAGCTCGGATTCGACCAAAGATTCGATCACACTTCAAGCGATCTACCGTATACTATTGTTGATAGCAAAACCGATGACAAAACTAAAAATCCATTTTCGGAGACAATTGAAGTAAGTGTAATATTAAAACCTTTGTAGTATCTTCAAATTGGACGTTAAATTATATCTTTAAGAAAGTTCTAACCCTGTTTTGTGGCAATTTTCGCAAACGTTGTGCCAAAAAATTTTTTCAATTTTTTTGATTTCTACATAAAATAATATAAAAAATTTAAAATTTAATCGCCAATTTTCTTTTCAGTGTTATAAATGGTCCTTTGCCACGGTCCTTCTCGTCTATGGACTTCATACTCTCTGGCTATGCTCCAGTTTACCCAATGTAATCCATGTGATTACCGGAATTTTCTGTTTAATCTTGGTGGTTTTGTGCAAAAATAATCGACGGATTGATCTCATCCCAAGTCTGATTTATTGTGTAAGTTCCAGCAACGTATTTTATAACTTTTTTTTATTGTTTAAAATTTGAATTTTCTAATTTTCCAACAAATTACCGTAATTTTTTTGTCACTTTGTTGACAAATCGAAAGTCGAGAGAGCATGTTCATAATGTTTTTCCCTCCAAAAAATCCTCTTTGGGATTTTTCCACTCCAAAATTTCCCTCCGACCCAAAAAATGAAAACATTTTTAGCCACAAGTCATAAGCAAAACGGTTATTTTGCGAATAAAATTGAATAAATTAGAGGTTTATGTAGATCCGAAACCGCGTTCTAATCCCAGCACAACACAGAGGCGTCTTCCAGGATAATATAATTGATTCGCAGCACAAGTCAAATCCGTAACTTTTTGGAAGCGTTAGGGATTAGTGGAATAAGGTTTTTGTGCTTTTACAGAAATCATTTTGACCACACATAAGAATGCTTGCATTTTAATGAAGTTTGGCACAAAAGTTGAGCAGCATTTGCAGAGATATCTCCAAAATATTTTGAGCTCCGAAAAGATTTTTCCGCATTTGGCAAAGCCTCTGATGGCCAAGGATTGTTGAATATCTCAGCCACCATTGCATACCAAGAACTTAATTTTTCTGCGGCCGATTTGTGATCTAGTCAAATTAGCGACACTATTAAAAGAAAATATAATTGCTGTAGTTTGAGAAATAAGCGTTTTAATTTTATGACCAATCATGGCTAAAACAATATTAAAAGATTAAACGAAACGCTTTGCATGACGAATTAGAGTGTATTAGCCTTTATTACTGACTGTTCTAATTGAATATTATATTTCAGCTTGGTCTGAACCTGCAAATCTGCCCTCTGATCTTCCCCTTGATCAGTCAATGTCTCTCCCTCAAAGACTCGGACTACCCTCAACAAGTCATTTATTTCATTCTATATGACGCGTACGTCCAATTCTTTGTCTTTGGGATCACTATGATCTCTCTGATCCTCTTGCCCATCGCCATTTACAACGAACCGCGTTTCGAAGTATCAGATCTGGTTGAAGACATTTCTCTTCCCTGGTATAGCAAATGGTGTTATTTTGTGATGGCGTTGGTCATTGTAATGGTCATTGGAATCGTTTGGGTTGGCTTCGGATCATTTACAGTACAAGCAGTCCGAGAAATTGCGAATATCAAACAAATCAGACATTGGAGGATCTGCTGACCTAAAGTAATATAAAAAGATGACAAAAGATCAATGGATAATGATGTGGAGATGAAAACGGGAATGTAAATAACGCGTACTTAGACAGTTTAAGTTATTTTTGATTTTTTTGGATAATAAAGACTAAAATTTGCATACAAATGATGAAGATTCCACAGTTGGAATTTGACAGAAACCTTCCAAAAAATACGTCATCATGAAATTTTTATTTGATAAAAGTCAAATATAAGCAACAAGTTGTCCCAGAAGTGCAGTTGGATCGGTTACTGCAATCCCTTTGCAAACTATATTGTTTATAAATTATGTCAATGACAGTCGATGTCATGGATAACATACGTTTTGTAATTGCAAGAGTATTTCTATCGGTAAAAAATAGCTTTTAGAGCCTCTGACAAGATTATCGAATGAATTTTTCATTTATTTAACCTGATTTCAACGCGAATTAACGTAAACTCAAGCGTTGGAAGTGATCCTAACAGATCTAGAACCAAGGATGTCCGTGATGTCCATGGTGTCCGTCATGATGTCCCCAACTTCCATGACCTCCATGTCCATGTTCATCGCCATGAGAGAAGCCGGCATCATGTCCGTGATCATCACCAGCTTCATGTCCGTAGTTGGAGTGCCATTCATCGCCGGAGGCATGAGCTTTGTGACCCCCGTAATCAACGCGAGCCCAGTCGGATTCATCGCCCTTGCTGAAGCCATGTTTGCCATGGTGATCGTGGGAGTTGTCTCCTTCCCAGCCATGGGCATCATGATTGTCGTGGGCCCAATCGGAGCCATGGCCGTGATGTTCTCCATGATGATCGTCGTGATGGGGTTCCCAGCCATGATGTCCGAAGAAACCTAAAAAATGTTGATCTTACTGTTGGAATTAGAACGACAAATGAATACGTTTATTACGAAATTGCAAAAAATGCTACAAAAATTTCGGAAAATTAAAACTTTAGGTGATTAGACTTACCAGAAGCGGAAACAAGGCCAAGTCCGGCGATCAAAACGAAGGAAACGGTGGATGCAGACACCATGACGAAGGTTGATGATGATTTGCATGTTCAACTAGCTGTTTTTATATTAGTCTGTCGGTCGAAAACCGGATTCTTGTAGACTAGCCAGACCATTATTCTGACTTTCACTTACAGATGTCTTTATTACGAAAAAATAATGTGTTTTGGATTGCATAACAAGTTTGGAGATCTTCTCATAATCTTATGAGGTTAGCGATCTTGTTTTGTGTCGTAATATGATATGTCTGGCTCAAAAATCTAATAAAATGAATTATTAACTTTCCATAATGACCTTCCTTATGACTTGAGATTGCTAAAATAGTATAAAAGAGCCAGTTGAACATGCAAATCATCATCAACCTGTGTCATGGTGTCTGCATCTACTCTTTCCTTCGTTCTGATCGCCGGACTTGGCCTTGTTTCCGCTTCTGGTAAGTCTAATCACCTAAAGTTTTCATTTTCCGAAATTTTTGTAGCATCTCTTGTAATTTCGTAATAAACGTATTCATTTGTCGTTCTATTTCCAACAGCAAGATCAACATTTTTTAGGTTTTTTCGGACATCATGGCTGGGAACCCCATCACGACGATCATCATGGAGAACATCACGGCCATGGCTCCGATTGGGCCCACGACAATCATGATGCCCATGGCTGGGAAGGAGACAACTCCCACGATCACCATGGCAAACATGGCTTCAGCAAGGGCGATGAATCCGACTGGGCTCGCGTTGATTACGGGGGTCACAAAGCTCATGCCTCCGGCGATGAATGGCACTCCAACTACGGACATGAAGCTGGTGATGATCACGGACATGATGCCGGCTTCTCTCATGGCGACGAACATGGACATGGAGGTCATGGAAGTTGGGGACATCATGACGGACACCATGGACATCACGGACATCCTTGGTTCTAGATCTGTTAGGATCACTTCCAACGCTTGAGTTTACGTTAATTCGCGTTGAAATCAGGTTAAATAAATATAAAGTTCATTCGATAATGTTGTCACAAGCTCTAACAGCCATAATTTACCTTGAGCCCTCAGAATTCAGCTTAAAATTATAAAACTTATGTTATCCATGACATCAAATTTCATTGATGTTATTTCAATAGTTTCATCTCTGTTTTTCTTAAAGATTTTGCGATGTTAGGCCATCTAGATTAATTTACTTTGTTTATTTATCGACGGCTTCGGTCTACAACAACAATTTATATAACTTTTTATGTGAAAACCGCAAAAAGACGCTATTTTTGGAATTTTATAAAAAATTGAGCAAAATTTTTTTAAAACGATGTAAAATGTTGTTAACGTGATAAAGAGAGACCCGACAATAAATTTATCCACAAAAACATGTTTGCCTACAAAAATAGTCATCAAATTTACAATGAAAAGTAAAAAAGAAAACAAAAAATAACTAATCGACCTTTCACCGTGTCCACGTTTAGCGAACAATGCTCTTTATTAAACAGTAGACTCGATTTGACCCGTTGAGTATCCACACAACTAAAACAGAGACTTTACAAATGGATATTACTTTAGACACTAAAACACCGAAGAATAAAAAGAGCCGTTGATTACTGTGGACATTGTTCCATGAATGTTATTCCTGAGAATCCGGAGCCTTGGGCGGAGAGGGCGTGCGTTCCCGGGCCGTTTCGACGGGCGGAGATGGGGAACGGCTTCTGGAGTCGCGTTCGTAACGTCGAGAGCGGCCTCGGCGTGAAGATGGGGAACGAGATCGACTACGAGATCTGGAGCGGGACCGGCTCGATGAGCGGTATCTTCGTCGACGGGCCGGGGGAGATCGAGAGGGCGACTTGGACCCACTAAAAAGAATTTAATTAGCAACCTTCATCAAAACTCCCTCCAAAAACTATATTATGATGACTTACGATTTTCTTCTTCTTCTTTGTCGTCTATCTTCTCGATCATAATCCCTGTCATCTCTTCGTTCGTATCTTCTCTGTGGCGAGTATCTTCGTTGTCTTCGGTCTTCCCACCTTCCGGGGCCTCCCCTTCCTCGTCCACGGCCTCTTCCACCAAAGTAAGGTTGCGTTTGGCCGTCTTTCTCCTCAAACAGCTGATTAAAGTCAATTCCAAGCTGATCCGGCAAAGCAGTGAAGGTCTGTTGAGTTCCTTGGGTCGTCGCTTGTGTTTGCAATCGCCGCAGGCCTTCAGTTGGCTGTTGAGCGTGCAGGTTTCGGCAAGTTTCGCCAAAATTACAATAACCCTGCATGAAGAACTTGCAAGGTGTTGGGCCGCGGATAGGGCGGTTCCCAAAGGCTGGGCGGGTGTTGTTCGACTGGTTGCCGAAGAAAGCGCTTTGACCGCGTGTTCCATTAAAATTCGCTTGACTTGGGAAGGATGGACGGGCTCCGAAAGTGGGTTGAGTGGCGGTAGAAAAGCCCGGTTGGAATGGGGTGGTGTAGGAGTCGATTTGTTGGATGACTGGAGGGGGTTGGTACTGAAAGAAAATAGAGTAAAATTTATTCAAAAATCTTCAATTCGGGCAATAAATCATTTCTAAACACCTAGTGATAAAAAATTCCAAATCCTTGGCAGAAAGGTCTCAAAAAGCCAAAGAGAAGCTTATTCTTCACTTTCCAAATCTTCCTTACCATTTGTTGAGTTGGATCGTTCAATTGCTGAATTACCGGCGGGGCCTGCGATTTCTTGGCGGCAGAGTCCACTTTGCTCAAAATTGCGGCCAAATCCAAGCCTCCCACTACATTAGCCGTCTTTCCCGCTAGATCCGCCAAAACTTTGAGCGTATCCGTGGTGACAACCGCTTTCTTTTCCTGGCTCGAAATCGGCATTACCGGTTGATTTCCAAAGCCTGCCGACCTTGTCGGCATTGTTGGCTGAGAAGACAAACTAGATGGCGAAAAGATTGCCTGAGGGGACGAGAATGGGAATCCTCCAGTCGTGGTGACAGGAGAGCTGATAACCGGCAACACTCCACCCGTTGTGCTCGAAACTTGTTTATCCTTTTCCTGTTCTCTGCTTCTTAGGTCCTGATCTTCCTCTCGCATATCTAAGTCGCCTCTGAGATCTTCATCTTGACTCGAGCCTTCCGGATCTGGTTTGATACTATTTATAATATCCTTCAGACTATCATCTAAGCTAAACTCTTTCGGGACTTCCGTTCTTTTCACCGATTCTAGGATGGACAAGACGTCTGCTGAGAGAGACACCGGATTTTGAGCTAAACTTTGATTTGGGCTAGTCCCGGTGTGGGAAACAGAAGTTTCCGGGACCGAGACCGTCGCCGAAACCCGTACACCCGGCAACTGAGGTACATTTAGAGGTCCGGTTCCGCTCCCAGAGTTCCGTCTTGCCTCCAAATTCGCCGCCTCTTCTGATTTTACTTCGACCGGGACTTGAGGAAGATTGGCGGTGGTTGTGAATGGGAGAGGCAGACGAAGAGCGGGGCTGGCCGTACTGACTGGGCTTGGCATGGGCTGAGGTTGGGGCTGGGACTCTTCTCCCTTGCGCTTGTCTCCGCTTCTAGTCACAAAAATTACGAGGGATCCGGGGTCTTTTTCGAAGCGAAATTCGGCTTCGGTCGCTTTCACCACTAAATCGTCATCATCGTTTTCGTTGGCAATCGGGGTGGGGCTAAAAATAAAATTACTATGATCAACCTGGCACGATAGTTCTCTGTGCACACTTTCCGAAAAAATTAAAACAAATTTAAGCCAAATTTTTCCAAAATCTTAAAAAAAATCCGATTTTATCCTTTCCAAAAATTGTTCGCTTACATTTTAGGATCGAAGAACGCGGCCATGCTACTCTGTTCTCTGATCTTCTCCATCGCTGCCAAGGTGCTTTCAGTTCCCCTTGCAAAAAGCGGCATTCCAGCAATCTTCACCACCTTGTACTGAAAGCCTGGAAAGTTTCTCCAGGACGTTGATGGTCCTAATTCTGGTTTGGGTCCGGTCCATCGACCAAATCCAGGTCCCTCCGCCTCTTCAGGTAGGCCAGGCAACGGGGGCATTGAATTTTCATGTTTCATTCGGGCCAAAGCATCATGTTCCTGTTGTGCGTCCATGTGTTTCATTTCATTTGGACTGAGTTTGGAGACATTTACTCTTTCGCTGGCGTCGCATTCAAAGTGTCGAGTTTCGACCAGCTCCGTTCGGAATCGAATTTTTCTCCAAGACTTTTCCTCTGCATTCAACGGATCTGTTCTCAAGATTCCTGGCTTGGCCCGTTTGCTCTCCACCAATTTTTGAATCACTTCTTCCGACAATTCCACCTCTTTTTCTTGTCCTCTACCCTCATCGAGCGACTTTTCCGATTCGGTCAACTTCTGGATCGACGGCCTGATTGGAGTAACTACCGTAACTTTGGGCTTCTTTTTCGGGGCCGGCGCAGGGCCAACTGCGTCCAACGCGGCCAGAAAGTCCTCAGAGGCCACGTAGACTTTGGGTTTTGGCTTGGGCTTCTCTTTCTTGACTGGAGTCGAGGTGAGTTTTGGGGCGTCTTCTTCGAGACCTAAAATAAGGTAAAATTAGCTGTGGCATATGGACAGATAAATCAACAAAAAAAACGCCGATCGACTCACGGATCCATTTGGAGGCAGCAACTTCTCTCACAACTCTCTAAAAAATGAATTAACAACAAACGGCAAAGATTGGAGGGAACTGTAAGATAATCTCGATAGCATGTTATCTCACACCTATAACGGCCTTCTTAGACCATCACATATCTAATTAGATTCATTGACCCACGAAGATCCATAGATTTGCAATTCAGATCAAAAAAAACATCTGACCTCATGGATAATATTTTTGCACTCAAAACTTTCCACAACTATCACCTCTTCATTTTATCACTACAACTAGTAAAAACGGACTACAAACAACCTACAACGCAATTTCCGAGGAAAAATTCAGCATCAATTTCCCCAAAAATCGTTCAAAAGCCGAAGTATGACGTCATTCTAGACCTTTTCTGCCATAGCTCGGTCAACAAGCAACATGCTACACAATCCACTCTCCAAGTAACAAAACAGTGGACTCTGTACAATTTTGAAGGCTTAACAGTTGATTCTATAACCGAATTCCGACAAAATGACTTCAACTTCGCTGGAATTCCTTTCATTTTTCGGCATTTTTAGCCGTTTCGCATATTTTCTTGAATTTCTTTACATTTCGTTGATCCAACCGGGTTCCTTTTCACTGTCCATCGTTCTCCATCCAATAGCCGTGGATTCAATTCATTTTAAAATTAAAAATTTTAAAACAAAACTCGAGGTAAATTTACAGCAACCCTATTGAAAATGAGACCCGTAATTTGTGAGATTAAGACGAAAAGAAATCTGAAACGATATCAAAACATCAAAAATGTCGAGTCTCGAACATTTATGGATATTCGAGAGGAAATCAGAGAGCCGAGTGAGAGAAGTTGGTCCAGCCAAATGGAGTCCGGCAGTTGTAGCGACATGATTGGGAACGCACCTAAAACACAATTTGGAATTATATTTAAGACTGAATATAACAATTGCAATGCTCAGCTTGAACTTTCATTCATATTTTTACCAAAATTTCCGATAATATACTTGATGAGCTAGTATAATATGCAAAAATCGAGCCCCAACCATCAAAACCAAAAAAACTGTAAACACAGAATTGCTTATCAATATTGATCGCCGATGAAAATTATCAATAACACATTTCGTTTACTAAAATTTCAACATTGTATTTGATGACCAAGTGTAATATAAAACCTCTTCCAAACCTTCCAAATCATCAAAAAAATTCATTACATTTTTTTAACAAGCCGTTTTAGACCCAACCCTTCTTAATTCGAAAAGTTCACCATCCTTACCTGTCATTCTGCTCTTGTTCATCTTGACTTTGGGCTTGATACGCACCTTGTTCTTCGACGTCTCTGGTGGTGACGGAGGCTTCTCCCCGGATAGTCCCTTATCGGTGGCATCGATGAGTTTACCAAGGATGTCCACATCGGTTGGCTGATGTTTTTCTTCTTCTTTTGAAAGCTTTTTTGGAGGTGATTGTTTCACCGTCTTCTTGGTCACTCTCTCCTTTGCTTCCTTTGTCTGTTTGGCCGACTTGGTTTTCTTATGTTCTGCGGCGACCTTGTCCTTCCATGAGGTAAACAAGAAATTTGCTAATTCATTAACTTCTGAAATAATAACATAATTTTAGGCATCAAAATGACTAAAGTTTGACAAAGCCTCATAAATAATATAAACCGTACTAGAAACTTCAACATACTTTTGTTGGAATGTTTTTTCCACAACTCTCTAACCATTTTGGCCGTATCCGTTTGCTGGAGTAGGTCGACTGAGACATCCGTCTGAAAAATTTATATTACACTTGACAAGTAATCATAACTTTTAAAGAAAAAAATCAACCAGTGTTTTTACTTACAAACTTCAACGTCTCCAAATGTTGAACCAAACGTTCCCTATCATCTTTTTCCACGGCTTGTTTTAGCCATTTATTCATGCATTCCCATCCTTCTTTGGTTGCGAATCTTTGAGCAGCTTGTTCTCTTGCTTTTTGGCTGCTGAAATTAAAGAGTTAGTATTCAAACGTCGTTAAATTTGACGTATTTTCTTTTAAGATGTTCAATTTTCCCAATAACACCAAAAATTCTAAAAAATCATCAATTTTTGTCTAGTATAATATCGAAAAGGTCAAAAAAATGTCACAAAATCACTTACACAGCCGAATCATCTGCTGTCAAATACAATTGTTGGCCTCTTCCGTCATTTGACACTCTTTGGGATCTTTTCGCAGCTCTTCTTTTTTTGATTTCAGCTTCAACATCCCTTTGGTCTCTTCTCGTAACAACAACTTGCTGATGCCGTGCTACAGCTCTTCGATCAAACTCCGGCTCTTCGGCTTCCATCTCAAAATCATTTTCATCCAACATCATTCGAGCCGGTTGGTTCATCGAAAACGATGGCAAGCTTTGTTGGGGATCATATCCATCATCATCTTCTTCCTCAAAAGGATTCATAGAGATGTTGTGTTGAGCCAGAGTCGGGTCGTATGGCTGATAATCAGTCCCAACGATCTCCTCGGCACCGGTGAATGGGATTTCACCGCTGTAGAAATATTGTTGATTCCATTGTTGGTCATCCATTTGACGATTTTGATCGACGGTGACAAACTCGGACATCTGAAAGAAATAGAATTAGTAGTTTAGGGAATCAATCGTCCCATTTTTTATTAAAAAGAAATAATCTAGACAAAATGATCGAAAAATTCATATTATACATGACGATCTATAATATATTACACTAGGACCAAAAAAGCAGCCGTTTCTAATCTGGCAAAAAAAGGAATAACGATTAAGGCCCCGCCGGCAAAACACGACTGACATTCCACAAAACAAAGCCCACATCTCACCGAAATTTGAATAAAAAAATCTACCCAAATTTGAATATAATTGACACTTTGTCGCGTAAAATAAAAAAAACGATGGGCCGGAAATTAACATAATTTAGAATTCAGAAGTAGCAATTGTTTTCACCAATTAGTCTGTTTCTGGAGATTTTTTGAAGATTGAATAAGCTGACCTTCATGGATAAGATATCGCATTGTTAGTTTTTATTTACACAATGCAACAAATACTATCCAATCGTGGTCTTGAGGTCGTAATGTTCCATTTAGGCAGTCTAGCCATTTTTGAGATGTAGTAAATAGCTTTTCGGATGGGACTTGGTGTCATGTATAATATCAGATAATCAGGCTCTGGACTTAAAGAATGTAAAATCCTTTCTAAAAATAGCTTCCTGACTTTACAAGCTACAAAACAAGCAGCATTATTCTCGACATTCGCTTCCTAAAACATCAAAACAAACGATTTGAATTACCTCGTAACCTTGGGCATTTTGGTAGTCGTCGGAGTAATTATACTCCTGTTGTGAGATAACAGGCTGCGGCTCTAACAGGTCCTGCGGAAACGACAACTCCTCCTGTTGATATTGGTGCTGTTGTTGCGGGGGTTGATAGTAGATTTGGTCGCCGTTGTAATCAACGATCGGCAATCGATGAGGATCCGACATTTGGGTACAACTTTTACAAACTTTTTTCTTGGAATTCCTTGTGGAAAATAATAAAAATTTATTCAGATTTGCAAATTCTATGTGAGAGAAGGTGCGTTGAAGTGCTTTTTATTACTTATCCATAGAAATCATTGATGAAAACGTTTATAAAATCTGAAAATATTGAATTATAAGACCTGAAACAGTAGATCAAAACGCGGGGAAATTCTCGAAAACCTTTATAAAATACGACATCTCGCGCACCACCAAACTCAAGGAATAATTATCAACAAAAGCGACAATTTTAGCCAACAAAATAAAATTTGGGATCAAAAAGTGAAGGTGTCAAGTATAACATAAAAAAATCGTTGAATGCAACCAACGCCAAAAAATATATTTAAATCAAGAAATTATAGCTTCAAAAGAACAGAGGAACACAGTGTCCTTCGCCTTTACCTTAATCTAGACAGAAAAAAATATTTTTTCTTCGAAGGTACCTAAAAACAATATCACCTTTAAAACAGATATCTTCACTCGCTTACATCTATGTTTCTAATAAAAAATACGCCACAGTGTCTTGTAGAAGCCTCTAATATTCACCTTGCCATTGGATTCGCAAACTTTCTGCATCTTTTCTGCAATTTCATCAAGATTTCAACAGAAAAGGTGGGAATCAATAGGAAAAAGGGCAATTTCATCCAACAGCCAACCAAAATTTTGAGATGGAAGGACTGCTGACCCATTCAAACTGTGTTGTGCGCCCCTTACTCCCGCTTCTTTCTCCATTTCGCCGGAATAGCAGAAAAATGGGCGCACTTTCGGAGGACCCATCAAAAAACAAGCTAAAGTCAATTCAAAACGTCAAAAACAGTTTCGAAGAGGGATGTATTTCCACAAACACATAACAATCAGTCGCCAAGGACCCTTGTCAGAGATATGGCAAGATAATTATTGCTAGAGAAACATCCAAAATTCGCTAAATTTGAGATTTTCGTACCAAATCTGTCAAGTATAATATAAAGCTCAAAAATAAAATAAAATTGATAAAAATGCAGCTGTAAACAACTTTACCACCTTATCGGAGAGGCCACATGTTGGGGAATAAACAATTCTTCGGTTGCAGCCTTCACTCTTTTTTATCAGAACCGGACTTTGGCATTCCGTTTCAGGCAGGAACTTAACCTTCAAATAATCTGAAAGTGGTAATTATTGATTTTCAATGTATACCCATAGAGTTTTTAACCATTTGAAATTATAATCAACGCATTTTGTCACCAAAATAATTTATTTTTCCACGTTTTTTATATTAGAATAGCATTGAGGTCAATTGCAATATCGGGAAACAACAAAATATGAACAAAACCGTCTCCATATCTGTCTCAACTCCTCCTAAATTCCTTCATTCCTCTTCTTCTTCATTTTCATCACTACTAGTCGACAGTTCGCCAATAATATCGTCGATTGGTTGAGGTGGGGCGTCCATGGTATCCTCATCTTGAGGCTCGATTGTAGTACGTTTCATGGCGTTCTGAAGTGCTTCGTCATCATCATCCGTGTCTTCCAGGTCTTCATCATCAGGGACAACCTGCTCCGGAGGTAATTGACTATCTTCGTCATCAAATTGCGGTGGCTTATCTGATGCTGTAGTAGCCTGCCGAGTCGTAGACGTCGACGGGGGGTTGTCGGACGGTTCTTTGGTATCCGAGGTCTTGTCTGTGGCACCAACGCTAGAATTTTTCTGGCTACCTTGAGGTCGCGCCTCTTGTTCAACATTGACCACTTCCCAACGGACGGATTCGGCTTCTAGATCCGACCTGAAGGCATATTGTGATAGGATTTTTTGTTATAAAAGCCGGCTTTGCCATAATAAATATTTCTACAGCTTCTTCAGCCCACCTCAACAGTCGTTTGACCTCTTTTTCAATCTCCGGAGCATCCATGTACTTCTTTTTCTTTGTCTTTCTAAATCTCCGTTTTCTGACATTCTTCAGCGATGGGGCCACACCATGAGGATACTGATAGAACTTCTCTTTCTTCTGCTTGACAATTGACTCGTTTTTAGTTGGATCGGGACTATTGAATTCAGTGAAATTGGGTTCATCAACCGGGGTCTTGGAACAGATCAAGATCTGCGCGAGATCTGCAACTTTATATACATTCACGTTGTCCAGCGTCTTCATCACCTAAAATTAAGCGTCACCTATGCCTTTAACTTCCTGATTAAGCAATATAATGCACAAAACTATTCAAAAATGAGTTCAAAATTACCAAAAAACATTGCCTTACCTCAATGATACAGGGCAAATCATAAACTGTGAAGTACAGAACATCTCGACCAATCTGAAGGTTCCCTTTTCTGAGTTCCGGATGGAAATTGATGTGCAGTTGTTCTTCTGGTGTCGCATCGGAGCAAAATTTTCGGACTCGATCAGCAAATTCAGTCGGAACTCTGAGCAGAAGATGGTTCTCCCATTCCACGTCTGGATCGCTGGGTGCTTGTGGGACCGTATTCTTCTTTTTAAGCTGGTATTTTGAGCCCATTTGAAATCTAAATGTACCAATATTACCCTGCACATCACCTTTTTTCAAATACTTTTGGCTATTATAGTAACCATGATGTCTTTGATTCAAATTACTGCTAAAATTTGCTTGTGAACTCTTTATTACCGATAATTTAATTTAATAAGTAAGAAAATACAACAATAAAAAAGGAAGGCGACAAAATAATCCCGTAGTACCAGTGATGACATAGCAAAAGTTGAATATATACAACAAGACAAACATAAATATTATTAAAATTACACTAACCAGTAATTGTAAAAAAGACTTTTGGGTGTTTCATTTTAACTTTAGATCATTCTGTCATGGAAAACATCAAAAAAATCAATTCTTTGAGGCCATTACCTTGTAGTTTCTTCCTGACAAAAAAATGTAAAATACTTAGAGTGCAAAAATAAAATGCCCTTAGGCAAAGGAATTCACGGAAAAAATATCATACCTCAAGGCATGTTGGAGGACAAAATACGATAAGACCATTCGAAAGAAAAGAGTTGAAAGAAATTTAAAATGAGCATGTACAATATTATCTGCACCTTGAAAAAAGTTGCTTCTAAAGGCAATAAAAACGCTTCAAAAGCAACAAGGCCTCTTCTTAAACATTCTACATCTCACATAGAGTCGAATAACCTCACTTCAAGCTACCACAATACTCAAAGATCCCATAATTTTCTCAATTTTTGTGGGATTCCTCACAAATTGGGGCATTTCTCGGTTCTGCTCGGCAAATAACCGTCCTCACGGTCCGATTATTTATCCTCAAAACACTCTGAGGGATTCTCTGAAGCTTGACGGACTTTATCAACCTCTTCAAGCTTCGAATATCCGCTTGCCCTAAGGCGATTTTTTCATTTTTATGGAGAATCTGATGAGCGATTTGTCTCAAAAGGCCCGAGAATCTGATCGAATCAGGCTTGTCCTGGAATTTGGCTGCAAGTTTGAAGAGTTCGGTCTGTTCGTCCAGAATCTACAAGGATTTTCGGGTAAAACATTATACGAAATATTCAAAAATAAATTTCTTTCGTCTTACCTCTTCAATTTGCGTTTCCTCCAAATTTTCCGCATTTTCAATTCGCTTGAGCCAAAAATCAATCCTCAAAAGGCCTTTTTTGTAATCCACAGCCAATATCTTGTTCTAAAATACGGAATTTTAGTAAAATTTTGGGTCAACAATTCCTTTTCTTTTGCAAAAATAAAACAATTTAAAAACTTTTTTGTAATCATCAAAAAATTCTTTGCCTCCCACCTGTCTGACCAACGGGCTTCTTCCACAACAATTTCCCTTCAAGAATTGGGTGAATAAAAAGGCCGGATTCAAAGTTTCAGTTGCCATTCTGATCAGAAGCCTCGGTTCATCTCTCATTCGATTCATCAGCCTTTGGGATTCATAATCGAAAAGGAAAATCGATGGGAGTTTGATGTCGTCCGTTCGTTTGTCATCAGCGCTCATCGCAAACTGAGGCGATTTCTCGGACGAGGTGCCTCGCTGATTATCTGAAAATTGCAAATAACTTCGAAAAATATTTAGAGATTTTTGACCACAGGTAGAAGACCTGTGTAAACGGAGATGGTGTACCCCTATTCTTATTCCAGAGCAACAACATCTTAAACTACATCGTATTTTATTCCAAAATAAATCTTTTTTTTTGCCCTTACCTATAACAATGACTCCAACTGCTCCTGCTTCTTGTGCATACCTCGCCTTCTCTTGGAACATACATTCACCCCTTCGAATCACAGCGATTTTTCCCAAAATCTCCTCGGAATTTGTTAATGAGGAGCAAGCGACATTCGGCTCGGCAAAAACGACTTCGGAAATAACCTAAAACAAGGTAAAATTGGGCAAATCTTGCAAAGCAAAGTGAATTTTGTGATGAAACCCAATCTGAAAATGCTTTAACACGCTGTGATGAATACTTTGGACGTCTTTAACCATCAAAAACACCTCAAAAATCACTTCAAAACTCACTTCTTCGGTTTCCAAGCTTGGCCCAAACTGTGCTGGGGATGCCTTGAAAATTTCCCGGCCGAAAATCGGGTCCGATACTAATTGAATCAACGGGTCGACTAGGATTGGAGCTAAAAATAAATCACATATATATCCACCGAAGTTTCCAAAAATCATCCAAATTTAAAAAAAACTCACGATTTTTCTCCAAATTTCTGGCGAATTCAATCATTTCCTGGATGAATTCAACGCCTTGTAGGGCCTCGGCCGCGTTCTCGGCCTAAAAATTATATAATCCAACGAAAGAAATAACAAAAAATCATCAAAAACAACTAGTACAACATAAAACGTCTCAAAAAAATCGTCTAAAACAATATAAAACTATGATTTATTTATTCATTGGCACTTTTAAAGACCAAACACAGTCGTATTTTACAATTATGACGTTAAATTTTGATATTGGATATCTAAAAATTGGTTACCTCGTATAAAAAGCAAAGGAATCAAAAGCAAAAATAGTGGTGATATGAGCGCGTATGTACATAAACAATAGTCAAATGTGAGTTACAACGTTTTTAAAACGCTAAATCTTTGTATTTTACCCGAGAGTCCTATTAAAACCGAGGGGAATTTTATATAAAGCCCTAAATTGAAGAGTCAACACAGCAGTGAAGAGGTGTATCATGGATAATATTTTGACAAAATAACTCTAATATTACATTTTTTGGTTCAAAAGCGGACTTTAAATTACTGTGAAAACTTTGTAGGGTATTTTAAAAAGCTTAAAAAAATTCAAAATTTTTGTTACAGTAGCCCAAGTTCAACTGTCCGATTTCGCCCAAATATGGTATATCCATTCTATCTCGCCCAAAAATCAATCTCTGAAGATTTTAGCTCACGCTTTAGAGCACGTTTTAAAAAATATTTTTTTTCAAACTTTTCATTTTACCGTAATCTCAGATTATCCAAAGCCCCTAAAATCTCCATCTACAATCCCTATTCCTCACTCTGATCTCTATTTTTCCCCAAAATTTTTCGTTTTTTCCTCTTTTTCAGCCTAAAATTCTTCTCCGCCTCTTCGATTTCCTCAATCTCTTGTCCAAAAAGCTTCAGTAATTCTTGTTCCTCCTCTTTCTCTGTAAAATTTTCCGATTTTCTTCCCAAATTTTTCAATTTCGTCAGGACCATCGCAATAATCATTAAAAAAGCTCCCCCCAGAACCAAGGATATCCAGGTGATTAATATCAGAAGAAGTACAACTGACATCGAAGCCAGCGCCTGCTTGGACTGGAAGAAAATTGGGTCATTCTGCAGGTCCAAAAACGAATTCACGCCAAAGACGGAGCGGTAATCCAACAGAGTTTGCCAGGAATTTCCAGAATTAGGGGCGGTGGACTTCTGAAATCAAAAAAATGTAAATTTCTTGCAAAAGTGCCAACTCAAGTGCAAAAAGAGTGGATTTTAGACATCTACAGGTACGGTAGAGTATCGTTATGCCAAAATATTATTTTTTCTTACAGACTTTCTAAGGTTTAGACCGTTTCGGCCCCAAAAGTCCACCGCCGCTGGAAAAAATAGAAAAATTGAAAAAAATCGTCAAAATTTTTGTTTGACGCTGTAAAATATAAGCATCCACCCATATGCCTCCATAGAAATCCACGAAAAGACGTTAGGACACATCAAAATTTAAGTTTAAACCAAAATCGGCAATAAATTAAATTACACTAGGTATCGTATGGAAAATTTCGGCAAACACCCCAAAATCAAGACCTTCAAACTTTTAAAAACACCGTCGTCGACTCACAGAGGAATTAAGAACCCACAAAATATCTTCCAAAAATAATTTTACATCCAAATCAGACCAAAAATTATTCCAATATCAAAAAAGTCATTCCAAAAACAAGTAAAATAGATTCATTTTTTCTGACAATTTCTTATTAAATTTTCTCCCAAAAGTAACCATTAAATCTCCAAAAAAAGTTCAACTTACATCCTGTGCCATATGACTCAATTGCATTTTTCCATCAGGCAAGACTTGAATTTGGATGCCCATTCTTTTCAGTTGTGCTACATGATCAGCATTTGTCGTGCTGAATGCCCATGCTCGAAGTCGGTCGCCACTAAAATCATTACCATAGAATTTTTTAACTTTATATTGTAGTAGGTGCCTAAATCAAGAAAACCCCAAAAAATTTCAAACTTACGCTTTTTTCTGGACGTCTGCAGCACTTAGAGTGTCCAAGTGGCTTGGTTGTAGTAATGGGGCCAGCGATCCTAGATTTGCGACCTCACTCAGCACCCTTTTTACGTTCGTTCTCAGGCCTTTTCCATACAAGGAAAGTTCATCGGCGGTTCTAAATTCACTCGCAAAGTTGGGGCAAGCGCTTTGATACTTCTTGGCAGTGTCATCTCCGATCACTTCGTCCGGATCTATGAGCATTCTTCTTGGCAATGAATCCGGACTTCTCGATTCACCAATTGTCAAAGGTAAGAAATGGGCTTCAGTGGTCAAAACATAGTTGTCGGGATCGAACAAGAGGTCCGCGGGTTCCGCAAATATCATGTACAAGTATTTGAAGGTCTCCGCAAGGACGAAACTTTCCATTTCGTCGAGCAATTCCATGGATCTGACATCCTTGACGGCCGAATATCCGCAAGCAACTCGGACGTGCTGATTCATCGAGTCCATTACCGACTTGGCCACTTCCAGGTAATGCGGGTCCTTAGTCGCTCTGTACAACAAGTAAGTGGACTCCAGGAATTCCGGCCTCAGGGGATGTTGGGCCCAATAGATTTGGAGATCGTGAGTGAAGGCTTCGGGCAAAAATTTGTGCTTCTAAAACAAAAATTTTATTGAAAACTCAAAAATGAGTAAATAAAATGCAATTTCAAACCAATGCACTATTTTTATGCCTAAAATTGTAAAAGCAAAAGCCTCCGCGAATCACCAATCATCAACAAATTTATGCCTGGGGCGGTTTCAATCTCGTCACCGGCAGTGTGGGTCGAACCCAGCTAGTTCGGCGTGAAATAGCGCACCGTTTACCAACTGAGCCATAAAGACACTGGTCGCGCTTCTTTCTTTTTCCGCCCAATTTTTTTTCGCTCTTGAAAAGAGACTTTTTGTGACAAAAAAAGCGATTTTTCGAATAAAAAATGCAAAAAATCCCAAATTTTCTCTCCAAAGAATAAAAAGTCTCTAAAGTTTAGAGTTTAAACACCTTTTAGTTTTCCATTCTCAACCCAACTCATCCCCAAAATCTTAATTTTTCGATCAAAATTTCATGCACCTACCTTAATAACTTGATACAACATCTCATGCATCTCAATTGCTCCTTTCAAATCGCCCTTTAGAACCTGAACTCCTGGCCAAAAGGCCAACAAAGCATCCATGTATGACCTTGCCGCAATTGTTGGTCGATGCATATGGACATCCACGAAAAGTGGGCCTCTATTTAGGTATTTCATGACACTTTCATAATGGGTATTAAACCTATGCAGATAATCTTCCTCACCCAGCAAAATATAGGCTTTTAGGGTGTATTCGTAATAGGAGTCAATCCCAGCGCCGATTCCAGCATCCCTTCTGATCCAATCTCCAGAGTGCACATTCAATACAGTACCCATCAGATTCGAGCCGTGATTCCGTTGATTCCACAGGAAATCCATGGCTTTTCGGCTCTTCTGTTCGTAGATGGGGTTGCCCGTGAGACGAGAGAGGGTGGCAAACTCCAAAATAATGGTTCCCGCACATGCTGTGCACGTATCACTCTGATGTTTCAATTCCGGGCTCAATCCTCGTTTCAAGTTGATTTTCGAGTACGGTACACCACTTGTCGAATTAAAAGCTGGCAATAACCGATCAGCAAGGTCGACTGCCATATTTAGGAGTTGATCTGAGTACCAGGGCATTCGTTCAGGATGCTTATCTTGTATTAGTTTAGCCATCAGGTGCCCTGAAGATAAATTATGTCATAATAAGCGTCTGAATCGTCTTTCAAGTCAAACATTGCCTTTAAAATAAAATTCAAGATTCAAATTCGGCAATAGATAACCTCCTCACCTGATATTAGTCCTCCAACCATTCGAATATTGGTCTCAAAAACTGATACCGTAAAATCCGAATCGAATCTGACCTCACGAATAATAGCTGCCGCCGCCTCTTCAAACTCGTCTAGTTCATCCAAAACGGCCAGAGTATCCAGTGAATCCACCAAAGTAAGTGAGAAATTGCCTAATGAATCATCGACATCTCCTCTGGACAACGTTTTCCCTCTTACTCGGGGTTTACACGAGATTGGCATGATCTCATCGGCCATAAAGGCCTTCGTTTTGTAGGCGGTATAAGCGTGCATGAACATCTCTTTGGCTTGATTTCTAAAAATCTGATAAAAATTTGCAAAATATCCTTACTTTAGGTCTTCTTTGTGTTTCAGAATCTCATTTTCGTCTTCTTCCGCGCTTATATACATCAAAAACAAGATTCCAATCCATATTAACCTTATTCCTCCTTGATATAACATCTTTTCAATAAAAAATCGCCCTTAAAGGGGAAAGCAAAAATTTTGATAGAAAAACCCCAAAAATTTCAAATTTTACTGGGTTTTCGGGAAATCACTGGGATGCAACTTCTTCTATGACATTTCGGGTACCGGGAAGATCTGAAAACAACACAAATTGTAATAAAGCACGTGGAAAAGCAACGAACATTTTAAATTATAAGTGTAATACATCGAAGTATTAAATGGCTCGTTTGACCATAAGTTGTTAATACACATACGATTTCAAATGCTTTTATTAACCATCAACAATTAAACAAACATAACCACAAGGAATCTGAGACCTATTTACTGTAAAATAATGACTAAGTAACATGAAATTTGCTAAAAAATAACCCTTTTACTGTGATTTCCCGCTTCTTTGAAGAGAATCATGTAGATTGAGAGCAGATATAATGTTAAATGAGTGATACCATATCAGGAGTGTCATTGTTGCTCTGAAATCAAAGATGTCACATTAATATACCTGGTAAAATATAAAATAAGTCAAAATTCTATTCAAAACTTACTTTGTTGATTCATATTTTGCAACTGTAGGAAGAGTTGGTTCATGTCTCCATTGTTATGAGCAATTAATTGGGTTAGTAGTTCTGTACTTAGAGCATTTGGATCTGTTGGGTTTAGCATTAAAGGTACTGTGGGTGCCCCTGAACTCTGTGGGGTGGATGAAGATGGTGGATTCCCAGCTAAAATCATTCGAAATTAAATCAAAAAATCGTCGAAACAAGTATGATTAGAAACCAGAGATGCTAATCATAATTTTTATATGATCCATGACGATGTATATAATACCAAAATCGCAATATTTTTTGCAAAGCTCTGAATTACCTCAGAGTTTAATTTTTTTTTTAGTTTCCCAAAATTATGTAAATTTTTTCCCAGATCTTTTCCAGATCTCCTTATTTTTCATTTCTACCAAATCCAAGTGGTCGGGAGACCACAAACATTTACTTTCGAGGATGCTAAGTTATCTTCTCCCTTTCATGCGACTGGATCATCATCCGGAGTTTGTTCGAGTTCGAATAAGAACAAGGGCTTTTCCGATCCTCGCTGTAATTACCGCAATCTTGGCGTTCTTTACTGGCTATGGATTAGCAGTGGGACAAAAAAGGACTCAATGGAATTTGCCTTATATCAGGTAAGTCATTATGAATAATTTAAATCGACTTTTTTCTTTCAATTTCAGTGATGGTGGAACATTCCCTCCGGAATCTTGTGTCTTCGGGTTTTTTCTGTCACTGTCGGGATTCTTTTGTAAGCTTTGGTTGTGTTATCAATCGTTATTGACCAAAAACTAGATTATTTTAGACCCTTCATTGCCTTCTGATACTTTTCTCACAAATTTCGAAATAATCGTAACCAAAATACAACTATAGAAGTATTTCAGGGATCTGCACGGTATTTGCCATGCATATCCGATTGAATACCCATCTCAGAACGACAAATAATGATGACCTTCCAGTCTACTATAAGATAATTTTCTTGTTTATGATGTCAATTGGTCTTACTTCTGGAGTTGGAGTACTTCTAGTGGCTTGCGCCCAAGTAAGACACTCTGCTAACCCTTCATTTAAACCTTTTACATTGCAAATTATATTACCTTATGTTTTCAGGAGACTAATGTCAATTTTTTTCATTTGATCGGTGCAATGATGGCATTCTGCTGTGGAATCTTCTACCTATGGATTTTACTGCTTTTGACCTTGATTATCAAGCCGTCTTTCTCTTCAGTACGAATAATGATAACTCGAGGGCTCATAATTTTCATCGCTTCTTGCGCATTCCTTTTGGCTGTTACGAACAATCTCCCTGGAAGTTACAATGAGTCTCTCTACAACGAAGCGCTCACACCTAGGAGGGGCTATATTCTCAAAGTTCCCTGGGGTTCGGAGGTAAGAACATTAACCCTCAATAACCTTTTTTTGACATAATTATATTACACATTACCTTCCCAATCCGCAGTCTATTTTCAGTTGCACGGATGGCATCTCATGAATACCTACTGTGAATGGGTGATCGCTCTCTCATTTGTGACTCTCATTTTGACCATGACTTTCGAGCTAGGACCTTATGAGATTCACTCTCATCGACTTATGAAGATGGCGAATTCTGGCTCTCTGCCAACTCAAGAAGCTCCTCAGCCCACGGTGGTGCTCGTAAATGATGGAACACAAACTCCGCCAGCTCTGGAGTTTCCGAATCGACCTACTGATCTCAATCTGTCTGGTCAGACCGCTTCGGAAAAAGGGCAGCGGCCAGTTCAAACTTCAGGTCAACTCCAACCTCAGTTACAACGTCCGCCATTTGTCAATACGGGTGTTCAGACCGATTTTGGGGCGCAAATTTCCGAAAATGACGTCCAGCAAGCTCAGAGAACACCAACTTTACACATTCAACCTGCAGCATCTACTCCAAGACCATTCCAAACGAGAAATGACCAAAATTTAATGGTCCGATCGGCAACTTGGCCTGTAGAAAGGGAAGAATCGAGTCTACTTGACGCATACAACAACCAAGGAGCCCAGGCAGCAACAGCTATTGCCGTGAGTAATCCAATGACACCTGTGCACACTCCCAAAGTGAGACCAGCCAAAACTCCAGAAGCTCCAAGCAATCGATTGCAACGAAGGAAAAAAAGTTCGAAGAAGTCGAACAAGGAAGAATATATCCAGCCATCGAAGGGAAGGGTGATTTATATTGACACTGCCACGAATACTCCACATGATGCGGCCGTTCAGACTACTCCGGAATCCAGTTCGCGGAAGAGGAAAGACTAATTTTTGATGCAAATTTCGCTGTCATACTTGGAAACAGTGTTTGAGAATTACAAATAAATAGATTCTCTAAGTTTCTGTGTGAAACATTTAGATCGGCCTTAAATATATCAATTGACAATAGATTATAACACACGAAGGACTAAAGTTAACTCATATTCTGCAATTTTCCACCTATTTCCCACAAAATCCCTTCAAACCCAACAAAAAAATGTTCTTACCATTTCCCCTTGATGTGGAATGTGGTCTTGGTGGCATTTTCGGTTGGCCAGGGAGGTTCGGAACTGCAAATTGAGGGGTTGAGCTTCGTTGTTGTGGCGAATTCTGCATTCCTTGGAGTTGTTGAAGTCTCGCAACATTTGCCGTAGTGTTTTGACTCGAAAATTGGGTTGTGCTGATCTTCCGCTGGGGTTGTTGCAGTAACTGCTTCGATTGGGTGGATTGTGGTGGCAGTGGGGAGTTTCTATTCTTGGCCATCTAAACTCATGAACTTTATACGAACTTTATAAAAAATTCGAAAAGATTTCAAAGATAAGACCTATTTTGCTCCGTATAATATCAAAGACTCCCTTGCAAATAAATATTTCCATGTAAAAACTCACATTCAAAATATCCGCAGCGCTACTAGTTCCCTGCAGCTGTTGTTGAGCCATTTGGAAGCGATTTGCTTGAGCCATATTTGCGAATTCTTGAAGCAAAGCCGAATTATTCAAATTCTGAAGAGGATTTGATAAAGCTGCCAAAGCGTGTGCATTAAATCCTCTGACTCCCGAGTATTGTAGAGCTGCTGTGTTCTGTAGCTGTGACAACGCTTGAAGTGTTGGATTTGTCTGGTTTTGAGCGGAGAACGAAGCTTGGGCCTGTGCTTGTTGTACTTGCTTTTGTTGAAGCTGCTGCTGTCTCAATTGCTGTTGTATTGGGGATGCAAATTCACGCATGTATGGACTACTGGCCAAGTTCCTTTGGTTTTGCTGGGCTTGTTGCCGCTGTTGTTGTTGGACAAGATTTTGCTGGAAAACCTGATATACGCCTTGGCCTAAATAAAATAATGTCCCTTTTCTCTAAAAAGTCTGACAGCCCTTTTGTGAACCCAGTATGGCGTGCTACTGGCCTAGCTCTCCTAACTAAGCGTATTAAACGTAACATCACCAAAACTCCTTGTCTTGTTTCAGACAATCTAAAGTAAGATAACATTCTTCTCATCTCTAGCCTAAAAATCAAATCAAAAGTTTAAATAACTTACATAGTTAGCATTAAGGGTATCGGCAGCGTTCATTTCCTTGTTATCATACCCAAATAAGTTGTACAACTTTTCCAAACTCGGGTTCAAATTCATTTTTTGCTTTCTCTGACTTTCGGGTGAATATGATTTTCTGCTAGCCGATGAATTGTCTCCACTGGGTGTTGCGTTTCTTCTTGGAGCGGATGGGGATGCAAAATTTCCTTGTGGGTTGAGGTTCTGTCCAAGGGCGAAATTAGCGCCCAACCCTTGGGTCAAACTTGGATTCGATAAACCCTGTCCTAGTTTTTGCGTGTTGGCTAAGCTTTGGACTAAACTCGCTTGATTGGCCAAAGTCTGTGCTATGCTGGCTTGATTGGCCAAATTCTGGAGATCCGAGACGTTGCTCATACCTTGTGTTATACTAGCCGAACTCATCGTCTGATTGTGGTGGCCTGAATTTGCATTTAGGCCCATTAAAGTGTCAGACATCGAGCTCTGACCCAGTCCAGACGTTGTTTGCGTATTCAAACTCTGCGCCAGGCTAGCCAGAGTCGCTGCAGTCGATGGGTTCGACGAATTCATTTGACTTGCCAAGGTTTGTCCAATATTTTGCTGATTCGCAGATAAATTTTGTTGATTTTGGCCATGTCCATTGGATGAATTGTTTCCATTCGGTTTTTGAGACGTATTTAGGCCAGGCGACGCCGAATCAAGGCCTGAAGCCAGTCCCGATGATAACAACAAATTCTGCGCTTGACTTAATGCCTGAGGGTTTCCAGCAAACAAGGTACTAAATGCATCAAACTGGGTTAGCAACGCTTCTTTTCGCTTTCTTTCTTCATCCTCTTCTCGATATAAAGCCTTGTATCGGGCCATAAGTTCCTTTTTCGACTCGTTCGTATTCTCTCGCTTTTTGTTTAGGGAATCCAATTCCGCGTCGCATTTCTCAAGCTCTTTCTCCAACTCTTGGATGGTTTGGGTTTGGGGATTAGGGACTCGTTTTGGACTGGCTTCTACTTTATCCACACGAGCTCGATATCGTTGAATTAGGTGGATATACTCATTAAGGACGCGAGCGCGGTCTAGCGAATTGGCCAGGGGGAATGAAGTACTGAAAGAATGCAAAATATGAATGTAAACAAAACATGTGACAAAAATTATATTATACATAACAAACATTTTTTAACAAAACTCGTTCCGCTTTAGCAGCTAAACCTAGGCCTCATAAAAACTTTCCTCGTCAATTAAAATCGATAAACGACCAAAATTTTATAAAACCAGACAAGAAGTATGTTAAACATGATATTTGTTGGCCCACAAACCCTTCAATTTATAAAACCCCTGGTTTTTGAATCAAACCCCTCTCCGCCCAACAAGGAAGCGATTGGAGACACAAATTACACCTTTCAAGCAAAAAACCTCCAGAAACAACACAAATCTTCTTCTTCCTACCTAAATACCGAAACAATAGAAAAAATAAACGTTCTCACCGGAAGTTGGGTTTCCAATTTTCGGCAAACCAGTCGGTGACCTCGAATTCATCGACTTGCTGTGTGGGATCTTCGTCTTTGAGCTGTTCGGGCTCCTTTACCTCGTCTTTTTCGACTTTCGGCGGGGGTGGGGGATGTTTCGAGGCGGGCTCCTTCTGGATCCGACGTCGTTTGTCGCCTGCGGCCGGTCTCTGAGACGCTGGGGTCTTGCGCGTCGTGGTGGTTACCGATCTGAAACATCGGGGAGATAATGGAGTGCATAATAGACATCAATTTATATAATGGATATAAAAATGAAAGGTCAAAATATGATTTCATGCTCAAATTTCGAGATTTACAAAGAAGAAACGATCCTTGTGTGCTCTTTTAACACACCAAAATTTAACCTTTTTCATCAGATGTTTTACTACAATATCAAACATCACAAATCACTGCTTTTTTAAACAACTAAGTTTTTACACCTCTGTCAAGTCGATTAAACAATAGAAAAATATTTAATTTTTCACGTTTTTAGCTAATATAAAAATAATCCCCAAAAACGTCCCTGTGATAATATAAAACCCCGTGAAAAGCGATGAATCCTCATGGAGACGAATAAACAAGAAACATTATCCGTTTTGACAAAAAACACTTACGTCATAGAGAGCTTAATTCGACCCCGACATGGCTGAAACAACAAATCATTGGAAGGGATCTGGTGTAAAACAATAATCGAGCGGAACCCGAAGCGATTCACGTAAAATAAATTCAAAACAAGTCACAAAATACAGGTTAACACGTGTATTAGTGCGAGC
Source organism: Bursaphelenchus mucronatus (assembly GCA_025436335.1). Lineage (NCBI taxonomy): Eukaryota > Metazoa > Nematoda > Chromadorea > Rhabditida > Aphelenchoididae > Bursaphelenchus > Bursaphelenchus mucronatus. The sequence goes on from CM046358.1 coordinate 8,075,208, forward strand.
ATTCGATTTTTAAGGGCAAAAACGACTCCAAAACAGAAATTTCATGTTGTAGTAAGTATAAACAGAAGACATTTTTGATTTATTGATAAAAACAATTCAGTTTGTCAAATCAAGACACAAAATGCAACGAAACACAGGATCCCTGACATTTTGAACATAAAAGACAATGCAAAAAGTTTCGATATTCACCATAAAATCAATTGTTTTACATTATCCTGATATCAAAGTATTTTGTTAAAAAATGACATTAAATGAACCCCAAACAACTCAAAATCACCTCTTTAAACAAAACAAACTCTAGTTCGACTGATAAGCATTTAATCGGGTTGTAAAGGAGATCAATTAAGTTTTCATGAACAAAAACAAAATTAACTGACTAAAACAAGGTCGCGGCAATTTACTGCCTCGTAAAATAAATCTACGTGAGCTGTCAAATAACCGTTCGATTAGTTTCAAGTCGCCAGCGGCTCAGAAATTGACAAAAAAAAACTTCTTCATGGGATACATGAAGGCGAAAAGCAAGGAGAACGGCACCCTGCGCCCATAATTAAGAGGAGACTTATTCAAATAAGAATTTTTAGTGGTAAGGCAGGTTTAAGTCCGGCTGAATACAATTTTTTGATTGAGCCATTATGCAAAAATTTTTTACAAAGAGAATTTCGCTTCGTCATACTTTTTTTTTGAGATCTGTGGGATTTGATATCATGCATAGGATAAATTAATTTGCTCTTACGACTTTGTTACGGAAAAATATGTAGTTCTGGAAACCGCTCTTTGAAACGTTGTGAAACGTCTATTCATCCTTTTTGCAATTAATCAGATGTATTCTATAATAGATAACACGCAGAACTTTCGTTTCAATTTGTACCTCGGGCGCAGTTCGCATATATTTTTCAAAAACGAGTTTGCGTTTCTGAAGCCATCTAAATTTTCATTCGAAACGAAAACACTTTGCGTGGCATTGTGTTTATTTCCGTGCTCTTTTTTACGTTTCGTCAAGATCGAATTGAACTCGTGATAACACCGGACAGCAGCTCATTATTTATTCAAGAATGCGTTGATAAATTTGTTAGATTATTTGTAGCTAGAAAATATGTTTTTTGATTTTCTGGACTTTCTGAAGAGCACAAGATGCCTTCGTTTGGTCATTTAAGGTGCAGAATTGAACACTGATCCCGACGACATACCATAACTCTGCTAGGTTCTAAAAATTCTTTTCTTTTCACTGTTTTTTATATTATTCAGTGCGGTTTATCTGAATTTTAATCCCGAGTTTTTACTTCCCCATGGGTATTTTCCGCGATGGTCATTCGCAGAATAATTTCAAAATTTTTCAGCTCTTAGTGCATTTGTCCGACTTAAATGACGACGGTTGAGCCGGTTTCCGGCGATGAAGAGCCTCGGTTTTCTTTGGATAATACGGAATCCACTAGTACGATGCCCTCGCCACCTTTAGAGTTCGCTCATACACGACGAAGAAAGCGGTATACAACTGGAGAGACCGATTCCGAAGTCTATGAGGGTGATTACGGGGAGAATGGAGATGATTCGGACTGGGATAGGAGCAGAAATGATGTGTAAGTTATTTTTCGTTTTTGGTTTGGAATTTAGGTATGAATCTTGATAAAAATGAGGTCTGAAAGGTCCATCTTTTTTGGGGATGGTCGTTTTGATTAGAATACAGCAATCTTTCCTTTACTTTACGAATATTATTTTAGCTCAGTGAGAAGTGGAACCGATCTCGAAAGATTGCATTTCCGATATGTAAATGAACGAGTTGTCAATGATATTACTTTGGAGTTCTTCTACAAGCCACACACGATCTCGGTGCTCGCTTTGTTGGGCGTTTACCTTCTTTACTATGCTTTTTGGGAGTAAGTTTCGAAAAAGTGTCATGATCAATATCAGATGCCGTTGTATTCTCAACGTTTTAGAGATGACGGCCCAACGGAATCGAATGTATATTTTGGCATGAAGGCCATGGGCGGTCTATTCTTGGTGATCTCGGCAATGTCTCTTCCCAACGGACCTTTTGTTCGTCCTCATCCAATTATATGGAGGGTCGTCTTTGGACTTTCGGTTTTATATGTTATGCTCCTCCAATTTACCTTATTCCAAACTTACACTGATATCAAGAAGGTTCTCACGTGGCTGGACCCTAAAGGCTTAGGACAAGAAACTTTGAACGAAAAGGTAGGGTGCCCCCTTTGCGGATTTTTTGGATATAAGTTGTTAAATTACATGGGAAACAGAGTAAGATGTGTTTGTTTTTCAGGAATACGCGGTAAATTGCTCGGACGTATCAATAGAAAGGATCTGGGGAATGATGGACATCTTCGCGGTCGGTCATTTCCTTGGCTGGGGAATGAAAGCCCTCCTAATCCGTCATTCAATCATCTGTTGGTATATCAGCATCTCCTGGGAACTAACCGAGATTATCTTTACTCATTTACTCCCAAATTTCCAAGAATGTTGGTGGGATGCGATCATCTTGGATGTTTTAGTGTGCAATGGACTCGGAATCTGTTTTGGAATGTTTGTTTGTCGAATTTTGGAGATGAGAACGTTCCATTGGGAGAGTGTGAAGTGAGTTGGTAACAGATTTGAACGATTTTCAGAACTGTCTTTATTTTTTTAGGTTTTGGTACCTAAAATAAGATGGGAAATTTTGTAATTTTGTTGTTTTAGGAACATCCGGACCACCAAGGGCAAGTTCATGAGGTCCGTAATGCAGTTTACACCCGAAAGTTGGATTCAAGTTGACTGGTTCAACTCTTTTGCCCTAAGGCGATGTATTGCTATATTTGCATTTATTATGATCTGGCTGCTCAGCGAGCTCAACACTTTCTTCTTAAAGCATGTATTCGCCGTTGATACTACCCATCCAGTGGTGTTTTGGAGGATTATTTTGATCGCTTTGATCTCAGCACCAAGCATAAGGTAACTTATCAAGTATAATATAAATTTTTTTTTATGTTTTCCTAAGTTGCTGTTTTTTTCGTTTAGACAATACTATCTCTACTGCACGGATCCTAAAATCAAACGAATTGGAATGCAATGTTGGGTTTATTTAGCGGTTTGTATGTTGGAATTAGCCATTTGTGTGAAATTTGGTCGACAAATGCTTCCGAGAATGAAGATATTTTTGATCACCGTATGGCTTATCATTCTAGTGAGTCAATATTTTATTTGAGGGGGTTTGTTTTTGATTTTTATAATGTTTGGCATTTTTACTTAAATTTATGTTATTTTAGATCATCGGAACTGTCGGATGCATCTGGCTATCGGTCTGGTGGGCTAAGTCATCGGTAAGTCAGGTAATTAGAGTCTTGACGACTGTATTTTAGTACACGAAAAAGATTTCGTACAAAGGAAAAACGGAAAATTGTTACTTGGACTCGAGCACTGAAAATCTGGGGGCAATTCAGGATGATGTAGTCAAAAGACGGAAGAAATTACAGATCAACCCACCTGGAATGCCTGAGAAAATTAAATCGCGGTAATAATGAATTGCTATTTATACGATGAAACATTTCTTATCGTATAAAATGTCTCTACTCGTCATTTTTACGTATCATAGCGAAGTTTATATTGTTGCGTTGTCTTTGGCATTACTATAAGGATGCATTTTCCAAGAAATTGTGAATAAGTTGTCACCTGGGGACATTTTATACGATGACACATGTTTGGTCGTATTAAATGTCTCCGTTTCGATCTTGGCATTAAAATTAATTGTAAAGCTCTTTGGCCATTGTGCTCTCCCCCAATATTGTCTTTTTCCGTTTCTCTCGCGCTTTCAATATAAGTTTAGGTACTTTTCAAGAAGAACAAAGTAATAAGTACGGTGCTTCGTATTTTAGGCATTACTAATAGATCTTACTGTCCATCCAAATAACGTCATTTCACCATGATTTTCTGTGCAGCGTCTTGCCTATATGTGTTTATGGATATCCCCAATACTTGAAGATTACGGTGATTGAGGTTACTGTATTTTTTAAAGTGTTTGGCGAATCTTGATGATTGTTGTGTTTGTTGTTAAAATAAACGGCAAATGTTAGGAGAACTCGAACTTTTGAGTTTTGATTTGTGTAAAAACGATTAATATTGGAGAAGTGTGGGTAAAATACGGTGTAGCTACAGTTTATACGATGAAACATGTTTCATCGTATTACATGTCTCCGAAGCAAAATCATATCGTAATATCGTCTTTAGTGTCGCTACAATGATTTTTATTTGTTCATGATCCTCGTATTTTAGCCGAATGATCTCAAAATCCTCTAAAATTCTTCAAAAAATTTCGATTTTCCGTCATTATTCATCTCTCCCTGAAGTCCGAGTTCGTTTCGCCCCCTCGCCAACAGGTCGATTGCATCTTGGAGGCCTTCGCACTGCCCTTTACAATTACGTTTTTGCCAAAAGCAAAGATGGGAAGTTTATTTTGCGAGTGGAAGATACAGACCAAGCCCGTCTAAAGGAAGGGGCGGCCGAAGAATTCGAGGAATTGCTGACTTTCTATGGATTGGAAACGGATGAAAGCCCAATCAAAGGAGGCCCGAAGGGCCCTTATCGACAATCAGAAAGACTGGAATTGTATCATGACGCCATAGAGAGGCTTATTGAGGAAGGGAAAGCTTATCGGTGCTTTTGCACCGAAAAAGTAAGATTTTTTCGATTTTGACAAAAGTGAGAGGTCCTTGATGAAATAGTGCTATTATTATGATATTTTAAGAGGCTAGACATCCTGCGAAGGAACGCCTTGTCTAATCGGAGCATCCCAAGATATGATAATCATTGTCGGCATATCAGCCAAGAGGAGTCCAAATCTAGGAAAGATGAACCCCATGTGGTCAGATTCAAGTTTGACAAGGACAAAGTTGACTTTACAGTGAGTTTATCGTTTTTTGGGTTGTTTTATGCAAGAAAAAAATTTTAAAAATGGGATTTTTTGCCTAGAATAATATAATTTTTAAAAGATTCCGTGATTTCTCTGTTAATTTTAATTTTGAGGACATTGCGTACGGCCAAATAAACGCCATAGCCGACGAAGGCGATTTTATCATCTTAAAGTCGGACAAGTTTCCGACTTATCATCTGGCTAATATTGTAGATGATCATCTGATGGGAATTTCTCATGTAATCCGAGGACAAGAATGGCTGCCGAGTGTTCCTAAACACATAAAACTCTATGAGTAAGCGTTTTTGGGTCACAAAACTCGAATTTTGTAAGATTGATTGGTTTAGACATGTTATACGATGAAACATGATTCAGCGTATAAAATATCCTCTGCTGGTTATTGAGTACCAATTTTGAGCTTTTTTATTGTTTCAAATGTGTTTTCCATATTTTGTAAGATTAGAACATTCAGAATATTGCAATTGCTCGTTTGGGCGACGTTTTATGAGCCCAAACACATCTAAATTAATAAAACTTTAGAGCATTCAATTGGCCAACCCCTTCTTGGCTCCATTTACCCTTGATTATGAAGAATGCGAGGAAGAAGCTGTCCAAACGAGATGAAGATGGATACGCGGATTATTATCATTCTCAGAAGGGTTATTTGAGGTCCGCCGTTTTGAATTTGTTGATACGAAATGGCGCCGGAATCCGAGATTTTGATTTGAAAAGGTTTTATGAACTCGAAGACATCATTGAAAATTTTGATGAGAATCTTCTGGGAACGCGGAATTTACAGGTAAGCGATTTTTCTTTCTGAGGGAAAGACCTGACTCAAAACTTGGGAATGGGCCAAGTGTTTCCCTCAGTGGAAATCGGTCACTTTTGAACGTAGGATACCATTCATGGTATGGATACAAGTGTATGACGTCTTTTTTGGCGACGAGAAAAGTTGACTCAAATTTCCGAAATGTGCAAAGTTTCTCCCTCGTTGCAAACAGTTGGTTTTTCGTGTTAATAAACGATTTTCAGCTGGACGACGACGCTTTGGAACGTTATGGTCGTCTTTCGATGCAGAATGCACAAAAAAAAGGAACTTTAAAATTGGAAATTCGACAATTTTTCAAAATGAAAAACGTCAAAGTCGACCCGGAAATGCTCTCTGATGAAAAGCTGGATAAATCACTGGACTTTTTGATGCATAATGAAGAAGCCTTCTCTCATATGGCACAACTTGTCACGCCAGAAGACAAAAAAGAAAAGGATAAGTAAGTGGGATTTTCGAGATTTTTTGAGGAAAACTGGATTTTTTCGCAGAAATTTCGATTTAAAATTGTCTGTGTAGAAGTAAAAACTCATCATTTGAAATTTTAAAACCTAAAATACGATTTTATTAAAATTTTTATCGAAATATTTTGATTTTTTTCCCTTAAAAGGACCAAAAATGTGTTTTTCGACGTATTTTACGTTTGTATTTTAGGTTCTCCTTCCTTTTCACCCGTCCTCAGACCGCAATTGAACTGCCCTCAGGCGTGGAATCCAAAGAAATGGCCATAAAATTCATAAAATTCTTTTTGGATCACATTGAAAGCGAGAAAGGCTACAATTACGGGAAGATCAAAGTGTTATGCAAGGAGAATGAAGTGCCAGTCAAGAAGTTACTACTGCTGATTAGGATTTCCATCATAGAAAATCCAAATGGTCCGCCGATTTCAGAATTATTCCAATTTTTTGGTCAAAATGAGGTAAAAAATCGCCTAAAACAGCAAATAAAATGGCTGGAGGAGAAGGAAATAAGTCGAGAAGGGCAGTAAGTCTTTCTTTGTGTGTTGGTTTAGGTACTTGTTGAGTTTTTGGTTGTTTTTAGCAAAGTTTGTTGAATAAAAGTTAAAACGTTGGATAGTATAAACATCGCATTATCGTGCAGTTTGCAGTCAACTTCTACATAAAATTTTGTGAGGCAACAGTAAGCAATCTTTCAAGACCAAGGTAAGAGACATGACTCAAAATTTCAAAAATGGGTCGAGTGTTACCCTCGGTGTAAAACAGTCAACTATACCAAGTAAAAATTTACAGGACAGATATTAGTGCCCGAAATTGCATTTTATACACAAAACTTCACTTTTATTACGGTATTGGTCTCCTTCTCAGCTTGATCAACTGCCGCTTGGCCTCGTCAAACTGAGCCAACACTTTCCGAATCCTCCAATACAACGAGGAATTGAGCCCAATTTGCTCCACCATCCTCTCATAATGCATGGTTCGAATCACATCTTGAGGGATGTAATGTCGACTTTGATGTAAACAAGATACCGTAATCCCCACCGTTCCACTTCCCTCGGCCGAAATGCCGATTTTGGAGGAAATCCGGCTGAGTCGACCGGTCGAATCAAAAATCCCGGCCATTTCGGGGTTGGCGAGGTCAACGGCTTGGCCAATAAAACCTTAAAAATGAAAATATAGCCTAAAAACGTTTTCTCTGGGCGCTCTCCTCAATTTGCGCGCTCTTTCGGAAAATGCTGAGCAATATCTCAGCCATTTTATTAAGTGCGAGCTAAAATTCTCAAGAAATGGAATTTTGCCCAGAAACAGTAAGCATACCAAATTTGGCGGAAATCTACGCATCACCTCGAGGTATTTGCCTTTGAATGACCTTACCTTCTCTGAGCTTCGCCAGATGACTAAACGGATTTTTTGGCCTCCAAGTTTGAATAACAAGCTTTTCCTGGGCAATTGGCCGAATCGGAAGAGACTTGGAACCATACCCGTCGATATAAAATCGGCCCCAATAGTCCTCGGCCAAACATCGAAGCCGAATCCGGGGCCAAAAGAACTTGTCCGTTTGAGGTTTGGTGGCTCGATAAAGAAGGGCAAATTGGATCGGATAAGAGAAGTAGCTGACGTCATCCTAAAGTGTAAGGGCTGTGCTAAAGATAGGAACCGTTTTTATGAGGTGTTAGGCACTTTTCTTACTGTAAATAGAGGATTTGTAAAATTTGGCTTAAAATTTAAGGTTTTTTTCGAAAAAATTCAAATTTTTACTCTTCAAGTTTACTTTATAAAATGATTATCCCCTTTTTTCTTAGTGTTTAAGTGATTCACCAAAAAGGCTTGATAACTTACTTATATACATAGACTGGGGTATCAGTTTTACTCAATTTACCGGCTTACCTTTCCCTCCGCTTTGACAAAGCAGACTTGAGTACGTCCGCTGAGATGTTCCTTTTGAACCACCTCCATATTCTCCGGGATTTCAATGTTATATTCAATATAGACTCCATCATGCGGCATGTTCTTCGCCTCATCAATTGTGATGTCATAATTCATTAGAACACATCCATTTGGAGGGATATCGAATTTAAATTCATCTTGAACATCATCCTCGTAAGTGGGGATTTGAGGAATTTTATCAAAATCCACGGGCTCCTCCAACTCCACGACGCATGAATAGGTGCCAATATTGGTCTCGATGACTCGTTCGCCAAGCCCTGGGCGGATCTGAAAAGAATCTGGATTAAAGGTAGGGCGCATGCTGCGGAAAAACAAAATCTGTTATAAGTAATAACTAGAGTCAAAATTCTTATCGTTGAGCTTAAACGGGCCTACGAATACTTGATAAATAATTTCATGACTTTAGTCTAGGGCGCAACCTGCGGACGTCTGAATTTCTTGGGACTCAACTCAAAATCCGCCAAATGTTCCGCAAAAGCCGAAAAAGATCAAGCAAAAATTTTTGAGCCAAAATATATTACATATCTCACATTCTCACCTGCAAAGTCCTCCTTCCGAGCACTTTGACCTCACAAATTGTTCTCTCAAATTTCTCGCTGTAAGCCTCATTCCAAGCCCCAAAATATCCCATAACAAACATGGATCTGGCTCCTGAATCCACTTGACGTTGTTTCTTTTGCTGCTCCACTGTTGGGTTATCTCTGATTGGACGCCTCAGGGTGTCCGTACTCAGAGGAACAACTTTCCGCGGTCGGAAAACCGCCGATTCTTCGGCAGCCGAAATCGATGCTCTGGAGGAGAGTTTCCCCGAGGCTTGACGTTTCTGGAGGTCAGCTTCGACGATGGTGAAGATACGGCGTTGTCTGAAGATAAATTTATTGTTTGCTAAATTCGTAGTTGGCTGAAAAATCTTGACATTCCTTTGCTCCGTGCGGTGGAGATCGCAGTGCTTTTGCGCGATAAAAAATCGGTACGGTGCCGATGGACAAACGCACGGTGCAGTTATCAACATAAACTGAGCTTTCGCGGCAAATTCACTTTTCACTGTTCGTGGTCGGGGCGCACTGTGAATTTTTGCTTGTCGCCGTTTCAAGAGACAAGGCGTTTGCAGCGTGAAGACATGTCAGGACTTTTCGACCCGACTATGTTTAATACAGTAACCTACAATGGCAGAGTTCTGGGAGTAGCGGGCCCAGTCCCCTCCCAAACTTCTTCATGTCTCGCTGGAGGAGCCATCGTTTCGGTCTCTTTTTCTTCTTCATCTGCATCCTTCTCTCTGTCACTTTCCTCAGCATTTTCTTGGCCCCCGTTTTCCTCTCCTTCCAGTTGTCTTAGATCGGATGGTGGAGGAGAATCTTCGTCTTCACCTTCGTCTCGAACAGAGAAATGAACAGCATTGTCATCATCATGACTTTCTTGATTCTCTGGGTCCTCTTTATTGTCTTCTTCATTCTGATTTTGGCTAACTTGTTGGTCGTCTTGACCTGGGGCGTTGTTTTGGAAGTCTTCTCGAAGACTTTGAATATTTTGGCGAGAAGTGGAGTTGAGCTCGGTCTGAAAAAAAATTGAGAAATTTCAAACAAAAAATATTAACCCACCATTGGATGTGTAATTTTCTGTTGCCATTTCACTTTTACGGCTTCTGAATTATCTTCGGATCGCTTATATTCCTCCGACGAATTGGGCTTTCCATATTTCCAGCTGCCCCTTTGTCGAATTTCGGTAATTCTCTCCGAGAATTGTTGAAAACTTGGCAAATTTCCAAACGATGTTCCAATATACTTAAGCTTTACGCTGAAAAATGGTTTTAAGGGACATGTTTTAAAGGTCATATCTGATAATAAAATTAAAAGGAACTCACTTCAATTGGAGAGATTTGGGATTTCCGGAGAAATTGAAAAAATCCGCGGAATCTTTTTGCATTTTTTATTGGATAGGAAAATTCATGCCTTTTTAGGGTAGTTAGCAAGGTTAGAAAATAAGAAAGGAAAGGAGGAAATTATGCGAAAATGACCCCGCGAATTGTGACCAGGAGACATTTTTAGTTGCCTGGGGCAACAAAAAATTTACGAAAAACATATTTTTGAGATTTTAGAGACCTTAACACTCAAAAATTTGATTTTCATACAAAAACAAAATTAAATTTTTTTGGAATTTGTTAACTTTTTATTTTTACTTTTTCAAAATTTTAAAATTCAGAAGAGTTAAAAATGGTTGTAAAATACGGTTACTCAAAAGCCAAGAAGTGTTTTTTTATTTTTTTATTTTTCTACGTAAGCAAAACATAACAATGGCAAAAATGTAGATTTGCAGGGAGTGGGGTTCGAACCCACGCGGGCTGACGCCCAGGGGAACTTAAGTCCACCGCCTTAACCACTCGGCCATCCCTGCGCGCTTCGAGAACGAAAGAGAAAGCCTTTGGAGCGAGAGGGCTTTTTGTGCGGGGTTCAGAGACTCTTTTTTGTAGAAAGCAGAGGGAAAATTGGGGGTTTTGCTAGAAAAGGCGTTGTAAAATACGGCAAGTATATCAAAGTCAATAAAAAAGACAATTCGAACTATGCTGGAAGCCTCAAACTAACGATTCTTGAACAGGAAACTGAAAAAATCCGAAATTTTTTTTAATTTAATTTTTATCAAAAATTTAAAATAAATTTGGATTTTTTTAGAAAAAAGTGTGAAAAATGTAGCACACAACATTTACAGCAGATTTATGAAAGCAATCCTTCGGATTAAAGCCCGTTTCACATTCAAAAATCGAAAAAATTATAAAGAAATGTTTTATTCAAAAATACTAAAATAGAATACGATTACTCGACTATATCCGCTTCAAGTTTTCCGAGATTTCCCTCAAAATCCTGAATTTCCAATTCAAATATTAATTCCGCCTGTTGTTTGGTAATATCTCCCACCTTTCTGATATGACTCATGACATCTTCCTCGGCGATTCTAGTCGCTCTTAATTGGCCAAGTTGGATCTGAAGTTGAGTCAAATTAGTTTTAAAATATCGTAAGCTCAATTGAAAATATTTTAACACCCAGAAAATTGATGCTCACTTCCAAATCCAGGATTTTCTCGATTTTCTCTTTTCGCTTTTTGTCCATCCGCTTGTCGAGAAAATAAAAGACAATTGCAAAGCCAACAACTCCAGTCAGAAGGAAAACAATGTCACAAACAATGAATACAATGTCTTTGTCGGTCATTTCAACCGATTTTGAGACAATAAATAAGATAAAAATGACGAAAAATTGAAAAGAAATTAAATTTTTTGATAAAATTTTCAAAAAATCATCGATGAAAACTTCTGGAATACTGCCTAAGGCGGTTTTAATTTGAAGAAAACCAGGATAAAAGATTTTTCAACGTACCCTCAAAAAAGTGAAAAACCCTGCAAACAATTGCCATACATACTGGGTTTGAATTTTTTGACCACCAACAACTTTTTCGACCGTAGTTTTAGTTTTCGAAAATAAAAAATTGAATTCATTCTCCAACTTTCCAAGCTCCGAGCGGCCGATGCATCTCCAATATGCGCTGCGAATTCCCTTCAGCGGCATTCTTCTGGAACTTTCGCTGCTCGCAGTGTTCTTCTATTTTATCGCCTCGTTTACTATGGCTACAGTAAGTCTTGAGCATTTTTCCCGATTCTTATATTTTTTATTCATTTTTTGAAAGAAAATGAAAAATATCGCTTCAAACATACGACTATTTTTAGAACAAACGACAAATAGAGACCGGAAAGATCTACAAAATCGACGGATTCCATCCCGTTTATCTTCTCCATTGTTTTTTCGGATTATCGGCCGCGTTACTTTTTATTAATAGTTCTTGGATCATTTATCGGCATTACAAAAACAAAAGTCAAATTCAAATCTACAGTAAATTGCTCTTCTGCACTGTAAGTCCCCGCTTTTTAATGATTTTACGGCCTTTTGGCCGTTTGCAATGGAATGCCAAGATTTTGCAATTTTGGCGGAAAAGTTTTAATTTGAAAATTGTCGTGTTACAGCGAGAACTATTGACAACCAAGACAATCGCCGAGCAAGACCCGAACAAAAAACGAGCCAACATACGGAAATACAAGCATTCAACCAAAGTTTTGGAGAAGCTTCGAAAAGATTCTGATATCAAACTCGATATCGGTGTTGTCTTGGATATTGCTTATATGGCTGAGGATATGGCATTGGCGACGGGAGCTGTCGCGGATTACAAATTGGATGAGCTTCCGGAATCAAAAAGTAAATCGGTAAGAGATATTTTGTTTTGGCTTTATTGATGCCAAGTGTAATATAATCCCTTTATCAATTTATGGGCTTATTTTTAGGACAGTCATAATAGCAAAATGGGGTCGATCAAGAGCTATCGTGACTTGGTAAGTGAAATTAAATGGCTGTATAAGGGATTTCAAATCATTTTGCTTTTCAAGGGAAAATTTATTATTGAGAAAGTTTTTCAAATTGCAATACCTCAATTTTGATCAAACTTGGTAAAAAATTGGGCCGCGTCTGGCTAAGATACGAAAGTAATTTTTAGACAGAACGTTGCAAAAGCCGCTGAGATTTCGGCGCCGAAAGTTGCAGGATATTTGATGACTTTACGGTATCTTGTTTTTTTATATTTTGGGCTCAGGGTTTCAAATTGCGAGACAAAATTTTATGTGATTGATATGTGACCCGGAAAAAGTACGAGTGCAAAATTTATATGAAAATCAACCGGGTTTTAACCGGGAATCTCCCTTTTTGTAAAAAAGTGTTATTGCAAACTGGGAACAGTTTATCATTACCGAATTTGTTATTATGTGACAATTTTTTATAGCGAGCAGGGCTTTTGACGGTTTTTAATTTGATTTGCAATAGCAATATATTTTTTATTTTCAGGAAGACGCAGCAGGCCAAGAAAGTGTGAATATGGACACCAGAGAACCACCGACCGATGAGATCTCAGGCTTTTCTCCATTTAACACAACTTCAAGTACAAAACGTTGAATCTGTCTTTGAATGTGCGGAATTAAATAAATTATTATTAGGACTCAAACGTTTTTTATTTTAATAATTTATTTGATATCCTAAAAGTGTTGTGATAATTTAAACTGATAACAGGTGTTAAGCTTGGCACTGCTCGTGATTTCCTTGCCAAAACTTTGAAGATCCTCTGACGGAAAGCTGGTAGAATTAGAAGAACTACCAAGGCGTCAAGTAGAGGAACTACGGTAACTCCGAAACTAGAGGAAAGGCCAAGAAAAGGATAAACGGCTTCTGGAACCACATTCAAATGAAATAAAGTGATAGGTAGGTAGAGGAGGAGTGGTGGGAGGATTGCCTAAAAGAACATGAGGATAGATTCTCCGTATCCATTTTATTTGAAAAATCTCCGGTGCCTTTTTAAACTTTTTTCAAAAAAAGTGGTTGATCTCCTGTATTTTACCTGCAGCATCAATATCACTGACATATCCCTGTTCAATTTTTTTGTTCTGGCATTCATCTTCTTTAGATTTTTTGTCATAGCCATCCAAGTCTTCACTCCGTAATAAACGACCAATAAAAATGCCAAAACTGCAGTTACCGTAGTATAATACCCGTTTAGAATTCCAATTTTGTTTGTCTGAAGTCAAGGCAAAATATAAAAATTAAATTCCTTTAATGATAATAAAGAAACTTACTGTATTGATTACTGTAACTGTTGGATGGGCTTTCAGGTCGCATCCGGAAATGTTTTCGAAAATTTTAAAATGGGTTTTATTATCTTTCTCAAAGACAAATGGATAGGAAGCGCCAGTAAAAATAGCAGTAATAAGTAGAATAGAAAATGCCCTAAGGGCACGATAAATTGAAAATTGATTTTGCGTCAAAATACGGTATCGATAAAAAAAATTGAAGTGGCGGTAAACGAATGGAAATGTAGACCACGGAGAAGTCGAATATTAGAGCAAACTTTTGAATGAATGATGAAGAATATCGAAGAAACGGAGAGTCTGTAAAGTAGTAAAAATTGGTTCCATGAAGAAAATAAAGCAATTTTATGGTTAATGAGAGAGTTAAAAATATGGATAAGTATTTCAAGGCACAAATATTTGCACCAAACCCAAATTTTGGCTTAAAAGGGGCCTCTGAAATTGAGCGATGAATATCTTCGCTCTTCTTAAAAATCAAGAGCTGAAAATACAAAAATTTGATATGTGGTCTATATAAAGCAAAGGTGCCAATTTTTAAACCATTCGGAGTATCACGCCTCGAGCAATTTACTTTCAAAGTCATTCGTCATCATCAATTAAAAAAATTTCATTATTACCAAAAAATCGACTCACCATATCCAAGAAGCAAGTTGAACCCCGAATTTAATATAATAATTCTTGAATACAATCTCATTTTATGTTGTTTTAGACTCAAATACAGTACGATAATATTCAAAATAACTGCCAAAATGCTTATCGTATACAACACTGCATTATAATATGTTCGATTTAGACTGTCGTTGCATGGGATATAAATATCCGACATGGCAAAACGAATTTAACACTAGATAAGCATCAAATTGAAAGTACACATGACAAGATGAATGAAATTTGTAGTCAAAAACTTTCAAATATGGCTTGCAATTTTTATATTCGATGTAAGAGTTCTTCCTCCTAGATATTTTTTGGTAAACATTTTTAATACTGCTTATTTTATTGTATAGTTGGTAAAGCAAAAGTTTTAAATACGTTTTCTCTCCATAATCTTCAAAATTTTTCGAGAGAAAAAACGTAAATTCGAGAAATAAAAAATTTTTCTTTTTTCTTCTGATAAGCTTTATGGTGGAGCCATTTTTGTGGCGTGAACAGAAGGTCATTTAAGTCGAAGATATTTTTTCCATCCCAATTCATTGTTTATCACAATTATGGGGTGCAATTTCGATCGCATCGTTTAAATCTACCAAGGATAACATAATTTGATTGTTTTTGCAGGATGAAACCGACGGATCTTTATCTTTTTGGCTATAATGCAGTCCAAGTCCTTGGGTGAGTCTTTCCGAACTTTGAATTTTGTGTTTAGGCAGGTGAAACGGGCAATATTATACTTGAATTTTGGAATAGATAAGACATAGAAGAAAACGCAAAGTTCCGGATAAAAGAATACAACTTTTGTTTGGAAACCTTGCAACTCTAGCTAGGCAAAGTCTCTGAACAGGTTGCTAATAACCTTTTAAAGCGCGGAAGCAACAAAAATTTATTTTAAAAGCGGATATTATACTTAAGAGTTACCTAAAATTAACTATGGTGGATTTTAATCAAATTTAATGTCTAATTTCTCTGATTTTCTTATTCTTTTGCTGGATGGTCCATTTTTCTTACTTAATTTCTTCCTTTTAGCTGGGGATCGGTTCTGGTCAAGACAGTATCAGGACTATTAGCTGGAAATTCCTTTACCAACTTGTATGAGAACGTAGAATGGGAACTGCAAATCTTCCAGACTGCGGCCGTTTTGGAGATTGTCCACAGTTTGGTCGGCTTGGTCCGATCACCCGTTATGACCACTGTAACTCAAGTTTTCTCCAGAGTTTTTGTTCTTTGGGCCATCATGTACAAGGTCCCAAGTGTAAGTTTTTGTCTACTTTTTCTCGTGTTTTATGTTTAGATAAGTTGGTTATGGACTTAAAAATAAATTTGCGGATTTTTTAGAGCCGTGCCAGTATCGGTGTCCCCATGTTGCTCATCGCTTGGTCCGTGACTGAAGTGATCCGATACTCTTATTACGCTCTGAACATCGTCAAAGCCGTTCCATATGCCTTGACTTGGGCCCGTTACACCTTCTTCATTGCCCTTTATCCTCTTGGAGCCTCCGGCGAAGTTATTACAATGCTCGCGGCGCTCGATGAGATCAAACGAAAGAAGCATTTGACCTTGGAACTGCCAAATCAAGGCAATATTGGGTTCTCCTTCTATTATGTGGTCATCATCCTGGCTCTGTATTATCTTCCCGGCTTCCCACAGATGTACTTCTACATGTTTGGGCAAAGAAAAAAGGTTTTAGGGACTGGAAGTCAAAAGAAACAAGAATAGAAGGTCAGATCACCAAGGATAACATATCATTTGGCGTTTGTTGTTCAGTAAACCTAATAGATTGTATTGTAAACTGTGCCACTTGCCATATCTCATATTTTGAGTAAACTTTCTTAACAAAAATTTGGTTTATCAACAAAAATTTAGACATAAAGTCCAATGTATAATAAAAACGACAGTTTGCTTCAATTTCCGCTTTCGTTCATCAGAAATCGGTGGCCGATGACTTGAAAACTCGATCATGACTTTTTTCACGATCTGAATACCATCTCGCTTCGTCATTTTTGGAGCTACAGCCATCCGAATATTACTCTTGTGGCTTCTCTTTATTTTGGCGAGCTCGAGCCGGACGATAGACTTCACGTTCTGGTCGATGCTAAAAAATATTTTAAAATATTATCCATGACATTTTGACCTCTGATTCTTTCTAAAACTCAGGGTATAAAACTCAAAATACTCACCGGTCTTCTTGGCCGCTCCTTTTTCTCTTTTGGCTCTCCACTTTTGCCTGTTCTTTCACCAACAACCGATGGATCCGGAACCAAAGCCGACGGGAGACGTTCTTTCTCATCCACGGGGACCTTCTGGACTTCCGTGATGACATCCTCGTTGTTTTTGTCCTTCGTTAAAAGCTTGATTGGCTTTCTGTCTTCTTTTTCTTTACCGTCCTTCTCTTTTCTCCTATTTTTCCGTTCTTTTTCATATTTGACCTTCTCCGTTGGCTCTGGTTTCTCTGAAATGACATTGGTAATTAGACGAGCCATCTAAACCCTATCTACTATCGGTTTTTGAAACATACAAAACTTAAATTCAATAAAAAATAAAAATTCTCGCCTTTTTTGAACTTTTCTTTGTCCTCAGGTGTCTTTAATGGACGTTCTTTCTCCTCTCGTTCTTTCTTGGGCTCCTTTCTTTGCTTTTCTTTCCTCTCTTTCCATGCTTCGGCTCGAGTCGGCTCTAAAAAATAAAATCTTTGAGTTTTCATCATATTCATCAAGTTCAATATAAAAATCTTCTCCAAAATTTCTCAACATGTACCAAATTCAACTTACTTTTAGTTCCCTCTGGCTTCTTCTCTTCTTCAATCGTTGCATATGGGCTATGTTTCTCTCTTCTGGCTCTCTTTTTCTTTTCCTAAAGACAAATCACCAAAAAATACAGTAATCCCACCTTTTCCAGATGTTGTTTGATCATGAAATCGGTCAATGGAGTTTGTTGGATCTGACCTGCCTCTAACAACTTCTCTTTATTCTCTACTTCTTTGATTAGTTCATCAAAATCAGTAACTTTTTTCACTACAGTTGTGGCTTCATAGATCGCGAGAAATTCTTGATAATCCGGGCGAGTTTCCAATGTATTTGTTCGCTTGTCCGATGTCATGGCGTCTTGCGGGAAGGAGCTTGGTACATCTTGATGGAAGGCCATCTCAACAATAGCCTTTGATTCGATACCTGCAAAAAATATATTATCCATGGTAAAAATGGTAATTGATAATTTCTCCTAGAAACCCCAATAACATTGTCGGCCAATTGACTAAAAGCAAGAATGCGCTTTGATCTCTCCACATCGCCACATTTCCACAAGAATCTCAAAGGACTTTCAACATGACCTTACCCATTTTATCAACAAAGACGTATCCATGGAATTTATTCTTGAATTCACGCGCCTTTTCGATGTCATTGAAGACAATATAGGCTCTGGAGAAGGCCCATGGCATCAGATCTTTGTTCGAAGGGCGGAACCAGAAGGCCTCATAATCATCCAGAGGGCTCAGTTGTTCTTTTAGGTCTTCTTCGGTCAATTCTCGTGGCAGTCGGCGAATAATCAACTAAAATACATTCTCGCTATTTCCATCTGTGTAAAATCAAATAAAAAATACTTCAATTCCCCTACCTTAAACTTGACAGTCTTCATTTTTGCATTTTGAGTCATTTTGTTACCTAAAAATTTCAAAACTTGCTTTATCCTGGTTCAAATTTCTCAAAATAAATCTCCATCCACTCAAAAATATATTCTCAGACAACCAACCGAGCAATTCCAAGATACATTTTCCAGAATTCACAGCCTTTTATTCAAATAACGAATAAAAACATTAAAATTACGCGTAAAAGGCACAAAAACGGCGACGTTTAACTTCGTCATGGATGAGAAAAGAACCGGTTAGGAAGCGAAAAGGCGTGCTTTTAGTTGCTAGTCACATAACAAGTAAAAATATTACTAATTATCCTCTTGAATACTAAAAAATGACTTTTTTGTTCGAATATGACTAGAAACAAACAAAAAATCATGGTTTAGAAAAATCAGTCACAGAGCTAAAAAAATAGTTAGATAGGTTCTAAATCACATTTAGATTCTTTTACATCAATTAATATTATAAATTCTAATATAAATATCTTATAAATACATAATGTTATCCTTAATATCTCTACTCAGAGTGCGTTCACTGTATGTATTGATCCCTTCCAGTCGGTATAATAGCTGACTAGATAACTTTAGAAGTCTTGATGTTGTCATTTTTCTCATCGTCGTCCGCAGATCCGTCTTCAATGGCTGGGGATGGAGATCTGCTCACCAATTCTCGGAGTTTCGATCCAAGGTTCAAGGTAATGTGGCCATCTTTGTGGAAGGTCTCTAAGAAACCTCTGACAAAATCGTCGGAGCGGGTTCTCCAACTGTTTAGGAGCTCGGCTCCTTTTTGTTTCAGACTGTCCACTTGATTTTGGAGTTGATATCGTTGGGCCTAAAAATAAGCAAATTTTTCAATTTTAATGCAAATTAAAATTATAAAAGCAATCGCCAAGAATTCAAAAATAAATCATCCTCTTATATATTTAGAAAAATCATTAAAATCCTGAATCATCTAATAATTTAATTCTAAAATCAGTTTTTGGATGTCTTCTGAAAGGTGATAGTGTATAATATCTTTGATGATGAATCCTTATTACAGTCGAAAAATTATAATAATACTACGGCAACCACCTATAAAATTAAAGGAAATACCCCAAGCCAAATTCAAATCATCTCAAAAGTCTTCATCAACTTCTCTATGACCACCTTACACCCCAAATCCCAATTTCTCACCGAAAAGAAGCCGACGTTGAGTTCCTTAGCGGAGTATCCTCTCTGCAGGTTCCTTCTCACATACTTGTCATAGTCTCTAATTATTCTGCAGACCACATCCGACGTTGAAACGCCTTCCGTTCGCTGGGTTTCCACAAACATTCCTTCCCGTCTGAATTTTTCGTACAAATCTTCTTCGCCTGGGGCTAAGTATGGGATGGCGTCATGAGCGATAAAGTCCACCTAAGACAAAATTAGGCCTCAATCGTTTTCGTACCTTTAATTCTTTGAGAAAATCGACGGTCACATACCACGGGGAGTCCCTGTAAACTTCATCCACATATCTGCAATGGCGGACGGCTTCGAATCGCTCGTCCTCTTCGGTCACTGTGCGCCCTTTGAATTTGTGGGTGTTTTTGTCGCCGCAGACTAAAAAAAGACGTTAAACTGTCAAATTAGACCTTATTCAAGCCTTTTTTTACTTTTTATTTTACTTTATACCTACCTCCAACAATCAAATAGACATTCGGAAAGGCATTTTTGGCTTGTCTCAATTGATTCGCGTGCCCATGATGAAACAAGTCGTATATTCCATCGGCAAATACTCGGACTGGTCGCCCGGCTAAAATTTTCCTGATTACGACCAACTATTATATTATACATGACATCTGATGTCTAAACCTTTGCGTCTGACAAATTTTTTAAATAGTTTGAGAAATCACATTCTCCGCAGTTTGCATCTATCTTATTCCTCTTTACAAAAAACTTTTCAGTAACTATTAATCATCAAAATTAATTTCCACATAAAAAGATTATTTCTCGGACAATCGTAAAAATGGCGCCATTCCTTGTACAAAATTGAAAAACTTTCCGCGGTGGTCATTAATAACAGAGTGCATCCTGATAATTTTATCTCATTTACGGGCATTACACAACCGACATTTTTTGTTTAATATCGCTTATGACGGTACCCAAAATTAAAGCAACCCTCAAAGTGAACTTCTACTGCCCTCTCAACATCTCTATAAAGCGTAGTTATCTAGCAAAAGATTGACATTTTCAAAAATTTTTATCTTCATTATGATCTAACCCAATTTATCAAAATTCTCCTTTAAATTCCAATAATTTACTTCAAAGATGAACCTTTCATTAAATAAACCTTTTGATGGTTGAAACCTAAATTGTTTTTTTTTCATTACACATTGTCCGATTATTTAGTCGAATCTTAAGATTATTATCAAAAATTACACGTAATCAAAGAAAAAAAGCGAGAAACTGACGATTGGCGTTGAAGCTAGATGATAGGAATCTCCGAAAAAATCCGTATGAAATTTCGACAGAAAATTTTTAAAATTTTTGGAGATATATTTCGAGCTGCATTTTTGATCAAATTTTGATAAAAATATTTAAATAATTACAAGAAAACAAGTTCACTTTACAACTTTATCTCTCCGATAGATAAAGCCACCCAGTTTCCGGACAAAATCTAAAATTTAATCGATTTTTATGAATATTACGTTATTTTATACTAAATTTTACAAAACCTTTTGGGGAAAAACATCAAAATAAACCTTAAATATAAAAAACGTAATGAGAGTCGACGCTATGCAAGTTTTCAGCCATCCAGTTCACGAATTTTGACCAATGCCCACATTATGGATAATATAAATTTGAATCTATACTCTAACCCAGATCAAAACCTCTATGTGCGGCAGTTTCTAATCACACCCCCAATCAACTGATTATCTTTTAACCATCTTCTTATATCAATATTAACCTTACCTGAGTTGTTGTAGGCCTCCTCCAAAGTAATTTTTTTGCTATAATCCACTCGATTCCTCTCATTTATAGCATCAGGCTCATCGCTATAGGGTGCTGGCTTGTTTAGGGCCAATCTTAACTCTGATCCGTTCTCAATTTCCGACCTTTCTGTAGTTGGAGACTTCGACTTGATTGAGGCCCGTTTCTTTCCCGGAGGGCTCGAATTGTTGGCTACGGTCTGACGTTTGCGTAGTTGGCGGGACGACATCTGTAATAGAGTAAACATCAGACTCATAAAACTTCAATACACGTCACAATTTTCAATTCGATGTCATAGATAATATAAAAATTCGAAAATTAAATAAAAATTCATTAATTTGAAGACAAAAAACCGCCAAAACCCTGTATCCCCATTTCTATCCTCATAAGAGCCAAGTATAGTCTAAAGATTTCGACAATTTCCGATAAGTAAGAGTTCCGGTTCACTTCGTACCGAGAAAAACTGACTGATAAGACTGATAATGCGTCGAATACGTATGATCAAACAAGACGCCAACCCATTTAGAGCACAACCCACGGAGACGCCGCCCTTTGCGCAAAAAAAGGATATTGTGATTGATGGACGCTGGCCTGAGGTCGAAAACAGGTGAACAAACTGCAAAACTAGTAGGATTTTGCAAACCTTGATGTCAAAAATATAGGTCGATAAGTCTTCTATTCAATATATTGTTAAACCGGGCAAAAAAACCCACTCTATTTTTGTTTCTCAAAATTTTCGCAATTTTTTAAAGAAAAATAAAACAGTGTAATATAAACAAGACATTACAAAATACGGTGGCCCAACTACCCTTTGCAGTCAAAGTACGCAATTACGAATGCTAAGATCAAGAAAAAACCCGCCTTTTATATACGCGGCGAGATAATTATCTTACACTAAATATCTGATGTGCAAATCTGCTTAAATCATAGGATAGGTGGGGTTAAACGTAATTATAGTTAAAATCTCACGTAGCTACTATGGTCGTAACCGAATTTAAAACCTCATCTTAAACAAAAAAAACGCAAGCCTCCTCGTGGAAACCCAGAAACATTGTTTTAGGTAATCTTCGCCACATTTTAGGCATATAGTTAATATATCCCGTCGTACTGGGCAGAATTTGCCATTTAAATACGTCGCCAGATGCTTCCCATATAAATAAAAGGAAAATCTGTCATAAAACTCCAAAACGACATCAAAATTTCACCTAAAAAAAGGTTTCAATCATAAATTTTCCCTAAAATTTTTCACATAACTTCTCTAAATGAACAGAAACAAAAAGCAAATGCTCTAGATGCAAGTCCTCACCTCCGGCCAAACAGAATCGAGGCGCATTTAACATTTGTAAAAGAAATTCAAACCAAATCGACCTCCTTTTAATGGCCCCAACAGTTGAATAAATCCGCCAAAAACGAACGTCAAATGGCTAAACAAACATGCGCCGGGAACAAGACAGATTCAGGATGTCGCGAATGATCCAACAAACTTATAGATTGCAAACAAAACGTTCAGAAATCAAAGAAATTTTCAAAATTCACCAAAGTCACGAAGCATAATATCCCAAGTTTTCACAGAAAGGTAAAAGAACAGCTATTAATTGCTAAACCCTCCTCTAAACAACCGAAAGACTAAATAAATTATATTAGCCTTCTCCTAATAGACGTTCTTTGGCCAAACTCCAAACACAAGTCACCAAATTCCCGATATTATTCATGGGTCCTCGTGACATGGAGGAATTTTGAAAATGTTAGGAAATTGATGTGGAGTCCACGCCAAACGTCTTGATAAAACCACTTCCAATGAAATAAAAAAACAAAATATATTTTAGCTTGACACATTACGCCAGTAAAATTATTTTCGCTTCGGGAATCGAGGATTTTATTTTAGAGCCAAGATTTTTGAGATTTCGACTCGCACGAGCTCGTAAAGAGACTTCATGGGCGAATATGGATTCTGCAAGTGCCTTTGAAAATTTTTTAACGTATAATTCTGCTGTCTAACTCTTAATTTCGCAGGAAAATTATATCATCCATCTAGTGAAGGTGTTTTATCGAGAAATTTGCTTTTGTGCGTTAGAAACTCAAAGAATTACACTGATTATTCTTTTAGAAGTTATGGAAGGCTTTCAATTGCCCTTGAGTCCCTCAAAAAGAATTCAGGAGCTTCAGAGTTTACGAGTTCCTGGATCTCCCGATATGAAGCATGCTCGGAATCGACTGGATAATCTTCTCAGTGGAATAAGAAAAGGGGAGCCTCAACCAACCCTCAGAGAGGACTCGTAAGTGTTTTTGATTTATTCGATTTTAATTTTAGGCAGTTCTTGACTCATTTTCATCCAAATTTTTGTTTAACTGCTAACATAGTTTTATGTCTTCACGTTTTTAGGGTGATCCTCTCCGAGATTGAGGAACTTGATGATCAAAAGAAAGGTCCAGGAAGGCCGAGAAAGCCAAGACCGGATAATAAAGTTGTATTCGAACTTCGAGGGAAGACGTTTGGAATGCAGGACACGGATCAAGATGAATCGATTTATTCCATGTGCCGCAGATGGATGTATGGAAAGGACGATGAGAAACTAGAAGCGGAAAGTCCTCCGCCAGCTCTACCTGACAATATTTCGTTGGTACGTCAAATTCTTTGACTGTTTTCGCTAAAAGTTCATATTATACTAGGCCGAGACTCATTTTTTTTATTTTGCAGGACTTGATGGCGACCAAACCGATTTATGCGATGCCAAAGCCGGATAAAAGTGTCCCAGGGCTCCCTTTAGTCCCCGGCGGTATAGCTGATCGCCCACCAGAGCCAGACTATGCTGGTAAAGATGTCAAGGAACTCCCTTTGATTATGGCTCAACACATGAAACATTGGAAGAATGTGCGACGGAGAGTTACTGAGCACTCTGAAACCAGGAAGCGACGATATAAAAGAAGTCTGGATCTGCTGAGGACTGTTTATAATATTGCTCAACAAACTCAAATCTAATTTAATATGTATAATATATTATTTTGATCTTCATGCCTTTTCACACCACATTTTCATATTGAATAATAAATATAATATGGATACTAGTCAAACTAGTCAATTTCTGACAATCTTAGAGCCTATTTTAGCTAATATTGTAAACTTTTATCGCAATTATGATTAAATTACATACATTTAGTAACAAAAACAGATCAATTGATGATTTTGGTCAAGATTGCGCTCTGCGTCGCCTTGTCCTTCAATTGTTCCTTGGAGTAGTCCTTAAGGACTGAGCGAACTTTCATCAACACCATACCCGAAAGGTTTCGACCTTCGCCGACGACTGGGAACATTGTGATTGTATCCGCTTTCAGGAGGTAAGGATACTAAAAATAGGTAATTTTGTAGCCATTTACAACGATTTAACATCAAAAAGTGTAAATTTTAGAGAAAACTTATATTATTCGTGGTAAAGGCTTTACTTTGTCTTACCTTCAAACTCGTTCCTTCATTTTCCTTTGCCCATTTTGTCAAATCCTCAGCATTCATTCCGCAAGCATACAAATTATCGCCTTCATAAACCTGAACCAGCAATTTATCCCCAGTTTCTCTCAATTTGTCCATCAATTTCGGGTTCTGCAGAAATTTTAGAGAATTAGCGTAGAGAAGAACACTGACACCTTGCGATGCTTTCCAGGCCTCGATGTTGCGGAAGCTGATATTGCTTCGACGTAGGATTTCTTTGGCTCTGGATTTGGCTTCATGGGGAAATCGGCAGGTTTGAAGACGACTAGCTGCATGAGGGCCGCAAAGACTGTAGATCTTTGTTGCTTGGTAGTATTGCTCGACGGATGGGTAGTAGATTCCACCAATCTCGATTTCAGACTGAAATTTCAGAAGTTTAGCAGGTAATCGTAAAACTTTAAAGGTGGCACTCGATGTCCAGTATAATACAAAAGAACCATTGAAACTGTAAGTTTTGACCAGAGTTAACACCCTGCAGCGTCTCACACATCAATTCCTCTTTATAAAATGTTAAAGTTCATTGCTTACTCTCAACATAACCTCAAACTGTCAAAAATTCTGATTCAGATGTCTAGTACAATATAAAAAGCGCACGAGCAGCAAAATTACGTTGCTAATCGACGGACAGCCTTTCTCCTGACCTAAAACAAGAAAAAAAGAATAAAAAAAACAAGCTAACCTTGTAGAAAGTGCTCAAATAGTCCTCCTTTCCCTTGAAGGCAACAATATTTGCGGGACTAATTGTGGTGCTAACAAAAGGAGCATCGGCTTTCAACGGAGCCACTGTAATCGGCCGTTTCTTAAAGGTCTTTGTCTGATTCTTCGGCTTCTTTGAATCGCTATCGTTGAGACTTTGCTTCTCCAAAGCATCGACCAGTTTGTCTCCGGAGGTGATTTTATCGCCCAAGGCGAAGGTTGCAATATCCTCATCCATGGTAAAATCCTCCGTCATTGTGCAAAATAAACAAAAAAAGATACAAAATGTTGTTTATGACTGTCGCCTGGTCAGTGGTCAACAGAATCTTGTTTTACGAGTTATTGCAGAATGCCACGATTTAGTTTTTCGTGGTGTTGCTCGACACAGGGTACCATGTAAGTCGATTTGATGATAAAATAAGGTTTGTAATTACTACAGGAATACTGAAACATAATTTTTCGTATTTTAACACCACTTTCTTATAATTCTTTATGAACCAATAGATTTTTTTATTTTGTACCGCTTTTTTGTATCGAATTTTTAAAATTTCTCCTATAAATACAGTACCTGATGACAATTTAATATTTCATCGGCAACGTCAAGAATATACGAGTCTTTTAGAACAAAGACAACATCGATTTTCGGCTCTCTTTTGGCACTTTCTTTTAAAAATCCCCTCTGGCTTTGAGGCTCTTTTTGCCTTCGAAAAGTAGACGCAGCCGGAGGGCGGAAAACATTTCCCGCTTGTTTTGATTTAATTTATGTCCCACTAATCATAATTTAGCAATGGGAAACGCGCTGTCCAGTCTGGGATTTAATCAGCCCTTCTTTTTTACGCTTATTGGGTAAGTTAAGGTAAAATTAGAAGTAAAATTTGTATTTTTGGAGGAATAAATGGCTGGGAAGTAAAATCGAAGTTGTGTAGAGTATTTTCTATAGGTTTACAAAAGAAATGTTATTATAAATTTTAGAATTATGTTGCTTTTGATTGGGACTGTCGCCTTGGTGAGTGATCCTCGAGAAGATGAGATGGAGCTGCCCAGCCGGTTCGACCAGACTTATGTGAGTACTCCCATGTTGCTTTCAAAGGCGTATCAAGTTATCTGGAACCTTTTTATTCACAAAATAGTTCTTTTTTCGCTGAAATCAGACTTCTTTTCAAAAAACGGTGACTTTTCCTTAAAAAAATCTCGTTTAAACTGCTGAAATTATTTGCTATTTTTAAATTATTATTTTTAATTATTATACTAGTAATGGGCGATATGTGAAACTGATTACTTTTTAGATGTATAATATCTTATGTGCTAAAAACTATCATTTTATCGGGTTTTATCTCATTTTAGGCCAACATATCGCTTGGTCGTCCGAGGAATCGAAATAAACCGACGATCAAGATGTATTAAGACGGCCCATTCTACTTGTTGATAATCTTGGAGCTTACAACTTCAAATTACAGGAATATTTCGTCTATCTACGGTGATCTCGGAGCATTTTGTATATAAAACACTATATGTTACTATTATGTAATCATAAATTTTATTCGATGATATGAAGTTGAATATCTTGCAGACTAAATAAGGAAAGTTCTGGAGGAGCGAACTTCTGGGATTCGTTATATTTAGAATTTTTATGGCCAAAAATCAATTCCTGCAATATTTTAGCTTTGGCTTTTAAGCCGATATTTTTAACGACCTTTGTAGACAAAAAAGCCTTGCGTTTGAATTCCTTAGCAACATATCCCTCGTATAACAAATGATTTCATGATTTGACAATTTTAGGCCTGAATTAGTTAAAATAACCTTTGCATTGGAAGTTTAAACCTTTTTCCCAAACATTGTGTAGAAATTGCTCTTTCCCAATTATCTTTTGAATAATGAGCATTGATCCCTTCATGTCCTCTCAAGTCATCCGATCCCCCTTCCTTTCGCCTAATTGGACGGGCTAGGCCAAGAAAGCGGACCTGACCTTTTTCCGATTTGTTTGTACAAAAGTGGAGAGAAAAGCCGGCGGGGGTTTCGTGTTCAGAAAAACGTTTTTTTGGGGACCAAGACAAAAGACGAAGAAGAAGAAGACCATCATGTTGATGTTGTGTTGTTTTGCGAGGTCGCGAGCTCAGGCCGCGAGTTTCTCATCGCAGCGGTGGAATTCTTATGCGCGAAAACCCCCCGTTGATTCGAAGGAGTTTATATTACGAGATTTTTTGGGTGGTTTGGGGAAATTTGAGGGTACGAATTGTCATCCTTTTTGCTGGTTGTTACAGTCAAACTTGGAATAACAAATCGTAATCGCTGAAAGTGTTGTTTGATATAGAAAAAGCTGCATTCAGAGAAAGGAAGCACTCAAAATCCAACGCTTATATTAGTTGACAAAACTTGGCGCAGGTATAGATTACGGTTTTCCAAGAGGTGTATAAGCTTTTTGGCTTTAGCTTTGAAGAAACCACTGAGCTTATTAAGTTGAAAAATGTGGCAATTTGGGAATAGTTTCCTTAAACTTCAATTGGTTGCGTCTTTCCAAATTTTTGCTCACCCTTTTTCCTCATTTCCATAGTTTTTTGTCCACAGAGATAATTGAATATCTCAACTATCTTTGAATGGGCAACGCCAGAGTCTTCAGTAATTGATAAATGAACTGTATATACCACAAGTACAAAATTTAAGTTAAAAAAGAACACTGACCGTGCGCTTCTTGTAAGCAAAACCATCGAACGTTTTGTAAAACTGACAAATTTTGCTTCTTCGCATTTTCGGCATTCCTTTATTGTATTTTGATTGTTTTCTTCTAGGCTCTGTAATCTATTGTCACCGATGGCAACCTCCAACTTTTTTTAATTTCCGACCTTATACTTGAGAATTCGATGACTAATGTCCGAAAATCCGGAATGGATCGCAATTCAAGTGAACACCTTCACCAATTGGTTGAACCATGAGCTCCGAAATACCAGCATAAAAATTGAGGATCTTGTCATGGACCTCAGAGATGGGATTACCTTGATTCGGATCGTCAAATGCCTTCAACAACGGATTTGTCGGGCCAAAGTCTATGTTAATCATCCCACGGAGATACAGTGTTTGATGAATATTCAGATGGCGCTAGACGCATTAAGTGATGATGGAATTAAATTGGTTAATATTGGTAAGAAAATCGACCAATTTTGGGAGAAAAATTGAAACGAATTTTGAGATTTTTTGAATTTAGGAAGTCAAGATATCTACGAAGGGAATCTCAAACTGATCCTTGGCCTAATCTGGGCACTCATTCAACGATATCAATTGGGAACTGATGAAAAGCCGTTGTCCAAAAGATTGGTGCTATCTTGGCTGCAGGTAATTCTTATACATGGACACGGTTGGCTGGCCGGCTCTGTTAAAGAATTTCATAATTTCTAATTTTGACAGCATACTAGTCCGTTCGTAAAGTCGCTGGAGTGATTACATGCATTGTGCAAGAAAAGTCAGGGTGCGAGCGACGGCCGAAAAAACCTGTTGCATGGTGCAAAAGGCAAGAAATTGCACAATGCAAAGTGAACTTTTGCTTTCGCACAGTGCATGTCGCAGAAATCACTCCGGCGACTTTACAAACGGATTGGTATCATCTCCACGAAAGTTTGGGTCGTACTTTTGGAGGCCCAACTGAGATATCTCTCGATTTTTGCAGCCGAGAGAACTTTTCAGGAGCTTAATTTCCGCCTTTTAAAGCCTCAAAGCAATCATAGATTTATGGCCTTTGACGCTGCATAAATCAAGCAATTGGTCTATGATACACACCTATTCATATTGGTTAAGCATTTGTTTTTTCAGCAACTTTTCAAGGTAGCTATAAATTCTATATGGGAGACATATATATGCAGAACAAAATATGTTTCTTTTTTAGTTGGTTCTGCCCGAAATCCGGCTGACGAATCTCACTAATTGGAACGATGGCGTTGCTTTATCAGCACTGATCAATTACTGTAATCCGGAGTTGCTACCGAGTTGGAGAGATCTTGACCAATCAATGCGGTAATCATTTTTTATTAACTTTTAAACGTCTATTTTTGTAATTTAGCAATTTATCGTAAGCGTTCATGTCTAAAATAGGCTTTATTTTGCAATAAGACACAATGATGACATTATTAAGCCATTTTAAAACAACATTTGCTACCTTTTTTGTGCTGACCGAAGTTTGTGTCACACAAAGCTATAGACGTGAGGACGTATTTTGCATTTTTTCAGCCTTGAAAATTGCAAAAACGCTTTGCAAATCGCTGAAAAGCATCTCTCCGTGCCAAGTATAATATCACCCGAATATTTGAGTTCCCATGATCTGGATGAACTCTCCTGTATGACCTATTTATCCTATTTTGTCAAGAAAAATGGCCCCGGATACAACGCAACATTACGCAATGTTCAGCAACTTTTGTACGACTTGGAAATCCCGGATTTTGGGAATTGTTGGAACGATGGATACCTGTTGTCTAGGTTGGTTGAGGCTTGTGGCGGAAGGGTTATAGACATGGATCAGATGGAATTTGAAGATGAAGGTCAGTGGTTGTGGAATGTGCGACAGGGTAAGTTTATTTTTTGAATTATTTTAAATATTCAAATTAAAAAAAATAAGTGACGTATTTACTTTCTTTTCAGCTCTGGATGCCGTCATTGATCTTGGAGTTCACAGCTCAATCCAAGCCGATGAAATTGTTGGGCATAATCATGATCATTTAGGTAAGTGTAATATAACCATTCTATAAAATAAAACTTTCTTCAATTAAATTTTTTGCAACATTTATTGTAATAAATTTTAGCAGTAATGGAGCTCTGTGCTGCATTAATTTCTCAGAGGGCTTATCAAGAGCTTTCCGAGGTTACCCCAAAAGCCGAGGCTGAATGCTCATGTGGGCAACAGTTGAATATGGATTTGGCTTTTACTGACAAAGCAGATGTAAAAATTGATGACTTGGACGTCATAGTGGAAGATGAGGAGGGCAGAGCTGTTTCTACCCAAGTTTTGGGACTGGTTCGGAAAGAAACGGCCGATGGAGCCATGCTGTCGCTGGTCCCAACAAGGCCTGGGCTATTTCAGGTAAATTTGGGACCGTATTTGGTGTTTTAAGCTTTTATGTAAATACCATATCCGGCAAAAGTCTGTGTTTTGTGAGGACATAGGAGTGAATGCTTAAATCTTGATTCACAAATTTTTCTTTATGTATTGGAAGGTGCCAAAATCGATTTCTTTAAAGGGACAGTACGGCTACTTTTAAATCGCGCTTTTTACGTCGTGGAAACGAAATGTCCAAAAAGTTTCTTCGTCTATTGTACCAATAATAAAAAGAATAATGGTGACATTTTACATGCTTACTAAGAATTATTTCACTGTTTGCAATTTTGTAGCTTTTGTTTTCGATGCATGACATATGTTAAAAAAATGTTTTGACATTTTGTTTCGCACGCCGTAAAAAGCGCAATTCAAAAGTAGCTGTTCTGGCTCTTTAACAAGGCGTTGCTCAAAGTGCAACGCCCAGAATCGCTTTAAATTTGGCATACCCATTGGGGCCAATCCTTATATCAATTCCTAGAAATACTAGATTGCGCTTTGCAGAGGCGGTCAAGATAATCAACAATCGTTGCCGACAAAAGAGTAAAATCGGACATAAAAACTTATTTGAGTATAACACTGCCAATTTTGCGCCGAGAAAATTTCATAAGAACGAATTGCTCTTACTACGAGCAAATTTCTGATTTTCCTTTTAGTTCTTACACAAATGTTTTACCGTAGTTTCATTTTCACATTTTTCACTATAATTTTCCGCGCTTACCTTATTACAGTATCCCAGCATGATGACAGTTTTGACGTTTTGTCAGTATCGGTGTTTTATTTCGATGAATTGTCTTCATTCTAGAATTTTTTATAGTATACAGTATGGGCTTTCATAATCCGTTGAAAATTCCAAAATCGAATATTCGGTTTTTGAAAAAATTTCGAATTATTTTTTTTGCAGAAAACAAATTGTTGTGCTTATTACGAACACCTCATTCCCTGTATTTTTTATTTTCCAAACTTTTTTCGCAAAAACAAATAACTCTCCCTTATGAACGAGCCTCCTCTTGCATTAAATGTTCCTCCAAAATCATCGCATATCCCATTTTTTCTGTAAATCCTCGAAGCTAACATCGCTATACAAAACGTTGCTCGAGGTGGGGGGCTGTGGGGAGAGAGAGAGAGCGCGTCCCGCTTCAGCCTTCTGAAGGTCATCCGAGCTTCGTCTTTTTTTTTAAATGCCGATCTGTTTTGGTGGTCATCAGAAAGCGACGGGGAAACCGAAAATATTTCCAAAAACGGGCAAGGGTTAATTTGGATATTATTTTTGTGAATGGGGTTAGGCTGAGAAAAGGGAACGGCGGAACATTGCGATTGGAACGGTCAAAGAAAACTTTTGAGGGACGATTTTTTGGGAGTTTCTTTGATTTTTGGACGATTTTTTGAGAGACAATTGAGGAATTGATATTAATTTCGACAAATTAATTAAAAGAAGTCGACAAAGTGGTTTTTAAAGCAAAGTCTCGTTGAATGGAAGTTGACTTCGACTTGAAATTGTTCTAAGTAAAATTAAAATTTCTTGATTTTACATCTACTTTGCTAAATGGGCATTTTCTGCTGTTTGCTGTTTTTGGATCAACAAATTCTTAGCGAAATTTTTCAAAGTGCAATGTTCGGCAAAGTGCAATGTTTAACGAAACTTGGCACAAATAAAGTTTAGAACTCCTTATATGTACACAAGATTTTTAGCTCCCACTTACACTAGCTTAAAATATTCAAATTTGACTAATTCTACCCTAATTTTTATGTTTATTGGTCTAAATTTCTGATCTACTCCAATTTGCCCTCAGGGCAAATGCCATTCCAACCGTTTTCCGCTTTCAACTCGATCATTTTTTTGTTGTTCCACTTATGGTTTTCTCGTTTCATAACCTTCTCCCCGTCACCCCTCTTTCTCCCAAATATCTCCCCCAAATCCCCGTATTTCTCGCCCAAACTCTCCCCGTTTATATCAGATGCAGTGACGGCGATAAAGCCCGCAAACGTTTGTCTCTACAATTATGATGCCGACAGGAATCCGTTTATTACGAATCCCTTCGCCGACTGAAACATTTTTCGCATTTTTTTGTAATAAACTCCGCGGCTCAATCGTCAGATTTTTGTTTTTTTTTGCTCAAGAGAGCCTCAGGCGCTCCTTGATCTACAGATTCTTCTTTTTCTTGTGAGAATCACCCCATCGAGCGGTTTCAGAGAATATTTAGCGGGGAGCTGGTAGATTGGGATTTTTTATTTGGTTTTGAAAGAGAAATCTTTCAATTTCTTCGGGGAAAATGCAAATTTTTAATGAGTTTGATGATTTGAGCTGTGGATTAAGCTGTTATAAGGTTTTTTGAAAGTCGAGACGTTGGTGACATATTTTAAAAATGACATTGAGTTGTACCATCTAACAGTTAATAATCGAGAATGAGATCTTCTTGTGCCACTTTTTTGTTTAAGCCACCAAAGCCTATGCTTTGCATGTTATTATAACGAGATTTTTACGTCGTAAATTACCAAAGAGTACAGCAATCTCTCGGACTTTTGGGCTGAAAAATTCCGGATCCCCGAAAATACCGCTGAAAAATATTTTTTCTCGGATCGTCTCTCCTCATTTTCCATAGTCTCTCGTTTTCAAAGACCGTCGAATATTTTGACTGACATTGCAAAGCGGACGCTAAAATTTTCAAGAAGTCAAATACAGAGTAAATACAGCATTTATGCCAAATTTGACAAACAATCGACCAGTCGAACTTGAGGCACATACCTTTTGAATTTTCAGATTCCAAAACTTTTTCAATTTTCAAATTCGTTTCAATTACTCGATCATTGTTTTTTATTGGTCTTCCTTTGCATAGAACGATGTCTTCATTCATCGCGACCACGCGTCCATCTCACATTCCATCGCTTTTTTTTATCACTTCCTGTCTCCATCAACAAACCTCTCTCTTTTATTACACTTGATGTTCAATATTCTTTACACTTAAGACTGGATTTTGGCGTCTCATATCGAATATCGTGGGATTATTTGTGCTATATCCAATAAATCTTTGTTTTTAATATCCTTTTTTCCTCTCCTCAATCATCGAAGATGTTGCGTGAAGAAAGAGGGAACGTCTAGAAGAAGGGGTTCTCATGTGTTAATTAAGACTTGCGTAATTGGAAAAGTTGTGGCGAACGCTGGTTGCACAAAGTTTGTTGATTTTAGAGGGTAAGATACGGGAATGATCATAGAAGACTTGCTTTTTAGTCATAAAAATTTCCATCTCTGTAAAAAAATGGACGTTTTTTCGTATTTTACCCTTCTTCACACCTTTATAATTAAAATTGCATTCTTTATCAGCCGATCCTCTCCATTTTGTTGATTTCTAATCAAATTTTCCGTGAAGTGATCTGTTTGTTAGACGTGTTTGCCGCCAATTAATTTGTTCAATCAACGGGAAACCCTGTCTTTTTTTTATTTCTTTCCAAAGTTTTCTTTTCTGGAGGCGAAAACAAAACCGGAGATGGGTTTTTTTGATGGCGGAGGAAACGTATTACATGACAGTGGAGGGCGTAATTAAAATGTTTGTTTTTGTAGGGAAAGAAAAGAGTTTACAATCACCGTTTGAGGAAGGGAATTAGAGGGAAATACGGTTGCATCTAACAGAGGAAATCTTTGCCGTAGAGGAAACACATTCTGATAAAAATTTTGGGCCAAAACTTTGTTTGAATGGTCCACTCTCCTTATTTTGCGTGATCTTTCGAAAACACGATCGTTGATGATAGGGAGTATAAATATAATATATGACTAGTTATGACTAGTGCATGTAAAATTTACATAAAAAATTGAGTGCCCCACCCTCCGTTGTAAGACAAAATTTTTGATTACATAAAATTCTTATATAGATTTTTAACGTCTGTTTGGGGGTTGAAAGATTTAATTTTTTTATTTTCCCCAATTTCGACGGTTTTGTTGCACTTTTGGATCGGTTGATCCCGCAATTACTGTTGGTCTTACTATTGTTAGTCTGTGAAATTTTTGATTACTTTTCTTGTAGCTTTTTACTATTCATGTCAACGTCTCTGAGCCCATCCATGAAGGTACCCAACTTTTAGCTGACAGAACTTATGATTTGTCAGTTTCCAGCCTTTCAAGTTTTGGGAATTTGTTTACCCAACTTCTCTTACTCATCGACGATTCGCGTTATTGCTTTCGAAAATTCTCCAAAACGATTCATATTCACATCAATTTTTTGCGCTATTAAAATTATTCTCCGGAAGCTTGACCAAATTGTTGTCAATGGAGCTCCTTGGAGATTTGTGAGATCCAGCAGACGGCAAAGACAAAACTTTTGATGACTTTTCGGTGCAAAATGAGCATTCTTTTTTCAGGGCGATCAACCGAAATTATTTTGTTTGACCGCATCTCCTCGTTTTCCGTAGCCTTTCATCAGCAAAAATCGTTGAATATCTCGGCGGTTTTAGTTTTTTGAAAATGGCCTGTAGACACTATGCATGCCAAGTTTGAAGAAAATTTGAACATCGTCAATTGAGAATTTTCCGTTTTCATCCATATCTCCAGAAATAACCAAAATTTACTAATTTCTCTCGAACGCTTTGCTCTAATAAGTAAGACAACCGAGAATCAGGTTCTACATATTGACGAAATTACTTGTTAGTCAGAGGTATTGCAACCTTCAGAAACCGTCAAAGGGCTTCAAATACTGGATGACCAAAAACGTCATCCACTTTTAATGTCATCTTCAACATTTTTAACTATTTTTCGTCCTCTCTTTATCCGCATAAACTCCAATCCCAGTCCAATCACACCTTGCCCCAGCCGTAAACATCTTGATTTAACCCATTCCGCGAGAGCCTCCCCCATTTCCTTTGCCGGTCACGTCTGACCGCAAAAATATTGAGAAGTGTAAGGTCAAATTAAAATAAAAAGGCGCCTTTTAGAGTCGGACTTAAAACGTTGGAGAATACAGTTAGAGAAAAGATTCGCGCACCACCGAAAGTCTTTAAGCGACGGAATTTTTGTACAAAAGACGATTTTTGACGGGTCGAAAATAAAAGTAATCCCTTACCCTTTTTTTTGTAAATTAATTTTTTTTTCTTAATTAGAAAGCTGTTAGGGAGTTGTAAACCCGTTAAGTTTAGGGATTTTGAGGAATGATTGGGATGGCGTGAAATTGAGAGTTTGAAAGTTCGAATTAGGGCGGTTTAAGGGGTGAATGGTAAGGGGAAAGTGTGATAAAAAAAGTTTTGTTGGCCGTTATAACACCTAGTAATGCAAAATCTTGCAACACTTTTGTCACAAAACTAAGATTAATGTTAGAATAATATTTTAGTTCAAATACGACGCTTAGATTTTGAGACATATAGATTTTTGGCCCGCACTTTATAGAAACTGTATGTTAAAGTCAAAAGTTGGCAAGAATATGAACCTTTTATGTAAATTTTAGCGCGAAATGTTTCACAGCTATTTCTACCGTAGAGGATAATATATTATTTCCACAAAAAAATATTTTTTTTTTCGGTCGAAACTGTCAAAGATATCGCAAAAATATGTTTTCCTCCCTGATCGCTCTCTGCGTTTCCCGAACTCTATCGAACGCGATGATCGTTGAATAGCTCGGCAAATTGCGAGTTAATCTTTTTGTGGAATTTTTGAATTTTTTGTGTGTTTGCTTTTTTTTGATTATGCCGTATATTCTATTGAAAAAATATGTGAAATGTAACAGCACTGTTTCTTCAGGTGCACATCTTCTGTGAGGCCGTTGAATTGCCGACATCGCCGATTCATCTGCTAGTCCATCCGTCAACTTCAGCCTCAGAAGAGAACACAGAATTTCGACCGCCCAGTCCAATGGCGGACTATGATCAGCCCCATGTGGGGCATGTCTCATTCTCAGGTCTGAGTGAGCCGTGCTCCGTGGGCAGTGTGGTGGAGGTGGTGGTAGGTTTTTGTCCGTTTATCGCAAATTTTTAACAGATTTTTGGTCGAACAACAATGAAAAATCCGTTTTTCGGATTTGCAAAAAAATTAAATTTTCCTTTCAAGTCAAAGTTTTGATTTTTCGAGTGTCATCTTGTCCATCTCCGAAAATATTTATGACGGTTTATACTATGGTCTTATCAATAAGAGCCTCTACAAAAATTCGTTATCAATTTTTTTGATGTTTCCGCTAGATATTGCCCTTAAAATTATTGGAAGAAAAAGAACGAGTCGTATACCTCTTGTAAACAAAAATAGGAGCGCTTTCTGATAAACTTAAGGCGAAGAAAGGCCGAGAATGGCTGAAATCAGACGGGCCTAAAATAAATCATATTGCCAAAACAGCTTTTATATCACTTAGAGAATGAAAACAGAGACTTCTTCCAATTTACAAGGAAATCAGGATGTTCTTGTTTGTGTGGACGCAGTAATATGCCCCGAAATGCCTTAAATTGTTCTTTTCTGGCTCACTACAAAATTAGCCCGCTGAAAAGTCCCCGCAGCTCTATAGTCTTTTCAAAGCCGTTTACACCTCAGAAAAGGTACCCTGAACTTCACACGGGCCCGTTTTGCCATAATAAACCCAAAAATAACCCTAATAAGCTTTCAAAAGAACTTGCAACGCTTCAAAAACTTTGTTGGCTACACAAAAAGCCTTCTAAAAGAGGTTTGGATCCCTAGGAACGCTACTAAGCTCTCTAAAAATTCTCTTTAAACCTTGTCAAACATTCCCTAGCCTTTCTAAATTTCTCGTTGCCTCTTTCCCCAACCCAAATTGCAGATCAACGCGCAAGGCGGTCGGGCGCAGCAGGACGAAGTGTCCGTGTTATCAGTGGCGCCGAGTGGGAAGCGGCGAGAGTGCGAGATCAGCCATCGGGCCAACTTCTTCACCGCCATTTTCCAGCCGGACGAAGTGGGTGAGTTCCCCCGTTAATGTTGCTACGCTCCGGTTCTCATGCAGGCCAGTGGCAGATCGGGATCGTATACGCTGGCGAACACATCAAAGGCAGTCCATTCGACGTGCAAGTTTTTGATGCGGACAGAGTGAATGTATACGGATTGGACGTGGGATTGGTGGGACAAGAGCTCAAATTTACAGTGGATGCTCAACAAGCCGGCGAGGGAGAGGTTCAAGTGAGTTCTGATCACTTTTTCGGAACTTTGGAGATTTAGGAAGGCCAAAAATTGAAATTGCGATAACCACCAATTTTCAGGTCTCAATATTCAAAAACCACCGTCAAATCCCTTGCGGGGTTGTCGAAGAGGGTACCCGCCAACGCTACAGAGTTCATTTCACTCCAGATGGCCCAGCCCGCTATGAAATTCACATAACTTTCAACGGGATGGAGATTAAAGGATCTCCTTTTATATTGGATATAGCTGATGCTAGTCAAGTCTCGGTTCATGGAGAACAACTGAAGACGGCGGCCGTCGACCGAATCGCTCACTTTTTTGTTAATGCGATCGGAGCGTCGGCCAAGGATCTCAATGTTGTGATTACAGGTGGGTGGAGCGATTTGGGATTTTTTGGGTCGAACGAAGAAGGCATTCAAAAATTTGATGGCACAAACTGTACATCCACATTTTTAATACCTTCTTTGTGAGATTTTTTGTGTTTTGCACGCTTCTCTTGCTCTCTCTCCGATCTCTTTGATCTCTCTGTTGGCACTCGGTTTTGGTGTGAAAAATCGCAATTTTAGAAAAAAATTTATATTTAAAATAAAAAATCTCAGTACTCTCTGAAAAATAGAGTACTATGACAGGATCATTGCCTAAGGCAATATAATTTATGAAGTTTTTTTGACAAAAAGTTTAATTTTTGCCTAAAAATTATGATTTTTTGGATTATGATTCATAAAATCTCAAGTTTTTGTCGAATGCCCCCGGGCTATTGCTCCAATCCAACCTTACTGGTCCTGTCGTCTATGTCCGCGTCCGCTTTGCTTATTCTTCTACCAAGACTTCATCAAAAATCGATGTTAAGGGCCCTCAGGGAAACAGAAACATGCGCGAGTTGCGCCCATCGAAAACGGCGCCTTTCGCTGCGAATGGAAGCCCGTCGAAGTCGGTGAGTACTGCCTTTCCCTTTACGTACTGTGATGTTTAGGCGAGCACAAGATCGACGTTCAACTTTATGATCAATCGATCTACGATCACACTTTGTTATGTAATGTTGGGGATCCGGAATTGGTCACTGTCAGAAATATACCTCAATTTATCGATTTAAATAGACTTGGTCAGGACCTCAGCTTCGAAAGTAAGTCGCTACTACTGATATTGCTGTATATCAAAACCCTATATAACAAACAACTTCAATTTTGCGCAAAAAGGTCGGAAAGTATCAAAAACCCTCATTTCTCATAGAAAAAATCGATATGCAACATCGTATTTTTTCCTCATTATTCGCCTAGAGATCTCATAACGATTTTTTTATTTTAATTTAAAAATGTTTTACAATTTTTTTAAAATTTCAAACATTCCATTTTTTCGAAAAATTTCCAAGTAAAGAATCAAAAAGCTAGATGTTTTTTCTTAAAATTTTTGGTGTTGCAACATTACTAGATACGAGGGAAGGCCTTTCTTTAGTCGTTAACCCCCATTCCATTCATTGTTTTCGCTCAAAAACCACTTTTTATAGCGAATTCTTCAAGTGGAAGGAGGTTTTTTGATTTTATCTCTCTGTCTACTCGATTTATGAGGTCTTTTGCGATTCTTGCTAGAAAAATGAAATCTCCTTATGATTGGAGTCGAAAAAAATCTTTTTATCATCGGATAACTTTTTTATAACACAAATTTTATTTTATGATTTTTTAAAATTTTTATACATATTCCCTTTAATTCCTCGCCTCCTCATAACATTATCTCTTTCCGCAACTCCCTCATTTATTTTCTCTAATTTTTTGTCTAGTTGACGCCGCTGCTGCGGGGTCGGGCAACCTGGAGATTATAATCAACGGCGGTCGGGTGACATGCCGTGTCCGCGAGCTGAAGACCCGGCATTTCCTCGCCGAATTCACACCTCTGCAGCCCGCTCCTCATGTGATTGAGATGAAGTTTAATGGAGAACATGTTCGAGGATCGCCGTGGACTCTACCTGTGAGAAATGGCCAAGGATCCGTGGATTACTCGACGAATGCCGGGATTCGGCAGTTACGGAGTCAACATGTAGAGGATGAACCGTAGGTTTTAATTTTAAAAAAGACAATTTCTTTGCCGAAATTCGTAAAAAACAATTTTCTCAATTTCCGGCTGCAAAGAGAACTCAAAAGTTTTAATGGATCGATTTGTGGAATATTTAGTAGAGGTATGAAAAATTTGAAGAAAATAGAAGGCTTGGAGTCTGAATACTGATATTTTCAATGTAATACCATCAATTTTTTATGACTTTGATTTAATAATGACTTTTTTGGCCTCACAACTCCAATTTAGCCCTGTGAATTCGATTTTTATGGTGTTGTTATGCTGTGTATAAACATATTGCTTAACGGTTTAACAGCATTTTACGTTGTTTTCATTTTTCAGCTACTCGGAGTTGGTTGGAGTAGGTCTTCATCGAGCCCAAGTAAACGCAACAAGCGCTTTTGAGATCAACGCTTCCACCGGGATTCTGAAGGCATCCGATGTCAGGGTTCGACTAACAGGTATCTTATTCCTCCCATCAATCAGCAACACCTTATTTTAGCCTTGTAAATTGATCTTACTTTAGATGTCCACGGCACCCCATTGGATGTGAGGATTTTCGAGCAGCGCGATTGTGTTCGTTGCGAATATGTTGTCAAAAAGGTTGGAGACTATTTACTGGAGATTTTCATCAACAATCGACTTATTGATTCGGGCCCTTTGACTGTCACTGGGTATGACATTCAAAAAATCAAGGTTCAACCGGTAAAAGATGGAAGCCCTGGAGAACCAGTTCAAT
Source organism: Bursaphelenchus mucronatus (assembly GCA_025436335.1). NCBI lineage: Eukaryota > Metazoa > Nematoda > Chromadorea > Rhabditida > Aphelenchoididae > Bursaphelenchus > Bursaphelenchus mucronatus. The sequence goes on from CM046358.1 coordinate 8,115,364, forward strand.
TTATAGGTGAGTACTGGCTGGGAATTTGATTTTAATACTGTTATGATGTTCTTAATCCATTTAGGCTTTCGAATCATTAAGATTACCTGGTCCGTGATATTGTTTTAGGTTATTTTGATGGAATCTTTCTTATTTTCGAATTTTCAAAGACTAAGATAATATAAAGGTGACGGAAGAGGTTGCTCAAGAAATTTAAACGCTTGGTTGGTATAGTGCCAGCTAAAATACGTCATGACGACATAAGCTTTGCTCATCAAATTTCAATTTTCCTCAATTTTTGCATATTTTCTTTATTTAAAGGGACAGTATAACTATTTTTGAATTGCGCTTTTCGCGGCGTGGAAACAAAATGTCCAAAAAGTTTCTTCGGCTACTGTACCAATGACAACGGAAAAAAATAATGGTGACATTCTACATGTTTACTAATAATTATTTTACTGTTTGCAACTCCGTCGCCTTTGTTTTCGCTGCAGGACATAAAAACTTTTTTGACAATTCGTTTCACACGCGCAAAAAGCGCAATTCAAAAGTAAAAGTAGTTATTCTGGCTCTTTAAGATCTCTAAAAACAAGGCAAAAGTTTCAGATAATACCGCTCAGATATTTTTCTTTGTTTCTAATATGTATTAGGCGCTAAAATACGTCATGATGACATCTGTTTTCTCCAAAAATCTCAAATTTCCCCTCTTTTTTCTTCATTTTTCTCCTCATAATTACTCATCCTCTCGATTACTAATTTACAAAGCAATTAGTAATTCCTCTGACAATTTACAACATTGTAGAATCTTCAATTCTCCCCAGTTTTCAATTCAAACGTGCTTTTCCCCTTTTTATTGGACCTTTTTTCCATTTTTCATCGAGGAATTTTAATCGAAACAGGTCGCCACAACTTTTCGATCTCGTTTTCGAGCGCTGACAGCCACTTTATACGCTTGCTTGGGGGGAAATGTTTACAAATTTATGGGTTTGCAGTAGCGATGGGAAACCATTTTGCTTACTTTTTTGGAGGTTTAGTAGTAAAAGAATTTTATTGTGGGAATTTTTATTCAAAATTGAACGAGCGGTATAAAAAGTTTGACTCTTCAATCTTGCCGACAGTTTAGGCATGCTTAGACTCTAAGACATACATGGGATTTTTAGCTCGCGTTATGCAGAAATTACCGAGATTTTGATGTCGAAGGTTAGTAAAATTTTGAATTTTTCGCGATTTCGGGCGTGAGAAAATCAGAATTGGATTAAAGAAGCGACTAAAAAGTTCATACAAAAAAATCAATTGGTTCCAACAAAAACTCAAAAAGTTATCGACGAAAATAGTTTATGTCATGCCATATTTTCGAACATTTTTTTTGTTCGATCGGATACGACGGAGCGATAAATATTAGCGCAAGAAGAAAAATCATCAAATTGAGCTTGAAAATGTATCAATAAAAAGTTTCGAAGATATCAGCGATTAATTTATTGCGTAACCTTGGCTTTATTGCTTCGCTACTCAAGTTTCTGGGGGTTGTTGCGAACGGAGATAGATTTGTTTGGTGTTTACTGTAATTCCAAGACGAGCGTAAAAATGCATTTTATACTTTTTTTGATGACAAAATAATTAATGTTTTCCCCGCAATTGGTTATAAAAATTCTTTAATGTATCCATTACTACGAAAAACTCTGAATTTTGCATCTCTAACATTACTGTTTAATGTTTTCCATTCATTTTCGTACAGCTGCCAAGTGAGGTGTAGTTTATCGTCGCGTTTTTTGAGCGCGCTCCGAGTTTTGAGCCGATTTTTGTGTCGGAATCAAGCAGAGCCGTCGCTTTTGTCGCAACAGAAGCCCGCATTGCCTGAGGGTTTTAACTTTTTTTCCGACCCATTTCTGGATTCGTTTTTGCATTTTGACCGGGGTTTTCGAGTGGATTGGAAAAAGTGTTTGCTTCAACTTTGCGATTTTGTAATGTAATGTAATACTAGTTAAATTGGGGATAGCTAAAAAATATTTGGCGCAAAGCCCATTTTAGTTTATGAACCCTGTAATAGCAATAACTTTTTGGCAAATTGGAAGTCTTAAGCCGGATTACCCCTTATATTGAGATTGCTCCTTATTTTTGTCAAGGAAAATATCACTAATATATCCCTTCTTAAAATTCATATATTTTCCGGTTTTTTGAGGTCAACTCTCTGTTTCTTGCCTACTATAACACTCCACAGGCCTCCCTGTTTCCCCTAGGTCTCCATTCTCCCTATGTTCCAATCCCATCAGCCAACAATTCCAGTCTCAATTCAAAGGCCATCAGCCTACATTTATATATACAAAATAATACAAAAATAACGGCCCTCAAGGTCCGCCATCTTTTGTCATTTCCAAGCCACTTTTTTCCCGGGAATTGTCGGGATCGTATAGTATTGTCGCGGTCTCTCTCTTGCCTCTGGCGTTTGGCTTTGGGATTAAGTGACCTTCACACTTATAACCAGTTTTGTTTTTTATTAGTACGCTGACACTGGAGGGTACGTCATGAACTTTGAGCTCGGATATTTTCATGCCTATATTGGGAATTTTTGAGGGAAAAGCTTTGGGTTTTTGGGGATAAAAATAGATTCTTTCAGGTTTTATCTCATCACCTCCTGATTTTCCAAAGCCTGCAAAGATCGTTGAATGTCTCGGGTTCAGTTGAAAATCCGGAACTGAAATTTTCAGCACATTATTCTATAGTCAATATCTAATTCAAAAAATTAAGGAAAATCGAATTTTGGGTATTTTTCGATCTAAAAACTCTCGATGCTATCTCAAGTTGCCAACTCAAAATCTCGTATATGTCCTAACATACCGTAATCTAAACTTGCGCCAAATGTAATAAAAATCTAAGCGTTTACATTGAACACTATCAACGGCAAAGATTGTCTTTTTTCGGTCAGCTAAAATCCCAACAGTCAATTTAACACACCTCATACACAAGGCAAATCATCGGCTATTATAGCGTCTATTCTAATTTATTCAAGCCTTTCCCTTCTCCCACAATTGTCTCCGATCTCATTCTTATTTCGCCGCTTTGAACTTTCCGCTGAATTATACACCCCTCCATTTAAGTGTATATTATTTACAAATAATCAACCCGCAATCTCTTCCTCCCCAATCCCCCTTTCTTCTCTGTTGTTTTCTGGTCTTGAAACCCTCTTTTTTCGTTACAGCGCGCACTCTGTTTGCCCCGGTTCGAAGGCCGCCATCTCACGTGGAAACGCGCGCCTCTCGTATTGGCTTAACTCTCTTGTATTGTGTCGATATCGAATATCTGTAGCTGATTGTTTTGTTTACTCATTTTCTGCAGCGAGTGATGGGAGATTTTAATTATATTTTTATACGTTTTGTCTGATGTTTTGATAGAGAACGGAGGGTTTTGAACGATAAAAAAAAGAAAAAAGAGTGACTTTTGAGGGAAAGGTAGGAAATTTTGGCGGGTTTTCGGTAAATTCAAAGGAAATGGAGTGTCCAAAAGTTGACTAGATCCGGACTGAGGTACCACAACTCATAATGGAACAAAAAGGAAGCCTTCTAGATAAAGAATTTGCTCTGAAAATGGCTCCGAACGCTGATTTACTCTAGAAAAACAGCCTTAAGCGTTTACACCTCTAAAATCATTTTCCATTTATCGGGTCTTGCTGTAAAAGGTTCCATTTCACTAAACACTCCAACTGTTGGCTATCCCGCAAAATTAGATCAAGATCGGATTGAACAAAACTTTTTTCTCTGACCGTCCCTCTTCATTTTCCGTAGTCTCTCGTTTACAATGATCGTTGAATATTTCGGCGCTGATCCAAAAGTTTCAGGACTTGAAACATGTGACAGATGGAACATTCATCCAAATTTTTAAGAAAATCGACCAGTCGTATTTCGAGCAATCTCTTTTTAACTTTCTTTGCCTCTAAACCCCATAAAATTTCGTTTTTTTCAAAAATAATCTTTCTCTCCCCAATTCCAACTTGATTACTAATTAAACCTCTTGCTCCTATCCATCTCCAATCCGATAGATAGCTTTGTCCTCAAGAATCTTCTCATTATTTGGTCTTCTGACTCATTTTCCCTTCTCCTCCTTATACTGGGTAAACAAACGCAGGTAGAGTGGGTATAAGGTTAGGGCTGCGTGGGAAAAGAGCCTTCCAATAGAGGTATAAGAAAGTCGAGACCGAAATTTGGTTTCTGAACTGATATTATGACGTAGATTATATTGTTGCAGGTTTTGTTGTTGAGCCACTAATAAAATTGAAAATTTTTAATAGTGAAATTTTTTTATATAAAAGAAATCGATTTTGAGTCAAGAACTTTTCTTCTATTGTTTTTTTTTTTAAATTTTATTTTTGAAAAAGTCCAAAATTTTTTTGATTTTCTGCATTTTCGTCATTTCCACATCTGTAAATAGCTGTTGTTGCCCTTACAATTTGGAGATGGGCCATTAAGAAAGCCCTTAAAATCGTCGCATTTGTTTTGGCGTTTAATGTTTTTGAACTATTTCCCATGTCAGACCTTTACTTTTGACCTTTTGCTGACTTTTTTTTTGTTTTCCGATTCTCCGTTTGGGAAAATAATGATTCCCTTTTTGACATCTCAATTTATAGCGTCTTTTGAATGTTATTGTAATGTTTAAGAAATTGGGTTGTAAGTTAGAAAAACAATTGGGGATTTTTGATTCTATTTGTTTATTACAACAAAAATTTTAAAACTAAATTTATAAAAATTCGACTGGTCGACCCTCTTCAAATTCGGCATAAATGCTCAGTTTGGGCCAAAGATCTATTGCTTACAATTTTGTTTCTTGTTTTGCAAGGGAAGCTGAGATATTCCACGAATCTTTGCGAAGTCGAGACTATGGAAAATGACGAGGGACGGTCAGAGAAAAAATTTGCAGTGATTATCTCACTGCAAAGTTTCAGAGACACTCTGCAGTTTCAACAAATGTTGAATTTTTCAATTTGAAAATCGGAAAAGGGCCAAACCTTTGGTAATTTCCAAGTTAAAAAATGTCGGCAGTTTATGCATAACGCGGAGTACAAAATCTCTCATTTTGCTTATAAATTTGTAATATAAAAGTTTGCCAAGTTACATTAAGATCTGACTCTTACATGTAGAGAAATTGCAATTCCAAAATCCATTAATTTTTTTTTTCTCATTTTTCCCCAAAAAATTGTCGATCTGTCATCGATCTCAACTACTACCCAACTAATTGTAAGCGCGTTCCGCTCACTTTTACTCTCTTGTTTACTGTTTATTTACCCGAAAAAACACTTGCATCTTCTCCATCCGACCCTCTCTTTTTCCCGCAAGTTCAGCGTTCTCAATTTTCTGTTTCAATTCGATTGCCCCGCGTTATATAAATACATCCATGATCAAACACACAATGCAATCCTAACCTTTTGGAAGGCGCTGTTGTTACTATCGATTATATTATAGTGATCCGCAAGGAAAGAGGGTTTTCTTTGGCGGTTTGTATTTGAAAAACGGGGCCGAAACTCTTGATGTTTGTATTACAAACTAAAAGAATTTCAGACCGAAGTTTGAGTAGTGTTGTTAGAAATTGGCTTTAGAGCCGTTCGATGCAACCTTGTCTAATTTTACGCAGCAACTATTGCCACGTCTAACATTATACTTGGTGACTAAAGGGACAACTTGGCTCATTTTACAGTTTTGTTGTCTCTGATATGGATATTACAGCTACATTAGATCTCAAAAAAGCTTAGAAAATCTTATTAGACCTCTTGCTATAAAACAAACTACCCCAGCTTTTACCTTATATCATCAAAAATATGCTTGACCCATTTAATGAGAAGTATAAATAACATCAAAACAATGTTAGAAACCTTCAAAAAGTCTCCGACTCTCCCAAAAAGTTCTTCCATTGACATTGCTTTATTTAGACTTTTTTCGGGATGATCTTGATATTATTCTTCCCATTTTAATGACCAAACGCGAAGTTACGTCATTATGATTAATATTAAGGTGTTTTGTTACCAATTCTTGTGTTTCTGTATACCTTATAGCATGTTTCTATAACCTATCAGCGTTGAAAATATTGATTAATCCAAATTTAAATTAGAAAATCCTAAAGCTCTATCCAAAAATCAAGTTGAAACTAAAGATTATGCTCTAAGCTCCTTGAAACTGTACTTGAACATCCGTTTCTATCCTTAAACTTTTCTCCCGTTTTCCAATCTTTTTCCAACAAAAACATGACACTTGTCAAGCGTTTTGCACCCAAAACCCTTGCAAACCACTCCTTTCCGGTCCAATTACTCCTCCTTATATGAATCACGACCCACATAAATATTAAACACCCGTGTTCGCGAGTTAGCATCCGCCGGAGCCGTCCAAAAAATTCTTTCAGTTTTCCTTCAAATGCGGTAAAATTCTCTGTCGAGAGAGAAACTCGCCTCAGGTAATCTTGTGATTCGTTGGCCATGGAGCGGAACGGCTATGTATCGCAATTATACGTTATTCCTGCAGTCGACGCGGCCGAAGCCGGAAAAGGCCAGTTGGAGATAAGTGTGAATCAGGGCAAGGTCCCGAATAATGTGCAAATGCAAGATGCGGGCCGCTGTTTGGTGACGTTTATACCACAACATGCCGGAACATACGTTATCGATGTGACGTTCAATGGTCAACAAGTTCATGGTAAGTCGACATAAGCATATTTTCCGCATAAAAATTAAGTACAAACAAGTTTCTTCATAAAACACCCAAATCAGCATCTTTGGCCCTGCAGAAACACATTTTTACTAATCTTTTGGCCCAAAAATTTCCACGACGTCTGTTCAGACCCTATCTTACACTTAGCTTATGATTTCAGCAAGCTATCTCAGCAATAGAGCCATGTTATATTTAAAATCTTTCCAGGTTGTCCCATCCAAGTCGACGTCAACTCAAAACACGTTGGAAAGCCCCTATCCCATGCCGTTCAACACAAAAGTGGAGGAACTGGAGTCGCCGTAGCCGGAGCTCCCTCACCGGCTCCATCAACTATCGAACGAGGCCCCTCTTCCGCCTATTTCTCCGGCGGCTCGCCTCAAATCGATACCGCTTTCCAATCGCCCGTCTCTCCGTTATTCCAAAGCCAGCACAGTCCCAGAAGCCCAACGCTGATTCGACCTCACGAAACTCAATCAACAGAAGAACGGACTCTCAAATCTCCACGTTTAGTCGAAACCGCCCCAAGGGCCGGAGGTCTTGGCTATACAGTTGCCCAATATGGAGAAGGTCAACAGCCGGATACAGCGACTACTTATCGATCTACAACGCGATATTTCGGAGATCCCAAAGATCGCACAGAAGCTTTGAGAAGTCCTCCACAAGGTGATTCCACGGTCGATTCTGGCCTTGGAAGTTTTACCGTGACGAAACACAGATATTTTGAAACCGCCGACAGTCGGCCGCACAGCACTGCCGAGCCAGAATGGAGGAAGAGCATTGCAGAACAGGCTCCGCCAGTCCCCAAATCACCTCCGCCAGAAGAATCAGCACAATTCCAGATGACCAGATCAGCTGAAATGAAGCTCTATCAAGATGAACATCCGACAAAAGTCAAGACCGAAGATTTGACATACAAAAAGAGTGGAGGTGTTGAAGAAGGCTATGACTATCGTGTGACTTCCGAGACTCCAAGATTCAAGGCTCTTGGAGGTCAAGGTCAACAAAAATCGCCAGCTCCACTTGGGGATGTTGCACCTACTACAAGATACGAACCAGAGGTCCAGCGGCCTTCCTCAAGGTATGAGCCATCTTCTAGGTACGAAGAGGGAGTTCGAAGATACGACGAGAGACCTCCGGAAGTCCACAGATATGAGGAGCCACCAGTAGAATCAAGAAGATACGAAGAACCACCAAAGGATTACGATGAACCGCCAAGAACAGAGGTGAATGACCTCAAAAAATCGACCGAAATTTCGGGCATTCCCTTCGAATCCGCGGTAGAGACCAAACCGAATGTTGAATACATCCCAGGACATCGAAGGCAGCCATCTGGAGCTCAATCTACACCTACTACGCCAGCCTCTCAACGCAAAATTGAGCACGAATCCGGAGCTGAATCAAGGTCATCATCAAAGCCAACAACTCCGAGATTGAGTCTGAAATTCGGAAAAGACAAGAACAAAGATCCTAATAAGGGATTCGACTTCGGAAAGAGCAAATTTACCAGCAAACATGAAGTTGTTAGACGAGGAAAAGACGTAGAAGTCAAATTGGAGAACTTGAAACTGTCAAAAGAAGATCAACTAAGAATTGTTGTACTTCGTAAGTCTTTTTACAATTATTTAGAGACAGATAACTCTAAAACTGGACTGTCCCTTATTAAAAACAACTGTGTTACTGCAAAATCCGGGAATTTCTCTATCAAAATCCGTAAATTCCGAGTGTTTTTGTTATTTACTCATCTCGGAATTCCTCCAGCGACAACAAGAGATAGTGATCGCTCCAATTTTGTGAGGTCTTGACTTCATTCCGAGGTTTTTTGAAATAAAAATTCCACCGGATAATTTTAGTACTCCGCGGCTGGGAAACCAGCTACTCGTGGGAAATTTTGATACGTTAGGAGACTGTAAGGAAATTAGAATCTATTTTTGATATCAAAGATTTATGGAATTGGAAATAAAAGATTTTCGACGAACTTATGCTCACAAAGCCTAGTGTAATATAAGAAATTGGAGATAGAGATCATTTTTGTAGGTGGATCTAGTTGATAACTAAATCTAAGGACAGACAAATCATTCTCTATTGATTTCAGCCCCGTCCTCAGCCAAAAGCGAAGATCCAACGGCCGCGCCGGACATTCCTCATCGGGTGAAGAAGTCCGGGAAAACCTACGAAATCTCGTTCCATCCGGCCGAAGTGGGTACCCACAAAGTCTTGGCCTTCATCAACGACCAGCCCCATCCCCAATCGCCATTCCCAATCCGTGTCTACGACTCGTCGCAGATCATTGTTGGAGATATTGTACCTCAAAGCTTTGTCAACGATACAGTCGAATTCACCGTCGACGCGGGCCGTGCCGGCTTCGGGAATCTGGAAATGGCCATCAAGGACAGCGATGACGCTATAATCCCGTCTCATGTGAACCAACTGGAGAGCGGATCGGCCAAGTTTTTGGTCACTTTTAATCCGACGACTGTTGGAACTCATACAGTTAACATTACTTTCAACAAAGAGGTGATCAAGGGCAGTCCATTCGCCGTGCAAATCATTGATCCAGCTGATGGAGTAGCTACGGAGTTGAGGTAAAAAATTCGTCGAAAAAAGAAAACATTCCAGAAAATCGGCCATGGATGACGGAATTTTTATAATTTTCTTTAATTTTTCGCAGATTTTTGTCTCAAATTGACTAAATTGTTCACTAAATGAGTTTCCGACTGTTTCAGCAAGAAAAAGGACAAAGGAAAGGAGAAAAAGAAGGACGCAAAGAAGGATAAGAGCAATGGACTTCCGAAACTCAAGGATAACAAGCCGGTGGTCAGTAAACTCCCATCCCTGTCTCGTGTTGGAGAGCCAGCTCAGTTGGCGGTGCAGATTCCACAAGCTACTGATGTAGTATCCGCTGTCGTCACAGGTATGTCTTAAAAATATTGAAAATTTGAGAATTTTAGAGATCAATAATAATATTTTAGGTGATGTTTCAGTGATTTTAAAGGTTTTTATTTTTCTGGTTCCACATTACACTTATTTCCGGTATTTCAATGTGCACCTCACAATTTCTTGAAAATTTTGATGAATGTTTGATTTAAAATTGCGCTTGATGATATAATATAAAGTAATGACAAAAATTTCTCTTCAGATTCAGCCAAGGAGAGACAGCCAGTTGAAGTGTTCGAAGAGGAACCCGGACTCCGTCGAATCGAGTTTGTTCCAGTACGCGTCGGTGAGTAATATTGCCAAAATTATCAATTTTATATTAGCTACGATGACTAAAACTATATTTCTTCAGGTGACCACGAGATCGCGATCAGTGTGAATGGTCATGAAGTAAATGGTTCTCCATTTACCTGCCGAGCCTACGATCCATCCAAGATTGTTGTTGGAGTTGTTCCAGATGGCGTGGTCAACAAGCCCGTTCATTTTGTTGGTGAGTCAAGCTCTTTAAAGAACTCTAATTTTTCTCTGTGTAATGGGGATAATTCGTCTATTGTTTGATGTTTCCGCAATAATAGGCTTAGTCATAATTTTTTTACTCCATTTCGCATTGGAAATCCGTCCGAGTTCTTGCGTTTTGATCAGTTTCCTTATCTTATCCATCTGATTTTAGTGGACGCAAGTGAAGGTGGCGTTGGAAACTTGGAAGTTGCCGTAAACGAGGGCAAAATCCCGTCTATGGCCCATCCCCTTGGCCAACACAAATACGACATCAGTTTTGTTCCCAGAGAGAACGTGGATCATCATATCAGCGTCAGATTCAACAACGAACCGGTCCCCGGTTCCCCATTCCTTTGCCGACTTTTGAGCTCTATTCAAGTCCGAGCGTCTGGCCCAGGTTTGGAGCGGATTGCGGTGGGAAGAGAGACTGAATTCGAGATCACTGTGGATGAGCCAGAGACCGGGAAACCTTTGGCCAACCCTCCTTTGCCAGCCGTTTCCGTTCTTGATGTTAAGGGCAACAGAATCCCGGTAACTGTCCAAAAAGATCCCAGAGCTCCAGAGCCTGGTCGATTTTTGGCTTCATATACTCCGAAGGTCGTCGGCAATCACCAAATTGAAATTTTATACGACGGAGAGCCCATTCCTGGATCTCCTTTCAGCGTGAAAGCCTTTGATGCGTCTTGTTGTCGATTAATCCTAGACGAAAAAGCGGTGGTTGGAAAGCCCTGTACTTTCCTCATTGACGCCGCGAAAGCTGGCGCCGGCAACATGGAGATCATTGTCAGCGTTGACAACAAAAATGTCCCCAACTTTGTTCAAGCCGAAGGCCAAGCCCGCTTCAAAGTTTCATTCACCCCGCAAGAGCTCAAGGATCACGTAATTAGTGTGAAATTCAACAGTGAACCTATACCCGGATCACCACTTAAGTGTCCAGTATACAGTGGAGAGAAGAAGCTGTCGTATGACCCCAGTTACTCCGTGCCACCACCTCTTCCAAGTTCTCCACCACCAGCTGAACATGAATTAAAACTGGTGGGAGATTTGCAGACTGCTCAGATTGGACGCCCTAAGGGCTTCAGCATTGATTCGCCGCATCCTGGCGCAGAATGCAATGTGATTGTGACTGGTAAGTGGTTTTATTTTATCTCTATGGCCTCCTTTATTTTCTCTGTCTAACGCCGACTTTCCGTTAATCCTGTTTTTGGCTTGGTTTAACGTGCGTTCAGCGCTTACTGGGGTATTATCGAGGGTAAATAGGTAGTCAGGACGTTCTCAATTAGTGGGGGAAGATCAGGACATAATGTATCAAAAGACATGTAGATTTTGGTATATTATTCATGGGGTCTATGACACTCCAAATTAATGGGTTAAAATAGGTCCAAATGGTCGTCGAATCTCCGTGGAAATGGTTCGAATGGACGAAGGATTTGATGTGGAGTTCACACCGAAAGAAGAAGGTACGTTGACCTTTTCTTTCTTTGAATTTGACTTTGTTCTAGGTGACTATGAGATTGATATTCAACTAAATGGAAAATCGGTGATAGTTACAAAGTGCTCTGTTGAATCGCCCAGCCAAATTGCGACAACTTCAGCGATCCCAGACCGAATAACCTGCGGAGAGTTATTGGAATTTGACGTCCATCTTGGTCGACTACAGCGGAATGATGTTAGAATTGAAGTCCGCTCTGAAGAAGGTGCCTTAATTCATTCGAACAGCCAATTGGATCGAGTCAGCAATAAAATTCGTGTGTCTTGCACAGTCCATAAGCCCGGGAGATACTCGGCAATCGTCTATCAAAAGAATCAAATCGTCGAAGAGCACTTTTTCCACGCAACTCCGAGCAATCAATGTGTAAATTTCTTCGCTTTCAACGAAAAAGCCTTGGTGGATCAGAGCGCTCGCTTCGAGCTGGAAGTCGCTGATGGATTGGAGAGTCATTTGCATATCGAAGTTACTGGTAAGAGCTTTTAGAATTTTTATAACGGAGGATTATAATTTTGGGATTACTTTCAAATTTTATGACATTAATTTTCACAATTTTAGATCCCGATGGCAACTCTGTTCCGGTCTCTATGCATCGAACGGAAGGCAGAACATACGAAGTGGATTGGTTGCCGAAAAGAGAGGGTCTTCATGTTGTCTCAATACTAGTTAGAAACGAACCAGTAGCCGGATCGCCGCGTCAGGTCAATGTTCTTGATTTATCGACAGTTCAATTGATTGGACTGGAAAATAATGTGGTCGGAACTCAACAAAAATTTAATTGTAAGATCTGAAACTTTGGTAGCAAGAAGATTAAGCTCTAATTATCGTATTTACAAAGATCTTTGAGATTTTGACTCATTAGTTTTTGAGTTGTACAGTATTTTGACATTGGCATTTTTAGTGGATTGGACTAATTCCGGAGGCTCGACAGCTTCGGTAAAAGTGACGTATAACAATAAGGATATGGTACCATGCCAAATGAAACGGATTAAGCATGGTCTCCACGCCTGCACATTCACTCCATCCGATCCAGGACTATATCTTGTTGATGTTTATGTGGATGATGTACAACTCCCAGAATGCCCATATGAAGTGATTATCAGCGACTCAAATGCTGTTAGAGCCCGAGGAGACGCCTTGACACACGCGCAGCAAGGGAAGACAGCTAGATTTGAAGTTGTAGTAGGCGAAGGTGCAAGAAGCGACCTGGATGTTCTGATTACTGGTAGGTTAATATATGTTTTTTGTAGATTGGTGACGGATGAATGCGATGAACACGTTTTGTTTTTCAGCACGACCCTTTTTCAGAGCACGACCGGGGATTTGAAGGGTTTTGGGGGAGATTTGATAGGGAGTGCGAAAGATTTTAAGCTTTTTTTGGAGTTTTTTTCAAAATTTAGGAGGTTTTATATACAGTTTGGCGTAAGAATTTGTACACACACTGCGCCTTTGTTATGTTTGCTTGCTTCTGGCTTTATGTTTCCAACTAATACACTTGTTTTATGTTATTTAACTCTACTTTTCCAATTTTCAAGCCCTAAATTACTATTTCCAGATGCCAGCAAGTCCCCTCTGCCCGTTAGATGCTATAAGCAGCAAGATCAGAGCTATTGGGTGGAGTTTACCCCAGAAAATATTGGTAAGTTTTTATCCAATGTCATGGATAATATAATTTTAGGAGAACATGTGATTGAAGTTACATTTGCTGATGTCCCAGTCAATGGATCTCCCTTCCATTGCGAGGTAGTTGATCCGAAGAAGGTCAAAGTCACCGGGCTTGACGATGTTATCCATCAACGACATATCACCAAGGTTATTGTAGACCGACGAGAAGCCGGAAAAGGACAACTTGATTTCGAAATTACGGATCCACAAGGTCAAATCTTGAAGGTGGATCGCCTTCGAACTGCCCCGGAGATCGATGCGTTCACATTTTTGCCCAGCAAACTTGGCCAACACAAGGTTAATATCAATTTTGCTGGATTCCCGGTTCAATCCGCAGTCCGCTCCTTCAACGTGATCGAATACGGACAACCCAAACTGGAAGGACCGGCCGTGCAGACAGCCGTTGAAGTCGATAAGCCCGCTAAGTTGTGGTTGGAATCGAGAAATGGCGGATTAAAAATTGATGTCCGCGATCAGCTCGGAAACAAAGTCCGACATCAACTGGGAAAGGCCGAAAATGGGGCGACTGAGATCAGTTTCGTCCCTGTGAACGTCGGGAAATACAGTGTGGACGTCCATTTGAACAACAAAGCCTTGAATGAAAAGCCCTTGGAAGTTACAGTCGTCGATCCGAGAAAGGTTGTGGTCAATGATGAGACGGCCAGAGCGGATGGAACTTTTGTATTGGGAGTTGGTCAGAAAAACATCATAGATGTGGACGCGACTGCGGCAGGCCCCGGAGATCTGAATGTGGAAGTCCGAGATGCTTCTGGAGAACTTTTGAACAGTAATGAAGCAAGAGCCGAGTCGCAGGGTCGAGGAAAACATAGATTGATCCTTCAGCCGGTGAAGAAAGGCCCTCTGAAGATTTATCTCTACTATTCCGGACTCCCAGTCCCTTCAGCATACCCAATTATGGCTGTGGCTGATAAAACAAGTCATCCAAATGTCAGCAGACAGTCGACGGAAAGCTCAGAACAGACGGTTCGAGTTCATGGAGAAGGTTTAAGTCGAGCGATTTTGAAGGAACCCGCTGAATTCATAATTGACGCCAGTCAAGCCCCCCGGGCAAAAATCTCGGCCCAGCTGATTGGAGAACAAAATGACATCCCAGTGAGGCTACAAGAGAAGAGCAATCATATTTACAAAGCCGTTTATACCCCTCTGGTTGGAGGAGATTACGAGCTGATTGTTAAGGTTGATGGCCGCCCATTGAGAGATCAGCCGTTCAAAGTCCATGTCCAAACATTTACCACTCCAGCAGGTCTAATTGACGTCGATTCGAGGAACTTGAAGCTGGGAATCATCGGAGAAGACATCAAGACCACGATTGACGCGAGAAAAGCCGGGTCCGGACAATTATCGGCCCAATGTGAAGGCCCCACTCAGCTGGAATACTGTGAACTCTATGACAACAGAGATGGAACCTATGTGTTGAGAGTGCAGCCCAAGGAGCTGGGAAGACATGTTCTAAGCATTAAGTATGCGAATGAGCATGTCCCCGGATCACCATTCGTTTTTAATGTCTCGAATCCGCCAGACGCATCCAAAGTCAAGGTCTACGGCCCCGGAGTTGAACATGGCATCCTGGCCACGTAAGATTTTGTTTTTTTTTTGTTTTTTTTTTTGAGTTTTATGAATAATATATTGAGGTTAATGGTCGACTTTTTAGATTCAAATCGAATTTTGTCGTTGAAACTAAAGGAGCCGGCGCTGGCCAACTTACGGTGCGAGTTCGAGGTCCTAAAGGCGCTTTTAATGTGGAAATGCAACGAGATCGTCAACAAGACCGCACAATTCATTGTAAATATGAACCCAAAGAACCGGGAGACTATCAGGTCGAGGTGAAATGGCATGGACAGCATGTGCCAGGTAAGAAATTGGTTTCGTTTGAGGCTAACTTTAATTTAGACATGGTTAAGGGAGAAGATATTTTTTTTGAAAAAATTACCAAATTTGCTTATAGGATCCCCTTTCATGGTGATGATTGTGGACACAGAACAAGAGCTCCAACGATTCTTGGCCGGCGAAGCACCCTCCCCGCAACCAGCCACTCCATTCGTCCCTCCGGGCTGGGTTGGTCCACCCCCTCCGGGCATGATTCCACCGCCATTCAGCCCCGCTTTGGCCGCATCTCCGTATGGTCCTGTCCCCGTGGGGATGGTCCCACCGCCCCACCTTCGTGGAGGACGCCGCTCAGGACCTCCGGCAGTCATGGGACCACCACAGCCGATTTATGGAAGACGGCCATATTAGAGACTAAAATAATATAGAAAATAATGAGGACATTATGAAAAATTTTGGAGGATAGACCCAGTTTGGCCCCCAAGAAGTTATGGATGTATTCCTCGTGCTATTGGCTACATATCGCCCTATCTTTCCCCAGTACAATATCCAAAAATTTGAAACTCATGACATATCCGCACCGCTTTCTCCACGCCCATTGCTCAACCCACCCTAAATTTCGTGTCGAGGTGCTCAGAAATGCGATAAACTTTCTCGTAAAGCCCAAAAAATATTACCACTGCCTTGTCGACTTTTTCAAATATCATTTTTTGGCATAATAATGTCTACTTAAAAATTTTTTTGCATATCGAATTTTTTGTGAATTATTTTTTTTGATGGCAGCTTCAGAATATATCACTGTTCCCTGTATTACATAGAAGAGAAGTTTATGACAAAATTTTAGAGATTTTTGGCCGTTTGTCTTGTTGTAGTAGACCTCTTACTAATATTTGTGATTTTTTAAATTTTTTTTTGATTTTTTTCTCCCCCGTGTCATTAAACGAACGCACCTTTCCATCTGATATTTATAGACTCTCTAGCCATGATTTTATTGTAATTTATATCCGCTTGTAATCAAAAGAATCGAAATTCAGAATCCATTGCCAGCCTCTTTTCCGTCGTTTGCTATTACCGTTTCAACTTGTTTAATATTGTGCCTTAGTCTGTGATTTCGCTCCCCACATTTCGAAGAGTTTCTATTCTGTAATAAACTTATGTTTGAAGACAGGAGGGATATTTTGTGATTACGGATGGACAAGAGGAAAGTGCTTCAAGTGAGAAGAACAGATGTTATTGAAACTTTGCAGAAATTGGGAGTACCATGTTCTAAGCAATCTGCCAGATTTTTAGTCTGCGTTTTCCAGAAATCATCGAGATATTATATTTGGGGATACATTGGTAAAAAACGACGAAAATCTTTTAAGAGTCGCAATTTGAGTACTTGAGAGTCGGAGGTCGTTTTCGACCCTTTTATCAACTGGAATTGGTATAAGGGCAACCATGAGTTCCTTGAACTGAACTTTGACAGGAGGCTGCTCCTTTTGACCTTAAAGTTTCACTCACCGATCCATAACCACTGTCAACAAACTTCGGATATTTGATCCGGCCTTGCTGTTATGGATCCTCACATCATCTTTCAGGTGGATGCCCTCAAATCTCGTGATTTATCTTCTGTGTATTTACCTCGTCCATTACCTTCTCCATCCCACCCACGTCGCCCGTCCGCCGCTGCAACGCTTCTTGCGGTGCCGATCTTTAAAGAACGTGTTAAGCAGAGGCGGACAGCCCAGAGGGGCCTCGTCATGTCAACCCTTGCGATGATTTGTGACAAACATCAAAACGGATGGCGTAGCGCCAGCAAAACTTTGTTCGCGGCGCCGCCAGTTGGCCTCCGGGCCTGTTCAAAACCGACGTTTAATGGGACGAGCGGGCGGCTTCTTCTCGGCCTCGATTAGGCCCGAGATTTTGTGGTTTCTGATGGAGAAGAGATGAGGAAGTGGCCGAGGGCACGGGTTGAATGTCCGGCTAAAAGCGGCCCCTAATTTGCGGGATTGCGATGGAGAGCGAACGATTCCTCATCTCATTTGCATAAACCGGGCATTTGGGGATTACGTAATGAAGATTTTTTGGGGATGAGATTAGCGATTTTGCAGCGGACTTGGATTCAAATTTGTTGTCCTAACTACAGTAGTGTTTTTTGGATAGGAATAATTTTGAAAATCATATAGAGCTAGCGGAAAAATACGTAGATTTACTACAACTGGCCCGATCTGTCTTGGCGATAAACCAATTCCTAAAGTTTTAGTTCGTCATTTGCAGAGAAAGACGAGGTATGCTAACAGAAATAAAATTTTGATCACCCATATCTCGGATAACTTGTACAGATCTATCCCAAACAGATTGTTAAAGGTTATTAGAAGTAATGGTAACAAGATTTAATAAATTTGCGTTTTTCCAAACTGATCAAAAAGATTTCAGACTTTTAAAGAAAAATGAACTTGAAGTGCAAAAATGAGAAAACCCTTCAAGATAGATAATCATATAGCCCTTAGGTTCAATCATTGAAAGTTTGGTCGCTCTGGTTAGGTTAACGACCGTGTCATAGAGTTGTCAGATTATTAAGTCCGGGAGTATATTCAAGAATTCTGCTGTGAAGCCGACATATTTTGACCTAAAATCTCAGTGGTTTTTGCATTGCGCAAGCTAAAATTTTATCGTTTCTTCGAAGAACATAGTCTCACTTTGCGACAACCTACGAAACCTAAACGTTTGTGATAGAGCACTTTCGCTGTTAATTTTCATACTCTACGTTCCATTTTAACCTATCCAAACTCACGTTTTATTCTGATTGAGGTCCTATTTCTCTGCCAACTTGACTCAGAAACTGTTCATCAGTTGTCAGCGCATCGTCCTCATCAGTCATTTTCTTGTCACAAACCCGTTTCAGCCACTTCTTTATAACCTTTGTTTTCGGGAACAGTACAACGTGCGGAAAAATAATATTTTTTGATCTTTAAAAATCACGTGGGCTTTGTTTTTTGGAAGTGTGAAATTCTTATGTCATCTGAGTACCGAGATTCTTTCTCAGGAAGATGCCATAGAAATATTATTTATTCAATCACCTCCTGCCACTTGATCTCTATCCAATAACATTTCAAATCTCATAACTAATAATGTTGTTCCCTCATCACAGGCCATATGTCTGCCTTAACAACTTGAGACAACACTCGGCTCTAACGACCTTTTAATGAGAAAATAATGAGCTGATCCGATTTTAATGTGTTATGCGGGGTTTAAGGCTCTAACTAACGTTTTAATCACTATGGAAAATTCAGAAAGTGCGATAGGCAGATTTTGGTAATAAGCGCTTCTACCGAAATTTATTCTTTACGCCAGATATTATCATGTCCCAAAAACCTTTTTTCTGACCTTCTCTCCTCATTTCCCATAGTCTATCGTCAGCAAAAGATCGTTGAATATCTTGGTTGAACTCGCAAAGCGCAAGTTAAAATCTTGGAGGATTAAAATATCGACCAGGTAAAATACTGACAAAAAGTTTCAAGAAAATCGACTGGTCGCACATCAAGATATACACTTAAAACTTCAATAACAACCCTCAAAGTCTAAAATTACTTTTTATTACTTTCAATGTATCTCTTACTTTATATGTTGCCATTCATAATCAAGAGATTTCTCTTCTAATGATCGGCCAGTTGTTCGGGACCTCTGTTTTTCCGTCGTTTGTCATCACATGGACACGCCAAGCCCTCCAGCTAATTTTTATTACAAACGCCTCTTTTTCCCGTTAGCTTGTTTTTTATCGGAGCGGTACTAATTAAGTGCAAAGCCCGGGAGATTGGCCGAGTTTTTTGGGGATCAGTTTTATGGCCGGGTTGAATCTAATCGGGTTTAAATGAGCTAACAGACGGTGGTTTACTACTAACTTATGGAAATTGTATAAAATGCAAAACTTCGACCGTAGATAGGATTTCTTTTATTTTGTCGTGCAGATGCGCATATCTTTTTAAATCTACTGTTGCATTTACTGTTTGTTTTAACTTGCATTTTCAGAACGGTGAGGGAAAATGGGCTTGAGTTGTGGAGCTCGGGTCCTAAAATTCTGCTTATTCATCTTTAACCTTCTGTTTTTGGTAAGTTATGATGTGGTAACCGCCCCACCTCAATAGAAAGGAAAGTGTCAAAAGTGAAGTGCTGATTTTTTCTTTAACCTTTGAACGGACATTTGGTATGTGCTTCATATCAATTCATAAACGTTTTGATTTGCGCCGTCCAATAGCAGCTAAGACATTCAACGACCTTTCCCGACGAGAGAGTGCGCAAAACGCGGAGAAAACGACTTTCAGAAATGTCTCCGCGAATCTTGCGCAGAAAAACTTGTGTGAAAATTTTGTCATCTACCGTAAAAATAAGGCTTAAGCATTTCATGCTAATAAATGTCAAATTTTCCCCAACTTTAAGACGAAAAATCTCGGCTGTATCTTTAACTCGCGCGCGTAGGAATGTTTTAGTTACCTGTACTACTCGTCGAAAAATTTGTCTAAATTTATCAAAATCTGAGCGTCGAACTTGGAACACTTTCCCTGAAAACTTCTCGAATTATTTCCGCTATATACTACTATAATATATATAACTTTTATCTTTTTTCAGTTTTGTGGAATTGCCTGTCTACTACTAGGAGCATGGCTGATTATGGACAAGTATGCGTTGGAAAGTTTGGCATCAGCGGCGTTGAAAGCTCCGGGAATTAAAGATGACGCGTTGATGGACTTGGCGTCAAAGCCAGCGGCTGTAAGGCAGATTGGTTATGCCTTGCTGGTGGTGGGCTGTGTGGTGCTGATAGTGGCCTTCCTCGGGTGTTGCGGAGCGGCGAAGGAATGGAGACCCCTTCTTTGTTGTGTAGGTTGCATTAATATGCCGCTTCAAATGAAAAAATTATATCAACGGAAGCAAAATTTTACGTCATCGGATCTAAAACAATTTTTTCTTTCTTCAAGTAGCTCAGGCTTTTTCACATCAAGGTCACTTCGATCTTTTTTTGACCTTGCGGGCGATCGTAACCAACCAGAACATCTTTAACTATACAACACTTATTTTCCGATTTTAGTACGCCACTTTGCTCATGGCCATTCTGGCGATCGAAATCACCGCCGCCATCTATGCTGCAATGCATTCGCATATGGTATGTTATTTCATTTCGTAATATCATTTATTCTCCCAATTTCAGTTCCAAAAAGATTTCCGACAGTTACTCAAAGCATCGCTCAAAATGTACAATGGGACAGAGACCATGGCCATAAACGATAAAAGCAATACGGCCCAAAGTGATGACTTATTGGTGAAATTGGCTTGGGACAAATTTATGATCGAAGTAAGCTGCTCAAGTTTCTATTTTCGGACTAATTCAATGATGAAATTTGTATTTTAATTATCACTTTGCAGAAAAAATGTTGCGGAGTTGACTCACGGCGCGGCGATTTCGCTCAAAGTGGTTGGTATCAAGTGACCGGTCGATTACACGAGTTCCCTCCGGCATGTTGCCCACCAAGAGCCAATGGCAATCTTATGCCGTATTGCCCCACGATTTCCAGATACGGCGAGGTAATTTCTCATCAATTTCCGGTACCGTACTAGAAAAATCCAAGTTTTCATCGCTTTTTATATCGTTCTTGTGGTTGTGTTCGTATCTATCCGTAAACTTTAGGGCTGTTACACCAAGATGCAAGAGTCGGTGATGGAATTGACCAACAGTTTCAAGATCGTCATGTGGACGGCGGGAATTATCTCATTGATTCAAATATTCGGAATTTTTGTGGCTTTCTGTTTATGTAATGCCATTTCCGTGGACGAATATTACTACTGAAAATTTGCTTAGGGTTGTCTGGAGTTTATGCGATTCGAGGAGCAGCTGCGATTTTCGTTGATTCTGGGGATGGTCGCGTTGATTGGAACTGTGCAGGTGAGATTTTGTTGATGTAAAAAATAATTTCATCCCAAAAAAAGTAGCTAAACCAGATAATTCCTGTTTTCAGTTGATCTGTTTCGCCATGGCAGTCCGTTTATTCATTCATGTAAAGAAGGAGCTGCTTTACCTGTATTAACCGCCCCACCTCATATTTATTGTCTTTCCGAGGCTTCTTTTCCAATATTACTGTATTTATCAAAGCCTTATCACAAAATAAATTAGTATAAACAGTAGATATACAAATAAATCTTAGCCGTTTCATTGCCATAAGCGATTTGAGCGGACGGACGGGTTGTTTCAAGCTCTTTCAGCACCAGCACGATCCTTCGTCGGTGACAATTTGGCGCGGTTTTATTGGGCCGATATCGACGACTTGACGGGCATCAGCGGGTCGGTCGTTCTCTGTGCCGGGAAGGGCGTTGGCGATTCGTCGGAAGAGCTGAAAAGATGCACATTACATTCCGGGATCGTTTTTTGACCATCAAAACATTGTCTATACCCATTCGAACCTAGACAACAAAAAAAAATTAAAACCTTACTTGTTTCACGTTATATCCGGCTTTAGATGAAGTTTCAATGAACATGACGTTGAGTTCATTAGCTTTTCGTTCTCCTTCTTCAGTGGAAACTTGCCTAAAACATTAAGAATCAAATTTATATTTTAATAAGATCCAGAGCTAAATTCAAATTAAAACTTGCCTTTTATCAGATAAATCTGTCTTATTTCCGACCAGCATAATGATAACATCGCTGCCTCTCTCCGTTCTCACATCATCTATCCATTTCGAGGTCTGATGGAATGAATTTGCATCTGAAATGAGTCGATATTATTTATACACATGAGCCAAACCAGTGTCTAAATAGTACAAAAAACAGTAAATCGTTTGTAACAAAAGAAAAAACTGCACATGAAAAAAAAACATGAAGTGAGAAAAATTTGCACTTACTTGTAATATCGTATACGACAACAGCAACAGTTGAATCACGGATATAAGAAGGGATTAGTGATCGGAAACGTTCTTGTCCGGCAGTGTCCCACAGTTGAAGTCTGACCTGAAAAGAAAAGACAATAGAGAAGATACAGAGGAATTACATCGCGGTGGCAAAGAGAACTTACAGTCCGATCTTCAAGATACATGGTCTTACTAAGGAAATCGATCCCAATTGTTGCTTGATATGTATTATCAAAACTATCGTACATAAAACGAGTGATCAATGACGTTTTGCCAACTGCAAACACATTTATCAGCAATAAAATCTCACATTTCAAAGAAACTTTTCCTAAAGTCATGTCCAACAAAAAACTAAACCTCTGCTAAAACTACAAAGCCCTCCAAGACATCCAGAATTATAAATTACAATCTACAGAGTCTAATTTACACTTGTCAAAAAAAGATTTTGAAAAAATATGGCAAAAACATCAACGAAAGTCTTTTTCCTGATCTTAAGTCAACATCTAAACAAAGAAACACTAATAAACGTGTGAACTTACCGCTTTGTTCGCCAAGGAACACCAGCTTGAACTTTTTCATGGGATTAGCAAAGTCGGACGACATCTTTCCGGTCTTTCAAATCGCCTAAAAGAAAGATAATTTAAACTGAAGCGGCCTTACTTCAATATGAGACAGAATCTATTTAAAATGCAATCCTGATACTTCTTGGAGGAGACTTCATCTCCAAACGGCGGACGTCGGAAATGCGTTGGAAAAAAGACGGAAATAAAATTACGATCGGAGAACCTGCGCCCGCAGGCAGATCGTGGCGAGAGACGGGAAAATAAATTTATTTTCTCCAGCTTGAATGTGTTTTCGAGACATAAAACGGTCATAATTGACGACAAACTGTTACGTTGTTATCAATGAGGCATCAAAAAAGGTTCTTGATTGCTTCATGATCATTCTGGACGTATTTAATTGCATTTTTTAAAAAGTGATATTGTATGTGGCAAGAATTGTTTCCCACGTAGAGTTCCTAGTGTTTTCCTGCCGTATTTTTAATAGTCTTGCAAATGCTTGCCATTTTCCGGCTCAATGACATGGAATTTGAGTTGAAAAGTGAGAAATTGTAAAATTAGCTAGCTTTTTGTAAAATTTCATACGGTTTGTTGTAAGATCGATCGAGTTGTTTCTCTTGTAAGTTGCGAATTGTTTTCTTCCGCGATCTGCGTAATCCCTGTCGTCTACCGTTTGATTTCACTATGAGTAACAGAAATTTTGTTTCAATTCCCGGCTCCTGTTTATATTATACTAGGTCCATCCTCAGAGTACTAAGTCT
The DNA here is from genome assembly GCA_025436335.1 of Bursaphelenchus mucronatus. Taxonomy (NCBI): domain Eukaryota; kingdom Metazoa; phylum Nematoda; class Chromadorea; order Rhabditida; family Aphelenchoididae; genus Bursaphelenchus; species Bursaphelenchus mucronatus. Next base: position 8,138,654 of record CM046358.1, read on the forward strand.
AACTTCCATCAACCTCGTTTGACTAATGATTGTGACGCACAAATCTCGTAGTGTTTCCGCAGACGCTTTCGCCATGCGATCTGCCGATGCCACCCAAAAACAAAAAGTGGCTGTCTAAACCTTCCCCCATTTTATCAAGACGGCGGGTCTCACAGATACAAAGTCCATTCGTGCGATCGCCGCTGGTCGAAGAACGACTCTAAAACTTGTGTTTTCCCGAGAGCGTAAACAAAAAAGCACGTTTTCGGGCGTTCCAATTGTTATTATATGATTTTGGTTGTTGCAGGTGGTAAAACTCGAGGATGTTCAAGCCGGCGTTGATCCGAAGTACCACCAAGACCTTTGCCGCAAGATTTAATAAGACTTCCCGCTGTTTGAGCTTTGGTAAGGATATTTTCGATCAGGTTTTATTTTTTGGTGTACTTTCGACTTTGGAATTTGCTTTCTCATGATAAAGCCAAGGTTATAATTTTGTTGGTTGGCGATTTTGGGATGGAACATGAAGAGTCGTGACTTTGTAAAGATTATTTGACCTTCTGCTTTTTTGACGGTTGTTTTTTTCGCCAATTGTGACTTTACATTAGGCATCGTTGTTAATTTACTTTTGGAGATTTCCTTGGTATAAGCTTTTATGTGGGATTTACAGGGATAATTTTTGCTACAATGCGTTATTTTAATAATTGATATAAGCATGGTATAATCCAATGCTAATATTTGCTATCTTCAGAACTCAATGATGACCAAAGACAACTGAAACAGGCCGTGGATCAATTTGTGAAGCAAGAGGTCATCCCCGTCGCCGCTGAATATGATCGGACAATGGAATTTCCATGGGCTGTGATCAAGAAAGCTCATGCGAATGGGTTTATGAATCTTGATCTCCCTCAAGAGGTTGGTGGACTCAAGTTGGATCTTGTTTCTAACTGTCTGGTCTCTGAAGCAGTGGGATATGGATGTACTGGAATTGGAACAGTTTTGATGGCCAATGATTTGGCTTCGACTCCATTGGTTATTGCTGGATCTCCTGAAGTCCAAAAGAAATTTTTGGGAAGACTAACTGAAGAGCCTATTGTTGCTGTAAGTGGAGTTTTCGGATTGTATTTTTGTTGTTTTAGTCGTATGGTGTGACCGAACCAGGTGCTGGATCAGATGTTGCTGGAGCTAAGACAAAAGCTGAGAAGAAAGGTGAGGGATAGATGATATTTGTCATCTTCAAAGCGTTTTGAAGTACGAATGAAGTTTTGCGCAATTTCATGTTTGATTTTCAGGTGATGAATGGGTCATAAATGGATCGAAGATGTGGATTACCAACGGCGGACACGCTTCATGGTTCTTTGTCCTCGCCCGCACTGACCCGGACCCAAAAACTCCGTCCGGAAAAGCCTTCACCGCTTTTGTTGTGGATGGAGATACCCCCGGATTAACCAGAGGAAAGAAGGAAATCAACATGGGACAGCGATGCTCATCAACGGTTGCCATCAACTTTGAAGATGTCAAAGTCCCGAATTCTCAAGTCATTGGCGAAGTTGGAAAGGGCTTCCTTGTGGCTATGAAAACCTTCGACAAGACCCGACCTTTGGTGGCGGCGATGGCTGTTGGACTGGCTTCAAGGGCTCTGGATGAAGCCGCTAAATATTCGTTGGAAAGAAAGACCTTTGGGGTCCCAATCGCTGCGGTAAGTGGGATTTAAAGAGGTTTTTGGTATCTAGAAATGTATTGTTTTGTCAGGTGTAGTCGTTATTTTAGCCTGGATTATAATGATTACATTTTCAGCATCAAGGAGTCTCCTTCATGTTGGCTGATGCGGCTGTTGCCGTGGAAAATGCCCGTCTGATGACCTACAGATCCGCTGATTACGTCGACTCGGGCCGTCCAGGGTCGTATTATGCCTCCATCGCTAAACTATACGCCGCTGATGTCGCCAATCAAATCGCCTCAAATGCAGTCCAAATTTTCGGTGGAAACGGATTCAACACTGAATATCCAGTGGAGAAATTGATGAGAGACGCGAAGATCTTCCAGATCTATGAAGGAACCTCTCAAATTCAACGGGTTGTCATCGCAAGACAACTCCTTCAACGTGTTAAAGAGACCGGAACCGCCGTTGAACCTCTATAAAAGTGATAGTACATATATATACAACTTGAATGCCATGTGAATAAATTTTATGTGAGATGTATGAGGTTTGCAGGGATGACATCAGGTTTTGACCTGAAGTTTACCTTATACTTGTTGACCCGGGGACGTTTTTGAATATTTTTTTGTATTTTAACTCTAGATGCTCCGTTCCACCTCTTTCCGTGTCCTCAGCCGAGCGCAGAAAGCCGTGATCAGCTCGGAGCGAGCCCTATCGTTTCGTTTGAATGATCAACAACGGGAATTCCAGAAGGTAGCACTGCAGTTTGCCAAGGAAGAAATTGCTCCCAAGGCCGCAGAGTACGATAAAACTGGAGAGTTCCCATGGGATCTCATCAAGAAAGCCCATTCGATCGGATTGATGAACCCAGGAGTTCCGGAAGCTTATGGTAAGTAAGGATTCGGGGTTTTATATTATCCATGATATCCTGACTTTTTTAACAGCCGATTCTTTGAATTCATTAATGCTAAAGGAACCTGGCATTGCTTTCAGGAGGTCCCGGCTGCACCAATGTTGAAACCGCTCTTATTATTGAGGCTTTATCTTATGGCTGCACTGGAGTTCAACTGGCTATTATGGGCCCAAGTTTAGCATTGGCTCCTCTTCTTCTTGCCGGAAACGAAGAACAAAAGAAGAAATACGCTGGAATGCTCACTGCTGAACCTTTGATTGCGGTAGGTGATGTCATTTGGTTTAATGGTTTTTTTATTGTTTTAGTCATATTGCGTAACCGAACCCGGAGCTGGATCCGATGTGAATGGAGTGAAGACAAAGGCTGAGAAGAAAGGTAAAACTTGATGAATTTGTTGAAATTTTAGACCGGAAAGGGGAGATATGTTTAACGGTTTGAAATAAGTTAATTTATTAAGTATTGATTGATGGTGAAAAGTCTTTACGTTTGAGACTAAATCGGTCTTTCACTTTGGTAAACTTCTTCCACTCGAATCCTCGGATTCGCTTTGTCGGTAGATCAAATTGTCATAAGTCATTCCGTACGCACTCAATTGTCGCACCTTTTGATCAATATAAGGAATATCGCTTAATGCCTCGGGCTGGAATGCACTCCATTGACCACCACTTCCACCCTTTGTCAGAGCAGAGAATATGGCCAAAGCATCAATTCCTCTTCCCCAAGCATGCATCTTTTGAATCGCCGAGGATCCGCACATGTCCACAGTCATGGTTGATAGAATAAGACCGGCGAAGATGAAGAAAATCCATCCGAAGTAATGTTCGGGTGGATTATAGGCCAAAGCCGGGTCAAGATCGCCAAATCCGATGGTAGTCTGAAATTAGTGGGAGTTTGGGATATTGTAATAGACTTCAAATAATATCTTTGGATGTAATGTTTTGTTGCAAAAGCAGGTTTCTTACCATTGTAATGAGACAATAGTAGTAACTGTCCACAAAATTCCATGTCTCAACAAAGTAAGAACAAGTAACGGCTGATACGAACATATACGCTAGGAGAAGAAATAGCACAAAGGCTTTGGATAAAGGGCCCGGCTCGCAGAGTAAATCCTCCTCGTCTTCTTCGCCATTCTCATGAACGGTCTCTTCAATTGCATGCTTGATTTGGCCATCTCCTCTGCCTTCTGTCGACTTCATCAAACGTTTTCGATATCGATTTTCGGTTTGAGCCAAGACGTCGGTGAAGAATTTGGCAACGTCTGCGATTGTGATCAGGGTTAGAGGAATTCTGAAAGAAGATTATTAGCTGAAGGGTTGCCAGTTTTGGAAAATCTGAGAGGAGGTGAATGGAGCGTCGTTTTTGTCATCGAAATGATGAACATTTTACGAAGTAGCTTTCGATTGGCAAGAACTTGCCCTAGTGCTCCATAGACAATGCAGCAGATCCGACCAATTGGCGAGATTGGCACCAAATTTCCATAACCTGAAAAGTTATGTTAAGTGGTAAGATGATGTATTCTCGTGTGATAGAGCTTCTTAATTGAAGGTAAAACCCCATAAGTAGTGTTTAAGTTTCTGTTCTTACCTACGGAAGTCAAAACAGTAATTGAGAAATAGAGCGCGGAATGAAATGACCACTTCGATCCCCGTTTTCGCTCCACGGAATTGTGAGAAATCTCCTCTGCCGAAATCCCCTCACTGTACGCTTCCATGGCGGTTTGGATGATCTTGTCGATAGTGTCTTCAATAAGTTCATCTGTTATGTTTTTGTCTTCTAAGCTTAGTCCAGCTAAGCTGGGGATCTCCAAATTTAAGAGAGAATTCTGAAAATGAATTTAAAAACTAGTTGAAATATGTCCTGTCCTTGGGGGAATTGCCTTTAGAACGTGTGTGTCACATCCTTGTCGATTGTTTTTTGGTTAACTCGATGGAAAACCCCTCAGGGAATGTAACGAAAAAGGATTTGAAATGTGTTAGTCAAAATGGTCTTTGATGTAGAGAAACAATTTTTTTTTCAAATCTGATCCGATTGCTTACCTGAGCCATCCGGGCATTCTGTGCATATCGGGACATGTGTCCTTGACCATGGTTCTGCTCGGTATACTGAAAACAAAGTGCTCCTAGGATACTGTAAAGTATTGTAGTACAGAGCAAGAGAACATGAGGTAGAATCAGTCGAATCCTCTGAACTATACTCGATGTCATAACTTCTGGAACGGCGAAACCTCTCCTCCGACCTCTCGGATCGCGTTTCTCATCCAAGTGAAGCCGAGTCAAAGTCGCTTCGGCTGCCGCGGCCGCGTTCGATCTGACCCATTGGGCCTTCAGATGCAAGGCTCTCATCCTTCCGGTAAATTGATACACTTTAAGTACTGAGCAAGGCTATAGGAAAGGTAGAGTATTAATCGACTTCCGGTGAGATTTCCGCTGAAAAAAGAGAAGAGTAAGTTTTTCCAAGCAGAATAAGGTAAAAATAAGGCTTGATGGCGGTGTGGTTTTTAATAAAATTGTTTTTTTTAGAAAATAGTTGCTTTTTGGGGGTAGAATTGAAGGTAACAGACGATAAATGTGTAGTACGATAACATGACTTCGAACGTCAAAGGAAAATAGGGTTATAATGCTAAATATAGGTGAAATAAATGGTGTTCTCTGTCCGAAAATTTTATTTTCACCTCATTTGAAGCACCTTTCCTCCTATGCCAAAGTTATTGCAGTATCCCACAGGGCGATTAAAGTGTAACCGCCCGGAAAATTCTCCGTCCGTTTGGGCCGCTCCTCTGCCTTGCGGGATGATCTTTTGGCTTTTGGCCGCCATCTCCTCGAATTGGAATTTGGGGATTTAGAAAGCGGAAATGGGCGGATTTTGACAGGTTTTGATGGGTTTATTTAAATGAGATTTTAATTTTGGGTTTAGCAGTAATCTTAATTAAATAAATTTATTGTGATTGTTGTAAACGACGTTTGATGAAAAAATTTTGTTTTCAGGAAATGACTGGGTCATCAATGGCTCGAAAATGTGGATCACCGGTGGTGGCCACGCCAAATGGTTCTTCGTCCTCGCTCGCACGGACCCCAACCCCAAAACTCCGGCCGGAAAAGCCTTTACCGCCTTTGTTGTCGATGGAGACGCCAAAGGAGTGGTCCGAGGAAAGAAAGAAATCAACATGGGACAACGATGCGCCGACACCAGAGCCATCACATTCGAAGATGTTGTTGTTCCAAGTGAGAATGTTCTTGGAGCTCCTGGCGCTGGATTCAAAGTTGCTATGGGAGCCTTCGACACCACTCGACCTGGAGTCGCCGCCGGCGCAGTTGGACTTGCTTGGAGGGCATTGGATGAAGCCGCAAAATATTCGTTGGAAAGAAAAACTTTCGGAGTTCCAATTGCGGCGGTAGGTAGCAAAGATGATTTTAAATTTCCAGAATTTTACTTCCGGTTTAAAGAAACTTTAATTTTAGCATCAAGGAGTCTCGTTCATGCTCGCCGACATTGCCGTCAATCTCGAACTCTCCCGTCTGATGACTTACAAAGCCGCCGCCGAAGTTGACCGTGGAACCCGCTCGTCCTACTATGCATCCATCGCTAAACTCTTTGCCGCAGACGCTGCTAACCAAGCGGCCACAAATGCAGTGCAAATTTTCGGTGGAAATGGATTTAACACCGAATATCCAGTGGAGAAATTGATGAGAGACGCCAAGATCTACCAGATTTATGAAGGAACCTCTCAAATCCAACGTGTTGTTATCGCCCGTGAACTCCTTCAACGTGTCGGACAAACTGGAAGCGCGTCTCTTGTCGGATAATCAAGTAAATAGTATACATGATCTTGTCAATGTATGGAGTTGATTACAGAATTAATTTCGGCAATAAATATAATTATAAAAAGCGGATGGTATAATGGGTTGCTCGAAATGAGCGTAGATTGCGGTATAAGGCAGATTATGAATAAACAGATAGTCCGAAATACCTGTCACTGCATCGAAAAACTCTGGAATTCCGTACGTTTTGCGTGCAAAAGCTTCGCGGTTCGGTTCACTTCTTCCGCTGGTCTTCTTCTCACCGGTGACCCCGTGAAACTCTTCTTGATCATCCTCCTCCTTCTTGTAGGTGCTGCTACCGCTGGTTTGAAAGATTGGGTTCGCAAGTGAGATATTCAATATTAAACTACTTTATGATTCAATCTGTCAGTACTATTATTCAATCTGTCAGTGCACGATGGGAGAAGAAAAACCGGCAAAAACGAGCCCAGCGTCCATAATGCAAATGGATAAACGTCATATTAGGCAACAAGTTACACAATAAAAAGTCAGTTTATATCATAACGAACGATATATTTATTTATTGATATTCTACAGTATGAGGTGTAAGATCCTGTTTACAATGTGAGGTATTCTAAGAAACGCAGGTGAGTTGTATAAAATGAAAAGCTATGAAATATAAAGCGATACAGGTCAAGATATAACAAGGACTTAGCCTCTGGATGGGAGGAAGTAGAAGTTGTCGTAGCCCTTGTTGCGACGAGGCCGGGAAAGAGCCATGTATTGTGGGGCAGTGCCAATCTGATCTTCAAAAGAATCGCCAGAGCTTTCGTTGTCCACTCCACTTCCTTCGCTCTCATCCACTGCAACCAAAGTCGGGTCTTCTTCGCCGCTGCCATCAGAACTGTAGGGATCACTCGAAAAGCCGCCATTTGCACGACTCGCACTGCGGAGGGAATCGATCACTTCGTTCAGAGCGTACTGGAAAGATACAGGTCAATAAAGTGTCATCCAACAGATGTATCAAGTCGTCGTCATGGATAATATAAAAGACTCGCTAAACTGCACGCAACAGTGCCATAACCAGTGAAAAAGATTGTCTAGATACCATGAGACAACTGTGCAAAGTAGCTCCAAACCAAAAAAAGGCATTTTGCGATATTGAACATGCCAAGAATTGAAAGACTTGAAATGAATTGAATTTTCCCGTTTCTTATCGGAGTTTCAGTTCCCTGTTAGAACTTATACGCAACTTTTAACCAACAACACGTCTTGTAACCTACAAGTCGAAAAACGGTGTAATATTGCAATTTCATGTCCAAAAAGCGATGCATTTTGAAAACGAAAACCCGAGTCCCAATTCATGAATCTAAGCACAAAGACAACAAAAACACAGAGAACATACCCTTTTCTCGTCGTCCAAGGTGTTGACTTCGTCCATCGACGACCCAACGGATGCGTAGACCAACCCAGACAAGACGATCATGATAAAGATGGCAGAGTTCGACATTGTGAATGTGTAAGAGTGAGACCGGTTGCGGTGAGAGAAGAAACCAACGTCCGACTACAAAGTGAGAACCACTGACTGACTTTGGTTGGGAAAATTCATAGGGAAACGATGAGATCTGGAAGTGGACGAAGTGTCACAAAGCCTATTGGAATTTGGCGAAATGCAAAAAAATTGATCGGGAAGCAGCGAAAGCGGCACGACGTAATGATTTTGTCGTCTGAAGACAAGAAAGTTTGCAATGTGCAAAAGAAAATTTCAAAGTCAAAACACTTTGTCGCTTGGGGTTGTCGCTGAAATTGCGCGACAATCGCGGATGCGACAAAGTATCGCTTTTTTGGCTTCAGTTTGGTCACTTTGAAAGTTCGCACGGTGCAGATGATTTTTTGAACCTTCTGAAGTTTGCACTGCGCAGCGAAAAAGACAAATGCGCCTTTTGTCGCAAAATGACGTTGAAATGTCCCTTTGAAGAGGAGGGGGGAAACCCACTTCGCGTGTGGAACACTTCGCGCGAGTGACATTCACCACTTCGCATGACGGCAAAATTATTGGAAAAGTGGGAACTACCGGAACTACAGATTTGTGCCAGCTCCGAAATCATCATAATACGGCAATTCCGGGACGGCGAAGAAATGTGTGATGGTTTGCGCTAGCTTGGGACAAAGTTTAGCAAAATGTGACCAAATAGCAAACAATTTATGCTGCTTTTTACAATCTATGCCATCAATAACCTAAAGCTTGACGCAATCGACATAAAATCAAATAAGGCCATAGTTCGACTTTTTTTTTTACTTATTTGCCCATAATTTGTGACCACGGTTACACGTTTGGCCGTATTTTACAAAATTTCAGTACACGCGAAGTGGGTTCCGCGACACGCGCGAAATGTCCCTCACGCGAAGTGGGCAACACCCGAAGAGGAGGTTCGTCAATTTTTTCATTTCCCATGGAATGTAAAGTTCATCAAATTATCAAAATTTGAATTTTCTTGTCAAATTTCAAAACGTAAATTTGCCCCTCATTCACTCCGTGTCCTGCTCGATCGGTGACGCGATGAAGCTCTTTGTGGTCGTTATCGCTCTTCTCGTCGCTGTAACTCTTGCTGAACATGATCTGTTGAGTATCCTGCGTCGCGGTCTCGACCGTGACAATGTGAAAGTGAACCTGAACATCAACGTAAACTATCTTGCTGCATCCGAAGGGCATAGAAGTGAGCGTATTTCCGGTTCGCCTTACTCGAATCATCAAAAGAGTTCTATTGTCAAAGAGGACATGAATAGTCTGAGTAAGTTTGATGAGTTTGATGTGCGGGTTTTATTTTGAAATTTTTGTTGCCAAATTATTTTCGAAACGTCTATAAAACGTTGTTTTGTCTTAAATTATCATTTCCTTTTTCAGACCTCGGAAACTCCCGCCCAAGGCGGAACAAAGGCTACGACAACTTCTATTTCCTTCCATCTCGCGGATAAGCATCTTGAATATTGTGTTCCATAGTCCATAAATAAACGTCCTTATCTATGTCATTGTAACTTTATGTTAGATTAAAGTCACAGAAATCACAAAACCCCCGACAATTAGGGCGAGCTAAGAACTACATAGATCCAAGTTTAACGGTCAGACATTGACAGTACGTCATAAGAGAACATATATATTTATTTTCATACTTATGGACATGGTTAGTAATATGTAATCAGTATTAAAAAATAAATAAAATCCCCAATGAATAAGTACATAAATTACACTTTTGGATTGCATAATTGGAATCCGTAGGGTTAGTAATGTTTTTAAGCCTCGTTAAGGTTGATCGGTGAGAGAACAGGTCTCTTTAGTGTGGGCAGTGTGATGATAGGTCTTTTTAGTGGAGGGATCGGCTTTGCAGCCGGGATCGTAGGTCTGAGGCCATTCACGGACGACCCCGATGGTCTTGGAAGATTTTCTTTATTTGATGTGGAAACCGTTGGCTGTGTGTTGATTGCGCGGCCTTTATTGTCAAGATCGAACAAGTATCGGAGATCATTCATCGAAAGTTTGGTGAGGTTCTTTTGCGCGACGCTGAAATAAAAGAATAAATTTTAACAAAATCCGTGTTATGCAGAATTCAATAATAAAAAAATCAAAAGAATCACGTTCAGGCTATTTAAAATCCCAAAAAGTCCTCAAAAACCTACCCATCCAGAACGGACTTGGCCAAATTTAACTTCTTTTCCTGTAGCTCCAATACTCTTTGTTCAATGGTTCCTTTACAAATAAACTTTTTCACAAATACTTCCTTCTTCTGTCCCATTCTGTAAATTCGATCAAATGCCTGCTGTTCCATGGCTGGGTTCCAATGAAGATCGATCATGAACAAATGATTTCCTCCAGTCAAGTTTAGGCCAACACCTCCGGCCGTCAATGACAATAGCAAGATCTGAGGTCGGATAGAGCTCGAATTGAAGTCATTCATCACTTGCTGACGATCCAGCGGCTTCATTTGTCCCGTGATCGACATATAATCCAGATCATTTCTGTCCAAATGTTGCTTGATTATGTCCAAAACTCCGGTCCATTGGCTGACAATTACAACTTTATCTTTCCTTTCGATAACCTCTTTGAGATTATCAAGGACCGCTCTCACTTTGGTGCTCATAAAGTCGGGGATAAAGAGTTTTTCTACATTTACCACATCCTCTCCGAGTTCTTCGTCTTGTTCGAGGGTGATGGCGGAAAAGGTTCTCTCCAATTCTTCAAGATCTTCAGCGTCTGGCATGACAACGTCTTCGTCTTTGAAGCATTCGATGTCAACTGCCTGAAACAACACAAACATTCATTATATTGCCAAATTTCTTCCTAACAAATAAAAAAATTAACTTACCCCTTTAGTCAGAGAAAGATGAACACAAGCTTGTCTAAGTCTCAATAGCAAGGCCAACAAACAACTCATAACTTGGAAATGATCATCGGCATCCACTTGACGATTTCCTCCTAAACAACACCATTTAGGTCTCTTTAAATCCCTTCAATTTTCGATATTATGCAAGACCTACCAATGAATGGATTGACAATCTTTGTTTTGTCCTTCTTTCTTCTTCTGAATTCGTTTTCGTTATTGTTTTGGATCATCTCTTTGACCTTCTGTCGAGATGCTTCAAACATGAGCTGATAGCATCTTCCCTCAGCTCCTTTCATCTCCAATTCGATGACTTCAAAGGTTCTCTTGGGCAAAGTTAAGATCGGTTTATTGTTGAAAGCCATAGTCTGATCTTTAGTGCGTCTTAGCAAGAGACCTTTGATCAGTGTGTTCAGACGCTCATTGTTTTCTAAAACCACCCAAATTACTTTCAAAATCTAGAAACAAAAACAAAAATTTTAATTGCTTACTGTTCCCACTCATGATGTACAATTTCCAATGTCCTTCTTCATGGAAAGGATGGATCTTCATGAATCGGATCAAAGAGAACAGATCCCAGAGCTCATTTTGGATCGGAGTACCAGTCAAACACCATCGATGAACCGCACTCAATTGGCAGGCGACCCTGGAAACTTTGGAGTTTCTATTTTTGATTTTGTGAGCCTCGTCCAAAATAATCCGATCCCAAGCAATCTTGGCTAACACCGAGTTCGAATTGTTGTCAAGGGCGACATCGGAGGTCAGAGTGCCATAAGTGGTGATGACAATATCGTAGCCAGCTAACCTAAAACATAAAATAATCAAATCCAAATCTTGGCAACTCTAAACAGGACACACAATGTTTAATAAATCAACTTACAAAGCAGCTGAGCTCTTTCTTTTGTTCCCATGATACACATGGACATTCAATTTCCCCATCGCAAGTCGATCCTCAACTTCTTTTTGCCATTGGTGAATTAATGAAGCAGGCGCGACGACTAATGTCGATGTAGAAAAAACAAGATTCCTTTGTCGGCACACGTCTCTTCTTTGACTAATGTTCTTTTGATAATCTGCATCAGCCAACCGTCGATTCTTCTGTTCGAGGATCAAGGAGATCATGGATAAGGTTTTTCCAAGCCCCATATCGTCGGCGAGAATTCCACTGCCGGGTCTTTGACCTTCTCGCCACAAAAGCCAGGCCAGACCTTGCTTTTGATGTTGCATCAGTTCGATCTTGAGGCCCTGGGGATTCGGAGCAAAGACTTTTTCATCTGGAGCGGTGGAGAGAGCCCTAAACAAACAACAATCAAAAAAATCAAAGGAACATACTCGTGCATGCTTTTAATCAAAGTGTTGGTCTGATCCCTGATGTCCTCAAACCGCCCCATAGTCATTTTACCGGCGAAATTTCTCTTGACATGATCATTGGAAATGAGTTTCTGATATTCATCTGGTTTGATATTCGGAGCCGGTATAATCGTTGGTCCCACGGGTCTAGAGAAAGAAGGACCTGGTTTGGAGACACTCGGTCCGGATAAAGCGGAACCTGAGCCCGGGAAGCCGGAAGCAGTCGGTCTAGAAGAACTTGGAGCAGGGCGATCGAAACTCAGAGCTGTTCTGGATAAAGCATGAGCGGGTCTGGACAATTTCCGCGGAGGCTCTGGCATTGGGCTGGAAATGGAGATCACCTCCACTTCATCGCCGGAATTGGTCGCCTCATTCGAACTTGCACTCGAATTCCAGCCGTGCTTGGATTGACGTCGAACTTCCGACGGTTCGATAATCTCCAAGAAAGAGCTATCATTCAATGGAGAAGATCGTCGCTCCGCCAGCGACTGCCGGGAAGGTTCTTCATCTCCAACGTCCGTACTTAGTGAATCCATCCCCTGAAAGTGTAGTATAGGTAACCGAAACAATTATGAAAATCTCGAAAAATGGCCGGAAAATTATCCTTGTCCCATTTTCTTGGAAAGAAGACAAAATTTCGTCTAAAATTCGTTCAAACAAAAATTTTCCGCGAATCTTTGTTTTCGTTGGGGGACTCAGAAAAGCGGCAGAATAGGCGGGAAATTGTTTTTCGAAGCCGAATTTTATTCATTTTTTCTGTTTTGCCAGTGGGGTAGGGACGGATTTTTGTTATCCATGAAGTCAACGATTTCTGGTTGTGGTATTTCATTCAGCTTTATCCTTTTTTAGGTTATGTCCGATTATTTTTTAGCATATTCGTAGATAATATACTTTCTTTGTTGGTTTTAATCAAAAATAATATTATCCTCATGGATAATATTAGTTTTTGCGGTTTCATAGAATATTCTGAGTTTACTTGTTTTTATGCTTTCAGGATGTCCGATTCTGACTCCGATTTTGATGCTATGCCGACCTCTTCGAAGGCGGCGGCGAAGAAAACCACGTCGGCGAAAGCCGCTCCGAAGAAGAAGGCTGCTGGGAGTTCAGCTGCAAACAACACCGTGACCGAAGAGGAGCTTCAGAATGTATTCACTGACATTGACAAGGCCGAGAACAAGGGGAAGGGCATGTCGATTGAGGAGATGTACCAAAAGAAGTCTCAGCTGGAGCACATTATGCTGAGGCCTGACACCTACATTGGATCTGTTGAATTCTGTGATCGAACTGTATGTTTTTTTGCGCTGTGTTTAGGCGCCAGATGCTTCATAGAGTCTGATAATTATTATGAGATGATATGAGGAACTTTTTAGAGATTTTTACCTATTTTTGTCCAAATATTTTTGACGTTTATTTTGTCATTTCAGCCTATGTGGGTATACGATGGCGAAGCTGATAAGATTGTAAACCGTGAGATCAGTTATGTTCCCGGTTTATACAAGATCTTTGACGAAATTGTTGTCAACGCTGCGGACAATAAACAAAGAGATCCAAAAATGAACATGATCAAGATCAATATCAACAAGTATGGTTTCTTAATTTCTTTTTGCGGTGTTTAGATTGAGGGCTAATGTGGAGTGTGAATAATGAATAATTTGATGTTTTCAGAGAAAAGAACGAGATTTCCGTCACCAATAATGGACGTGGTATTCCGGTAGTGATGCACAAGGTAGAAAAGTTGTATGTCCCTGAGATGATCTTTGGAACTCTTCTCACTTCGTCCAATTACAATGATGATGAGAAAAAAGTGACCGGTGGCAGGAATGGTTACGGTGCGAAGCTTTGCAACATTTTCTCAACGAAGTTTACCTTGGAAACCGCTAGTAGAGAACATAAGAAGAAGTTTAAGCAGACATGGGTCAAAAATATGACTAAGGAAAGGGAACCTGAAATCGAAAGTTTTAATGGTGAGGACTTTACGAAAGTGACGTTCTCACCGGATTTGGCGAAGTTTAAGATGAGTGAACTCGATGATGACATTGTTGGATTAATGTCAAGACGTGCCTATGATATTGCCGGAACAACAAAGGGAGTCAAAGTGTATCTGAATGGAAAGCTTATCCCGGTAAGAAATCGTTTTTATTGCTCGAAAAGACTTTTTTGATGTAAGAATTGGTCTAGTACAATATAAATTTTAAAATTTTTAGTGTCAAGGCTTCAAACAATACGTTGAGCAGTACACGAGAGGCGTGGAGTACGATGGCGAGCCAGTTAAAGTGGCCTACGAAGCGAATGGAACCCGCTGGGATATTGCGATGACAGTATCAGAACGAGGTTTCCAACAAGTGTCGTTTGTGAATTCCATTGCCACTACCAAAGGCGGCCGGCACGTGGATTACGTGGCCGATCAGATAATCAGCAAATTAATAGACACCATCAAGAAGAAGAGCGGAAAAAGTGGAATCAATGTGAAGCCTTTTCAAGTGAAGAATCATCTTTGGGTCTTCGTCAATTGTCTGATTGAGAATCCAACCTTCGATTCTCAGACGAAAGAAACGATGACTTTGCAGGTAAATTGATTTTTAATTGATTTGTCGGATATTGTTTTGGGTGATGATGATGTTTTGTCTAATTTTACATTTTTTAGGCAAAGAATTTTGGTTCCAAGTGCGAGCCAACCGAGAAATTTGTCAAAGAAGCCCTAAAATGCGGAGTTGTGGAATCAGTGATGAGTTGGGTAAAGTTCAAACAACAGGAACAGCAGGACAAGAAATGTTCCTCCAAGAAGACCTCCAAACTGAAAGGAATCCCCAAACTCGAGGACGCCAACGACGCAGGAACAAAGAGTTCTCACCTTTGCACATTGATCTTGACCGAAGGAGATTCAGCCAAATCTTTGGCAGTAGCTGGGTTGGGTGTTATTGGAAGAGATCGTTATGGAGTCTTCCCATTGAGAGGTAAAATGCTCAATGTAAGAGATGGCAATCACAAGCAGATCATGGAGAACGCCGAGATCAACGCCATGTTGAAGATTGTCGGCTTGCAGTACAAGTTGAAGTACGCGACCGATGAGGAAAGGAAGACCCTCCGCTATGGAAAGATTATGATTATGACCGATCAGGTAGGATTTTTTGGGAGATTTGAGGGAATTTAGTGGGAATTTCAGCACTGATTTTCTCTAAAATTGAAGACTTTGGGAGTGATATTATCCATGATGACTAAAAATAGATTTTTTTCAGTTTTTTTAACCTTTGGGATCATTATATTATAGATTATTTTTGATGTTTTCAGGATCAAGATGGCTCTCACATCAAAGGGCTTTTGATCAACTTTATCCACGCCAACTGGCCGAATCTCATCAAAGCAAACTTCTTGGAGGAATTCATAACCCCAATTGTCAAAGCGACCAAAGGAAAAGAAGAACGTTCCTTCTATTCCCTCCCTGAGTATATGGAATGGAGATTGAACAACGATAATTGGAAGACTTACAAGATCAAATACTACAAGGGTAAGAATTTTTGGGGAATATTTTATATTGGATTTGGCAGGGATTTTTGATAGAATTGTTGATTAATCTTGATGTCTTTTAGGATTGGGTACTTCTTCAGCGAAGGAGGCCAAGGAATACTTCTCAGACATGGTCCGCCACCGGATCAAATTTAGATACGAGGGCCCAGAAGACGACAATGCGGTGGAGATGGCGTTTTCAAAGAAAAAGATCGAAGACCGAAAAGGATGGCTAACTGGATGGATGCAAACCCGAAGAGAGCGAAGAGAAGCGGGTGATATCGAAGATTATTTATACGACAAGGACACCCGCGATATATCGTACGCCGATTTCGTCAACAAGGAGCTGATTTTGTTCTCCAACATGGACAATGAACGTTCGATCCCTTCGTTGGTGGATGGGTTCAAACCTGGTCAGAGAAAGGTGAGTAGATGGTTTAGGGGATATTTGGACGCCTTTATGCGGGGTATTTTGGATTATAGAGATTGTATTTGATGTTTTAGGTTATGTTCACGTGCTTCAAACGCGCTGACAAGAAGGAAGTGAAGGTGGCTCAACTGGCTGGTGCGGTCGGAGAGATGTCCGCATATCACCACGGTGAAGTAAGTTGATTTCGATTCAATTTTAGACTTTTATATGGATTTTTAACTATTTTTCTATGTGTAGTATATTAATGTCAAGAATAACATAATTTTTTGATTTTTTCAGCAATCTCTCATGATGACCATTATAAATTTGGCCCAGGACTACGTTGGTAGCAACAATATAAACTTGCTGATGCCCAATGGTCAATTCGGAACAAGGCTTCTTGGTGGAAAAGACTCGGCTTCGCCTCGTTATATTTTCACTCAACTATCGCCAGTGGCAAAGACCGTCTTCCCTCCGCCTGACGAGCATGTCTTGCGGTTCTTGTTCGAGGAAAACCAGAAGATTGAGCCAGAATGGTACTGCCCGATCATCCCGATGGTGTTAGTCAACGGAGCCGAAGGAATTGGAACTGGTTGGTCCACGAAGATTCCGAACTACAATCCGAGGGACATCGTCAAGAATATCAGAAGACTCATTCGAGGAGAAGAGCTAGTGAAGATGCAGCCATGGTACAAGAAGTTCAGAGGGACCATTAGTCAGATTGATAGCCAAAGGTTTGCCTGTTCCGGGGAAATTGCGATTATCAATGATGACACGGCTGAGATCACGGAACTTCCAGTCAAGACTTGGACACAAAATTACAAAGAGAATGTGCTTGAACCCATGATGGACGGAACCCCCGATAAACCGGCTTTGATCAACGATTTCAAGGAATATCACACGGAAGAGACGGTCAAGTTCCTGGTGAAGTTTGCTCCAGGAAAACTGAGGGAGGCCGAAAGACAGGGACTCCACAATGTTTTCAAATTAACAACCGTTATCAACACTACCTCCATGGTCCTCTTCGACGCGGCTGGAGTGCTGAGAACCTTTTCGAGCCCCGAACAGATCTGCTTGGAGTTCTTTGACACCAGAAAAGTGAAGTACATTGAGAGAAAGGCGTTCTTGGAAGGAATGCTTCAAGCCCAGAGCGATAGACTCTCTGAGCAGGCCAGATTCATCTTGATGAAGATTAAGAACGAGATTCACATTGAGAACAAGAAGAAGCAGGCTATCATCGATCAGCTGATCAAGCACAACTTCAAGCCGGATCCAGTAAAGCAATGGAAGGATGCACAGAAGAGAAAGGAGCTCGAAATGTGCGGAGAGGTGGATATGGAGGATGAGGAAGAAAATGAGGAGACTGAAAATGTAGGTTGGGTGATTTGGAGAGGGCTGTTGGTTATTGTACTAGATACCAAAGGGAAATTGAAAAGATTTGATTTTTTGTTTGATTCATTTAGATATTCGACATTTTTTGGCCTGAAGGTAATATAATTCTTGTTTTTAGGACCAGCTCTCTAAAAAGGTCTCGGATTATGATTATTTGGTAGGGATGGCGATTTGGAAGTTGTCCATGGAAGACAAGGACAAATTGTTGGCTGAGAGCGAATCAAAGAAAGACGAATTGAAGGTCCTCCAGTCAAAATCGTGGGACATTTTGTGGGAAGAAGACCTCAAGGTCTTTGAAGAAGCATTGGAGAAACAGGTAAGTAAGATTTTACATGATTTATGACAACAAAAAGAAATTTTATTTTTTGTTGATGATGACTTTATTTTTAGGAGAAGAAAGAACTTGCCGACCTCGAGGATTGCCTCAAGAAGGCCGTGGCCAAACTTGGAAAGGACAAGTCGGACGCAGGAAAGAGAGCGGGCAAAAAGTTGACTGCAGGAATGGCTGATGTCAAACCAAACCCCGATGCTATCAAAGTGGAGGTGAATTTGGATGTGGTGAAAGGGAAATACGAAACCAAGGTCAAGAAACCCAAAGAACCGAAGGAACCCAAGGCTCCAAGAGCCACGAAGAGGGCCAAGGATCTGGCCAACAACACTTCCATGGACAGTTTTATCACCAAGAAGGTCAAAGAAGAAGAGGACGATTCGGACATTGAAGAAGTGGACAAGGAGAATGAGCAAAAACCCAAGAAGGCTAAGAAGCCAGCTACAAAGAGGGCCAAGTCCACTCCGAAGAAGAGAAAGCCAGCCTCCTCGGATGATGATGATGATATCGTACTCTCCGAGGAGGACGAAGCAATGGAAGTTGGAACTCCACCACCGAAGAGGGAAACTGCCCCAAGAAGAGCGGCGGCCGCCAAGAAAACCATTGTTTTGGATGAGGATTCGGAGGAAGAAATACTTCCAGTCAAGAAACAACGCAGAATTGTCGACTCCGATGATGACTTTGAATAATCTCATGTTATATTAAACCAAATGTATCTCATTTAATCTCGCACTTGATGTTTGTTACTCTCTAACTTATGGTATTGTGAAATAAATTAAGGTTGAAATAGAATCGGATTTGAATTTGCATAAAAAGCGAAGTAGAGATCTATAGTTTAAGGACAACAGAGGACGTAAATATTAAATTTGACTTAATTACCACGTTTTACATCATTTCCGACTCCGTTGATATCATTTTTAACTAAAATAATGTCAAAATAGATGTCAAAAGTAATTCCCATAGGCAAACCGTCTTTGTTTCAGTTAATTCAACCGAAACCCATTACTTTCGTTTGGCCTCGAATAATAAGATGATTATATTAGAGCCATTGTCCGGGTACTAAGAAGATTGGCGAGTTTCCAGAAAGGGGAATGCGAGATTATGTGATAATGACGTTCAAAGAGAATTTTGAAGAGCCTTCGGCCATATGATATTAGCAGGGAGTAGATTATTTATGACAATTGGGGTCGAGACGGTGCTATGGTAGAGCTGGTGGGAAGTGTAATATAAAATTGTGTCTGAATTTTGCAGAAATTTATATATTTTAATTTTTTTCTATATTATTTCCTAAATTGTATTAATTAACCGAAAACAAATTGAACTTTTTTACAAGATTTCTCTGCGTATTATAGTAGATGTTTTTATTGATTTAATTTTCGGCGTTTCGACCTTTTATTGACAAACGAATAAATTGAAAAGTCGTTTACATCAAGTGCTCGGATGCACTTGTCATCATGACATGTCGGCTTTGTTGAAGTGGAGCTCTTTGAGCCCTCAATTTTTTGTTTCTTCCGGGTATCAACGTGGATTAGTTGAAATGTCCGCGTATATTTTGTTTGCACTTGATCCTTTCCAGTCTTAACCTTGTTTACATATTATGTACACGAAAATGGTTACGAAAAGGTTGTATTTGATAGAGAAACTGCAAAAAGACCCACGAAAGTCAAAAAAATCTAAATAAATTCTTGTAATGCAGCAGTGTTGAACCGAATTTCGGACTAAAAATATTGGTTGCTTCTGCAAAGCGCCTGTAAGAAAATTTCCGCACATTTTAGTAAAAATTGCTTTAAATTTGCATTCCTTTATCTTTATAACTTTAAAAAACCTAAGCGTCTTGAGAATTTCCCCTCTTACTACACGTATGCATATGTTTTCTGCCAATTCCTAAAACGTAATTTTTACAGCTCTGTGAATTTGCCATTTTTATGTCATCACTTTCCTCGTAATGCCTTCCGAAACCAATGAGATTACTTTTTTTCACTTTATCTTTTTGAACTTGTAACCTCCTCAAAAAAACACTGTTCCAAGTGCAACAATTTAAGTTTAATGGTTTAATTTCATCCGTTTGTCATTTCATTTGATGCGTTCGTATTTCATTTTGACATTCCGCCATTGTTTGAATATTAATTTCATGGCATTTACCAACGAAAGAAGTGTTTCAGATGGGGCACTCAGGTTTTCCTAACATTAAACATTTTGCATGCGGATTCTGAGCTAGCCAAGTAGCAATCAATTAAAGTTTTGAGTGTTCCAACAGCTGCCGAGATATTCAACAAAATTGTGTTTTTGAGAGAGCACGCAAAGTGAGGAGAGGCGGTCAGACGTGAAGCAATTTTTGCTCATAACTTTTTCGTTTCCGCAGGGAAAATTTAAATTTTTTGCTGAAAAATTATACGTCGCAATGGTAACTGATCTTGAAATATGCATGGCTAAAATTAAATTTTTATGCGAAACAATTGGAAGTTTTGTAACACGTTCTGATCAAGATATCTCGGAGAGTTTTGGAATTGGCGAGCTGGGAATCTCACATATCTTTTTGTCAGAAAATTATGCAAAAAGTTTGAGCCAAGAATTCTAATTGCCTCAGGTCAAGAACTTTCCTTTTAAGCATTACAGTAAACCTTTCAGACGTCTGCAAAACAATATTCTGGAACAACTTTCAAAATAATTAATACTCAATTACCCTCTCGCAATAGAAAAACATTATTGATCTAAAATTCATGCAAACTGACTTATATTTAAGCGCAAAATAAGCTATTTTTACTAATTTTTTACTTGTTTTTTGCCATGGATAATATAACAATCGTTGTTTTTGAACTCTATGAGCCCTTCAGTTTGTCGGAACTAAAATTTTATGATATTTCCTGCGCCTATGTCACGTGATTTACATCAAGATGTCATCGGTAACAAGAACAATATCAAGACGTCATGTACAATATCAGATTTGATGTTCTTTTCCCACCTTATCGGTTTAAGCGAATTATCAAGTAATGAAAGAATTTGCTAGAACTCTAATCAAATGGAGACGGTCAGAGAGAGCACCGAAACAAGAAATTCGCACCTCGTTTTTTGAGTAGCTCTGCTGATAAAAACGTTGCCGTTTAAGACGGATTTCACTTATAAAACATACGTGCATTTATTAGTTGCAAAAACTAAATCACATGTTTATACCTTTCTGTCGTCACTTGTTTCCCTCAAACTGTTTGACGTTATGTTGAAACTTATTACAATTGTCTACGCAATTAGATTGGTGTTATTATAGCATCATCCCTCCTATTTTTGTTCATCATTTGGTCTCAACATCTCCACAATTTGTAGCTCCAACACTCTCAAGTGTCATAATCGCAAGTTCCTAGTAGTTCCTCATCTTGTATTTTACACATACATACATGTTCATCTTTGGACATTGCCATTCAATATATCCTTCAAATCCCTTTTTTACAACTTATACGACTAAATTATACACAAAATCCAGTGTTTTCTTTGACTTTGCACTCTTTGGTATAATGAAAATGTAAATAGTCAATGTAATGACAAGATTTGAGATGCAAATTGACTTTTCTTTGCTTTTATTTGCATCTGCCCGGGTTTCTCTTTATACATAATGAGGAACTAACTTGGGTGAGGAGGCCAAGTGCTCGGAACCGATTTGCATTTTAAGGCGAGAATTTGAACTCGAGTTCAATCTGAAATCAGACTATCACGAAAGATATTGTACTTGAAGTGCGAAGCTCCGATTCTATTGAAACTTAATCAAAATAAATTTTTATCATGTATAAGACATATGCGAGGTTTCAACGCCCAAAATCTTTTACTGTATTTTTGCAGCCACATCACTTGTAACAAAATCCGTAGACAAAGCGGATGATGATATACATTGCACTAAACGGCTTCGTTTTTAAAACCAATTTATATCGTTCAAATAAGGTGACTGATCAAAAAACAAGGTCATAAGTGAGGAGTCATTCGAGATTTGAAAAAGTGGTAGACACCTACATAGTACTTCTTCCACTTTCGAGAGCCGTAAATTCATAACTAAATATTTGTTTTTTGTTCCGTGTGCGGAGTGTAATATTACAATTTTGATTGGGACCAAGATGAATTTTTTTCACGAACCTTTTTGATCTACATATATACCTTTATATATAGTTCAAAACAGACACGTCTTCAAACAATCACTTCTTTGTCCACTTCTTTCTTGGATCGCATATATTTAGTAAGTGCACCGTTATTGTTTTCAACATTTTCAAAACTAGAGGGTTCCCATGTTCTCCATGAATTACGAGATTACCCTCAGGGTATTATAATCGTACTTTAACTGAATGACTTCCCACCCACACCTGTCTTTATATTTATTCGAGAACTTTCCACGGCTAACTGTGTTTTTTATATTTAATGAAAAAATTGGGAAATAAATTTTTTGCATTTTTTATTAAAAAATGGTGTTTTTGCTTTCAAAATAACTGTTGTTTCCCTTTCGGATCATTTAGTTTTGTTTGGCTTCCTATCTCTGGTGTCTTAAAAAAGTGAAGTTCATATGAAACATCAAAGATCAAAGCACTTGTAACACTTATTGTTATAGGAATATGACGATTAATGGATTATGAAGCCAACCAAAGTAATGGTGTTTGAGGGAGTATTAGTTATACGTTTATGGGTTTTGCAAGTCAATTACAGCAGAGTTAATGCATAGAAAAAGTTTATGCAACAAAGTTAGGAACAAAGTATTCCAAGTTCCACTAATTTAAGATGGAAAATTTAACTAAAGGACTTTAACCGACGGTATCAATGCAATAATCTATTTTTTTGTATATATGCTTAATCATCTGCAAGTAGTAAGAATGATCGCATGGGCCGTTTTCGTCCGCAAATTTTTTTAACTTCCTTGTCTCCAGGCCAGTTTTGCCCGAGTCCTTTTTATCCCCACAGAAACATTTAGTTGATTGGTGTCTAGTTTCTTTTCGTACAGAGTTACCGACGCTTTGGCAGCGCCAGCTGGCGGAATCATAGCATGACGTAGTCAGAAAAAGTTTTCCTGCCTCGGCATTGCCTCGGAATTACTCGCCGGCGATGGAAGCTACATTAGAGTTTAGTATTATGGTATAATATATCGGAATAGGTCCAGTGAAGGCTGGGACATAAGTTGTAGGATGGGGAATTGGTTTGAGTCATGTGTGCCGCAATGCAATTCGTGTATTATCGGGGGTTTCTTGACTATTTTTGTATCGGATGTTTAATGTAACGGGACTCTGTTCCTTACACTTTGCCCTACATTTGCAACATCTTGTCAACAAGCCATGTGTTCATCCGCACTTTTTGAAGAACATAACATTTGCTATTTAATATGCACATAATATCCAATGCAGATTTTAAGAACAACTACAATCATTTTATGTTTTTTTGCTCTTCAACATATTCTCATATGTTCATGTTGCGTTGACATCCGGTAATTGAATATTCCGGCCAAATTGGGATGTTCCGTCGTATTTTTAACCGAATTAAATTACAGTAAGTGGAATACAATGGAAGGATTTCTGGTAACTGAAAGCCGGAAATAGGGAATGCGTCTTGTTTTCGTCGCAGATGATGTCGTAATTGAAAAGAATTATGGTAGCTATGGGATATGGAAGCCTTGGATGCAAATTTTTAACAAGTTTTGAAGAAGTTCCTTTATGAGAAAGAGGAAGAGCTACCAGGTACAAGGAAAAGATTTTCTTGTCGTTTTTTAAAGACAATTGGTCAGTTTCGCTAAACTTATTAACCATTCGTTATACAGAGCTTTCAAAGAAAGTGCCTAGAAGTGTTGTGCCAGAGGTCTGAACATTTTTTGTAGGCTAGCTTGCGGTATAAAAGGCAAAGGAAGGGCTAATTTCCGGATCATTGTTATCGCTTTTTAGTTAGCCTTCAATGGCAATGCGGAACGGGTGGGAAGTCACGAATGAAATGGTTTGATCACGTTCACAGTTTGTTCAAATTAAGGCCGGACATGTTCAAGATTTTTGGGGTTTCAAAAAGTCCAATTGCAAACACTTTGCCTAAGATATTGGTGTTAGATTCTTAAATATTTGTTTTCTCGATTTTTTAAAGCATCTATTTGTCGATATATTTAAAGATATACTCAAATAATATTTTCCCTCCAACCGTCTCTCCTCAATTTCCGTAGCCCCTCGTGTGCAAAGGTTTTTGGATATTCCGGAAAAAAGGTCGGTGCGTAAAATACGAACTATTGTGTTTGGTCTTTCAAAACATATTTTAAACTCTTGCTTAACCTACAAAAACTAATAATAACAAGCTGTCAGGTTGGCCTTGTGCCAGTCCCAGCACCAATTTTCTTTAACTAGGTATCTCCAAGCCCCCGATTAAGTTTCCCTCTTATAGTATAACAGGTCATTTATCCCGGCCATTATCATTATTTCCCCAATTTCTGCATGACCTGTCATGTGTAATTGGAATCGCTTGGCAATTCGAACGTAAAAATATCCCATTATTTACAAAGATTTCACGTTGAAGGTGTTTATCTGCATCAAGTCTTCTGGGAAAGGGAATATAAATGACCTAGAGGGTACTTGGTAAGGCCTTTAATTGTTTATGCAATAAAGTCATCTTTTACATTTGAAATGAGGAAATTCGGCGTATTTTAGAAAGGATTGTGCTATGTGCAGAGAATTGCGACTTTAGTACACACAAAAGCCGAAAAACATTGAAATCAAATGAATTTGATGACAACACGCACAGTAATGACATAAAAATCATTTTTTTAAAGAGAAAACTTTTTGCGATATAGCAAAAGATAGACAAACCAAAATGCAGCCATCTTCTAGCATTGTTTACACCTTACCCTTGCCCTAAAAATAACTTACGACTATATTTACTACTGAATGTAATGTTATGAACGTCTAGAAATAACGAATTGAAAATATATAGCCTCAATAGGGGGAAGACGTCATAAAAGTTGTAGTGTAAAGTGCCAAAATTGAACATATTTTTGTACAAAATGATAAAATTTACGAAAATTATGATGTGTGTCTGAAGACAGTGTTTTTGTTGGCTGTTTGGCAGGTGGGCTGCGTAGAATTTGGTTTCAAAATCTTGTTGCTAGCTATACAAAAAAATTTGTGATAGTATTCACGTAGAAAAAGCAGAATTAATAAGATATCTGTGCAATATAATAGCGGACGTAGCAGACCTGCAATCATCATCACAAAGCCTTGCTCGGTAAAGCCACATGGCTAGCAATAATTCTTCAAAACCAAGTCAGTAAATATGTAAATTAAACATTGCTTATTATAATATGTGTAGGCGAGTAATTTTAGTCAAAAAATTTGAGAACGGAAAATGTAACGTTTTTTTATGTATATATTACCTTAACGTATTGTTTTTCTCCAAAGTAATGGGAAAAATTTAGAGAGTGGGAAGGAAATCCCTTGAACTTTTTGTTTTATGAACTTTCGCATATGTACGCCAAAACATTGGCTGCTGGTAATTCAAAACAAGTTTGTATACCTTTTGATGCCTTCAATTTTTGTGTTTTGTAACACAAAATAAAATTTAAGTTTTAAATGCGGGACTTTCACGTAGACTATTTTAATAATATTGGAGATTTTAATACTAAGTGTGTTACTACAGTCATATCTTAGAAAGAAAATAGTTTTGCAAAGCAACACTCAAACGCGTCTCTTATTATCTCGTCGTTCCACTCTATTTTGCCAACTACAACTTTATTGTCTCATAGAGGAGTAGTTTCGCCATATCTGTAGCCTTCTTTCTCTTGTATATGTATGTGTAACGTTTCCCATTTCGCGTTTTGCAGAAATAACCAGAGTGCTACGCGAAAAGTTTGTATAAGGAAAGTTAGTGATCTTTGCTATTAGAAATTTTATATTTAAAGCCTTGCAAATGCCTTGTCAACTCAAACTTTTGTACAGGGAATAAGAATTACATTAGATTTACAAACGCAATGTTTACAAATTAGCCGCAAATGTCATTTGTTTTTATATTTTTTTGCATTAAACCGCCTGCTTCCCATGCGTTCTTGGAATATAAATTTCGGGTTACTGGGTCACCCGCATTTTGACGTGAATGATGTCAGTTGTCCTGAGCTGGATAACAATACTAATGAACTTGTGTTTACTGGATGAAAGTGTAAGGGTTGGGCTCTCATGAACAGTGAAAGTTATTTACGTATTCTTGAGTTCAATATCCCATATAAATGATGATTCTTGGACCAAGGTTTACTAACGGACATAGCGATCGGACTTTGAATGATTTGCAAAGTAGGCCGATCGGAAGAAAGCCCGGCTTGAAATACTTACGTCTGGATGAAACATGACATAAGTTAAGATATGACTTGTCTACGACATGTGGGCAATTTTTAACTCACGCTTTGCAAAAACGATAGCCTTTCCATAGCCGGTTTTTTGTAATGATTATCGAATGTTTTGGCTAACCATGCAGCTAGCTAGACTTCTCAAGAATTTATGTATATGATGTATGTAGCTTGTTAAAAATACGGATGCTAGTAGTCTGAACTTGTGCTAAATTTTTGAACTTCCATTTTGGAGCAGAGGTATCTTGTGCCCAAAAAATATTGATTGCATTCAAAAGTCCTAAAGTCACCATTAGGAAGATCAATCTTCACCAGCACATTTCAAACGTCAATGCTATTCCCTTGAGTTTTCTCCACCTTCCACAATACGCTCTTCCAAATTAGGGTCCTTTCCATGCTTGTTAAGAATACATTTTGGGATTTGAACAATTGAATTCCTCGTTGGTTCGAAGTTTAATTTTTACAATCATGTAGGTACAGAGTGTTCAGATTTAGCACCTATAATTTGCACTTTAGTGAAGCATAAGTTTATTTTTGAATTTTATATTTTAAACTTAGAATTAATTGGATTGTTCGTTGGTCGAGGTAAGGAAGTATTTACATAAATACATCTTTTGAATGTTGTGTCAGACATAGTTATCAAAAATACATAAATATGTTCAAAAAGTGCAGGTTAATGATTTTCGGGTCTGATGCGGAACTTAAGTATGTTATGGGCCAAAGATTTAATACAGTAGGGGACGATATCCTTTCCGGTCGTTAAACCTGATACATTTGCGTCACGCTTTGACCGTATCCCTACAATGACCCCTCCTTTTATGTGGTGACCCCCAATATCTCTAATCCCTTGTGTCTATGTTTCAAAATTACAACAGAGAGCTTCTCAAATCCCAATCTTTTTCTGAGATTTTTTTAAATCCCCGGATATCCTATTTATCCAATTTTTCGGTCATAACCTGTACAATCCTTTGACGTAATAATTTTATTTTAATTAATTAGAATTACAACTAGCAACTCGGGGATTTCAATTAGCTGGGTCCTAAAAAGATGTAATGTAAATTGAACTCCTTCTTCTTCAAACATTTATTTTGCACGAATTGTATTGAAAACCGTAAAAGGACGGATATATTTGGAGATTTTGTTGTAAAATTGATTTGTATTTTATGGGCTTTGGTTGTAGACGCAAATTTGTAAGTGGAAATAGAAAATTGAGCCATTTGTAGACTTTAAAACCGATAGAAAAATAAAAATTGTAGGGGTGGTAGATGTAGAAGAGGAAGATACAAATACGTAATGCATAAAAGGGAGGTTGTAGGAGGGTACTTCGGAGGGAGTCGTGTCTGTTTGTAGGAAAATTGGCAGAAAATTTGTGCTTAGAAGGGCCTAACGACACGTGTAAGATATGGTATTGTTAAGCCCTATGTACAGTGTTCAGCAAGGAGTTTGTAGAGCGGGGGTAATAAGGAAATTTTAAAAAAATCGACCTTCAGATTCGATAAAAAATAGCACGAGTTTAGGGTAGAAATTTTAGGACTTACATATGACATATGTATGAAGCACACGGATTTTATGATTTCATAAGTGAGTATATATGTAAAATGTAACAACAATTTTTTCGACGAATATATTTTTTAGATAAATGTTTTGTTTCCACGCCGTAAGAAAGTAACTGCACTGGAAAAAGTAACTGTAAAGTAGCTGTGGGAAAGTCTGGGATTTTTTTTGCAGAATTGTTCTGTAAACAGTTAAATAAGAATATTATTAATCCTTTCCTGCCTAGACACGCATTTACTATGTTACTCATTTGTAATTCTGATTGCATTTCTCGTCTACACTGAAAGTGGTCTCACCGGCAAACGCCAGGTGTTACAAATATAATGCAAATTGAAATTCTATTTTGTTTATCGCCCGCTTTTGCATAAACTCAATTTAAATTTTACAAAAAATTTGGAAAAATGAAATTGGAATATTTTACAACTCATTTGGAAACTAATTAAAACCTTTTTAACCTTTACAGATTCCATTTATTAAATGTAAAGCGGTTTACAGCTAATGTATGCTCCTGAAAAGCAGCAAAGTTTCCGTAAATTTACAACGATTGTGCCAAAACAATTCCAAGATCCCAGGTTTTGACGTAATCCAACTTTTTCATCGTACTTGTTACACTTTTCGGCGCTTTTGAAACTTCGCCGATATTCCTCGAATTTTTTTTGTTTGGAAACAAAATTCCTTGGCGGAATACAGAGAACACCGGGATTTACGGCGAAAAGGGGAAACTTGCACTTGCGGCCAGCGTATTCCTTTGCCTCATTAGGAAGAGATTTGAGACGAAAAATTACGGTGGGATCTTGAAATCGGGATAAAGGAGGCAAAGAACAAACACAGTACAACTTCTTTTAATATCCAGGTTTATGACTCTACGTAGACTATCTATCAACTCTCCAAGACTTTAGCTTTTGCTTTGCAGACAAAACCGAGAAATTCAACAATTTTTGTGGGCAAGAGATCAGAGAAAGTCGTATTTTGTCCAAATCTTTGTAGTCTTAGCGATAGAAAAGTTAATGCATCACAGAAAAATTGTAATATTTGGCTTTAACAAAGAGTGGCTTTGTGATCTTAGAAATCGATAAGGCGTTACGCCAGTTGGTGGGCTTGGTGACATAATCTCCTAAATGATTTTGATAAATTTTGAGCTGTAGGACTTGTATGTGTCTTACAATTAAAGCACTCTGAATTCTATTTCTGCCAAGTTTCATATGCATCAGAGCCCCAATTTTTTGATACTACTTGTGCTTCTTCTACAATGAATTTCTTGACCCGTGACCACATTTTCGAGGTATCGTATAAATACGTTTTCCTTTTGCTTTGTAAAGTGCATTCACTTAAAGTTCTTCCCTCTAAAAGCCCAAATTAACTCATTTTATTTCCACAAATAAGGTCATGATCCCAATGTGTAAAACAAAATGTCTTTACAACCAATTCGTAATGTCATCCGAATTTTGATGAATAATTAATTCCACTCCGAAAGGCAGGTGGATTAGTTCCGAACCAAAACTTTACTGCTGCCTCTTCCAAAAACAGTAATTCCATCTGTTTCAATACTAATTTCTGCTCTTTACTTTTTCGGCAGTGTCATATTGGACCACACTCGATATATTTTCTAAACATTGCGTGTAAATCTATGACTGTCTGTCCGCGTTTGCAATAATCTCTCATTCGAAAAGATCTTTGAACATCTCGATTATGCCTTTATGGAAAAGGCCCAAAATGTATGAAACTGATAAACAAAATATGATTAAAAAATTGTGAAAAAATTGACCAGTCGTTTTACAAAAAGTTCCTGCCTTTTTCATTGTAATGTCTATTGTATTTTGTCTTCAAAGATCATTGAATACCTTAGCTTCCGCTGCAAGGCAAACGCTTAAATTTGTGGGAGTTGACATATAGCATACATAGAGTATTCATGAACAACAGGAACACAATCCGAGCTTTGCACTTCCGTAAAATCCACTTTCAATCTTAATGGCCCCTATTTGTATAATAAGAAATGCGGTAAATCTCTTTTTGACCTTTTAGCATTTGTTGTAGACCTTTTTTTCCAACTTTTGGAGACCGAACCCGAATGTAAATTTCGATTTTTCCGGTTAGATTTACTTTTATTTTTGGCGGGCGGCTTAAACTGTAATCCAGTAATGTTTGTTTCAATCCGATCTTTGGCAGATTTTGATGTCTAAAATGCCATTGTCACCAAGGCTTCCGGTTTCCTTCGTCACGATGTTTGACCCCATCGCCTACGGGTGTATTTTGATGTTGACTTTGCGGTCATAATAAATAAATCCAATCCGTTCCTCGTATTAACGTGGAGGATCATCTCGGCCTGCGGGGCGGATATCGGGGAACAAAAGAAGTAAGAGAATTGTGGGTAAAGAGGATCGTAGAATAGAGATTACCGAGTGCTGGAAAAGTTGGATAGGAGTTAAGAGAAGACGGTTAAATTTGGGGTTGGCAAAGAAATGTTGAATTTAAGGAACTTTTTGACGCAAAGTGCATTTACATTCTGCTACGCGCAAGCCAAAAGTTTGTTTTATCGTGAGCATCAAGCTCTTCCTTTACTAAAAAATTTCCATACACACTCAAATTTCTATATTAACATTTTGTATATCCTTATTTGTCATGTCGTGTCAATTCGTTTCGAAAAAATAAACGTCTCTCAAAGTCATTGTTGCAAAAAACGGGACCACCTACACTTTGCGAAAGAGTTCCTGCTGAGAAAAAATAATGACGAGAGAACGGCGGGAATCACGGTCGATTAGGAAAGTACAGTAGAAAAAAAGAAACTCCTGGGACATCGCACCTGAGCGGAGACAAAATTAAAAAATTTTTTTTGATTTAGGAATTGAATTTTTTATTTGAATTCTTTGACACATTTTTTTTAATTTTGAAAATTGCGATGCATTATAAAAACTTCATCAAATTTCATAAATTTGCATATTCTTGACATTCTAATTTTCAGCCACCACCTTCTCCGAACGTCATAGATAATAAGACCGATCCTCATCCTTATGGATAAACGCGACCAAAACAGTTCGACTGACGTTTTGACACTTTCTATGGGGGTGGTGCCACAAATGCCTGGAATGCCTCCGGGGATGAACAACACCTTTTTTTGGGAGGCCCATTAATAGTCGAGCAGGGGCGGGTCCTCGCTTCTTTTTTTGGTTAAATCATGTGGATGGGAGCGACGGATTAGCGGCGATGGAAGTTTACATGCCCTCCGGGCAATAAACAGTGGGGAGAGTGCGACACACGTGGGGTTTGAGTGGGAACAGTACGGTAGGATTGGGATTAAAGACGAAAAGAGGGCAGGTATAAGGTGTTTTCAAAGAGTTTTTTTTTGGTTACTGCTGATCGGAAAGATTTGATACGCCCACCTTCTTTATTTTATCATTAAATCGTATTTTCTATCACCCTTGATCTTTCAGTCGGCATACTTGATATACAAATTCTGGTTTTCTTGTTCTATGTCTATTTTTGGGGATTGGAAATCCGACCTCATCCTCTAATTTACACAATATTTTGTTTCCACCCTCGAGTCTTTGAAATTTGGCCTATGGGGATCTGAATCTCAATTTGCAAAGCAGTCGGAGTAAAACTTTGTAACTTCCTTGACATTTTCGATATGCCTTTTTATGTCAGTCTTATCAATTTTTAATAGATTTTTGCTTTGCAAAAGGCAAGCAAGCTGATTAACGATTTTTGCACACGGGTAGTGAACAAAAATTTTGAGTCAGGTCAGAGAAACAATACTAGTTTTGATCGTATCTTTGATTTTTTACGCAGAATTGGCTCTCATGTTACCTATAATGGTCCTATGTAAACGTGGATCACGGACCCGGTGTTTTGGGCCGGGCCGCAATTTTTGGCACGGTTGGAGCCATGTCTACTCCTTGACTTCCGCTTTGCTTTGTTATGCAATCTCTTATGACACTTTTTAACCGGCTGCACCAGGATTTCCGGTCAAAGTTTTTGGTTTTACTTCCACAATTTTTCCATATTTTACGTAGGCATAAACCACTGAACTAAAACAATTTTTGCAATGGTCATGTAATCACTTTTATCCTTAATTTTTACCCTTTAGAATACATTATTTTTTTATTGCCGTCCTTTTCAAAATTAAAGTGCAACCTCCTTAAATATGTTCCACATGATCTGCATTTTTAGTAAAGCTAAAAACCATTTTTTTACTTTTGCGTTTCCTAATTTCTTTGTGTTTTATACAGAATATTGCTCTATTTTATTCGAGTTTTTGATGCGTTCCTTGTTGACGACTCATTTCTCGACTAATCGGCTAGAAATAGGCCGGGAATTATATTTAATTACTTCTAAATTTAACTGTTTTGGAGAAATCATAAATAAAGTTGTAAGGGAAGTGCTCAAGTGCTCAAGGTGCGTTGCAAAAATTGTTTTATATCTTTGTCATGTTTTCATTGCAAGACCTAAATTTTCTGGATTTTATTTGTAACCTAAGTAGATAATACAACTCAAATTTGATGACTTTCTGAAAGTTGTAGCTTGAGGATTTCCTTTCACAATCATAATGGTCTAAAGTCTCAAAGACGTTGAATTCAGCCCTTAATTTTCGAAATTTCGAATTCCCCAGCTCTTCTTTTACCTTTTGACGACCTTTGCGAACACCAGAAATACATACGTGTGCCAAGTTCATTGCACTATTGAGCAAACCGTAATCCCCATCTGTCATTACGTTATTCTCATTTTGACGAGAAGATTACATTCCTGGTCCAAATGTCAAAGGAGCAAGAAACTTTGGGTCCTTTCCAATTTTGGCCTATTCCGGGGGATATCAGGTGGAAAGGGGACAAAGTATAGCAGAATGTATTTGGAAGTGACATTTGGAAAAGTGCAAAGAAATCTTTTAACAATGTTTTGCATGTCTCAACTTTTTGGGTCAAGGGCAATTCGGGCCGGGTCAATACATTTGTTTAGAATACCGGAGGGTCGGTGGAGGCTCCAAGCGATCTCGGCGGAGGCTCGGCGGAGGGTCGGCGAAGCAACGTTTAGACGCAGAATGATTTTTATTAGTGTCGTAACGCCATCTTTAGGATCTCCATGCAGCTCAGACAGAAAAAAATTTTTGCGTTTTTTTGCGCATTCAGCAGGCTATTACCTTATTGACAACAAAAATTAGAACTCTAGACTGATTGCTATCCCGCTAGATATGATACGAAATTCGAATAACAAGAACATTGTAATCCTCGGGGAAAACAGTTTGTTACATTTTCGTATCTTCTATTTTTATTGTTTTATCGTGTTCCATTTCCCGCCATGACGTCATTGCTAAGCCGCATTTAATAGACATTACATACATACAGTATCTGGTGTTGCAGACAATTGAACTTGAGAAATATAATAGGCTTACTTGTTGAGGTTAGTCATGGGGATATCTGTCATTTTGCGGTGACACTTTGCGGAGGACAGCAAAATTTTTAAGACTCAAAAGTTCTGAAACTAAACGTATAAAATAATGCCATGCAAACCCGTCTATAACTGAAACAGAATTCCAAGTTCTCAAAAATAGCTCAAAATAAGTTTCTTCTATGACCGTCTCTCCGCATTTTCCATAGTCTTTTGCCCTCAAATATCGCTGCATATCTAAGCTATTTCTATAAAGCGTTCACTAAGATTACTCACAATTTATAAGTTCTCCATATACCTTATGCGTGCAAGATTTGAGGCAAATCCGAGCGTTGCCTGTCAGGAAATTCCCTACAAACTTCTTTGATCCCTCAACTTTCCAAATTTGAATCTAAATCCGCCTAATCTCATTTTCAAACCAGCTGTGACGTCCGCCGATTAAAACTTGTACCATTTACAGCCTTGTCCTCTAATCCTTCGTCTTTCTCCGGTAAAAAACTTGACATATATTGTATTCCGGAGATGTTCTCCATTTCCGGCCCTGATGACGTCGTATGTTTCATCTTCGAATCACTTAATTAGCCCGTTAAAGAACAGGCGGTTTAAAAAAAATTATAACAAAATTGACGTCTTTATCCCCCCAAATATTGGTCATTCCCTCGGGCCGCGGAAAGGAGGGCGGAGCTTAGTTTTTGAATATTTTTGCATTAGTTTATATATCTCTGTACCAGGGGGGTTGGATTATTTAATAGTGGCTAAAAATTGTTCCGGAGGCCCGTAAAGGCCTGCCTCTCCGGTGCAATGTATCGAAATAGTCTCCATTGTAAACAATTTTTCTATTCTTTACACTTTCCTCACATCATTGTTGTAATATTCAAATCGCTTTGCCGAACAGGTCGTATGTTTACCAAATTAGGCACTTCTCTGAACCCTTTTCCGCGTACGACCAAAAAAATACGTTGGTCTGAGGTCATAACTTTTACACCTGATACATAACGACATAACGAAGTTTTTTTGGGAATTGAATAGTTTATTGTGCGCTGTTACACCCACAAAACGTGGTATATAAATGAAAGGACAAAGGAGCGAGCGGGAACAGTTTACAGGCTGAGAATGAGGGTTGAAACAGTTGAAGCTTATGTGTTTGAAATAATAAGGGAAAAATGGAGAACAGTTTATTGATTTTTAAGCGGTTTCCGAG
Source organism: Bursaphelenchus mucronatus (assembly GCA_025436335.1). NCBI lineage: Eukaryota > Metazoa > Nematoda > Chromadorea > Rhabditida > Aphelenchoididae > Bursaphelenchus > Bursaphelenchus mucronatus. The sequence continues at coordinate 8,172,780 of CM046358.1, forward strand.
TGGATATTGTATTTACAAAGAAATTTCTTGGGCTGGAACGATAAATTTTGGTGAAATTTGGTCTGGATTGAGATTAAGATTTTCCGTGACACATATCAAAGTTTTAGCTCGCGCTTTGCTGATCTGAAGGAGATATTTTGCTCTAATAACGTCAAAATTCTCAATAAAATATTACGTTTTTCTCATTGCTCCTGTGAAAGAGTTAGAAAACGTTTGCTCCTTTGACTGTATCTCATCATTTTCCGCAGTTTCTAATTTATTATATAGTTTTCTGAATATTTCGGCTGAGAAAACGCTTTTCATACAATTTTAGAGAGGGTGTCGCAGTTTTTTGACCTTTTTTTGTATGTGCCATTTTCACGATATTCTGTGGTTTGTAACTTTTATTGTATTTTTTCTTTCCCATTTGTCATAATTTTGCTTTCACATTACATTATGTACCAATTTTTTTGTACTTCCTTTTGGTCCCTCCAAAAGTCCTCCAAAACTCTGACGGCACAATTTTTTGAGTCATACATTAGTCACATAATTTTTTTTCGTTTTTGTCTAGTCATCTTCAAGTAAGTCATGTTATATTACTACAACTTCACTTTTGATTTGCATAATTAATTTTATGGCTTCCACTTCCTCCCCCGCAATAGTGATACGATTATGCAAGCAAACACTTACCAGGAAAAAATGTCAGGGAGACGCTGTTTACATCCCGAAAGGAAAGTGTGACGCTCTTCTTTGACGTAGAGTGGGTGTCTTCCTTTATTTAGGTGTGAAGAGTGTAAAGCGTCTATTTAAGTGGTAGGCTGACTTGAAGGGTGCACAAAAAGGTGGTTGAGGACATTTAGGGTAGTTGGCAGGAAGTTTTATATAAGACAAGTTTTAAGAATTTACTTTTGTGTTGCATCTTGGAGTTAGAGGCTCAATCAAATATTTTACATAGAAAATCGAGATTTTTGAATATTAAACATTTTATATCCTCTGATTTTTTGACCCAAATATTTTCTTTTTGACAAATTGATGATTATTGGTGTGGGAGACGTTTTATACAATAAAACATGTTTGGTCGTATAAAATGCCTTCAACTAGAATTTTGCTAAAAGACTTTGTTGCATGTCATTTTCAATGTTATGGTCTTTATTCATGTCTTTTTTTGACAGAATTGGAGCATTAATTTTTATAAAAATTGGATTTTTCATTTGATTTCTTTTTTCAAGTCAAAGTCAAATTTGTGACCAGAAAAAATGACTTTCCAAGTCTCTGCCAATATTTCTTCTACAGTAGAAACTCACTCCTGCAGGTTTATTCCCACTTCTCTTTCAATTTTAAATTTAATTTGACCTACTTTCCCAATTTTTTATTTTATTACATCAAAGTACGGATTATGTTCTAGAAGTTTCAAAATGATCTGAAAAGAATGACTAGTCTCCCAATGAGGCAGTGTCTTCTGGCACTCACGTCATACCGTTATCTTTACTCAAATTTGGGAGGGATTAATCTTTTACATACTAAATAGCATTTAACGGGAATTTAAAGGATGATACGAGTAATACTTTACGGGTTATTACCCATTTTTGGGGTTAAATCAAACGAGAATTTGCTTGAATGCCGTAAAAAAAGCTTACGGCAAATAGTTTTGGATGTATAGACATGTTTTGATATTAAAACTTGATATCTCGTGTAAGATCGAAGAATCTTTCGAATTTTGCTTTTTAAGTGCCTAAAGAGGATCTATGGAGAGCGTGTTTTACAATGACTATTTTTTTGTTGTTCATGTTTCTTTATTTCTCAATTTTTTTCTGATATTACACTAGTCATCTTGTATAATATCAAAAAACTTTGCTTTTCTTGCAATGTTCGCAGATAGTTTCCCGCGATTTGCTTTACAATCCTTTCATAATTAATTTCGAATTATTTCAGGGCAGAAAAACACAAAAAATGTTAAAAATACTAGTAGCGTTGACCACATTATTGGCGGTCTTGGGCGGATCAAAGGCGGCCCCTGCTCTTCCAGAACCTCTAAGGGTAATGGAGTTGGATTTGAAGAACGAGGACGACGCCCGACCAGAAGTTCAGGTATGTCATTTGCTGCTCAATTTTTGATACTTTTCAAAGTTTTTTTTGCACAGTTTGTAATTAAAAAATTTTTTGATTTTTAATTTTCGTATTTTAGCCCTACTACATGCCGGAGTTGGACGAAGTTGCAAATCTCTTAGAACGATTGGACAGAATCAACCAGGAAACCGAGTCAAGCCTAAAGCGAAAACGAGATTTCCGATTTTATGGCTCGAGGGGAAAGAAATCCGTGCGCGAAACAAGGAGGTAAGCCTAGTACAATATTAAAATTCAATTTTTAAAATGTTTGGAAAAAACATAAATTTAAGAAAAATTTATGATGTCTTGTAGAAAAAACTAGGATTTTCTTCGAAAGGAACGTTTTATACGCTGAAAGGTGTTTTATTTCTGCACAACTGATAAATAGAAATTTCAAAAAGCTGTATAAACTTATTTTTCCGGTTCTAACAAGTCCTATGTGCTTATGCTTTGGTAAGGGTCTTGTTTTATACGATGAAAAGTGCTCCTCAACATTTCTGCACAGTGCAGTCCAAAAATGGGCTTAAAATAGCATTTTTTAGTCGCATTTTGTTTTCATCATGCCTAATGTGCTAAATTTATAACTATTCATGCCTTAGATTACCAAAACAAATAATTTTCCGCCAAATTTTTTGAATAAAATAGTCTAGACTTTCAAAATATTCACCAACGATTTTAATATTTAACTATTTACCTCACCTTGTTATTGCACAGAACGTCGGAGAGGACTCCTCTTACTTATAAAGTGCTCTTACTATTATATGTCATAGGTAGTTTACTTCGCTTGGAATTCCAAAACTAGGAAACAAAGAACAAATCCACAAATTATTCGCTATGTTTTACTCATTTTGCAAGAGCATCTTTTAATTTAATAATTTTGTCGATTTGCAAATTGTCAGTTGATAGACAGTTTATACGCCAAAACATGTTTGATTGTATAAAATGTCGCTTTTTGCAAAACTCTACAAAGTTTGTTCAAAAACTGATAAAATACGCTTACAGCATGAAAATTTTCCTTTTCAAGTACAGCTTTTCAAGGTCTCAAGAATTGCAGTATATCACTTTAGTATCAAGTATAATATCTTTTTCCTTCCAGATTCAACTACATGCCGTCCCGAGGCTAGACCAACCCTCTCGTTGACGCGCCCCCAACCAGACTGACTGGATCGCCTCTCATCTTCGACAAGATCTCTCGCTACTTTGAAAATATTATGTAAAGTTGTTAGTCCATAAAAGGTTTTTCTGTACGTTTTGTGTCTTTTTCTTACATTAGCATGATATCAGTTTTGTATAAAACACAACTAATAAAATATTTTTCGTTATCAAAGAGGGAGGTTGGATTGCAGCGAACATAAGAGGGAGGAAAATGAAATAAAAGATTGGTTTCATATTGTACTAGATCATCTGTGCAAAAAAATTGAAGGAACAAAAAAAGGGAAAGCGCAAAAGATTCGAATTAAAGTGAAGTCGACTTTAGAACGTCTTTAGCATGATCCCTCACAATCAAAGGTCATTCTTTCATCGGTTTAAATTAATTTTTCATTGATCTTGTCACAGCTCTATCTTCTCATTATATAAACATTTTTTTATCTTCCCTCGCCCCCCATAAAGTCGACGTAAAATTTCCAAAAATACCCCAAAACTTGGCCTGCTTTTTCAACATTTTTGAGTGACATTTGGCCTACGCAATTTTATTGAAACGGCCTCAATGAATGGCCAAGTTCCCGGTCTCTAAGTTTTGCATCTGAAATTACTGTAATTCCCGATGAGTTCCTCAAAACGTACGAAGGGAATACGCGAATTATGAGAGGGGTTTTTGGGATTTTTCGTCGAAAACAGCTGGGAAATATATTAATGAACAAGTCGACAACACCAAAAGAGCTAAGTATATGGAATATAGGACATGTTAAACAAACAAAAAAATAGCAAGAAAGGTTTAGGAATCAAATTTTGAACTAGGCAAGCATGACTTTAGAGTTAAAAATTGTCAAAGAATTACTACTCCTTGCTCGTCGGCTTGCAATCATGTTTTTAGGCACATCTATCCACAAAAATCTAATTTTTCATGCAAAAACAAAAAAAAAACGTTAATTGTGATTTTCTGACCGTCTCTCTTCATTTTCCATAGTGTCTCGCCGGCAAAGATCGTTGAATATCTCGGTTGCAACTGCAAAGCGGCAGCTAAAATATTCTAATGTTAAAGAATTGTATATGGAAAACATGTGAAACTTAAAAGCAACAAGTTTAAGTTAAAAAAGTCTTAACACTTTTTTTTGCAAATCTTGTTTCTTCAACGCAAAACTTACGATATTTCGTCTGCCATTTCAGGTACTTCCTTATTACGACAGTAACCCTCTCCTCTTCGCAAAAATCTGCCATTTAAGTTTGCAACAGTTTTCGAACTCTCATCCATTTTCCGAAAATACCCTCTCCTACACTGTTATTTATAAAAAATTGTCATAAAAACCGCTTGTCACCCTCAGGCGTGTTTTTATTTCTGCTCTCCCAAAAATGGCAAACAATGCAAAATCTTGACAGAAACATATAAAAAAAGGATTTTTAGCAAAATGTGAGTTCAATTGCATATTTCTTACACTGTTTCAAAAATAATCTTCTTAAATTTTTACAACATAAGAAATGGACGTAGTAATTATATCTGAAACTAATCTTTTTACAACTGCATCTGTTTTAAAGTCTTGCTAATCACATTTTCATTATTCATTCGCAGATAATCCAAGTGTAATTTATGAAAATCCCCGATTAACGGGACCCTAAAATTAGACCTCAACATTTTCCGGGCAATTGAACGCCATTTTTGGAGGAATTTTTGAATTTATTTATCTGCAAATGAAACGGAAATAAATTTTTGCGGAAATATTTTAAAAAGCAACTTGTTGACAGCAATTACATTAAGAGCAAGGATGAATTGAAGGCCAATAAATGGCCTACGGGACATTACATATTGACCAGGTTTTGGGGACAAAAAAGAGCAGAAATAATGGAAATGTTTTGCAGTCAAATTGGAATGTACAATAAATAAACTGGTGTTGGGACTCTCAAAATAAGGCTTAAATTTTCTGAAAAAAAAAGTACAGAGAACAGGAAAAATTTTATGAAAGTAGATTTGAATATTATGCATAGCATTGCTTTCGAAAAAATATGCGGAATTGCAAGCCAGCGCTCTTCCGAAAAACCACCGTAATCATTCTTTGATTATTGCGACTCTATATCGTTGGAGTCTTAGGTTAGATCATTTTTTGTCCCATCAACCCTTACATCCCACAACATAACAAAAGATTTTTAAATATCATCTTTTGGCCTGCACCGAATTTCCTGTCAATAATCTCTCCGTTTCCACCGTATTGCCGCCCACTTTTTCACGTTTTAATTCCGAATTCCGACGTTTTAAACGCATTAAAATGTAACTCGAATAAGGCATCACGAGCTGGAATTCAAATTGCCGTTTAAAAATTTATTTTTGTGTTCCGATCTGTACGAACTTCTAAAAAAACGACATACATATGAAAGTAGACAAGTCTGGAGATGTTCGTAGGAGTTGACACTTTTTGAGGGGAACGTAATATGTATTATTGATGACAAAGAGCCAAAAATGAAACAACAAGTTCTGTAACCAAGTGTTTTGATGAGTATTATTTGAAAAATCAAGAGCTTTGACTTTTGAGAACTGTGAAATATTATGGGGAATCTTTGGCATTCTTCGGACTGAAGATCCTTTTAAATTTTTTAGCAAAATCTGCATACTACAATAACTACAATCCTTCCAAAAGAAAAAACCCAAGTAAATGTCTGATCGGTTAGCATTGAAACAGTATCAGTCTGTAGCGAAAATAATGTGCACTTGTCGCAACAAAATGAGAACAGCTGCTTTTGAATTGCGCTTTTTACGGCGGGTGAAACGAAATGTCAAAAAAGGTTTTGAATGTCCTGCAGCGAAAAGAAAGCCGGCAAAATTGCAAACAATAAAATACATAATTATTAGTTAGCATGCAGAATGTCACTCTTATTTTTTTCCGTTGTTATTGGTACACTAGACGAAGAAACTTTTTGGACATTTCGTTTCCACGCCGTACAAAACGCGATTCAATAGTAGCTGTTGCTTTAAAGCCATTGCTAATATTATCAGACCTTTGATTGATCGTTTTATGAGAGCCACAAGGTTTACCAACTTCTCGAGATGACCTTTCCGATAGGAAACGCAAAAAAATCGCTAAATAATCTTCTTGACGAGGAACCCCCGACTAATTGGGAAAACGTGGTTTTATTTAGCGCTAAATTATAATATATAATTGCTTTTATCGTATTTTCCAACATCTAATTCTTGAAAAAAATAGTCATGGTTGACGTACGGACAAAATTGACCGAACTCGATGCGATTTTACCGAAGATCTTGGAGGATGCGGTAGGTTGAACAACGAAAATGTGCCTTCAAAAGGAGGCAGTTTCCAGATTGTCTGAAACTTTTTGCGAATTTAAAAATACGAATAAATAAGGTGTGTATTTTGAAATTCACAGTGGCACACGTTTTGTCCCCACGCTAAAATTAGGACGTTATGCAGCTCAAATTTCTTTACGGTCTAAAGAAGACGATCTTTTGGGGGCAATTTCTAAAACTTTTTTGATAATATGACACATTCCTGGAACGGAAAGACGTTCTTGTTGTCGTATCTTTTCTATTTAGGCTGGAAAGTTCAGTGACGTTCTATAATAACATATTTTTTAGTCTTTTTTCTAAAAAAACATATTTTTACATTTTTTAAAATTTTGAAACCTCCGTAAAAGCAGCAGTAAACAAATTCCCCCGAGCAATTTTCGCTTATTATCTCCCCTGTTTTTGCTTACACAGTAAAAGCGAAACATGGTTAATGTTTGAACCCTCCGAGACTTTCCATTTTACATATTTCTATTTATTTCTTTCAAATTTAAATTTTTTAATTTTTGCAAAATTGTGCCCCGCAATTCTGGGAAAACCGCTGAAAAAAGTCCGAAGTGAGGAGATGCACATGTGTTATCTGTCATCGTACAGACAGTTGAAAGCGTTCTCTGACATGAATATTCATTAAGTGGAACGGACCAAAAGATCATTTTGAAAAATGGACTTGCAAAAAGTGCAAAGCAAAGAAGGGCCGGAGCTATTGGACCGTTGAAGAGCGACAGTAAAGTTTGGAGTGCAAAGGTTACAAATTTATTGAGAAAAGTAGAAGATGAGATACAGTAAAGCCTGTAGAGCATAGAATGGAAAGAAAATGTGTTGGCCTAGAAAAGCTGTCTTATTTTTTAAAAAGTGTACGCCGAATTAAAGGGCCAAAACGGCAATTTTTAATTCTCGCTATTTACGAATGTCAAAAAAAATGTAAAAAAATTTTATGTCCTGCAGCGAAAAAAAGACGGCAGAGTTGCAAACAGTAAAATAATTCTTAGTAAGCTTGTAGAATGTCACCATTATTTTTTTTCGTTGTGCAGTAGACAAAGAAATTTTTTTGACATTTCGTTTCTACGCCGTAAAAAGCGCAATTCAAAAGTAGTTGTTCTGGCGCTTTAAGACGACCTAAAAAATAACTATCACCGAAGAAATAAAGTGTAATATGGCGGATAATTGAAAATCAATTTGGATTTAAAACTGCAAAGTCAGATTATCGTAATATCATGTGTGTATAATACATATTAAGTATGTAACTTTCACGAGGAAAAGCGCAGAGTGAGATGATCATATTTTCGTGAAATTTGGTACACAAATTGTGTCTAGGCCCTTCAAAATTTCAGTGCCTGAAATTTTGACAGGCACACGAGATTTTTGATGATCTTTGTCAATTTGACTACAATAACAGCGGAGAAGATAAAATAGAAAAGAAGATTTCTGGCGGTAGAAATCATGCTTATGGTATTTCATGACAAAATTCGTAACAGAATTCTCATTTTGGCTCTGTTTTTGGCCTAAAAAGTTCGTCTGTTTTTGCATAGCACAATTCAAGGTTAATCTTTTCTGAGGCTCATCAAAGTCTGAGTCTCGATAACATTTTTTTCTTTATTCTAACTTTGTCCAAATAGCATAGCGGCAATTAACAGAATACATCTTTTTCAGCACGACCGTCAAGTCTTCCGCCAATACTATGAGCAATTTTTGAGTGTCAAATCTACTGTTGATTGGTCACTACTGAAGATCTTTGACAAAGAAAAGTACCAAATTGAGTACGAATCTCTCGCGGAATTCGATAAGAAGTCGGCACAGGACATTCTAAAGCGAGTAGCTGTAATAAAATTGAATGGTGGGTTGGGAACGACCATGGGATGTGCTGGACCAAAGTCACTGATCAAAATACGAAATGGGTTGACATTTTTGGAATTCGCGATACGGCAAAATGAGGTAATTTTTTAAAACAGCTTGACGTACCAGCAGCAAAGAAAAAGTGTAATGTCATAAATAAGAGGAGCTCTATGAGTCATCAAAAAGGTAAATCACGGCTAAAACAATTGTCCCATTGAAGGATTAAGCGAGATTTTCATTGAGACTCTTTGAAATCTCCGAAAAACATCCGTTGAAACATTTTCGCCCTTTTTATCGACAAGATCACCTTCATTTTTCCAGATTTTGAACGCCCACTACGAATCAGACGTTCCATTGATTCTGATGAACTCTTACCGGACCGAAGCCGAAACCAAAGCCTGGCTAGAAGAACACAATCTTCAAGACAAAGTCAAAATGTTCAACCAATCAAGATGCCCGAGGATATTTGCGGATTCTCTTTTACCGGTGCCAAGCGCTCCAAACGATCGAGAGGATGATGGGTAAGGTGTATATAGATAGTCATGTGTCTGGTTGTTGGGAAATTGTGGCATGTGCAAAACTGTTGGCCAGTAAAAAAGTTTATGTACTTTACAAACACTTCGTCGTTTTATTGTAAACCTTGCCAAGGGGCAACAGTTTTCTGTAAAGCGTTCTCTTTGTCCTAAAACATCCTTACTTTTGACACATTTTTCAGTTGGTACCCTCCCGGCCACGGCAATGTGTTTGCGGCTCTAAATAACACTGGTTGGTTGGATCAGCTCCTCTCCGAAGGTCGCGATATTATTTTTGTCTCCAACATTGATAACACCGCTGCTACTGTGGATGTTAAAATCGCTAGTGTTATTGCTCGAGAAGATGTTGAGTACGTCATGGAGAACACGAATAAAACTCAGCAAGACATCAAGGGCGGTACCTTGATCGAATACGAAGGGACAATCAAACATTTGGAATTACCGCATGTTCCACATGATAAAGTGGATGAGTTCTGTTCACTAAAGACGTTTAAGTAAGTTATTCTACTATGCATACGATAGAGTGTTGATTGAAATTTTGACGACCAATATGTATATATGCAACTTGCGTATCTAAAACTGACAACATTTTTGGTCATAGGTTGGCAAGGAATTGGGTAAAATTTAGCGGATTTTTGCAAATAAAAGGGTGGAACCTCCTTTCCTTGTGTGATGGGCAACGCATCTGCGTAAAATCGTATTTTTCTGTTCAAAATTCGCAAGGATATGGCCAAAAAAGTGCCTTCTTTGGCCACCTCTCCGTATTTTCCTAGTTTCTTGTCTGTAAAAAACGTTGTAATCCTCGGCTACAGTTATGTTCTTTGCAATTAATACACGGTATTGGTAAAGTATCTATGCAAAACTTGACGTAAATCTAAGCCAGGCTACTCAAGAAATGGCCTTTGTTTTGCACGACTTTTGCTTCATTTTATAGATTTTAAAGCCCCAACATAACTTTTTTTTCTTCTGACGCCAAGCGTAATATAATAATAGTAAAAAGTCATTATGAGTTTCCCGTCCGCATGTGTCTTCCACCTTTACAATCAATTAAACAGCCATCTTTTAGGACCTTCAATACCAATAACATCTGGGTGGATCTGAAGGCGGTGAAGAGGAGGCTGTCCACCATGAGGTTGGAGGTGCTCCCCAATCGAAAGGTCAGTCATTTGTTTTGCTAATGAGGTCGGGTTGATTTAAAAAGACGTGGGTTGGAGGCAACGGTGAACTACTTTTTGGTTTGCACAAAAATAAAATTTTTTAGTGCGAAAGCGACCCTCTAATTTTAGTCAAACTTTGTGAGAGTCCATTTGCAAGCTCTTTCTCATAAGATGGCTTCAGACACCTAGGCATCCCCATATTTGACCCTTTGAATTCATTCCAAAATTATGACCTTTTTTAATTAATTTATTTCTCAACTCTCCCACATCTCTTCAAATTTTCTCTTAGCCACTCAAATTCGGAAAAACAATACGAAAACAATGTTATTCCAGACGGATCCAATTGAATTAATTATTCAAAGCTCTCATCGAAAGTAGTGCCAATTTGGAAGGAGTGGGGTAAAGTCTCAGGTTTGTAGGTTAATAAAGGCAAATCCTAGCCCCAATCTTGCACTGCGTTATCTATGTGAGCATACCAATTCGTAAAGACCTTGTAATAATTGAATACGCCGAGGTATTCAAAGACCTTTGTGAACGAGAGAGTGCGGAGAATGATGAGAGCGAACAGAAAAAAATGGCGGAAAACAGAGTTAACTCTAGAAATTTCGAAAAAATCTGATGGTCTAATGTCAAAGACTTTTTCCTACTTTCCTTGAAAAGATTTTTGCGAGATTTCTAGCTAGAGCTTTGCAGAAACAACCGAGGTTTTTAGAAATATGGCAAAAAAACTCATTCTGACCGCACTCTATATTTTGCGCATTAATTCGTTGACAACGATCGTTGAATATCTTTGTGGTCTCGTAGATGAGATGTCCTTAGCCAATTTTTTCTGTATTTACTGTATTGCTTACCTGTATTCTTCAAATATCATTTTAACACACATTCTAAATATATTCCTTTTACATAATCGAAGCCACTCAAAATTTATTTTTAGCAGCTCTCAACAGGTGAAGCTTGCATCCAATTGGAGAGTGCCATCGGTGGGGCCATTCGAAACTTTCAGCTGGCCAAGGTGGTCCACGTTCCGCGACGTCGATTTTTGCCCGTGAAAAAGACGCAAGACCTGCTGGTCATAATGAGCAATGCATTTGTGGTAGACAAAAATGGAATTTTAATTTTAAATCCCCGCAGGCAAATCCAGTCGGCGCCTGTGGTCCATTTATCGCAACAGTTTGATTTTATTGACCAATTTCTCGACCGGTTTGAGGGAATCCCCGATTTATTGGAATGTGAAACGCTAAAAGTTGAAGGGGATATTCGATTTGGGAAAAATATTAAAATTAAAGGGAACACTCAAATTTCAGCCAAAAATGAAGGTAAAATTGAAGATGGGAACGTTTTGGAGGGCAAAATTGAACTTTGAGGTTTTTCAAAAATAATTTAATTGTTACATTTCTTTTATAGAAAACGTTTTTAGTTATTATTTTTATTTTCAAAATGTTTTTTATTATAATAAAAAATTCAAAAAAAAATTTATGGATTTTTTATCAATAGTTGTTTGCCATATTTTTCAATTTTGTTTTAAAATGCCAATGGGTCCAAATGACGGGATAAAAGAGAAAGACGATTACTTCGATAATTAGGTTTTCATCTTTGGTCAGACGACTCGCAAGATGACTTTTACTGTCATTAATTAGGATGTAATGGCCAGACCGGAAGTAAAAAGCGGACGGAAACCGATGATATTTTAATTTCTTCGGGAGGAAGAACTGGAATATTTTCTACAAGTATTGCTGAATATCTCGGCAAACAAAATTCTATTTTTTAAAATTGAAGCCAATCGCGGCGCTTATGTTTTCTACAAACTTTGCGCATACTTCGAGCCTTGGAAACATTCCAATTCCCAAAATTTTTTTCAATTAACAGCCGAGATATTCAAGCATCTTTATGTACTGTCGAAATAGTACGCAAAACGCGGAGAGCGCTCACAGAAAGTTCTTTTTTGGCCATATCTTTGGCAGTTTTAGGAAAAAATTGCTTTTTTTGAAGAAACACAACCCTCTTCGGTATAAGGTTAGCATGAAACTTTTGATGCCAAAATTTGGCAAAAAGTGCCATTGTTGTCCAACTTCTGACCTAAAGCTCTCTGTCGTTTCTGTAAAGCGCGAATAAGGAGTTTCGCATTTACATATTTATTGTTTATCAAAAAGTTAATTTAAATTTGCGCCATATTTTATCAAAATCTGAGCATCGGAGTTGGAGTACTTTTCCTGTAAATGTTTGCAGTTATTCTTAAAAACCCTGCCAATAGCCGAATTTTGATTGCAGTACTCTGCAACGCTAAACGAACCCGTGTATGCCCTTTTAATGCCACAATAAACTAGTCCCCCGCCTCAGCAAAGTCCAAAAAGTTCAAATAGCTCCATTTTGTTTTATTTATATTCTCCCAAACCTTAATTAAATCATTTCTCTTCAATATGTCCGCCGTTCCGATGGAATAAAGGCCCAATTTATGAGAAAGATAACCCAATCTCCTCTTTGTTCTTTTACATCACATCTTGAAGATACGTAGACGGAAATTTGGTTGGAAAGTAAATCTAATTTCATCGGATGTTATTGAAAGAATGGGATGTTTCTGAATTATATACGGTATAGCTGATGGGAAACTGCAGGCATTTTTTATTTTTTTTGGGCGCATGTTTTTGCATGGTACGCTGTGCCAGAGGGCGCTTTGTGTTTATGTTTGAGTTAATACATTTGTTTATTGACAGCAATCTTATATTATATATTTTAGCGGTCTTCAGAGAAAAATAAAGGTGAAATACGGCAACAATCGTTGTGATTGAAAGCTACAGCACTCTAGAAGAGCAAAGTAGGGGATTTAGTAGTAATTTTGTTTGCATTGTCTTCAGGATTCGGACGACTTCCGGCTCTTGTGGTTCATTAATTCTTAACCCATCAAATATAATATTTTTGCACCCTTCAATCTGTCAAAAGCTAAATTGAATCCAATGTATTGATATAGTGCGGTTGAACAGAGAAGAGAGTGGCTTGAAAAAAAGGACATGAAAAAATGGTTTTTGTCAGAATCATGGCTATGGGAACAGGGATTACACCATGTCCCAGCAATGCCAAAGGTTTTTTCGACGTATTTTAAAAACAGTGAGAGATGGAGTCATTGAAAATCTTCCAGGACGTTATTATTATAGTATATGGATTCTAGAGCAACCACGTTTTTTGAAAGTTTTTTTATCGGCATGTTCAACAACTTTCTTCGCGAGAGATCACAGCAAAATAAGAAAGCTTTCCAGGCATGAAACGTTTTCTGTCAGGTTATTTTCTGTTTCTGCAGGGAGAAAACAGACGTCGCATCTAAAAGTTAGTTGAATATGTAGGAAATGCAGCGCAAAAAGTGAGCGGAGACGTAAACTTATACAGCTTTGGAATCACGGTTTTTACGGCTTGAGAAACGAAATGTCCAAAATTTTTTTTGCTTATTATACCGACAACAATGGGAAAAATTGTGATGACATTTTACATATCACTTATTGATAATTATGTTACCGTTTGCAATTTTTGTTTTTGCGGCAGGACATGAAAAAACTTTTTAAGATTTTGTTTTGCAAGCCATACTAAAGTAGATGTACAATTACTATCTCATAATTTTACAAGGCTCTCCATTTTTAAAATATTACATTTTTGCGAAAATTTGAGAATCAGTTAGCTTTTTTCTTTCTATTACATATTTTGCAATTACAGACTATTCATCTACAGCTTGTTTTAGTTGGCACGTACTTTATTGAGTTGGCCAAACATTAAAAACGTGTAAAGCATTAGTGTTTCAATTCTTGAAACTGTCAAAAACATGTGAGAGACAGTCTTTTCCGTAGGTGATTAGAGAGCAAGTCCCTCTTAAAATTGAAAATTTTAAGTGTTTTCAACATTAAAACTTTTATTTTTATAGTAAGTAAATTGATATTCGCAAGGTGAATAATTGAGTTCCCATTAATTTGTAGCTTAATTGTAAAAACTTAACAATGAAGCTACGCTTGTTTACAAGAATATTTACGTATATACATCCTCTTTGGATTATTTGTCAAAACAAAGGAATTGAATTGGTATAATAGACATGGATTATTGTATCATATTGTTATTCAGTCAAAGGAATTTGCTTTTTATTTTATTTGAAAATGTGCTATGGTGTTACAATTTCAATGGATACGAATCTATTATTCTTTTGCCTTAAAGAGGAAGATCTTGAGCTGCGACGCTCACATTTTAATGAAATTTGGTTATATTTAGAGTACTTTTAAGACATAAGCAATTTAGCTCAGCAACAACCGAGATTTTTAGGCCAAAAATTCATAAAAGGCACTTTCTTCCGACTTTTGGCATAAAAACTTTGTATCTCTGCCCGAAGAAGTACAAAAAATTTTGGGAGTGTTCGTAAAAACAACAAAGCGGTTTATTCAAAGACTGTTTCAAGGTCTTATCGTCATGTCACGAAAATGGAGGATTATGTGACCATTAAAATCAAAAAAACCCTTTTAAAGGCTTTTGTCTTTAAAAAAGGACAGTACAGCTACTTTTGAATCGCGCTTTTTACGGCGTGGAAACGAAATGTCCAAAAAGTTTCTTCGTCTACTGTACCAACAACAACGGGGAAAAATAATGGTAACATTCTACATGCTTACTAATAATTCTTTTACTGTTTGCAACGCGGTTGCCTTTGGTTTCGCTGCAGGGCTTAAAAAACTTTTTTGACACTTCGTTTCACACGCCGTAAAAAGCGCAATTCAAAAGTAGCTGTTCTTATTTCGTTGCGACGAGTGCTCATTATTTTCGCTACAGACCGATACCGTTTCTATCCTAACCGATAAGACATTACTTGGATCATATTTTTACCTTTTCTAACAATTTGGAAGCATTGTAAACACATTTGTTGCTAATATCTGAGCTTTTAATGTAAACAAGATTTACATTACTTTTCAATTCGAAACCGTCATCAATTATGTAAATGTTCTTCCCACATATTTGTATCAAGCTTCAACCTACTTAAACATACCACACAGTTTTCCCCATTTAACTTTGTTGTCTAGATTCATACTTTGATATTAAATGAGCAAGAGTTTAGTTAAATTACTGCTTTTCTGCGAATAAAAAGAATTGAGTAAAAGTAATTGGATTATAACATTTTATGCATGTTTTACTGTACTCTAAATCTTAGTATTTATAATTGCATTATGGTTGCATCATCTTTTTCACATGAAAATTTAATTTCTCTAACCTCGTGATAGTTACATACTTAATATGTATTATACACACATGATATTACGATAATCTAACTTTGCAGTTTTAAATCCAAATTGGTGTTCAATTATCCGCCATATTACACTTTATTTCTTCGGTGATAGTTATTTTTTAGGTCGTCTTAAAGCGCCAGAACAACTGCTTTTGAATTGCCCTTTTTACGGCGTGCAAACGAAATGTCCAAAAAGTTTCTTCGTCTACTTTACCAATAACAACGGAGAAAATAATGGTGACATTCTACATGTTTACTTATAATTATTTTACTGTTTACAACTCTGCCGCTTTTGTTTTGGCTGCAGGACATAAAAAATCTTTATTGACACTTCGTTTCACACGCCGTAAAAAGCGCAATTCAAAAGTAGTTGTTCTGGTCCTTTAAGTCCTCAAAGAAAAATAAAAAGTAATTCAAAGATTTCCCATGGAATAATGAGATTATGATAGACATTACGCTTGCTGTATTATACTGGAAGGTCCAATGACTCCAATGTCTCGAAAAGCTTCTGCCTAATATAAAGAATTCATAGTTGAATAAGACCGGTTGGACCAATTTTGAGTCATCTTTTATATATGTAATTGTAGATAACATTGGTCATAGTACGCTCATAGAAAATTTATACGAGAGTTTGGGCGACAAGCTCTCTGAAAAGAAAATATTGATGTATATTATGCATGTATCGTTAAAGCAATATGATTAATTTTTTATAAGTGTATATTTGGGGCAGTTCAAGTGTGTAATGTAGACATAAACATAAATGGGACGTTTTAATTTATATTACTAATGAAAGAAAAGGTCATTGGGCTCAATATAAGTTTCATGGCTCTGGATAGAACAGCCTGCCCACAATTGTATTTTTGTATATATGTAAATTTGCGATCTATTTGTTGAAATTTGACTAGGAAATGTCTTCGCTGGTATTATTTTCCACTTTTGTTGGTACAGTAGACGATGAAATTTTTTCGACATTCAGAATTGTAGAGCTTGGCAAACATGACCAAAGTGTTTGCCAGGAGTTACTTTTTGGACATAGGTCGCATAAAATGCCGCGCCTTTCTCTGCTGATTTTATTATATTACGACTCGAATATTATACTAACTTTGCCTCATCTGTTAAAAAATAAGCTGAAACATTTAATAAAAAATTTTGTGGGCGTCCACAATGGGCGGGAGCCACAATGGGCAGATGCCATAATGGGCAGACCATAATGAGCAGAGCTATTTTTCATATTTGTCATCCAGGAGGCTCTAGATATCCTTTTTCAATGCTTAAGGCTTCAAATCCGTCTAAAAGGATAAAATTAAAAGAAACACAATAAAAAAGAGCATATATATATGCTTTCAGCCAAATTACATATTTTTTCCGTAGTAATCTTCTCAAAAAAACTTGTACTTCTATATCTTTTTCAGAAAGATAAAAATCTCCACGTACTGCCTAAATATTATTATTCACAGTTTTTTCCTTTCATTCTGTTACAGCTCGTATTTGCACTACTATTACTCTGTTTTTCAGTTAATATGTTTTTATAAGCACTTACATATCAACACTCTAAGATATTGGAAACGCATCTTTATACAAATGACTCAACATTTATCTGTTTACAACCCAATTAATCGCATGATTTTGTCAAGAATTCCTCGAAAATATTTTTATCGTATTAGCTGCGGATTAGCCTCAAATACTGCGTTCTTATATGGCGCATCATATATGTATGATACGGTACATATTTTTCAGGTCAATCGTCTCGATTTCACTGAACTTTTTGTTGACTATATTTAGAAGTGATATGGCTTGAACTAGGATTACAGTAACATTGCGATGCCAAGATTGACTTAACGGAAGAAGAAGAATAACGAAAAGGAGTCTCTTCCTTGAAGGTATCGAAAAGACAAATAAGATAGCCTTAAAAGAGGACCGTTGTCGTATCTCTGTGAACATCGTTACACCAATGACACTTTGAAATTCGCAATTTCTAATTTGCAAAACTCCCAGTCTCCCACATGACAAACCTACTACAATCCATTGTTTAAGGGAATTTATATAATAGGTTAATCTCTACGAATTAATATCTCACCGTAACGTTGAGCTCAAAATGATATTCAGAGAATCCGCAATTACTTTGCCAACAATCAGTTGTTATTTGTTATTGCAAACATTCCATGTGTCAGCTTGTAACTTTATCCCAATAAGCTTTACTCTTAAAAAGCCACTTATGAACATTACATAAGTGTACAATAATGATGAAATGGTGTTGTAAACGTTGTAATATTGTCTAGTTCGCAACACAAAAGAGGATACTTTTGAAATCTCCATGATATTGCTGAAGAATGTGTCACTTTGTCCAGGGGCGTAGCTAGGGGGGGGGGGGGGGGGGGGGGCATGAAGGTACCCTTCCAGCCTGGGGTCAGCAAAAAAAAATAAAAAGGGGGTAAAAGGGGAGTAAGGCAAATTTTTCACCTCCAAACTATTATATAAGGCTACTTGTGGTCCAAAAAACCTACCCCCCCCCCCAGACTGACTCCCAAGCTGCGCCCCTGACCTTGCCTTCACTTTTGTTTTTCATAGAGCCAAAAGCCTTGGGAAGCTTTCGTTGAAGTCGGAAGAAGCTATAGAAAAACCAACGTCTTGGCGGGAATATTACGTAATTTTGGGGCTTTCATGCTGCAGAATTTTCTCGGCACGCTCCCCAATGAGAAATGATTCCTTTGGTACCGACAGCATTAGGTCATGTACCAAAATAGCAGTAGCGATTACACTTTTATGGGCCTTATCAGGGCGTATTACTGCACCAGCGATATAAATGGTTTACTCAACAGATTTGAAGTGGATTACTAGTATATATGTAGTACAGTTACTAAAAATAAAAAGCAAAATCGTAGGGGTGTAGCCGTTTGTTGGAGACAAGTCGACCCACCCGAAATGTCATCATGGCCAATTAAGATATCTCCAATTACTTTGCACTAAACTTACACACATCCTTCCATCGTCAATAAAATCTCCCTCCATCTCCTCCAAACTATATATAATTAACGAAATTTAAATCTTTTCTAATAACCTGCAGCTTAATGACATGATCGTTTTATAGCATCATTTTTATCCAATTAAAATTAACGTAGTGTATTTGGCAGTATTGAATTAGGCCCCTATAAGTCGTATTTACTGAATCTAGGCCACTCATTTTATAGAATAAAGTCAGGAAATTTATTTTCCCTAATCCGACATTCCTCAAATGCCATATTTGTATATTTTCTGGATTTGTGGACGTGTTTGTGGGAGTAATGGTGTTAATTTTATTGGAATTGCAGGATTAATAGGGCCGAATTTTAAACCAAATACTTGGAAGACTGTGAGATGGAATTGGAACTTTTGACGATGCGACAAAACTGTTTACATATGTAGATTGAATCTTTGATTGCGTTCCAAGATCCTTGATTTTTTTAAGATCTTAATCGAAGCTCTTGGACTCTTATACAAGATGTATAAAATTCGACAAGTCATATGTATGCATGCCGTCTCAAGATTGTCAAACTGTACTTTACGTAGTATCCGGATGGCTACAATTGCATTGTGTGCATACATAATTGTTACCCCGAAAAAATTTGTATCAAAACATGTGTCTGTTTTGTGACATGCTATTTATCATAGATCACTTGTTATGTCGTAACAAAATTTTTTCAAAAATTTCCCTTGAAAATTCCATTCAATTACAGTTTAATACTCAAAGTAAATTGGAAAGGCCAATAAATGCACCAATAATTCTGTAGGAAGTTTTTTCGGAAGTCCTATCCTATCTTCCGCCATCCATCCGGTCGTGTCTCTTCCGGTGGGCCGAGAAAAACTCCGGCTGATCAATTTAGGGTTTTCTTTTTTGGGAAAACAGAAGAATGCTCCTCGAAAAAGGAGAATTTTTTGTTTTTCGTCTTTTGTGAAAAACCTAGGGACTCTGAGGACAAATAATTAGCCCATTTTTTATGGATTCTTTTTAATTTTAAGTCATACTGTTCATATTTTACTTTTCACGCACATCAGAAATGTTTTAAAATATTGTAGGTCAAAAGACTAAAGAAAATGAGGAGAGACGGTCAGAAAAAAAAACTATTTTGGCATAAACAAATTTGACCATTTTTCTACGAAATGTAAGATTCCCTTTTAAAGGGCCAGAGAAACAACTTTTGAATTGCGCTTTTTACGGCGTGCGAAACGAAATGTCAAAGAAGTTTTTCTATGTCCTGCAGCGAAAACAGAGGGGGCAGAGTTGCAAACAGTAAAATAATTATTAGTAGGCATGTAGAATGTCACCATTATTTTTTTCGTTGTTATTGCAGACGAAGAAACTTTTTGAACACCGTTTCCACGCCGCAAAAAGCGCGATTCAAAAGTATCTGTACTGTCTCTTTAAAGAAAAAACTCAATTTTTTTGATCAACAGTTGCAAAAAATCACCGCTTTTATGATTTTTTTACGAAACGCTTCTGCCTAATTTCAAATGGAGACAAACGTTTTTACAAAAAATTAGTCTTAATGCAAAGTTGGCAAAAATATTGCCAAAAAATATTTGTCTCTTTGACAAGCGCTCCCCATTTCATCCAAAAAAATTCATCCAAAAAAAATAATAAACGAAATTAGCGAATTACTTTTTGCAAATATCTCGCTAGCCGCTAGATGTAAATTGAATCCCAAAATTATATTCATGACGTATGTTTCATTCGGAATATGTTAATTTTGTAATTACGCTTATCATGTACGGCAATTCGGAATGCTGTCAGTTTTTTGGCCGCCAAAAACAACTTTTTTCCGCCTTTTTTCCATTGTTGTCCCATCATTTTTCGGATGACATTTGTATTTACTTGTGGCCTAATAGTTTGTTGACAGAAATTATGGGACAGCGACGAAATTCCTGGCCCTTTTAACCTCAGAGCTTTTTTATCTTTTCACTGATATTTTTCAAAACAACAATTCAATATTTTTAAGCTTGTTTATATCATGCTGTTCACTGTCTACGCATATTTTGGGAAAATTAAATTCTTTTTTTCATGCATACAGTAACCATCATGATGGATAGCAAAATCTTTTTTTGCTTTTAATATTTTAAAACGCTTACATGTTTTAATTTTAAATATCAGAGGTTATAAGGTCATTTCAGCAAAAGCTACTTACAAATTAAGTGGTTTTCTATGCAATCTATTGTCCTATATTTTGTAGACTTTTGTTGTTTTCTTTGCAGCACATTGAACTTTGCAAATAAAAAGTCTGCGCACTTTGGAGAAGAAGACTTTTCAAGTATATTTTGACGGCTATTTTAAGGGTATTTGTGCTATTGAGAAAAACTGAAAATTGGTTTAATTAGGCCTTGCAGACTTTGGATTACATTGCAGGTGCGCTGAGCAAAATGCAACGCACACACTTTGCTGAAATTTGATAAAAACTTGCTGGGAAAGTGCTCCAAGTGTGACACTCAGTTATAGCGCTGATAAAAGACATGAGTGTCGTGGGAATTGTCGGATGTGTACTGTGAATAACTTCTTCGAGAACTCTTGAGATATATTATGCATAAACAAACCGTGGGGGATTTGGGGAAAGGGTTTAATCTCTAGTAAATAATTTTTCAATTATTCTCTTAAAGTTCGAGTTCTTTTTTCACTATAATTAGGAGATTTATCAAATATTCCGAGGGTTGGTCTCGGAATATACGATTTTGTTTATCCCTTGTCACATTTCAAGTTCAACTTTTGTTGAAATTCGCAAGAAAACCTCATGTCAGAGAAAACAGACAAGAGAGGGTGAAAAGACTAAAAAATAGCGTCTATACGAGATTCCTGGATTATCCCAATTCCGGAAGAGGCAAAGAGGACACCTTACACAAAAATGGTACATACCTCGGCGGAGAGGGAACTTGGGTGAACAGTTCCCTTGAAAAAAGCGATGTGGTAAGAGTGGACCAAGGCAGATTTTTTTATAATTTTTTTAGTTTGTGAAGAAAATGATAGGTTTGAGAAAATAAAAATTATTTAACAATAGATTTTGCCTTGCCCTCTCATAATACACCTTTTTTGCAACCCAAAAAGAATCATTCAAAAATCCGCCTTGGTCCCCCCTCGACATATCATTTTTTTTTAAAGTGCACTAAGGCCAATCCAGAAGACTCAGAGAAACGAGAAAGACCAAATAAGTCATGTTAAAAATAGAAATTAAAAGGATTTTAGGTGAAAAGATAAAAGTAGGACGATATTGAAGTAATCCTCAAGACGATTGACGACTACACGTGAAAAGAAGACGTGAGAATTGAGAAATTTAATCAAAACGGATTATAAGTTCGAAAAAAGAGCATACTCACGTGGATCAGTCAGTATAAGATTATAAATATGTACCGTATATTTGTCTGGATTAGGAAGCAATTACAAAAATTACCAAGAGATTTCCTCAAATTGGCCAATTCTCAGATTTTAAAGGGATTTCCAAAAACTAGGGGTCTAGTTCCCATTTTAAAAGGAA
Organism: Bursaphelenchus mucronatus; assembly: GCA_025436335.1. NCBI lineage: Eukaryota > Metazoa > Nematoda > Chromadorea > Rhabditida > Aphelenchoididae > Bursaphelenchus > Bursaphelenchus mucronatus. The sequence continues at coordinate 8,194,574 of CM046358.1, forward strand.
AGCCTGTCAAAGTGAGAATGGATAAAAGTCGGCACAATTTTAAGATACGATTCTTTATGTCAGGGATTCTTGGCTTGCATTTTCCAAGAACCACCAATATTTTTTAATCGAAAATTTTAAAAAGTTAGGATCTCTTGTGAGTTTCATTTTAAAAATTGCGAGTTCACGTCAATTTTTATATGATCGAGGCGCATAATTTTTTTACATAAAATTAATTTCTTCTAAGCAGAAGCAAGAAAAATATGAAAAGAATAAGTTTTACGTCTGGCGGACTCTTCGCTGAAGACAAAATGTTTTGTTACTCCTAATTTGAGTCAAGTTTTAACGAAATCTGAGCGTTGACATTTAGCCGTTCCTCGAAAAATTACAAAGGTCGTAGCCAATAATCTCGAATTTGAGCCGTTATCTCAAAAATTTTTTTCGGAACGTTGTGAATTGACGGAAGGGGAAATTGGGCAACAAATATGTACGTCTTTAATCGTCTAGTTGGCTAGTCAAATGGCCAATTTGGTGTTCAGGTTCCGACAACGTTATTTCCTCTCATCTCTTTTCAACGACGCTCTCGGTGCGCCTTCTCTGTTCTAAAAAATGAACAGTAAAAGTTGATTCAAGCTTTCCAATTTTTGAATCATCTGTTGGGGATAATTTTCTTTCCACAGGCTGGCTGAGAAAACCAGACATGGCAAATCGGGCCCGGCCCGGCCCGTTTTCAAAATTTTTGAAGCCCGGCCCGGCCCGAAATTTTTTTTTCGAAGCCCGGCCCGGCCCGTTGAAGTTTACAGGCCCGGCCCGGCCCGGTTGTAAAATTTCGTTTTAAAAATATTGAAAACTGCACGTTGCAAACATACAGGAAATGATTTGTCTTCGCGGTTAGACAGAAAACCCGCCAAACCACCTTTTCTGTCGAAAGCAAAATCTTGTTTTCGCAGAAAACCAAAATGCCAGACAAAAAATTGGCATCGCAATTTTTCGTGTCGGAACCAAAAAATCGGCTTCGGGCCGAAATTCAAAATCTTGGGCCCGAAGCCTCGGCCCGAAAAAAACGTCGAGCCCAAAGCCCGGCCCGGCAAAAGGTAGGCCCGGCCCGTTTTCAAAATTTTCAAAGCCCGGCCCGGCCCGGTTGCCATGTCTGGAGAAAACTGTGGACATGCGTAGAAGAGGAACAAATAAGGTTTCGGGGGAACTGATGAGGAGCAGTCCAAGTACGGATTTGGCTAGACATGGCAACCGCGCCGGGCTTCGAAAGGTTTGAAAACTGGCCAAGCGGGGCATATTTTTCATCCGGCCCGGCTCCGGCACCACTATGGTAAAATCCCGGTCCAATCGCTATGTCTGGATTTGCCCAACACGACAAAAGATGGGGTTTCCTCAATTGTTTTCTCAACAATTCACTTCACATTTTCCTTAAATGTACTGTAAATATAGATAAAATACGTGTTTTTCCTATTTTAAAGATCCCTCTTAACCGACCGGTCTTCCAAATTCGTTAAAAATAAACCCCTTATAAGGCCTTTGCAAACGTTTTTGTGTCAAAAAACATATTAATAGCAGAGCTTTTTTAATTTCAAAACTCAGTTCATTCTCTTCATAAATTACTCACCTTTTCCCGGTAATCTTAAGCCCTGAATAATCAAATTTGCATGTTGAAATTTTAATTAATTCTAACATTTTCGCAAAATCTGTTTAAAACTCATCTAAATTTACATTCCTCCCTCTTACAGAAAAAAATTTATTATTTATAATTTAGCAGAAACTCAGTCTTCGGAATACTCATTTATTATCGCGTTTTTGCACCTGAATTCCCACCAAAATGACAAATTTAGACGGCCGAATTGGTTGACTTATGTTCCCATTTTCGAATTAATGGCCTTTTTTTGTCATTAATGCCAGGAATATGACATTTTTAGCCGTGTATTTCTTGACCTTTGTTGTTGTTGCTGTCGATTCTAAAAATTACGGTTTTTTTCGTATTTTGGGAACATGTTTAAGACTTCTTTACCTCCGTTATGGAATCTATGACATTTTTTGTCATCTATTTTCCAAATAGGTACGTCTTTGTGATCCATTTTTAAAATTGCGACTTTTTGTCATCATTTTCTTAAATTACGGGTTTTGTCATAATTTTTTGTATTATGACATTTTTTTTGTTATCAAATTCGAAACTGATGACAAACATTTATTTGTCATTCTTTTTTTGATCCTCGACATTTTTGCCCTCAACTTTCCAAGTTACGACATTTTTTGTCTTATTTCTCAAACTTATGACATTATTTCGCCTCAGTAAACTTTTCATTCAAAATTCTTTTTTTCCATTTAGGCGTAATTTGTCATTCGTTACGTCTCCTTAATCCGACATGAGGATATCCAAACCCAAATGTCATCACATTATGAAGATCTGTTTGTTAGGGATTAGAAAATAATGTCGAGCCATGTGATGCTTGTTGCTGTTTGTTTGGATCTACTTTTTTCACGGATTTTAAGGATTTGAAAGGACAAATGTGACTTTTCACTGAGTATTCGGTGGCCTAATATCTTTTCTTTAAATTTTTGGAGGCATAGGATGCCTTGATCTCGTTGAAACCTGGCAAAGGTTCCATATTACATTTTTAAGCATATGTGGAAGTCATATCCTGTCGTTTAGAAAGATCATCAACGTTCCTAGATTGAAGGAAGCCTAGAAAATAATTCTGATTATTTCATATTTCTGCAATTCCAAGATACCGTGTCATCTGGCAACTGAGAAATTTCTAGAATTCCCCTTTTAGCACTGTTTGAAATTCAAAGTTCAATTATTTCTTGGTTACCTTTCTTTATTTCAATACGTGCCAATCATGTAGAGCTTCATTAGTGGTCTTATTCATGTTCGGGGAAACTCCAAAGTTCGTAGGAACAAGTTATCTTGCTGACCAACCAATGTTCTCTTTATATGTATTACAATATATTTTTTATATTACAGACCTGTCTTAAAAAAGCTCTAGAAGAAAGAACCCGTCTACAAACGTATCGAAAATGCAATTGTTGGTCTCCAATCCATTTCAAAATTTTAAATTTTTTTGGCATTATTGTAGTCTCCAACCCCCTCCGGCTCAAAAACTGATACATGCCATTATCGAAAATTTTGTATTTGATTCCGGTGCTCAAGTATATATTACTTCCAAAAATTTCACATTTCCTGGTTACTTCCTTTATTATATTGTATTAAATTCTGAGTGGGAGCCACGTATCCGACATTATTAAGTTTGAGTTTAATTACATGCGGTAATTTTAATCAGTTTCTGGAGATTTCACTGAAATCTCGGATAATGTTTTTTGTCTTGAACTCTCTGGACTGTAGGGTTCGAATAAACAAAGAGCAAATGAAGAGCGCGGATATTTACTCTTCGGTGTTTACATAAATCCCAGACTACATATTACTCTCAAAAAATCTATGATTGTTTTTTTGGATTTGCCGTTGAGACTCAATAATTTGTGTCAACTAATGGGTACGGGAAATGCGGAGCGCGGTCAGAGAAAAAAAGAATTTTTGCTTTATATGGAGATATAAAGTAAAACCATGTGCGACGCTCAGATTTTATTAAAATTTTGCGTATACTTCGGACATAGGCCACGTTTCAATTCATGAAAGTCTTAGTCCGCGTTTTACAGTTACAGCGGAGATACTGACCGATCTTTGCGGCCGAGAGAGTACGCGAAACGGGGAGAGCGGTCATAGAAGATAAAACTTTTTGGCCGTATTATTACAAGTTATGTGCGGAAAAAAATTATTTTTTGTGGAAAAATTACCCGCTGCGGTAGAAATAGGCTTTTAATGCCAAAATTCGCAAAAAAAGTGCCACATTTTTGCCAATTTTCGATCTGAAAATTTCGGTCGTTTCTGCAAAGCGCAAGAAAGAAATTTTGCATATCTCGGACAAAAAATTAGTTTAATTTTTCCGTATATTGTTATTAATTTCGAACGAGACATTCTTTGTCCTCAGCCGAAATTTAATTACCCCTGTTTTTAATGTGAGGAATTGTAAATAGACATTATGTATACAGCGACAAAAAATAGAGATTCTTTCGGAAGTTTTTCGAATACATTCTTTCCACTTCTCACGTAAACGACATGAATTTGTTTGCTAATGAATAAACGAGTGCTCAACCTGCAAATTGAAAAAAAGGAATTCTTCATACTGTACTAAAATTTTTGAACGACACAACCCTTCTAAAAATGGACCTTTTGTAACGATTCGTTGAACGGAATGATGCAAGGTTTGTGTTCAAAGAGATCTTTATCGCCTTCAAAATTACTCCCACTGGCATTCAGGGTGAATAACTCCAATTTCAAGCGTGTTCGATGATCCTTGAACCCTTTTTTCCTCCTCTTCCATTGACTGTCACAACGTAAAACATTCTGGGAATAGAATTCTAAGCCCAATGTGGCTGGATTCGAAGATATCCTCAAATATGTCAATTAAAGACATCTTTGAGAGTTTTTTTTGTAAAATTGTTTTCAATTTTTATTTTTTGCAAGTATTTTTTTGTAGTGAGAGACAACTGGAATAGCGGAGAGACGATCAGAGAAAAAAGTAAAGTTTATTGGCTTATATCGGTAAGAATTGGTTGACGCATATCATCAGTTAAATTCTTGTCATTCTCTGAGAAAATCCTAGGCTCAATTTCGTAGGACGTTTCGATAAAATCAAAAAAATTGTGAAGTACGTTTTAAAACAATACGCTGCGACATCTTGTTGCAAAAAAATCACGGGAAAGAAAATGCAAGTCCCAAAATATAATAGAAATCCCGGTAGTTTCTGCTTAGCGCAAGCCTTAAGTTTGACAGATTTCTTGGCAGATCCAGATCTCCATTTGTAACATATCACGTTTCATATAAAATAGAAATCTGATTGTAAAATTTGCACCATTAATTTTTTTTGCTATTCTTGTCATTTTTTCCATTTTTATTTGCGTTTCTATAAGTTTTAGATTTACTTCTATTCCTTAAAGGGTTAGAAACAGCTACTTTCGAATCGCGATTTTTACGGCGTGTGAAACGAAATGTCAAAAAAGTTTCTTCGTCTATTTTACCAATAACAACGGGAAAAAAATAATGGTGATATTCTACATGCTTACTAATCGTTATGACCTTTTAAAGCTTCCGCCAGATCAGCTTGTTTTTGTTTTTGGCCATTAATTTTGGCTTGATGATAAATATTAATTATGGCCTGAAAAACACGCGTATCTTACGGTTTTCCAACATAATCTGCGTATTTTGGTAGACTTGCCAATCTTGGACTTATCTCCGTATTATCCATGACATGTCTCGCTCGAATTCTTTTTTACGTATAATATATTTCTGTCCGCCGTTAACCGCCCAAATTATCTCCCAAAAATACCCTCCGGCACTAATCTTTTTCTACATATGTTATGTCATCACGTTAGACGTATCATATAATATGTAATTTTTTCGTTGGATTAGTTTCTTCTCTTCGTTTTGAAGAAAACCCAATAAATTGCGATGATATGACACGGTACGGGCGTACTTTGCCCGTTGTTGTCGACTTTATAGTACATTATAGTTAATCGTAACCTATACAAAGACAGTACGAAGGCTGACAGTTTCAATTGAGGAAAAAATTTTGGTAGGGTAACCTTTGTTGCCCTAAATTACAGTTTAATGGGTTTTATCTCAATGCGTAATTGTAAAAAAGAAACAACACCACTGTATTATAATACGTATAATATATAGTTTATAATATATAGAAAAAATCAAAACTTTGGTAGTCCCATCTCTTCTGCTTTACCCAATTTCGGTCTAGAAATTTTTAGAACATGTATCCAAACAGAGCTACGTAAATTTACGTATAGTTACCGTATAACTCCGTTGCCCTTTGGGTAGTGCCGTTGCCAAATAAATCCTTTGTCTGTAAGCGGAGTACTATAGAAATCCATTAAATGGCTGCCCGATGTATCCGACATTTATCGCAACCTTCCCGTCCTAAAACATCTACGCTATCTTCATATAAGACGACAGACAATGGCTGATTTCAAACAACCTACCGTTTTTTAGAATCTTTTCATTTTGTACTACCAAGATTTCATTGCTCAAATACATATTGCTCTTTGATCATATGTATTTATTACTACGCCATTTTGTAGTAATTTTCAAATTCCTTTCATTCCCTTGTGACATATTATTCAAAGCTCGTCTGGCCATCGCGTTATCTCCACCTGACAATAAACTTGTTACAGAGGTACATTTGCGCATTTGCATAATAGAATTACGACACTGCTGCACTTGTTGGTTTTTAACTCATTTTTCACGGTTCGACGAACTTTGGACGTGGAGGTCAATTAATTCAACCAACTGGTATAAAACTCTATAAAACTCTTAGGTCGGTCATAAAATAACACTTAGGGGAAGAATCCCATAAGGCATCCGATTTTGTTTATAAGCCACCAAGACAGCTTTGTATTCCGATGATTTTAAGCGGTCCAAAGGCCATTTGCGACGGGGATTTTTGACAATTTGTGTGATTAAAAGATGTTCAGGTTTTGTTGTGTTATGCGTACTTCTTCAGGAGGAGTAACTATTCAATTTGATGAAGCTTTATCAAAATATAGAATACCAATTTTCCAAGGCCCATGAGAAATTTCTGCTCGAGCATTGCAGGGAGGTGGGAGCATCAACATTTTATTACTGTTTTGGTCATTTTCCTATTCCCTGAACTTTACTTAAATCAATAAAAAACGGTTTCGTCGTTCCAATTCTGTGAGAAATCGCGTCTGAAGGCTAAATTACTTGCCCTTTTACCCTTTGAGAGACAAGTTTTTCCTCAAGTCTGACGCAGTTTGTCGGAAGCCCCCCGAGGGCTTAAGTTTTACATTTTAATGTTTCCGTTGCAAAGATCTTCCCACATTGTAAGTTACCCACTCAATTAATTGTTTGCATCCGGTTCGTCTGCAAAATCATTTTAAAATGTTTGCTGCGTTAATGCCCTAGGGGAATGTCTCATTCAGTCATGCTAAGACGACGCCTTCTCCTTTCCCTCATAAAATATGAGGCGTTCGAGTTGCTCAATAAAGGTCGGGTCCTGTTTCCCGTTATCATTACATATTTTGTCAACTGTCTCTCACTTACACCATCGTCTGCTGCTCCGGCATTTTGCGTCTGGGTAAGCCGGGCATTAATCAACAAATGTGTTGGCGGCATTTCACTCTCAAATGACATGGGATGCGCTAAAATGTTGAGGCATTATTAAAGACTTTGTTTGTTTTTTTAGTAATCATTGATTGAGCCAACGTTTGTTACAGTCAAATTTTGGTCGCTGTAGCAAGAGCACCACAGCGACCTTCATTTTTCGATTAAACTTGGCGCAAATTAAGGTTGCAATCTATTAAGCCATATTTAAGATTTCTAGTCTGCAACTTTTACATTTTTAGGTAAAAAGACCCAAACATTGTTTTAGCTGGTGCTTTGAATCTTTTCACAATTTTTTCTCAATTGTTTCCCTATCGTATGAGCTAACGCTGGTCGTAAATATTCTCTGCATTTGTCTGCAAACATCTGCCGACAAAAATATCTCCAACGACTGTCCGAAAGGACTAGTAATTTGGGATGCCAAATCGGGGCTCATCGTCTTCACTTTCGAAATCTTTTTCTCCAAAATTCCGTTTGTCACGATCCGATTCTATGTTCCAATCTGTCTATTTTTTGATACATTTCAAAAACCGCAATGTAATCCACTGTCTTACAAATCGCGCTCGTATTATCCTACCGAGCCGTGCTTCTACCGTAATATTCAATCCCCAAGACCTTGCAAACCCGTCTATTTTGGAGGACAATGTGCAAAACATAATCTGTCGACGACTTCCCGCGCGTGTTTTATCCCTTTAAATCCCGCGAAATTACAAGTGATTAAAAATTGTAAAACCCTTACCTCCTAACCTACGAATAATTCAAATCTTTTTTGCGTTTGCATAGATATAAATTAAACCGAGGTCTGAAACTCGATTAATCTTGATAATCTTTCCTTAATTCTACATATTACAAAGCACTTCCTCGTATAATTCTCTACAGTGTATATGTAATTTCTCCCCCAGAACTCCGCCCCTTTTTGGAATGCACCCGACTTAAACTTCACATCCGTTGGGGGCTTTGCATTTTTTGGGAATTGGCGACAAATGAAAACGAATCCGACGCGGAATACGGTGTTTTGTTTCTTTATTTGAAATTTGAATATTTAAAAAATTTTTTGAATATTATTTTTTATCTCGCGAAAATTAATGCAATAAATGTGATGATAATTTTTTTTTGATTTTTCAGATTTTAGTCAGCAGAAATGTTGGCCCTTGCAATAGTATTCATGATTATCATATTAGTCGGGTTCGTTGGTAATACGATTGTTTTATTTGTTATCATCTTCAACAGACAGTTGCATGACAGGTAAATTTTTTATTTTTGAAATTTTGTTTATGCAAATTTTCGAAAACATGCAAAATTTTTTTTAATTGACCAAACACAAATTCTCAAAAATTTTTAAATTTCAAATTTTTAATGCAAATTTTTTAATTATGCAAATTTTTTTCAATTATTCAAATTTCAGCACAAACACATTGATCTGCAACTTAGCGTTGGCCGACCTGTTATTTATCACATTTTGTGTACCTCTTACTGCATACAGTTACATTTTCCACTGGGATTTCAGTGAAAGCGTCTGCTACTGGATGGTTACATTGCAATATGTAACTTGCTATGTTAGTGTGTGGACGTTAGTCCTCCTGGCATATGATCGGTTTTTGGTAAGGAATCCTTTTAAATTTTCTGCATTTTTTTAAAAACGCAGATATTTGTTTTGATCTTTGATATCAAGTGTGATATAACAATATCTCTTCAGTCGATCGCATGCCCAACTCGAAACTTGACTCTTCGAAAGAGCCATTGTTGCATTTATACCTGCATATCATTATGGATTATTATATTCTTGGCGAACTTGCCAAATATGGAAAGTGTGGGGTTGATCCCAACTGGAGCTAATGTGATTTTTTTTTACTTTTTAGATGTCGTAACTTTTATTTTCATTTTTACTATGGTATATATACTAAGTAACGGCGCGCACTGGCCTAAATTTGAAAAAAAACGGAAAAGTAAGGGTTTTCTCTGACGTCTCTCTTCATTTTTTGCAGTCTCTGGTCTGTAATGATCGTTGAATAAATCGATTGATGCTGCAAATTGTAATCTAAAATTTTTTGTCATTGAAACTTGGTTTATACCGACTATCTTTGCAGAATGTTATCGTGATTTGAGCGCTTCAGTTTGGATGGTACGCTTCTGAATTTTCTGATCAAAACGCTTTTTCGTTGCATTTAAAATCAATTTTTTATAACTATGCTCCGTTACTTTTTACATTCCAGACAAAACGCTATATTTTCAGTCCTCCGTCTACTACTGCGTTGACTCTTTGGACATTGGTTTCGCCGAGGCCAGCCTCACCAAAGCCCGCATCTTCTTTTGGGGATTTAATCTCGGCGCTTATGTCCTCCCCCTCTCTTTATCCACCGTATTCTACCTGCTGCTGGTCAAAGCTCTATGGAAAGAGAAGTTGACGCATTCCAAAAACAGTCAACGGATGAAACGGCATGCCACGAAGATGGTGTTCACCGTGATCATGACGTTTGGGTTCTGCTGGTTCCCGCAGAATTTCCGTTTCTTTTTCCGCGGCTACAGTTATCCGGACATGGCGTTTTGGGAGAAAATTCCGCAGCTCTTGTTCATTGTGCAAACGTCGGCGCAGATTTTGGCATACGCAAATTCGTGCATCAACCCGATCTTATACGGCGTTTTATCCGAACGATTCCGATTGGGCGTTCAACAAAGCTGGGCAAAAGTAATGGGCTGTGGAAGTCGGAGGACGAGTGTGGAGAATTACAAGCATAGCATCTTTGCGAGGAATGTGTTCGATGCAAAAACACCGTGTGATTCAGCGCCGAGATCACGGATGTCGCCGAGGGGATCTGGGGTGGAAATCAGGTAAAAAATATTCTAATTCTTTTTATCCAAAAATCTAGAGTTGGATCTCTAAAAAAAGAGATTTTTTGCTTTATATGGTGGTATTTCGCCTCGGAACTTATCGGATTTACTATAATATATAATCTTTTTTAATGACGAGCCTCAAAATCCTCAAAGATCCTTGAGTTCGTCGATGACGGGAGACCTTTGACATTGCTCTCAAACTCTTCGGTAATCTCTTGTTGACGTAAAATTCGGAAAAAAAATTTTTACTCTAAAATCCGTCTATATATCCTTGGACAAATCCCCTCGAGCAATTTGGCCAGCCTTTTTCTTTTAAGCCGGTTTAACGTCAAGTTTTTCAGGAAAGTCATGCCAACTTACACATCCGAATGCACTGAAGACACTGGAACCTCTCCTGCTTCACAAAGAACATCATTGAGACACTCTGGCACTCTACTATCGCCTTCAATTATCTCGCAAATGCCGCAGAAAGACTTTGATGAGTTGTCGGATTCGGCTTCGGTGTTGTTGTAGGAACAGTCCGATTAATTATATGTTAGGGAAATTTGTAAGCTGTGGTTTGCCGATTTTCTTTAAGTTTTGATGGCATAATCTATCTGTAGAACACTTCAATTCCTCGAAATCTTAACTCATGCTTTACAGGCGTGACCGAGAAAATCAACAATATTTGAAAACGAGACGAAGGAGTCAGAAAAAAAATTTTAGGCGGTCTTGTCAATCTTAGTCGAAAAAGGTTGACGCAGGTACACCACGCTCTTTATTGCTTAAAAATAACATTTTTTGCTGAAACCCCTAAAAGGATTGGATGAAGCGCAAGTGTTGGTTGCCTGTTGCACGTTGTCATAGAGTTCGGCTAAAAAATATTTGTTGAATACCTCAAAGGTCCTTGTGTTCTATGAGTTGAGATTTTTAGCTGTTATTAAGTGGTCTATGTAGAATATACTACCAAGATTTCAAGAAGATCGTGCCATTACGCTTTGAGAAATTTCCCCCTGAAAGTTTGTTCCCCTTCAGAACTCAGTGTTTTTGTTGTTTTTCGATTTGAGGAAACTTTCAACATCACTTTCTAGATGGCTTGTATTTTCCGCGAGATGTTGTAAAATTCTCTGCATTTTCGGAGAATTTGGCAATATTTTGAGGCACAATTTTATGTCACCACGCGGAAGTCTACATCAATATGAAATCTGTACAGGTGCATTCAAATCTTTTGAAAATTCCCCTGAGATTTCATCAAATTTGAATAGTTAACATTCAAGTCATCATTTTGTACCACATCGAGTCTGATCTTCAGTTTTCAAATCTTCAAACCTTATGTAAATATGTAAATATTACGATATGTTTATGTGTAAATATTATGTAACTTTGTCACCAGATCTCCATTTCTTGTGCCTTGTAAATACGAGTATTATCGGGTATTCTCACTCACTGTCTGATACATTGTTTTTTTTAGTTGTAATCCGGATACGGACGTTGTCTTTGCTTGTATAATAATTCCAGGATTAAACCGTAATGAAAAAAAGTAAAATAAAGCTTGGACGGATATCTTGTGCTTGTTGCAAAACAACTCAATCAAAAAACAAGGGAGTCACGTCAAAAAATGGACTATGTCATTTTGTTGATGAAAATAAAGTAGAATCTCTCTACAACAAATGGCAAGGGACCAAAAAGGAAATAGAGAAAAATATATTTATTTCAATTATTTTTTTACAAATTTAAAAGTCATCTTATCATTATGAGCAATATGAAACAATGAGCGGCAAAAAGGAAGGTCATCGGAGGGACGAATGAACCATTTGCGTCTTGAAGCTCGACGAATTTGCGTTCTCCTTCCGTCAACGAGCGCTGATAACCGTCAACGGAGTCCTGAAACGAAAACAACTCAAAAGTATCGCAAAAATACATATATTTGCATAAAATTGGCTTACATTGAACATTTTCTCTATCCTCCTGACAATATCGCCTGTGGCTTTGTTTTCCGTGGTTTGTTTGAAAGCGGCTTCGGCTTTGAGAGCGGCATCTTCGTCAAACGGAAAGTCATCGGTGTGTTCTTCCAACTGAACCCATTTCACGTTGTCTGAGGTGACTAAAAGCAGGGATTTGAATAAAAAATAAACATCAAAATGCGTTTTGGAGATTTTTTGGTCAAAAATTGTCAGAATTTTACAGACTCCGCGCTGTATGGTTATAAAGGAAGTATTTTAAGCGGGGCAACCAGAGTTATTTTAAATTTTGTATGAGGATTGTGAGTGATCGGCACATTACGCCTTGAAAGCCTCAGCTTTACAACAGTGACCGAGATATTCAACAATATTTGTTTGATATCATAGAACATGCAAAATGAGGAGAGTCGGAGAAACGGAAAACGGTTTTTGTCTCTAGATTTTTTGTTTCCGGAAACCTTGAAGCACTTCCCTTCGAAGCTTGAAACAAATAAAAACAGTTTTACCTTATGAAAAACCCGCCGACAATCCTTGTCAAAATAAGGCTATAGAATATTTTCAGCATCATTTTTAACGCCGTTTCTGACCCTTTGACCCCCGAGACTCACCTATTCCAACAACCGTGGCCACACAAAGAATGGCCAGAGTTCGCTGTCTCCACATTTGCTCATGAAGCCCTGAGGCTGTCCGCGAGTCTTTGTTGTCGTTTGTTCAGTTCGCGGCCATGTATAATATAATCAAATTCAATCCCCTGAGGGGGTTTTGTCTTCTGAAATACAAACTTTTTTATGACAAGAGAAAAGCGAAGAAATTCGCTTGACCAAAGTGCCAAAAGGTACATAAAAAGTTAGTAGGACGACCAAATGTTCTCGGGAGTATAAGGTTTTTGCGGTTTTCTTTTTGAGGACGAACTTTGCCTAAGGGTGCAAAAAGGGTAAGCTTATGAAAGGGAAATTTTTTGAGGAAAAAAACGACAGAGGGTTTGACAGTGACATTCAATATCGTTCTATGTGTAATGAAGCTTTTTTAGCAAAACTAAAAAAAAGTCGTTAAATGGACGGCCTGTTTTTATTGGAGTGTATCTGTATCGTACAGCTATAAAATGGCATTTAATTGGAGAAATAGCAGCTAAAAACAAGGGAAACTGAAAAATAAATTGTTTACAAGTAGACAACTTGATTTGCCGTGCTCAGATTTCGAAGAAACTTGGGAAAGAAGAAAATACGACTTTACTAACCCCAATACGACATTTTTGCAGGAACCACTAAGATTTTGAGGTCGAAATCTGCATAAAACTAGTTTTTTTCGATCAACATTGCCTAGAAATGATTAATACAAAAAACTTCTACGACTATCTCGCCTCATTTTTTCTCGTCTCGCATCTGCAGATACCATAAACTCTAAGTTGAACTTGAAAGTCGGAGGCTAAAATTTCATTGGTATGTGTGATGAACCAAAGTTAAAAAACTAACGATAAGTAATGATATAAAAAAAGTGCTTCTTCTTTACTTTGAAACCCAAAAAAATTAAACGCAATTTCCGGACTTAATTTCCCGTCGGCAACTGAAAAATGTAAGCCACAGATGTTTTATAAGCCTTGAAAAATTTGCATCTAAATTTGAGGCAAGAGGATCCGAAATCTTAACGTCGCATCGTACCGTTCGCGTCATTCTTAAAAAATCTTATTCATAACCAGCAATAATTTTTGGCCAGAACAGCGCCGTTATGTAATAAATTTCATAAATAAAAGATTTTATTCTTATGCCCTATAACGCTCATTGTCTGCAGAACTCTCTGAAATATAAAAATTTCAAAAATGTCAAACAAATTTTCTTAAATTCAAAAATTTCGATTCTCCCTCGAGAACCTGCCCATTTTTTTTGGCCAAACTTCCCGTTCGCTCTCCTCCAGACCAATAAAACGAATCCGCAGTAAAGTATTATATTATTTTACCTAGTTTTTCAGCCCTCCCTTTTCCCCAAAACTCCGAAAGGTTTTTCCGATGGTTTGTGGCCGCCGAAAGCGGCCCAACAAGTACATCCAGAAACGTGGCTGGCCATTCTTTTATGGCCAAAAGACTTCCTGAGCGCGCGCGCAGTTAATTATGGACAGATAATTACCCCGTTACGGATGCGCAAACGGGATTGGGTTTCGCAAATGGGATAACTTTTGCTTGATTTTCGTGCCCAATTCGTTATAAACCGGATTAATGGGGAACAAAAAAGAGCTTGGATGAAAGTTGGAGGAGAAAGTTGGAATTTTGTGGCCATTGGAACAAGAATAGAAACGCAAAAGATTCAAATAAGGATTAGACGGCAAAAGAAGTCCGGTGTTTAGTGAAAAACTCATACTTTGGGGTATCCCAACGTGACTCGAACATTTGATAAAACTTGGCTCAAACTTAGATTACATAAGACACATTTTTACTCTGCGCTTTGCAGAAATGACAGGTAATTGTTAGGTTCGAACTTAGCAAAATTTTTTTTCATTTGTGAGCTTGAACAAAGTTAACGCACTTCATAGATACAGATTATATCATTTCTACCGAAAATAAATATTTTCCGCGCGAAATTTAGAGCGTCATAGCCAAAGAACAATTTTCGTCTAGCCAACTCTCCTATTTTTGCGTGCTCTCTCGGAGAAAGATTCGACAATATCTCGGCTATGCGTGCAAAACAAGAGCTAAAATTTCGAGCGATTCCAATACATCAAATAAATAAAATTCAAGTAATATTTTGGCCTTCTCTGACAACAACAGTTTTGAAACTGTAACGGATGTAAACGCATTTGAGGAAAACATTTTCCGGGAAACCATGGGCCAAAACGAACTCTAAAAACCCCGAAAACTTTTGCAAACTATTTTCAAAAAACGGTGACTAACTCTTTGCAAGGCCTTAGGTCATATACTTTCCGCTTGGCTGAGGTCGCCGGGGAACAGCAAGACCATGAAATTGTTCGATAGAACTCTTAAGGATTTTCACAGCATTATGAATATTACAATTTATTCCACAAGTAAGTAGACATCTTCCAAGTCCTTGAAAGCTTTCTCGACCGTTGTATCCAATTGAGTTGCTATCAAATCATCTTTTCCATCAGCCGTAAACACCTTCAATTTCCCGGATTCTACTGGTTCGGACTTAATCTTTTCGACAAAAACGCTTCGGCACCGATTGACTGTCCAATTTTTTGGAAGCATAACTGGAAATCGCTCTTTTTTGTAATTGGCGAAGACAAAAATCGAGGCCACATCAGATTTGGCTTGTGATTTTAAACGCATTACGGCAATCTTATCGGCTCGTTTCTGTTGTTCTGGGTTGGAATACTGAAAAATAAGGACATTAGAAGATAAAAATTCTGTATACATCAGAAAATCCATTCAAATTTTCCAAAAAATTAATTTTTGTATAACAAACTCAGTATGAAAACGCGTATTTTAGTCTAAAACCAAAGCTTACGGTTTGTAATACCAATAATTATAGACCAATCTAGCTAAAAAAACAAAACTATTGGAAGTTGGATATTATACTTGGCTAATATCCATCAATCTCAAAAATGGTACCTAAACTATCAAAACCAAATCAACCCACATTTTTCGGAGCTTTGATATTGACTTCCAAAGCTGTTAGAACTCGAATCCGACTTTTATGGTTCCTTTGAGCTTCCAAGACAGTCTCACAATCATGATCTTCACATTGACGATGACTGAAGGAAATTTGTTTATTTAAACATTAAAAAGCGCAATTTTCAGCTTCCATAAGCAAAAATCAGAACGATAAAGCAACTAACTCCATGCAGAAATGTCTTTCACACTGAGAACACTCGATTTTGGAAAGCTCCGACTTTGTACATCCACTTTTGGAGCAAATAAATTTTAAAAACTCTCCATTTGCATTTTTAGGCACCGCAATCGTCTGATCCTCGCTGTTTTCACATCCATGGTTTAGTCTGTGAGCCGTACTAAACGTCAAACTAAATGATAAACGTATATTTTTCTTACCAGAAGATCTTTTTACATTTGAAACAAGTAAAAGGAGTGTAATCCAATTTCCGGCATTGTTCCAGATCGCAATTTGCTCCCAGATTTAGAAATTCTGCCATAATTACCACAAATGTCAACAGTTACATAAAATCCGACCAAAATTTGTCCAAGAAACATTTTTCTTCATCAATTTTGGGCGCATTCTGCGAAATCTCAACCTCGCAGACCGCCAAGTATGGGCGCAGTTCGGGAATTAATAAATTGTATAAAATTCTGAAGGAGGAGGACTTTTACGCGTAGTAGGAGTGCAATGTCGTGTCAGCTGGATTAATTAAGCGGATTGAACATGAGTTTAAGCGACTTTAGGCGATTCGACGTTTATTCAAAGCCTTTGGACGACTTTAGAGTGAAAACTTCGTTTGGAGGAGTCGGTGAGTTGGCAGTTTTTGCTTGATTTTTAATAATTTAGGTATTTCGATCAATAGGGGTTGACATAAAATTGGTTTCACCGCCAATTAAAATGTTTTAGACATTTAATGTTCGATTTTGTTTTATTGCTATACCTAAAACAACATCCGTTTGGTTTCAGTGTCGATAATCAGTTTTGCTGTGATCTTTTTGTTGTTTCTTGGCGAGACCATCAACTACTTCACGGTTCAAATTGTTGAAGAGCTCTATGTGGATTCAACGAGCGCTGATTTGAGAGTTGACATTCATTTCGATATCACTTTTCCTAAATTACCATGTGCCTTTCTGACAATAGATGTGATGGATGTGGGTGGTGCTAGCCAACATGACGTAAAAGACGACATTTTCAAGCTGAGGTTGGACAAGGACGGGCAGAATATAACAGGAGCCGCGCCGATCAAGCAAGGTAATACTAACTAAGATAGGGGTTTTGTGGAGTTTATGTTTATTTATGTGTTGAAATTGACGGCAACTAGCTGATATTTCTCACTGGAATCTTTCCAAAATTTCTATAATTTAAAAGTTTTTTATATTAACATTGATATTTTTTTTATTTTTGTTTCCACGAACAATCTCATAATTCACTTCCAGGTATAAATGTCAACGGTACTAAAGATCTTGCACCGGCGACCAAAGAACCTCTTTGTGGGAGTTGCTATGGAGCTGCTGAAGGGTAAGAAGCCTTTGAAATGTCATTTATTTCAAATTTAGATGTTGTAATACCTGCGATGACGTCAAACAGGCC
This sequence comes from Bursaphelenchus mucronatus, assembly GCA_025436335.1. NCBI lineage: Eukaryota > Metazoa > Nematoda > Chromadorea > Rhabditida > Aphelenchoididae > Bursaphelenchus > Bursaphelenchus mucronatus. Next base: position 8,211,718 of record CM046358.1, read on the forward strand.
TACGAGATCCGTGGATGGACTATCGAAGACATCACAACGATAGAACAATGTAAAAACGATGAATTTGTCCAAGAAATGACTAAACATAAAGATGAAGGTTGTCGGATTTATGGGCATGTAGATGTTGCTAAGGTGAGGTTTGACCTGAACAAGGCTGTAAATTATATTTTTTGCTTTTAGGTTGAAGGGAACTTTCATATTGCGCCAGGATCATCAGTTTCGGCTCAAAGAACGCATTGTAAGTCTAGTGTGTAATACAGGTTAACGCCCTAATTTAATGAGTAGTTTTAAGATGTTCTTATCTCGATTTTAGGCCGAAGTAAATTTTTGAGGGTTCGCTCGTTTCCAAAAAAAATTTTTTTTTTATTTGTTTTTTTTTGAATTTGCTGACTAAAATTTTATCTATTTTAAGTCCATGACCTCCATTCTATGTCTGCCGGTTCGTTTGACACGACCCATACCATCAACAAACTCTCGTTTGGCAAGCCCTACCCAGGAAAAGATTATCCCCTAAATGGGCTAACGTTTATCAGCCCAAAAGGCGGAATAATGCATCAATATTTCGTCAAAGTGGTTCCAACCATGTTTGTTTATGGTGTGACGAAACCGGGAGTGGAAGAATACAGCTATCAGTTCAGTGTAACAAGAAATACAAAGGATATTACGAGTGGACAACCGGGTTTGCCCGGGATTTTTGTTCAATACTCCTTTTCACCGTTGTTGGTCAAGTATGAGGAAAGAAAACAGTAAGTTGGGGTTTGAGTTTTTTGTTTGGAAGAAGATTGGAACGGAAGCTTTCTTTTAAAAAATGTCAAGGTGACCGAAAAAAACGTTTATAATCAAAACTTTTTGATTATTTAGGTGCACCTAGTTTAATTATCCATCTTGTGGTATACCTAGTTTAATTATCCGTCTTAGAGCGCTCTCCCAATTCCTCGTCTCTTTATGCGCAATAATCGGCGGAGTTTACACGGTGGCGAGCCTGGTGGACTCCTTAATTTATTCATCGACTCGGGTGCTGAGGAAAATGACCTAAAGTGCTTTGATTGTACGTACTCCACTTGTTGTGTTGCATAATCTGTGATCCCTGTAGAAAGAAATAATTTATTTATTTGAAATAAATATTACAGAAGTTTAATTAGAAATTTTGACGTGGAGATGTGTTGGCTATAATGTTTCGCAAAACGTAAATACGCTGCCTTCTCATCTTGTGATTTTCATTCGGTTTGAGGTCCGGAAAGTTTTAAAATGCTTTTTATTGGAAATAGGATAATTTTTTGGTGGAAACTCGTTGTACTGCATAGTTTAGTTGATTTTTTCCTTGTAAGGTACGCCACGATATTATCGGACGTTTTATACGACAAAAGTCGTCGATAAACTCATCAAACCGATACCAAATTTTGTAGCAAAAAGTATGCCCATAATACAAAAATTGCTTGTTTTAAAAGGGATAGGTCTGAAATGCCGGATACTCGGAGAAAGTTTCCATTTCTACAGTTGTTTAGCCTGAGAAAAATTTTTTGTTTTTTTAATCAAAAAAAAGCGAAAAACGAACAGTTTCAACGCTGTTGCGGTTAACTTTTTGACTGAATTTAGTCTCTATAGAACGAATACCTTCTAATAAGAAGTGAGTATTTGAGTGTCTCTTGCAATGTGTCGCGCTTTCATTTTTCTTTGTTCTCTTTTTTGACATTTTTCCACTTAAAATGGGATTCTTCCAAACTCTTTCAATTTCCTTTTCAAAACAAAGCCGAATTGTTTGTCACTTTTTATTGTCCAACACTCACAGCAATTTCTCGAAACAATAAATGTCAAATGTTTTGTGCAATGTTTCCTTTTTTTCTCTGCTGTCTCTTCTCTTTCCGCTCTATTTCTATTCTAATTCTGTTGGATTTTCATATTCGGTTGAGGGATTAAAAACAATGAGTAGAAAATCACGGAAAACGCGATAAAATTGGATGGGAAGGGGGCGATTCGACGTTGGTTCGACTTGCGGGACCTTATTTTATATAGAAATTTGGATCAAAATCAACGAATTCAACAATTTTTGGGGAAATCGTTCTGCTTTTTCGTTAAAAATTGAATTTCAAGCCCGAAAAAATATTGAAAACAATTCGAGACGAAATTTTAGTCCAAATTGGACCTTCAAATCAAAGAACATAAGAGCTTTAGTCGAATAAATTTTTAAAAATCCCGTTTTAAAACCAAAGTCTGGTCGAATCAGACGGGGCATTTGTACTTGGAAGGTTTGATGAGTTAAACAGAACGGGATTTTGAGTGCCGGCCGCTTAAACAGTCCTTGACGAGGCCAAGAATAATAGCCAGATTACTCGAGACACGTCTCCAGTTATGACCGGAGGGCATAATCGCCCCGACAACCGCTCGAACGAAGCATATAGATGAGTCCGGGCGACGGGAATCGAGTTGTAAAATAATTTATGTAGGCGCTAGTGGCACTATTTACAATTTTTTGGGGCTTTTTCATACTATATGTACACTCTGATATTAAAAACGACCAAAAACCAAAAGTTTTGGAGATGTTTTTGGCCATGGATAATGTCAAGAGAAGAGTCTAGAAGTCTGACTGTCCGGAAAGAGACTAAAACTATTCGATGACAGAAGAGAATTCGAATAAAAATACAAAAAAAAATCAAAAAATGTAAAAAAACAGTTTAAAAGAGGAAATAAAAAAATCTTCGTTGGTCCACTTCGAGATTGGGGAAAAAAATTTAGACCCGAAAAACGTTGATTGTACCGAGACGGCGGCGCAAAGAACGGCCGAAATCATGCGACAACACTCAGCCCCATTGAATCGGGCATGGAATCGCCAGAAAAGTCGGGGACGACTTGCTCGGGAACCGCTCGGAGGAGCATTTGGTCCTGAAAACAGGGAAATAAGTAAGAATAGAGCGTAGTAATGATATTTTTAATGGAATAAGCACCAGTGCTGAACGGCGATAGGTTTTGAAATCAAACTCGGCCTCCGTTTAAGAACTTTCGCGACTTTTTTGTCAACTAAAACCCCTATCGGATCGGTAAAGAAAATTCTTCACAATCGAATGCATTTATAATAAAACTCACCGCATGTCGTTTCAACAGGCAGTGTACCTGAGTTCGGTACTCTCCGCCACTTCTGTAGGCAACGTCTCTCTCATTGGTCGGGCGACGCAACAAATGCGCTACAGGTGCAGCAATCGGTGTTTCAAAAGCGGACAGCCTCAGCTGGAGTCCAAAGTTGACGGCACTGCTTTCGCTGGTCTTTCGGACCCATTCCGAAGCCGCGATTTCCTCAGGCATTGGCCGTTCCGAGGGCTGGGCTCGTAGCAATGAGTACAACAACAGTTTGCAAGACCATGAGACGCGATCCTTGGGTGGGAAAGTGACTTTGCTCTGCTTAATCAGCCGGAACAAGTCGCGTGGGCATCTAGCCATGATAAAGGGAGCTCGGCCAGTGACCAGTGTGTAGAGAAGGACGCCCAAGGACCACACATTGGCGGGTCCCGCACGATAAGTGTGGTGTTTAGAGTTGGGTGCGGGGAGCATCTCGGGTGCAGTGTAGGCAGGACAACAACCTTTGCGAAGATGAACCTCATCTTTTGCAAGATCGGGCAGAACTTGGAGATCATGGATACTGAACATGAACCGGATATTCAATCTGAAATGGAGGGTACCTGTTAGAAATGCGGTATAGGTAGATATAAGTCTATGATAGAGAGTTTAGTGGCTATCTTGGCATTGCTTTAGCTAGTTATAGTAATTATAGATTGTAATATTACATATATCAAGTAATGATTACAATAGTCTAGGAGTAAAGAGTCTAGCTACCCAGCTAGCCGAGCTATTCACCCCACAGACCCTTAGGCAGATCGGTGCGGTGAAGTCTGCCGTAGAGCGTCGAGACGTTTTGAATCGTTGGCCGGGGCGTCTTCCAGACACATTTGACGGCAAGTTTAAGTGACTCTGAACGAGGTATATCAACAAAATGTTCATATATCTTGTAGACAGGAGCATAGACAATATTTCAAACTTTGCAAAAATTTTGTTTTCGAAAATTTTCCTACAATTTCGATACGATTGAAGTTCTTTTGCAATTTCATAAACTGATTATAAAGCCCTTGTAATTTCATTACCAAATAGGATTAAATTTTTCGTCCATAACAAGAATTTCTAAAGTTGTAATGAGAATTACACTCTTTTGAGAAACATTTCTCAACCTTGTACATTATAATTACGTGTATATTTGTTTCCCAATCTTTCGCCTTTTCATTTTTCTGTTTCGTTTGTCAAATTTATCGGCCTGTGAAAAGGAGGCAATCGCTCCAGGTCTCGTGCTTTTCCGCAAAAAAAAACAGATTAACAATGGAGAACAGATAGAGAGAGAGAGAAGGAAACGTTCAAAAAACGCTGAAGGTCACTAAACAGATCAAGAAAATTGATAGGGCCTTTCCGTAAACACCCAGGGTGTAATAACTCAGCTAACAGTAGCGCGTGTTTTGGTCCACATTTTACTGTATTAAAATTCGTAAAACGGAATTTTTGAAATTTTTTGATTATAAATTGTTGACGTAAACTTTGAAGGATTAAAAAATAAGATTGATAAATCGACGTTATCAGTCAAATTGTAGTTCTGAATTTTTCTAGAGACAATTTTAAACTCTAGAAAATTTTGAAATTTAAATTTCCCGCCAATATTTTGATTTTTTTCCGACGGGAAGGTGTTTTACTCTAAAGAGAGAAGAAACAATACAACCAAATTCACTTACGAGTCTTTGTCGGTGAACACAATCTTCTTGAGCATGAAGTCGCGGAAATAAACACCAATCTGATGACAATTCTGCACCATGCGTACCATTTGGGCGAAGATTGCGCGAGACTGCAGCTCGCTCAACTTCTGCTCCTCCTTATGCATGGTGAAGTAGGTCTGCAGATTGCCGTCGTGGTTCGGCGAGATCACGTAATGCAAATGCTTTCCACTGATGATCCGGGTCTCCTTAGGCAACAAGACTCGTCTAAAAATTGAATTCGTTTTGCTTGCTGGTTAGGCGCACCTGAGTTCGGCCGCTTCCTCCGCGTGAAGTTTTTGGTCGGCCATCTCGAGGCGTTCGGCAATCACCATGAACGCCTTGTACTCCTCGTCGTTCAGCACGCGACAATTGTGGATGGTTTTGGTGGGCAAATGAACTGCCTGGCATTCTTTGCCGTCACCGATCAATTCGTATTCACCGTCACCGATCAACGAGTCCTTGGGGAACGGGTTGGATCTCTGGAAACAATTGGAACGTCAGAAATGGGGTTTAGATTGCGAATTTATATTATCCATAGCGTCAGATGACATGGATAATATAATTTGGAGCCTTTCTTTTACCGACTAATCAAAAGCAAAGTATGCTTTTTGCATTTTCTCTGCCACTTGGCCAAAAGTTATGGGATTTTTTCCATCAACATCAAGCATAATAGCCAAATATGCGTACCTGACTTCCCTGGCTGCATTCCAGATCAGCGATGTCATAGCAGACAGTCTCCGGGGATGGGCTGACAGAGATGGAACGTCCAGTCGATTCCTGCGAACCGACCGACGACGATGAACTTAGCCGGATTCGTTTGTCGTTACTCTCATCAATAGTACTTTCGTCCTCCGACCCCGACGAACTCGAGCTCAAGCCCACCGAGTTCAAGCTGTTCGAGGAGCCTGTTTCGTTCTGGCTTGCAGTCAACGATGAGCTGGAGTTGCCGAAGTTGATGCGACTTAACGCCGCTCCAACGAATCGACGTTTGCGGGTCTGCCGGGGTCGGGATGAGCAAGGCTGATCAACGACAGTTTGAGCGGCTGTGGAGGAGGTGGACGGCGACGAGGCCGAGGAGGAAGAAGAAGAGGAGGAAGAGTCATCATCCACCAACACTTCCAAAGACATTTCTGAAAACATTCCTACAATTAACGGTGTGATTTGATGCGGGTAAAAAACTTGGGAAATAGAGAGTGAGTGGCTTTATATTTTAATTATTTTCGAAATAAGTAAGTTATATGCCTACATGGTAGTCTATATGAGTGAAGGATAAGTGTGGTTTCTTATATTTTGAAAAAATCGCCTTTTTCACTTTAATTTGTTTGCAAACACTTTCGAAGTTGTAAGCGACCCCAACCCGATGACCAAGTACAACATAAAATTGTGGTAAAACCGCCGTTTCTGGTTCGACATTGATATTAGATCGAAGCGAGCGGCATACTCTACAATTAGCTATAACTTTGTTCCAAGAGTTTTGGTCAAAACAATAAGAAAATACCACTTACGTTTCAACAAAGTCGCCTCACAAAATTTCAAAGTTTGGTGGGTTATTCAAACAGAAAAACGGGCAATTTGGATAGGAAACCGAACAGGACAACCTGCTCTTGGTAAAAAGTCCTTTTTTGAGCAAATTCTAACCTGTTCTCATTCACAAAATACATCTCTACGTGGGAAAAAGGTAAGAAAAAATTCTTTTTGAGGAAGAAGTTCTGGGTCAAATGTTCCCTCGATGGGGGAACATTTGACCCCGGTTCCGTTGGTGCAAACACTTCCCACTTTGTAAGTGGATCGACTCAGACATTTTCGCCAAAAAATTAAAGTGAACCAGGCGACTCTTCAAAATTGAAGAAACCATTCTTACTCTTATTTGATGCGGGTAAAAGAATTGTGAAATAAAGTGTAAGTGGCTTGATTATTAAGTTCTAGTTATCCATAGCTTAGAGCCTGTTACATAATACTAGGCAATACTTCACAATATTCCGTATAATTGTGAAACCCTTTTAACAAACGGATTTAACGGTCTATAACTTAATTTAATGTCAAAAATATACATCCAAAAATTGTCTTGATCAAAAAAATTATTTTTTCTTCCAAATTCATTATGCAAAGGCCCGAATAGAATCCAAAATAAATTATAAAATTACCTTAGGTTCGTAACTTTTCCCTCACCCACTGACCTAGTCCCTCTTTCAACATGATGACTATGTTCTCTCCTTTCCGTATAACTCATTCCCCTTACGAAACCCAGACGAAATTTCAGCCTAAAGCAAGCCTAAGTGCGAGTCATCAAATAGCGAGCGATTTCGCAATTATTTTCATGATGAAAACTCAGGGATTTTTTTTCGAATTCCGTGTCGGGACTGTGCCATAAAAGGATGACGAAAAAAATAAATTCGAAATTTTTGCGAAATTTTTGTGTGCGAAAAGTGACTAATACCTTTTAAGGTTAAAAGTTTGTGGTCACAATTTGTCTGAAGACTTGAGTTTTTACTAATAGTATCGTTAAAGTGGCTAGTGTAATAAAAAAGGTAACCAATATATTTAATGATGACTACTTGAGATCCTATAAAAATCTAGAGCCTAACGTTTAGAGAGAAGGGTTCCCGGTATATAAAAAGTCTCTGCATAAGGAATTCTTTCTATAACGGACAATCTTTGAAGATTTTAAGGGATATTTTGACAAAAAATTAGCTTTGTAATAAAAAAAATGTCTAAAACAAGTCAATTTAAGGCCCAATTTTCTATATACCAAATCTACAATAAATCCCAATCCTACCGAAGCCCCAATCGACCGCTAAAGGTTACTGTAACACTCTCCAGGCCATGCCGAATCGTTCCCTTTTCCTCTATTTATAGTTGTCCCCCAAAACGAGCGGGCCGATCGCTCCAAGCTCGACTCACTTCCCCCCAACGATCGTTGCGAAACACAGGGAACGTGCATGCTTTGGGGGAGAGGCGAAAAACGCGAGAAAGCCCCCGAAACGACCGGCTGAATGGGGGTTTTCGAAATCATCTCCCCTTCTTTTTTCCGGGGTCTTCGATGAAGAAATCGGAGAATGAAAAAAGGCACGGGGACAGCCACCCCGCGAGGGTGCAATTTTTTGATTCTGCATGTGCAACCACGAGTAAACAGGAATGGTAGATTTCGAAAGTGATTGTACTACGATCTAGGGCGGTTATCTACGATTGTAGGCGGCGATCTACGGTATACTGTTTGATTAAGAGTAGGCTCGAAGAGGACAATGGGGCATCTTGCCTTCAATTTCAAAGTACCAAAACTCCCTACTGCCGTCAAGGAAGCAATTATCAGTGGAACTGTTATTATAGAATGATTACTACAAATTGATCTTGTTTTATTTTTTGTACTCGCTGAAATTAACATTTTACCCTAACATAAACCCATTATTACTCCAATTTCGTACTTCTACAGTAATCTACATTCTTTTCGGAGATTGTAGATGACTCTAATTGTACCCTTCTCTAAACCTCAAACCTGATTTTCTAAATTTTCTTTTTTTCCATTCTGTTGTTTCGTAAAGCCTTTCAACCGCGTTTTATGCAAATCCCAATGCACTTAGCGAACTCTACAGTAATATACTGTCTCTAATGGACTTATTATGAACTTGCAAGCGATCAAAAGTGCTTGTTGTATTAATTACCGGAGGTAAACAATGAACCGGTGATGTTTTACGAAATCTGTTTCTGGTACAACTATAATTTCCCCTGTTTATGTTGTGAAATCGAAAGTTTGTATATTTTAAAAAGTACTGTGGAAGCATGACATCCAGAAATTTGAGTGTTATAATTTTAGAAATTTTGAATGAAAAAAGGTTTTATAAGTGTTGCATAAGGTTGTGCAATATAGTCATCCAGATTTTTGATAGTAATTATGAAGAGTTCTAGTAATTTTTTATACAGGGACTCAGTTCCATTTTTAATGAATCCTAATGGCCTATTAATCTTAAAAAATCCTCTGTATGGCCGAACTCCAACCTTTTACTACCTATCACTCAAAGACACAATAATCCAAAAATCTGAACTCACCAAACTAGGGTCCAATGGCTCCGGTTCTCTCTCGAAGTGGCGAAGATATTGCGTAACGGCGGTGCTGTAGACGACGCCGTGATTACTAGTGTTGGGAACACGGTAGAAGAAGAATACAGTTTGTTGTGGCGGGGGGATTGTATGATAAGCGTGGGCTTCGTCCTCGAACAGTCGAGACGCTGGGAATTGAAATCACAAGGGGCGACAGTAGCCAGTTGTGCGAAGAGAAGATACGACGATGTCACGAGCACGTCAAGTTGACGGGTCTCGTTGCGGTAGCGGTTTCTTTCACACCTCTAACACTATCAGTTTCACACACACACCAAAAGTTGATCCTGTTCGCCAGTTGGCTTGGCGGGGATCACTGCGTTGGCGGGGGAGCCCGGTAGCGCGTCCTCAGAAGCGTGCCATCATTGTCGATGTGAGGTCTGGGTTTTGGGGAGGGGAAAAATGTGCAAGAAACGGACGCCGAGTCGCTTTGTCTCTACGTCGTACCTACATTTTATTCAAATTCGTTATAAAGATATTTAAGATAAAAAAACATTACGAAATACGATAATACAATAATAATTACTGTAGAATATCTATTCAGCGAGGTATTATACAATTAAAAGTTTGAATTAGCAATCCAATTTAGCGGCCGAAAATATAAATATTGCCCGAAATAGCTTATGAAAAATTTTGTCAGCCGTTTTTTGATCTCTTATTCTTTGCTGTACAGGAAGTTCTACTGTATTGTAAATTAAATAAATAAAAAATAAAAAATATGTAAAATAGTTTAACAATAATGCGGAGTCAATAATAGATAAAAATCCCTCCAATTAACATAAAATCGCATTCATTTTGAACAACATAATCAAATTGCAAATCAGATTCCAATAGCACGCCAATTCCATTGATTTTTTTCTCCGCGATTTCAAAACAAAACAAACAAGAGAATATAGCGGCCAATTGGTCGAATTCACGGCCAACTTAGACATGAGAGTGCCGAGAATCGACTGACGGATTTTTCACCACTCCCGATATGCGAATTCCGACAACGGGCCCGGAGTGCATCCATCGTCAATATGCACCGAGGAGTTGGGAGATGGAAGGCAGGGGAAGAGACGAGGGAAGGGTGTGTTGCGACAAACCCCGACTCTCTCGCTTCCATCGCCGCTCCGATGAGGGGCGGCTGGAAGTCGGCGGCGGTGCTGCGGGGGAGATAGAGAGGGTGGCGAGAGGGGAGAAAAGGCGAGAGACAGAGAGAGAAAAGGTCTTTTCGCTTTGCGGGGAAGAGAGTGGAAAGAGAGTTAGCGGTCGTAAAGAACAAATAAACAAAGAAAGAAGAGTTTGTGGAGTGTGAAGAGAGCAGACAGTGACACTGCAAGAAATAGCAAGGGAAACTGTAAGAGAAGGAGAGGATGTACAGCGATTTTAAAAGAACCCAGAGAGTGCTCAACGTGAAATGCTTATGCATCGAGGCTCCCAACGATATAGGACGTCGCCAGTGGAGAGAACAAAAAATATAATGCGAAAACGAGAGAAGTCAGAGAGAAACGGCCCAAAATGGAAGAGAAATGAGATTCACATCCTTTTGGAGGCCTTTCGAGAGCGACAGAGACCAATAGAACTAACATTGAGGCTTCCGATTGTTAGAGTAGTTAGGGAGTAGTCAGAATCACTTGTTTTTGCGTTAAATTCACATAGACAGCAGACCAGACAATAACAATTGATAGGCTACTTAGAAAACGCTCGTTATCGCCGTTTTCCCCTGCATCCTTTCGCTCGCACGCCTCCATCGTTCCGTGCTGGAAGAGGCGTCACCACAACCCAGTGGTTTGTCCCTTTCCCCGTGCGTATACGCGTATATTGTGTTTGTTTTCGAATACATCAGATTTTTATACGCACTACATCGTTTCTTTTGGGCCGGGTTTTCTGACTGGGCCTTTGGGGAAAATGATTGCTGATAGAGTGCAGTTGAGACTGCAGGAAATAAAGTGGAGGTAAAGTGGAGAAATTCTCTGCACTTTGCTATCTCGGCTATGGCGAACGACGGAGTGACGATAGAAAAAAGAATTTCTCAATTTTTCTTCCATTTTTTATGAGCCAGCGATTTCGAAAACGCTTCGACAAAAAGCGCTGCAAACAATCGGAGTAATGGAAGGCTTGGCGTCAGAATTCGGGCGAGAGAAACACGTGAAACCCGAAGCGAAGAGAACGCCGGGAACGCCTGATAGAGCGTTGGCAGGAACGCTGGGGTTCGAGAAAGGGAGGAATAATCAGAAAGAAAATAGCGAAAATTAGAGAAAAATGGGAAAACGGAACGCCAAAAAACCGGGCCCGCAGGCAAGAACACAAAGGTTCAGGGACGAGGAGGTGATCGGAAAAGGATGATGAAATTGGTCGTTTATGGCTTCAGGTTGATGAGTCAAAAACGGGAATACACGTAGACTTTTAAAGAGCGACAAAAGCTCGGCGAAAGCATGGAAAAAGGGTTGCGAAATGCGGGCTGGAATGTTCTATATTTGTCTGGGAAAACAATCAAAATATAGCAAAAAGTATACACAACAAATCACAAAAATTTTGGTTTGTTTTACCAAATTTTTTTTGAAAAAATCAAAAAATCTCGTTTTATGACAATTGAAATTGTTCGTTATAAGGTGAATGCCCAGATTTTAGAATAATGAACAGAAAATTAGCCTAGCCCCATTCGAGAAACGCTCCGCAAAAATAAGAGAATTATTCGCGAAAAAACTTACGAAATCGCCTTTTTACGAAAAGCACGGAAAACCGACGAAAATAACGAATTACGCGAAAAGCCCCGTCCTCGGTCTACTTCCCTCCTCTCCCCTGCGACGAGCGGAAAGACGAATTTCAAAACACCAAAACGACCAGGACTTGGCCCAAAAAAATATTTCGCAAGAATTTTTGGGTCAATCCCCACAGCGTCGTACGGTAACGGGAGAGATGGATATAAAGGGTAAATTTTATGTAGAATGGGGATAAATGTTGGCAGGGTTTTGGAATTAGAGGCTCCTATTTCTCTAGCTTTTCTTGAGTATTACCCGGGATTGGAGAAAAAGTAAGGGGACCAAGGTGAATTTTTGGTAACTCTAATTTTTGCTCGAAATTTTAAGCTCAAATTTTGTTTAAATTTGGGAAAATTTTGATTACGATTTTCAACGACGCATGTAAATTTTTTAGCAAGCAATTTGCAAAAAAAACCGATATTTTTGGATCCAAAATTTCCAAAGTTTAATCTTTTTTTGAGTAAAAAACAGTATTCTGCTGCATGGGTAAAGCTGTTTTTGTAAACAGCTTGAGCATGTTCCTTTTTCAAAACATTCTGACTTTAATTAGACAATCAAAGATTACAAAGGTGTCTGTTATGGACAGGATTCACTATATAAACTTTGCTGTTATTAATTTCCTTCCAATATGCCTGGAAAAACAAAAAACGTAAAAAAATTACGAAAAAATGCCCTTTTTGAGGACAACAAGCCAAGACGCATGAGATTACCATCCGGCCAGCGACCGATAAGATCACTGATGGCTCTGATCTGACGACAAACTTGAGAGGAATTTCATCAGAAAGACCTGATGTTTACTATAATATCTGAAGGTATTTGTCCTGTAAGTGCATCTCCGGAAAATGTTCAGTAAATAGAGCGATGAGCATGTTAGATTACAAAAGAAAACTTCTTTGATTACCACAGAAAAGGTCTTTTAGATTACAGGTAAAAAAGAGGGGACCCAATGACTAATGGGTTTTGCAAAAACGACGACAGAACATCTCGACAATTACAGTAGCTGATAATTAATTTGAGTGCTTCTTTTTTGAGAGACCCTTACAAAATTGATATCCGAGAGAAGATTTAGGAAGGCTTAGGTTGGCTGAGGACCCATTAATTTAGGAGGGCTGGGACAGGAAGTAAACGCAAAGGCCAAAGGAGCAAGCTGGATTTAAAAAACATGTATAGAAGGTAAAAAGGGCAAGAAATGTTGGAGTTCTTTGTAGAAGCGTTGTTTTTTGCAAAGCAAGTGCTTCAAGTGTAAAACGCAGATTTTGAAGAAATTTGGCGCAAATTTAGATTTGGCTTTTCCAAGGAATGTGTCAAATTTTTTGCTTGAGCTTTAGAAGACCCGAGGACATTTTTAGGCCCAAAAGAGGCAACAAAATCGGAACTGTTGGCTGGAACAAGCCCAAAAGTTCCTTGAAGAAATTGGAATAGACTTTGCGAAGGAGAAATCTTTTTCGTCAGACCGAAGCTCCTCAATTTGCGCAATCTCTCGGAATTCGTCATTTGCTACCGTCTGTGTTCATACCTATGAAAATTCAAAACCCTTTTCGTGACGCGGAACTCCTCTAAATACTTCTTCCGCAACATTTTTTAACTTCCAACTCTTCTCTTTTGCCGTTCCTTTTTCCATCTCCATTCACCTATGCCACAAACCTGTCTTCTCTCCATTTCCTAGCACCAATTGCATCATTCTTGGAAGGGAACGGAGAGAAAGGGAAACGGTATTGAAAAAATCAAATTTTTGGATAACAAATAAAATTGTATTGGAACCTCTACATAGCAAACGATTAGGCAAAAGATTTTCCAAAACCTCGATATAACGGGGATTTTTTTTAACGAACAAAATGATTTTTGACGTCTTTTTTGTGTTACAGTAAATTTTGCTCTAACTCCCTCCCCTAAAAAAAACACACTACCATAAAACTTCATAAAATACAAGAGTCTTGAGGGCAGAAGAGAGCGAATTCTTGCCCTCGGAACTTTCGAAATTCTGGCAAAGCGCGTGGTTTTCTCAATTCTTTCGACTTTCAAAAAAAAAGCAAAAAAACTGAACGGGCCTTCAAACAGAACGATTGGAGGATTGCGAAAACTGCGGGAACGTTGAGAGAGCAAACATTTCAACGGGTCAATTATGAAAAATTGGATAAACTCATCAAAAAAACTGTAGATACTCACGGCAACATCCAGACTCTAATTATAGTATAAGACCTATTGCGTATGAGAGCATGTAAGGTAACTATATAAAACGGAAGTGCGATACGATAATCTCATAAAAAATTGATAATCATTTAATTATAGTCATGGAATCAAAGGCTAAGATATGGAAGAGAAAGCACAAGTCATCAAAGCATACTATGCGTTTATTATGATAACCCAAAATAAACGAGTAGTCTATCTCAACACTACTGTACAAAAAGTCAGAGACTGCCTGTTTTGGAGGGATACAAAACCTGTACCAAGGTTAGAAGAATACATAACAAAAGAAGAAATGTTCCTTGGATATATTCGACATTCCTAACTCGCGCTCTGCTGAAATAGCTGAGAAATTGGAAGGGAGGCAAAAAACGTTTTCCTCTCTAACTGCTCTCCGCGTTTGGGCATTCTCTCGTCAGCAAAGTTCGTGAAAATATGTCGACTGTCCATGCAATGTTCTAGTTAAAACTTTCAAGAATACATAATGTGTGCATTAATTGAACAGAATCTTAACTTGGCGCTTAGAACATTACCCTTGTCAGAAAATGTTCTTCCAACAACACGTTCCATCAAAGTCGGACGCAATTTGAAGCACTTTCCACTCCGCGATTACACTTTGATTTGTCCAATAACAACTCTTCCAACCGGTGATTAACTCTCTTCTTTCCCCTGGATTAGCCACAAAGAGATATAAGGATAAACTCCGTCACAAAGCACGGCAACTGCTCCGTGACAATGCCATTACTACACCCACCCTCTAAGCCATCCAACTCTTCAAACCCCCTTTCTTCTGATACCGTACCCCAAAAAGGGTATCAGGATTAGCCAAATCGTTTCGTTTTTATCCTGGAAAGAAACCAAAAACGTAGAAAACAATCAACTAGAAGTGAATACTGTAAAAGACTGACTGCAAAAGAAGAATGTTATTTTGTAAATTTAATTACAACTTTTAGTATCGAAGCACTTGAAATTTTAATACGAAAGGATACTTTCTATCAAACATGGAATATCCAACGTCAATAGCTAATTAGAATGTAGGAAAACTAATTAAAAAAAGTCACGTATTACTCTGCTATTTCGGCACAAAGGATATAATTTTGAAGGAAGATGAAATTAATTGTCTTATGAAATGTTACCGTGTCAAAAAATGTGTTTTCAAAATGTAACAATCTTTGTTTTTCTGGTGAAAAAATACAGATACTTGGGTAAAGTGAATTTAATATCAAATTACGAAACAAAAATCTTTTAATTTAGGCTAAAAATAAAATACAACAGCCTAAAGATTGCTAATGAAAATTTGTGGACTAATTAAGGTCAATAATCGCAGGATCCATCCTTCCATCCATCATACCATCGTTCCATCACTTTTGTACAATCGAATTTCTCTTTTCCGAGCTTTTGATTTACCCGATTATGCATTTCACACATCCATTGTGAGAGAGCATCTCGACTCTCCAACTTTGGAGGATTCTTGTTTAAATCTTTTCGGAGATCTTCGGCACATGGAGGACAAGGGTAGGTCTAAAATAATGTCATCATTATACTGAACTGCACTGTTCTATTCTCTAAAACGCAAAAAAGTAAACAGTAAGGGCATACCTTTGATAACGCCGTCAATGTATCCCTCATGTCATTTTTATCGGTCGGAGTTGGTTCATCCGGATAATACACTGACATTGTGTGAAGAAGGTTCCATGTTGATCTGCCTAGCTCATCTTTGTCTACTGGACAATCCTTTCGTCTGTCCTCGACTTCTGTTTTTGTCGGTTTTGTACTCTTAATGTCCACCCCCTTCTTTTTGGCAGCTTCTCTAGACATTCTCATCATGTCTTCAACACTAACACAAGCTTTACATGGACGACCATCATGATGATATTCCATTCTAAAAGCCGAACAACCTTAATTAAAGGACACTAATTCAAACTATTACAACTTATAATAGAACTATACGTCCAATTTCTCTACAACACACCAGTGATTTAGATTGATATCTTCGAATCGAATGCCAAATAGATGAGATCCAACAAAAACTTTAATAAAACCATAAATCAACAACTTATTTATTCAGAGGGGATAACACGGATGATGTCAGAGTCTCCGGGGTCGGTGATGGAGAGCATGGAGACGCGGAAGAGTTTACCGCAAGCGGTTCCGAGTTCGATGTTGTTTCCGTGGTACTCGTGGACTCCGGTCTTTGACAACATGGCGTAGTACTCAATTTCTGAGCGTCTGAAAGCATTATGGGTAAGAAAAGCAAAATTTGAGATGAACGTCTCCTACAAATTAAAAACTTTCGTCAAAAAATGTCGTCGCAACATTTTTATTGCCAAAATCGTGTAAAAGTGCAGAAAACTGCCAAACTAATCCGCCTAAAAGTCAAGAAACCAAAACAAAACTAACCTGATGGCTGGGGTGTTGCTGCTGATGATGACCAGCTTAGCCTTGCCGGAGCGCAGAGTTCTCAAGGTCTGTTTGTATCCGAGACAGTACTTTCCGGACTTGGTGACCATAGCCAAGCGGGAGTTGATGTTCTCAACGTTTTTTTTCTACAAAACCATTCATTATTTTCGGTCCTACACAAGGAGCAGATCAGCCGGTCGAGATGGGTCCATTCCAAGAGACTCTTCTCAGCAGAAACAAGCTCCGGAAGAACCTGCCATCTCCGCCCGATCCGCTCAGAGTCTCACTCACCGTTCCACCGACAGCCATTTTTGTTGGATTGTGCTGGGAGAGTGGCCAACCAAGATCTGAAATAACAAGAACGTCAAATACAATATCAAGTATAAAATTATAAAACGGATGTGAGTATAAAAGTAACCGAATAAGCGAAACCCAAATAAAAATTCCACCACTGCAAAAAAATGAAGAAAAATCCTCTTTTACCGTACGCTTGACATTTTTTGTTTTCGTGGTGGGACGCAGAAGTAAGTACTATGCTTTCCAGAAGAAGTAAGGAATTTCAAAAGCGATTACAAACTAGGAACGCGTGCGTTATTAGCTTTACTTTTTACATTACGTTGTTTTTTCTCTGTCAGGTCTTTCTATTTTCAGCTGTTTTTATGTTGAACTTAACATCTTTGAGGATCTCTCGATAACGAAAAAGGAGATTGGTCCTAATTATTCGCTCGTTTCCGATAAACAACACTGATCTCCAGCGTTTGCAACTAAAATTGCGTTTATTTTCTTAGCATTTTCGCAAGGTTTGCTATTCCTTTCATATTAATCATGAGCCAAATTAATATTCCGCTTGTTCTGAATGTCCATCCGAGCCGAATTGATCTAAAAAATGATTTCGCTTGTGAGCAATGCAGATTCCATTGTTTTCTCGGCCATAAAATCGTGTAATGAGGTTTTTCGGCCGCAACGATAATGTTTTTCTTTCATAATGTCGGGCGCAGGTCGCGAATGACCCAGAAAATTCTTCATTCGAAGAAGGCGTTTGTAACCCGTTCGACTCCGTTTTACGGCTGATTGTTGATTGCCGAGTTTGTTTTTATTGGCCTGATCGATTGAGGAATGGTTAGATTGAGTTTGGTGACATTATAAGTGGGGAATCTTTATCACGACCAGCGTGGAAGAAAGGGAAGGTCGAAACGGCTGAATGTTCTGAGTCAGAGGCGGTGGCGAGCCGTTCCATCTTGTTTATGGTCAATGTCTGGCGGAATTTTCTTACGTCCGCTCTAAAATTGACATTTTCCAGTTTTAAAAAAATCTTACCTAACAAGGGGGGTACCCCACGTGCGACGCTCAGATTTTCTTTAAATTTTGCACACACTTCACGCATCGGTCACCTATCAATTCCTGAAAATTTTAGCTCGTGGTTTGCAGGCTCAGCCGAGATATTTAACGATCTTTGCGGACGAGAGAGTACGCGAAACGTGGAGAGCGGTCACAGAGGAAAACACTTTTTGGCCATAACTTGGCCAGTTTCGCGCAGAAAAATTTAATTTTTTGTGAAAACATTGCACACTATGGTAGATATTGGCAAACTTTTCATGCCAAAATTCGCAGAACAGTGTCACATTTTTGCCAACTTTCGATCTAAAAATCTCGGTCGTTTCTGCAAAGCGCGAGCTAGGAGTCTCGCATATGTCTTAGAAAAAGCAATACTAAATTTGTGCCAAGTTTTATAAAAATCTGAGCGTCGCACTTGGGCTACTTCCCCTGTAAAATAATTTTTCGTTTTCCAATGCTTGAAATTTTCCTAAAACAATGTGGAGGTAACCGTCAAACGTCGCAAACAGTATTTTAAACAAAATCATCTTGAAATTTTGATGGAAACTCCGAAATATCGGGGGATAGTCGGATTTTTTCGCTCTTAGAAATTGTCTTCTCGCTCTTTAGGCCCAGTGTCCGATAACTTGAGAACAGCCGGGGTGGGAGAGAAAGAGTTTCCTCATTACACCCTGCTCTCAAGTCTGTCCGGCCACCCCCACCTCAGATCACCTTGTTTCAGCCGAATCTCGAATCTTTTCGTTCTTGACTTTAGGTTAATTTCCGTTAATTAGCAGGTTTTCTCATTAAATTTTATACTTCTGTGTCCATTTTACATTGCGCTTTACTTGATCATGTGATCTTTTTGTTTTATATCCCTGTTGTAGGTATTTTTTTAATTTGTGCCATGTGTAATATTATTTTTTTGACAACTTTTGAAATTTTTGGGATTAAACGTGGAAAAGACGCATTGTTAATGTACTTTGATGTTTTTCCATCTATTGACTATTTATTTAGGCCACCTTCTTGCATCATGTTTATCATGGATAAGGTCGCGTGAAGTTTTGTTTTAAAATTTCTTCGAAAATTTCCTTTTTCAGGCTATATCCGACTTTGGAACCTATCGTAACATCTGTGGAATAATGGAAGTTGAAATTCAACAAAAGAAAGGCGGATTTGCGAAAGCAAAAGTCCTGACTGTGGAGGAAAAGACGATTAAGGTCAGATACTTGGGTCAAGACAGGGAAGAAACAGTCCCCCTGACTCAGTGTCGAGCTGTTACTTCCTCGAACGTGCCAAAAGTGGATTACAAACCGGGTGATGTGATCGAGGCTTTCATCAAAGGAGATTCGGAATCGCTTTGGCAGAAAGTGAAGGTTCGAGAAATCAAGGTGAGAATTATGGTTTTATTTTGTGTTTGATCTTTAGGGAAATGAAGAAAGTCCTTTGGAAGGTAGTGGTAGAAGTAAACACGAAAGTTGAATACTTTTTAACATTTTCAGGGCGAATTTGTTGTTGTCGAGGGCGTAGATGATAAGTCGATCAACGACGTTGTTTCTGTTGATAGCTGCCGACCTTTGAACCTTGCTGTGCCATTGTCACCGGAGAAACTGAAGCATTGTGAGATCCCAGTGGAAAACGAAGAACTGCGAAGCTTCTTCAAGGACCCTAAGAACTATGAAGATTTTGAAAACTCGGTGAAGAACGTGCATGTGCAATATAATGATAAGAAAAATGGATTTGACGTATATGTAAGTAAAGTTTTTACTATATTACGTTTAGTTTTAAACCGGATTTCGGAGAGCAGTCGCAATTTGTATATTTTCTAGGCTTTTTCTCAAATCTTCATCAAGCGAGCCACAACTCTTTCCGATTTCTTTATCACTGATTCTACGCAGAAAATGGAGCTTCTCAAGCGTCAAGAACAAGCTGAACGGCTTCTGCAGAACTCGGATAACCGCGAGGGGCTCTTTGTGGAAAAGTTTAGTGTAACCCGCGAATTGATGGGCTTGGCTATTGGCACACATGGAGCTAACATTGTAAATGCCCGAAACATCGAAGGAGTCAAGGATATTGCCATCGACGAAAGTCAGGGCGAAAGGGGAGTCAGCACTTTTAATGTAAGTTCAAGAGGTTTTGCAATGTAAGGGACTGTTGATAATTTTCTTCTTTGTTGCGGATAGTAATTATTGTTTTTTTTCAGGTTTATGCCACGACGCAAGAGGCCGCAGAACAAGCCCGAAATCTTCTTGAATTTGTGATTGAACCAGTCCGAGTGCCTCGAGGATTTGTTGGAAAGGTCATAGGAAAGAATGGGAAGACGATCCAAGAAGTTGTCGACAAATCAGGAGTGGTTAGAGTCCAAATTGGCGAAGAAACTGATGATTTGGTAAGTATTTTACTTATTTTTCATGGTTTTTAGATGAAATATACATATAATGTTAAGGATAATATAGTATCTTCGTTTTATAGGAGCAAGACATTGAGTTCCACTTTACCGGCACTCGAGAAGCCATTTCCTTGGCCGATCTTCTTATCCAGTACCATATAAAACATCTGAATGATATTGACGCTATGCGAGCGAATGTGGAAGATATTAACAGAAAGATCCATCATGGAGCATCTCCTCCAGTTTTCCATAATGGAGGCAAATTTAACTCAAGTGGACGGCCCCGAGGCAGCTTCAACGGCCCACCAAAGAGGAATGGGCGCCCATTCCAAGCGAATGGGAATGGACCAAGACCAACTAATGGAGACTCAAGTAAGTATAATATTATTAATTAAGCTTGTTTGATGTGAAATAACCCTTCTAACCGCTTGTTCTTGCTTTCAGGGAGATTTTCATTTAGACCATTCAACGGTAAACGAGGTAATAGTTGCTTATTTCACGTCTTGCTATATTGCTTTAGTGTGATTAGAAGAGCTTCGAAGTGTTTATTTTTTGGTGACATTTTTTTATTTTTAGTCGAGAAAGAAGAACCTCCACAAGTTGTACAAGCCTCCAGTGACTCCTCAGACGAAGAAAAAAAGGTGAAAAAAGAAAATGGCAACGGAAACGGAACGGTAAAACAGAATGGCGAAGCACCGCAGGCCAATGGAAATGGAAAACGAGCTTCCAAACACAACAATCAACGCCGACGTGTCAAAGCCGATGAACACTAAGCCGCGGGATACAGACGTCCCATTACCCCCTAAATTTTGTGACGCCTTCAAACTTGGAACCGCTCAAATCCTTGTTCCCCCATCCACCTAAATTAATATATGGTCTAAACTCGGCGTTGTTACCTTGTTCAAGCGCCGTCTTTTATTTTTATCCCATTTATTTGCTTATATCTTCACAGTTTGGATTTGGTACCCCTCCATCCAGCCTTTGAGTTATTTTTTCATTTGCTTTTCGTACATAATTACTGTTATTTTTATTGTGCTGAATTTGATTGATAAATGCATAAATTGTACTAACTTCTGGTATTTGGCTAGAGAGTAAAGTCGTTCGTTGGCGTTGTATTTGAAACCGGGGAAATTGAGGGAAGTTGATTTTGTAGGAATCTGGAAGTTTTCGCTAATGTCAATAGAGGAAAGGATTATGTCAAATGAGAATCATTGTTTTTTGTAGTGTAATATTATAATATTTAAAAAGTTTGGGTTTTTTAACTAAATTATTGTTCCAGGCCCATCCATGCCCAGGAAGAGGTTATACCCCGACCTAAGCGACGAATTGGATGCATCTGGTTTAAGGTAAGATAAACCCAATTTACCACGAAAAAAATATTTCTAGCAACTCTGCTGCTGCTGATACCGGCGTCGACTCGGATGGGAATGAAACCGTGAGCAGAAGGCTGAGAAGTCGGTCGAGATTCACAAAGAGTTTTGAGACTTCCGGAACGACCATCAACAGAAGTACAAGTTATGAAAGTTTGGATGGAGAATTCACAGATCACGACGAGTCGTTTGATTGGTGGAGTGTCACTTGGAAGAATGTTAAGTGAGTTTAGCCTGGAGATATGGGAATGGATCGCAATATTGAAACGTTTTATCTTCTATTATAAACTTTTGATTTTAGTCAACAAATCGAAGAATACTGGTCGAAAATTCAAAACTACATACCTCTCCCATATTGTAAGTTGATTTGCAAGGCATTTTGGAACTGTAGAAACTGTTTATCTGATGAAAAACTAATGAATTATATTCATCATGACATTTGTCTTCAGTATTTGGATCCATAATATTTTCAATCATCCTTCTCATCACTTTCAATTCGTCTACTGCCAAACCTGTCGATGGCCATCTCTACACTATATTAGGAGACCGTTCCCGCGAACTCATCGACAAGTATCCACTTTCGGCGCCATTTTATACGATGGAAGTTGTGCGATCCTTTCGCCACATCGTTCGTCACATGACCGGCGTTGAATTGGAAACTCTAAAACGACCATTAGTGGTGCTGCTAGCCTGCAGGGATGTCAAGAAAGCAAATGAATTGGTTGGAGAATTCATAAAATTGAATGAAAAATATATTCCACAGTCAACGGAGCAATTTCAAGTGGAATCCGGCCTAAAAAGAAGGGATTTTGAAGAGAAATTTTACGGAACAGTGAAGAAATTGGAAAAGGAAGATAGAACGGCACTTGTAGGGATATTGAATGTCCATGAATTGGCCGAAACAGCGCCTCTGGTTATTCATACCATCGCCGATAATGAAAATCCGGCCTTCGGAAACGTGATTTACTTGATGACTATGAAAATTAACGAAGATCCCGGAGCCTCGAGCTCCGAATGTATTGAAAATGTGACCAAGTAAGTCACGGAGTATTTATTTAGATTTGTAATGTGTTTTTAGAACATTAGCCAGCCTTTGGATCAGCCCGAAATTAGGTGAAGATCAGGTCTATCCGATTATTGCAAGGATCTCCGCTCTTTCCGTATGTCTTGTCTAGGTTCATTATTGCCCTTTAATTGCCTTTAATACGAGTTTTCATAGTCACCCGGGGCTATGATATTATTTTACAGATGTATTCAGCCTATCACTATGTATTTAGTAGGTCTAATTGATGATTTTAGTATTTTTGTTTGGTTGTGATGGTAGATAAACTTAGTTTTTGCTCCAGTGGAGCTTTCGCGGACGTTTAAATGTATTGTTACACATCAAAAATATTCAAGAAAATTGATAGTGGAAATATATATTTATAATAATCTTAATGATAATACAATGGAAATCCCGCAAAACAAATAGAAGAAAAACAGTCACAGGGATATTATAGGGATCCTTCTAAGACTGGTGTACTAGAAATACTTGGCAATCGCAAAAAAACAATATTTTTTGATGTCTGGTGGAATATAATTTTGCCAATTTTCCCCCTATAAAGCTCTGACTGTTGTGTTGCGCAAGAAGTGAGATGTCAACGGTGGGAAAAGAAGATTTATACAATGTGAAATTGAAATTACATGTACATATACACATATATATTTATATTTTGGAAAAGATTTGGAAATGTCACTGGGGTGTGCTGAGATCATGAAATTCAAAAAATAACAGCTAAAAATAGACTAACAAAATGGGGAGATTCACGTGTGCGACGTGGCATGTAGCCGCAACGCATCGATGGTAGTGAAGCCGGCGTCGCAACGTTGACAAACATGGGGACGGGAGTCGAGCTGGGCCAGATGATTTTCAACCCAGTGCTTTTGCAGGACCAGTGTGTCCTTGAAGGTCTGCCCACACATATGACAGGGAATGGTGCCTTCCGTCTGAAAATGCGGCAGATTAGACAAGGGAATTTGCATGTGTTAACAATCGTAACCAAAGTGATTTTCTTACCGGAGTGGTCTTGGAAGTCTCTTCGCTCTTGATCTTCTTGTTTTGCCGCCAATCTGCGATTCCAATCAAAGATTCTGGGGTTCCATTTACCGAGCGCTTCTGAGGACGTTCGGGGGTTTTGTCTCGGGCTGAAATTTGATTTTGTATTATGTTTAATACTGGATTTGATTTGTAATTTTGATTTTTTAACCGTTGGATTAGTCGTCATCGAATAATTGCATTCTCACCTTGATTTGGAGGAGTTGCATTGCTAAAATGCGTGAAAACATGATTCCTCAATGTCTGTTTGCTGTTGAAAACTTTTTCGCAGTTCTTTTGAAGACATCTGTAGTCCTTTCCGTCTCTCCTTCCACAATGATCTGCCAGATAATGGACTTGAAGATAAACTCCGCTCTCAAAATTCACCTCACAAATATTGCATCGAGTATTCGTTGTCGTATTTGGGCTTAGTGGGGTGCAATTGACATTGATACTTGCTTGTCGTTGAACTGGAGTTGATGAAGCACTTCGACTGGTCGATTCGCTCTCCTCATTTGATCTCACACTGGCGGGTTCGTGATGCTCAACAGTCTTGTTTGTTGGATTCTCCTTGATTTGATCGGCTTTTGGTGGAAGCCAAACATTGTTGACGATTGTCGAGCCGTTCTGAAGAGCGGGTTTACCAACATTGAAGGAAAATAAAGGGAGGTCTGAGAGTTTCGGATCGGATTTTTTGTATAAGGAGACTGTAGGCTTGATATCCAAGGATTCTGAGACTTTGGAACGTTTTCGAACGGCTTCTTGGACTACAGTAAGACTTTGTTCGCTGATTCCAATCGATAATTCTGGTGTGGCGGTTTTTGTCTCGGCTCGAAGTTCTTCCAGGAGTTCTAAAATGAGGTCATCATTAGATTTGTTAATTTCTCTCATTTTTCATTCTAAGGTGTTGTACTTTCTAATCCTAGAGTTGGCATCATCCAATTGATAAGTGCCCCTCAATTTAGCTTCCCGATTTACGACTTCCCCTTCTAATAATAACAACTTACGTAGGATCGTCCTTTTAGCTTGCACACAGTCCGTGGCGTCAATCTGGGCCAACTGACTGCCGTGGTCTTTGATCAGACTCAACGCGTCTTCCGGAATTTTCCCTTGGCTGGCCAGAGTTTTGACGTGATTCTTGGATCGCAAATGTTTGATCAAAACTCCGTGCGTTCGAAATCCCACATCGCAATCACTACACCAATAGCGGCGAAGGTTGTTGGCAGTCGTACTAGTTTCCGCAACATCTGTTGAAACCTCTTCTACTCGATCTTCTCCTTGCTCTATTGTCTTGTTATGCGCCAATTCCATGTGTTTTACGAGCAACGCCTTGCTGCGATGGACAGTACGGCACTCTAAACATTGATAGGCTCTGGTTCTCGCATTTTGTTGCTCAATTAAATGAGTTTGCTTATGCAGATTGAGCTCGGATTCTTTGCGGAACTTGCGATCGCACATCTCACAGTAAAATGAACGGCATTCGGTGGCCAAAAACTCGCCAACACTGGTATTGCTGATCTGTTTTAGGTTGTCCAAGGGGTACAAAACGTTCTGACGATTCAGTTCGGCCAGGTTTAGGATCTTAGAAATAGCAGTGGCCGAGGAAATTGGGAGATTTTTCAAAGCCAAAACTCTTTCTGCGTCCTCCATTTCGATCGGTCGATTCAATTGGAAATTGTTCAAAATTGGAGTGAAGTTGAACTCAGCTGTTGCTGGAGCAGGCTCGATGTCTTTGACCTCAATAACCTTCTTCTCGCTTCGTTTAGGCGGCGTTGAAGAGCAGGCTGGAGGCGCAGAATGACAATTTCTCTCCGGATCATCCGGCTTTGGCCATTGTGTACTTACGTCGCTCGGATACAGCGTCCACAAGGTTGGGGGAGTGTGCGCCGTACGTTCGAAGAGAATGTTCTCTTGGCCGAAACGCCGATACGGAATAGCGGCCGAGCAAGGGGGAAGAGGCGCGGAGAAATCGATTTCGTCATCGTTTTCACTGTCATTGTCATCGTTTTTGTTGTCGAACTCGTCGTTGACGAAACGGCTTTCCAGCATGCTTAATTTCATAGCGTTGGAATCGAATTCAGACTCTGGGTTGAAGTTCCTGTAGGTGTTTTCTTCTCCATCAATGATCTGGGCTTCTCCGCGGGTGCTAAAATTTATTGTTTAGTAGAGAGAATACGTCTTTAAGTAGAAAAATCCATTGTCGGATTAAAGTTAGGCTATTTGACGGGTAAAAGGAGGAGTTTTATTGCTTTTCCCAGAGTTTTTGAGCGAAGAAGACGTGGGAAAACTGTTTTTTCAACAAAAAATAGTGTTTTCAATCAGTTTTTGTCAGAAAACCCTCCCTCTCCGGAGATGCTGGATATGCTTTTTGAATTTTAAATTCTTGAAGGCACTTACTTTGCCACTTTGACTCGATGCGTCTTGCTGAACAGATGTTTCGTCAAATTTCCCTTCGTTTTGAAAGCAAAATTGCAAGTGATACAAGAGAACGGTCGAATGTTTGTGTGCGATTTCAAATGTTTTTTCAACATGGAAGGCTTTTTGCACCTTATTCCACATCGTTCGCAGACATATCGTCCTCTTCCGCGACCCCGTACATAGACTTCCACTTCCTCTGGGCGCTGTTTTCCAATAGGTTTCAATTCGAGTTTCTCGATCTTCTCTAAAGTCTTCAAAGGTGATTCGCCTCCATCGATTTTGAGATCCAGCTGAGTAATCGGCTCTTTGGGAGTTTCTAACGGAGATTTGGGACTCAACATTGGACTTGGCGATTTTCGAACTTCCTCAACAGCGACGCTGATTGGCGTTGGCAAAGCATTGATCTGAAATCGCCGTATTTCGATGACCATTTCTTATACTTACCGTATTTGTCACCGCCTTTCCTTCAAAGGCTTTCCAATAACTAGAATGCGTAGTTCGATAAGTAACGGCCTGAGATTGACTATAATGTAGCGCCTTTGGCTCATTCGGACTATGTCTCAACACTTGCAACAAATGTTTTTCCTCGTCAGCGCTAAGAATTGGCTGTAAATACTATAGTTTAGCGTTAATCTTTCCCAACTTTCACACAGATGGTTAGAAAGCGGCGTGGTTAAAAATTGGCAAAAGACGAAGACAAGAGAACACCTGAAGATGTGTCAATAGGTCGGCCAAGGCCAATAAAAGACAAAAAATTGCTAGCTGTGCCAAGTTCTCCTTGACACATCTTTTGGCGTGCACGGTGCATTCGTACCTGAATCGCGATCAAAGCGTAGTTGGAATCTCCGCCCGTCATCTCCTCGTGCGAAAAGACTGTTGTCTCTATTGCATTCTTGTCATACGTGACATTTCTCGCTTTTCGCAGTAATAGCCAGGGATTGTCCTCGTCCTTGTCGAAGTGGATGGTATTTGGATCCAACGTAACGGAATATGGCATTTTGAGTGAGATCCTGGCTTCGATATACGAATTGGCATATAAAATCCCGTCCGGCATGATTTGAGGGGTCTTCTTGGTAGAATTGAGGAGCTCGTTGATGACTTCCTCGACTGATTTATCAGCGTTTAATTGAATAAGGTCGAACAAAGTGGTGTCCTAGAAAAGAAAGGGCGCTATTTGGAGATCTTATGTTTTTTGAGAGGAACAGGGCTTTAGATGGCTTTTTTAGGGAACGGAGAATCTAACCTAAGGAGTTTTCGACAAATTTATGATGAGTTTCGGATTTTTCGTCAGTTTTTTTACTTTTCGGGCCTTGTGTAATAAAGTTGATGTCAGAAAAGTGATTGCAATAAAAGGTAGGTACCGAAATTAGGCTATACGTGTAGTACACTCCGTCCTCCTTCGCTTAGGCAATCTTCAACCCCCGAGGCAAGTTCGGGCAGTCCCCACCAACCTCGCGAAAAAAGAGTCAGCCGACCCGCACTGACGTCCCGTCCCGAACAGACGAACGAATTGTCGAAGAGAAGAATGAGAGCAATTGGGAGTATATTAGAGATGTGGTAGATGTGTATTGTGTTTGTGATGATGAATGCATGGTAGGGGAGTAACAATGATAGAAAAGCATAACGAGAGAATAATGAGTTAATTAGGGCTTCGTTGCGTTTTTACACATAGATTCTCGCCTTCTCCGTGTTTTAGAACAAACAAATATCGTAGGCAAATTTAACGGTGTCAGGTACCTAGAAATTGAAGCCAAAAGTTTTATGTCATCAAATAACCAGTTAACATCGACACTAAACGAAACCAAGGTGCCACAACAGTGAAGGTTACTCTGGTTAAAGGGTTTTTTTAAATTTAAAAATGGTTTTTGTCTGAAAGTGTGTTTTTTCGATTACAGCACAACCACAACCATGTACAACGGCAACAACCACAATCCATCTACGATAAATGCACTGGAGAACGCGAAAATTCGCCGAATTCGGCGCGCCGAAAAGTTTTTTAAAAGAATTCCACCATTAACGGTTTCTTCCGATGATTTTGAAAGAATATCGAGAAGGAAATCGAAATAAAATCAAGAGGACCGATTCACAAAAAAATCAGGAATGACGATGAACGAACACAAATGGATTAGGAACTCAGTCCACAAACACTCGACGATATTCGAATCAATATTGAACTTACCATTTTGGCCATCTTGGCCGGCGATTGTTGGGCTTCCGACGTGTCCATGGAGCTGCAGGCTGACGTGGGCGTACCCGGCGAGCGATGGTTCAAATCCATATCGCTGCTGTGACGAGCCACCGACTCCAGAAGTCGTTTTTTCAACGGATGCCGATTCTCGGAGCAAGTGGAAGATGTTGATGGAGAACTTGTCCCATTTTTACTCCCAAGCGGTGGCGAAGGAGCCGCAGTACTGGACGTTGCGACGTTCTGCACTCGACTAGGACCGGGGCTGGAACTTATTGGGACAGAATTGCGACCGCCGAAGATGTTATTAGCGAATAATTCGGGGGCGACGCCCGCTCCACCCCCGACCAAAGCCGCTATTGTCGACTGATGTTGCTGCTGAGCCAGTAACTTTTGTTGCTGTTGGATTTGTTGTTGGTGCAACAACAACAGTTGTTGTTGCTGCGCATTTAATAATGCAGTACTGTGCCATTGTTGAAGTTGCGGTTGAGATTTTTGCTTTTGAAGGAGCAGCCGTTTTTGGAGTTGCTCCTTTTTGCTGCAACGGAATTCGTGGGCTTTCAAACCGGCTTCATTCGGGAACTTGAGATTACAAAAGTTGCAACTTGACGTTGTTGTGGTTGCCGTTGCGGGTTGTTGCGTAGAACGGGGCTGGCCACTGGTCAAAGAGCCGTTGTTCATTCGATGGACATGTTGGAGCATTTGACTTTCATGCATCGATTGACTTCTCGTAGTCGGCAAACGATGATTCGGGACGTTGTGGAAAAGACCGGGCGATTCTCGTTGAGATGGAGCTGAAGAAAGTGGTTTAGAGGGTGATAAGGGTAAAATAACGATGAAAGTTGAATTTTTAATCGAAAAACTTACGTCCAATCGCCTCGCTTGTCTGGGAAGTAATCGAATTGGAGGTACTCTGTCGGTGATATGGTCGGCGTTTCAGAAGCACCGGATTCGGCTCCACAATGGCCTCATTCTCGCTGATCAGCCGGCTGATATGGTCCTGAACCGACTCCGCGCCGCTCAGCAATCTTTCGGAGGAGGCTTGACGAACCGTCGACGGATGCGGCGGCTTTGGAGTGGATATGTCCATGGGCGTGGAGGAGGTGGGAGTGGAGGTGTTCGGGCCGTCAGTGCAAGGATTGGAAAACAGCGACGAGCTGGAGGATTGACTAGTTAGACGGGGTTGTTTCTGCTGGACTGCGGCTATGGCGGCGGCAATATTTTGTTGCGACTCTTGTTGACGCTTCAGGATCTCGTCGTAGGTGGTTTGGGACTTGCTGAGGGCTAAAAAGACTTAAGTTTTCCTCAAATTTTCAGTATTTGTCATCCGAATTAACGAATTTTAAATCAAGTGTACTTACATTCCATGGCGGGCGGACTAGCCTGTTCCTGTTGCTGCTGAGCCAGTTGAGTCAACAAATTCAATGTTTGATTTGGCTCACTGGTCTGTTGTTGCGCCAAAATCTGCGACGCCAACAACGGATTGGTCTGCATTAGCTGCAGAATCGCGGCATGATTGGGCTGCGCCGTCTGGGCCGCCCGTTGTGCTTGTTGTTGTTGCAAGAGCGCTACCAAATTGGGCTGGAGATTCTGACGGGCTTGGGTTTGAGCGTTTAAAACGGAGGCAAGAAGACTGGGCTGAGTGGTAAGGAGGCCTTGGAAGGCCAGATCCTGGCCAAGCACTGTCTGCTGAGTGGGAGAGCAGACCATGCTGTTCTGAGGGGTGTTGATTGAGGGGTTCTAAAATAAGATTTTTTAATTATTTTCTGTGAGGAAACAATTTTCCCTTGAATTCTCTCTTACCCTACCAAACTTACCACAAGCAAAGTCTGCGCCAACTGTTGGACCAGATCATTGGGCGAAGGCTGCGACGAAACCGGCTCCGAGACGGGCGATATGTGGAGCGCTTGACTTTGCTGGAGTTTCTGCGACAGCAACAGCTGATATAGTTGCTGTGTGGTGTTGGAATTCCCGGCGGACACCTGCAACGGACTTCCTGAGCCATTCAAGCCATTATGTTGCATTGAGGCCAGAAGCTGTTGATGTAGCCCGAGAAGCTGAAAAGTTGATAATTTTAGGTATTTTAGAATGAGTTTTGATTTGATATGTAAAATAAGGGGTTATAAACCTTGGCGGAGACCAAAAAATTGTTGCCAAACTTTTTGTCATATTAAATCATATTTCATATCCTAAAAACAGCATTTCCCACTTTGCAGCCTAAAAAACTTAGTGTCTGCTATAAATGACGTCCTTTACATATTAAAAGGCCCACTGCAAAACTTTCTCAACAAGAGAGGGCGCTAAAAATAGAGACGACAGACGGGTTCCGTGGGAAAAACAACGAAATATCCGGAGGATCATAAAACAAAATGAGAAAATGACGTCATGAAGTAAATATGTAGAGAGGAACTTGTTCTGGAAGCCCTATAAAAATATTAGAAGAGTGATGCGAAACGATTCTGCAAAATTAAGTTTTTTCCTCCAAAGTGCAAAAAGATGTAACCAAAAACCACTTTTTTTTCTCTAACCGTCTCTCCTATGAAATATTCACAGTCTTTCGTTGCAGAAATCGTTGAATATCTCGACTGCGTCTGCAAAGCATAAGCTAAATAAGCTAAAATTTTCAGCAATTGGTATGTGGTTCGCATAGGGACCTCATTGCAAAATTTAAAGAAAATCTAAAGCTCGCCCTTTGAGCTATGGTGTTTTGAAATTTTTAGTCTATTTTTTTCCTCGGGATCATTGAGACCTTTCCCTCAAAAATATAAACGTAGACATATGCGTGAAATGTTCGTAACATAAAGCCGTATTATATCAAGGTTCCAAATAAAAAATTTGGACATTCCAAAAAATCAAACGGGCACGTGCTGAAAAACAGCCGAATAGTAAGTTACTATTCTCGGTTAACCCGTTTTCCGAGAATTTAATTTGCACGCGAGCTAATCTCAATTTGAAACGGGTCGTGTGTGCCCTCGGGGCCTTCAAGAAACAGTTGGTTTCGTCACAAGAAGCAAGGCCACGTCCGAACACCGCGATTTATAAAAAACAAATTTTTTTGGGACGCTCGGGTCGGAAGTTCGAAAAAGAATGTCCTAGTAAACAATTCAAGGATTGTTAGCGTGTAAGTGTAACTAGTAGAGGGTGGGACATGCAATGTGGACAAACAATTCTCTTTGGGTTGGGTGTAACTTTTTCTGAGAAATGGAAACCTTTGTTGTAAATCTAAGAAAATCGGGTCAGTGTAATTTTTTTTAATTGTAAAATACGAGTGTGAAAATGTGATTGGATTTTTAATTTTTAGAAAAAAAACTGATGTTTTAAGAAAAAGTAGGGCAGGGGGATGAAATACAACATCAATACCCCGAGAATCAAATCTATTCAATCCCAGAAGCCCTGAAATTATTAATTCAGCAAAAATGCGTCTAACAATTAAAGAGAAACCTAACTTTTTACGGATTTTCGCAAGTATTTATAACAAAAAGCTTTCACTTCGCCAAAGATCATCGAAAAAGAGATTCCCAGAAACCCCAAAAAAACTTGATTGTGCCCTTGGCGAAGTCTACACGCCATGCCCATGAGGCTGTACTCTTGTCCGGCCCTGAGGGCTTCCCTAATCCGATGGCTGAAAATCGGTGTCCCCCCGATAATCCGAGGGAATTGGCTCTGATTATGTCATGGGACCCGTGATTAAAAAGTTACTGTTACAGCGGTGTAAATCTACATCTACATTACACTTAAGGGCTTGTGGATTTGACAGAGATGGCGTGTGACAAGGTATGGGAAATTTGTAATGAGGAACAATTAAAAATTTGAGGGGATTTGGAAAGGAAACTCAGATAAAAAAAGATAAAATACGGGATAAAATGACAACAAAAAGTATCACAGAAATGGAAAAGTTGTTATATATTTGTTATATCGGAAAGAGAAGGCTTCTGCAATACCTTTTGATACCAAATTCAGGCTCAATCGATCTTTTTTCTGCTAGAAGCGTGATGAAGATCCAGGTAAAAAAAATAGTTGGAATAATCAAAAATTAAACCCGTTTGAGTCGAGCAAAACGACCAAATCCCATTTCTTACCTCATTACTCGAATTGCTCCTTGTCAACTCGGGAGTGTTCGAGTTGCTGCTCTGTTGTTGTTGTTGCTGATTGGCCAGGAATGCCATGATTCGCGGGCGGGTCCTCGAATCAAACGCTACAGTGCATCCAGACGAATCCTTTAACGCTTTTCGTTCTTCTTAGACTACTGAAAACGCGAGATTAATATAAATATGCGAATGTAAAAATGGTAAACATCTGTAATCTCTCGGTCGGTTTCGCGAAGATGGCGGAGATGGTGGTTAATCCTCCATTTCTTTCTCTCTTTCTCTTTTACATTTCACAATGAGAGGGTGGCCATTCGGGGGTTTTCTGATAATTGCCCGGAGGGGAGGGACAAGTGTAAAGTCAAAAAATGTCTTCGAAAATTTCATAATACGAGTAATCAGGGAAGGCTCACCAATTAAGCTGTAATTTGGAGGCAAAAAGTGGGGAAATTGAGTGAGCAAAACAGTAATTACCTGGGGCTAATGACTCAAAGGGAAGAGTACAAAACTTGGGAAAAATTGGCATAGGGTTGCGGAAAGGTTGCAGCCAATAAAAGGGCCGAAAAAGAGGTCGAAATAGGTCCACATTTGATATCAAAAAGTATCACAGGAACGAAAAAAAACTTGGCTTTAAAGAGAGAGGAGATTACGAGGTTTGGATGATATTTTGACTGCGAAAAAAGGTTTTAAAAGGCGTGGCAACAACCTTTCTTTGAGCTGGAAAAGTTACAATTGAAGGAAAAAAATGTAAAAAAAATTTTAATAAAAAAATGCTCCCAAAATATTTTCGGCATCGTCGCAAATTTATGCAAAACGCAGTGACACAATTTGGGTCACGCCCGCAAATTTGTTGAGCAAAAAAATTGTAGATGTTTCCCAAAAATAGTAGTCCACTATTACTTGGGCCTGCAAAAGATACGTCGCAAACCCGAGCGGAATGTCAAATAATGCGTGAAATTAATTGAAATTTGACACAGAGCCTGACGTTTCCCTTCCACATAATGAATTCTGCATAAAAAATGGGGCAAATTATGATTTGGGGAGAAAAAATATGTATATTATGAATGAAATATGGCTTGATAATGGGATAATTGGGTTATAGTCGGAACAGACGAGGTACCATTGCGACGGCAATCGTTTATACAACTGAGGTACGGTGTTTAAAGGGCCAGAACATCTACTTTTGAATTGCGTGTTTTGCGGCGTGTAAAACGAAATGTCAAAGAAGTTTTTCTATGTCCTGCAGCGAAAACAAAAGCGGCAGAGGTGCAAACAGCAAAATAATTATTAGTAAGCATGTAGAATGTTATGATTATTTTTTTCCATTGTTATTGGTACAGTAGACGAAGAAACCTTTTGGACATTTTGTTTCCACGCCGTAAAAAGCGCCATTCAAACGTATAATATTGAATCGTTGTACTGTCGCTTTAATGATGAATTGATCACTATCTTTACGCTTTGACCTATTTTTTACGGGTATTTAGGTTAGAATACGTCTTTATACGATAAACTATGGCTTAAAAGCTTCATTTCCTACATTTTCCAGTTCAGAACTCTATCTTTGACACTGTAAATTACAAAACCTTTTCTTGAAATTATCTTTAAACTGTGGATGAGACTCAGCCTTCCTTCGTAGTATTGCATATACCACCGCCATCGTATCAACAAACAGCTATATTCTACGTACCAAGAGGTGGGCCGCAAAAAACCTTACAACTCCAAAATGGAATTGGGGGTAATGTAGTGCTGCTGTGACTTCCAAAATAAGATGGGATTTCGGCGGTAAGTGCGGATTATCGACTGACGTTGGAAGCGGATTTGGTCCCCCAACGGAAACCAGCCTTCTCGCCACAAAGAGTAATTGAAATGAGTGTACAATTTGGCGATGAGGATGAGGACACAAAGCGTATTTTATAAAGCGGACAATCACTTTAAGAGATTTGATATTTTCCGGAAAAAAAATGGTTGGGAGCGTTTTGCAATGGAGAGTTGTCATAGTTCTGGTTGTATGTAATAATACGAAATGTGTAGTAAGAAGTCCGTCATTATCAATTTGTAGGCAAAAAAGCAAATTTTGAAGCTGTTTCCATGGGAAATTCTCACTATTACACGCATAGATTTTGATGTAACTTGGCACAAATTTAGATTGCAATTTGCTAATTCATATGCGAGATATTCAACTCGCGTATTGCAGAATCCTTAGAGATTATTATGTTCGAAAATGTTTTGAGATAAAACTAAAAAAACTGCCGCCATAAAATTAAAAGATAATGCATGACTAATAATAACTAGTGATATAAGAAAAGGCAGCTTAGAGATCTTCGATATTAATCCTTATATCCCGTAGCCAAGGCAAACTCTACGTCATCAGTTTTACTTTTCTTCTACTATAACAACCCCAAAATAAAACGTTACAACCGACCCCCGAAAAAAGGGTCCCAAGGAAGTGCAAATTCACGTACACTCTCATCATGTACACATATTACAAATTGAACTTCAATAATTATTTACCATTCTGCCCAATTACACTTTCGAGATTTGCGCGTGCTCGAACCACCTTATTTCACACTCCCCACAATGGGGCGGATACGACAAAAAAAGGGGGAAGGAGAACAGGGGCATGTATGTACATAATATGTATTATTATCCACCTCTACCACCCTCAACCTAATTACTCTGCGGGCCCGAAACGAAAGGGTATTAACAAGTGTAAGTTTACATTTGACTTTTGCGGGAAATGAGAAAAACCATGTAGGTAGGGGATAAGGTTAAACGGCACTAGAAACTAGTATTATTATGTATGGCAAAAGCAATAAAGTCACGGAATGCCAAAAGAAATAAAAAAGAGTATGGAGAATGTGGAGCGAGTCAAAGAAAACGAGAGAAAAGTGAGGGAGGCATGTAACAACAGTGTTTATAAAGTCGCCCTGGTCGCCATGATGACTCCAAATTAATTATGAAAAAATTTAAATTTGCGAAACGGTGGCAAATGAGATGCAAAGCATCTGCGGCAAGTTTTGCAGGTGCTGAAAATAAAAAATGTTATAAATGTCTGGAAACACGTAATAATACCATGTCGCGAATAGAGGGAACATAAAATAGAGAGCGTATACGACGAAAAAATAAAAGTCAAAAGAACTAACCAATTTTAGGGCGTGTAAATTTGGTGATTTTTAAATCTTCAACGCAAAAAATTGTAAAAAAAGATTTTGAACGATTTAAGGTGATTTTGGGCCGAAATGGTAGTGCTCAAATTGTAAAACTCAGAAAACTTATAACGTTTACTCTGTGCAAACGTTTACTCTAATGCAAATTTACATTGCTAAAAATTTTAGATTATGTTTTGCAGGCGCAGACGACTTACGCACAAATCTTTGTAGACAAGAGACTACAAAAAATGAGGAGAGACAGAGCTTTGTTTGACTATATCTTTGAAAGCGTTTTACGGGAACGAATTTTGTCAACATATAATCATTGCAAGTTGAAATCTTCTCCTGACGATTATTAAAACATTATTGCAAAATATTTTTTCCTCCAGACAGATGATATTATCCGAAGCTCCAGGATCCCACTTGTCAATTTCGCGTCAAAATCACCAAAGCCCGCAGAAAACTTATTAATATTAACCGACGAAACGAACACGTTCTGGAAACGCCCTCAGCTAATTAATTCAACGGCACGAAACGGGCCGTGCTTATGACAACCAAACACCGGAAATGGGTCTTGAGCTGAACACCGGCATATTGTCATGCGAAAAGGAGTGGAAAAACGAACAGTTTTCGAACTCTGCTAAGAGACGAAATGTGTAAATAAATAATGCATTACGGATTGGAAGGGGCTAAAAAAACGTTTTTGAGATCGAATGGTTCTGTTGTATGTAGCAGTTTTCTAACAAATCTGCGAAACTTTTAGCTTGCGCTTAGCAGAGACCACATAGATTTTAAGTCAAAATATGTAACTAACAAAAGCTTCGGTGCTGGTTAATGGTGATTGAAAGATTGTAGACACTAACAAGGTCGAAAAGACATCAAAACGACCCCAACCAAATATGGTATCAAAATACCATATTGATACCATATTTTTATCAAATATGGCATCAAAAAAAGAAAAAGAAATATGATTTTTTTATTAGAGAGAAGGTGTTGGTGCACTTTTTGAGACCTTTTTTGAACCTCAAATCAACTCAAAAAACTGTAAGCATCCCTGTATCCAAACCAGCCGTTTTCTGTCACTGCGATACTTTTTGATACCAAATTTGGGCTTCTTTTAACATCTTTTTCTCTTTTCCGTCTTCTCTATACAAAGGGTATGAGAAGTTAAACACAAAGATGTAAGGATGGATAAGAAAATATATAAAGAAACCATTTTAATCGTTCAAAGTTCATTTTACACATCCTCTCTGCTCTTCTAATAAACTACAAGAAGTGGAATAAAAACAACGAAGAAACCAAACAAAAGAAAAGGGGCAAGCAAAAGTGTAACTGGGTTATTTGACTTTCCGTTACGTAGTAATGGAGTTACTCAGCTTAATTAAGAGATTGTATTCTTGCACATGTACATAAATCAGAGGTCTCAAAGATCCCATTTGATTGTATTCTGATATTCGATAATAATATCCGAATTTTAATTAGGGTTTTATGACTTGAAAAAAAGAGAGTAAGTAATTTTTATATGCATAGTATACGAAGAAGGGGTAAATGTAGTAAGCTTGTGTTTCGAATTTTCTGGGACGAAAATGAGAATCGAAAGCCTCAAAAGTCGTTTGAAGACATCAAAATAACAATTGTAATATCAAAAAATGAAGTATCGTAGTGCTGGACACGCACTATAAAATGGTTAAATGCAAGGGTAAGTGGTTCAGAAAAAGCACGAGGAAAGTCTGAGATAATTACACGGATAATTGGCGATTAAACGGTGTTTTTCAAAAGTGTAAACAGACAAAAGTTGGTGTAACGAACTCTAGTGCAATATACTTCCATTTGCGGCAATTTGCCAATGTCAAACAAATTTATCTTATCGTTCGATACTTGGCCAGAAAGCATTCTACAACCCCCAGGTCGACACCACGATACACATAATTCATTTTTGCAACAAGCCCATTTCCTCCCCCCTTTTCGCTGTGTACGCCATGTTCTCTAGACTCCATCGGAATTCTAAAAAATCCAAAGTCATCCCCCTGGTATGTGACATACGCCCTCCTCTCCATTTTTTCTTCAACTTTGAATACCCAAAAATACCCAAGAAAATACGTGTTAATTAGGCCTCGAAAAGTATTTGAAAAGGGAGGGCCGGATTTGGGAAATGGCAAACAACAAGTGATGACGACAAAAACGCGCTTCTTCCTTGAGACGTTATCTGAGGACATAAAGAAATGATATAGAGAGAATATAGACGAAAAATAGGTATAACGAATATTCTCTATACCAAAGAAACGTTGAATAAGGGTTTGATTTAAAACGGCAATCGAAAAAGCAAAAGAGAGGGAACTCTTCAAGTTGGCACCGTCACAAATTTGGAATCCGAAAAATCTTTTCTGATAGATTTCTTGTCTAATTTGCCAAATCCAGGTCTTTTTTGACAAAAAAATGGCCATTTTTAAGCTCCCTAAATTTTTTTGAGACTTGTTTTGACCGGAAAACGCTGGAGGAAAGTTTACAAAATAATTTTTCCGATAAATCGATGGACGAAAAGCCAACTTGAGCAGTTCGCTCCTCGATTTGACGTGCAATAGCCTTATGACGGGTTTTTGAAATTTACTTTAAATGCGCCTTAGCGGATCAAAAGCCTCTAGGTTCCAAGGCTTGAAAATTTTAGCTTGCGCTTTGCAGTGAGAGCTAAGATATTCAACTGTCCTTGTAAACGAAAGATTACGGAGAATCTAAAGAGACGGTTCGAAAATGCCGTTTTTTTATTGAAATGAAAAAATCCTGTTGGAATCTCGTAACACCATTTTGGGTTCAAAAATCACAAAGCGCCATCAGAGTTTTGGCTTTTTTGACTCAAAAATTCCAGTGGTTTCTGCAAAGCACAAGCTTAAAGTCTGACACATGCCCTAGAAATGATAATCTCAATTTGTGCCACTTTTTATCAAAAATTGTACTTCCAACTTTTTGTATCTCCTTTCGAGATGAGCTCCATGATAAATAAGCACTTCTATATCAAACAAGCCCTGTGGTTCTCCTAAGTCGCTCTATCTGGACTTCACCGTACCTACCAGACCTTATGAGCTCATTTTCCGCCGTTACTTTGGACATTACCCTCGGAAACGGCGAACAAAAAAAAAGCAAAAAAACGAATAATCTCTGACAAATGAAAGGGAATTCCTGAATGGGACACGGAGATTATGGTCGCACCGGATGTGTATGTCATCAAGAAAATGGAAGGGGAGATATGTCATGTCCGCGAAGGACATGCATAGCGAACGGATATAACGAAGGGATTAGAGGTTGGGCAAGTTCCTCACATTTCTCGTGAGATTCCAATTTAAAAACTTGGAAAACACAGATTTGGAAGGCACGGGCACATTGGACTCCAAATTGGAACGATAACTTTGCAGAGTGTACAAAGTCACCGCAGAACACCCCCGAAAACTACTGCAAATGTTGATATACTTGGATCCAGATTATCCCATTTTCCCGTTTCTTTGTCAAGTTTTTAATTACATTTGCATTACGAAATTTCAAGAAACTTTCAGCTAAAAATATTGCAAATCCTGGTCTAAAAAATTTTTTTTGAACAAACAAAACTTGATTATCTAATCCGATAAAATTTCTTGAGAGTTCAAATGAAACAATTCGTCATTTTAATTGGCCCAAAACGGCGAAAAATGATTTCTAAAGACTTTTGACCGACATTAGACTATAAATTGGAAATTTTTAGCCTTCGAAATTTGTTAAGCCATAAATTTCAATTCAAAAATTTACCAGACAAACCCAATTTTCGGTCAAATGCAAATCATTTCCACCTAAAACACCAAAACGTTTGCATGTTTAATTGGCCACTTTCCCGCTGGCCAAGATACGGGGAACCGTTAATTAACGGGTTTATTGAACTCACAAACACATGGCCAGAACCGGTCATGATTAACATTAAAAAGTGTGAAATTATTTTTAAATTACTTTGGGAGGGATTTGGGGATTAGGATTTTTCGGAAAAATGTCAAAAAAGGATAAAGATTCCAGGATTATCACTTTTAAATACTCAAAAGAGTAGTTCTTATGCAAGTTGTCAAAAGGTTTATAGCTATGTATAGATATAATCCGGGAAATATGGGATAAATGGAGAATCTTAAATTTTTGGATATTTGGACAAGGTCCTCCTTGGAATAAAAATGGATAAACAGATGGTAAAACAATGTCAATTGTATGAAATTTTGCACTGAATACAAATTAGACTGCTTAGAGATTCCAAAGATGTAAATAAAAAGGAGATTAAAGGCTCAGGTCTAGCTTGGGATCTCAATTTAGATAAACGATG
The DNA here is from genome assembly GCA_025436335.1 of Bursaphelenchus mucronatus. NCBI lineage: Eukaryota > Metazoa > Nematoda > Chromadorea > Rhabditida > Aphelenchoididae > Bursaphelenchus > Bursaphelenchus mucronatus. Next base: position 8,251,233 of record CM046358.1, read on the forward strand.
AGATCAGATGGAAGGAAATTTGAATTGTAAAAAAGTTACTGGTTATGTCAAGCAAAGTAAAAACAGTGAATAGCACATTGAAAAGGGTGACACGAGCTACAAAATGAGCTAAATTTATCCGACATAACATGTCACAAAATCATGTAGACTGTAGATATATTTATTCATCATCATTAAATGTCAAGATTTTCAATTTCACCTAAATTTTAAATAATGATAACGTTGCTCATACCCGCCTCCCTCTCCCAATTCCGTCCTACATTAAACACATTACCCATAGCAACACAAAACCCTCCGGACACAGAATAATCTCTCGGACTTGACGAGTTTTCAAAAAGTTCTTCCCCGCCTGAAAAAAGGGGCGCATAACAAATTCACGGTATTTGAATACGGCTCGCATTTTTGCGGAAGATATTCCTAAACTACAACCAAGTTCGGCGACATGTCCAAAAGCCTTCCCTTTTCTCTTTCGCTTTTTCGGCCGCAGCGTGCTTTCGGCCGAAAAAGTTTTTTTTGTCTCACAAAGAAAAAAAAAAGTTTTTTTTCGTGTTTTCGAAATATTTTTGGTACGGCTCTTTTCTGGCCACGGGCCCACGCCGCCCTCCGGCGAACGCGGCCGAACATGGATAATTTCAATGGGGAGGGCCGAAAATCCGGCGGAGAAAAAAGTGCGGAATGTTTGAGGGGATCCATAATAAGAACGAGGGGTTGTGTTGAATGTAATGGAGGGGAACATTATCGAACAAGTAAGCAAAAAAAGAAAAAAAATTGGAATTTAGTTTGGAAAAAAAGGTTAATTTCTCAGACAGCACCTTACTAATTTTTTTAAAAATTTCGCGTACATAATCTGTCCTGGCCACAAATCAATGCCGAAAAATTTCGGCTCCAATTTTGCAAGGAGAGCCGAGATATTCAACGATCATTATGCAGAGTGCAAAATAGGGAGAACAATAATTTTTTTGGACAGTAAACCTAATCCTCGTGGGGATATGTTCCCTTTAATGGCACAAAATCTTCAGAGAAAATCCTGCAAAAATGACTAAAGCTCGAGGGTCGTATCACGTGCGAGAAAGTTGATTAAAGAACGTGACATATCAACAGAAGGCCAAAAACAACATGAGCGGAGGAAAATACAAACCAAAATTGGCTCTAAATACAAAAAACAGTGCTCAAAATAGTGGGTGGATATCAACACCAATACCGTTTCTTCACAATATTTATCGAAAAATAAATTTTAAATTTTAAAACTTTGCACAGTGCAAAATTTTATTTTATTTTGCACCGTGCAAAAAATTTTTATTTCGGAAAATGTGCAAGAATAGAACGGACCATAAAATTTTTGGAGAGTTTGATGAAAAAGGGCTTCTCTTAATCATGTCAACGATGATTCAGACAAGGGCAAATATTAAGCTGGCTGGAATTTAAACCGCTTAAATTTGGGGGGAGTCAACAAAAATTATGTCATTTTAATCGAAGGAAATGACATTTTAGACACAATGTTCAGTGGAATATTCAGCACAGGCTCTTAAATTGTATAATACGGACGTTCACAACAATTGCCAAAATGAAAAATGGTGAAAATTCGAAAAATGCCAGCAAATAGCAAAAAATGGTGGGAAATGTCTAAAACAAGGTTAATCTAGTTGTAAAATATACTATCAGCAAGGTCGCGGCAAGATCTAATACCATCAGTGCCTATCCTCTACAACAAATCTAAAAATTACCCTGCTCAAAGTCCAATGTCCAATTTATGCATAAACAGAATTTTTCTCAAAAATGGAACCAAAACGCTGTGTTATATTTGGTTTCTGATCAAATTACCCCCTAGAAAAGAGGACTAATCTGATAAGGATTCCGTGAAATGAAGACCCCGTGTTCATATAATACTTTGGCCATGAATGAATAAGATTATCCGAGAAATTTGGCCGAAAATAGCGGAAAATTCTCGAAAATGATTGAAAATGACGTTTAAATTGGATTTTTAATCCCAAAATTGGTTTAAAATACGGCGGTGATAGTCGTCTACGGGACGTTAATTCAAATCAAACAGATTTGTAATACCCATCAATGGTAGTTAATGCAAAAATCTAATCAAATTTGCCAGGTTTATCAAAAAACAAGACAAGATCACGGTCAAAAAGTCCGAAATAATCGAATAAAACGAGAATACCCCCACTAAGCTTATAAACATCTGACGTCATCAACCTGAGAGACCAAAAACCCCTTAGGGGAGCATAGTCAGAGCTGTTAACTTGGCTGGCTCAAGTGGTCAGTATCGATTATTCAAAAAGTTTCGGTTCAAGGTCATTCTTTTGAAAACTTTTACGAAGAATAAGATTTATTGATAAGATAAGAGTTTAAAACGTATTGCAAAGAAGTTTAGGAGTAAGTAGAGGTCGTATTCTCGGCTAAAGGGACAGAAAATGATCAAAAATTTAATTGAAAAGTAAAGATTTTTTGATTTTAACGTTAAGAGGCAAAAATTGGGTTGACGTTGAAAAAAATAATTCGTCAGAGAAACCCTACGGCTATCAATCGGTGCAAAGTGTTTTATCATGAGCTTAACGCAACCTTCAAACATTTAAAAGTGAACGCATTTCCCAAAAATCGCCGCCGGGGATATAAACAACCGCTTCTTCCCGAAGGTTATCAAGAGCGGGGTCCTAATCAAGTCCGAATCGCACCCCCTTTTCTCTCTCCTTCCAATCGACCCCTTTTGATTTTGAGAAAATGTTTTGCACCCCGCCATCAACAATATATCTTTCGTCCCTTCCCTTCGCCCCAAACAATATTTCCCACTCTCTGTGCGCCCTCTCGCCGCGGCGCCCTCTCTCCGCCGCTGAGAAACATTTGGAGTGTCGTCCTTGTTTGTCTGAAGCCCGTGCACTCTGCTTCCCCACCCGAGTTTTTCACGTCATCGTCGACGTAATTTTGGGAAAAGAGGGGCGCTAGTTTCGTTCGGCTTGCCAGTCCTCCCTCCAATTCGTTTTCGCTCTCTATTCTGCCCCTTTCCTCTCGTCCGCAGAGCGAGGGGTTTCGCTATGCACGACGTCACAGGGCAACAGCGAAACGCCAAAAAAACGACGAGAAGGAAGAGGGAATTCTTTGGTGAGCAAAAGTCTTCTCTCGTGTCTAGTGCGGAGGAGCGATGTCTAGGCAATTTGGAGGCTCGACATGTTGCCAATGTCTTGTCTTGAGGGAAATGGAAGTGTAAAAAGAGCGGAAGTCTTGAGCATCTCGAAAAATGTGACATTAGACATGCGAAATTAGGAAACGCGACTGAAAGGGTGTTAAATGTGATGTGAAGCAAACATATAGATAGTTGTTGTTGTTCAGTAGCCAGAATAGCGTCCATAGTATATTGAGACTTTGGTTCAGTTAACCACGGACAATGCATTGAACCTTAAAAGGGCATTGGGAACGAGCTAAGCTAAAAATTCGCAAAAAAATGTTTCTTTTTAAAATCTTCGTTCTATTTTCAGCCTTAATCTTATGTCATTAGAGACTGATAACTCTCCTTATAAGCTTGTTTTTGCAAAAATTTATCTGAATCGTATCACAGAGAGCTCTTTGAAGATGATCCAATCTCGTGTAAAATATCATCATTATTTCGGGTCTCCCCATATCTATTCACTGGCTGTTAAATCGCACATTATTACTCTCTCTCTCTCTCTATTTTTATCTATCAATCTCTCTATTTCTTCAATCTCCGTTTCTCTAACAATCTCTCTTATCGTCTTCACTCTCTCACTTTTGCACACTCTCTCTTCGCATTCTTGGGGTTGCTCCATTCGGTGGGAAACGCCGTTCGAACCCCGAAAAAATCTTTTTTTTGCTAGCCCGTTAAAGAGCCCGCTTTCCCACGGTCTCACAATTTCGGCGCCAGATGAGATAGTGGGGAACTTCGAAAGAGCGGACAGAGAAAAAGGAAAGATAATTGTTTTTGGAGAGAATGGCGAGCGGGAATGAGAAAAATAGAAGAATTTTGGGGTTTTAAAAGGCGGAAAAATTAGGTGATGACAAAATAAAACTACAAATAGTAAAAGTTTGCTATAACAAACATAAAAACTCAAAAAAACTCTAAAATTTTTTTTTTGTAAAATACGAGCTGTAAAGGGTTACAAAATTGAGCTTTTTTCGGCCGAAAAATAACTGATTTCGAAACCCCGGGGGGCAAAAAACGGAAATGGGCGATAAAAAGTAAGTGACAGCATAAGTAGGCATCAAAAATTGGAGAGAAAATAAAAAACGATAGGGAAGTTGATGCCTTTAGAAAAAAAAAGATGGTTTTGTCGAAAAGTATCATAATGTTTCAATAGAATTTTCGCCAGAAAAAAACATTTTTTTGATTTTGCTGAAATATTGAAACCTTTTGAAACATTTTAAGGGAAATATCAAAGAGATCAAAATCGATAAAAAAGGAAAGCATTTTTGCGTGCACAGTGCAAAAAAAGATCAACAATCGTTGATGATAAACTCTTTCCATTTTACCGCACAATCAGCCTTTTTCCTTCGCCATTTGTCTTTAGACATCTCATACTTTGAAGAGAGACAAACAAATGACAGAGAAACAAACATCTCTACGTCAGATGATCAAAAAACATCAAAAGATCACGTGAGTCGCTGAGATCAGCAGTCACAAAAAGAGACCACGAAAACGAAGAGACGGCCACAGAGAACGAGACATCTCGCATTCCAAAGAGAGTAGGAGAGAGACGGAAAGATCGCAGATACCCTGGCTCGAAGACGCCGCAAAACTTTTTTCAGCGTCACAGCCGCCGTTTCAACGACATGCGGCGAGTGGGGAGAAGGGAAAGATATCGAAAAAAAAGCTGTTTAAAGTTCGCGTTGCAACATATCCAATAAAGGACCGAATATTTTGGAATTAATGGGGCAATCAAGAGGTCAGAAGGTCATTGGAACGGGGATCGAATTCTGAGGGACGTGGAGGGAAAGGAACGATCTGTCTGTGCAAAGCAAAACCAAAATGTCGACGAATTGAAAATTGGCATACAAAAAACATTGAAATCGGGGGCTTCCCCAAAAAATCACCTTTTTGTGGCCTTTCTTGTCCAAAAAAACATTGACAAGACTAAAGTCTTCACTTGGAATACATCGAAAATTAAAATTTTCAATTTTTCCTAATTTTGCTCAAGTATTCTAACAGCATGCTTCCCAAAACTGGTCCAAAAAATACTCCAAAATCCCATTTACGGCGCTCCCTAAAACCGCCATTTAAAATGCATTCAAATGTCTGTAACAACTCCTCTAACCATGCGGATTGTAAACAGAGCGATAAGGACTTTTGTATTTGGCTAATAACTGGTAAATGGGAGTTTTTCTGCAAAAACAATTATGACGTCCCCCGACTAACGACCCCCAACCTTCAATAAGGGTGTAATTTTAACAGCATTGGTGAAAAACATGCACGTTAATAGTACAGTGTTTTTCAGAGAAAATTGTGCCACAAAAATAGATACGTAATTGGGAAAGGTGAGGACATTTCGTGAGAGTTTTGAAAAGTTGGCCAAATTTTTTTGAGAATAAAACAGTTTTTGATGGGCTTTAGACTTGAAATTTCATTAAAAAAATCACCAAAGGTACGGCCGTCTGTCTCATCATACGGAAATTTTAGTTTGCGTTTTGCAGAAACTATCAAGCTTTTAAGTAAAAAAGTCGTAATAATCAATGATTTCTCTTTATTTTGGGATTAAAAAAACAGATTACTGATGGAAAAGACAATATTTCAAAAAAATCAAACTTTGTTGGAGACAATAGCAAATATACACTTTTTGTCTGGCTGGCTCTCTTCGTTTTGCGCGGTCTCTCGACAAACCCCGCGCAATATCTCCATTATAACTTGAAAAAAGGCTTAAATTTTTAACGATTGATAAGAAGGCTATGCAGATTATTTTTTTAAAAATTTGGCAATACTCTAAAAGCAACTATTTGAGCTGTTAACAGTTTTATTTGTTAGGCTAAGACAACACCCTAAACGCAAAATCTGTGCTGTAGGAAACAATTTTCGGCCCCGCTGGCATTGATATTTTCCAACTATACATCTAAGACCGTTCTATTCGCCCTGTCCTGTCAAAATCTTTCCCAGCATCCCCCAATCAGCGGCTCCGGCGGCCTTGTAAACAGAACGACGCTGTAATGTCAAACAAGGCGATGAAATGGTGTTTTTTCCCCAATTCCGTCATCAATTCAACGAAATCGACGGGACTCGATGATATTCACATGGAAGCAGAGATGATTATGAAAGAAGAGAGAGTTAGAGATAAAGAGAAACAAAAGTCGGGACGGAAAAAGATCGGAAACGTCAGGAACCCACTGATAAATCATCAAGTGGCTGATTTCTTTCGTCAGAAATGACTGATTTTTTGGAAAACAAAAAAAAAGATTTTGAAAAGAGTGCACGCAAACTGATATAGTATAGGAAACGCAAAGATCTAAAGCAAAAACACAGTCAAAGTTCAGAGGCGTGCAGACAATTTAAATACACAGAAATAACCGTCATATTGCACGGAAAAGTCAGCTTTTTTGCCAGCGAAATGTTAGGGAAAATTGGATTTTTGCATCAAAAAATTTAAAGGAACGTTTTTTATTTTTATGGCTGTTAAAATTACCGAGTATAAAGACAAAAAACATTAGCGTATTAGTTTTATTACGAGTAAAAGGTGACGTATAAGTTTAGAGTTCAGATTTGGTTTCATTTTCCGTTCAAAATAAAAAAAATCACTTGATAAATTGTGAAGAAACGTGACAGTCTTACGGATGCAAAGATGCGCTTCATCGAAACAAAGGTGTAACGGTTGGAAGGTGGAGGAAAATGTATGGAAAAAAGATATATGGGCAAAGTAAAAGGTAGAAAATTTAGTGTTGCCGTAATTCAGAGATTCAAAGATTTCTTCTTCCGAGAGATTGTGGAAAGTGAGGAGGGAGGCTTATAGAAACAGCGTTTTAGAGCATTCCAAAAAAGAAGGCCAATTTGACATAAAAAAGGCAAATTTTCAACGTTGTGGACACAAAAACATGTCCTACACACACGTGCTACGCTTTTTCCAAACATTATTTTCAAATAAATTAACCGTTTCCGTAATGACTCACAACAGTAACAACTGACACAACTTCGCAACCGAAACTTTTTTTTATTCAACCAAAAATTTATTGCTCTTTTGGTTAAACCCCAAAAAATGTAAATGAAATGTGAAAAAAGTTTCATAGAATTGTAGGCTACTTGCTGCGTTACAATCAACGAAATGTTCGGGTTTTTTGTTCGTGATACGTTGGGAAAATAAACTTTTTCATCAATAGTTTTCATCCTCAACCCTTTTATTACAATTTAAGAAAAATAAGAGATCGCTGTGACGACAAAAAACTACTTAAAAAATGAGCTGATAAGGGTTCAATGGGATGTGATAATTATGTCAACGAAATGACGACAAAATTTTTATCAGAGGGTCATAAAAGATGTTGGCAATATAATGGCAGTAAATACTTTGTGTGACAAATGGCATGCGACCAAAACAACGCTAGTCATCAATATTTACAACAGTGTCGTGAAAAGAGAGTTCAGCTTATTTTGAAATTTTGCTCACTGATTTTGCCTAGGGCACATATCAATTGCCGACAATTTTGACTTGCATTTTACAGGAACGGCCAAGATATTGCGTAGTAAAAGTATATCTCTTATGCGGATGACTATAAAAACGCTACTATCTCACCAGAAATAATACGTGATATAACGCCTTTGTTGCTTTGAAGTCCGTTCTGGCCTAAAATTAACTTTGGCTACCTCTGGAATGTTTGTTGTATACAAGTTTGGTTCTAGCGAAATTTTTGTGCTGAGGTGCCACTGTATTTTATATTTTGGAATTTATTATAGTTATTAAATACCTTATCGTCATCAATGTTTATTCAAAGTGTAAAAAAATAAATAAGTAAGAGTATCATGTTTATGTACAATAAATTAACTTTTTACATTATGAACTGCACAAAAATTTTATAAAATTATTTACACTGCCTCATAGCCCTCTTTGCAAGTGGTTCCAAAGTTAATGTCCTCCGTGAAATGCTCTTTCTCCGTCGTTTCGTATCGATTCAACTTGAAGTCCTTCAAAACATGCCGTAAAAAGAACCAAGCAAACATGGCTCCAATGGAACCCCCGCCCATCACATCGGTCAGACGATGTTTGTTATCTCGCACTCGACTCAGACAGATGAACACGGTGATGAAGAAAAGGCCCAGCTGAAGAAACGATCTGGACGGCTCCAGGAATTTGTACCGCTTTTGAATGTAGAACTGAAAGAAGGGAAAATAATCAAAAATCAGAAAGTAATAACAAGAAAAGTGTTGGAAATGTCTTCTTTGGAAGTTATTTTGTCCTAAAAGTCCTTACGGTCAGATTTTACTAAAAATTGGCACAAATGACGGTCAGAAGTTGCTACCGTATATACTCTACTTTTAACTTGAGCTTGGCAAACTCAAAAAATGATATTTTTTATAATATATAGCACCAAGTTCCTACCAAAAAGATCAGATTTTGACCGTGAGACACACAAAACATACGCATAAAAATTGCTTTGGCCAAATTACCGTAGTCTTTAGTGTATAAGTTTTGTAAAAAATATTGTGTCAGCTAAGGATACGAAGAACTTGACTGCTATTAGCCTGAAGTGAAGAAACGTTTGCAAGGCCTGATAAGGAGAATCAAAGAATTGCCTTATGAGTCTTCCCTTGGTAAATCTTTACTCTCTCTACCACCGAGTTTGCCTCAAGGATAACTTACAATCATAAAGAGTCCAAAGTTAACGGCATGTGCGGAATGACCACTGGGAAAACTGTAGTACTCATCTTCTCGGAACTCTCCATAACATCGATAGTTTTGAATAAATTTGTGAGCGTTCTCGAAGCTACACAGCTCCGTCAAGTTTGGCTGACAGACTGAGATGAAGTTGGGCCGAAGCCTTGAAACGGTCCGTTTTGAAAATCCGACGGTTGTTTGGACACAGTAAATATTACAAAGGAGACAAGCTGAAAAGGCATACTTAATTACAATGGAATCTTTGTACAACAATTTCTCATAAACCGATAAATGGCAATAGTTCCATTCAACGTGTTTTACAACTAAAAACTGCGACTTACCAAGGAAGAATATTATCGTCAATATGACTGGGTGAATCGCTGTGGACTCCGTGACAATCCGTTTGCCTTTCTTGGACAAATGTTTGACCAATGAATATTCAGAGACAATCATCTGAAATTAAGAATATATTATGTCACAATTGATAATTTTGTCGTATTTTAACAAAAAAATTATGTACTTACCAAAACCACAGCAATTATGGCAAAGAGGAACAACATGGTATTACTGCCAATTGTGTCTTCTTTATAAGGCAGGCGAATCTCATTGTCATCGCAAAAGAATCCCTGAAAAAGTTCTATGTAAAGGTTGTGAAACAAAGGAAAAAAGGAAGTTTTGGTTGTAAAATACGAGGAATAAACAATTTGCAGCACTTTAAAATAAAACGTACTTCATAAACTTTGAAATGAATGCTGCTAATGTTATTTTTTAAAAAGATAAAAGAAGTCATTTGTCTTCGTCGACAAATTTGACCTCAGAACCGCGGTGGTTTCAGGAATGAGTTAAAAAGAACTTTGGTACTTCTTAGAATATCGTAATATAAGTTTGTGGCAAAGTTTATAAAAATTGACTCGTTGCGACATATTTTCTTTTCAAAATTTTGTTCAAAGTATCCAAATCTCCCCAAAAACCACTTACCTGCTTTTCATAGGGCACCAAATTGGCCAAATATTTGCATAAAACGAGAATTGGCAGCGCCACAATCACACTGAACACATGCCGAGAGATCATTTTTTTCAAAATTTTTAGGGAACAGAGACTCGTCCCGACCGCCAAAAAAGGACCTCTTATAACAGACGCGCGTTATCAGTTCCCACAAAAACTATTCTCTGATTCAATTTCAAATGTCCTTGATTTCCGCAAGTTTTCAAACCCTCCGGGCCTTTGATGAACTCGAGGTAGACGTCTGAGGCGCGTGTGTTTACCTAGCCTGAACAGCTCCGAATGGGTGGTGGTCAAGAGAAAGACGTGGTATGTCGTGGAAAAAGGAGGAAGTTTCTTGAATAATCAAGTGTTGATATAAGATTGGCAGCAAAGGCTTGTGCTTTGTGTACTCTGAATTGGAGATGATTTCTGATTATGGATTTATAGCACGCAATGTTTTGAAATCTCAGTAGAATAATTTAAAAATACGATGCTTTTGCTTTCATATTCAAAATGAAAAAAACCGAAAAGAGTTCAAAAAGTGGTCAAGCAATTATTTGGAGCAAGAAGTAGATTGTCGCGTTTAAAAGCCATATTTTAGTTCTAAATGTTATGGAAATTATTAAAAGCAAAGGAAAAATCTTTTTTTGATTTTTTGCTCGAAATTTGTGGTTCGAAACAAAATCGTTTCGTGACGTTAGGCACAGCGTCCTAAAATTTGTTTTTATTATTTTAATAATAAAATACGATAGTTATAATACGATTTCGGATTAAAAGTAATGGTAATAATCGCGTTAATGAGGATGTACTTGTTAAAACACAACAACTAAACTTAAAAAGCGCCCTCACACCTTGGAAGACGAAATGTCACAGAATTTTTGGTTCTCCCAGCCCTGAAAACAAAGTAGAATGTATTATAATTTTTAGATGCATTTTCAATTTATTTTTGATTACTTTAAACTATTAAAAAGTTTTTTACGGCGAGGGACACCAAAAATTTCATGACATTTTGTCTTCCAATCAGTAAAATTCAAGAGTAGTTGTTCTGCTTCTTTAGTATCATATTGTTCTCTCATAGCTCTAGGTACAAATCTCGACTTTTTCTTACCAGTTCTGAGTTGTCGAGTTGAAATACAGTTAAATTTCCGTTGAACGAATCGCAAGGAATCAGAAGATTTATTCGTCGTTATCAAAAGTTTTGTCGTGTCGAGGTTTATTGTGGCATCAAACTGTTTCTTCATACCTTTAAAACTGTTAGCTATAGAGAAGCATTGTTGTACACGGTACGACCCTAGAAAGACACGGTACGACCCTAAAGAAAGACCCTTTCTTTGTTTTCTATCAAGGAGTAAAAGGTGATAAAGATGAACGCAAACAAAGACAAGTAACTGCTCAGAACACGGAAATTGTTTTTTCAAAAAAAGCGTTACAATTACTTGGTTTTGTGGAATTCTGAAAAAATGAACAAAATTCGAATTGTTCAAAGTGACCGGCCTTTGGTTATTCGCCCTCTGACGACTTTGACCTGATAAGACAATGGAATGAGAACATCAGAGAGGTCATATGAATTTACATGTGACCGCTAAGCTTTTCATCCTTTTGTTATTCGATGAGTTGATGACATTGTGAAATTTATTTTGCTAAAATCACAAAAAACATTTTGATTAGATAAAATAAAATGTGATCTATCATAAAGTAGAATACAAAAGGATTGATCGAAAAAAAACAATAGAAAAATGTGTAAAGCACAATTTAAAATTACGAAAAACAAAAAATCGAAGGAATTTGTGGCCAGAAAACAAAAACAATTGGAGGATATAAATCTGTTTTTTCGGTTTGAACAGGTGCTGGAAGAGGAATGAAGCGGATTAAACGCATATAAAAATCATATCAAGGGCTCTAATGTGGGCGGTTTTTGCGGAATCCATTGAGCCTTGAGGGAATGGACCATGAATTTTTTAAAAGATTTTTAAATTTTAAATCCGTCAAAAATGAATCAGATATTGGACTTTTAATTTTTGTCTGTTTGTAGGCTGAATTTCCAGCATTTCTCGTGGGCATGAAAATTTTGTTTGTGCTGAAACAATTGAGCTGTAGGTAAAAAATTTTTGGTCGTTTTTTGAAACAATTTTGAAATGACCAAAAACTGTTTTTTTCTCTGTCCGCTATCCGCGTTTTACGCATTCTCTCAACAAAAAGTATTGCTAAATATGTCCCTGCAAAACGCGAGTTAAAATTTTTCGGAATTGATACATATGTGGCCCAGCTTGAACTTTAAACAAAATCTGTGCGTTCTACTTTGAACACTTTGCTTAGAAGGCCAGAACAGCTACTTTTGAATCGCGCTTTTTACGGCGTGGAAACGAAATGTCCAAAAAGTTTCTTCGTCTACCGTACCAATAACAACGGAAAAGATTAATGGTGACATTCTACATGCTTACTATTAATTATTTTACTGTTTGCACCTCTGTCGCCTTTGTTTGGACATAAAAAAACTTTTTTGACATTTTGTTTCTACGCCGTAAAAAGCGCTGTTCGAAAGTAGATGTACTGTCCCTCTAATTTTGGAGTCAATTTTTATTCAATTTTCAAGATTTTTTTATTAAAATAATTTGCAAAAATCTTGATTTTGATTACTTTATCCTTCTGTTCACACTTCCCATCCCAAAACCGGAAATGGTACTCCTCTTCTGACCTGCTTCCACTTCTGTAGCAGCTCACGAACACGATTCTTTGCAGCTTTAATTAACTCCCATTCTCCCGACCTCACAACTTCACTCCTTCTGGATCCAGATCCCTGTCTTCTTTGCGATCTTTTTGTATTCTTTTTAATTATAAAACATCATTTAATAACTCTGATCTCCGGGTCATCATCGGATTCTGAAGTGGGAATTAAAAGAGAGGATTTCCGAGATTTCTTTTTTTTCAAAATGTTGTTATTAGTGGTGTTATTGGAGGTGCGAAATTTAAAGGTCAAAGATGCCAGGAACAGAGGGTAAATTGCTGGAAATGATTGTATTTTGGTGTGTTTGTTATTGCGTTAAAGTAAAGAAATAAGTTATTGTTTACTGTACTTGTTTTTGCAGCTTGTGACGGAAGTCGTTAGAGGAAAATGTTTGAACGTTCCCTGTCATTCTTTATTTATTTGAGGAACTGTTTGAAGAACGGCGCTGGGGTTTTGAGTAAAAGTTATTTTGAGATTGTTGCCACAAATTTTGGGATCTCGTCTCTAGCAATTTCCCTACAAAATCAATTTTGACTATCAAGGGATGTACTCCAAGTTCAGCGCTCAGATTTTGATAAGACTTGGCACAAATTTAATTCGTTATTTCTAAGACATATTAGAGATTCATAGCTTGTGCCTTGCAGAAACAACGATTTCTAACTCAAAACTTTGAAAAAGTATTACACTTTTTTCGAATTTTGGTATGAAAAGCTTCATTCCACAAAAAATTGATTTTTTGCAAGCAAAACGGTGGCCAAAAAAGCCTCTGTGGCCGCTCTCCGCGTTTCGTGTTATCTCCGCAAACATTGTTCAATATCTCGGTCGCCACTGCACAGCGGGAGCTAATATTTTCAAAAATTGATTTGAGGCATATTAAAACAACGTTGTCAGATTTTGAAGCAAGCAACTAGTAACGTTGCACATTGAAAACTTACCTAATAAGCTAGTATAATGTCAATGGTTCCTTTGCAAGTCAATTTTATTTGCTCTATTTGAATTTGAACCCATAATTCAGACGTTATTCCACAAGGAAGCAGTTTTTGTACCTGTTGTATCAAAATAAAAGTCTCAGCTTACCACAACGGCCTCTAAAAACCTTTTTTCTTTTACTTTTCCTCCTTTTCCTTACATTACTTTCCATAAATAATCTCAGAATTCCATAACCCCTTACCGCGTTCCGCGTAATATGTTGGATGCCCCAATTTGAGGGTTCCCTTTTCGCCTCGCGCCGATTAAACCAATTTATGAAAATTTTTCATAAATTTCTCTCCTTAAAAGTTGTTTGGGTCATTCGCGTTGACCATTTCTCTCTCTTCGCTCCTGAGGCCATTGATTCATCAGCCACGGGAAAAATCATTTCTCTCGGCCTTTTCGAGGAGATTCGATTGCGATGGAATGATAATAATTAGGTTATTTTGACTGGCCTTTTAAAGCACAGGGCCTGTGGAGGTGCGGGAAAATCTGTGGTCGTTAAGAGATATTTTTGCAAAAACGGTCAAGATTTTTGATCAAAAACTAAGTGTATACGGTCAAAATTTTAGACCAGTAAGATCAAATTTACAAAGAGAATGTTCGAAGTGCAACGCTCAAATGTGCTTTGCATTTTGCGGGCATAGGCCACATATCAATTTCTGAAAGTCTTAGCTCGCGCTTTACAGGTGCAGCCGATGCAAAATTTAATTAAAAAACCATAAATTTGCTTTTAAAATCTGTCTCATTCATTTTAGTTGTTAAATTAGGCTTTTATCGTAAAATTGCAGTCGATAATGCGCCTTTGTAACTGTCATAAGTTTGTAAATAAATAATGACGATTATTGTATGGACGCAAAAAGCGTTCGAAACCCTCTTCTCAAACTGCGTTTTCAAAAGACGCTTTCGCCTCGGAAAATTATCAGTTCGTGTTAGTCAGAATTTTGAAAACATTTCGTCACGACAAAATACTTGACGTAAAGTGGGGATTGAGGTTATTGCATTTGAGATTTTAAGACATTTGTCGTGATAAGGAAGCCTTGGCGTGGTCTGTTTTGAAATTGAAACGAAGATCGAGACAAATTAATAGGGAAGTCTCCCATCGCGTTTTGCAGGAACAGCCGAGATATTCAACGAGCTAAGCAAAACGTAAGTTGCAGAGACAAAACCGCTCTTTAGCCGTCCGTTTGCCAATTTTGTGGAGGAAATTTTTTTCAGTAGAAGGCTTTTTTTGCAGATAAAAGAGATATGAAACTGTTTATCCCAAATTTGCCAAAAAATGTGAAATATTCCCAACTTTCGACCTTAAATTTTTGGTCGTTTCTGCAAAGCGCGAGCCAAGTGTACAGCGTATCACAATTTTATATATTCCTTCAAAGTAGAACTTGTATATCACTTTTTAAACCCCCTTTTCCTTCAATAAATTTTTTCCAAACTCTTTTTAAGCCCTTCGATTTACCACACCCTTCATATAACCCGGCTTTGACCCCGTTCCCCCTTTTTACATTACTCATTTTCAAAATATTCGAACTCTTTTCTACCGAAATCTTTTTTCAATTCCTCAGTAACGCCATATTTTAGCTCTAAAAGTTATGGAAATTATTACAAACAAAAAGAAAATTTTTTTTTGAGTTTTTATTCGAAATTTGTGGCTCGGAACGAAGGAAATCCCTTCGTATCTTTAGGGCATATCATCCTCAAATTTATTTTTATCATTTTAATAATAAAATACGATGGTTATAATGAATTAAAAGTGATGGTCGCGTTAATAAGGATGTAATTGCTAAAACATGATTATGGAGTCCGAAAATGTGTTTTTCCCTCGCCTGAAGCGCTTTCCGGATCCGCGATGACCGGTCCCTGGGAAGACGACGGAATGGACGAAAGGTAATACGTATGTATTATGACTTAAGGGCTCCCACGCAAGTAATGGGCATTTGGCGGGTGTTTTTTTTGAAAGCTGGGAGAAGTAGGTGTTTGTGGGAAAAAGAACTTATGATGCGTTTTTACGTAAAAAGTATGAATTGTGGGTTATATTGCCAAAAGCAAAAAAGGCATCATTTGCAAAGCTGGGTATAACATTGTTATCCAAATGTCATCGCTATCGCCATAAGTTGCAGAAAAGGCTGTCTGAATTGACTTTAAAGGCGAAATACGCAAGTTGCGCGGCTCAAATCTTGAAGAAACTTTGCATAAATTCAGGTTACAATTTTCTCAGATCTATGCATTATTCTTAGCTTTCTCACAAACTGTTGAGAAGATAGCGTAAAAAGCGGGAGATTTGAATGTTTCAATTTTTTGTGTTAAAGTTCTCGAGCATCTCATCCAAGCTCTACCTCAACGACTCAAAGTTACGCCGCACGTCAAATTGAGAAGTGAACTCTTCAAATTGGCTTTTCGTCCTGAGGTTTATCGGAAAAATTATTTCAAAATTTTCTTGCTAGGTCTTGCAGGTCAAAACAAGTCTGAATAGAATCCATATAGCTTAAAAATTGTAAACTTTGTCAAAAAAATGGCTTTTGCCAAATTAGACAAGCAATCGGTCAAAAAAAATTTCTCGAATCCCATATTTGTGACGAAATGCCAACTTGAAGAGTTCCCTCCTTCTTGCTTTTTCGAATTGACGTGCGCCGTAAAGACTGAAAAGATTATGAGAAAGAAAAAAAAACTTTTGTATCTCAAATCTCGATTTTTTGGCAACTTTAGAAATAAAAATCTCGATGGTTTCAGTAAAGCGCAAGATAAGACTACCGGATGTGCCTTAGAATACCGTAACTTCAACTTGCCCCAAATTTCCTCAAGTTTTGACAGTATCATGGGTTGAACTGCCCTAAGTCTTCAATTCTTATTTTGAATATTCTTCGAAAAACTTGTCGCTATTTTTTCGAATTCCAATTTTATTTATTCGGTAATGAATTCCTCCGCCAACCACCATAGCCCATTCCCATTTTTGGTTAATTATTCGCTCTTATTAGTTGATTGTAATTAATCGCGAATGGTTACAAATTACCATCCCATTTCTTGAAGCTCTTTTTCGATTACCCTTCTTTTTGCGGTTCAAATTATACTCAGAAAAGGGAAGGGTTGAGTAAACAAACGTTTATTTTTTCATTTTTTTGTCTCGTAACAAGTTTAAAGTATAATAATAAGGTCAAAAAAATTATTTTTCTTTCGAAAAAACTCGAATTTTTTATTTCTTGGAAGAAAGGAGGAATTGATTTTGTTTTACATTTGGGGTTTTAACTTTTTTGATGAATTTTTTGAGTTATACGGCTTTTTTTTATTTTGCATGTATAATCTACATAGCCCGTAAATCAAATTCTGTAAGTTTTAGCTTATGCCTTACAGCGATAGCCGAGATATTCAACAATTTTTGCCGACGAAAGACTATGAAAAATAAGGAGAGACGGTCGGAGAAAATCGAAAATCTCCGTTTTTTTAACCGAGCGCTAGATGAAGACCTTGCGTTACGGTTATCTTAGTTTCGATTTTCTTCAAACTTCATAAATATTTTACCACCTTACTTCGGGTACCCCTAAAAATATTTTTTTGAATTTTTTTCGCGCCAACTCTTTCTTCAGATGGAAGTATCCATTTTTGCAACATCCCTTTTATTTTTTCTCCCAAAATTTACTTTCTTCCAACCCTATAATTTTATTATTACAAACCCACCAATTTCTCCTTCATTTTATGTCCCGAGGGTTCTTTTCTTTCAAATTGCCGGTCCCGAAACCCTCGAATTTCCTAATTTGCCTCTGCTAGTCCACTCCTTCCCCTCTACTCTCGCTCACGGCTTTATTTTTTCGCGCAGGTGCCACTAATTAGTTGCCATTCCTTTTATTCCCTCCCTTTCCCATTCACCTGTCCATTCCTTTCCCTGAGGCCACTTGAAACGAGAATTGTGTTCGTGCGCGCAGCCCCCACTTGCGACGCCTCTTGCAGCGGGATTTCTCGAGTGAAAATGACCGCAAAACAGAGCCCGGCTCTTATTTTTGTTTCCCCGCAACACCGAGGTTTTGGATTTCACGGGTTTTGTTTTTAGCCACTGTAGCAAAGGCTTGCGCTTTTTTTTATTTGGAGAGTCAGCTGGGTGAGGGTTCGGGCTTTGGCCAGGTAATGATCTGGATCATGTAGGCTTGGGAATTTATAATAAAATTGTATGCTGATTTTTATTAGAGTTTGATCTTATGTTTGGCTATGTCTTTGCCGAGAGAGCACGCAAAACACGGAGGGCAATCTGAGAAATACACACGTTAAGATTAATTTTTTTTGTGGGACCATTACAATCTACGGCAGAAATAGACATAAGGCTTTTTATAGCCTTATGAAAATCTGAAGAAAATCTGAAAGTGTTTGAAATCACATTTTTCGCAAAAAATGACGTCATTTTTACAAATCATATTTTTTATTTTTTGTAACTTCCCAGTCGAACCTTACAATTTTCCACTTTTTTTATCAACAATTATAATCATGAATATCTATTAATATTATTGTTAATTAAACGTTTCTTCATTTGGAATCGTTTATTATTGTAATCCCCTGGCTTCACGGGTTTTTGAACTATCAATTAATTGAAAACCTATGATTTCATTCGCTTCCGTCGGATTAGGATGACAAAAACAATAGAAAAACATTTGTTATTGATTCATGCGTTCGAGGGAATCTGAGATTTTAATTGACGTTTTTTTTGCTTAATTCTTTTTTTAATTTATGGTATTTTTTACATTTTTTTGCAATTTTTGAATTTAATTTCTTTCATTTTTTTAGCCGTATTTTACTTTTTTCAGATAAACCTGCACATATCATCGTTTTTATAAATGTTGCGTCATGGCCGTAATGATGACAATATATACGCCAAATGTGGAGTGAAATACGAAGGATGGTTGAGATTCTACAGTACGAAAATTAATTTTCCTTAATTTTTTCATATTTTGCAAATTTTGTAACCAATGCTTTATAGCATGCCCATTCAACGGATATATTCCAAAGGAAATCCCATGGAAAAATGGATATTGTGTTTTCCGAAGCGACGACTTGACGTTTGTTTGTTATAGAGACCCAGAAGTAAGTGTAGGCTTTTCTTCTGAACCTCTGTCTTCATATACAAAAGATCTTATGTCGTATTTTACGTTGAACGCCAATTGCAAGCTAAAAGTTTGTTGTATGGGTATAAAATTAACTTTTGAGGCCTCTGAGATTGTTTGTTTTAGCCAGTTTTTGTTGTACCGAGCTTTTATAATATCTTTGTTATTATATTTACAGGGGAAGTACCCGCTCAGATTTTTTTAAAACTTGGCACAAATTTAGTATTATTGTTTCTAAGACATATGCTAGACTCCTAGCTTGCGTTTTGCAGAAACGACCGAGATTTTAAGATCAAAAGTTGGCAAAAATGTGACAATTTTTTGCGAATTCAGGTGTGTAAAGTTTCATGTCTATTTCTACCATAGCGGGTAATGTTTCCACAAAAAATTTTTTTTTTACCGTGAAACTGGCAAAGTTATAGCCAAAAAGTGTTTTCCTCTGTGACCGGTCTCCGCGTTTCGCGTACTCTCTCGGCCGCAAAGATCGTTAAATATCTCGGCTGCGTCTGCAAAGCGCGAATTAAAATTTTGAGGAATTAATATATGGCCTAAGCCTGACATGTGTGCCAAATTTAAAGAAAATCTGAGGGTCGCACTTGGGGTACTTCCCTTGTTAGTTGCAAAAATTTCAGGCGTTTCCCATATGTCTATCTATGACTAACAAAATGTTGTCTCTTTGGGCATCTTTCTACATATCATCTGATATCAACACTCTGGAGACTATAATACGTCGTTTTTATATCTCTCCTTTTCATCAATTCAACATTGTACTCCTTCCCTTTACAAGCTTTTTATGTTGCTCTTTTCAGGCCTCCCGTTTTATGTCCCCTTCCCTTCCGTCGTTCAGATTGGACTCAGGTTGTAGAGTTCCTCCACCTCCAATAGAATCCTCTACTTTACCGAGAAGACCAATCAGTAATGGCTTTTCGACATTGACTCGACGCACTCAACGACTGATGCAAAGTGGATCAGCGACTTTGGATCGATTTACAATGAAGAAACGGAAAAATAAAATGATGGATAACATGACGATGGGAAGAGGAGAGAGCACTTATATGTTGGGGACAATCAGAGGTTGGTTCTGTTTTTTGATTATGGGGTTTTTTGGTAAAATACGAGATGTTTTAAAAAAGTAAAGATTAAAAAATTTTTTAACAGAATCCATGAGCTGAGAGAACGTATTCAGTTCGTATTCTCTGGTCATTTCTCCTTATTTTTGACAATCTCTTGTCTGTTGGAATCTCAGACTGTCTCGGCTTTGACAAGATCAAAGCTGGCTTCAAAATTAGCTTGTTTTTGACGAAATTTTTATCTTAAATCATTCTCCTTTCAACGTCAGCTCCTACTAATCCCTATCCCCAAATAGTTGCGTAACAGGCCCTTCTCGCACAAAGAAAACACCCGTTCCCACAAAATAATCCTTATCCGCGCCTTGATTTGATAAAAGTCGAAGCAGAGCGAGAGAACTGGTCTTTCTCGATCTGTAGATGCCTAAAGGGATTTATCCGAAGGCGTTTTTTCCGTTCGCTGTTGTTCGCTCTCCATTTTATTGATTATGCAGCGGCACTGTGCGTCAGCCGATCAGGGCTTGGCCTACGGTCGTGCAAAGAATTACTCTACTCATCCATCGATGAATTCTTCGATGCACCCATCAATGGAACGTGGTTCTTTGCTATCGTTTGGATCCATTAGTTCGCCGACCTCGTTATTGGACTTTGATCGCGACAGAAAGTGGTATAACTCGACGTTGAAGTTGGTTAAGGGCCAAGGTTCAGCGACATTGAGACCTAAACATTATCACCATCTCTATTCATCAACGAGGGACCTCAGTGACTCCAGATGTAGCCAATATTCGAACTCTACGAATGGATTAGCCAGATGTAACGAAAGATATGAAAATGGTGAGAGAAGGACTAGTCTGTCTTCAGGACTAGCCTACTCTACCAGAACGTTGACTAAGTCGACGAGCAAACTGGCTCAGGGGCCAAGGGCAGGTGACTTAGTGGCTGGCTCAGCCAAATCTCCCGGTTTTTCTAAATCGTCCAAAAATTTGGCACAATCCTCCTCAACTCTTAACAGAGCCTCAGGACTGGCCAAATCGTCAACGGAATTAGCCCATTTCTCCGAGCTAGCCAAATCATCGTGTAATCTGGATCAATTCGGCATTGCATCAACTCTTTCTCGTCTGAATCCGAGAAAATCCCGGTTAACATACCAAAACCCAGCTCTAGCTGATTCTACCGTAAGCCTCATCCAACAACCCACTGGACTAGCCGCTAACTCATCTGGACTAGCCCGTCAATCCAACGGGCTTGCCAGATCAAGCTGCTCTCGACTCAACAAACACTCATATTCGAATAAGGCGCTGTGTAAGGACCCATTCGTCTACAACAAGTCCGCCAAAAGTCTGACCCGATATCAGACCGATCAATTCGGCTCAACGCTATCGCTGAAGCCGATCAGAGCGAAGCCGGGCAAAGGTCGTTTGGCTGAGATTAAGGAAGTTCAACGCGCTAATTCTTGTGATAATATGGAGAGATTGTTGGCAAAACAAAAACGGAAACAACAAAATGAGGCAATGGTTATGATGGATTTGAATGGAAAAACGAATGGATATAAAGGTAGGTTTGCAGAAGAACTTTGAACGAGAAACCTGAGAGCAACTAGGGCTTTAGAGGCGCTATAGAGTTATTACGTTATGATACACCAAATAAAAAAGTATTTTACCTTGGATCATCTTCTTAAAAGCCTTATATGTCACCTTCTGATCTCCTCATCTTTCCGGTATAAAGCCTCGAAACTTTTTACAACCGCAGCCTTTCTTTTCTCTTTTTTTTCGGATTCTCTATAATGATCTAGTTAATTACCATAGCCTTTTTCTTCTTTCCACGGACCTATGGGATATAAAAAACTTTTTTTTGTGGAGATATTGGATAAAGCAGTAAAAGTTCCCATAGTAAAATCTTTATAGCGAAAGGAATGTCAATCAAAGAAGAAGGTTTGCGACTTGCGGCTGATTGTCAGCTACTTTTGGGAGGGGGATTGGTGTTTTCTTCGGTTTACTACAAGCTTTTGGAGATTTTTATGATCCAAATGGATCAATATTGGATGTAAACGTGATACTGTCGAAAGCAGAGTATCCAAAAAGATATCGTTGGCTGTTGAAAGTCTTTAGGGCTTTGGTGTCCATTTTTGACGTCATTTACATTGTAGGTTTAAAGGTGCGACGCGACATTGATGAGACACGGCGCAGTGTTTTTCATCTGTAAAGGTCGTTGAAAAATCTTGGTATACCTGCAAAACACAATGTAAACTTTTCTAAAGCTAAGGAAAGGCCGATGAAGATTGCCCTAGAAAAACTTCCAAGAAATCTGAGAATTGCGCTTTGAGTAATTGTACTTCTAAAATAGGCATCATCTTTATTAAAAAAGTTTTTATAAGTCTGCTTTTTGGGTCAACATAACAACTTTTAAGTCGCGCTTTTTACGCTAGCAGGCATGTAGAATATCACCACAATTTTTCCCCGTCATTATGGCTACAGTAAACAAAGAAATTTTCTGACATTTCCTGCTTCAAACCGTGGTGCGATTTAAAAATAGCTGTACTGGCCCTTTAGAAAAGCAAAATTTATAGAGCATTAGTTTCTAAGGGCTTCTGAGATATTTTTTAACACCTGCTATTTATCTAAAATTGGATTATTATACTCTCAATAATCCCATTTCTCTTATTCAAACACCACCTTTCCCTCAGCCTTGGTATAAAGCTCATAACTTTCCCTTTTCCGGCATTATGAACCTGTCAGTTTTACAAAAACGAAAAGTATACATATAAAATCGATTTGTTTTTCGAAGTACCTCCATGTTTTTACTTACTTCTAATCTCTTCTCTATGCTTCATAAATTACTCGTCCGACAACGACGTTGATGTCGGATCCAAAGTAAATTTTGCGAATTTTTTGATTCCATTTCCGGGCGCAAAGGGATTAACACGCTTTATAACGGCATAAAGCGTTTCTAACCTTTTTATCCCGTCAAGAATTTTCTCTTTTCGAATTTCTTTGCGCAATTCTTAGAATAACTCGGCACGAGATTTTTAGGGGTTTTAATGGGGTAAAAATGTTTAAAAATATTTTCGAAATGGTCACAATTGTAAAATACGAAAATTTTAGTACGTGATTTACAAAACATCAAATAAAATCTCTTATGTTCTCAAAAATTCAAAACAAAATCCAATTTTAAGGGATTTGAAACTAAAATTCTCGGTTGTTTCTGCAAAACCGCAAGCTAAAATTTATGTCATGAAAGAATAATAGGCTTAATTTATGCCAAGTTTCTTTAAAATCAGATCCCATAAAATACATGTTGTCAATTTCGGTCTAAAAATCGGCGGTAAAAGCAATCGATATGACATCTAAAAATTACAAGGTTTTTTTTGAGTTTACAGTATTTTTTATTCCTATTGCCTCATTAAATCACAGAATTAAAATTTACGAAAAAAGACCTTGTCGCATTTCCTTCATTTTTCATTTTTTTCCCGTAAAACCCCTGGAGGCTGATGATTGATGAAGTCGCGTCCGTTAAAGGCAGCTGTGCCAGATGGCTGAAAAACTGGACTGGGAGAAATTAGGGTAAACAGCACCATTAAATGCGGCTGAGGGAATGTTTATGGGGTCGGGTTTGACGACTAATTTGTGGGATTCATGGGATCGACATACTTTTTTGGGAACATCCGAAGCGTAACATACAGTCAGAATAATATGAAACGAAAATTTGGAGGCAAACAAATTTTTTTTGGATTTTGTTAATTAAAAATATTTAAAAAATTTTTTGGAAGTTTTTTTTTTGGTTTTTTTTTTTATTTTTTTAAAAATTTTTAACCTTTTTTGGGGATTTTTAAAAAGTATTAAATTTTTTCGATCAAAAATGTATATTTTTTATTTCATAAATTCTTTTTTAGATATTTTTCTAAAAAAATATTTAAATTTTTTTGATTTTCCTCCAAAAACATTTTTTTAATTACTTTTTCCTTAACCTTTTTTCTGCTCTGCTTATTACGATCGTTTTTTCCAATTTCTTCCGAAAAATCGAAAAATTACACAGAAAGCATGAAAAAATTAGGAAAAAGGGTCAGTTGGGTGGTTTCGGATATGATAGATGGATGGCGATGTTATGTTATTGCTGCATTTTTCAAAAATTTATAATCGCTTTAAATTTGGGTCTGTTTACAGCTTTTTGCATGGATTTTGGAAAGATATACTGTATAGCTATAGTACTTTTAAATCGCCGTGTTTACGGGGCGGGAAACGAAATGTTAAGAAAGTTTTCTTACGTCCTGCAGCGAAAACAAAGTCGGCAAAATTTAAACAGTAAAATAGTTATTAGAAAGCATGTAGAATGTCTCCGTAATTCCTTTTAGTCGTTAGTGGTACAGTAGACAAAGAAATTTTTTGGACATTTTGTTTTCCAAACCGGTAAAAGCACGATTCAAAAATAGCTGTATTGACCCTTAAAAAATTATTGTTTGTGGCCTATTTACCTTACCCCTCCTTCAAATACGTACCCTTGAGCAAAGTGTGACAAAACCGCCCTCCTCTCATCGGTTTGTAACGAATTGTTTTTGTGGACATTTGAGTGTCCTCAACATGCAGATCAAGTGGTTTTTCCCGCTAAACGTTTTTGTTGCGGGAAAACGAAAGTCGAGACGGCCTTGGCCAGTCTTTTTTTAACACTGGTTCTTTGCTTAAATTTCGTTTACATTTGGGCTTATTATGTTTTTCTCGCTTTTTATTTGAAGCAACGTGTTTTTAATTACTCGTAGCAAAGAAGGGGAAATTGGTAATCAAATTTGAAGAACTGGTTATAATATGTAAAAGTTATTTTATTCCAATTGTTTCTGTGTAAACATGATTTTACAGGAAAAAAATTAATTTTTGCAGAGTTAATTTTTGATTTTTTTGGAAAACTGTTTTTTTTAATTTTTTAAATTTAAAACCCTAAGGGACATTCGATACTTTTTTCAATTTTTGCCTAGATGCTCCAAGAAGTCTGAATGCTACTTTCCGAAAATTTCAGCGTTTACTTCACAGCAGCTGCAAAGATATTACTTTTTTTACCGAGAGAGCACGCAAAATGCGGAGGGTTGGTCAGTAAAAAACGGTTTTCGCTTTTTTCTTTGTGAATTTCACCAAGAATACGTTAATTTTTTGTGGAAATGTTATACTACTCATTAGTGAAAAACAGTGATCTTTTCAAGCTTAAAATTTAAAAAAATTTAAAATTATTTTAAAATTATAGGCAAAAAATCTCGATAGTTTTTGCAAATCGCAAGATAACAAATTTCAAAAACCTCTAAGAAAATTGTAATCAAAATTGTGATAAATTTTATTATATTTTTTTGTTTTTTTGGCCAATTCTTGGCGGCCAGTTTATGGCCAAACCCCCGGAAACTTCTAACACGTGCAGTTTAAATTGATATTACGTTATATAGTATAATTCCGAACATATGGGAAATGAAGCGTCCAAAAGATCACAGAAGCCTTCTTTCTTTTGTTTTTAAAAACTTGGCCGCAGGCGGAACTTTATAATAAGTTTTGTTATACGTTTTTAATCGCTTCTAGAATATTCCGACGTATTTGAAGCCTCAAGGTATCTTATTTTACAATTATACATTCAAAAAATTGCTTTTCCTCCTGAAATTGCCATTATACTTCCCTAGTTATATTATACTTTCCTTCTTCTCTTTGCAGGTACCCAGAAGAAGGGTCAAATTAGCGTCATTAAACTTTATAAGCCAGTTTCACGCCTAAATTGTTTTATTAGAAACCTCGGGTTACTTTACGTCCGACCTTGTTTTAGAGAGTTTTTATGGCTTCCCAATTGGGATCGTATAAGGCTAGAGCATCGGTAGATATAGATCGCATCGGGAATCGCAGTAAATTGGGTTATATGGGGAATTGAGGCGATTGAATTTTGCTACGAGCTGCTTGAGGTATTGTAGTTATACGGAGACTTTGATACGCTCCGTTTTTTGTCACCTTTGACCTCCGAAATTCCTTAAATTTCTCAAATTATCACATACTCAATCCAAATGTCCCAACGCTTCTAATTCTTTCATCATTAGCGCTCTGCTTTATGTCTATGTGTATATTTTTTATTGCATTCAGTCAGAATTTGATTTCTCTCGTTTCTCCCGAAGTTTATCTCTTAATCATCTGTTGGGACAACATTTCCCCGAGGCGCTTTTTCTTCCGTATCTACGTGTTAGAGCAAATATTAACACAGACCTTCTAAATCCAATTACTTTTTATTTTTATGGCGTCAAATTTGAGATTTAATAAATTTGACTCATCAGATGTCTACAATAATATCTTAAATCTCTTTTATTAGACTTGTTTGCCAACTGGAGTTATGACTGTTTCCCGTAAAAAGTAAATCGTTCGAACCATGACTTAACCATTAGCCTTGACCATATCAATCCCCTTTTGCCTTTTACGAGCCCCGTTTTAAGGGAGGTTCAGCGAAAATCTCTCTGGCTTGATTTCATTGCCTTTTCGCACCTCGCCATTGTATGTTGTAACGCTAAATGCAGTAATTGTTCGAGTTAAGCATGACTGCAGCGATATGGGAGTTTGAGCCGGAGCTTCTGAAGCAGCCAAAATTGGAGATCATTGAATACAGCTTGCAGGATGTAGGACGATTCTCAAGCGTCAGAGGTAAGAAAGCTGAAGGGATTTGGAGATCGTATGGGAGTATAATCGTTTTTAAATAACTACCTTATGGCAAAAAATATAAGACACGAAATTTGTCCGTCTTTGCTCATGCATCTTTTCATACTGTCTCTGCATTTTTTTGGTATCAAAAAGTATCCTGGAGATATTACAAAAACTGCTGGATAAGAAGCAAGAGCTCGGTCCAATTTGATTAGCGATTTGTCTCAAAAAGTATCAAAAGGTATCCCATGTTTTGTCTGTCAAAGTCCCAACTTTCTACTCGCAATTTTTTCGATTGTTATTAGCCCAAAAAAAACACTCTAAACAATTGCTCAAAACAATAATCCTAAATATAAAAAATGTTTGGAGCGAAAATTAATGGCACAAACTTCAAAATTAAATAATTTTACCGGTCGATATTTCCAAAAAATCACTTCAAAGTTCAAAACAACTAACTTCAAGGTCATTTTACCTCAATGATCAGTAAAACAACCCTAAAACGTAGAAAGCATGATTATTTTTTTTTCTCCTGCTGCTTCATTGCTCTTTTCTCTTTTCTACAGTACAATTTATACCTGTAAACTGCAATTACTGGTCATAAAATTACTTTCTGTATCCGTTTTTGTGAAAAAATCG
The DNA here is from genome assembly GCA_025436335.1 of Bursaphelenchus mucronatus. Lineage (NCBI taxonomy): Eukaryota > Metazoa > Nematoda > Chromadorea > Rhabditida > Aphelenchoididae > Bursaphelenchus > Bursaphelenchus mucronatus. The sequence continues at coordinate 8,278,146 of CM046358.1, forward strand.
TCTTTCCCTATGATTTTCATACAAAAAATCATGTTTTCAATTTTTTACATTTAAAAAATGGTCTGTTTCAAAACTATTCTTCAAAAAAATCACCCGTAACTTCTTCCTCATGCCTTTCGCAATCACCTGATTTCAAAACAATTCAAATGTAGCCTCCGGCAGTCCGAAAATAACCCGGTTTTGCCTCCGCTTCCCTTATATAGAACTCCCCGCAAAAGAACCGCTTTTCGTTTGGGGAAGCCTGAATTGTTGATTCAGCTTGCGGGTTTGATTGCGCCCCCAGGGCTTTTCCTTGTTTTGGGCGCTCTCTTTTTCGCGATCGGTCTCATGCAAACTCATTGCGGTGTTAAGAGAGCGAAATGGGGAACAAAAAGAGTGCAAATTCGAAATTTCGAAGCGATTTTTTTGATTTTTTTCAATTTTTTGGCCAAGAAATGCGGAAAATTAGTAATTTTTGATATTTTGAACAATTTCCGAGGAGTTAGCAACCTTTAACACACTGTTTGTTACTTTTTGAGCCATGTAGAATCGAAAAACATGCATTCAAAGAGGTTTTTTCGGGTTTCTTTCGGAAATTGACGGATTTCCTCGGATTTTTTGACACTTTCTGCAGATCAAAAACAAATAAAATTTTTGGAATGTGATTCTTAGCCTGTTTGACATATTTTTGGCCGAACAGCAAATGAATTTTTTCTGAGAAAAAAAATTTAATTTTTTTTGAAGTTTTCAAATTTTTTGTATGATTAACGGATCATGATGACTATGAAAAAAGATTTTGAACGTTTAAAAAATATTTTAAAAGTTTTTGACTCATAATTATTTTGAAATTTGATATTTTTCCAAAAAATGTTCGCAATTTATTAAACCTTTTTTTAAAATTTCTTGACCTCTGCTCTCAAAAAATCTTTTTAAAGTATTCGTCGACTCTTTGATTTTTTTCTGGATTCTGTAAATCCTAGGAATTCCCGCTAAATCGTCCGAGAATCCGATTTTTCGCCCGAAAATCCGTCGGAAATGCCTAAAAATCCCAATTTTTCATTTTTATCGCACGTTTCATAAGTACAAATTAACTTTTCACCTTGCCCCCGAGTTTCCACCGCTTTCTCGAGTGATTGAGACGAGATGCGGGGGCTCTTCATCTTCTCCTTCTCCATCTTCGACGTCTTCGTTTCCAAATCCGCGCACCTTGCGACGGGAATTCGTCTCTTTTTTCGCTTTTATTTCAAAACAACGCCAATTCAAGGGATTCCAAGGACCTTCGTCGCGTTTGCAAGGGTTTCAATGTGAACGGCGCAGAGTTTCATGAGTTCGAATCGTCCGCTCAACCTTTTTCTCAACGTTTTGGCGGCCGTTCTCGGTTTTTTGGCCTGGTGTTTGGGCCGCCTTAAAGATGGCCTCTGTTTTTGGAACAAAAATTATCGAAATGAATATCGACCGGTCGAGACGCGTCCCGTGAGGCTTGTTTTGTTGAAAGGATTCCGCAAACCGGACGATCCTTTATTGGAATCGGCTGGTCTGTTGATTCGAAGTGGATCTATCCATTCAGTGCCGGCGATTACTCAGTTTGATGGTAAGAGTTAATTGCTGATGAGTCAGTAGGATCAGAGAGGCGCGTAATTGCGAACTATAGGCGTTTTGCTACCTACTTTACGTTGTTGTTATTTGATATCCATCCAGGAATTTTATAAAATACAGCAAACTTGATATTCACCTTTATCTGGTCGTGTACTAATTGTGAATTTGACCAAAGAATTTAAGACTCTTGCATCTAAAACATTATTATAACTTCCCAATTGTACTTTAAATTCGCCTTCGGATCGGTGAAAATTGCTTTGTACATGACATCTGACCTCATGACAAACGAAAAAAGGAGTTTTTTGACAGGCAGTTTTATTAATTTATTTTTGTCTTTTTTCTGTGATCTCTCGGTGGTTTATCTGTTACATTAATTTTGACTCTCAGACTTAATTTCCAACCAAACTCATCCGAATTATCTCATCCATGACCTCCACACAAAATCTTATCTTCATCTCCAACCTAATCTCCTAATTCCCCAAAAACGAACGTGCAACATCGCTCTCCCTCACTAATCGATTAGCCGAATGTCGCATTATGTTCTAGCGTACGCGTTGCTTTGTTTGCACTTTGGGGACCGTCGAATTCTCTCACTTTTTTCGGGGCTTAAGGCGATGAAGCGGCGATCGCCAGAGTTAAATTTAATGAGACCTGGGGCTGTCGGTTTTATTGCAGGCTGTCGGTTGGAGGGAGAGTTGGCTGAGACCAGCTTTTATTTGGGCTGTAAACGTAGGGCATGGGGAGATTGCGTAACTGTGACTTGGGGCGCGATAAATTATTAAGAAGAAAATTTGGTTGAACTAACATGAGTTTTGGTCAGGTTTGACCAATTTTCTCAATTTTTACTGCGTTTTTTTGCGAATTGTCATGCACGCTACATATAAGATGACATATGTGGCATTTCGCCTTAGTAAAAAATATTTTACCCGAAAATTAACGATTTTCCAAAATTTAACCCTCATTTGTCTGTTTTTTCAAAATTTTGGAAATTTTATGTATTCTTCATACAAACATAGTCTGTAGAATTCAACCGAAAACCAGGAGACGACCTACAGTTGCTTTTTTTTGCTGTAATTTTCTATAAAACACAGTAACTTTTAATTTTTCCCTATTTTCTCGCAGTTTTCTTATTTTTATCAAAACACAGGCAAAACTCGCAAAATCTCCCCTTGCTATACCCAAATCTTTATCCAACTCATAGCCAATCACTACCACCCAATTCCCTTTCTTCATCAGTACTTCCAAAACTAAATTAAATGCGTCCGATTCTCGAGGAAGAGACTTGGCTCACAGACTCTCAAAGTGGTAGGGATAAACAAGTTCCATTTCAACATGTTCCTTTAATTTAATTCTTTCCAATTTTGCAGAGAATGGGGATTTGGACGGAACGGAGAGTTTGGATCGGTTCCATTGGAATCAGAAGAGCCTGAGAGGAAGTCGAAGGATGAACCAACAAATGCCGAAACAAACGATTATCAATGCACATAGAATTGTAAGTTTGCGTATATCGGCGAGCCACGTATTTTAGACCTCATCTTTTCTCGTTTTGTCTTTGTCAACGGACAGAAAACTTGTCCCAAAAATCAAATTTTGAGCCAAGTCTTCTCCGTCTACTGCAATTTATATTTCGTTCTGTGTGCTTTAGCAAAATGGGTCTGATCCGTTTACATCTTTTACATTTTGTCATGACGTCATCTTTCGTCTGTCTGAACTGAAAGAGAAAAACTTGCCCCATAATTCAAATTTTGAGTCAAGCCTTTTCCCAGCGTCATGCTATGACTCTCTGGCTTCCTTTTTACTTCATGCATTTTAGGTTACGATCAAAATCCGCCTAATATAGCTAAAGAGTAACACTTGACCACATGAGTCAACTTTTTCTTTCTCTAAGAAAACTATACCCAAAGTATCAAATTTTTTACTAAATGTTTATCCTTCAACCGGTTGCAGTTTTCAACCCCATTTAACCCAAAAATACCCGCATTTTTCCCCCATTATACAAATAATTCTTCAAATATTTACTCAGGTCCCAAGAATAATGTGTTTTCTCCCAAAAAACCATTATTTTCGACAAATTTAGCTTGAGAAAACTTTTTTCCGCATATTTTCAATTTATTCAATATGCTTTTGTTTAGTTTTTCCATGCTTTTCGGATAAAAAAAAGTTTTACGGAATTATCGCCTGAGGGGAATTAATTAAATTTATGGCTAAAAAACAATCCAAAAAGAAATCTTTCGCCGTTACGTAATGGGATTTGCAGGGGATAAAGATTTTTGACTTGAACATTTGTTGTAGAGCTGTTTTTTTGAGGAAGTTTTGCAGGAAAAGCGAAGGGTCTTTTGGCTTTGAAGCGTGATCAAAGAATGTGGCCATAAGGAAGTTTAGTGATGTTTTGGGTAAAAAATGACTGTAGTTTTTTTCATTTTTTGTTTGTTTTATCAAAATTGGTAACCGATTTTTTAAGTTGAATCTAAAAAATGATTTTTAGGTAACAATTTACAAAAAAATTGGCGTTTTAAGAACAATAGGGCAAAAAATCCAAAAATTTTTGGTTTTCGAACAACTTTTACCTCAGCGATGTGTTAAATTTTCATGCAAAGAAATCGCTTTTCCCGATCGATATTCGAAAAGATATGATCAAAACATTTTTTCTCTGACCGTCTCTTCATCTTCCATGCTCTCTCGTATGCCGAGATCATTGAAGATGCCGTTGCAAAGCGTCAGCTAAAATCTTTAAATATTGATAACCGCTTCTAAAGGTTATCTAAAGAATACAAAATTCTCAAATCTATTTTCCATTTCCCTTTCGCACTCATAAATTACCTCAAAAAATTTCTTTTTCTCACCTTTCCCCATTCCTTAGTTTTTTGAGAACGGCCAGACATTCTCGGCCCAATGAGTGTCCAGAGACGAGAAGAATGGACCTCACAATCAATTTACTTTTTATTTTTTTGGGCCTCATTTGCCAAACGAATAACATCTGCATTTTCCGAGGGCTTTTTTATCGGGGCTAGGGCATTATACTAGAAAAAAGTTGCATTTTTTAGTTAAATTTTAGCTCAGCCCTTGCCAACACGCTATTTCAAAGCCGTACATCAATCATTTAAAATTTTAGCTGACTGCTGACAAAGGCAGCCGCAATATTCAACGATCTTTTTAGACGAGAGACTGTCGAAAACGAGGAGACGTGGAGAGAAATTTTTTTTCTTACTTTTTTGCGAATTTCGACCGGTAAAAACGATTTTTTATACGAAAATCCCATCAACTTTTCAATTTGAAAATCGCAAAAAATGTCATTTCTCTTTGATTTTTTTGCAAAAAGTTTCACTATTTTTCGATGTATTTTGCTAGCAATACGATAGGAAAGCATAATAATCAGTTTTATTTTTACTAAAAACATGCATTTTTGAGTCCTTTCCTTAAGCCTCCTTTCATTTTTATTTTAGTGACCAACGCCTAAAGAAAAAAGGTTCCGATTTTTTTAGACCCTGAGGCGAAAGTCATAAAACCGCACTTAAATTTCAGCTCAAACGCTTAAAGACTCTCGATGCAGTTCTTAGACATAATTTTTATTAATTTTTAATAATTTGAGACTACTTTTTTCACTCATTACTTCTTAAAAAATTAAGTTCTCAATTTTTGGGTAAAAAGTTCGAATACTCCTTTCAATGTATTATAAAATAGGAAAAATGATCGTATTTTACAAATATTTTTTTTGAATTGAGATCTTCTATGTTTACAATACTGCTTAATATTAGTTTTGGTCAGGTATTTTTTAACCGAACAAGACTAATATTTCGAGTAAATACTAAAATTTCGAGGCTGATGACGTTGAAAATTGCGTAGAACGAGGTTTAGAATGCGGTTTGTAGTCTTATCAGTAGTTTACTTGAATAATTTCAGCCACTCTTTAAGCTGTTTTTCGCCGTTATTAAACTAGTTCTTCTCAAAATTTTTATATAACAGAACTCTTATCTGAAATGACAATTTATTCAATTTCCATGACTACTTTGACATATTTTGTGCATCGAAAATTTCTCTTAATCCGTTTAAAGTTCGTATTTTCTTATTTTTGCCCTTTGAATCCAATGTTTTACGGCGCTTCCTTACAAATATGTTTATTATAATATTTGAGGGCCAAAAGATGCGGATGTCCATGGATCGGGCTCATTGGGTAAGAAATGCCAATCCATTTGTGTACAGTCTTTATTCAAATTTCCGAAAATTGACGGTCTAACCATTTTCAGGTTAAAATCGTTTTGGGTTGTGGCCGAAAAACATTTTTTCTCTAACCGTCTCTCCTCATTTGCTATTACCTCTAGTTTGCAAAAATCATTGACTATCATGTCAACCGGATCTAAAACATATAACCTACGCGTCATTTGTCGGATTTTTTTGTCAAACTCTTCTACCTATATACTCTTTCTTCTGACTCTAGTACCCACACTTTCTCTAATCTCCATATCCGTTCTTCCCAAATAAATCTTTTTTTTCAGGATATGCCGGGTGTGGCTTTGTTGGAAGAGCCGACCACGCCGCAACGTCTGGCGGTAAGTCTTTGCGTTTTATGCAAATTTCGTTTCCACAAAGAGCGGCTAATCAGCGAGTTATTCGATTTCAGAATTTCCTCTCCAAACCCTTTCGCTCGAATCCGCTGAAACGGACGAAAAGTGTCTCTAAATTGGAGCGGCCCGCTTTCACTGAGTCAATGTGAGTTTTATTTTGCCTTTCTATGCGGATCATTGGTTTTGGTACAGCTTCCAATATTTAACAATACCTTTTTTGGATTGAAAAAGCATTTTTTAGAAATTTTTGGAAAATTTCGAAAAATCATTTTGAAATCTAAAAAACCCTGTAGGCAATTTAGTAAAACCACATTTAACCATTTTACCAGTCGTATTATTTGTTAATCGTTTAAGACCATTTTCACTAAAAAACGCAATGCCAAATTTGGCGGAAAATGTAAAAGTCAAAAAAAAATATAAAACAAAATTTCAAGAACTAAAACTTGTCAAATGTCTGGAATACCGTATCAATAACAATATAAAGGTAGTTAAATTACTCTTCATGCAAGAATGACTATTGTTTAGCAATTTTTTATGACTTTTCGGAGATTTCAAATGGATTTTTTAAGATTTTTGACTAAATTTTGTTTTATTTTATTTGCCATTGTGTTTAGTAGAATCTCTTCTACTGATATTTGTGCTGGCTATTGAAAACTTGGTTGAAAATACGAAAAAATATAAAAAATTACATTGTACTAGGAAAAGTCGGCCAAAAAATTATAGAATAGCCTGATAATTGAAAACAATCAATAAAAGATGATCGAAAACAACAATTCCTGACAAGACCATGACCTGCTCTAGTCAAAAACAATACAAATTTGACATGAAAATGATTAATTGAAATCGAATTTGCGACAAAACGACAATTGTCATAATCGGAAAATTCTCCTCAAAAAAATTCTTTTCGTCAAAATGTCAAGTCATACTCCAAAGACATGAAAAACCTCCTGTTTTTTCATTTTAAATATTTTTTTACTTTTTTTTGGTTGTCATGTCATCAAAATTAAGATTTTATGTCCCGTTGAATTACTTTTTAAGCGATTTTTTTCAATTTTTCTAATTTTTGACTCTTTTAGCAACTCTATTATTGTTTCTGTAGCGGTACGTAAATCTTTACTCAACGAGTTTCCCAACATTTTTCTTCGGAAATTAATTGAGTTGGCGCGGACGGATCGTATTACAATAAGGGTTCCGAGGGTAATTACTCTCCCAAAAATTGTGGAAAAAGATGGGGAAAGAGGGCTCGCCATTTTTAGAGGGTTTTGGGAAAAAAGGAAGAGGCTTTTGGAAGAGTGTCAAGTCGAATTGAATTCATTTTTAATAAGCTTAATGGTCCAGCTGGTTTTTTTTAGATTTTTAATTTTTTTGGCGGAGGATTTTGAGTTTTATTTTATAATTCAAACACAATTCTCTTAGATATTGAGGAAACTTGTGGAAAATTAATATTAGAAATTTCTAAGACATAAACTTTTAGCTTGCGCTTTGCAGAAATAGTCAAGATTTTTAAGCCGAAAGATGTCAAAAATTTCAAATTTTTTAAATTTTTTAGGCGTAAAATATCCATTTATTTTGATTGTACTGATAATTACAATGTCTCCTTATAAAATCAATTTTTTCCACCTAAAATTCGCAAAAATGTTTCCACCATTTTCGTGACCATCTTCTCCCCACTTTTTGTAGTCTGTCAGATCCAAAGCTCGCTGATTTTCACGGCTGTCCTTATAAAACCAATGCTGAAATTTTCAGCAGTTAATACATGATCTATTTACAGCATCTATGCCATTTTTGGAGAAAAATTAAAGCCACTTAAGACTTATAGCAAATTCTTTGGAAACCATTGAGTCCGGAACTTTTTTTTATTTGCAATGTAAATTTGAAATCCTTTGATCTCTTCCCTTTCCAATGGCTCTATATTACTTTACACCTTATTTACTGTCTTCCAAACTCTACAGTTTGTATTCAAACAGCAATATTTTGCTTTCTCCATCAATAAATTGTAATATGTCACCGTTTTTTGCTTTTACCCGTCTTTTCTTTCACATTACACCTTCTCAAACACCTTGAGTCGGTTTAAAACTGTCTATTATATTCTCCGTTTCCGTTTTTTTATTTTTCAATTTTTTTATTTCTCAAATTTTGCAAAAAATTTATAAAAAACGAAGCCGACAAAATGGATGGCGCAACAATCGGTCAATTTCTAGTTAAATCTGTTTACCGCCAGCTTCCCGTTGCTCAGCTGGAAATCGAATATATTATAGAGATTAATCCGAAAAAGGGACCCCTCCTTTTTTGAAAATTGAGACCTTATAGGAGGAAAGCGGAAGAAAGCCGGCATAAAAGGGATATTAAGGTTAGAAGGTGAAGAATCCCTGGGAAGAGGGGGGTTTTGAAGAGGGAGAATATGATTGAAATAGTTGAGCAAGAGAGTTGAGGCAGCAGTAGATGGTTTAGACGATGACTAATGTGGTATTACGACAATATAGGAAGTTGAGGTGAGTTTAAAGGCATTAGGATCATTGATTAAGAATGATATAGCTCAGGGACTATTTTTACTTGATATTTGGTACATTTCTGTTTTTTTTTGTGCTTTTTTCTTCTTTTAACTCTCTAACAAAAACACTAGCGAGATAAAAAATTGTACAAATCACAATACCAGCTCGCCCCTCTCGTGACTATAATCTCCCATAATCTCTCCGGGGGTGTTCTTTTTTTTTGCCAAAAAACGGGGTCTCTATTATATTCCAATCCCCCCATAATCGAAGTGAATGGAGCGATTTGGAATTGGACTCGAGATCAAAGGAAAGGATCATAAAAATAAAGCGAATACTCTCGGTTTATGGCTGATTTGTTTATTTCGGGTAAAACGGGATGTTCTATTTTACTTTAGGGAGTGGATGGTTTTTGAAATTTTTTTTTTGATTTTTTGGAAGAAATTTGGGAAATTGACACAAAATTTTAGATTTTTAAGTTTGATGTAACTGGGGGAAAATTTTGATTGAATATTTCGGGTATAGATGCAAAGCAAAAACTAGAATTTTGATCTGTGGCCTCAGTAGTTTTTATATGTGCTAAAATTGAAAAAATTATATGCTCTGGAAATTCAAAAAAAATTACTGAGATTTTTTGAATTTTTTTTATTTTTTCCAACGAAAAATTATATTCTAAAAAATACTTGCTGCGTGTTTTACATTACAATACTTCAAATCCTACATTCAACGATTTTTCGACGTTTTATCCATCTCCATTACCTTTGTGCTCCTTTTTTGTCACCTTTCATCCCCCCAAAACCTTTGTTCTAACTTTTTCCTCTCTTTTTCTGACATTTCCCTCCAAAAGTTCAATCTTTCCAATATTCCCCAAAAACGAAATCAAAAAAATAAGAAGATTCTTCAACTCTTGCAACGAGCTTGTCTAAATCTTTTTTTCGGCTGATTCATGGAACGAGAATTTTTACAAAAGGTCCTATACGAATGTTTTATAGGCATATTCGTGGGCGGTTTTATGGGGAGAATGAGAGGTCGTTTATGGCATGGAACGGCGGGAACGGCACTTTTTTAGCTGTTTTGGGGATGGTCTTTGGTTACGGAAAATAAATAAAATATGTTTTTGGAGCTGCTAATTCTGGAAGGAGGAACTTGACTTACCGTTTCCCGTAGGCATACCCGAGATTTTTAGTTTGCGCTTTGCAGAAACCATCGAGATTTCTTAGTCAAAGAATGTTGAAAGTTCGAAATTTGTTTTTGCTTTCTCTCCTCATTTTACCCAATCTTTCAACCGCAAAGACCGTGGAAAATCTCAGCCGCTTTTGTAATTCTTGTCATAAAATTTTCAACACTTACTTTGTCGGTCATGTAGATCATGTCATCAAAATTTTAAGAAGATCCAAGCTCTGTGTCTTAAAGATTGCCCTAATTTGAAAGCGTCTCTTATCAGTCCAATATTGGACCTCTCTTCTTCCCACGCTCAATAAGCCCTTTTCCTGATATTCAAAGGTCGAAGCAAAGCACAAAAATATTAATCATACTTGTTATTTCTGCTGTACTCTTGGTTTCAGACCGAAATGGGAATGTGGAATTTAGAATTTGGAATTACTCTCTTCAGATCAACATATTCTAAAACTGAGGGCAAAAATTGGCTTTCTGGAAAAAAAATTCACTGGTTTTTTGTTATTGCTTGAAAAACTTATGACCTTTTTCTGTCATATTTTTTATGCCCACGCAAGAATCCTACGTCAATTCCAAAATTTTGGAGCATTTTTTATTTTAAACTCAAAATTTATGATTGTTTTTAATCATGGTGTAATGTAAGGGAAAATTTCCAAAAAATATTATATTGATTTCGGCCTTCAGAATGCTTTACTTCGTTTGCTTTAACGTTTTTTAAAATCTTAATCAGCGCTTCTTCGGCATTTGAAAAACGCCTGATCTCTTTCTCTCTCTATTTATTCAAAATATTTATCTCCGTTTTTTGTCACTTTCACCCCCCCCCCCTTTTTTTTTAATCAACCTTCGTCGCGCCCCTGATGTCCAAGGTCGTCAACTTTCATATTTCCGAATCGAAAATTCGTTTCTGAATTTAGTGATGAATGAAGTCGACATTGCCTTCAATCCCTTGAAGATTACGATCCCCTCGGGCGATATTCGTCGGCTTTCAAGCTTGGGACATCTTCAGAATATTGCTCCTTGCTGTTCGAAAGATTTTAATGATGCTACGGAGAATTTGAAAAGTCAAAGATTTGAGCAATATCCTATGAACCTGCCCAATATCTACTCTACCGAGATTTTCGATTCTAAAGCTGCTGGTAATCGCTATTCCGCAAGGATTTTGAAATCTTGTTCTACAACCCCTGGACCTTCTAAAATCGAAATTGGAAGCCCTAAAGGTGCTAACAGAGGCAGCATCAACAGTAATTCAACTGTCAACAAAATATGTTCGGTTCATCTGCAGGATTACAAACTACAGTATTCTTCGTCATCAGAAGCGACTCATTCCGAGAAATCAGAATCTTTGAGCCTTCAGGATTTACCAGAGAAACTACTGGAGGCAAAGTTGAAGAGATTAGAGTCAGAATCAGAGGCTACGGATATTATCCATGATGTTGAAGATGCCAACTCGAGTCCTATCTTTCAACGACTTCGATTTGAAGATTCCGGATGTTCAAGCCTTCGGAATCTCGGTTCTACAAACATTTCTCCGGAATTTGGACGGAGAAATCGTCAAGAAGTGACAGAAAATTTTGAAAACGGTCAAGATTGCCTCAAAAGTCATCAACATGAAAAAAAGACGTCATTCCGCAATTCTGATGGGCAAAAAATAATTTTCCGAAGCTCTGATGTCCGAAATCAAATTTTGAAACCTTCAGAAGCCACAGAATCATATTGTAAAAGCCTGGAAAAGAAATCCCAAACTGAGAAACCAAAAAAAGCCCGGAGGCTAGTTCGCGGCCGAATTGTTTTCCACCAAAAACGGTTTGTTTATACCATACCGCGACTGTTTTAGCAAGAGCCTTATCAGTTTATTCTATTTTTGGCTGATTTTTAATCAAAAATTTTAGATTTTTGATGAGAAAACTCAAAAAAATTTTTTTTTAAAACAACGTTTAACAGTGGTGTAATAAAGTAACAAATAAAAATCAAAAGTAAAGGTTACTTGATTGATGTTACGAGCCGTAATTTTTCGCACTTTTTTGTGGGTTTCCGCTAAAAAAAGTAGTTTTTTTTTACTTTCAAAAAACAATTTATTTCAACTTTCAATTGATCCGTAAAATGGCTTCAAGTGGCTTCAGAAGCGACGTTGAGGTCATTCGCGGCTTGACATAAAATCAGAGGTTTCGGATGGGGTCAGAGGTTTTATTAGTTTAAAGGGTGGGCTCAAATTCATGTTTATGGGATTTGAAGGACGAAAATAAGGAGGGAACTTTAAAATTTTGTAATTTATAGGTGGTTTACTGTCTGTAGAAGTTGGTGGAAACATTTATTTTTTATCCTTTAAAGAATAATACACGTATTTTACCAATTTTCAAAAGTCAGCACAAATATTAGGAATTTTTTTTTATTTTTGACTTTTCAAATGTGATCAACAAGGTCAACATGTTATCTAAACATTGTAGAAAACCTTGAAAACTTTTTACTGTCAAAAAAATTATTAAAACTAAAAATTCAAAAAACAGTTTTTGTTTTTGACAAATTTTCTTTATTTTTTTAAATTCTCTTTTTTCAGCCCGAACCTCCACACATCACAGGAGAACATGTTGTACAATGGCTCTCGGATCCCAGTGAATATACCAATAGACTCATACAGAAACATGCATATGCCAGAATTCTTTGGACAGAGTATGAAAAGCTCCAGAAGTCATGAGAGTCTGCTCAGTTTTAGTGGGGCGAATCATGTGTCAGATTTGAGTAAGTTCTTTTGTTGCCGAAAAAAAATTGAATATTCAACTTCTTGCCCAAAGAAAATTTCTTATTTAAAATTTTTTTTACGGAAGCGATGACTAAAGACGTTTTACAAGTAAAGCAAAATATTTTTCATACAATACTATTCATTTGCAGAGCAGCCCGACCTCCGAATTCATCCCGTGCATCCGTCCGTTTTGGAAGTGGACAACTGTTTCAAAGTCGCCAATTCGTATTACGTCTGTGAATCGCCGCAAGAAAGGACACGATGGCTTGAAAAGTAAGTTGCAACTTTTGTTAGCGGCTTTATGAATTTTTTACGGCTTTAATGCAAAAAAATTTAAATATTCACAAAAAATTATTTAATTTTTTATTTGAATTTTCCAATTTTTTTAAAAATAATCCAAAAAAGTCATATTCATGTTACAAATTGCACATGTTCTACTATAATATTGGAAACCTCTTTCTTTTATTATTCTTGGAACCCTTGAAAGAAATTGTTTTGTTCGGTTGTAATTAGGAAAACAAGGAAAAGTAATGGATTCAAAGTTGGGATTAGAGAAGGTAAATTGGATCGAGTGGTTCGGTATTGCGTAAAAGGCTTCCAGAAATTAGTTGGGAGTTTGGAAGCGGTGGGTAAAGAAGCTTTGGGAAGTCAGTTTTAAGTTGGATCAAATAGCTTCCTGAATAAAACAAATTCTGTTATAGGAAAGTTTGAGTGTAGCTAAAGTCATTGCAAAAATGAAACAGGTCCCCGGGGGCAGTTACAATCAATTTTAATGTAAGGGTTTTTCTTATGCTATCTTTTACACACTAATTTGCACTTTTTATATTACACATGGTCTAGGTTTGTCTCAAGGGCCCCCGAGTCTCTTTGAAATCACTTTATAGTTCTCTTTCTCGTAGAAATTCTGATATTTGTGAGCTTTTATTGCATAAATTGATTTGAAAAACGTTCCTCTCCGCCCGTCTCTCTTCATTTACCATCGTATCTTGTCCGCATAGATTGTTGAATATCTCGGCGGCCGTTGCAAAGGGATAGCTATAATTTTTGAGGAATAAAGATATGGCCTAGATACGAAAAGCTCTCCATACCGGAAGAAGATTCCTCCATTATGCCTCCGGAACTATTAAAATTTTTCTAGAGGACTCCTCTTATTTTGCATTTTGTTTATTGGACATTTGTTTAATATTTTTTTCCCTCAAAAAAGTCAAATCAAAATCAACATAATTTTACGTAATATCAGCATCGCAGATTTCTCGAAACATCCGCCGTTTCAAGGTCTCTTCATCACTTGCGTGATGATAACGAGTTCAAACATTACCCATCTCCTCTTCCCGATCTCCAGTTCCAATTCCCTTCATATCCTTTGATTTATCATGCTTATCATCCCGCATATTCTTCTCCATCATCTGCTCGCTCACTTCCACCATTCATCATCGAAATCATCGACAAAATCGTTAACGCACCCATTGCGCAACCCCAAAAGATTGTTTTCATTCCGGTCCGGCGGATTTGACGCGATTTTATTTGGGTGAAACATCGATGGAAGGAAACGAAGAGCCGATGTATCTCATACCTTATACATGAGCGATGACCTCGACGCTGAATTATTTTCCGGTTTGTTGGCATCCGAAAAACTCTGTCGCCCCAGAAGGCCTCTTTGTGTGTGGAAGGAAGGGAAAAGAGGGGCAGAAGGTAGATCTTTTTTCTGTGACATTGGCAGAAATCTGTTCTACGGATTTGAAGCGAAGCGGATTCGGACGTCTCAACAGCTGGCATTGAGCTCACAATTGATGGTCAATCTGCATTAGCTACTTGTTCATCATCTAACTATTCCTTGTCGATAAAAAATCTACTAACTTTTTGAAAGAAGGCTTCAAACTTTACTGTTTCCACAGTAATGCCTCGTCACTTTCCCTACTACAATATGACAAGCTCCAAGCGCTTTTCGACGGCTCCAAGTGCTCCAAGAGGAAGACTGAGGAGAGTACTGTCGTCTGATGTCTTTATGATGCCAGAAAACTTCTTGAATCCCCAACCTCCGCTACCGCCGAGGACCAAGAAGAGGTTGAGTTTGCTGAGGTAACAAAAATTGGATAGAACTCTTGCTTTTAATGGGTTTACGGGAATTAGGGAACATCTCGGTAGTCTAACGAGATCTCTATTAGAAAAGTCTCATTAAGGGCGAAAAATTCGATTGTCTTACGTACATCCAAGGAAACTGGGTCTCAAAAACTCAGATTCTCTTGAAGTTTTGCCTGTACGATCTACCTAGGCCACATATCGACTCGGCACAATTTTAACTCGCAGTTTTCTGTCGCAGCGGAGATATTCAGCAATCTTTGCAGTCGAGTCCATAGACTATGAAAGAAGAAGAGAGACGGTCATAGAAACAAGTTTTTGGCCACATCTTCGCAACCATAGATCGGAAAAAATACCGTGTTGTCACTGCTTGCTTTATACAACTTTTTCTTCATCTTTGGCTCTTCTTCCATTTCAAACATCCATCTCAAAGCAGATGTCTTACGGAAACGGATCAAAGCCCTGACCCGCGCCTCCCATTCCTTCCTCGAATTCTTTGTCAAATAATTTGGATCATAAAACGAGTGTCGGCTTCGTTCTCAAACGTATTAACAAGGTTTCATGGAACGACCAAACCCCCTCATTTATTCAGTCTCTTCTTCTGTTCGGCCCATTGAGCAGAACGTCGAGAACAGCTAATAAACAACGGAAGGGGGTTTTAATTGAGATTTTTCTGGCTAATTGGGAAGAAAGCTCTAATAGGAAGTGATGATTTCGAAGAAAAATTTGGGACTTTATACATCCGGTGGACTAGACGATAAAAGACCAAAAAATGCTCGTTATAGAAAGTCTTCGCTATATTGCGTCCCATTTTTGTAGAAAATATAAAAAGAAATCTCTATCATGGTCAGATTCACTAAGAAACGGCTAAAACATTTTTCTCTGACCGTCTCTCCTTATTTTCCAAAGTCTCTCGTCTGCAAAGATCGTTGAGTATCCCGGTTGTACTTGAAAACTGTGAGCTAAAATTTTCGGGTGTTGATTTGTGCTCTGTATATACCACTTGTCCAAATTTTGAAAAAATTCCGTTTACATGTCCCTGAGAAACAAACAATTTTTGTTGAACGTCACTGCAGCCTGTGTTTTCAAAAATCTTGCCATAACTTTTCAATTTTTTTAAATCCAATCTATTCATTGTCAGCTGAGCACACACCTTCCCTCTATTTTTATTTAGATTCGTTTCTATCGGATTATATTTTTATTCAAATCAGATTATATTACCCATCTCACCGCTTTGATCTCGGCAAATCTCGATTTTTGTTCCGATGTTCGTATATATTTGCATTTCCGTAATTACATTGCACTTGAGGCCACTCTTCGCATGTTTCCCCGTGTTTACCTTGTCCTCTTTATGGAGAGGGGCGGAGAGGATTTGCGATTCATTTCATTAATTTTTTTGCGGGGCCTCCAGTTCAGTGTGTTATAACGGGATTATTCGATTAGGTTTATTTACCCTTTTACGGGAGGGTAAAAAGTGAGATTTTGGGGAGAGGTTGGAGGCTGTTTTTGGGCTAGATGTTGAGGGTATACCATAAGTAGGCCGACTGAGTAAAACTGATAGAAAATGGTCTGGAATCTCGAGAGGGAACCTCAAAAATCCCAAAAATTGTTTATTGTAGAAAGGATTTGCTGTATGGAGAACTAATGCAAATTTCACACTAATCATCTGTCTGGGTCACGCATCAATTCTTGAAAATTTTAGCCCACGGATTACACGGTTGAGATATACAATGATCTTTGCAGGAAAGAAACTATGAAAAATGAGAGAAACGGCCAGACAAAAAATGTTTGTGAATGCGAAACTCTCATTTTTGTTTTGTAAAATACGCAATGTCCCATTTCCCCAAAGTTCGGACCTGTGATAAGAGCAGAAATTGCATCGATTGCGCAACTATTTCTGTAAAAATTTTCCAACCTTCGAATTTTCGCGTCGAAATCCCAAATTTTCCCACACCTCGAAATTCGATTTGAAAATCCATTTTACATTCAATAATTGGCCTTTCAATTTACCTCCCTCCCCACTTCTCATATTTCTCTTCACCTGCCCTGAGGGAAATTGCCTAATAAACCCTTCATAACGCCAATTAGACAATTATCTCCCACCTTTCCCTCGCACCTCCACTTGCATAATGGAAGAGGTCATTTTACGAGCTGTTTGGAGGTTTACAATCGGCGTTACAGTTTTATTTGGGCGCTAGTTGTAAATGTCAACGGTTCAAGGGGTTGTAAATGGCGTCATTCATTTTGTATGAAAGCGACTTTTTGAATGATTTCAAATTTGGTATCAAAAAATATGATAACTATAACAATAAATTTACTCTTAAGGATAAGATACTTATTGACGCGCATTTCGGACTTATTTTGATCTCTTTTTCGACGAGAACCGGTCCGCTATTGTAAACAAATGATTTCGGCGAGTTTTAGATCTGTTTCTAAAATGGACTTCCAAATATCTTGTAAAAAAGCCTACTGTAAATTTTTTTCCTGCACAAATTTACGATAGACTCCACTTTGAACCCAAAAATCCATATCAGGCATTATTTTTCCCTCCAAACCGCCACATAAACCATGTCGCCATGTTTTGGCGGCGCCATTTCGAAGCCATTTACACTCCGGTAAATCCGTCGGCCATTCCCCCCATTTTTAATAATAATAAATTGCGCGCTCCCTCTTCGGAGATGGCACTGAAGAATGGGGCGCGCAATCCCCCATTCGCTTGCAGACTTTCCGGGGACGGGGCGATCGGACATTAAAAGTGAGGGAGCAAGGTCGTTGGCCCTATTTCGAGTCAATCCCACCCCAAAAAAGTTGGGTTTCACGTTCGCGTCGACGCCAAACCCGGCTTCCGACGGGTTGAAATTGGAATTTCAAAAAAATTAGTCGAAAATTTTAATTTTGAGGGGGTTTCAAGTGGTCAGAGAGGGATTTCAAGAGGTTTCGCGGGATTTTCGGCATGAAAAAGCGGTCTGTTTCTGCTTAAACTAAGCGCTATGTCAGAATGTCACTTTGGATTATTGTGATTAAAGGGAGTGTCATCATTTTCCAAAAGATTTATCAAGATTTTGCCGCCAAGAAGAGAAAATTTTTATTACTTTAGATAAAATTGCCAATTTTTCTACTACTTTTTTATGGAGGAAACTTGCATAAAAAGCACAGACGCATCGTATTTTAGATCAAAGACCTAAAAAGTTTTATCTAAAATACGAATTTTATTCAAATTTAACTCATTTTCTTTCAGCATGCGCCGGGCAATAAACCCCCATTTGGACGAGCGCCGACGCACGGAGAATTCGTTTCAAATTTGGATCCTAGAAGCCAAGGGCATCCCGCAGAAGCGCCGCTACTACTGTGATCTCGTCCTTGACTCCACATTGTATGCAAAAACATCCACGAAAACACACAGCGAACACTGTTTTTGGGGCGATTTCTTCGATCTAAAGTAAGCTCAAACAGAAAAAACAAGGTCAACAACAGTTGTAAAAGGTTGGAAATACAATATTCTCTCGTTTGAGTAACGTTAGAGTTGGGGTTTACAACTTTTCATTTTATTGCGTAGGGAAACAGTTGACTCAAAAATTGAGGAAACATTTGACACAAAAAAGAATTCTTGTTTTTTTGGTAGATCGGATAAGGCTGAATTATGGTAACTTACTCACTTCGTTGCTCTTTTCGCATAAAATAACAGCAAAATTTGTTTATATTATCCTCCAAGAGCTAAGATTTTAAAACTTTTTTGGTTGCCTCATAATTTTTTTCCGCAAATCTTATATTCAATATGTTTCAGAAGTCTTCCTCCCATCCGAAATGCTGTCATCAATCTGTACCGAGAGCAGGACCCTCGAAAAAAGAAGGATCATCACACTTTAATTGGCCAAGTCACCATTAATATTGATCAGTTCAAAGCGCGACAACCACTCGAGAAATGGTATGTAAATTACTTTGCAATCCAAGGTTAGTGTATGAAATGCACGATGTATTCAAGAATTCGGAACCTGTAGTATTCGAATATTTGCTCTTCAAGGTTTCGAAACGGGAAATTAGACGGTTCGATGGTCACGATCCATTTTTTGGGACGAATTCGAATTAAAGTAAAGGATATTACAGTAGAATCCATTACATGCATCATAGACTATTCAGACACGCCATTAATTTAGGGAAATTACATAAATTTAAAATTTTATACAGTTCTTTCTAAAAAATGTCCAGTGTAATATAAGTTTTGATGAAAGGTCCCTAAAATAATATAAATTTTGTAGGTTCACAGTGACAACCGGCCAGGAGAATACTCGATCAATGCTGTCAAAGAATTCGGAGCCTGTAGCAATTAGAATCAAGGCCAGATATCAGACCGTTGATGTGCTTCCTCTAATTGTTTATAATCGTCTCAACAACTTTGTAAAGCTCAATTATCTTTGTCTTTGCGAGCACTTGGAGTCGGCATTGGGTGTGAAATTGAAGGAAGACTTTGCCACATGTCTGGTTAAAGTGTTACATCGGCAGCGAGTGGTCAAAGATTTCCTTTGTGATATCATCATGGCCGAAGTTGGTCAACTAGACAACGATCACCTCATGTTCCGTGGAAACTCGTTGGCCACGAAATCAATGGAAGCCTACATCAAGCTGGTCGCCGCGGATTATCTCCACAATACTCTTGGAAAATTCGTCAAGTCTTTGGTTGTAAATCCGCCAACTTGTGAAGTTGACCCGACAAAAATGTCGTCAAACTCAACGACAGCGTTGAATGCGAATCGGAAACGATTGATGGATGCTGTAGAACAGGCCTGGGGATGTATAGTCAAGTCCGCTTCAATATTCCCACAACAATTGCGGGAGGTATTCCATGCATTGAGGAGAAGATTGGATGAACAAGGAAAAGGTCAACTGGGCGACAAATTAGTGTCGGCTTCCATCTTTTTAAGATTCTTGTGCCCTGCAGTGTTGTCACCGAGCTTGTTTGGACTGGTAAGTTGTTTTATATTTATTTTTGAGCATAAAAATTTATTTTGAAGGTTCTTGGAATTATAAGATTTTAGGTACCTAAATTCAGTAATTTGAGTAAACATCTTTATTTTGCCTCACGAAATTGTTTACGAAAAGTTTACAATACAGTATATTGCATAGTTCAACTACGCGAAGCTAAAATTCTTGATTTCACAAGTTTTTCCACCAGAATTTGCTTTATCTTACATTAGACCAGATGTTTAGTGCGATTTTTCCAAAAAATAGCTAAATTTCCCATTTTCAACCCACATAATGCACAAGTCCCTCCCTAAAGACACCAAAATAACATTCAAACGAACTTACCATCAAATTCTTTTAGGTCTCCGAGTATCCATCAGAACAAGCGGCCCGCAACTTAACTTTGATTGCAAAAACTCTTCAAACTCTGGCGAACTTCACAAAATTCGGTGGAAAAGAGAGCTTCATGGAGTTCATGAACAATTTCATTATCAAAGAGACCAGACCCATGCATTCCTTCTTGGTTGGAATCTCACATCCACCGCTCTTGAATGAGAAAGCGATAACTGCCTCAAACAATGATATTGATAGCGAAATTGATCAAGGGAAGGAGTTGAGCTGTCTACACTCGTATTTGGAGGAACATTGGACTAATGAGGTAGGAAGTCGACCACGTTTTTCTGGCGTTTTACATTATTTTTGAGAGAAGGGAAGACTTGACCATTTGTGTCAGCTGTTTCCCTCAAGCATTTTTGGTCGGAAATGAATCGTATTTTAGAAGGGAATGAGAAATTATGAAAGATTAGATCGCATTCTTTAAGAGTGAAATTGCTTTTACTTAAAATCTGATTTGCCTTTTTTCAGCTTCACGAAAAAGCCAGCCATATCGATGAGAACATGGGGCAATTACAAGCCATTATTGCTGAGATAGACATGTGCAAAACCCGAGAATACACTCCTCAATCCACCTTCTCGTCGTATTCTTCCCGCCAATCCACCAGCCCTCCATCCGACTACGAAAACAATGTAAAACCAGCCCCGCCACCAAAAAGATCGCAACGTCAAGCGGCGATGAATCTAAACACGGTTGATGACTATGTTATGGGCACCGCAGTGACTCCAGAATCATCATCGAGGTCCAAGAGCCAGCAGAGATTCTTTTATCGAGATATGAGCGAAGGGAGAGAGGGTTTGGCCAAAAGATATTCGATGCCCTACCACAATATCTATGATATCACCCCGAGTGCTCGAGATGGCTACCATTTGTACGATGAGGTATCGCAAGAAGATTTAAAGGCCGATGAGCTCACGAATGTGAGTCTGGATCCGGCTGACGATGAAGCGACGGATTCGGAAGTGGAAGGTCATGTGGATAGAAGGATAACACCGAGAAAGACGCGAAGAAAGAGTTATATGACCGATATGCGCATTGATATGATTGATCCGGAGTCTCGAAGACTCGGTCTACCCTCTTCGGGATATCAGAGTCAGAATCAAAGTTGCTATTCGTCCTCTTCGAACAGCCCAAATGATACGTTCGGGAAGGAAAAGTCGCATGTTGATGGTCAAAAATACTCGAATTATCTGAAGGACAACCTCTCATATCACACGGCTACCACAACTTCATGCTCTTCGACCTCCTCCGGTCACAACGATGTCGAAGATAAGCGGTCATTTCAACTGAGCAGAAGTCAAACCGGTCATGATAGGATACCCTATACTAAGACGAGATCAAATTATCGAGCCAGGTCGGTGGTAGCCCAATTACCCGATCAAGAACCGAGATTATCGAATAGCACGTCTTGTCATTCAATAAATGGACGAATAATCATCAAGGACGATGATTTGGTAAGCATTTTTGGGTTTATTTTTGGATTAAGGTCTACTATAAGGTAATATTTTAAAATTTTAGAATCTAATCGAAACTCAAAAGCGGCAGATCGATGAATTATTGCGGGAAAACGAGAATCTGAAGCGAGCTCTAGCTGAACATCATGGAAGTCATGTTGAACTTACTGTAAGTCATCCAATTTTTACAATTTTTTGGATAAAAGTAATTTTGATCTTAAAAAGTTTCTAATGTCTCTTATTTCAGGCCCGCCCAATCCCCAACCAGCCCTTCAGCGTCCAATTGTCGCCTTTCTAGTCCATTTTCATAGCGATTTCCATCGAATTAGGTCCTAATATAACCATAATATACTCACTTACTCTTCACTTTTATGTATGATATATTCGGTGCTTTCGTATCATTATGTTTTTTTCTATATCGATCCTTTGTAAATCCTCCGATACCTCTGACAAAAAAGGAAACATAAGCTTTATATTTATAAGTCAACTTTGCCGAGCACGGTAAATGAGAATTGTTTGTATAAATAAAGTTCTAAACTTGAATTCGGATATTCCTGATGGGGTACAGACTATAACTAAGTAATTTGAAGGAAATTAAAAACCAAAAGAACGCTCTATGTTATGAATCATAGCAAACAAAAATAGAGTGTCAAAACCCCACCGGGCCCGGACCGGAGCCATGTCTAATTACTACTACTACCCAAAATTATACTTTTTAAGGGAAACCCACCCTCATAAAGACTGTTTTTTTTAGGGAAAACCCAATAAATTTTAGGGGAAATTTTTCGATTCTGGGCAAACCAAAGTTTCCCAAAAAATACGAGTCAAAAAATTTAAAACATCCTACTTACTCCATACAGCAGAGAGAAATCTTTGAAAGCTGAGCGACATAATGTTTTGAGCGCTAAAAACATAACTATTTATGTTTCTTATGTAAAAATTGTCAAATAATCACGGAATTTTTCTGAAAACGACGATTGCTGGCCATTTCTGGGAAAAAATCATCCAGAAAAGACTTTTCAGGTCGATTTTTAAATAAAAAACTCTTTAAACCAAAATTTACCTTGCCAATTCTGTAGATGTATTTATTCTTTGTGTGCATTGTGAAATTAATGGTTATTTTAAACGTCCTAAAATTCACTTTGAAAACAATAGTTAAAGATAGTACGTGGGCAAAAAGTCAAACGGTAAAGGAATGCGCTGGATTAACGTGTGGGTTCGCGTTGAAAAATACCATGTTTTTAGCATTTGAAAAATATTTAAAAAATTTTGAAAGTGCTGCGGTGTCTTTGCCGGTACGTTCGGCGTCGTGAAGCTTCATGAATTGGGTTGGCGCTACAAAAAATCAGCACAGTGCAAACGAAAAGCGCACTGTGCAGTTCCTATTGCGCGTGTTTATTTTGCACTGTGCTTCGCCGTAAATTTTACTCCCTGTGCAACAAATTTTAACGGCGCACCGTGTTAACATGTCAAGGCTTTTTGGCCCGCGTAGTATTGCCCAGTTTGCTCTAACATACCTGGCGAAAATCCATTCTCATCTGAACAATTCCAAATTGTTTGTCCTAAGTTGGCCATTTCAATAAAAACAAGAGCCATTTTTAAGGTGAATGAATCGAGATAAACTGGGGAGTATACAAACGTATGAACGTGGTTTTGTTGGCGCCGAAACGGAAAGAGAGGTCACGGCTTACGCTGATTCGCCACTGCAGGCGAAAGCGTGAGCATTGTTTTGTGGTTTGCATAAAATGAAGAGAGGTTGACTGCTCTTTCAGCAGGTGTTTGGTAGGCCTGTTTAAACCCGCCAAAAAAGAAAGACTTGTACAGTACACACGCAGTAGTACAGTATCAGAACTTTTGACGTTCTTAAAATCATCACGTAAACATCAAGTGAACTGTCTGGTCTTTGACATGGAATATCAAGAATTTCAAGCGTTGCATCATCACATATTACTTGTTCCACCGTTATTCATAGACCTATCACCTCGACAGAAACTGTTTTACTCCGATAGATCATTTTACTTTTTTACACTTTGCAATTTTAGCAGAGATATCGTAATAAGGTGTTTTTAAAGTAATTTTAACTACTGTAAAATCTTTCTGAATCAAATACATTAAAGTCGGACCTAATTACGGTTGGTTCTGTGGTTCGTAGTTTCCTTCACATGTTGGGTAATTGATATCTAATCAACTAACGTCAAAACAAACAAGAGTCATTTCGCGTTCGTTGAACAAACTCTATAATAAATATGGGAACTTTGCCGGTTGTTAAAAATATTTTGTTAAATTGGATGAAATTTATTGTAGAAGGTGGAAAATGACAGTGCAATTGTTTAGATGTCTTTCTTACTGTAACGTTTTTTATTTTCTTTTGGCCTTATTTTGGCGTGTTTCCCGTTTCGTTCATTGTGACAAAGTTCAACCCTACCGGTAGATAATCCTTTTTTTGTTATGATACTAGGTTTTCTAGACAAGCACATGAACTCTCAAACTGATTTGAATATAATTTTAGATGATTATCCTATCTATTGTATATATATAATAATTGTCTCAACTGTTGATTTAAAAGGTTGAGGTTTGAAAAACTACTCACAACGGAGATCATATCAAGGCCGTAGACTTGAGCTTTTTTCCTCAGAACCATACATTTCAAGTCTTCAAAATTATGGATTATGCGTTGCAAGAACAGTTAAGATATTCAAAGATTTTTACGGGTGACAAACTATGGAAAATGAGGAGAGACGGAAAAAGAAATGGACTCTTTTTTCGTTGAAGGACCCAGAAAATTCGAAATTTTCTGCTTTTTGCCCTAAAGACTATTCTTGTTTCTGCAAAGTGAGAGCTAAAATTTTGAAAAATCACTTAGAACATGGTAAGCTTTATATATCCCAAATTTCGTCAAGCTCCAAACATTACACTTTGAGCACTTACTCCTGAAGTTTACCTCCACAGAAGGAGCCTCTTATGATTTTTAAAAGGAAAGTATAGTCATTTTATTTGGTAATCAGCAGCTCATTTTTCACCCCATGCAAAGTTCACGGTCAATTCATCGTCAAACTTTAAAAGGCAACCAAAGAACGATGAATGGTACAAGCCGTTAGCGGTTACTGATCGTTTTACCATCTCTCGGCTCTTTTTTGATTATTTCTTCTTCGTCGTCATAATTTTGTTTTGTTTTCGGGGGGTAGCCTCTTCTCATCAATATCAGAGCCATTTGGGGTGCATAATCAATGTGTTGCGCAAGTTTTCCATGACAAACCCCAAGATTTATTCGATAATGAGAGGGAGGGTTCTCGAAGCATTTACACTTTTTTTCTGTAAATGGTCGTATAGGGCCTTCGTGTAGTAAATTAGAAGGGGGTTTAAAGGGTCAGAACAGCTATTTTTGAATTGCGCTTTTCGCGGCGTGGAAAACGAAATGCCAAAAAAGTTTTTTTTTAAGTCTAGCAGCGAAAACAAAGGCGCCAGAGTTGCAAGCAGTAAAATCATTATTAGAAAGCATGTAGAATGTCTCCATTATTTTTTTCCTGTTGTTATTGGTATGGTAGACAAAGAAACTTTTTGGAGATTTAATAGTTTCTAGGCCGTAAAAAGCGCGATTGAAAGGTAGCCGGCCTGGCCCTTTAAATTTGTCATGTTTCGAGTCGGAATTCTGTTGTTTTTCCGATTTTTAAAATTGGTTTCCGCAAAGTAATTAACGAGTAATATCAAGCACATTTTGATGTTGCTAATTATAGCGACTTTGAGTAAGCAACATGGTAGATTTTTTCGAAATAGCTTGCTATTGTTAAAAACACTTCTTTTGACAGATCAGAGTCAGATGTTTTTTCCGTTAAGAGAAATTTTCTCTTGCTCGTAGGCGCTGTATTATCTAATTGGCTTCTATCTCTTTGACCGATCAGAAGGGTTCGGCCAAAGTTTAAAGATTTTCTGCATTTGAATCTCGTTTCCCAGCGTGAAAGATTGTAGTCAGCTCCTAAGTGTAAGTCATGAGTATGTTACGCATTTCTCAGTGCCCTGTATCCTTCATTGAAACCCATATGCCTTTTACTTGTTGAAACGGTCAGCAATTGTTTGTGATATCCACTTTGTCGTAAATCCTTGCTGAACATTTCTCTTCGTTCCACGACGCCTCGATCTTACCTGAATGTACGTTTTCTGTGGTTTCAACCCATCCTCGGTCTCCCCATTTTGTGATTGCTTTAAAATACATTCCCAACGTTCGCATATGACTCGTTTGGCCTGGGACTGTTGTGAAATAGCAATCAATAAGAAACGGGCCTTAGGGCATAAGGGTAAACAGCAGTTCGATTGCTGATTTAGCGAACCTATGATTTAATTGTGCTCTGTGATATCAGTAATTGTAATTGGGAAAGTTAAAGGGGCTTCCTTGAGAATAAATGTTAAGGATATTACTGTAGACTAAAAGTCTTCCTGTAAAAGACTTTTAAGGCCTTTTTTAAATCTTTTCAACATTAAAGATGCCTTTTACGTCTTGCTCACAGTGATTTACCCATCGTTTTATCATCGCTTTTTAAAACGTTCGCTGATTTAGGTCGCAAAAATAAAAACTTTCGGGTTTACAATCATTTTCCGTTTAATAATCGTATTATTTTTTTGTTTAGCTTCTGTTTTCCGTAATGGCAAAAGTCCAGAATAGCAATACACCGCATATTCATGATGTCGGAAGTCTGGAACAGAAAATCATCGAAGAGAAAAGGCAATCGAGAAAGGAAAAGAAAGGTGGGTAAAGCTTGAGATTAGCAGAGACAGTTGAATTGGTTGGCTCACATTTTCATAAAACTGGGCTGAGATAATCAATAAGATTAGGCTTTCTCTGGCATAATTAAGCAAGGTTTTTGGTTTGCGCTTTGCAGAGGCAACCGGGACTTCCAAAAATTGGTCAAGGTCCGAACACCTTTTTTTAGTTTCTCCATGAAAAGTTTTAGCCGTATTTACACCGCATAGGGCTACGTTTTGACAAAATAAAGTGATTTTTTCATGGGAAACCGACAAAGATACGGTCAAAAATGTTTTTTTCTTTGTGACCGCTTTTACGTACTCTCTTGGCAACAAGGATCGTTCAATATCTTCACCTCCCTTGCAAAGCGCAAGCTAAAGTGGCGAGAAATTCACCATGATATAGACGTGTGGGAAAATTTTAAAGACAACCTGGGTGAATATCGCGATCTCAACACTTCCCTGGCAAACTGAAGTCCACACATATAACGAAAATTTGACAATGTAATTTGCTATCTGAAGACCTGTTTGAATAACTTCTCTACTAGTTGTAAAATATTTACAAAGTCTTTAATCAATCGTTTTTTTAGCCTCAATAATCCGTTGCATCAGCTTGACCGTCCTTGTTATTCAATTCTCATCCTACGTTCTGGTCATGAAATATGCAAATGAAATTCCCAACCACAAGAAATACGCCAGATCTTCTGTTGTCCTCTTTACTGAGCTCATCAAATTAGCAATCACTTCTGTTCTCTACTTTATGTCATGCAAATCGCTGAAAAAGTAAATTTTTTACATTAATAATGTCATTACATATAATATAATACGTTGAGACTTAAATTCATTGTTTTTAGATTCTTTCGAGGCATTCGTTACCACTTTGTCTATGATTTTGTGGACACACTGAAGGTTGGAGTTCCAGCCATCATTTTCACTGCGCAGAACTATCTACTTTACTTGGCTATTGAACACATTGATAGTACGACTTATCTGGTAGGAAAATTGAGGTTGCTACAAAAGTGCAGGAAGTACGACGCTCAGACTTTGATGAAACTTTTTCCACATTAAGATTACCTATTTCTCAGCATTATGGAGGATTCCCAGCCTGCGCTTTGCAGGAACAACTGAGATTTTAAGACGGAAACTAAACGTTGTAGTTTTTTTTGTTTTAATAATTATAAAGAAGCGTTCTTGCAAAACATCAATGTTTTCCACTTGAAATTAGCAGAGATATGACAAAAAATGCGTTTTTCTCTGGCCACTCTTCGCATTTCTTTTACTCTCTTGTCGGCAAAGATATTTGAATGGTCGGCTCTCGCTTGAACTCTTGTCCTATAATTCCTAAAGGTTTTGGTGGACATCAAGCAATGTTTTGCCAATATTTTGTATTTGTTTTAAATTTTCAGGTGACCTACCAGACCAAAACGCTGTCAACGGCCTTCTTTTCGGTATTGATGCTGCGTAAACGTCTCTCCGTTTCTCAATGGATCTCACTGTTCATTCTTTGTGCTGGCGTGGCTATTGTGACCATACCTGTAAGCCAATACGACAATTTTTTTGTAAAATACGTGCCGTTCAAAGTTAACGATTCATTTTTAGAAGGAAAAAGCGACTCCGCCCAAGATTGACCTGCAACTTTCAAATCTCACTGATTTCAACACCACTGCCTTTAATTTTACCGCTCATAACACAACTGAATTACTGCTGAATCCCCCAAAAATTGATCATGTTAAGCATGCAGCTATTGGAATTGGAGCCGTCTTTATGGCTTGTGTTTTTTCCGGCTTCGCTGGAGTTTATTTCGAAAAAGTTTTAAAGAAATCCAATGTCTCATTGTGGATAAGAAATCTGCAATTGTCAACGCTGGCGATTCCAGCCGCCGTAGCAACAATTCTTGTAAGTTTAAAAAAAATAAAATTAAAGGCAAGACGTATTTTACGATTAAATCAAGCCAAATTGTGGAAAAAATGGGCCGAAGGTCTCTTTCTTGTAAAAGGTGCTTGCTCCTTATAGGGGAGATGGCCAGTGTGCAACGCTCAAATTTTAAGGAAACTCGGCACACATTGAAATTCTAAGCAATACGCCAGATTTCAAACTCGTCCTTTACATAGACAGCTGAGCTTTTTAAGCTTTGGAAACTGTAAAGTGCTCGGCAAACTTAGACATGGCTCACCGGGCCGGCCCGTTGCAATTTTGCTTTCGACCTGGCCCGGCCTTTTCAGCGGACACAACCCGGACAATGGCCATTTCTAAACAAACGTTAGCTCGAATAAAACTTGTTTTTTTTCATTGATATGATATCAGAAAAATTTCTATACAAAATCGATTCTTTTCTTTGTAAAATAATCCATACATACGTATGGCTCTAAATTGTTTTATTTCTTGCCGCGCTCTTCGTTGTGCACAGCGAAGCTTCTTGAATATTGCGGCCGCTACTGCAAACAGCAAGTTGAAAATGGAGCTGATATTTAACCTATTAATGCATGTGTAAAACTTAGAGAGAATGTGAGCGTCTTGCTTGGAGCACTTCCTTTCTTTGCTACATATTCTTTAAACCACCCGTTTCTTCGGTTGTTGTCTGTTCTACGTACATCGTATTTTACCTCAACCCTTTTCAGATCTCCGATTACGATCTTGTCCGAACTGAAGGCCTAGCGGCCGGGTTCAATATCTACATCTGGTCGGCCGTCCTTCTTCAAGCCATTGGAGGGCTCGTTATCGCTGTAGTAATCAAGTACGCCGACAACATCATCAAATCCTTGGCCTCTTCGTTGGCCATTATTGTCTCGGCCATTGCTATGGCTCTAATTTTCAATCGCTATCCAACAATTTTGTTTGGGTTTGGCACAGTTATGGTTATTGTTTCGGTCGTTATGTATTCGTATTGCCCGGTGCAGAAGAACGAAGATGCTGGAAGTGAGAGCGATCAGCCCGCAATCACCAGAGAGCTGTCGGATTCGGATTTAGTTAAGGATGACAAAAAGAAAATCGGAAATGAAATCGCGGTGTTCAAGGTGTGAGGAGTGTAAATACATGTCTTTATCTTTATGTTTGTCGTATAAACATCTGTTGCTCATGCTATTTTGGTCTTTTACTAAGTCTTTTCGTTCTTTGATCGTTACGGGTCGTACATATCGTTGTTTGCAAAAAATATTGTGTTATTGTCAATAAAGTACCATAAAAATGAGGATTATAATTATATACTGTTCCAATAACAGCGGGAGAAAGTTTTGGTTACATTCTGCATGTTTACTAATAGTTATTTTACTGTTTGCTATTTTATCAAGCATGACATAAAAAACTTGTTTGACATTTAAATTTCTTACGCCGTATAATGCGCGATTCTTAAAGTACTTCTCAATGAGTACTCCCCACCTTTTGCATACGCTCTCGTCGGTAAACAACCATTGAATATATCGACTGTCTGTTCAAACGACGACAGCAAAATTGCAGGATTGATAAGCGGCCTAGATACCAAGACCATGTTAGAAAGTCTTATCAAGAAACTTTTAACATTTCGTCACAAATATGGGATCCGAGAAATCTTTTTTTACCGATTTCTTGTCTAATTTGGTAAAAACCATGTCTCTTTTGACAAAGTTTACCATTTTCAAGCTATATGGATTCTTTTCGGACTTGTTTTGACCGGTAATACCTAGCGGGAAAATCTAAAAATAATTTTTCCGATAAATGTTAGGACGAAAAGCCAATTTGAAGGGTTCCCTTCTCAATTTGACGTGCGATGGGCTTACTTTACCTATTTTTTATTTGTAAGCGATTCCGCCCTTAGCGAGATTTTCTTCCAAAATTTATTTGCCGTCCCATCCTTCTGTTCGATGGTACGTTCAATTCGAACGTCCTTGGATTCTCTTCGAAAAAAGCCAACTTTTTGAAAACGCAGAGATTACAAAACCAAACCCGCTTAGCTAAAACGAAAAAAAGTTGAAGAAGCCATTAAAGAAAGGTAGTAAAAGGTAGCTTAAAGGTAACGCTTAAAGCCGGCGAAACTCGTTTTTCGAACGAAAAAACAACCTGGGATTTGATTATCCGGAAAACAACGAAGAACAAAAACAGTAGACATTACCGTACTAAGACGGAAAAAACAGGTGTTAGCGAAAGGGAGTTTGGGAAGTTTGAAAGTGATTTACGTGTGAGTAACTGTGGCTAACGTTGAAAAAAAAGCGTTTTTGTGTTGTTCAAGGCCACTAGGTTCCTATATAGCGCCCGGAAAAGACTCAAAGAGCTGTTCTTTATGGATGAGATTTCGTTGCCATTGTTTTTCTGAGCCATGTACTTTTCTGAGACGTTGGAGTACCCTGAGCGACCACCGCAATTAGTAGATTGTTTATTTTGAGAAATCAAATTTTAAGGTCTGCACCTCTAGCAATTCCTCTTGAAAATTGGCAAGGATACGAATAAAAAATGTTTTTCTCTCTGACCGCACTCCGCGTTTCGCGTACTCTCTCGAAAGATCGTTAGATATCTCGGCCACAAAGCGCGAGCTAAAACTTTTAAGCATTGATATGTGACCAATTCGTAAAATGTGTGAAAAAATTAGAAAAATCTGAGAGTCGCACGTCAAACCCTCCTCGTGTAAAAAAGAAATACCCTCCAACTTTATGAACGTTACTTTATTTTGATACTTTTATCGTTTATTTTTGTTTATTTTCCTTTCTTTTCCCCCAAACGCACTCATGGCTTTCGTTTTGTGATTATTTACGACCAGTTCCAATTGGCAGTAATGGTTGTAATGGACTGATTACAAAACGTTTTCCTAATTGGTTTGAAATGAAACACTTGAGGTGTGACAAATGAAGGGCATTCGCTGTGACCACACCCTTTTCACACTTGTTCCCTGTGACCTTGTTGACAAATTGTTGGGATTTTTCGGTTGAAATTGGAAGATGGTTCGGCAGCACTTTCAAAACAAAATCTTCAGCAATTGATACAACGCTTATGAAAAAATGTGGAAAGTATAAAGAAGATTACAAGCCGTCCCTTCCATGAGTTCCTTATGTCCTCTTTCTGCCCACAAATCGCTCTCGATTACAATGTTTTCTCCTCCTGATGATCTCATTGTTTGCTTCCATATTACGTGCAGCACACATGCATTGTAATTGCAACAAGATTATATTGGATCTCATAACCACTCTGTAGTCATTACGTTGAGCTCGAATTGCGCATTAATGAGAGCTCGCCGCCAACATAAATTGAGAAAATTAGGGATACAAACTGGATTCCGAATATTTGCAGACACGGTTTTGTAGAATGAGACTGTCGGGTTGTGTGCTGCAAAATGTATGGTTGATTTTTTCTTGGCGTAAGGCATTCTTAAAGCCAAGAGGATTAAGAAGGCCATATTTTAAAGCTTTTATAAGGTTACCCCAGATGGGAGACTTTGATGTTTTTCAAATTTGGCATACATATTTTAAATTTAGCGTTGATTCAGCCCTAAATATCTTAATGGAAAATATCAACGTACAGTGGAGATATTACACAATATTTTCCGAGAGATCACGCAAAATGAGGAGAGTTGGCCATGCGAAAAACGTTTTTAAACTGTTTTTGCGCACACTGCTACTGGAAGAAACTGATTTTTCGGAGATGTTGTACTCCTCACCACCCAGAGGTACTTTCCCCGTAAATTCAAAAATCCTGTGTTTTCTATAACTTTAGTCATCATTTTTGATACAGTAATCCAAACCGCTTAAAAGTTGAAAAGTCTTAAACCAATATTTTTACCCTACCCTCTGACGGTTTGATCTCCATTCTTTGTAACTTTTGCCGCTTCTCACCTCCACCCTCACCCCCTTTTTCCCACAACAATTGCTGCTAATCTGTGTGCAGATGAGGATACGAAGTCGAATCCGCAAGAATCCGCCCCTCATTTGCGTTCCAATCCCATTTCTGGAGGCGCTCCTTCTGAGTCAGTTTGCGGAACGCTGATTTTTGTGCCGATAAGTTTCAGGGGAGGCCGACTACTGCCTGGGAAAGAGAGGGGCTTGGTGTTTGATTCGTAGGGAGAAAGTGGGCTTATTAGTTGGTTTTAGAGGTTTTTGTTGTTTTAAATATCTGATTGTAGGCATAGCAAATACATAGTAAAGTTAAATTTCCGCGGAACGAATCTCAAAGTAACCAAATGAGTTTGTGTAGTAATCTTTTCAGATGGGAGGATGAGAAAAATGAGAGGGCAATCAGAGAAAAAAAATTTTGGCCAATCCCTGAGGTTATCGTTTTGAAATACTTTTTATATTGCTGCAATTTTTTTGCACAATCAATTCTGTAAAAGCTTCGAAAAACTTTTGGCAACTTTTTTTCCATTAATTTTATAGGATTTTAAAATATTTTTCAGATAAAATTTATTTTGACATCTTTATACAAATCTATATTTTATACGAGTTAACACCTAACTGGTTAAATTACCAAGCGTATTTTAGCCAGTGTAATTATTGTTATTCTCCAAACTTTTTGAATCCATTGCTCATTCCAAAAGTCATCTCAACCCTCCCTTGTTCTTCGGCGATACTTTTTACACTCCCAATATTACGGGTCATTTGCAAAGAAAGCAAAAAAAACTCTTTGACGGGTCCAAGATCTGGCGCCAGAATGGTTCGACCTTGACGTAGCCGGTCATTAGGGTCTTACAATACCTTATGATTTCACTCTGATGCCTCCTCATATTTAATAATCTTTTATTTCATTTGAACTTTAAACCCATCATTTTGTAAAAAACGGGTTTTGACCTACAGTACTTTCACTTAGCTTTCTTCGCGGCCCTTATCTTATTCCGTGTTCCCCGTTCACCCCGTTCGACCGGCCGCTCTCCGGACGCTCTCCGTTTCTCGCGTTATCTCTAGGTCGCGCGGAGTGACCGCCCTCTCCGAATTCCGCTACGTGAAATCGAAAAAAAAGAACTTGAAGCGGGTATTTAAGGGCTAGCCTTTGGATCACCGTTCACCCTTCGGCGCTGTCATGGAGTCGGAGAAACAACGGCAACATGAGGCCGACAGTCTGCGGACGGTCGCCTTTTTCGGCGTCGCCCTTTCGACTATTGCGACTTTTGTTTGCGTCATTTCGGTCCCTATGATCTACAATTACATGCAACATGTGCAATCGGTCATGCAGTCGGAGGTCGATTTCTGCAAAAGCCGGTCTGGCAATATTTGGAGGGAGGTGACAAGGACTCAGGTATGTCAAAATGGGACTTTTGGGAATATTGGGAATTTTCAGTTTATCATCCAAAATTTTTATTTTTTGATTTGTCATCAAAAATGCGTTTTTTTATTTCGATTAAGCTTTTCTTAATTAGTAATAGATCTGCTGGACGTATTTTAAAATGTCTTTAGGTCCTTTCCAACGTTCACCCTCGTCACGCCCGTCAAGCCGGCTACTCCTACGGTGAGCCAGCCGCCGTCTCCAACTACCAACCCCAACATGCCGCTATTCCCGCCGCTCAACCAACTGGTTGCTGCGGTTGTGGCGTCTCTCCACCCGGCCCACCAGGACCTCCAGGCCCAGACGGACAAAATGGTGACGACGGACAACCCGGCACCCCAGGACAAGACGGTCAACCCGGTCCACCACCAAGACAAGCTGCCCCTATCCTCAACCCTTGCCAAACTTGTGCTCCAGCTGCGCCAGGACCAGCAGGAAACCCAGGGCCAAAGGGACGGCCAGGAAACGCCGGAGCTCCCGGCAAACACGCCGACGGTGGAGTCCGTGGCCCTCCTGGACCACCAGGACCTCCTGGACAATCGGGAAGACCCGGATATCCCGGACAGCCCGGTCAACGAGGACAGCCCGGAGTTGTCCGCGATGTTCCCGGCCGACCAGGCCCTGCCGGACCTCCAGGCCCTCCAGGACGACCAGGCCAGCCAGGACAGTCGGGACAACTCGGTCAAAACGGACAGCCAGGACAACAAGGACCTTTGGGAGATGCTGGACGGCCAGGATCGGCCGGAAAGCCCGGTTCCTCAGGCGAAGGAGGAGCCCAAGGACAACAAGGAGCGCCCGGATCTTGCGACCACTGTCCTCCACCACGAACTGCCCCAGGCTATTAGAGTTATTTATTTTATCTTTTTATTTAAGACTCGGCTTTGAGGTCAAATTATTTTATATTTTTATTAACTTCAAAGGCGAGAATTTCCTTGTCGATGCCATAAATCTATTGACAGTAATACTTATTATATGATGAAGTTATTTTTGTTTTATTAATGCAATTTTCCAATAATGTTTTATTATACTTGAGGGGCAGATCAAAGGGAAAAAGACGATTTTGACGTTTTTCCTAATTTTTTGTGGTGTAATATAAAATTAAACCCTCCAGTTTACTCCATTAGTCTTGTATTTCCCTCATAAAACACATACACCCGCAAAGAACCTGCTTCTGAGATGGATATCGGGACAAGTGTTTGACCGGATGTTTTCTTGAGCGCCGGAATCCCCCCTCCTTTCGTTGGAATGAAGGCGTCGCCAGAGGGCGTCTTCTAATCCCTCCAAATATCCATAATCGCTGTTGCGTATCTTCTCCCCATTACTTTTTATTGTTTATCTATTCACAAAGAGCGCCAGCGTCCGCCGCTTTTCGAAAAGTTTGGCTTGAATAAACGGATGATTTATTAATGTAAAATTTTGCCGACAATAGCTAGGAAAGCGTTGATGAAAAAGAGTTTGTAACTTTTTGTAATTTCCGCCGGAAGGGCGCAAAAAAGGCAGTAAAAGCAAAAAATGGACAAAACGTTTATGGTTCGAAGGGCATGTAAAAAGGTGAAAAAATCAATGAGAAAGAGAGAGATCAAAAAATTTATGGGTCATATCAACTCTTTGAATGATATACGAAATGTCATCTCTCAGCAAAAAAAGTCAAAAAACAAAGATAAAATTTTAATATGAAAATTATGCTAATCAATAAAAAAACGTATGCAAATTTCCCCCTCAGTGCAAGCAGTTCAACTTTTTCACTTTCCCTCTGTTTTTTATTAGTCAAAATCTTGTTCTATGAAATCAGATAAGTGCGAAATCCTCTCACCAGAAATTGAATATCACTTTCAATGACTAATTACCCAAATAACCCAAATCGCAGCTGTTTTTTACCGTTCCATCAGATAATCGAAAATAAATACTTGTTTTTTGACTTCAACTTAAGAATTAACAAAAGTAAACTCAAAGGGCTGCTCAAAATGACTGATTTGCATTGTTTATTAACACATGCATTATCAATTTTAATATGCTTATCAAATCGTTTCAAACCTAAGCTTGACGAGCTCGCTGACGTTGACGACGAGCAACTTTGCGACGATAACCAGCAGCTGGGGCTGGAGCTGGGGCGGGGGCAGCGGCTCCGTACTCGCTGGTCTGGCCGGCGTTGGAGACAGCGGCTTGGGTGGCACGAGGTGGGCAAGGACAGTAGGCGGCGTCCTTTCCGGGGATTCCAGCACCTCCTGGGGCTCCTGGCTGTCCATCCCCTCCGGGCTGACCTGGTTGACCGGGTGGTCCAACTGGTCCAGCGGGTCCTGGTGGGCCTGGTGGTGGGGCTTGTCCGGCATTTCCTGGCTGTCCTGCTGGGCCGGGTGGTCCAGAAGGTCCTGGTGGACCGGGAAGAGGAGTGGAGCGCTGACCGTCTTGTCCTGGGTTTCCTGGTGGTCCAGCGGTTCCTGGCTGTCCATCTGGTCCGGCATCTCCGGGAGGTCCTTGGGTTCCTGGCTGAGCTGGGATTCCTGGAGTTCCTGCTGGTCCAAGATTTCCTGGGGCACCTGGAGGTCCGGCTGGTCCGTCTGGGCCTGGTGGACCGGCTGGTCCAGCTGGACACGAGATGCATTCCTTGTTGGCTCCATATCCTTCATCCTGGGCTTCTCCGGATGGTCCGGCGTTTCCTGGCTGTCCTGGGGCTCCATCATCTCCGGGAAGACCTGGAGTTCCTGGTGGTCCGGGTGGGCCAGGTGGGCAGTTCTGTGGTTGGCGACCACAAGCACAAGCGGCCTGTCTCTTGTTACGGCCGATGAGAGCGCTGAAAGTGGGGGCAGCGCGCTTGGCTCTTTCACGGGTTTCATGGATCATAACACCCCAGGCATCGTTGGAGTGGAGTTTAAATTCATGCATATCATCCATGATCTCTTCGTAAAGATCGTTGATGTCATTGAAGATAAACACCGAAGAGATCAAGGTGACGGCAACGCCAAGGACCGAGAGGCCGCAGATTATCGAGATTAGTGCCTTTCCCATGTCTAAAAGTACAATGATAATTAAATTGCAATTACAAAGTCGATTCAAACGTAAAAAGAAACGTGATTTCATAAAAAGTAAAAATTTTTTGAAAATTTCTATACTGATGGTTTAATCAATGTGACAAATAAATTTTTTCTTACCGATTCAAGCTGAAGTTGATCGAGTTGGGACAACTGTCGATTAATGTTCGCATGGCCTCGCTTATATATGCGTAATCTCATCATTTTCCTGTTTCGGCTCCGGAAAACCGAAAAAGTCATTGAAACGGACGATTTTACCGGCCGAGTTCATTGTCTGTTTTCAGGTTTGGTTACACCCCTTTTTCTGCGCTCTCGGTAACGACGAAAATGTTTTTCATTTTTACGACGACGCACTCTCTTATCACTACTTTCGCTTTTTTGTCTCAAATTTTCGCTTCCGCGAAAGTAAAAACAATAAAAACCGCTTCGAGGTAGCGCGAGCAAAGTATTACATTGTAACGTCGTTTCGTATACGCCAACCAAATTTGTAAAAAATTGGAGACGATAGTCGGTTTCTGGTTTGGGGTTCTATTTGTTTGCGAATTGTAAAAATATTTGCGGACTTGCGAGACGGTTTTGGTATTTAAAGTCGCGACGACATGGAGAAGACCGTCAGTTGTCCCGATTCGATCAACTTCAGCTTGAATCGGTAAGTCATGTTGCTTCTAGTTTTATTTTTTATTGTTACAGTTACATTATTTTTTGAAACATATTCTAACTGTCATTCAAATAATTTTATCACATTTCCAGACATGGGAAAGGCACTAATCTCGATAATCTGCGGCCTCTCGGTCCTTGGCGTTGCCGTCACCTTGATCTCTTCGGTGTTCATCTTCAATGACATCAACGATCTTTACGAAGAGATCATGGATGATATGCATGAATTTAAACTCCACTCCAACGATGCCTGGGGTGTTATGATCCATGAAACCCGTGAAAGAGCCAAACGCGCTGCCCCCACTTTCAGCGCTCTCATCGGCCGTAACAAGAGACAGGCCGCTTGTGCTTGTGGTCGCCAACCACAGAACTGCCCACCTGGCCCACCCGGACCACCAGGAACTCCAGGTCTTCCCGGAGATGATGGAGCCCCAGGACAGCCAGGAAACGCCGGACCATCCGGAGAAGCCCAGGATGAAGGATATGGAGCCAACAAGGAATGCATCTCGTGTCCAGCTGGACCAGCCGGTCCACCAGGCCCAGACGGACCAGCCGGACCTCCAGGTGCCCCAGGAAATCTTGGACCAGCAGGAACTCCAGGGATCCCCGCTCAACCAGGAACCCAAGGACCTCCCGGAGATGCCGGACCAGATGGACAGCCAGGAACCGCTGGACCACCAGGAAACCCAGGACAAGACGGTCAGCGCTCCACTCCTCTTCCCGGTCCACCAGGACCTTCTGGACCACCCGGCCCAGCAGGACAGCCAGGAAATGCCGGCCAAGCCCCACCACCAGGCCCACCAGGACCCGCTGGACCAGTTGGACCACCCGGTCAACCAGGTCAGCCCGGAGGGGATGGACAGCCAGGAGCCCCAGGAGGTGCTGGAATCCCCGGAAAGGACGCCGCCTACTGTCCTTGCCCACCTCGTGCCACCCAAGCCGCTGTCTCCAACGCCGGCCAGACCAGCGAGTACGGAGCCGCTGCCCCCGCCCCAGCTCCAGCCCCAGCTGCTGGTTATCGTCGCAAAGTTGCTCGTCGTCAACGTCAGCGAGCTCGTCAAGCTTAGGTTTGAAACGATTTGATAAGCATATTAAAATTGATAATGCATGTGTTAATAAACAATGCAAATCAGACAGAAATTCGAATATTTATTTATTCAAAACTAAATTTATTTGGGATTAGCTTGAGGTTGATTGAAGGCCGAGGCTTGAGTTTGGGTTTGACTGGCTTCAGTGAAGCTAGATGGTCCCGTCTTGTCGGTCTTCCTGTTCTTGTCTTTTTGAGTTTTCTTAGCGGATTCTCCACTGTTTTTGCCTGTTGGAATATCAGTTTGTTCGGCCTTGGACTGTCCCAAAGCCAATGCTGTTTTAGGATTGGATCTTCTGGCTTCGAATCCGGTCTTCATTTCGATTCCTTGGTTGTCATCCTTGGCTGAAAATAGAAAATTTTAGTTAGTAAAAAATTTTAACCGAGAGAGTACGCGAAACGCGGAGAGCGCTCAGAGAGAAAACCACTTTTTGACCATCTTCGCCAGTCCCGCACAGAAGTTTTTTGTGGAAACGACGTCCTTTGTAATATAAATTAGTAGGTATAGAATTTTTCACGCCAAAATTCGGAAAAAAGTATCACATCTTCTTCCAACTTTTTACGAAAAAATTTTGGTCGTTTCTGCAAAACGCGATAGGAGTCTCGCATTTGCACTTCCCTTGTAAATTTCACATCATTCCTTACCTCTAAGCCACCCCTTTTTCTCATCTTTCTTATGCTTCTCCAGACTCCGCACTCTGATTCTGAACCTCTCAAAGGTGCGAAGATCTTCTTCATAATCATTGTTGCCATTAGATGAGGGGTCGAGAACACTGACTTGGGTGCTTCCCGTATATCCTGTAGATGGTTCTTGGAGAAGTTGCTCTCGACTGGAACGTGGGTCCGGCTCGAGATTTGAAATAATATCTTGCATTAGACGGATTCTCCCCAAATCTTTCTGAAAATCAAGAATACGCACTTTAGAACTCTTAAAAATTACTAATCCATCAACAAATATGATTGTGGATGACTATTCTTTCAATCATGAAATTTTTTATGTTACTTTAGACCTTGCACTACAAACTTACCAAAAATTTTCTCCAGAAAAGCACGAATGTAATAGCCATCACCACGAACATCACGACTAATGCCCCGATCATTCCGAACATCACGTTGACGACATCTGGATTGTTTACTTCTACTTCACAAGTACCATTGTCTCCCATGTTCGGCCGACCGATAAAAGAAATAACCAAACAAATGAGAAGTATTCACAAACGGATGGAAAATGCAAAACTTTTCCAAAAAAGTCAAATGAATTAAAAAAATCGCCGAAAAATTGAAAATAAATATTTATTTAGACACGATATTTGTAATCATGACAAATACAAGTCCGAAAAGCCTCGCTAGTCCAGTTTTAGTAGCCAGGGGCAGTTCGAGGGGTGGGGCAGTGGTCGCAAGTTCCATGAGAGCCATCTGGTCCTTGTTCTCCGGGTCCTCCGGGTTGTCCTGGGGTTCCTGGAGGTCCATCTGGTCCTGGGCCGTCGCCGGCTGGTCCTTGTGGGCCATCTTGTCCGGGCTGTCCGTCGGATCCGGCGTCACCGTTCTGTCCTGGCTGTCCTGGAGGTCCGGGTGGTCCAGCTGGGCCGGGAGTGCCGGGAACTTCGTTGACATTTCCGGGCTGACCTGGTTGTCCAGGCTGTCCGTCGTTTCCTGGCTGACCTGGTGGTCCGGCAGGCCCGGCGGGTCCTGGAGCACCAACTCCGTCACCTTGAGCGTTTTGGCCTGGAGCTCCGGCGTTTCCGTTAGGTCCCTTTGGTCCGACGTTTCCGGGAGCACCAGCGGGGCCGGGTGGACAGTCGAAGCATGGCTGTACTTGGGCGACTGGTGGAGGTGGAGCACCGGGTTGTCCCTCGTTTCCTGGGGCACCTGGCTGTCCGTCAGTTCCTGGCTCACCATCGGGACCTGCTGGCCCAGGTGGTCCGGCTGGCGAGACACCGCATCCACAACATCCTCCGGCGCTTCCTCCAGTTCTTCCACCGCCCAAAGCTCCAAGATCGGAACCGGAGCTGCCTCCGTAGCCGGCCTGACGGGCGACTCTTGGGTAGACTGAAGCCAGCACCTTAGCTTTGTTGATCTCGTTCACAATGTTGCCGCTGCGAAGTCTGCAAAAGTCGACCTCATGTTGCAGTTGGGCCTGGAGATGCTGCATGTTGTTGTAGACCATGGGGACAACAATCACACCGGCCAATGCGGCAATGGTGGAGAGAGCGACACCAACAAAAGCAACTCGCCTCAGGGCCTCCATTTGAGAAAAATCTTCCTTGGTGGACATGATTGGACTGGGAATGTTGCTGCCTGGCCTTCCCGCCGTCCGGCCGCGTCTTATATACCGGACTGGCGAACGTCCCGCTGCTCTCTATGCGGAATTAATTCGTAACCTGCTTTTTTGCGTCGTAAAGTTCCGAGAATTGCAATTTTTTGCTGTAATTTGTGATCTGAACGGGGCTTTTATTTTCGAATTCAAAAAAACATGCGAGCGTGGGAAGAGCTAGAGAGCTGGGGAGTGTAAATCGTGTGGGATGTGAATTTATTTAATCATCGATTTCTAGGACCGTAATGTTCTGGATGCAATGAATGTGAGTGTAAGAAAAAAAATGCAGTCAATTTGATCTGCTGAATTCTAGTATCAATGTGTGTTGTTCAATACGATTTCTGATGAGATTGGAAATATTTTGACGTGCTCTGAGGACCTCTAAGGAAGCTAACTCTTGAGGAGAGTATCCGAAGCTTAACTTTTCTCAAATTCTTCCAAATTCGCTAAAAAGCCATTATTTCCCCCAAAATTGAATATTCAAGCTTTGAATGTTCTCAACTCAAATTTTGTCCGGTTAATTTCCCCTAAGGAACTCGTTCCGACTCTTAAAAACATGCACTTTGAAGATTCCGACTTTCATAAATCAAATCATTTTTAATTTTACGTAATCTTCGGTTCGAATCGCAGAAAAAAGGCTGCGAATAATGGGTATTTGTTGTTTTCGAAGCGTGTTATCATAGCGTTGTGTCAATTTTTACAACATTTCAGGAGCGATCAAATAGTATTTCCGGCTCGAAAATTACTTTACAATTCAGTAAACTAGTATGATAAAAGCTAAAATTAATCAACTTTAGATCAAACCTATGACAAACAATTTCATAATTTACCTGAGGCGTTTTTAACCAAAATTCCGTAAAATAAGGAAAATCTGCAAAAATTTTATATTTTGACTATGTATTCAAGGTCATTTTACAAAAATTCGACCTCAAAGTAACTCTTAAAACCCTGAAATTAGCGGTTTGAATGGAAAGTAGTTCGTGTTATCGCATACACAACTGTAATCTTCGATAAAAAACGATGAGGTTCGAAAAAACGTCCACAGCGTGGAAAGGAGGGAATTACAACCCTTTCA
Organism: Bursaphelenchus mucronatus; assembly: GCA_025436335.1. Lineage (NCBI taxonomy): Eukaryota > Metazoa > Nematoda > Chromadorea > Rhabditida > Aphelenchoididae > Bursaphelenchus > Bursaphelenchus mucronatus. The sequence continues at coordinate 8,319,685 of CM046358.1, forward strand.
AACCGAATTTACACTGGTAATCAAGAACCGGTCAAGCAGGAAGCGGCCATTTCAGGTTGAAAATGAGCTGAGAACAGTGTAAAATACAATGGAAATAAAATGGTATACAAATGATCACTGTAAAACCGAATATGTCAAAGAGCCTAAAAAATACAGTAATTTTCATCAAAAATCAAAAACTCCAAAATCGCGAAATCTCCTCATTTGCCTTCTATATTTCGGTCGGCGCACGGTCGGTCGACGAAACGAGCCGGCCTCTAAATCACCCGTCGATTATGGCCACAGCGGCGACGAGATCGAAAAGTGCGGAGAAACTGACGGTTGCAACAGCCCGGACTTCCAGTGCCGAAGTGATCAAAGCGGACAAAGCGGATTCAAAAGCCGAGGTCCGCAGTAAGAAATCAACTCCGCAGCTAGTCGAGTCAGCGCGTGAGTTCTAGGGAAATTTTAAGTCGAAATTCAGGGAAAAAAGTAAATTTTTTGCACCCAAGGTGCAACACGTTGATTGTCTTCAAATTTTGCATGAATACTCAAAATTGTCGATAACAAAATAAAATTTCATTTTTAGCCAATGTCGACGAGTTTGAAGTGGATTTGATGGTCCAAAAGCGCAATGATAACATTTTGAAAAAGCTCAGAACAAAAAATGTTGAAGAAGTAGTCCCAAAACAAGAGAAGATACTAGTTGACGAATCCACCCAATCTTCAGGCGCGTCGGATCACAACTCTCGATTTACCTACGGATATGTGGTCGAGATCTCCGATCCCTTCTTCAATACCACCCATCAATATTTGTTGGGACGAAAATTGGGAAAAGGAGGATTCTCAGAGGTACGCTTATTATTGGAAATATCCTCAGCTGTTTCTTGCAGGTCAGAAAAGGTTATCTTTTCAGGTCAGATTTGCCAAACTCCTTGGTCATCCCGATTGCCCTCGCGTTGCCATGAAAATTGTAGATCTAAAAAAACCGAAAGCCGCTCGAATCGAACGCCAGCCCTATTGGGAAATCGAGCTACTCAAAAGATTGGAGCACTCCCAACGAGTCATCAAGATATTTGAGTCGTAAGTTGCTCATGACATCTAGTATAAGTTGATTTAGAAAGACCATAGAAGATGATGTCCTGTTCATGGTATTAGAACTGGCTGGTCGGAATTTAGAGCACGTTGCCAGGATGAAAATTACAAATCGTGCTGGCTTCACGAGGTTTTACTTTCGCTGCTGCGTTAAATGTGTTTACGATATTCACCTTGAAGGTAGGTAACAAAAAATGATTTAAATTTTGCTCTTAGACATTATACATTGCGATATAAAACCGGCAAACTTTATCAAGTGTGGCAGGACCTTGAAAGTGATCGACTTTGGTTGCGCCACACCTCTTGGCCCTCTGAATGAGGCAATTATCCGGAAGAAAGCATTGGGTACTACCAGATTCATGTCTCCAGAATATTTGAAAGAAAAGATCGCATCGAAAGGACTGGACATTTGGTCTTTGGGATGTATCTTGTATTGGCTTAGCACTGGCCAGAAGATTTTCAAAGATCCTAAGGGAGATCTGCGGAAAGTAATTTGCAATCGACCAGCTGATTTGAGCGCGATAAAGCACAATGAAGTCTTCGATATGCTGAAGGTAAGAAGGTTTAGACTAAAAGCTCATGAGGTACTCTACTTCTATAGCAAATCTTTGACCACGATCGCAAGAAACGCCCGAGCTGCGAGACTCTTCTTCAACATCCCTATCTACAAGGTGAGATCGGGTCAAAACTCTAAACTTATTGCTCGAAGTATCAGATAAACCAATTTAAAATTTTAGCGGACATGTCATCTTCCACTGGCGGACACACGGAACCGAACGATATAAGTAGCAAGGATTAGTAAAGAATAAATTAATGTTACACAGAATCAACCTTAAAAAAATTAATTTTTCGCGGGTATAAATGAATATGAAAGAGCACTGCACGTCAAATCGAAAGAGCGAAAGAGAGGGAACTCTTAAAATTGGCACTTCGTCACAAATTTGGGATACGAAAAACCTTTTCTCATCGATTTCTTGTCCAATTTGGCAAAACCCAGTTCTTTTTTGACAAAGGTTGACCATTTTCAAACTCTCTGAATTTTTTGAGATTTATTTTGACCGGAAAAATCTGGAGAAAAATTTACAAAATAATTTTTCCGATAAATCATTGGACGAAAAGCCAACTTGAAGAGTTCTCTCCTCGATTTGACGTGCACTGTTATTTTGCACAGCCTGCCCAAAACGACAAAAAAACGGACCCTCTCAACACATCTGTTGTCACCTCTGGAGCAACTGCGAGTAACCTATGTTCCCCATCAGTCCTACTCTGCTATTTCAAATATCAAAATACTTACGACAATACTTAATCGTATCACAATAACCTTCATTCTTCAAACATCCAATCTGTTTCTCGTCTTTGTGTAAAAATTACCATGATGGAACATTTTTAATGATTTTCTACTATTGTCTTTCTACGGTCAACATGTAAAGAAGATTGTCTTAATGCTATTCACCTGCTCACCTCTTTGCAAAATCAGGATAGTATCACGCAATTTCGCCAATGTCTTTTTAAGATATGATGATTTTGATACCATATTTACGGTATTTTGGTCATGACAGAACCCGTTATAACCCGCAATACAATAAAAAAATTCCATCTGATTGTTCAATTATTTGCCGCACAGCCTAGAAAAAACGTTGCGACATCCCCTAGCCATTATGAACAAAATTTCAAAAAAAATGTTGTAGTGAAGGAGTGATGATTTCAGTGGGGACCAGAAAATAAAACCGAATTTTTGCGCTAGAAAACTGAAACTTTTCAGTATTTGACTCTAGTGTATCCCTCGTCTAACTAGAACAAAAGTTCTTCCCAGAGTTGTTTTCTACAGTATTTATGTAGTACTCTAAGAGGTCCAGTTTTTTGCCGGTTTGTCCTCCGTACAGCCTTCATTGTGATAACCCACGTTTGAAATCGATGCGTAGATGTGGAAAATGTCGGCTAGGTTTGATAAATGCTAGTGACACCCAATCTAGACCGGTTTTAACGGTTTTCTAAGCCTAAAGTTGTTTTACACATTAATTTCCGACTGCTTTTTGGACCCTTCTGGACCAGAAAATGATTTTTCAAGGTTCACCAAACTGCATGAAATCTTCAATATCTATTTTTCAGAGAGTCCTGCGTCCAAATGAGATCTAACATTACCGATATCACCTCTAAGAAACAGCAGATGGCCCTTTAAAGAAAACTGTAAAATCACACATTTTCGGAGGTTTCTGGAAAGTTAGAGTTTTAGTATGAACGACGGGAAATTATTTAATGTGACAGTATGCAAGAATTCATTTTTAACATTATTTTTTATCTTTCCTGTGCTCTTTGTCATCTTTTACAACCAAACTTTGGCCCTATAATTCCGGAATTTTTTGTTCTATCTAAGCAAGCCGTGTTTGGATAGCAAAGTACCGTAAAGGTTTAAAAAAGAACTTAAAGAAATTTCCGGCACGAAAACAATGAATGCCAACAAAGACGGGCCGACAAAGACGGGTTCGAAAGAGACGGGCCGGGCTTGGAAAAAGCAATTGTCAAGCCGGGCCCGTTTCAAAAATTTTCTGGCCAGGCCCGCCGGCAATCCCTGTTTTTTCAAAAATTTTCTCGAATTCTTCGCGAAGCGTGCTTTTGAAATCACGCCAATAATTTTTTAAAAATTTTTATTCAAATTTCCCAATGTCGATATAATGGAGTCTTTTGAATTTGTGCTCACTTTTGATTTGTGTCTTCGCAGCGTTTGGGTCTTTATTCCACGTAGCTCTTCCATCATCCTGCTGTTCTGTCCTTTTCCATCGGTCCAGTCCGCAATAGCAAGGCCGGGAATCGAACGCCAATGAGTCCTGATAGTCTTGTCGCGTTGTACACGCTGTTGTTACAGTGCACCGACTTGAAAAATCGGTTTTCTCCCGAACAACCGACTTCATTGGAGGTCTGGAACTTCGAGCCGAATGATGGTAACGATCAGCTGGTTTTGAACAAAATGGGCAAGGAAAAACAGCTAATGTGAGTTGTTTTCTTTATGTAGCTTCTGTTGGTTTAATTTTTTAAATCTTTTCTTTTAATCTAATGTTGATGTTTTAGATCGGAAGAAAAGGTTCAAATCGATGGAGTTTCCGAGGTGAAGATCAGGATGTTTGAATATGGAGACGATGTCGTTTGGGGTGGAACGTCCACAATTGGCGATGAGTAAGAATCTAAGAATTAGACTTTGATCTTTTTTGGCAAATAATTTGTCGGTTGATTTTCAGTAATTATTTTACGTCAATGACTGGTCTTGTTACTAAAACACGGCAGTTCGCAGATTCAGCGATCTTTCTGCTCTGGAATCATGAGAAGGTTCTTCAATTACCCTGTAGCGGCAATGTTACCGAATTTCTATCACTTACCGGGGATAGATTTGTGATTATAAAACAAGATTTTTTGAAGTGTAAGGATTCTATTGCAATTCAGGATAATCAGAAGAGGATACTCTACAAACGAGGATCCGATTGCAAAGTTTTGGATATTTCTGATCCGATCAAATGGAAGTCGACCGACAGGAAATGTGATGATCCTGATGAATCGAAATTTGGTCTGGATGCTGAGAGTCATACTACCTTTTATTCATTGGTAAGGCTTTGCGAAATTTTTTAGCAGAAGTTGGAAAGCTTTTTGGAACTTTGACCATGTAAATTTTTGGATTTATTGGAAGAAAATAGAAATAAAATTATTTAAATGTACTTTGTTTTTCAGACCTACCTCAAACTCGCTACAACCTGCCAAATTGATACAAACGGAATTGATCCGGAGAGCACTCACGTCAAGTTTTTCCATTCCGCGGCGGACGTCGTAGCGTAAGCGGAGTAATACTTTTTCTTTGACATAAAATTAGTTTTCCAGCGTTTCAACCAATGAAGTATCTCCTATAATCGCAGATTGGATGATTTATGCCCTTGGTGGTTTAATCGTATTGCTTTTGTTGATCGTTGTTCTTGTGGCCGTTCTGGTCAAGACACGGAAATATGTGAGTTTTTTTTGGCTATATATATTTTTTTGTTTTTGCTAAATGTTTTTTGTCATTTTAAATTTTGATTTTTTCAGTGCTCGCAAAAGAACTCCCCTCCGAAGCCGACTCTCCTCAAAAAAAGCTCCTTTTCATCCGTAACTCCGGCCGATTCCGCAGAGTCCCCACCGGTCAAAGGCTCCCCCGATAAAACGCCTGGATCTGCGGAAGCCCCAAAAGGTAGCAGCGAACAGAAGAAAGTGGACAAGAATAAGATAAAGAAGCAGAAAAAGGAAGAGAAAGTGAATTCTAAATCCGAAGAAAAGGTGAGGGTCAAGACGGTCAAGCCCAAATCGGTCAAGGAAAAGCCGGAGGATCCAAAGACCAAGGTGAAAGCCCAAGAAATGGAGATCAAGCCCAAATCGGTGGAAAAGGAACGGCTAACAGTGGATAATACTATTGTATTAAATGAGGAAACGAGCAGGGACGTGGCCTCCCAAGTGACGAGAAGACATGGCCCATCGATGAAGTTGCGCGAAAATGCAACGACACAGGAGAGGTTAGAGTTCTTGGCCATGTCCGCCAGAGTCGACAAGATCATGAATGAAGAACTCACGGTAAGAAAGAAAAAATTATTATTTCGAGATTGAGGTCATGTATAATAGAAAAAATAGTTTTCTATAATATATTATGTGATTTTGTACTTTTTTTATTTTTTGAATTTTTTAGAAACCCCGATTAATCACCACTATGGAGGGGAATAAATACAAAATCAAATCCTGGTGTCACCTTCCTCGCGCCTACACAGGCACTTTGATCTTCGAATGTATCAATGTGGAAGATCTGATGGACACAAAATGCCTAAAAGTGTATGAAGTCAAAACGCATAGAGACCGTGAACTGAACATTTTGATGTTGGATTCGAATGATGAAACGAAAAGGTAGGATTTTTTTGATTGTTTGCAAAAATATAGTTGTGGTACCTCAAATTAGACCCTTGAGAACTTTTCAAAAATGAATCCTGCGATTGAAAAGGGTGTGTTTTAGATCGGGAGTACAATATTTCAAACAATTTTTTACAGACGAAAAACTTTTTGTCTGCGACTGTCCTCATTATGCGCGTTCTCTCGGAAAAAAGATTGCAAAATATTTCCTCTGCTGGTGGAAAGAGATAAAAAAACATTTTGGAATTGATTTGTGGACTGTTTAAAGTAGGCAGGGTAAATTTTAAGAAAGTCGAGAAGTTACCCTTGGGGAACTCCATCTGAATTTTTTTTATCTGACTAATAAAAAAACTCTACAGAGTTTTCCCTCGACTCGTCCAAAAAGTTGATTTCGGTGATATTGGATTTGGAATTTTGATGGAAATGCTAGGAGAAAAAACTAGCTATTCGTTCCGCCGAATCCAAAAAGAAGGCAACTTCCAAGGAGGATTCATGTACATGAAACACATGTCCGAAGCTCTGGAAAGACTCCATGCACTCGGTTTGGTCCATAACAATGTCAAGCCCAATCATTTTGTATTTGATTTGAAAATGGAGAAGGTAAGAACATTTTTTGAATTTGAGATTACGGTATTTTCTGATTTTGATGCCTCAAATTAGGCATGGCTCCGGGCCGGACTTTGCAAAATTTTCCGGTCCGCGCCGACTTATTTCTCGGCCCGACGCCGGGCTTCGATTTTTAGGCCCGGCACGGTTTTTTTGAAATCTGGATTTTGACCGGAAAAAATGAAGAAAATAGGCTTTTTCAATAAAATTTTTCATTTTATCGTACACAGTGCTGATAGCTAATATAAGGTGAGCTTATATACCACTTGCCGAAATAAAAAAATAAATATTTTTGCTAGGCCCGGGCTCGGGCCGGGTTTGGAAATTTAGGGTCGGGCCCGTTTTGCAGCCATGCTTACCTCAAAAATCAATTTAAAATTTTTTTTATTTTTAAATGCCACCCAATTTTTTTGCAGTTCATGATGGTTGATCCCCGTTTTGCACTGAACCTGAGGAAACCCGATCCACGCCGTCGAATCGAGCATTACGACATGAAAAATTTGGAATTTGTGAGTCGAAGAGCCATGAACCGCCTCCCGACTCAAATCATCGACGATTACGAATCGATTTGTCTGATTTTTGTGGCCATGATGTTGAAGTTGACGTTTGCAGAAAAGGGTGATGTATATGCGAGTAAAAAGAAGAAGGATGCCTTTTTGCGTGGAGGGTATGCGACCAAGTTGAAGGGCAAAGGATTGATTAAACTGTTTGAATTCATGGAACAAGATCCAGAAAAAATTCGGGAAGGAACTGTACAAGACTTCACACCCGAAAGGTTCAGACAACATCTGCAGACAGTGGGTTTTTTAATTTTTATTTCTAATTTGATCGTCCCATTTTTAGGCCGCGCTCGAGCACAATGTTGATCTTGGAGACCCTGCCAATTACGAATCAGGCGTGTTGAAGGATGAGGAGCCAGGCTATGGTGAGGATGAAACTGCAACATCGGTCGAATACGATCAAATGGTGAATATGGTGGAACCCAAACAAAATCAACAGAAGCCCGAATCGGAATGAACTCCAGAAAATTTATTTAGGATATTGTAGTAAATTATAAAAATAAAATATTTTCTTCCATAATACAAATATTTTCTTGATGGAGTTTTAAAATTGTAATAGATGATTAAGGACTTTATAAGAATGAACAAGGAAAGTATCCAAGTGCGAGCCTGAAATTTCCGAGCCGCGGGCCTGGGGTTTTTCGGGCCCGGAATCATAATGCCAAACCGTTGGCATTAATTATTTTCGTGCCGGAAACATTATTTGATGGGGTTTTTGTTGTAGTTTATCCAGTTCTAACACATTTACTAGCTTTTTTCACGTTTACCGTCAAAAATAGAGCATATATAGTAATGTATTACAGTAGTACTAGGTAGACCGAAGCTTTTTACTAACTGAGCTCCCAAATTCGCAAAATCGGGCCTGTACGGGACCGGCCGGGCTGTTGACGGACCGGGCCGACCTTGAAAAAACTCTAGCCGGGCCGGGCTTCGCGCCCAAAATCGGAAAAGTAGGTGAATTTGGCCACCCCTGCTCCGCGGTTGCAATCTTTTTAGCAAAAGATTTCGTGGCAGGACTTGAAAACAAAAATTGTAAAAAAGATAGGTCTTCGACGAAAAGTTGTGTTTTTTCGAAGTGTTTCACAATATTGCAGACTTCCCTCATGTATTTTACCGTTGTGTTGATGTGATTCAGCTAAATAGCCGCAATGTTTTTGGGATCCGTTTATTGTTTTAGGTAGATTTGGTGGGGGTTTGCGCCTGTTCCCGTTGATCTTGGTACAATATCCAAATTGTTTTAGTGATTAATTTCGCAATCAGTTTCACAGCTTTTTGAACTTTGGATAAAACCATTCCTCTATTTTCTTGTGAGTTTTTCGCTAGTTTAGAGCCATTGTCGTCGGTTCGATTCCCCGCAAGTCGGTGGGGTCTCAAAAGTATCCAAGTTCAGTTACGGCCGATCTCCGCGCCAAACCAATCAAAACCCATGATGAATAAGATGTTCCGTCGTTCCGGCCGAAACCCCAAGCATTTGGTTTGTTTCTTGATTTTTGTTTTCCGTGATTTAGTTAGATCCTTTGATTTCTAGCGTTTCGATTGGTGTTTTGGGGGAATTCCTGGTCAGTTATCCGAATTTTTAAGTTTTTTTCTAATGTTTGTTATTGATTTTATCTTTTTCGAAGCGTTTTAACACCTGAAATTGAAATTTTAATAATTTGTTTGTGCAAGAGTAGTAATTCTGAGTTTTGTTTTTCAGACTAACCAGAAGCCCTTGGCAGGCATTAGAATGTCTCTGCGTTTACGTGATCGCAATCAGATCACCATGGACAACAACAATAACGTAAGGGTGAAGAAGCGGTCCGCGGAGGCGATGCAGGAGACGTTCAAGTCACATGAAGACGAACCAATCGCCAAGAGACCCACCAAGCTCAACCAATCCAATGCAAGTTTGCTTCTTTTCTTTGCTTTTGGGTTTTAAGTCTTTTCCAGGGTTTGGGAATATTTGGGAGTGGTAATATAATGTTGCGTCAAAGTTGCGTTGGGTTATATTGCGTCAATTACCCTTGTTATTTTAGGGGTCAATCCCTTGTTCCAATCCGTCGCAGTCTTCCAAAGCCGACAGCCAAGATGTGATCTCGCGCTTTGAGGTTCCTCGTCTCTTCTGGGAAGAAGACCCAGCTCCGGACATTGATGTGGACTCGGCTTCAAGAGGAGATCCGTTTGCGTATTCCGAATACGTAAATGATGTCATGATCTACTTGAAGTCGAGAGAGCTGCATTATCAACCAGAGGATTACATCAAAACGCGCTGGGCCCAGAAGAATCGGGCTATTGCCGTGGACTGGCTGGTGGAGATCCAAGAAATGTTCAAGTTCAATCACGAAACCCTTTATTTGGGAGTCAACGTGATGGATCGATACTATAGCAAAACCCAGTTCCATGACAATAACAAAGTCCAGCTGGTCGCGATCTGTTCCATCTTTGTGGCCAGCAAATATGAGGTAAGTTTGATGGTGGAATATATTAATTTTGATTTTAGTTGTTGATTTATATAGTATATGAAGAATTACAGCTGTCAATTTTTAAATATTTCCAGGAACGCGCTCCACCATTCTTGGAAGACCTTTGCTATCTTTGCCGAGACATCTTCACCATCGCGCAGATCCGAGAAATGGAAATTGAGATTCTCCAAGCGATTGGTTTTGATCTCTCAACTCCATTGTCTTATTCATTTCTCCGCCGATACTCCAGAGCCATCAAAGGAGACATGCAGTTGTTGACGACAGCAAGATATGCTTTGGAAGAATCTCTTCATTTTGTTCAATTCTGCAGAGTCAGCCCAAGTCGAATGGCCATTGCTTCGTTACTGTGGGCGCTGAGAGTGACCAAGAAAGGAGAGTGGAGCAATGTTTTGGAAAAATACAGTGGATATCGTTTGAATGAAGTGGAACCATTGGTAGTGGCTTTAAATCACATGGTGATCAAATTCCCGCAAATCTACCCGGAAATGATCGCCGTCAGGACCAAATACAAGAATGAGTAAGTTGTTGTAATCTTTTTTTGCTTTGGTTTTTAGGTTGTCTTCAAATTTCACCAATTTCAAAATTATTTTCCCGCCTAATTTTGACTGCTTTCAGAGTGTTTATGAAGGTGGCGCACCAGCAACCACTCCCCGATCTCCTCCCTTCATTGTCGCCTGTCCAACCGCCCGAGGGTTTTACCCGGCCGGAGAGTTTCCCTGGGTACCAACAATAGGTCCAGGATGCCCCAACTACTGCTTTATACTGATCTCTCTCGGGTCCACGTATTCCCCACAGCCTTTATTAAGCGCTTATTAACTTTGAAGGTCGTAATGAACTTATTTCGTTTATATTTTGTCGTTTCCTTCCACCTTGTTGTTGTCTATGATCGTGGACTGGTCCGGTAGAGATTATATACCTTTTTTGTCGTATTTGATTGATTTCGCTGTATTAATTTGTGATTTTTGACCTCTATGTTTTTATGTCTTTTTTGTCTAGTTTTAGCGATTACAGTAGAGTAGATAGTCGAGGGTAACTATAATTACTTTAGAAAGCCCAAAAATTTAATATTTTTGTCTAATGTGTATATAACAGATTAATTGTTAGGTCGATTACAGATTGTTATTCCCAAATGTTCTCATGTAAAAGTTTACAATAAACTATTTTGTTTTCAGTGATTTTTAAGTAGCTGAAGTTTTTTGCTCTTGTTACCTTATTTTTGATTTTATTTCAATTTTTTTTGTCTTAAGTGTTTATAATGATGTATTCATTTGCGTAAAGTGGGTTACTGGATGGACAGCATCGTATTTTCTGAAAAATTATTTGAATTTTCATGTTTATTCCGATCGAACCTTGGAGATAACGGGTCTGTTACGAATTATGAAGATAATTGAAATAATTTATTCGTAAAATTTGATGATTTGATGGAAAGAACTTATTGCAATATCGAAAGAATAGTATGGACATCCTTTTTCTTGAGTTTGAGGGAGGATTTGTATTATCCTTGATCGTTTTTTGAATAATTTTTCAAGTTTGGTCGTATCGAAGCTGTGTACTATCCAGCTGTTTTCTTCGAAATTTTTTTACTGAATATTGGCAGTCATCACTCATTATTTATATTCGTCAACTGTTCTGTTTATTTCCCGCCAATCTTGCTTCCAAAAGTCACACGAAGAGCGCCGCTGAGGCGGGGTACAAGTCAGCACTCGCCGCGCATTTAAATAAAGCTATATTACAATGAATGCCGGCTACTGTTTAAATTTACTTCGAATTTCGTTGGAAAAAGTTGCATTTTCTCATTTTGCGAAATTTTAGGGGGTTTAAAAAAATTGGCTGTAATTTTTTTGAATCTAATTTTACGATAGAGCTTTACAAAAAAATTTGAATTCCAAAAATAAGCGTCTTCTTTAAACTTATTTTTAATCCTTTATTTTTTTGCCGGCAAAAAGGACCTTTTCGCAAAATAAAGAGAATGCGGCGAGAGTTCCAAAAAAAATTAAAATTTATTGTTACGCGAATAAAGAAATTAGCGAAATGGGCGTAAAAAGCCATTTTAGGGCACTGCTTGATACTATAATTTAGCTGTTCTTACACTTGCTTAAAACTGGAAGTTTAATAATTTGAATTGTCCATTCGTCTCTTTACTGTTTGTTTTTTATACGTGATCAGCGTCCTTTTTCGTATCTGATAAGACCGAAAGATGCTTGTTCGTCCATTCCCAGTCATAAGAGTGTGTTACTCAACCTCGTGTTTGCGTAATTTTTGGTCGGGTCGGTATTTGTAATGGTTGTTTTTGCCATATTTTGAATTTGGCCAGTGTTCGCTGGTTTCTTGGTCTAAATCCGGTATAAATTCGGATTCTTGGCTTTCAATTGATTAGTTTTTCTTTGCGGGTTTGAAAAAGTATATTGAATAGATGGTTCAGGCGTTTTGTCGCTTATTTCGCCGAGCAAGTGTCTGCAAGAGCCCCCGTTAGAAGCTTCTCTCATCTCCCCGTTCCCATTCGAGTCCCCACAACGACATTCAGGGTCGGTCCGCGCACTTTTGTCCATTTAAACTAGAGCTGCATAAAAAAAGCCCAAGCGAAATGACCAGCGCGTCGGAAAGGAGCCGAAAAGCGAATGCTGCAGTCTTCGGCGAGCGTCCTGCGTGTTTGCTTGGTTCTGGCCTTGTGAAGGAGCACAGATGGTTGACGTAATTTTGGAGCCATTTTTTAAGTGGTAATGCGATTTTAAGGGGATTCAGTTATTTGTGTTATAAAAAGTTGCTGATCTAGTGTATTCTGAAAAACGAATCAATTGGAAAACTGTTTTTAGGAACGGTAAAAAGCATTGCCTTCCTCATGTAAGGTGTTTAGAACAATAAATTCGTGTTGGAGCTGTTGAATTCAGTTGGTTTATCCTTTTTTTGAAGGCCTATATTGCCCTCCCTGATTCGTTTGGCTATGTTCCCATCCCGTCCATAAATCTATAGTAATCCAATCCTTTAATCGATTGCCTGATCTTGTGGCCAAGTCTCCATCTTATGCAAGATATTCTTTTTCAAATCCGTTGCATCAGTAAAACGGCTGGGATCGCCTATCTCCCCTATTGAATGCCAAAGTTTGGGCAACCAAGCTTTACCGAGAGTCAAATGTTCTCAAGTAATGGGCGGACTTGTTTGGTTCGATATTTTTAGGTTCAGCGAGTTTTCTGGGGAATTCTGGGAACAAGTGCATGATTTAAATACTTCTTTAGACCATGATTCTATTAAAACCGAGTAAATTGTTGTATTGGGTGGTGAGGTACGACGGGATTGCGAATTTGTAATCCCGACTCGAATGACATTTGAAAAATCTGAACTTCTTGTCAGTTACGCTTTAAGCATATATTTTTTTGCCTTCTGGCTGCTTTATAGCGTCTTTAGATCACAATCGATCCTGGATTAGAATGTAAAACGTGTGTTCGGATGTTATCTTTTGACATCCAAAAGTAGCAGAAACCGTAAGGTTTAGATTTCAAAAATTTCAGTGATAACCTTTGACAATACCAAGAGAAATTTGCACAGATGTTTTTTTTTGAGGTTTTTGTAGTCCGTTTTACATTCAGAATGCGTATCTTCTCATTGTTTCATGTCGATTGTCAATTACGGTAGCTCCATTCTCCGTATAAAATGAGCCCGTTTTGACGGTTTGACTGTGGGCGCAGGTCGGCGCTTCCGCTTCTCTCGCGCCGCACCGCGCTTTTCCCGATTTGAACGCCCGAACGAGACAATTCGGACTTGCAGGAGTTCGCCTCGTTCTAGACTCCAACTCCCCGTTTATTTTTTTCACTGTTTCAGGTTTGGGCCAAGGTCGGGATCGAATCCAGCCTCCCGTGTAGAGAGTACTAGCACAACATTCTGATCGACTCATTCGACTAAAATCAACGTGATGCTCCGTTCTCGCAACGCCAACACCCAAAATGGCGAAAGCAAGCGTCAGGTACTGAAGTCCGTGTCCTCGAAACACAAGAATGTTGATGTTTCTGATCAACCAAAGACGAAGAAATCGGCTCTTGGAGATATAACTTCGGTAAGCAATGGAGAGTGGTATTTTTGGGTATACTCTCGTCTTTTTGATTCTCTCCGGCATTTCTTGTCGAGTAATTGAGCTGTATTACATTTTTACTCAATTTTGATCTTCATGTTTCGGGAGTTTTTTGGAAATTTTTGATTTTGATGTTTTAGGAGTATTTGAGGCTGTTATCCGTTGGAAAATGATTCCAATGATAGTATACACATTTCAGACTTTTATTTGCAGGGCCTCTCGTCATATCAGATTGATTCCACAAAGAAAAAATGTTCTTCCATGACCTTCAAGCCCAAGGCAGAGAAGGTCGACCGTCTTCTTTCATTGAAGGATGTGGAGGAGGCGGAAGAGCTTGAAGTGGACCCATGCCCTGAGGTCGACTTTGACAAGGAGAATGCGTCCGATCCGAATGCCGTTTCGGAGTTTGCTTTAGATATATTCAAGTACCTCAAGTCGAGAGAAGTATGTCTAATATAACTGTGGTTTTTATGTGCTATTTGCGTCCAATTTGCTTACGGAATGCTTTATTATAGCCTCTCTTTATCCCTGGTCGTTATTCACATCACCACAAGTATATTGACGTCAAGACTCGCGCAATTCTGGTGGATTGGCTGATCGAAATCCAGGAGGCTTTCGAACAAAATCATGAGACCCTTTATATGGCCGTGAATCTGATGGATCGATACTTCACCAACCGCCGTTACCTTCGGAAGGAGCAGCTTCAGCTGGTGACTACGGCTGCTGTGTTGGTCGCTTCAAAAGTTGAGGTAATAAGAGGGATCCAGTATAAGATTATTTCTGGCTGTAAACAATATTTTGAAGAAAAAATGGGGTAGGATTCTGTTTTAATAAAGACAATGGGGCATGGTGGGGGGGGGGGGGGGGGGGGGGGTTATTTGTTCAATCTGATTCCGAAAAGAGGGATAAGATGGGACCGTAACACATTTTTCGACGGGGTGGCTTCTCGGTCTGCTGTAAGATCTGAAACTTTAGTTTGTGGCATTATTCCAATTTCAAATGGTTTCAGGAGCGGTCTGCGCCACTCATTGACGATTTGATCTATCTAGTCAAGGACGCGTTTGACTCCAAGGCCCTCAAGAAGATGGAACAGGAACTCTTGGTCACCATTGGCTATGATATTTGTTCACCGTTGTCCTACTCGTTCCTGAGACGGTATGGGCGAGTGATCAAGTGTGATATGTCGTTGTTGACTCTGGCCAGATACATTCTTGAAGTTTCGTTGCATTTCCTGGAATTTTGCCGGGTTTCTCCGTCCAAAATAGGAGCTGCATGTCTTCTGCTGGCCATGAGAATGACCAAGGCTGGAGAATGGAATACGGTGCTGTTGAAATATTCTGGATACACGGCAGAGGATCTGGATTCGCTGAGTTGGGCGTTGAATCACATGCTGGTCGTCTACAGACAAAGATATCCGGAGATGAAGATGGTCTGGGGGAAATATTCTCATGAGTAAGTTGTTATAAATGTTTTGGGATTTAGATTGTTTGCGACGAAGGGATGGGCTGGGCCAACAGGTCTTAAATATTTCAAATTTTTGAAGAAATCCCGTGGCCCTTGATTTTCTCGCTGGATTGTAGCGAAAATGGTTGATAAGAGGGACCAAGTTGGTTTTTTCAAAATTTTGAAATTATTGGGACTTGTGCAGTTGATTAGGTTGACTAGTCTACCATTTTGCTCTTTTAGAGTCTTCTTCGAAGTCGCCAAAACCCCAACCCTGAAAGACAAGCACACGATTAACTCTCCGATTGGGCCCCAGGCAAAAGATTTGGCCGCACCTGAAGGGAGGAACGAAAGTCAACATTCTTAATAATTTGTTATTATTAATCAAGCAGAACTGATGTTACATAGTTTCTTCATATTTGTTATATTTATTTCATGGTCATTACACAGTGCTCACAACAATTTCATCGTATTCGCCTCTCTTTTTCGTTTTTCAGGGGTATTATTACTCTTCTTTCTTAGTTATATTACTTTTAATTGGTATGTAGATCATCTAAGTTAGGATGAAATCAAGTTTTAGGATTCGAAATTGGGGGTTTTTTGGGAAAAACCCGGATTTTACATACGAACCAAAAGTATTATTCATCAGGGGCTCGGTAATCTCATTACCAATTCAGAATTACAATAATCAATACCACAGTCTTATTCTTTGCAAAGAATATACCACATGTCATACGAATCCCACCGTATTGTCGGGATCAGGTCTGAATCCGCAACATATTATGCTGGGAATTGTTGACTATATCTTTCAATAACCAAATGTCTCTAAATCTTGCAGTGATTCCACTGGTTATATTATCAATAGCATTAAATGACGTTTCAAAGGATTTCGGCGGGAGATGTTTTCTTTTCACTATATACGGGTTCTGAATCTCGAGTACATTTTTTTACGGTGGGTCTGCTGAAACAAGGATTCTTATTCTCGGCTGGTGGACTCTGACTTGGAATCAGAGTCTTTGCTTCTGGTCAGGCATGACTGGCGCGGCTCCTTTTTGGCCCGCCACTAGGGATGGAAATCGTGAACCTTTTTGTTACCTTCCAGGTTCTCCCAAAAAGGGCCTTGCCGGCCACATTTTCTTTACGAGATCAATTTTATGGTTTAGACGAACTCACGAAAGAAAAATAGCCAGAGATTTATCCGTTAAATTCGAGGTGAGACCAAAGATACGAGGAAGAACTTGATGCAGCGTTTATTAACGGATTTAATATACGAAACTTGGCATTTTATTTCAAAGGAATGTATGTATTTTATACGTACTTCCATGCGAATTGTCAGATGTCGCACATGTTAATCAAGCGGCTTGACAAAGAATTCTACAATCAAACTCTTATGTATGGATACACAAATCTTACTTTGCGTGAGCCCAAGGTCGGCGATGGGTTCTCCCGTCCATGGAATTCGTCAACCGTCCTGTCCAAAATATCGAGATCACCGTAATATCTGACATCATTGTTTTGATGATAGATGTCCCAATACATTTTCCTCATGGTCACGTTGGAGATGTCTTTGTGGTCCAGGGTGTCTTGCCACCAATACGCGTAGGACCCAACCAATCCAATCGATTTGTGAATCTTAGGAACATTGAAACCTAAAACGTGAATATCATGAAATGAGAAAGAGGTTCAAGCGTCTTATCTCAGCTAGAAAACATAAAGAAATTGTCATGTTTTAGCACCTCGAATATAAAGCTACTGTAAAGTAACACCGCGAACTGCAGCTTTATTAGCCACCAACGTGAACCGCAACGGCTACTGAAACTTGTACCATTCGTTTTGCAATGCGTCTCTTTTTTGAGACCCACCTTTGATTGCTGCGTTTTTGTCGTGTGGTGCCGCCGTCAGGGCCAAAATGTTGTAATTGGGCGTCAACCACTCGTAGAAAAGGGAGCCGGCGTGGCAGCTGTCCAAAACGAACACCAGCTCTTTGTAGAAGCCTTGTTCATGCATGAATGTCAGTGTCTTCTGCATGTGAGGGACATCCATCCCACGCCACACTGGCATTGTGTAACCGCCCCACCAGCCATGACTGGTGTGGAAAATGAGAACATTGTCCTTCGACGTGCTATGCAGAACAGGTCGGGGGCTTGTTTGGTTTTGCCTCAAAACATCCATAAACGCCCATAGGTTGGCATCGTCGCCAGTATAATCGATCTTACAGCCAGCACGATAATCCGGACTGTCTGGATACGTGTGAAGCTCACCGGGCCAAGGGTTGCTAGAAATGTTTCAGATAACCTTGGTGATTTAGGCAAAGAGACATATTGCTTGCATAAGTTTCTTCAACTTAATAATGAGCCTAAGACACCCCAGATTCTCTTTCAATATTTGCAGGCACGTCTTATCTAGGCTGCATAAGTACTATCAATTCCAAAAAAATTACGTCGCGTTTTGCAGAGGCAGCTAAGACTTTCAGTGGTTGTTTCCGCCGAGAGAGTGCAGGAAATTTGGTTAAAGCACCAGAACTGTTACTTTTGAATTGTGCTTTTTACGGCGTGTGATACAAAATGTCAAAAAGGTTTTTGTATGTCCTGCAGCGAAAACAAAGGCGACAGAGTTGCAAACAGTAAAATAAATATTAGTACACATGCAGAACGTCACCATTATGTTTTTCCGTTGTTATGGTACAGCAGACAAAGAAACCTTTTTGGACATTTTGCTTTCACGCCGTAGCGCGATTCAAAGGTAGTTGTAACGGTTAGAGACAACAATGTTTTTCACTATTTCCTTAAAAATTTCGCATGGAAATTTCTATTGTTTTTTCCAAACAACTCGTAGCCTTGTGGACCTCAAGCTGCTAATAAATCACTTACCCAGACCAGTTTTTACTTTTGTCGGGCATGAAGACAATGATATTTTCTTCTTTGACTCCGTGGTTTCTCAGCGAGTGATAAGTATGACACACAGATGCCTCGGCCCACATTTCTTCCGTCCCTGATACCAGCACAGCAAAGATATCACCATTTTCTTCGGCCGAGGCGGCGAGAAGGCCAATGAAGAACAGCACACGGCGCATTTAGAGTGAGGATTCAAAAAATTGTCGCGTGTATTTATACTGTACCTTGACATATTCGATAAATTCTTCTCATAATTGTAATGATTTTTAGATTTTCAAAACCAAAACATTCACCTCTTGTCTTGTATTTTAATTAAAAAACTATTGTTTTGTACACGAAAGAGCAGTCATTCATAAGATTTTCTTATTTGATATCTTAAATGGGCATTTAGTTGCTTTTCTAAACAGAAAACATAATTTTTTTAGTAAAAATGTTTCTTATTCCAATCCATTGATTTGATGATCTAAAATAATGACAAATCCAAACAAACTGTAATGATTTTGCCACCTCTCCTTCTATGTGCGCACCTCCGTGCGTCCGCCCCGAAAAGATTGCGCAATTGGAAGGAGGGCGAGAGAGAAGAAGAGAGAAGCAAAAAGAGCGCGCTTTTTTCTGTTCTCCCCATTTCTTCTCCCCATTCGCACTCCGACAAAAGAAAGGGAGAAGGGCTGGAAAATGAGAGGGTTGGATATCTCTGGGGTCCATGCATCCTCAAACGGACAAATCTTTCGCCTTTTACTAAAGATTTCCGTGCATGGGCTCGCTTATGAGTTCTACCAATTTTTGGGAGTCCATTCTTCGGAGTGGGCTGATATTCTAATTTCGAAGTAATGTTTTTCTAGTTGCCTGTGGAACACCCTAAACGGAACTTTTTGTTTCAACCTCGTCGATCATCAGCCGTCGAGCTTTACAGGTCGCAAAATATTAGAAATCTCTTTCAAACGAAAAACTTCGTAGCAGCGGCGGAAATGGAATCATAAATTTTGTCTGGTGAAGTTTTGGGCCAGCCGAGATTTTAATCAATGTATTTCCGAGATAGTACTCAAAATGAGGAGGGACAGTCAGACGAGAAACGTTTTTCAACTACATCTTTTGCTCGCAAAAGTTAATTTTTGCAGAATTATTAAACTATTATACTTATGTGCAAAAATTGATGACTGTTTCAAGCCTAAAAAACAGAAGTCTTTGTCAATTCTCGGTTTTAAAATTTCGAAAATTCCAGCAAAGAGTAAGCTAAACATCGCGTCGGACAAATTTGCGCCGTTCCAGCAGAAACTACTCACAATTTTGCCGATATAAACCATAAAAAGGTATCATAACCACATGTACATTACCTTAGAATCTGGCCAATCTCAACCCTTTCCTTTACGTTTTCATTGGCATTTTTTGCCCTTTGTAGATTTTAGCTTTAACGAAAGGTTGAGAAACCTATTGAGGGATCTTTTCCTTTTACATTGCATTCTATTTCAACGCCCAATCATAATTTTGTGCCACAAAGCCAATTATCATACTTGATCCGCCACCCTCCGATCCAATTGCCTTGACAGGTTTTTTCGAGCGCAGTGCCTGTTGTGTTTATAACGAAACAGTGCGATCCTCCTTTTATTAGGCCGGGGTTTATGGCTGTTGCATAAGTTTTTGGGATTTGTGCGGGGCCGACCGAGAGGCCCCATAAAAGCATCGACGTTTGCATCATCTGACCTAGAAATTGTTATACGAAGGAACATCGCCAAAAAAGAGGCCGATGACGTAATGAAGGGGGGAGAGGAACAGGTCGAGATCCGGCACGTGATCCACATGTGGATTCGATTATGTTTTGTGGAGTATGTCGGCCAAATTGCGGCAGCAATTTTGCTGAAACTTGACACAAATCTATATTTCAATTTTTTGAAGCATATCTAGGATCTTTAACTCGCTCTTCACAAATCAGTTATCGTTACACAAGAGGTGTTTGCCATGTATACAAAAAATCAGTTTTTACTAACGAAAATTAAAAAAAGACATAGCCAAAACCGTTATTCGTCTGACCGACGCTCCACATTTTGCGTACTCTCTCGGAAAAAGATTGTTGAATATCTTGGCTATGGGCCCACAACATGGGCTAATATTTTCAGAGATTGATATGGCATTCAGAATACGTATGCACACGCGTATGCCAATATGTTTGGAACACGAAATTCAAAT
Organism: Bursaphelenchus mucronatus; assembly: GCA_025436335.1. Classification (NCBI taxonomy): domain Eukaryota; kingdom Metazoa; phylum Nematoda; class Chromadorea; order Rhabditida; family Aphelenchoididae; genus Bursaphelenchus; species Bursaphelenchus mucronatus. Next base: position 8,339,882 of record CM046358.1, read on the forward strand.
ATTTTTGCTTTTCTATATGCAAAAATTTTGCATATTTGAATTTTACCACCTACTTTTCTAAAAAAACTCGATTTATAATTTTTCCAGCATAAAAGAATTTTGAATTTACAATGTTTATCCGTTCGTCGCGGTATCCAGATGTTTGCCGATCCGTCTTCCCAACCTTTCTTGCATATTCAAATCTCTGACCTTTTACGTCGAAAATTCGACGGTCGGAAGTATGCAAATCATAAAGGGAATGCAAAAATCTGTTCTCCGGCGCAGATGTCCCGTGGATTTTTGATTTACAGGCCTTCGTTCGAACTGATATACAGTAGAATTTACGTTAAAAGCTGTGAATGCAAAATTCTCGGTAATTCCTTAGAAAAACAGTCATCTTATCATCAAAGCTGTCCAATTTCGTTGCTGATAAGGGGTTATCGCGACGTTAATAGCCTCTAAAAAACCTCTGGTCACTCTCGAGATTAGGTTTACAGCTCTTCCGCAAACAATCCCGACTTTACACTCAATTCGGCACTCTTTTTGTTTAATCTGTCGCTCCAACAGCTGTATTTTGCTCAACATTTCTGTTATTGCATCTTGTTTGACCTTTCCGATCGCTCCGATTCGCTCCATATTTGTCACAATAAGCCAATTAATCGGAAGAGACAAATTGACATAATCCAAGTGTGTGGAGTCGATTCCCATAAAATTGGACGACCTGACTCACAGTTGGAAGTCGGTGGAGGAAAAAACAAACCTGAAAATGGAATATGGCATGGCAACTCGGCCTTAGTAAGGTGGATATGGGATACAAAACAGTTGGATTTTGAGGAAACTTGGAATTTGGACTAAAATTTTTTCGAGGCATATGCGAAATTTTTAGCGCGCGCTTTGCAGGAATCATACATTTTTAAGTCACTGCCCAAAAACGTTTTGCGTCTGGCCGACTCTTTTGGTTGCTCGGGAAAAACGATACATGTATCGGCTGTGGGTGTAAAGCGTAAGATGATATTTGCAGAAATTGAGATATGGCCTATATAAATTATTATATGTATGCCAAATATGAAGATAATCAGAGGGTCGGACTTAAATCAGTCCAGGATTGTCTTTGAGGGCCTTCAATCGTCAGGATTGAGAAGAATATGTTGGATTTCTAGTCTGTAACATATTTATTGTTTCATTTTGGCAATTACCATTCCAATTATCACTCCATTTAGCTCCAACTGCCTTCTTGCCATTTTTAATTACCATAATTCCTAAATGCCCGATTCATCAAGACCCGATAAGTACGTCGAGAACATAAAAGGCGACCGGAAAACACACCTGCCACTTTTCTTCAAGGACTCGGTTGGATCCGAAAAATTTGATCCACTCGTTTTTTGCGCAGCTAATAAAATACACAATAAAACGCGGACAGATGCACGGTGATGCCCGATCGCAAACGGGCACAACATAAATATGATTGCAAAGTGAGCGAATGGACATTAAACTGAATTCTAAAGTGGGTTTTGGTTGGTGTGGTGGAATATTTTGAGAGGAAATTGAAGACTCTTTGGTCATCAAAAAATTTGATCACTCAGACAGAGGCTCATTTTGAATTAGTCAAGGTCTAAGGTTTTGATTTTGACGAAACTTGGTCCAAATTTAGACTACGTCTTTCTAAGAGATGTGTGAGATCTTAAACTCGCGCTTTGCAGAAACAATCGAGAAACTTGCTTGAAAAAAATTAGCATGGCCTTTTTCAAGCAGTAATCAATGAAGCAAAAAAATCAACTTTCTGATGGAAAGATATAGCCAAGAAACGTATTTTCCTATGACTGTTTCTCCTCGGTTTTCGCTATTTCTGGTTTAATGATATTTTAGAGCCTTGGATGTCGCTAAAATGATTAGGTCTACAGAAAGCCAAGCTGGGGTTATATGTATGTACTTTCTGCGTCAGTATTGAGGTGTTTACTCGACTCTTTTGACCATCTTGTTTGTTTTCTTTACTTTTATCAACTCGATTTTGCATAATCACCCTAAAAATCCAATTTCATGTGCCACTGGCTCCTTCATCTTGCCGAAGCTGCCTTTCCCTTCTAATCCATGTGAATGCTTTTTATCTTATTGTTCTTATCTCACATGGGCGTCTATAATCTCCCCTATTGCCTTATTATCCACCCTCCTTTCTCCGCCCATTTTGTCGAGCAGCTTTTCTTTTTTCCGATCGCTTCCCTTCTTCGTCTTTGTGCTCGCTGCGAACACTGGTCGCTTTTTTGGAATAATCTGGCTAATATTGGGGAAGCGGGATGGATGGATGGCTGGATGGATGGCGATCAAATGTTTTTTATCTGTGGTCGGAAAGAAGAGAAAGAGTGAGGCTGTTTTGTCGCTAGTGTCGAAATTATCGAAGGCGTTAGTTTTGCGGTTGGCTAGTGCGGTGAGCGAAGAAGAGGTTCGTTGGGAAACTTTGTTCTTGTTTAATGGGTGGGTTGTTGCTTAAAATTGCTTGTATGTCCCCCCAAGCAATATAAATTATTATTATTTTGTGTTGGCCTCTTAGTTATGTCATTGCAAGTGTATATCTTATTATCACCAAAGATAGTAAATTCGAATGAATTACTTTTGCCGTCTGTATCTCAAATCTTTCTGCCAAACAAAAGCTAAAACGATTTCTTGCAAGGACGATATAATGTGTAGCTCAACCAATATTTTTCCCGCGCAATTTCAAAGTCCAAAATTTTGACATTGTGATCTTTGTTCCCTCGCGCAATGATCACAGTTCACTCCAGAAGGTTCTAGTCTGCTCGCTGACAGAAAAAGTGCGAGTGCGGCACACGAGTTGCGCAACGGACGCGTCTTTTCTCGCTTGTTCACTTGTTCTGTGGGCAGTGCTCGCTTTTTGGTTTCTTTGGGGAAGGTGGCTCTTGAGGAGAGTTTCGAGAAACCCGCCAACTTTTTTAACCACATAGTTACTTTATAGCTTTAATTGTCATCGTTTTTTCTACAGTACCCCAAATTTTGGATCTTGTTTTATGTTTGCCCTGGCCTAACCCTTCAACCTCCTATTATATTTCACTACCTGATCGATCATTTTTACTCGCTCTTTCTAATTACCGATAACTCAACCGTTTTTTCCACATCTGATTCCTATCTTCCTCTGCTCTCGATCAATTTGTTTTCACTTTCCCCGAAAACCTCTCATTTGCATATTCTGTTTTTTGTCACTAATCCATCACCGCCCGTCTTTTGCGCTTTGATCGCGAGTGATTTACAATCACAGGCTTCGAATCCTGTCCCTATTTGCAAGCGGATTTTTGTTATAGGTTCTTTAATCTGATGCTTTTTAGTTTTGAACCGATCTTCAACTATCATGGAGAAGGCTGAGTTGTTCGCTGCCTCTCCAGTAGACAATGGAGTCCCCAATATCACTGAATTAAAAGTCCCCAGATCTCTGAGTCACGGTCTCAAGGCCCTTAAGCCAGTTCGCCGCGCATCTCTCAGCCCACAACTCGATGAATCGCCCAAAACAATTGTTGAACTTGCCACTTTCAAACTTGCTACGTATGATCCAAATGCGAAGACCAAATATTTGACTCAACAATTCGAACTTCATGAACTTTTGGGACGCGGAAGTTTTGGGCAGGTTTATGGAGCCAAGTGCAAAAGAACCGGCAATTTCTTCGCTGTCAAAAAGGCCCTTCATCAGTGTTCAAGAACACTGCCAGAACATGAAATTCTCTATCAACTCTGTCATTCCAAGATCATCAAGATTTTTGGTGCCTGGAGAGAAGCCGAACATGTATTCACAATTCTCGAACTTTGTTCGTATCCCTTGAGCTACGTTATGAAGGTGCTGACCGGCAGCGCCATTAGCGCGGCTGCTTGGAGCGTGCTGGCTGATATTAGCGAGGCGCTAGCTCATTTACATCTTAATAAAGTCATCCACAACGACGTCAAGCCCGATAACATTTTGGTGACCTCGAATGGAATCTACAAACTCGCCGATTTTAATGTCAGCGTCGAATGGAAACGCTATGGAAAAGTTGAGGTCGAAGCGCTCCCTCGCGGCGACGATCGATACTCTGCTCCGGAATGCATCGCGAAACACATCTACAACGACAGAATTGACATCTACGCATTTGGAGCGACTTTGTTGAATTTTTTGATCGGTCGGCCAGCTGAAGCCAACGAGTTGGAGATGAAAAATTTGGATGAATTTTTGAATGCAAATGTCGGATGGAGTTTACGACAAGTCTTGAGGAAGATGTTGGATCATGAGCCAGCAATTCGACCGTCCGCAAGAGCTCTGCTTTACCATGAGATTGTGACAATACACAAGACAGACAACAATGGACGAGGACCAGTTTTGAGTGAAGAACAGATTGAGCAATACGAGAATGGGCTGGCCAGAAAAAGTGGCAACGGAGATGGTGAAGATATCAGTGAAGGTGTAGAGCTTAGAAGATGGATTCTGGAGGATGAATATATCATCAAGCCAGATACATTGCCAAGAAGAGTCTCGTTGAGAAACGTAAGCGGCGATTATTATCCTTAGTGATTTATATATGAATTATGAGTTAATGTTGTACTTTTTCAGCTCGATGAATCGCTTAGACTCAACTGCTCCGATCCTCAAATGTCTTCTGATCTCCTAACATCGCCTGTGGCCAAGCCAAAAAGATTGTCGTTGAGAAATGTAGGTTAACTGAAGGTTTGATAGAGTAGCTCTGCAAAAAGATGCTGGTCAGCAAAAAAACCTTAAAAAACATTTTTTGCTGAGATTCAAGACAGTTAACAGACTCGCCTCTATTATCTCTTGTTATTATAGATATCCGAACGAATCTCCACTTCCTCCGACGATTCAGACCTAACTTCCCCAATCACCAAAAGAAATCGGCCCTCAATTTCGTTCAGAAGACGTCTCTTTGAAGACTAATCTCCCGAAAAGCATGACAGGCCTACAACCGATTCACAACGAGTACATTTTCACACAAACTTACTTGTAAATACCATCTAACTTCCAATTTTTTACACTCTCAGTTCGTAGACTTTTAGTGTCTTATATCACTGCCATCTATCTCCTTCAAGATGTCCAAAATACCAAGGAAACTGTCAGCTTTTAGCTGTTTGTACTCTTAATTTATTTTTTGAACGTGTATTTCGTCTCTAATATCATCATAATCCTGTGTCTTCATCCCACCAAAAATTTGTTATCTCAGAAACACTCCTTGAAGGAATAAACAGTAATACTGATCAATATCAAGCATATTTTATTGTGTAAATTTTTTATTACATGTTACTGATGTTAGTGATGGGGCTCTCTACCGCGAATAAGTGTAAATTGAAATAATGAGTGCAAATTGGCGGGAAGAGAGCCAGAGAGACCTTTCTTGAGCTCGCAGAAAATCGGCAACGGCGTTAGAACAGTTACGCAATTGTGAAATGATAAGGCTAAAAACGGTGAGAGATTGGTGAGTTTCATATGTACAGAATACAAGCAATGGACGAGAAATATCGGACAAGCAATGGTCAAAAAATATCGGACTTAAACTGGTGCTGGATCATAAATTAATATCAAATATATATTATATATAAATCTACAGAGTAAATTTGTAAAACAAATTTTAAGAGCGTAAAATTAAAGTCTCCGGGTTCAGAAGCAATTATTTTGATACACTGCTAGAGATCTTTGAAAGGGACCCATCAGGGCACCACAAGCTTTGAACGCTTTGAACTTAAAAAATTCGAGAAGTCCAAGTTCTGTGAAATTGTTAAAGGAACCGTACAGCTACTTTTGAATCGCGCTTTTTACGGCGTGGAAACGAAATGTCCAAAGTTTCCTCGTCTACTGTACCAATAACAACGGAAAAAAATAATAGTGACATTCTACATGCTTACTAATAATTATTTTACTGCGTTTTACTTGCCTAAATCACCAAGGTTATCTGAAACATTTCTAGCAACCCTTGGCCCGGTGAGCTTCACACGTATCCAGACAGTCCGGATTATCGTGCTAGCTGTAAGATCGATTATACTGGCGACGATGCCAACCTATGTCATTCTTCAACATTCCCTGACGCTTATTTACGCATTTTTTAGGGTGTAATTCCTTTGTTCATCTCCGTCCTCCAGGTCATGATGATTGTCGCGCTCAATTCAAAAGTAGCTGTTCCGGCTTTTTAAGCTTTGCAAAATCAAAAATTTTGGTATCATTGCTTGGTACCACATCTATTTCTTGCACTAAAAGTACGGAATGCTCTTGCATCCTACGTTTTTGTACATCAACATTCCAACTTTGAAGAAAACAAATTTAGTTTTTTTGGTCTACCGAACTTGATTTTAGTCTTCCAATTTTCCAAAGAATTTTCCCTTGAACTTTTGGAATTTGTGGAGATCTATCCATTCTACATAAATACTTCTGACAATTTTTCATAACTTTTCAGTCAAATGTATATATGAGATAATATAATGTTAGACAGGTAATGATTAAGTATGGTTAAGTAATTTCATCCTTTTTTCTACAAGAATAAAACAGTTGAGCCATGCCAACTGCCTCCAAGAAAAGTGGCATCATTACCAGCTCATTGTTCAAGTATTCCTATGACGAAACAATAGCCGAACTTCCAGGCCATTATACGTACATATCTCTCGCTAACATGCGTCTTAACGCGTTGTGTACCTTTGTTAACTCATCTCATGGCTTGTATGATACATAATGGCTTGAAAAAATTGCGAGTGTTGTCGATAGCAGTGGCCTTCCGAGCTTCCGGGAAACAACATTTGTTTATTGATATGGCACTTTCTGTCCAAACTGTGGCATGTTTACAGACGAGGCGTAGTTCCTCACTGTATTTCGGTAGATGCTATTGAAAGGCCTTGAGATTTTTGTAAAGTGGTCCACAAAGTCCTCCTTAGTTCGCTTTTAGAATAACTTGGTAACTGCTTCACAATTAAAAAAAATTTTTTTTGTAAACCTAAAGGCCCCTCAATTTTTCTCGTGCAATCTTTAAGGCTTCTCTGTATAATAACGGCTGTAACCAAAAAAGTATTCCGATTGATACATTCGTTTTGATCCGTTTTATTTGTAAACTTGACATATCGCATAAACTGCGCCCACAAATTCAATTCTTTATGTATATTGTTTCAAAGTTTGAGTAATAGAGATCATTTTCAATATTCATTGTACAGACAATTGACCCTTATTCCAAACAATTTTTTTGGTGATAAAAATCTTATTTTGTGTCAACGTGTATTCTCTATCGTAGCAGTTTGTTCCAATTCTCCAATTTCCATGTTTTTAAAACTGGATATGTTACGCAGCAAAGGCTAGCGCTATCGAAAACTTTCTGTAAGGCATCGCGCGTTAGTTCGGCTCCCAACATTCTCAATTTCGCAGAGAAAATGAAGGAAATCTCTGTGATCGGGTATGGGTATGGAAATCATCTTCCGAAAAGTATCACTCGTGAATTTGTGAGGTGCTGACTTGTAGTGCGCTTTGCAAGGCTCCCTTGTTTTGTGTGTAATTTGGAGCTTGTTGGGAGAACTTTAGCTAGTTGATGTTGTTTGCGATTTTGCGTCATTCTGGCGAAAATTTTCGATTCTCGCTATTTTTTGGGATCTTTTATTTTTCTTTTATGTTGAAGCCTTTATTAGGCAATTGAAGGCGTTTATTGGCTCTGTAAAATCCTTTTAGTATTATTATTTTACTTTCTAGTAAGCACTAGACCTATTACGCAATGCATTTCCTTTCCCGATATTTCCTTGCGCCCTGGCTATCAGTGCAGAAATATTGGTTAATAAATTGACGCTCAGGATTTTTTCTGCGATAACGTTGTACGGCAATCAAATCTCGATCGATCATTCATGCGTTGATGTGGGGGTGATGGCTGGTTGAGTATTTTACCACCTCTCATTCTACATTTTATTAGATGATATTAAGCGATTTTTTGGATTACTCCGAGGTTTTATTTTTAATTCAGTTTTGTAGGCGGTTTTATGAATTCTTATGCGCGTGCTTACTTTATCGAGTGTTTAATGAGCTATAACATGAATTTAATTATTATTTTTTCAGATTGTATATTTGTATTTTAAACTTGGACAAAATGGAATTTCCAGTTCCAATGATGACTCACCTAAAAGTCCCCCGATCTCTCAGCCATGGACTCAAATCGCTGAAGCCAATTCGCAGAGCCTCACTCAGCCCTCAACTTGATGAATCGCCAAGAACTTTGTTGGAAGTTGAGAACTTCAAACTCGCTACGTATGATCCGAATGCAAAGACCAAATATTTGACTCAACAATTCGAACTTCATGAACTTTTGGGACGCGGAAGTTTTGGGCAGGTTTATGGGGCCAAATGCAAGAGAACTGGCAACTTCTTTGCTGTTAAAAAGGCTCTTCATCAATCCTCAAAGACCATTCCAGAAATCGAGATTCTCCATAGGCTGGCTCACTCCAAAATCATCAAATTCTACGGCGCTTGGAAGGAGGCTGAGTTTATTTTTATGGTCTTGGAAATCTGCGTTTATCCATTGAGCTATGTGATGAAAGTTGAGAAAGGAGAAGCCCTGGAATCGAATGCCTGGAGAGTATTGGCGGATGTTGGCGAAGCCTTGGCTCATCTACATTTCAATGGAGTGATTCACAATGACGTCAAACCGGACAACATCTTAGTGGCACCTAATGGAATCTACAAACTCGCCGATTTCAATGTCAGCATCGAATGGAAAGAGTATTCGGCAGCCTTTGCCGAGACCCTGCCCCGAGGCGATGATCGTTACTCCGCTCCGGAATGCATTTCCCAACACATTTTTTGTGACAAGACGGACATCTACGCGTTTGGAGCGACTGTGCTCAACTTTTTGATTGGTCGACCAGCTGAGCCAGAGGAGTTGGAAATGGAAAATTTGGACAATTTCTTATCCAAAATCTCTGTGGATCTCCGCCAAATGCTCCGGAAGATGTTGGACCATGATCTAGAAGTTCGACCAGCCGCTAGAGGCCTTCTTCTCCACGAGAATATCATCAAAAATCAGACCGAAAATGGACGAGGACCAATCTTGAGCGACGAACAAATAACTCAATACGAAAGCGAGCTGATGCTAAAAAATGGTGATGATTATGGTCAAGATGAGTTCACTGGAAGTGATGAGCATCGAAGATGGATTTTGGAGGACGAATATGTCACCAAGACAACGAAAGTTGCACCAAAGAGGATCTCCTTAAGAACTGTAAGTTGATTTTAATTTTTTTCTTAATTATTTAATGGTTTCTTTATAACTTTTCGTATGTTTACTAATTTTTCTTGTTTCAGCTTGCCGCGGCCGACAAATTAAACACTTCCGTCCCAACACTGCCCTCTGAAAATACTTGTTCACCAGTTTTCCGACCAAAAAGGCTCTCTCTGAGAAATGTAAGTTCATTTTTTTACTGTAAAACGACAAAAAACACTTTTTTGCAACTCCATCGATTTTTATGTCACCATTTTTACTAATTTTTCTTTTTTCAGCTCTCCGACAAAATTTCCATCTCTTCCGGCGACAGCGATCCCAATAACAATATCTGTTCCCCGATCTCGAAACGTGGCCGGCCTGCAATTTCCATGAGATTACGAGCTCTGGAAAGCTAAAGTAATATAACATTTCTATCTATGCCTTTGTCTTTCAAACTTGCCAACTATACATTTTTATCCAACTATGCCTTTAATTTTAGCCATATTTCTATGATTATTCTTTATTATTATTGTATATAACTTAACTGTCTCATTTGGAGATTATATAACTATTTATTTTCGTCTTTCACATGTCTATCCATCTAATTATTCTGTCTTTATCCTGTGATTTACTTGTTGATTTAATATTATATCCGTTTAATAATAAACCCCGAAAACCGAAAGATTTGGAGATTATTTAGGACTGAATTAGAGACGGGGCCCAGTTTCCTCCCACAATTGATTTTTACTGAATCAACCGCAAAAATCGCTCCATAAAATCTTCATTCTCCCTCTCCGTCGTCATGAGATCGGTGGTGTTCTGGCTGTCGTTGGCCCTTTTCATCTCCTCGGTTTCGGCCAAGGCCAAGTTTGTGTTGAGTTCGAGTGCCACTCAACAGATCCAACGACTCAGCTCCGCCCAGAATGCCCAGTTACAACAAATGTGCGGCCGATTCGAAAAGCCCAAGCGAAAGTTCAAACTCATGATCGACAATGGAGAATCCGCAGATCCCGGACAATTCCCGTGGGCTGCGGCCCTTGCCAAGTGAGTTTGAAGTTGCTTTAGGGGATCAAAAAAGCGGAATTTGTAATCAAAAAGTATTATTTGGTCTAAATCTCTTTGTTGTCAAAGCAGAAATGGTTTTAGATGGACTTGCGACAGATTAAGTACCGTTTTTTTGTGGTTCGTCTTTAGAATCTAGCCGTACATTTTTTCTGGTGGTTTCAGTGGACAGAAAGGATGAAAAAGAGATCAAATGAGCAAAAATTTGATATCAAACAGTATCACAGAAACACAAAGAGACTGTTGGTTTTGTAGAGAGCAGCTTGGAAGCCTTTACGACTCTTTTAATTCGCAAAAGGTCCCTCATTCAGCTGCAATCATTCCTCTATAAAACCAACAATCTTTTGTCTATATGGTATTTTTTGATCACAAATTTGGGTCCAATTGAAACTGAAATCATCAGAAAAAATCTACGAGTTTATCCGAACTCCAAAAACTGAATTTTAGAAGCGAAAGCAACTCCGCCTTCTGCAGTGCAACGTTGATTTCGGACCGTCACATTATCACCGCCGCCCATTGTTTCTTCAGCTATTCGGATCTCAATTTGCCTTGCAAGTAAGTACTAAATCAGCCGTTTCTCGTAGCTCCCTATTGTATCCATGATCATCAATATTTATCTATTTTAGAGGTCCAAGTGAGAAGAGACTCGATGTAATCTCAGTGAACGTGGGTGGAGTTTGCCTTCATACCTCCGAAAATTGCGAAAATACCGATGTAATTCGACGAAAAGTCAAGCAGTTTGCAGTCTTGGATCGATTTAATAGAGAAAATTGCGTCAAAGGTGATGATTTAGCCATTGCAGAGCTGGATCAGCCCGTAAAAGTGAGTAAACTCGTCGATAATGACGTAGAAAGGTCTATGTTACCATAATAAGTCGATGTATGCTATGAGAGACCGCTTGATGTTATCGTTGATCACTTGAATCTATCTTAATCGCGTCGTATTTTAGTTCTCGCCCACTCTCCGACCTGCCTGCCTTCCCAGTAACAATGAGCCCGATCTTGATCACAAGGACGAATACAAGATCTACAGCACTGGATTTGGTCGAGTTTCCAGCGAATCTTTGGCTTCGAGACTGTATTACTTTGTTACCAAGATTGTCTCCTACTTCAAACCGGATATTTTGACAACCCGCTCTGAGGACAACAAGGCCCGAATTTGCGGGGTAGGCGTTTCTCTCATGTCTCCCCTTATCCCAACACTGTTTTCAGGGAGACAGCGGAGGCGGAGTGATTGCACGAAAAGGGACCGGCCCTTATAAAGTTGTGGGAGTCCACTCATTCGCTATGGATTGCTTTCCCGACGCAGATGACCGTAAATACATGAGCACTCTTATAAGTAAGCATTCGGGTCAGATATGCAAATTGACCGGGATCTGCACCAAAAAATAAGTCCGCATGGATGGTGATACTGATAATGTCTACATAAGATAACAAAATAAATTTACTGACTAAAAACCCTCTCCGTTATTTTGTACTTCCTCTAAAAATTACCAAAAATTTTATACTTTTTTTATTTAGTCCGTTTTTTAGATGATTTACAAAGCTTTAAGGCTAAATATAATTTGTAGAAAATATATGGAATTTGGAGGCATTTTATAGCGATATCACCGTAGAATACATACCACATTCGGGACTGTTCAAAGCGACGAATTTGTACCCAAAATGTCTTCAGTTCCGACTTCTGGAGGTCTTTTGACAACAACAATTTGTTGACCATTCCTTGTTATGACCAATTGGTAGGTGGGAAAGGCAAGGGTCAGGGATTCGAAGCCAGAACTGTCATTGAGAAGTTCGGCGCCACCTCCAACAAGGGCAATTCGATGAATCACAGAGGCCAGACGTTCCGCATTAGCGAGTTCTCCATCAGCCTGCAAATGGCAAGTATTATAATAATACCATATTTTTTGCCTGTTTCTGGAAGAAACCAACCCTAAATCTCCAACAAAACAAGAAAATCTATTTACCTTGATGACACTTCCTTCTTGAATGATCATACGGCCCAGTGCTCCATTTGTGTCAGACATCTTTAAAGTAATCAAGTATAACATAATTCCGTCAAAAGGCACAAGTAAAACCTTCTTGAATATCAATGGTCGTTCAACCCCAAGCTTATTCATCCGCTAAGTTACCTCTAATACTTTATTTATACAACATAATGACCAATAAACAATATATCTATCAAACAAATCACAAACAATATAAAAGTATAGTCACCCGTAGAGATTTGGCATTCATAAGGAGCTGTAAGCCCTCAAATTTACATAAGGCAACATAAATCACAGGATTCCGCGCAGAACTGCCGAGAATTTCGATATTATTCATGAAGATCTACACATTCTGAACTGCTGGTTGTTTCTCATGCTGTTGAACCACATTCTTGATGGCTTCATTAAACTTGTCCGCTCTGATAGGCATGTCAATCGAATAGAAAGGGTTTTTCAGCGCAAAGTCCGCGTATAGTTCGTAGATCCTTCTGAGCAGCTTATTCACTGGTCGATCAATGATTGAAGATGCTACCACTATGAACTTGATACCAGTCATTGTCTGAAAACAATGTAGACGAAACTGCGAAGTCTCAAGAGTCTCTATTCCTGAGCTTTTAACCACCGGACTCAACTGGCTGGCAATGGTATAAAGGGAATGGAACATTGAAGATAAAATGATCTTTTCGTTGGCTGTGAGCGATGGAGGAGAAAAGGAGACTCGGACTGGATAGTTGGTTTCGTCGTTGATATAGTCGATGAAATTTCTTTCCACCTCATCTTCGTCTGTGAAGCGATTATCTAAAATTGTCATGTGCAATATAACCTATATAAAAATTTGATTTCCTCATGGCAAAACCAAAGAAATTCGATGTTTTCCATAGTTCTCTTACAACCTAAACCAAGAACACAAACAGCCGAAAAAAGACTCACTCTTTATGGGCCTTCCGTTCACCGAATTAACCCAAAATCTGGTACGAACCCCATCTTTTTCTCCGAATACGACTGTCGGCCTCTGATCAATTAGCTCTATCACCATTCCACTTGGCCATGTTAATGTACGGTCTATCACTTTCTCGTCGTTATCATGGTTTTCATAGTCATATATTAGAGATCCGGCTCGGTTTATAACGAAGATGTAGTAGATTGAACCCATTTTTGAGGAATCGAGCTAAATTTGGCCGGAATTTACGGGTTCTCGCCTGAAATAGAGAAAAATAAAACCAAAACGACTATTTATAAACTTCACGAGCTGGCAAAACATCGGCAACACGAACAGGATGGAGAATTTATATTGCACTAGACATTAATTAACGAAAAACAAAACTCGTCCAAAAAAGCAAGAGCATGCCTAAAACTTCCAAACTAATTCATAAACCTCTCAAAGTTTGATAAAACAGCAAAGTTCAATAGCTGAAATTGCCGAACAAAAAATGTTTATTAGAAGAGAAACATTTGACCGATTTTAGGAAGGGGTCAACTGTTGCTCATAAAATAATTTTTGTAAATTTTAACTCCGGAAAATCATTGGAATCTGTATCAAAATACGTGGTTATTCTAGTTTCTAGTCTGTCATCACTGTTGAAGCAAGGTTGGGAAGGATTTTCGTCTCTTTTTTAATATTATTGTTGCTTCAAGTAGAAGTTTTGGCCTGTTTTTAGATATTTTAAAGTGAGTATTTGTTCTGGATTATGTCTACAGGCTCATATAACAGGGAAATTTAGTCTTAGTTTGTCTTGTTTGTATATGAGTCTATTTGTTTTATTTTACACCACTTTTTATATTACAGTAGGCAAAATGAAGGTTAAATGAAGAGGTCTGATTTTAAAATCGCATGTAGAATGTCAAGCCAGAAGTAGCGAAAATGCCTGATAACAGCTTGCAACACTATACGGTCTCATTTTTACGATCCTTTACAACTTTTTTTATATATTGTAGTAGAAATCAGCTTTTCAAACTCTCACAATTCTCTTAGAATTCCCAACTTTTATAATGGTGGCTAAAATAAGATCTTATAGTCCTACAATGCTACAATGCATTTTGTAGCTGAAAGGAATTTAAAAACAGTTGTTTTCGGCTGATTCCGTTTGATGAATAATATTTATTCTGATGGTTAATATTTCCGTTTTAATAATCAAAAATGTCGCAACGGCTGCTATAGTTTTTGAAGAAGAACACTTTGATGATTGTATACACCCAAAACATACTAGTTTTGTAAACTTTATCATAGGCTTTTATAGCTTTTATTGCTTTTTGGTTTCTACTTTGTACTGAGATCGACCTCTGACCGCCCGTTTATAATTTGTTTTTTCTCTCTTTGTTTGCAATCTTCCATGGATTAGGCCCTTAGGCGCCAAACGTCATTTTATTCAAAGAACCGCGGGAAACGATGTTCTTGACATAAGTTGGGAACTAAAAATGGGAACTTTTCAAATATTTTTGCCTAAAACAATATTAAAAGTAGTTAAAACTATAAACCGTTGACTGTAAAATGAAATATTCTCACTATAGACCGTCTCTATGAAACGCCAACACCATTTTAAATTGAGATTTTAACAATTTTGCCTAGTACACTATAATTTTTTTATTACATTTTCTTTTTTCAGCGATGGCCGATCGTCTAAAGATTTCGCGGCCCAAAACTCGCGTCCTCAGCATACAAAGTCATGTAGTTTCTGGATATGCGGGCAACAAATCGGCTGTCTTTCCATTACAATTGCATGGATTTGAAACTGATATTATGAATTCAGTTCAATTTTCGAATCATACTGGTGAGAATACTGTATAAAACAGAGTAATATGCCCTTTATAGCATATAAGAATGGAATTCGCGGCAAAAGATTCAACAGTGAGGATATCAAAGAGCTTTTGGAGGGCTTAAAAATGAATAATTTGGATGACTACAGTCATATTTTGACTGGTAAGCGAAAATTTTTGAAATTTTTTGGCTTCTTGTTATTGCTAGAGTAACAAGGGATGTATAGGCTACTGTGGAGACCCAAATTTCCTGCGAGAAATCGGAAATTTCCTCGAAGAACAAAAGAAAAAGAACCCGGACCTGATCTACGTCTGTGATCCCGTTATGGGAGATGACGGCGTTGGATATGTAAGTGAAATTATTGGCTACCGTAATTAATACGACTTGTAGTACACTCCAAAAGAGCTGATGGAGGTATATCGCGACCATGTGATCCAGCATGCCAATATTTTGACTCCGAATGCGTTTGAATTGAGGTAAGTATAATATAATCTTGATTTATACCATGCTCCCCCGATTTTGTGGGAAATTTTGCTGTCTCTGCGATGATTACGACTTGTGTTTTCTAGAGAGTTGACTGGAAGAGATTGCAAGACAATAGAAGACTATCAAGAAGCCACCAAATACCTGCATGCAAAGTATAATATCCCGATGGTTGTGGTATCGAGTAATGTTCCCGGAGATGAGAGTAAACTGATTGGATTAACATCACAGAAGTCTCCCTCAGGAGAGATTATCCAACATCTTTTCAAATTGCCAAGATTACCTCATAGCTTTGTGGGCACCGGCGATATCTTTGCAAGTCTTTTGTTGGTCTGGATCGAAGACACGAAAAATCTCAAAGAATCGGTCGAAAAAGCCTTACAGTCGATCCAGGCGGTACTCAAGAGGACCTACGAAAAAGCTCATTGTAAGTTTGGAGATCAAATTTGAATCATCAAAATTTTTTTTGAAGTAAAACTTCCCTATTTTAAGGGAAATATAGCCATTAATAGTCCTATTACAAATTCATAGACTCGATTTGCAACTGATAGCAATTTAGAACCCTCAAATCGAGCGACTTGGGAAAAAGTTATGACCAGAAAAATTTAGACGCAGCTTCTATCAAGTACAATATAAAAAGACCTTTCTTACAGCCCTCTCCGCCAATCCCGCAGCCAAAGAAAAGGAACTCCAGCTTATCGAGAGTCGATTTGATATACTCTACCCCTCAGGCAACATTGACTTTCAAAAGCTTTGATTGTGATTTTCCCAAGATAACCTCATAGTCAGGAAATGATAGATAATCTAATAAATAACGTAACACCATGTCGGAAAAGTACTATAAAGTCCTGTGCCAAACTGTTTACTCGACCATTAACGCAATTATTACAACAATACGGCAATAATAGTGAGATCTTTTGGAAAGATTTCGAGGGTAGTATAACATCAGAATGAAAACTAAAAAAATGCCATAGATTCGGTAAAAAGTTGAGATTATTATGCACTATGAATAAGTATTAGGTGAGAGAAGAACGCCAACAATAAATACTATAGAAATAAAAAGAGAGACAAAGACATTTAAGGCATCAGTTATGTTTAATTAAGTTAATCAAAAGTACTAGTGGTGGTCTGAGTCCAAGGGATCAGCGACATCCTTGGTGGGAGGTCCAATTGGGGCGTCAGCTCGGAATCTGTCCCTCAGGGTTGGGATCGTGGCCACTTCAAAGAATACTCTGAAATTTAGATACATTACGTTACGTTAGGCGTCTAAAACAAGGTAAAACTGGTAAGACGAACTGTGAGACGATTCCAAGGTTTCCTAGAGACAAAAAGTCCTTGTTACCGTAAAATACATTCTCCATCCAAACAAAACTTACTCATGCGAATATTTCCCCCAAACCATCTTGATCTCCGGAAAGCGTTGTCTGTAGACTTTCAGCATGTGGTTCAACGTCCAACTCAACGCCTCCAGATCCTCTACGGCGTACCCCGAGTACTTCAATAGTACCGTATTCCATTCTCCAGCGTTGGTCATTCTCATGGCCAAAAGAAGACACGCGGCTGCTATTTTGGACGGGGAAACTCGACAAAAGTCGAGGAAATGCAGTGAAACCTCAAGAATGTATCTGGCCAGAGTCAACAAAGGCATATCACACTTGATCACTCGTCCATACCGTCTCAGGAACGAGTAGGACAACGGTGAACAAATATCATAGCCAATGGTGGCTAGGAGTTCTTGTTCCATCCTCTTGAGGGTCTTGGCGTCGAACGCGTCCTTCACCAGATAGATCAGATCATCGATGAGCGGAGCGCATCGTTCCTGAAACCATTTGAAATTGGAATAATGCCATAAACTAAAGTTTCAAACCGTACATCAGGTAGATAAGCCACCCTGTCGAAAAATGTGTTGCGGTTACCCCTCTTTTTAGACCCAGATTGTAAATACATAAAAACCCACATGATCCATCGCCCTCACTAACAAACTGCTTAAGGCAAAAATAACTCTATACTTGATCCCTCCTCGTACCTCAACTTTTGAAGCGACCAACACAGCTGCCGTAGTCACCAGCTGAAGCTGCTCCTTCCGAAGGACTTGGCAGTTGCTGAAGAACCGATCCATCAGATTCACGGCCATATAAAGGGTCTCATGATTTTGTTCGAAAGCCTCCTGGATCTCGATCAACCAGTCCACCAGAATCGCGCGAGTCTTCATGTCAATGTATTTGTGGTGAAGTGAGTAACGACCAGGGATAAAGAGAGGCTATAATAAGATATTCCATATTCAAATTAGACGCGAATAGCAAATAAAAATCGCAGTTATATTAGACTGACCTCTCTCGACTTGAGGTACTTGAAGATATCGGCAGCAAACTCCGAAACGGCATTCGGATCGGACGCATTCTCCTTGTCAAAGTCGACCTCAGGGCATGGGTCCACTTCAAACTCCTCCGCTTCTTCCACATCCTTCAACGAAAGAAGGCGTTCGACCTTCTCCGCTTTGAGGTTGAAGGTCACGGAAGAGCATTTTTTCTTCGTGGAATCGATCTGATATGACGAGAGCCCCTGTAAATAAAAGTCTGAAATGTGTATACTATCATTGGAATCATTTTCCAACGGATAACAGCCTCAAATACTCCTAAAACACCAAAACCAAAAATAGGTATCAAGTGTAATACAATTTAGGCAAAATATACCTCTAAATAAGGCAAAAAGCTAATACAAGCTCAACCACTCCACCAGAAATCCTAAAGAGCATCTAAAAGACGAGAACACATCCAAAAGAATTAAAATCTCCATCACCTACAGAAGTGATATCTCCAAGAGCCGCCTTCTTCGTCTTTGGCTGATCAGAAACATCAATATTCTTATGTTTCGAGGTCACGGACTTCAGTACCTGGCGTTTGCCTTCGCCATTCTGGGAGACGGTGTTGCGAGAACGGAGCATCATGTTGATTTAGTCGAGTAAGTCGATCAGATTGTTGTGCTAGTATTCTCTACGTGGAAGGCTGGATTTAACCCCGACCTCACCCCAATCCAGAAGCGAAAAAGAATGAACGAATCGAAAATCAGTCCCCAAACCGCGACAAACAAGTCTGAACGCTCGAAAATGATTGCAAATCGCCGTTTTGAGACGCCAAAATTGGTCCCAATCAATAGTGACATTGCGCTACAAGACGAAGTGTAAAATAAATATTTGCTCCAAAAATTATTTTTGTACGCGATGGAACCGACCACTTCAACGGCTGAAGCCAAAAAAGTCTTTTCGAAGATTCTAAGTCTCTCCGGCGTGTTTTATCGACATCAGAGGAAAGATGAGCCAGATCTTGAAGATGAAGAGAAGATCCAAATCTTGGAAAATCTCTTCAGTTCAAATCCCAGCTTATTTCTCCAAAGGTATCACGGGTATTTAGATGAATGTAAGTGTTTAAAATCTTTTTTGTTTATGTTTAGGTGATATTTCACTTTTCTCGGATGATTCAATCAATTTAATTTACTTCGACATGATTCGAAGAGCAAAATTAAGTTCCGAGAAGAGCAGAGACCTCCGAAATCAAAGGTTTTTGGCGATGCAGAGGCTGAAAGGGCAAGGAGACTATTTTTCGTTGGTCAAAATGCGTGAGCGAGATCCAGCGCTTTTCGATTTGATGCTCGGCGAACACCTTCGTGATGATGGTAAGAATAATATAAATTTTGCGATATTTCATTTTTAGAGAAGATAACACTCAGACCAACTGATGAGCTGAAGGATGGAGCTGATTACTCGGACTATATAGGCGAATACGAACAATGTTGTTCTGAAGAGTCATTGGCGAAAAGGAAGAGGCATTTAGAGGAATTCGAGAAGATCATGAAGAATGATGAGATGGATCGGTTCCTACATCATGTTGAGCAGCATGAAGATGAATTTGAAGTAGAGTTTGACTCTGACGATGATGAGGGGAGAAATGCTGAGATTGAGAGACAGGCTCGACTTTTGCAGCAGAGAAAAGATCGGCAAGTACAAGATAGTAAGTATAATTTAATATCGTGTATTTTCATGGATTTATAAGTCTAGTTACATTACCAATATGTCGTTTGCGACTTTATTCTTCGTTTTCATTTCAGAATTCGATCTAGAATCCAGGAAAAAAGACGAAAACGATCAAAAAACAGCTGATCAGATGTCCAGATTAGACGTTTCCGATGAAAAACAGCTCGACAATATTTCCCGAAGTTCGTCCGAAGATATGGAACATGACCAACGGCTTGAGGAGTTCAAATCAATCATGGAAGAACGATTTTTGGAAGGGAAGGACACTCAATTTTATGATTATAATCGGCTTGAGGAGTGCGAAGAATACTCAAAAATGAAAGAGCAAGATGAAGAAGACAAATATTTTGATTGTGACTGACGTTTCTTTTGTGGAAGTGCACTGTTGTTTACTAACGTTTGTTGGGAAATATTTTTTTTCTTTGAAATTTTACCACGGATAACATAAAATCATCTAAAATTCGTATAAAATTTTAATTTTTTCGTTAGTCGCAGTATGTATACAATGAAATCAATATATATACAGAATGGCATCACTTGCCAAATAATTGAGTGGTACTATCTACAGTTTGGCAGTAGGTGGCGGTTTCTTGCAACATGGTGGTGCTTCCATCTTCCTTTTCATATTGATCGAGCAGGATGTGGGCCATAAGCAGTGGGACGGAAGATGATCCAAACCGGGCGGCAAGGGCTTTGTGTTTCTCAAATCCTCGGCATTGCAACAGATCGATTTTGTCATCAATCGAAGGACGTTCAAAAGAGACATTGAACAGCATTTCCTGCTTCTCATCGCGCATGCTCACAACTTTCACCATGTCCTCGTCTCGCAAACGCACTCTGAAGCCGGTGATTTTCTCCACCACGTCCATATATCGTCGAATTAGTCTTCGTCTTTCGCTGATGTCCTCTTCCATTTCTTTGATTTTGACTTGAAGGCCTTTGCATTCGATGCAGTCTGTCGGGCCGAAGCTCTGAGCGCCTCCAGAAGATGCTGAAGAACTCTGAAAAAGAAGAAACTAGTTGTCTTTCAAAAAGCACAACAAAGAGATCGGCGATATTATACTTGACAGCAGATCGAAAAACCCTTACCATACTGTTTTGACGTTCTTTCGACCGCCGATGAGCTGTCTCAATAGGATTGTGCTGAAGGAATCTGACGATTTGAGTGGCATCTGGGTCTCGGGCAGCCTTATTTTCCTTCTAAACATCAATTTAAACAAGAACAAGATGAACTTACAGCTTCCAGTTGTTCCTGCAAGCGTTTGACCTGTTCCTCCAAGCTTTTTACCTCTTCCAGAGCTGACTTTGCTTCCCGAACTTGTTCATACGCTTCTTTGTCCTTTTCGGCCAGCTGATTGGTGAATTCCTTTTGCTTCGAAGCAAATTCTTTGGCCTGTGCTTGGAGCTGCTGCTGTAACGCGGCTATGTGCCGATCCCTCTCCGCAATTCCCTCGTTAATCTCCAGTGAAGTTGTTGCAGAAGGCACTTCACCACTCTTCAGTCTAGATTCTAAATCTTGAATTTTACGTTTTCCAAATGCCACTTCCACCTCGAGTTCTTTTACATTTGCTTGTAATTCTCGGTTCATTTCCTCCAAAGACTTCGGCTTCGGCTCTTCCTTCAATACCCGGTTTGGAAACATGTACTTCCCGAATTGACGTGCACATTCCAAATCAAGTTCGGCCAACTCCCGAAGATATTCATCCGAGTGTAATTCTAAAAATAACAATAATTTTCAAGCCTAAAACAATATAAAACAATTCTCATTTCAAATTATATTCACAACAAATTGATTCATAAAATCGATGTCGACTTTCTCGAAGAAGAATATCCCCTAAACACCGGAAAACAACCTAAACACAAGCTTACCATCGTTTTTTAACGGAAATTGTCCCGGACCGAGTGTCAAGTCCAATGAAGATAAATTTGGGATGTCTAATGTCGACTCCTCCATCGCCGAGAGATTTTCCGAAAAAGAACCACCGAATAAAAAAAATCGAATAGAAAATGTTTTGAAGAAAAATTTCGCGGGGCGAAGTGCGCCCAGGATTTTCTGCAGAATGTGGCGCCATTTTATACGATTTAACAATTGCAAGATTAGGGGAAAATACGACAGAACTTGTCGTTTTATTACCGTAAAACAACTAAATAACTTATTGAAGCCCTGGAATCTATTAAATTTGACACAAAATTCATGTATATTCGGCCTTTATTTGCAAATAATTAGTTGCCCAATTACAACTTGATCCATTTTCGATACACTTTTGCGCCTTCCTGAGCTTTTATCTCGACTACCATATCCACCGTCTTCCCGTTTCTTTGTTTCTTCTCATCCACTAACCCGTACGTGGAGCCAGACGCCGAAATCAAAAAGGAATCTGACAGAGCCCTGAGGACGTGAACACAACGCCACAAAGATTGCTGAATATCTTGGCAGGGCTTGAAAACCGCTGACTAAAATTTTCAGGAATTGATAATTGGCTTTTGCCCGTCGTGAGTGCCAAATCTACAGAAAATCTAAGCGTTGCACTTCGACCACCTCCGTTGTTATCAACAAAATGACTGAGAAAGAGATTAATGACATTTTTTAACGCTATTATCTCCTACTTGCAAGGGCTTTATAAATATTCAAACAACCGTAACCCTCGAAATCTCGACGCTCACGAAAAATTATTTTTACACAGGAACTAAAAAAGTGTAACTCAATTACATTTGCGCTGCATTCCCCTGAGAGCCCATTGTGGGAGGGCGCAATTTTTAATTGACATAAAAAATTTAAATTTTTTGGCAACAAAGAGCGTTTGTCAACGGTAATTTTGACATCTCAAGTTGGGTGGGGGAGAGTTGGAGGAAGTCGATCTTTTTGAAGCGACCAGTAGTGTTGACAGCGAAAAGAGAGAGTCTTTTTAGGATTCCAGAGACATAAACAGGACGAAATACTTTTTGGATACTGTATGGATTTGTTTTATACTGTATATGCTATGTTGTTTAGAAGTAAATAAAAGTTGGCTAAAATTTAGAGTGTAATTATAAGACATATGGAAGAATACTTCCTCTCGCCTTGCAGAAACCACCGTGATTTTTGATATTGGTACATAAGACGCAAATTTTTTTCTAAAATTTTGTTTCCCAGGCCGTAAGAAAGCAGCTGCACTGGGCTTTTAATCCAATAATCACTCTTTTGGATCCTCTCCATATCTGCACATACTAAGTTGATAATTGCTTTATTTCCTGTTTTTGCACCCACAATTTCCTTTAATTTACCGTAACTTTAGCCCTTTGATTTTGTTCTTTGCTCTTCCGTCATTAGTATGTTGTGTTTCCAGATTGCAACATCCCTTCTTCCTGTTATCTCCTCCCCATTTTTCATTGACACACAATTTGTGGGCCATAAATAACTTGATGTTTTCGCTATATAAATCTGTATGAGTTGCGTAGGGTTTAAAAATCTTGAAACTTTGGCATTTTGTTATCTCGGCATTTCTGGATTTTTTGTGGCTGATGTTTAAATTTATTTTAGTCGAACATGTGCTCGACCAAATTTAATTACACCTTTGATTTCGTGATTTGTTAATTACACGTGTGTCTGGCCGAACATCTTGCTTTCGATACGATCGTCGGGCTTTGAGGGGGTTTAGGACTCTACATACATGTCTACTTTTTCCCTGTTTTAGACGTCTCATTCATAATAAAGTGGGGGGGGGGGGGGGGGGGGCAATTCCGAGTACTTGATAAAAGTTAAATGATTGTAGGGTGTGCTTACAGTCAATTGAGAACAGTATCGGCCTCCGCGGAGATCAATGAAAAAATAATTGCCATTTTCTGCCAAAAGACAAAATAAATTTTTGATGCCCTAAATTAACAACGCTACAGTAACCGCGAATAGTCCTGGCGAGAATATTTATTTACCATATGGTGGAGCATGTCAACGACTACCTAGTAGTATAATATATAAAATGCTGAGAAATTCCGGTCGACTTTGTGGAAATCTAGGAATACGATGTATCAAATGTGTTGGAGACCCGTACACCTTTTTCTAAAATGGTAATATAAAAAATGTATTATTGTAATCTAATAGATAAATAGGTCACATTAAATCAAAAAGTCCTGGTTGGTTGGGTAACAAGTAATGTTAAGGCCAAAATGGGCGTCTGTAAACTGACTCAACGAATATGAAAAGCCAGAACAGCTACTTTTGAATTGCGCTTTTTACGGCGTGTGAAACAAAATGTCAAAAAAGTTTTTTATATCCTGCAGCGAAAACAAATGCGGCAGAGTTGTAAACAGTAAAATAATTATTAGTAAACATGAAGAATCTCACCATTAATATTTCCCTTGTTATTGGTACAGTAGACAAAGAAACTTTTTGGACATTTCGTTTCCCCGCCGGAAAAAGCCCGATTCAAAAATAGTTGTTCATTTTTGGGCTTTTTTGATTCGTTGTGCGTTTCACTGCGTCTGATTGATTTGCAAAGGAATCATTTAGACCCAAACTTGACTTCAAACGTAGAAACGCACGTTCATACTTTCTGGGTTTGATAAGAGGTCCCCTGCTTTTTGGGACCTCTGGAAACTCCAGAAACTACTTGAAGGATACCCCAAATAGTTTATTTCGAACATTTTTTCGATTTTTTTTGTAGACTAAAAACAATTTTTAATTTGATTTTCTGCGACTTCCATTTCCGACCTCACAGCATTAAGACCACGGTAGCCTCCTAATCATTACTCGACACCTATTTTTCCTTCTATTACTTCTTCCAACTTCCGGCATTTTCTTTTTTATCCCCCCGCCATTGTCTAAACGTTTTCCGTTGACATTCGATCCAAATTTAATTATCACGTTCAAGTTTAAAAATGGAATGGCACCCGTTGACAAGTTCGTTGCATACTCGATTAGGAACGGGCTAAATGCCCCGCGGCCAAACGCGTTTTCCGATCCATTTAACGTGCGGGAATTAAAGACGGAGGCCATCAGTTTTATGTATAACTCGCTGATACGGTTGCGGAAGGAAAAGGCGCCGGCCTCAGGGGATTGGCAAAGTGGATTTTAATTTGGGTTAATTGAAGGGTGCAAGGAGCGGCAAAAGAATGTGATTGTTGAGATATTTTTGGAAGTATTTTGCAATAAAAAATGGCTGTTAGAGACGGGCCTTGTTCAGTAGCATGAAGATTCATTTCCATCTGCCAGGAGACCCGCTAATTGTTTGCTATGTTAAGATTATGCCTCTAACCCGCTTTGATACGCTAAACTGATTTTCATTCCTGTTGATGACCCTATAAATCGCGGGAAAGTCATAAATGTTGAGAATTTTTCGCAGACAACGAGGAAATCCTCAAAAGTTGAAGCATGACAACGGGAACAAGTTCACGTTTGTCCTAATAGCGACCATTTTATCCCCAAGTCGTTTTTGACCCTACAATTTTTTAGAGGTTCTATCACCAAGCCGGTTTTGCAGCTATAGAAAAAATTAAGTTACTCGGTCTTGTATTTCTTTTGACCATTATTCAGTGATTTTTTAGTCCGCGATATCTTGGCATAGCCTTAATGGAATCCAATGGAGCTTTAGCGTATGCAAAAAGTTACGGCCTAAAATTCTCAGAAATTGCTTCAATTTTGTTTTAAGTCAAAATGACGCAACTGTTTCTAACTTCCTTATTTAACCTTCTTATTCTACATTTCATTTTCCTCTTCGCATTCCGGGAATTCCCCCCTAAGGGGACATGAGGAATAATATTTATTGACTTCTGAATGCCTTTTTGGTTCTAGGTCTTGTAAACAAGACGGGCTGAAAGGATCGGCGTCCGACGTTAGAGACGGTCTTATTTTTTGTTTTTTTTTACAAATTTGGTTTGAGATGGAGACATTTTATACGAAGAACTTTCAAGAAATTTTAATGTTCACCTTGCAAGTTTGTCATTTACCGTGGAGTGCAATGTCTACACAAAAACAAAATTCTTTTCGCGCGACAATGGAAAATATATGATCTACAAGTGTTTTCCTCTCTTCGCAAAAAACCGTCTAAAAATTATAATTTTTTATTTCCAAAGTTTTTTGTCATTTCAATTGAAAAAAAAAATTATTTTGCTTCTTTTTTGTCCCAATTATACGCTAAATTTGTTTTTTCGTAACTCTGTACACACATATACTCGGATTACACCCAAGAAAAACAAACGGAGATTGCCAAGTAAAAAAAGCCTGACGAAAAGAATTATCTTTCATCTCACATGTGTCGTTCTGAGACTACAATTATTCCATTTATGATATACATGACCGCCAAAGGGGCCGGTGTAACAATTGCCGACCAGAAAAGATTACCAAATTGTGAACCGTCATTTGTGCATTGTATTTTTGAGTTTTGAGAACTACATTTTTTTCAACTCTAAAATTACTTTAAACTTTTCCCTTTAAAAACAAAAACAGACGCAAAAATTCCCTTGAAAGTTACTGTTTTGTTGTTACGCTTCAAAGACTACAAGAATATGCCATAAAATTTACTGTTTGGCCATTTTTAAAGAGTAAAAACCGCTATGGCCGCAAGTCAAAAGCCCATAAACATTGAGTTTACGAGTTATTCCATCACTCCAACTGACAATGATGTTGCAATTGTAAAACTCTGAGTGCTCTGAAATTAGAAATATGTAATTGTTAAATCTACTGAAATTGTAAGATAAGTACAATTTAATTGGAGACAGCGGGTTCATATTCAAGTGGGGTTGGCTGAAGATATTTTATGGGTGAAATGAAGACTTAAAATACCACTTTTTAAATCTGACTCAATTTAACTGATGAATTTTTACATTCGTTCAAGTTTTTGCGCTGTAGACAGGGGCGTAGCTAGAGGGGGGGGGGGGCATGGTTAGGACCCCTCCCCCCAGCCAAGGGTAAAAAAATGAAAAGGGGGAAGTAAGGTCAAATTTTTTCACAGGTATGTAGTTCTACTTGTGGCCCCAAAAACCTCTCCTCCTAGAACGACTTCTCAGCTACGCCCCTGACCATAGAGTCCAGCTCGTTTCATTTCAAGAATTCAAAAGCTCATCAAAAAGCTTTAAAAAATCTGTCTGTTCTCGAAATGGCCCGAGCTTGATTCAATTGCCCAAATTCTATGCCAATCCCGTTGGGGGGATTGGAAGGGAACGGCGTTTCGATATCAAAAAATATCCGGTTTTGCCGCACCTGACCGTTTTATGGGTTTTAGTGACGATTTGTTTTGGTGAGGATGACGTTATTATTGGACATACTTTTTTATCGATAGATAACGATTGCAATGCGCATCAAAAACGAGGTGTTCTTTCGTACTTTGGTAGTTCTATGTATTATACATCGCCTTTAAATTCAATATATATTTTGTCTAGACCACAAACAAATCACTGAAATTTTTTGCGATTTGCAGCCAAAGCCGATATATTCAACAATCTAAGAGAGTATAAAGATTGAGGAGAGACAGTGTGATAAAAGAAAAAAATTTTTGTTAGATCTTTGCGAACTCACTATGAAAAGGCTGATTTTTTGCAAAAGTCTTATAGACATTGCCAAATCCCAAAGATTGAGCTAAATCCCATTTATCTCTGATCGTTTCTTCATTTTCAATATTTAGTAGACGAAATTTATAGCCAACCGAAAAGTACTTCATCTTTTTCAAGTCCAAAAACAAAATTTGCCATTACCTCACATGTATCGTTCTGAGACTACAATTATTCCATTTATGATATAAATGACCGCCAAAGGGGCCAGTGTAACATTTACCGATCAAAAAAGATTACAGAATTTGTAAGCCGTCACTTGTGCATTGCATTTTTGAGTATTGAGAGCTACATTTTTTTCAACTCTAAAATTACTTTAAACTTCTTTAAAAGTCAAAACTGGCGGAAAAATTCCTTTGAAAGTTACTGTTTTGATGTTACACTTCAAAGACTACAAGAACATGCCATAAAATTTACTGTTTGGCCATTTTAAAGGGTAAAAACCGTTATGGCCGCAAGTCAAAAGCCCATAAACATTGAATTTACGAGTTATTCCACCACTCCAACTTACATTTACTTCTATTTCCCCCTTTCATCACCTCAAATTGCCTCCGGCTATTTTCGGTTTCATTTTTTGGGGGAAATATCCAGATTTATGAGAGATATTATCTCATGTTTAATGTCCAATACAATTTTTTGGGCATAAATTTTGCCGATATTTCCAAAGGTTTCTGGATGATGCGAAGATATTGGATACGAAGGATGCAGAGATTTGTTTTGAATGGAGCAAAACTCTGGGCGTTTTGTTTTTTTTGTTGCACGTGAACGTGATGACATGTTGTGTAGGGTGGGAGAAGTAAAGTAGGATTTATAGAAATTTAGGATATAGTTCTATTAGTCTCATATATGAGATTTTCAAGTTGAAAATTGTTAAAAAATTACAATTTCTTCATGGTAATTGGGAAGGATACGGTCAGAAAACGTTTTTCTCTCTGACCGCTCTCCGCCCTTCGCGTACTTTGTCGGTGACAACGATAGTTCAAGAAAGCGGGTGCTGAGTCAGGAAAAATGTTCAGAAATTGATATGTGGCGTACATTGCGCTTGCAGTTTTACGCAAAAAAGATGACTGCTTTTCGTTTAACCGTTTCTCTTCATTTTGCGTGGTCTCTCGAGAACAATATTGTTGAATAGGCTGGTGCTGAAAACCGCAAGTACTTTCAGGGAATAAGTTTAGAACACGTACGTAAGGTTTTAGGCAACTTACATATGTATGTAGAATGCCCAAACTAAAGTTTTGAAGCACTACGTTTTGCTTGGAATATAAGTAGTTTTGAGACAACGTATGGCCAGCACTTTGATCTCCTCTAGACAAGCTAATACTTTAATGTCACCTTAATCTCTGTACATATTGTTGCAGTCCAATCCACATATAGCTGTTAAAACAGTTACTGCTTCAAGTGCATTTATAATTATGTGAACGTTTAGTTATGCCATTAATAACTAAATATTAAGTGAGCAATATTTGGAGCTATAGTTAAATAAATTACGTTTACAGTCATTTAATCTTACAAGTGAGTTCTTTATTTTATATTTTTTAAGAGTTTTTTCGTCAAAATTTAAATTTTAAAATGCTAAAAGTACAAATGCAAATTAAAAATTTGCATTTGCAAATTGCTTTTTGAACTTGTCAACATACCAACGAGCTGAAACGCGAATACGTGCAATTATAATACTATGTATTTGGATTTGAATGACGATGAGAATTGATGCTTGGAGGAAAATTGTTGTTCTTATTTTGATTCTGTGTCTAGTGTAACGTTTTCTAGCTTTGAGGATTACTTTGTAAAGAACGAAACTTTAACGCAAAGTCAGAGAATTATCTGCTAAGACATAAGCGAGTTATCGAGCTCGCACTTGCAATTGGTCAAAAAATTAAAAATTTTATTTTTGCGATTTTCAATCTAAAAACTTGAAACTCCTCGCCAGACGCACAAAATTGCCACAAAAGAATAAAAATTTTCGTGCAGGAGCGGATAAGTTATACGCAAAAACACTTTCACGGACTCTTCTCATCTCGCGTGTTCTCTCAAAACCAACATTTTTGAAGATCTCAGCAACAACTGGTTAGCGCGATCTAAGACTTTTAGGGATTGCTATTATTTTACATGTTCGTATGAAAAATTTCATCAAAATCTAAGCATCTTATATTTTCAGGTACCTCTTTTAACATTGGCTCCAAAAAACAAAAAAAACGGGGTTTCTCGATTTCTTGCACTGTGATATATACTTTGTTTTCTATGAATGCGAAATAAACTGTAATTTTCCCCTTCCAGAATCTGATATCCTCTGATTACGTCGGAAACCCTACGATTACTCTGGTGTAATATTATAGGTGCAAACAAGAGTCCGATTCCTTTCCGCGAATTTCTGAAAAATGGCGGCTCCCTAAACATGTATGAATTTTAGGCGACGGCATTAATCTCAATATTATTCATGGTTTCCGGGCTGAATTTATTATTTTTGCGTAAAAAAAGCAAATTAATTAAACCGTCGGCCCCGCGGGCGATTCAAAAAAAATATATTTTACGTCTTTCCTAAAATACTGTATTACCATTAAGATTTGTTTTTCCCTAAATTTACTAGTGTTTATGACAATAGAACGAATCCATGTATTTGACCTTTTACGCCCTGTTTTTGTCATGGATAACACAAAATCTAGACTGAAAGTGCGATTCGTAGAGGATATTCTTACTATTTATTGTCTGGAATCATAGTCCGGCACAATAATAATTTACTTGCATTTCATTTCCAGCTTTTTTTGTTCGCACTTTTTTGGGCTTGAAATAAGTCCAAAACGTTATTGTTTTTGTCTATTTGTAAGCAGTTTCCGGTAAAAACAAATCCTTGTCGGCGGACCGTGTTGGTCTCTGACTTTTGAACGGTTCATAAAATGTAGTGAGACTTCGTTGTGACGGTTTGTGACGGAAAAGGAACTGTTTGTTATAGAGAGGTTTTTTTTGCTGTTCTTTGCATTCATAGGTCATTTCTCGAGGCGCTATTTCTTAAAACTTTCCATGCAGCTTCTAAACAGGCCGCACAACAAGTTCTGAATATTTTGGCTTATGCTTTGATAGCACTGCCGAGATATTCAACGAGTTTTAAGGCTAGACACTATAATGAGGAGAGACGGTCAGAGAAAACATATTTTTTCTACCGTATCTTTTTCCTCATAGGTCTTTAAAATAGTTTTTTTGGGATTTCCATAGATGTGTTGTCTTTGGAATGGTAAACTGATTCGCTGAATGACGTTTCCAGAGATTTGTTTTTCCTTGAAAACTGGGTTTTTTGTTTTCTGGGAAAATTAAATAATAGTATACTAGTTACCCCACAGGGTTGAACTTAAAAGTGGTGTTTGAAATGCCTACTGGTAGACACAGCCAAGAACTATAAACATTTCTTATTTCACAACTAATTCTCCAGAGTATGTTGATTGCAAAGGTTGATGAGTATCCTGTAAATGATGACCAAAATTTTAAAAAATTCATGTGAACCTTGGACAGTAAATTCCTGCAAAATTTAAAGAAGATCCGAGCGTTGCACTTATAGCACTTTCCCTTTGAAGTAATACTCAGTCTGCAAAGTTTTTATGATGATAATAAAAAGAACGGGACCTTCAAATTTATTAAATCTCCTCAAGCTTTAATTGCTCTTCAAATGACATATGGCTTATGAAAAACACGGGTCACCTCAAATCCAGCCGGCTACACTGTGATTTCGTTGGCCGGAAATGCGTTCTGTGGGTCCATTTTTTGCTTGCGGGGAAATTGGATCCTATTGTTGATGTGGCGTGCAAAAAAGGGCCTCTGTTGGAAAAAAGAGACAAGTGAGGGCGCAGCGAAGACAAGTGTATATCCATGAGTGTATGTACATCTTCTGCCGCCTCCAGAAACGATTCTGTTTCGGGGTAAAAAATTTCGGTTCACGCTTTATTAAACAGGCGCCTCTGTTTAGGTATTCCGGCGGCCCAACGGTCTTCGGCCGCTGTGTTAATTTGATTTATGGGGCGTGCAGAGGGCGTGAAGAGGAACGCTCGGGGGAGGGTGATTTCTGAGATTTTCTGGGATGGGTTTGGGTGGGTTGAGAGGAGACTAGACACCATTGAACAATCATCGCTTATATTGCACAGAGTTGTCTACAAAGCAATCTAAATTATTTTTTATGATCGTCAATTCTTTTTTACTCCTGTCGCAAAAAGTGCATAGCCATAGAAGGCATTGGTAAAAAAGTTAAGTCATCAAAACGATAATTTGCTCTGTAAGGGTCCATTTAAGCCCCAAACCGGAATTTTTTGACTTGCAACTCTCGAATCTCCCTCAAATTTTGCACTTTTGGTTCACATGGGATACTTACGGATCCCTAAATTTTTTATCTAACCGACGGCGATGTTTATGAATCTTTGCGGACGTGAGAAAATAAGAAGATGAAGAGAGACGGCCCATTCTTCTTTTTAGACCTTCTTCCGGTTAACTGTAATTCGATTTCCGCGTAAGAGCTGTTCTATATAGGGGAGGGGATATTTATTCTCCGGCGCGAGGGCGAAAAAAATTCACGAAAAACCGTTCATTTTCAATTCTGAACTATTTTTGGCAAAAGTAGTTCACGGTTTTTCAAAAAAAGTTCAGCTGGGCGGACTTATTCACCATTCAAAATGAATTATTTCATTTCCTTTTGTGAACGGGTTTTCGTGAATTCAGTTCACGAAAAAGTGCTAAAATGAGCTAGTATGAACTAATTCACCAGTTTTTATTTTTAGTTCACGAAAGCCGTGAATTAATTCAGAATTTTTTGTGAACTGTTTTTGGTGAATTCAGTTCACGAAATCCTAAAAAAATTTTTTTCTGAACCAGTTCAGAATTTTTGGTGAACGGGTTTTGGTGAATTCAGTTCACGAAATCCAAAAAAATTAAAGTTTTTACTTGTTAATTTAGTGTTTTAAATGGAAAAAAGGAGAACATTTTTAAAATATGCTTATGAATGTTTCCATCAGTTTCTAGTCCATTACTCATTTCAATTTTACGGTTTACTTTACTTTAAATAATTTATATAAGGAAATTTAATCGTTTTTGACTTCAACGTCGTCTTTGGAGTCGGAAGTGGGGGACGACGGACGGCTGCTTTCCATTAGCGGATAGCATTTGCTGTCGTTGCAAAAGGAGGACTCCGAGGAGGAGGATAAATTCGGGTGAAAGATGCAAGAACAATCGGGAAAAGTTTACAGTTGGGAAGGGTCAAACATCTTTTTAGGACGGTAAGTCCGACCATAAGTTGAGGAAGAACGGTTTGAGTGGGATGCAGATGATGGAGGATTACGGCTCGCTGAAGGAATATCTTGAAGGGTGACCTCAGGTAATGGACCCATGTAAGGCGGCTCGTCGGAAGCTATGGAAGGAGACCTGTGGACCGTACTGCTTGCTGCTAGAGGAGGACGTAAAATGTTGACGTTTTTGGGGAGGTGTTCAGGCTGTGGTATGCCGTTGTCCTCAGCAGGGAGATCGGGGACCTGAATTATGTAATTATTAATCGAAAACTTACATCGTTGGGAAGAGCCATTGCAGCGGAAAGTCGATTGTTAACAAATTGCCTGAGCAAGACATTGTTCTCGTCTTGTAGAATTGGAAGAGAAGGGTTTCCGGGGACACATTTTCTGTTAATGGTTGACATTATCTCTTCAAAATTGTAGGTTTGCATAGCCTTTCCAGCCTGAAGGTAATTCCATAAGGCGTGGTAGACGTGTCCTCCGAGATGCGCTATAATAAAAAAATTGTAATAGCAAAATAAGAATACCCTTTTTAAAACAGTGCAGGTGTTACACTTTGGCAGATTAGTTCCATGATCCATGGAAAGATCATAACCTTGATCACGCAGCCTTGCTAACAAATAATCGATAGTTCTGTTGGACAAAGATCCTGTCGGGGGCATTAGAATTGGGTCTGCAGACAATGCCTCAGTAAAAAAGCTACTTTTTGTATGATGTGGAGGAACCATAAACTTTCCATTGGATGGAGAAGGTTCCAAGTGATCAAGAATGAATTTGTTGAGGACATCAAGGCGTCGACAAGTTAATGCGTGGAGTTTACGCTTCCCAATTCGTCTTCCGTCAACTTCAAAACTGGTTTCTCCTTTCCTAATGTCTTTGATTACGTTGTTTACACTGAAAACCGGTATTAGAAGAATGTAAACTTACAAATTTTCGGATACGCAGTGAACAGAGGCCAAGAATTTAGGGCAGACATTGATTCCTCCGAAGAAACTTGACGCTGTAGTATTGAAGCTGTGAATCCAATTCTAAATCCGAAATTGAGAGGAAAGTTTAAATTTACCGGTTTGGTGTCGTCTTGGTTTCCCAGAAACATAAAATAGCAAAGTAGTATTCTCGGTCCAGGATGGTAATAGGTCTATGTCCATTCCTCGCGCAAAGGCCTTCAAGTCAACGTATTCGTCGTCATCCAGCGGAAGACATTATGCGTACACTGAAATAAAAAATGGTCTATGGAAAAAAATAAACGCAAAAGTTTGAAAATATAATAAATTTATTCGAAAAGAGCCTATCCCGCAAATTTTTAGGCTTCGCGTTCGGACCCAGACGTTTGGCACAAACAAAAGGACGCACATTTGTTTATTTGTCGTAGGGACAAAAATGGCGCCAATGTTGTTTACAAATATTGGCAGGGAGGCGTGACCGCGCGGTTTTGTGAATAAAAGGTTGAAGATAATTTTTTTAGTTGGGATTTTCGTTTAAAATTTTTACACTTTAATTTGCGTTGTGATTACAGTGATAGTTTTCGAATTTTGCAGGTCCACCGTTTTCAGACAAATCAAAGCGGAAAGGAGGTTAGAAGGGATCAATCGAATTCATAACGTCCGGAAACGTTAACAATACGTAAGATCGCAGCAATTTTGGCTCGAAAAAGTAAGTCGTTTTACGTTTTTCCCGTTTTAGGTAATCATCATGTCGAAGGTGGCGAAAGTGGATTTATGGATATTAATTTGACACGTAATGCACTCGTCGGTCGTCCTTAAGACATGAACAGTAAGGTCGTTGTGATTCACCCAAAAACCCGCTCGTTTTTGCTGTTATATTAAACTTCATACCTAAAATAATATAATTCTCTGTCGTTGCCCAATTTCCTTGCTCCCTGTTTAAACTGGTGACAGAAAATAGAATTTTTGATCTATTTCACAGCTTTTTTACCAGTTGTAGCTAAAAATAATAGTTTCAGATTGTACTATAGTCTGAGATAAAAGCAATCGTCTGGAAAGATGTGACTCCATCAGGCCTGAAAAGATTATATGGATGGGTGCACAACGAGACCATGAGCCTAAAGAGTGAGCGGCTGAAGAGGAGGAAGACTCCATGGAAAATACGAAAAATTCATTTCAGACCCCTTCAACTCCGTCATCCGAACCCAGAGGGAACTCAATGAACTCACAGCAGTCCCTGTTTATTGCTGAGAACGAGGAGGACTAGTCGACCAATGCTTCCATGAATTTACTGTCCTCGAAAATTTTTTTATCCTTCACTTATATTGTTTGCTAAAAATGTTATAATATTTTTCCTTACAGGTATCTGACATCATTTTTTTCATTTTCACTGACATAAAAATGTTATTTATAAAACATGTTGACAAAGGAAGGAAGTGATACTTTTCTCAATGCGTACTTAAAACATTGTGAAGAAATGTATTTTTTATAGGCTTTAAAACTCGTGGTTGGACTAGAAAGCAATTTTTTTCGTGAACTGAATTCACGAAAAACCGTTCATTTTAAGTTGTGAATTAGTTCAAGGTTTTTCGTGAACTGAATTCAGCCAAAACCGTTCACAAAAAAATATGAATTAGTTCACAGAAAAAATGTGAACTTGTTTGCAATGAAACAGTTTAAACAAAGAAACGAACTAGTTCAAGATACAGAATGAACTAGATTGAATGAATTCTGTTCACAAAAATTCACTCGGTGAACTAATCAGAAAATAAAGTGAATTAATTCACAAAATCCGTGAATTAGTTCACAACGCCGTGAACTCAACCTCGAGTTCACAAAATGAACTAGTTTTGCCAAAATCAGTTCACGATTTTTGAGAAAATTTCGTAAAAATCGTCCCGTGAACTACTTTTGCCAAAAATAGTTCAGAATTGAAAATGAACGGTTTTTCGTGAATTTTTTTCGCCCTCGCGCCGGAGAATAAATATCCCCTCCCCTATATCAAAGTTCGTGACATAGAAAACAGCTTGCTACTGTCTTCAAAGCATGACAATTCCAAATTAAGATTACTTTTGGGGGATCAGAGCATAAGATTGATGAAATTTGAGCTCCCACGTCTTTCATATGCAAATATTTGCGTTGTCCTTGCAATTCATAATATGTGTTGTGTCGGAGGCTTCGTTTTTTTCTTTCTGTTAGTCGTATAGGTAACAATTACGTTACAAGATTGTATTTTACCATGACTGTTTATTCTTGTTACTGTTTTTGTCCAATTTCGCTCCCATGAGCACCAATACTCGTAGTAAATTAGTTCTTGCTCCTAATCAACCCTTGTTATTCCAAATTTCTAGTTCCAATTACAGTAATAACCTCTCGCTTTAATGCATCTGATGATATCTTCTGCATGCAATTCCTTTCATCAAAACATTGCGCACTTCCTCCAGCTTAACAGGCTTGTATCCTTTCTTTTGGAATTTAGTTAAATTCCTCTTTTCTCTTCTCCAATTCCCAATTGAGATGAGATTAAAAGCGAGACCCATATGACGTCGTGCACTGTCAGACGCTCCGCCATTCCACCGCCAAATACTGAATTATTCAAGTGGAGAGGAAAGTCCGGTGATAACTTCTTTCTTTCCTATTTTCTTATTTCCTAATTTTTACTGTTTTTGTTCGGTGGTTTTACGGTAATTTTAAAGGCGTTTGTTGACGGATATAGGAAAGAAATTTGCTTTTTTAATATAACAAATGCATATGTCTGTTTAAAAAATTGCAGGACTGACTGTGAGTCAAAAATTTTCTTTTTGGCAGTGACGGGTCTGTTTTGGCCAATAAAAAGACCAAAATTGAGATCAAAAAGACCCAAATTAGCTCGAATTTAATATCACGACATATCGCAGAGGCAGCAAAGGGAAGGCTGATATATATTTATAAAAAGGAGTTATTTCGGAGATTTTTTGACTTGAAACTTGAAAACATTTCGAAAGGTTTCCAAACACAAGGCATGTCCAAAACTCTTGACATGTTTGGACATTGCGAAGATGTCGTGACATCTCTCCAAACGGCGATGAAGTAAAATGCACAGTGAGCCCTGAACACGCACAGTGCAAAACAAACTCTCCGAAAAGTGCCGTTCGCACGATGAAACTGCACAGTTTTTCATTTGCACCGTGCAGACTGTTTATCGAAAAAATCATTTCGCGATAACGATGTCAACACGTTTTGACCCGACAGTACATATTCTTTCCAAAGGAATATTTTTAATAATTTTAGGGCATCTCTTCATGCTTGTTGCTTCGAGCGATTCAGGAACTTCAAAATACAAGCTTTTCTTTCACGGACTATCAGACGGTTTATCTTCTCGCCGAAATGGTTATATAACAATCTTCTTTTATAACAAACAAATTTCCGTATTTTACGTGTCGATATACTCCTTTTCCACGAAATATCCTAACCAAAATCTGACATCAACTTTTTTTGTCTTTTGTTTATTTTACTTTACTAGAAACTAATAACCCAAGTTTCTTGCTTCCGCAAAGATCATTTCTCAGTACCGAGCGGGAGTTCCAGTCCGAGGAGCACTGTTTGACGCTTTTTTTTGTTTTAACAATTTATGAGTATGATGTTTGCAAATATTGGTACTCAGTAATATTTACTGTTTTGCAGACATTAAACGGAGTTGAGAGTTTTTGCTTGATTTTTTTAATTAGCACAGTTTTAAAAGGAATTATTTTTGCATGTGCTTTGCAGTGATTCGATAAATTTATGCTTTTTCTCAGATCGTTTTTACCAAATTTTTATAGTCTCTCAACCGCTGAACGTCCTACGAAGCCCAAACAAAATTTTTTTAGACATAACAAATGCTCTATGCAAAGTATCCTATCAAGACTTTGATGTGTTCCGAGAATTGCTCATTGAGCACTTCTTTTGCAACCATTTTCTCCAAGGCTTCTTCGTCTTACTTACTTTACATTTCGTTGTCATAACCAGTCGGCTTTTTAATTTGTTGCAAGTTCCTTTTACATGA
Source organism: Bursaphelenchus mucronatus (assembly GCA_025436335.1). NCBI lineage: Eukaryota > Metazoa > Nematoda > Chromadorea > Rhabditida > Aphelenchoididae > Bursaphelenchus > Bursaphelenchus mucronatus. Next base: position 8,377,122 of record CM046358.1, read on the forward strand.
CCAGACATTGCGTTTGACGTCTGTTTGCGTACCATTTTCATCAACGTGTTGCTAATCATCTTCCCGCCAGATATCATGTCTAATATCCGTGGCTTCGCTCATTTTTGACTGAATGTCCGGAAGCAAACTCATTAATTTTGTTTCCCCGAGGGCTTGAATTTCTCCTCCTGCCATTGGCATCCTTAAGGCGGTGCAGGAGGATCCTTTCAGGGTGTGGGCGAAAGGAAAAAAGCTCGGAGACGACAAGTTTGCTGTCTTTGTTTTTTGATTTTTCGATTAAAATGACGGAAGTTGCGGAGATAATGCCTTGGGGGTAAAATTAGGACAAAGGAAAGAATTGAGGGGGAATGTGAAAAACAGGAAAAGTAAACAGTGTTGCCAGTTTATTTACTGTTTTCTCAGTTTCGGATTTCTTGAACTGACTGCGAGACAAAACAGAGTAATCCCCTGGAGAAAAAGAATGGTTAAGAGGTAGAGGGAAGTCGTTAAGAAAATAAGGGTAAATGATAACGTTGTCAGGCCATTAAGTGGGATCAGACGTGCTGAAGTTTCAAAGTTTAACGGAATAAGTTATAGTCCGGAGGAGCTGCTTTAAGCTTGCTTAAATCCTTAGGAAATTTGACGGTCTTATCCATTGTAGCTTCTCTTTGAAGGCCTAGGGGTTTAGCGCACGGTCAACAAACCTGGCAGACAAAAAGCTGCGAAAAAAAGAGGAAAACGTTGATTTGGCACCAAATTTTGGTGGTTCCTGCCTCTAACGTAATTTTGCGACAAATTTCATCGAACTCTGCCCAGCATTTCTGTGATTTTTTTGCTCTTCTATTTATGTAGCACCTGCTTTGAACGGAATGATCGCTCAAGGAAGTTTTTCCCTTCTTGCTCTATCTGTTTCTTTGCTAAAAAGCGGTTTCACAACATCTGACCCTTCGTATCCTTGCTCTTTCTATCATCCATTTCCGCCGAAACCGTTGCCAAAGCGTTCAGCTGATTGCGTGCATTGTTACAGTGTTTCTAAAATTTCAGTAATGTTTAAAGAAAGAGGGCGGTTGTATTTTTAGCCCTGAGGGGTTTATCTTGAAGTGAGCGGAACACCCCAAAAATAGGAATGGTTTTTTCTGCTCGAGGTTGTCGCAAAATGAAATTAGCGGCGAATATTCTTTGTTATGAGGATACTCAGTACAACATCACTTCCTTGTGAATGGGGCAACATTTGAGGCGGACGTGTTGAGCCTTCAAAATTTAACAAAATTGGGTACATTCAGTACCTTCTACTTCACTGTTTTCACTGGTTTATCTTACAGTGAATATATGTTTATAATAAGTAATAATAATAATGATAATTATACCCCGAAAGGAAATTCAAATATAATAACATGGATACTGAAGAAGAGTAAAAACTTTATTCTTTGTTTTCTGCTCTGAATTTTGAAGTCTAACGTAGCTAATTCAATTCATAGGACAGCCTTTTTTTAAAATATTTTTTAAACAAATGTACTTTATTTTTTGAGTATTTACGACTGCTGTTATACATAGATTGTCCCATTTTTACGTTAGCTGTTTTAAAGCACTGTGAATTTCAGATTAGACCTTGATTTTCATTGCCAACAAAAGATCAGCGAACATCGGCCCTAAGACCGTGGTTAAAGTCAACAGAATCAATCAACCATTTCGGATACCTGAGATAGCAAAGAACAGACAAATAAGATGGACGCCAACATGGGATTATTACGGATCTAAAAAGCAAAGAAAAAAATTTTTACAACACTTTTCTGGCAAGCCAAGAGATTACACGAAACTCCATCTTATGCTAAAAAACTGTTTACTCTGCTGCAAGCATTTTTTGATAACAAATTCGATCTTATTTTTGTTTTTGTTGCCATTTTGAATTGGAAAACAATGTAAGGTTATAATAACAGCGGATTTGCCATTTTTTGACTTGACATGCAGAATTTTTAACATCTTCTCTGTTTTTTGATACCATAACATGTAATCTATTTTCCCTTATTTTTATCGCCATTTTTCCCTTCAAAATTTAGTATTTCACCCGATTTCTTCTTTGATTTATCATAATTATTTTTCTCGTTTAACCCTCAAATATCACGCACCATATCTCCTGTTGGTCATGATTTATGGCCAAGTCCCGAAAACCCCATTCTCTGAGGTTAATAAGCCGGAAATTCGAGCCTTAGGCAATTTTCCAGGTAATTTATTTCTTCATTTATCCGCCTCTTTTTTTAGATATTGTTCGAACTGTACATATATCCTTTTATGTCCGGGGGAAATTTGGAAGTTAAAGTGGTAAAAATAACTCTAAAAATTACTGAGTTCAAAACCTTACAACTTGGACTTGATTTTTATGTTGCTTACAACATTATCAAGTGGAAAAAACTTTAGTTCTACGTCATAGCGAACGTGGAAATACGCCGGTTTTGGGCGGATATTAAAGGCCTTTTAAGTCCTCATTCCCCCCAACAAATTGCCTCAAGGTATAGTCGGGGCTATGTTGTAAATATTGGAGATTAGTCTCAGTTACCTTATAAGCAATTCCGGTTGTAAAAGATTTTGTAAACTGAGACCTTTTGGGATGATGTGGATGAAGATTGGATTACGGACTTTTTGGTAAATTAAAACTTGGAAGGGTCCAATAACGGATTTCGTCGGACCCTCAGGGCATTTGTTATTTCCCTATTTGCAATATAGGCAACGTGTTTCAGAACAAATTGTCTCGGTTATTTTTTTTATGAATTGGTTTTGTGAGGTGTAATTCAAGTTCTTTTCCACCCTCCTAAAGTGGCAAATGGACGAACAGAACATGAAAAATGTTTTCAAATTTTGCCATATGATCTGTCTAGACTATATGCCAAGTTTCAAAAATCTAGTTTGCAATTTGTAAGACGAGATATTCAATGATCTTTACAGCCGTCAGACTATGTCTGTAACATTAAGAGGAATGGTCAGATAAACAACATCCTTTGGCCTAACGTTTGTTAAATTTGCGCAAGGAGAGCTGCCACTTTTTCCATCAGAAGCTCTATCTCTATATCCCATGATGCATTGTAATCTTGATTCGTCCGAAGGCTCACCAATAGATGATCATAGCAACTCGAGATGTTGCGATTTTAGGAAAGCCTTTGCCAAAATTGAAACGACCAGCCCTTTTGGTCGATTTGCAGTAAATTTAATGCCATAGCCCCGCATGGATTGTCGAGTATTGCATCGCCGTCCTCTCGTTTCTCACTGCACTTTCGTTCACTGTTTTGCACTTTTAAGAAAACGCTAAATAGCAATAACCTTGAACTTACAGTACTCTCAACCGGTTCTCCCATTTCTAATCGCGGTGCACTTGCCCTTCCCATTCCCAAGAACCCTTACAGTACTTTCCAACCTATTTTAATTTAAGATTTCAATTATTTCCCCCAAGATCTGCCGGTTTCTGAACTCTTGCCCTAAGGGTTCCGATTTTTTTCCAATTTCTAAAAATATTCGACCTTTTTTTTTAATTTTAATTGGCTTCGGCTCTAATTAGCCGGAGTTGCAACAAAATAACCGCAGTTCCCACGCGCTGGTGGCTTTATTTTTGTTATTTCCGAATTTCCAAACAGATTAAGAATTCGTGTCCTGAGGGGTGCCGGTAAATGGAAGGGATTTGTGATGACTTTGGGAAACATTGCTAATTGCTGTACCGTGCAGTCAAAAATAGTTATTGTTTTGCTGGATGAAGCGGGTTTGACTGACTTGAGGGGGCAGTTTGTAGTTTAAACATTTTGTATTTTAAGACCTTTTGAGTCAAAAAGAATTATGTGAACAGACCAATGTGTGGTTTTGAATGTAAAATACGCGGATGGCAGTGTTGCCCTCATAGAAACATATTTTTTCTAGCAAGTGGGACTCTTCAAGGGTTCAGATGGCAAAAAAGGTTTCTTTCCCCGGCCGTCTCTCTTTTTTCTGGACAGTCTCTCGTCCGCAAAGGTCGTCGAATATCTCGGCAGCGATTGCAACTCGGGAGTTCAAACTTTCAAACACTGATATACGGACTAGGTAGATTATTTGGGTAAATTATGATGACGATCCGATAGCTTCACTTCAAGCTCTCCTACATTTTGCATGATGTGCTCCTAAACTCTCCAAATTTCGTCATTTATCTTTTCGTTCTACCGTATTTTTATTTATCCTACACTTAGTTCCAGTTGATCTTCAAACATGACGCAGACCGGGGATTAACATCAAATACTTTGGTTTTATTATAGATATCATACAGGGTTTAGAGGCAAGATAAGCTGGTTCTTCACGGAGATATCGACCAATTTCAGCTCAACTCACGGGCTGGGGATTACGGAAAAAAGGCTTTTAGCGACATTTCAAAAATGGGTACATACGGGTTATATTGCTCATATGAAGTTGCGTTTAGAGGACTTTAGATAAGGGCAAGGCCTTGTTGAGGGCGCTAAAGAGTCTTATGATAGAAGTTTTAGCTGAGATTCTAAATATTACGACATTCGGATTTTGATAAAACTTGGAAAGGATTTCTACTATGTGTGGTTCAGATAAATAGAGTTTAGCTTCCTAAAAGATAAAAAGGACTAGAAAAACTTGGCTTTAAAATCTTTGGTCTCTCTCCGCGTTTTCCATAAATAGTGGCGTCGTCTGAGAACACCGTTGAAATTTTTGAATTTTGCTGAAAAACCGGAGCTAAAATTTGCAGGAATTGACACACAGCGTAGAGCCTAAAAGCTCATAGAACTTCAAGGGTATGGGCTCTGTCCTTTATGAGAAATTTACTATCTAAATATCGAATTTCTTGCTGCTCCTTAGCCATTTTTTATTGCTTTTCGTTTCTTTTTGACCTTTGATAAACGCTAAACAATTTCTAAACATTTTTACCACAATTGACGACATTTGATCGTGTCAGCAGTTACTGAGTAATCCTCGACAAAAAATTAATCTTTTACCGCCATCTTTACTCTCCAAAATTTGTCTCTAAACAATCCATGAGCGGATTAGCAAAATCAATAACTGTAGGGACACCTGATTAATTACACTTTTAGAATCGCATATGTAATTAACATTTATTTTTTAATTGCAAGTTTTAATCTCTAGATAAAATTAAAAAACTATTATAAATACGGGGTTTTTTAAATTCGATATTTTTGGAATTCTAAAAGTCCTAAGGGCTAATAACGGACGTACCAATTATTTTTATTTAGGGTTTTAGACCGAGACAATTACAATTTTATTTTTGGTCGTTTATTATTCCCCGGGTAATATTTGAATATTAATTGGTATTTAGTATTTTTTATGATGGTTCCTTGTTTTTCATCCGTTCTTGAATAAATACCGAGAATCAAATAAAAAATAATTTTTGGACAATAATGTTTACCGTATTTTAGTCATCAAAAATTTTTAAAAGCCAAAAAAAAATTTCCGTATAAAATGTCGCCTCAATGCTGGTACAATTTTTGTACATTATTTACCTGTCGTTTCTGTTTTATAAATGAATAAGCTTTTTTTCGCGATTTTCCCCCATTTGTTTAATCATAAGTAACAAGTAGAGCGAAACACTGCTTACTCACCGGATTCGTCCTTACTTTAGGAATGAGTAGTATGTTTACAAGATAAAATACGTAAAGAAGAGACCTTCTTTCGAGGAACTACGCAGTAATGGAATTTGCGATTCATAATCGCTGAAATGTTAATCTGTTTGGGAGGAACGGATGTTAGGAATGAATACTTTTGAAGAACCATTTTCTACTCAGGATATGTTTTTTACAATTTTTGAATTTAGCGTGTTAAAGGACATTTTGTACAATTGGATTGTTCAAACCTTGCGGATTTTTTTTTAATTTAATGAGCTGACCTAAATTAATGTCTAGACCACAAAACAATCGATGAAAATTAGAGATTGCTCTTTGATCAACGATCTAGTCAATCACATGTGAAAGGGATCATTGTTTCGCACAATATATATAGCACTATGAACAGAAAATGGGGTTTTTGGTTTTTGAAATCCCTAAAAGAAATTGAATTTTGTCAAATTTCGACCTAAAAATTACCGTAATTTCTTCAATGTGCGTGATAAAAAGCCCTTAAAATGCATAAAAAATTGCTGTCCAAATTTATGTCAATTCTAATTTCCATCTGAATCCCGAACTTTCAAATGCATCCTTAATGGTCAAATTAACCTTTTAGTATTTTAAGTTTTTAACACATAGTGCATTCATTCTCTTCGCACGTGTAAACAACTTCTAAATAGAGCCAAATAAAAGCCTTTGTTATTATCGCTTTTTTGGATACATCTTATTTTCACTTACATGATGTTATTTTAAAGCGCGCTGAGACGGAAAACGATGGGCTCACGGTTTTATCCGTCTAAAAGTTCATTTTAGAGCTGTTTTTGATAGTTTGTAGTAGTGTTGTTGGGAGATGTTTAAAAAAATTTATTCAACCGAATGTAGCAATAATTGTTGGCCAACCACAAAGTAATAATTTTGGGTTTTCAAAACAGTTTTTTCAGTTTTAGGATGACATCCTGGAGAGGAATAAAGTTTCATTTTTTTACGATGATACTAGTTCGTTTGCAAAGTCGCTGAAGTAAGTTTGGCGACATGCACTCCGCAAAAAAGTCAGGGTGCGAGCGATGGCCAAAAAAAGCCTATTGCACGGTGCAAAAAGCCAGAAATCGCACGGTGCAAAGTGAACTTTTGTTTTCTCGCAGCAAAAGTTCTGTCGCAGGAATCACTCCAGCGACTCTGCAAACGGATTAGTACTGACAAATAACGTCTAAAAAATTATTTTTCAGTATTACCCCGGCAAATCAGATTTATTTCACGTCGTTTTTTCTTTTGCTTCTTTTTCCTTTTCCCTCAAATTTCTTTTTCTTGTTACCGTTTAATTCTTGGCCCTTCGAACGTGCCAAGTGCAAGGCATTTGCATAAATTCTTTGCTCTAAGTTTTTACTCTCTCCTCAAAAAATCGGTTTACAATTTGGATGGGGAAACAAAATGCAAAAGGCTCCCTTAAATTGAATAAACTCCAATAACTGGAGACATAACATGTTTTTTTGATGGTTTTCTAAGTTTTTGGGATATTTCTGGGGTGTCTAGTCGATTTTGCTTTTTTCTGTTGAGAAAAGGAATGACTTCATGGGTTAAACAACATTTTACGATGAAAAATTGTCACTGTTCTTGTGAGAAAAGTTTTCATTTGAGTAAAGTACCGAAAATAAAAAGAACACAGCTTTCTGTAACTTGCAACATATTAATTTCAATTTTGTTTTAGATATGTTCATGAAATTATAACCTAAAAAATGTAAAACGTTCTTAAAAAATACAACGTTTGATCTCTAAGCCATTAACTTGTACTAATATAAAATAAATTAATATTATACATAATTTTGTTTTGAGTACAATGTTCATTCCGTGCGTTTTTTAATCGGGACATGAGAAAGCTAGGAGAGGAGAGACTGTGAAGGATGAGGAAGGTTGATTAGAGAAAAAAAGGGGTTTTTATCATATATTTTTTTCATTTCTAAGTAAGCTCGACTGTAAGCACAAGAAGATGTATTTGTCTTAATATTATCCCAGTTTTATCCAAATCTGTTCCTTATGATGGCAAGGTAAAATCAATTTTAAAGAACCAGAACAGCTACTAATCCGTCAGTAAAGTCGCTGGAGTCATTTCCGCGACATGCACTGTGAGAAACAACAGCTCGCTTTGCACTGTGCGATTGCTTTTTGCGCCGTGCAATAGGCTTTTTCCGGCTGTCGCTCGCACCCTGACTTTTTTTGCTCAGTGCAGAAATCAAAAATTACTCCAGCGACTTTGTCAGGGGACAAATCCTTTTTTGAAACGCCCAAAAAAATTCTTTGTCGAATGTCCGAATCACGGCAGGGAAGAATTGTGATGAAATTCTGCATACTTCCTGCTATATATTTAATTACTTTACTGGTTGCATTTTTTCTGCTTTTTGGTCAGTGCTGTACACAAAAGACTTTTTGACACTTTGTCTTCCAAACCGTAAAAAGGGCAATTCCAAAATAGCGGTCCTTTGAGCTCCGCCCTTTTTTCGTACTTCCCTATTCCCGTTCAATTAGTAACAATAATGACCATTAATATTTATTGATTCTTTCTGAAGAATGACGAACCTCATATTTCTTTTTTTACTCTACTGTAATCTTTTTTTGCCGGCTCCGCCCATTTTTTATTAATTCCTCTTTCAGTTATTGTCCAATTTTTTCCCAATAATCTGATTTTCGGCCGTTCGCACCGGTTTGGGCCGCATTCTTGCGCAAGAACAGTTTGGACAACGACCTTTGTTTACTTCGAACGTGTCTGGTTGTTTACGTGGAGTAGTTCCGTATTTTTCGTCTCACGAATATTTTAGTTTAATAATTCAGAATTGTCTTCTTCTTCTCTTATTTATTTTTTTATATTCACCCTCTGGCTTGATGCAAAATTTGGGGTATTTGGAATGTACTGTATATTACATGAAGTAGGTTGTAGAGTTTGGGGGAGTGAAGCATAAAGATTTCAGTGGGGATTGAAAAGGGAAATTTTGATGAGTTTTCGAGGTAAATAGATATTGTTTTTTGTAGTTTTTATGCTGATGTGTGGGTGTAACTTGTGTTTTATCATAGTATGCAATATATAAAATGGTCTTAGACGGTTAATAGGGGAAACAGGTCGCTCTTACAATGAGGCCAATTTCAGGATCAGAAGGTATTGTAACGACAGGAAAAGACTATATATTTGTTATGGCGAGACTTCCTTATACTTTTATGAGTCCGTTGAGGCTTGAAAATACTTCAAAAAGGATGACATGCCCTTTAATTTTCAAATGAACAAATTTTTAGTCTTTTGCGTTTCGGTATTTTTTAATACCATACATGGTACTTTTTGTCGCTTTTTTGATTGTCCGCAAAAAAATGTCGGGCTTACGAAGAGATCAGTGTTGAAGGTCTCTTAAGAGATTAATAATGGATTTTAAACAAACCTGATTTTACTTTCGGTCAATTGTAACCTTGCTTTCTTAATTGCCACACCCTCTGTTGATCATTCTAATCGTAGGACATCTCATCCGTATGAACTCTCAATTGCTCAACAACCACTGTTTTAGTTGTACTCCTCTCAGTCCCAAATGACGCTAATCAGGTTACTTTTCCCGTTCTAAAAACATTATTTCCCTGTTTTTTTCAGTTTCATCCAATTCGCTGTCCATTAGAGACCCCGAGGGCACACGCGAAGAAGGGCCAGATTTTTTTTGGCCGGGTAAAACACGAAAATTGGGGGACGTGTAGAACATCTTCTGACAATCTTCCTCTGTTTTTGGGGTGACACAAAACAATCTGCAACCTGTTTGTGTTTTTCTAACTGTAAGGCCCAAAATATGTTTGTAACGGAGGGGTTTTTGTTACATTAAGGATCATGTCGTCTGTGTTGTAAGATGCTTATATTGCGGTGCATTAATTTTGCCGTGATTATTCGCAATGATAGATTAGGATCTCTTATGAGGTGCGCGTTTTTTAACTCGCGTTTTGCAGAAATCATAGAGGCTTTTGGTTCAAGAGATATGGAAAGATCTTTGCTCTTTTAATAGAAAATTTTAAGATAATTTTAACTGCTAACAAAAGGTCAGCGCAGAGACAGCACCGATAAAAACATAAGCTGAACAACCATGGTTTGACAAGTGTCTAGCGCAGCGTACGCGCAAGTTTTTCTTGGCTAGCTTTAGTTTGCGTTTTGCAGAGTCAGCCAAGATGTTCAGCGCTCTCTGTCGCCAAGAGAGTATTCCAACGTGGAGAGCGATCAGAGAGAAAAACATTTTTCGGCTTTGTTTGCCATTGAAAAAATTATTTGCGTCATTTCTATTTTCACTGTACTCTTACAGCGAAAATTTAATCGGCTAAATGAAGTTTAAGAGGATTTCCGGTACACTCCAGACCTCTTAATTATTATATTATATAACGTTGATATTTGGTTCTTCGCCATTCAGTCACCACTTCTTGAGACCGTTGACTGTCAATGTCTTTGCTCAAAGAGAAAATTATACAAAGACTACTTGCAAGAGAAAAATTGTAATTTAGGAATACTTTTTTGGCATCTCATTATCTTGTCAATGACTTAGAGATGTGGGATTTCCATTTTTTGTTATGCTTCGTATTCCGGGAACGCAGTTATTACTTGTAAGACTTCCAAAGGAAATCCCAAAGCTCTTTGGCGGATACTGGGTGCGCTTTTCTTATGTATATGTATTCGCCAGAGTCTAGTCTGTTCAAAAAGGGCATCATTTTGAAAGGGTTTTGTTGTCTCTTTGAAGACATTTTTGCTATTTTTTAAGAGAATTTTATCTATTGTTTTGGGGGCAGTTTTTTAACCATTGATCATTTTTTGATTTTACCGCGAATTTAATTTTTCGAGTCTTTAATTCTTTGTCAATATTTTTATCTCTAAGATTTCCCTTCTAGCGTTCCCCTCTTACCCCACCGCCTGTCCGAAGGCGGGCCAAATGCTGGAGGCAAATAACTCCATAGAACCGTGCTCCTCCGTCAACGAACAGCTATGGGTCCTGCGCAGGGACCCCACCACGCAACTCTGGGTCTGGGCTTTGTTCGCCTTCTTTTATTCGCTGATTATCATTTGCGGTTGTCTCGGTAATTTGTGTGTGATTCTGGCCATCTCAAGGACAAAGTAAGTTCAAGATAGGAAATGATACGACTTTATGATTTGGTCAAACATAGTCAGCAAAAAATCGAAAAAAACAAGATTTTTATGAGAGTTACCGTATAATATGGTAATATTGCATACATACACTATTTTTTTTGTTGTTTGTTGCCTGTAACAATTGTTAAATTGCTAGGAAACGTTTGCACATCAGAAACTAAAATTTTCAGCAACGCATAAGCGGTCTAGTTAGATAAGACGTGCAAAATTTGAAGAAATCATGCCACGTGCATGTTGGCTAATTTCCTGTACATTTTTTGGTCATAGTTTTTTTTGCTTTTCCGTTTCTTATGCTCATAAAGAATAAAGATGATCCCGGGATTCTAATCCTCTGAGAGATCAGAAATAACGCTTTCCACGTCGCGAAGCTTCCTCAATGACTAAATAAATAAGCTTTAATTTCCCCTTCAAAAACCATAATCTTATACTTCCTTTATTCAAATCTCACATACATTATCTGTATTCTACGTGACATCCCCAATAGTCCCTTCACGATGCGCCAAAGACCCTTTAACGGTCTTCTCGCGACCTTTCCCTGGTTGTCTCTCCTCCTTTCTCATAGTATTTCCACCAATTACCCCCAGCATTTCCGTGTTTACAATTTTCGTATCTTTTGGCAGCGTAGGCAACAATTTGTGAACTCGACTGAATTATTTATCGATAAATGCCACTTCCACTTCCCATTAGGGACTTTGAGGGGGAGAAGAGGAGTTTGCACATGACATCAACATTCTTCTCCGCAGGGGTTTAGCCAAGCATTAACAAGAAAATTTGGCTTTGATGACTAATCAAAGAAATATTCGTGTTTTGGTGGTAAATCAGCGGAGTTTAGAGGCGAAATGACTTGAAAATGTCTCTTCTAAGACAACAATATAACAAGGGAAGACAGTTTCATTATTTTACTTTCTAACTCCTGAAAAAGTCTGTTTCTCGTCTTCATCTTAATGTAAGCCCTTAAAAAAAGCTAATTGGTGATATTTTTTATCGCTTCTTGACGATTATCCCGAACGTAAAAGGTCGTCCTTAGTCAAGTCACCCAGAATTCATTGTTATAAAGAGCCCTCTAATCCTATTATTCTCGCTTCCGCATCAGACAAAATTAAGAATTCTCAGGAATATGTGAATGAACATGTCATTGTGGATAAATTCGGATTGAGAAAAGACGAGTGGGACGTCTGGAGCTATTAAAGATAGGGCCGCAAATAAAAAGGACAGTTGAAGCGTTGATAACACTATATGAAGTCCAGATTAGTATGTGTTCATTCCGAAAAATATTACCTCGCGCTTTGCAGGTCGAGCGAGGTATTCAACCACCATACGAGAGAGTACGCGAAACAGTTAGTAGAAGCAAGGTCAAGTCTTTCCCTTGCAAGACAATATGATCATTTGACAATTTTTTGGATACAAAATCTCGATTGACTCGGTCATCTCGCATACATCTTACAAAATTTTTTGACTTGGAGGAAACGAAATTAGATTAAAAATTGGCTCAGATTTAGAGCATAATTTATGCTTATCTTTTAAAACGGTCTTCGTTAGCGTCGCGCTGTACCAAAGGAATTTGTAAAATGTAAAATGCTGAAAATTCAATGTAACTAAAACTAAATTTTCCCTTTTTTTGCTCTTCCTGGTAACGTATGATATGCGCTCAGTTGGTTTATAATAATCTAAACCAACCTGTAAAATTTCGAATGCATAACATGCAACATTAATAATGGATTGCCTAAATGTGACATATGTATGCTAAAGATTAATCTTGGAATGCACGTTGGCGAAAACATATTGTAAAAAACGTGGAGACTCCATTTAACAGTGCGATCATAGAGTCATTTATTAATAAGATACGACCTTTAATTAAAGCGGCACGAATAACAATTGAAATTTAAGATTTGGCGTGATATCAGTGTAACATCCGCTAATTAAGTGTGATGTTTTTGTTTTTTTCTAAATAGTAAATTGTAAGGTCATACAGACTAATTTTAGAGCAAAAGCGAAAATTGCAAATGGTCAGAAAAAGGGCAGAAAGATACGGAAGTCATTGAGGAGGGGTGAGACAAAGTAGCCAAAGAAAGCATGTTGATGACGGAAAGTACAGTCACCTGACGGTCAAAAATTAATATGAGACAATACTTATATGAGGGATATTTGTTTTCGGCTTTACACCTCATCGCAAAAATTACAATGTTTTCCGCAGCTTTGGAGCTCAATCTTAATTTGTGTCATGTTTCATTAAAATCCGACCTACCAACTTTAAACAATTTGATAAATACGCAAGACTAAAATAAAAATGTCTTCGAAAAATTTGACGTTGCAAAAATATTCAAATTTTGACTAATTTCAATCTTCAGATCCCTCCAAACCGTCCCCAACATGTTCATCTTCTCCTTGTCGTGCTCAGACTTTATGGTATGTCTCACATCTGCGACGATTACGCCGATCACGGCGTTCGCCAAGGTCTGGCTTTTTGGGTCCGTATTATGTTCGGTGGCGCCTTTTCTAGCGGTAAGTTAATTGAGATAGGGAACGAATTGTCCCAAAAATTGAATTTAAAATTTAAATTAACGGGATCGTCTTGGGACAACAGCCTGAGGGGAACTTGCGTGTGGAGAGTTCTAGTGGACTTTAGAGGGCAATTCCAGGGCAAATGATGCTTTTCATAGAGCAAAGATTACCGTAAAATGAAAAAAAATTTATAAAAAATCGATTTTTTTCGAACTTTTTTATTTTTTAATAATTTGACCGTACTTTACTCCTTTAAAATTCAAATTACCTTTCTGACTACTTACTCATCCATTTTTACATCCCATTGTTGTAACATTCTTTGTTCTTTCCGCTGTGAAAAGAGTTGTAAATCGAGTTACCGGGCCCCTCCAAAATCTCTCACCTCCATTCTCGGTTTCAACGTCAGGTTCCGGAAAAAAGTTGAGTTTCTCGGAAGAACGGAGGCTAAGGGAAAACGGACAAAGGGATCTCGTCACAACCGCTTTCCCGAAATATCAGCAATTGTGAAGGCAGTTGTAAGGAAAAGATTTTTGGTTGAGAAATTGCAAAGTGTGGGAAGACGGACACAACAATGTTGGTACAAAGATCAAAAATGTAGGAGGAAAATGTTTTTAGGGGAAAAAAAGTACATTCAAGACCTTGGTTAAGGACAAAGATTTTGTTTCTCCCAAAATTCTGAGAAGAAAAGTAAAAAAAGTTTTTTCTTCAACTGTATCTTCTCATCTTTCGTTGTCTCTCGTCTGCAAAGATCGCCTAATATCTCGACTGGCAAAGAATCAGCTAAAATTTTCATGCATTTATTAAAGACTTGACAAGACAATTTTTTTTGGTATTCCTTTTTTGTCAAAGTGATATTTTTTGATTTTCTGATTACCCTTTTTTCCATTAGGTCCTTTATTCTGTACTACAACTCATAATATCTCTAGACACTGCCAAAAAACCAATATAATACTTCACATTTCGCAGCCTTTATTCCACCAACCTTCTGTTGTCTCATGTATAGCATAATTTGCAATCATCTTCTTCCGAAGTACAATACATCTTCCGAAAATCCCTTAGGGCATCGTCTAATTGTCATTTTTTAGACATTCCATTACCAGTCTAATCTAATAAGAACCCTCAATCCTTTGTCCATTAAAACTTTTCCCCGGGGGATAGTCGAGAACTCGAAGAATCTCATGGAAATCGAAAAAAACTACTAATTAACAGCGAAATCGGAGTAAATTGAAAAACAAGCGGATGCAAGAGGAGAAGTAGGGCATTCAAAATGACACGCGTGTTGCAAATTGGACATAATTTAATAGGAAATTGGAAAAAGCAACAAAATACACGTCACTTTTGAGGAAAATGAGAAAAAATCGCAAAAATATCAAAAAAAGACAAATTAACAGTAAAATAGAAACTGAAAATTATTTTAGGGTACTTCGTTGTCATTTTCCACCTTCACACTGGCAGCAATATCCATTGACAGGTTCATGTTAATCCGATTTCCGATGAAAAAACCGTTCAGCCATACACAAGCATTTATGATAATTTGTGTAAGTCAATTTTTACTTTGTTCTTGTTATCTTGTAGAATTTGACAAGGAAAGTACTTAAGGTGGGTCTCCTACATTTTAACAAGACATATCTCAAAAAATGCGCAAAAATGCGCTGGTCAAGGATATGTAGAAATTAGCTGCCCAATTTTGGGTTTAAGAGGTGAAAAACATAAGTTTGCCAAAAGTCCCATATGAGCCCCTTTTCGCTCAATTTTTTACAAGTATAAAAATTTTATTTTGGCTCAAAAAGACGTTTAAAGAGTTTCTAGGACGTAGCTAATTTTTAAATATCCTTGATCAGCGCATTTTTGCGCATTTTTTGGGATAGATCTCGTTAAAAAGTAGGAGACCCCCTGAAGTACTTTCTTTGTGAGATGCATAAAAGTTATTTATTTTTTGAAGACTTCCTGTTAAAATTTGTTTTTAGTTGATCTGCACCATGGCAATGGGCCTTTCAATGCCTGTCGCGTTGATGCATACGCTTACAAAGATCAACAACTACTGTGGAATGTATTGTTTCGAGGATTGGGGGCCGTATTCGAGTCAACGAAGAGCTTATGGCACAATCGTGTTATCGGTTCAGTTCATTATCCCACTCTCAATTATCATCATTTGTTACACCGCCATATCAGTCAGATTGGGGCAGGTAAGAACTTGCATTATATTCTAAGACGATGAATGCGCGTATTACTGCAAAGTTAAGTGTTAATAATTAATATTTCCAGAGTATGATCCTGAAAGGGAAGAAACGCGATTACCAATGGCAGCTCCAAATGAATGATCAACATCGAGCTGCAACCAAGCGACGTCAACGCACCAATCGAATGTTCATCGCGATGGTGGTCGCTTTCTCACTCAGCTGGGTGTGGAGTGTTGTATTCAACGTCTTCAAAGATTACGAACTACTGCCAGCATATGTGATGGAAAAGGAATATATCGTTGGAATCTCTCTTCATTGCATTGCCATGACTTCAACTGTAAGTAGACGTTGTTAGATTGGCTGCAAATGAAGGAAGTTCGTGAAGTTGTTTAAGATACTTTTGAGATTTTTTTTGTGCACAACTCTATGATACGTAGTCTCAATTCTGACGCCTTATTCCAGGTCTGGAACCCTCTTCTTTACGCAATGATGAACCTTCAACTCCGCGCTGCATTTATTCAACTGATGCCCCTTTGTATCAAGGAATATTTGTTTAAAGAAGAGGAGCCTCAGCCTATGGCTCAGTCCTGTAAACCTCGACCTTCAACTCTCCTCACACCCAACGGAAATGTCGACCAGTCGAGTCTGCCCTCAGGCTGTCAGACCCCCCGGAATGGCTGGCTGGCCCCGGGATTCCTCAAGACCGGGCCCAGAAACTCCATCAGTTCGATGGCGTCGGCTTTCTCATCGCAACCAAATGGTGGTGGATTGGATGATGGGACGAGACTGGTTCGATCAACTCTGACTTCCACAAAGTACGGGGCAGTTGAGTCGTCGGAGAACACGCGATGGTCTGATGAGGGTTTTGTTGATCACGGCACGGTGAGATTAACGACCTTTTTCTGGTCGTTCTTTCTATCTTCTTTCCGACTGTTCCTTTTTAACCAACACACACGGCTTTTTGCGGTGATTTGAATGGATTTGGTTTGAGTGATGACAACTTTAATTTTAGGCTTTCAATCTCTGACTAAAAATGCTCAAATATTACTGTAATTTTTGGCTCTACAAAATAATTACTTTTCGTAACATAAGAATTCTAAATTTCATAAAACTGAAACTTATTTTATTCAATTTGCACCACTTTTGAGTTACCGTTTGCTGTGAAAACCACAACGTAATCACGATTTGTTCTAACGTTGTAATCACTGGTACCTCACTCACTAACTTTTTCACATTTGAGTGTGTAACTTTATTTACATTTTTCTGTAACTCTATGCCCCACTATCACCACTGTAAACACACTGTATGAGCATTTCACTTTTGCTGTCGGCACAGTGTGCCCTCTATTTCCCTGTTCTCTTCCCGTTTTCCTGCCGTGGACATCAGAACTCTTCATTGGATCAGGGATGCGGTGGGCTTCGAATGACGCGTTATCAGTTGGTTGTAAATTCATATTAATGTTTATGTAGACAGCTTAGAAACGTATTTTAAGTGTTTTTGGACGGGATTTGGAGAAACTGTCGAATGGGGCGGCCGAAAATTTGAAAGAATAATTTTTTTGAGATCTTTGGCAAATATAAAATCAGAAAATTTCAAATTTTGGCTCTCCCATTCTGCCAAAAGGCTGATATATAGATTGGCTTTAAATTTTTCGAAACCTAAAATTGCATGACAATTCGACATTTCTTGATTTTTGAAGATCATCGTTTTTTGAAATTGTTTGGATGGTCATGCAATTTTAGGTTGTTTAGATGTAATGGATGTCAAAAAAGTGTCCTAGACTAGATCTATATGAAATTTTAGGTGTCGTTTTACATGTACCTTTGAGTATTTTTACCATTTTGTTGTTTTATCATCAAAAAAATTTGAAAAAATGTTACAGATAGATAAGCACCCTAAAAATTAATTTTCTTTGTCCTAAAATTACTAAGACGGTTTTTCTTCTAGGAAGACCGTGCTATGTTGCTGGAGCGGGATGTGGGGTGCGGAGGAAGCATCGAGCCCGCCCGGCCCCAACGACGCTCCAACCGGTCGCTGGGAGCTGAACCGAAAGCGGTCCGGCCTCGAATCGACAACCACAACGTTTCTGCTGCCGCGCGGCTCCCTCGGCAGCGCTCCACCTCTGAATCTGCCAGTAGTAATTCTACAACAAATGGATCTCGACGACGACGACGACGAGACTCTGACTCCATCTCGCGTCCAAGTAGTGGTAGGTTTTTGATTTGAAAACATAACGATACTCATGTCAATAAAAAAGGGAATTACTCAAAATCAGAGGCTCGAAACGGCGTGAAATTTAGAGACAATGAAGATAAAATATCAAAGCTGCATAAAACGATATTCAAATTAATTTTTCCAAATTAATATCTATGATTTCAGCCCTCGATCCAGATCGAGGAGATTTCCGGAGCCTCGACGCCACCCGAAGATCTCTGAGCCTCTCCCACAAGAAGCTCACCTCCACCGGCACCGTGAACTACAGTTTTAAGGACGAAGAAGATCTCCATTGCGGGTTCTAATCCAACGCCATTCATTTGACGGGTACTGTATATTATACTTGACATTTAATGCTCAAATAAAATTAATTTTTTAACACCTGAAATGTTATGTAAAAAATTAAACAAGTGCAGAGCAGAGTTCAACACGGATGAGCAGAATATTAGGACACAACCTTCGCCTTTTATCAAGTACAATATTTTAGAAAAATTTTATGTAAATTCTCCTAAAGCAACAATAGCTATATCTAAAATTGTTCAAAAATGGCTTTTAAATATTTCTTTTCGTCATTTCATATTAGTTTGATCTAAAATGCGTGAATATTTCCACAACACAGCACCCCCACTTTGGTCCCAACACGAAAACAAGGCCCCGCCAAAAGATTCGTTCAAACAAAAAAGCGCCGAAAAATCGCAAGAAATGAGAAGAAAGGAGTCGAAAACGCTATTGACGAAGACAATAAGTCGCTGTTATACTTCCGCACATTCACGCGACGATGGCCCAAACTCCCATCACGGAGTTGGAAGAGTTTCATCGAAGAATCAGTAATTTTGAGACAACTCACTTGGATCGAGAAGTAAAAGAGCTAGAGTAAGTCGTTTTTCTTCTTGTTTCATTCGGTGTTTAGGGATCTAGTGAGAGAAATTGCCCAGAAGGAGAGAAGTGCCACAAGCAACTTCATCGAGGAGCGGAATAAAAATGAAATTAACGTAAGTTATATTGTAATAGGTATGCGATGGTGAAGGGGTTTTCTCCCGGTTTAAATTGAATTCGGGCATTAAAAAGAAGACAGGAGAATTACTTCTTAATCGAACTTTCAAAATCTGTATTCATTGCATTTGCAGCATTTTTTGAATTTATATTATACTAGATATCTGATGAAGGAATACGCCACAATTTCTCCTTTTGAGTTTTTGTTCTGATTCTTTGACTGATTATAATTCCTTCCTTGGCCAATCACAACATAGGGAACTCCATTGACTCATATTTGCATTACCTTTTATTCCTTCCTCAAAAAACGGAATTCCGAAAATTTATGCAAATTTTGGCCTTTCAGAATCGTCAGAACAGGGAATTCACACACGAGGTGGACAAACTGCGAAGGGAACTTGCGCAGAAAAACAAACTCTTGGCCGAGTTCAAAAGCGAACAAATGGCGCGGAAACTGACATCTAATCGGAAATCTCCGGAATCCGAGGAGATATTGGAACTGAAGAAAAAAGTTGGTGAACTTCAACATCGCCTTCAGACTGTAAGTCTATTTGCATTTTTGGTTCCTTGTTTAGGTCATGCGACATTTTTCGGGGTCTTGCGACATTGTTTTGGGCGCCTCTCTTTTTTGATGGCCAAGGTGAAGAAATCATTTTTTCGGACGGAACGCGCTGCTTTTTGGTAGAAAGTCATTGTATTCTACTGAAAAGGGATGGTTTTAGTCCTGATTTTGCTAAAGGTATGCGGAATCATCTATATTTTATGCTGGAATTTGATGAAATCTCTTTTGTGGGTCTTCAAAGTAGGTATAAGATGGAAAATTTGTTTGTTTGATGCAGAAAAAGACTAATTCGGGGTGGTACACCTTCAAGATTTCCGATGAGGTCGCTTGCAGTAATTTCAACGGACATTGCGTCGTATTTTATCTGTTTTCACAATTTTTCTGCATGATTTTGTACCTATTTTCTCGAAAATTCGAAAAATTGGATTTTTTTCTGTGAAATTTTTGTTTTTTTCGGTTGGATTTGGAATTGATTATGAAATTTTCAGCGAACGGACGAGAACCAACAACTTACAACACAACTGGAACAGTACAAAAAGCAGTGCGAAGCCTACAAAACGAAGTGTATTGAGATGGAGAGTGGAAGACATGGGTTCTCAGAGACCAATGTATGTGATTTTTTGGATCGTGAAAAATAGTTTGGGCAATAGTTTGCTCTTCTTTTAGAGGTACAGAAGTTGAAAATTTTAAAAATTTTATATTAGTTTTGTGTTAGTTTATGGAAAATGAAACGCTTTGCGTCGTTTTGATGATATCTTTAGATTGAAAATAGTATAATAATGCCTTTTGGAGAAAGGGAAGTATAAATTTATTGATTTTTTGAAAAATGCACCTTATTTTATATTGTTTTAGATTTTAAGGAGTATGTTTTGGTCTAAAATAGTGGTATGGAAATAATAAAGCTGTTTAGAGACCCATATGTTTCTTTGTATTCCAAAAGATTATCTTATTTTACATCACTTTAGATGATGGGAAGTCTCCAATCGACGGTTGAAGCTCAAAAAACCCTTTCCAAACAGCTTACCACCGAGCTCGAGCTGTGCCGACAACGATGCACCACCTTGGAAACAGCTCTTCACTCAAGTATGGAAGAATTGGAGGAATTCCGGGCCAGTTCCAAGAATTTGAGCAAAGAACTAGAAGAACAAGGTCATTCGATGGACGAAGTGCACAAAATTTTGGGCAATGAGATTAGCCAAGTGAAGCAACAGAAGGCCAAGCTCCGTTGCGACTTTTTGAGATGCAAATCGGACCTTGTGGCGGCCGAAAGGGACCTCCATGATCTGCAGAAGGAACACGGCGAATGCACTCACAGAATTGCGAATTTTGAAAAAGATTTGGCGATTGAGAAGAAGCTGAGACAAGCAGCAATCGCAGACAGGGATGAGGCCAAGAGAGCAGAAAAGGAGCTGAAAGAAAAGTTGGAGAAGATTGAAGCCGAATCCAAGGGAGAAGCCGCAAAGTTGGGGGCAATTGTGGCCAAAGCAGAAGATCAGACAACGAAATTGAAGGAATTTGTGAAACAACAGGATAAACAGTGCGATGAACTGGCGGTAAGAGATTATTTGAGGTGTTTGGGACTTTTTGTATTTTTTGGGAAAATTTTTATATTATAGTAGGTAGGAGAGAGAGTAAATTTCAAAGCGTTGTACAACGTTTTAATTTTTTTGTGGAATCTAACAGGGTCGTTTTGCCGAATTTACAGGCGTTTTGTCAAAAATTATATTATACTAGGTAAAATTTTGTGTGTTTATTGATTGATTATGGATTTTTTGTAGTATTTCGAATTGCGTATTTTACATGATCATATTGTTTTAGAATCAAGTCCAATTTTTGGCCGATGAGCTGGAATCATATAAGAAGAAGTGTCATGATAAGACGAATGAGATTGCCGAACTGCGTAGAAAGACAACCAATGCTGATATCCAACAGGCCGAGGTCCAAAGATTGAAAGAGGAATTGGGAAGAGCCAAAGACAAAGTCATCTTCATGGAGGTAAATTAATTTAAATCTTGGATAAATTTTTTAATTATATTTATAAATATTTAAAAATATTATTGTTTAGAGAGAGATCAAGACTCTTCACGTTGACTACCGAGGAGAATTGGCCGATCTCACCAAGAAGTTGGCCCTAGCGCAGAAGGAAAATATTGGTCCAAGCTCAAGAAAACCGGTCGAGGAGAAGCTTAATATGTTCATAGAGAATCAGAAAAAGCAGCTGGAGCAAGAACTGGCTACAGAAAGAAAGTTGCTCAAAGAGAAGACCATAGAACTTGAGAATTTGAAACGAGAGGTGAGGTTTTATGTAATTTGCCATGAGTAATATAAAATTTGTCGAATTTTTGGTGTTTTCTGAAGATTTTGGACTGAAAGTTGGAAAGTAGAACGTATAACGAGATTTGATTTTAGAGAGAAGCCTCATCGGTGGAAGGGGATCTTAAAAGAAAGACCATGGAAGCCGCAAATGCTCTGAATGAATGTATAATTAAGCTCCAAGCACGAAATGAAGAGCTTAGTCAAATGAAAACTGAGAAGGCAGAGAAGGAAAAAGAGCTGGAGAGAGTCTACAGTCAGCTGGTAAGTGGAAAAATGTGATTTGGTAGGGATTTGCGGGAGATCATGTCAGATGGATTTAGTGCAATATAGTTTTTTGATTATATCTCAGAATGCTGTTGATCGAGCCGGATAAAACTTGAAATTGCGAAAGAATGGGAGTTTCCGAATGACGTGTAGATATTTTAGGCTCTAGTGTTTTAAATTTTCGCGGTTTATTTTTGTTTTAGATTCTTGTTGGTAGTTGTTAAAAATTGTCGAATATTTTGGCTGGTCTTAGTTTCTTAGGGCTATTTTCAGCAATAAGTTCATATCTCATCTATATTGTCACTGCAAAATTTTAGGCCATTTGGATTGTTAAATTTAGTGTAGAACCGGTTTATATTAAACTGGATGGACCTAGTATAATGTCGACAAAAAAATATGATTTTTACTTCTAATGATGTCTAATGTTTCAGGAGGACCGAGAGGAAGATATTCATGAACTCCGGCAGCGTCTCGCGAAACTTGAAGAGACCATGTTGTACTGGAAAGCAATGTACGAAAGGAGAATGAATCCAGCTCACTCAGAATCCGATGATGCTTCATGCTACACTCAAGACCTCATGGAAGCGAAGGAAAATCGTGTGGATGTGGAGAGTCATCATGGGGAAGAAGAGAAACAACCGATGAGATACGGAATGATGAGACATGAGATAGCACATCGATTCAAGAGAGTCTGGATGGCCATGCAAAAGAAGAGCTACGAATGTGCACGGTGCAGGGAAAACCTGCCCGGTGTTTCGACAGCTATGAAGTGTAGAGGTAAGAGATTTTTGGTAATTTTCTGGGCCAATTATGTTTTATGGTTTTTTCAAATTATGAATTTTGTTTTTTTCAGATTGCAATGTCTATGTTCATCTCTCTTGTGCCCGAAGAATGGGCAAAACTTGCGGTCTGCCCGCGGATTACGCGCAACTTTATGTGGACGCTGTAACCGAACAGAAGGTCTTCGCCGACCAAGGAAGTATAAATCGATACAACGATGATCGAATGGACACCCTATAACCAAAAAGGACCTCATTTTCCAATTGAATCTCCCATTTCTCACCTTATTTTTGTAGCAAACTTACTGTAGAGAACTGAATCCTGCCATTAAACTCTGATTTTGAATGTCGATTTCCCCCAAATTATGTTGTAATTCATAAGGAAACCTTTATTTTTTTATTTCGTTCGCTTGTTTGTCATCTTTATTTTTTGATGTTTTGTTGGTTTTTAATTTTGTTTGAATTGTGAACAATTGAAACATGGGATAAATGTAAATAAGGCGCTGATTGGGAGTTGATTATATAATAAGATTGCTGTTTCAACAAATAAAAAGGTTTTTTACCTAAAATTATATTGATGTAGGTTTGAAACTAGGGGGTTGGAGAAATCAGCAAAATGCTCGAAGTGCGAAGTATAAATTCAGAAGAAAGTACGCACAAATTTAGATTAGAGTTGATACATCAAAATTTGCGCCAAATTTCATCAAAGTTCGTGCCAGAAAATTCCGACACGAATCTTTGCTCTCCGTTTATTAGCCCATAAAACGCCGAGTAATCTTAATATTTGGCCCATTATTTTTTCACGGATACGATCATGCCTGCAGGCATTCCATCCTCAAACTTCCGCCCATAAAACGTTGTCCAAATTGCGTTTTTGAATGCCCCAAAATGAAGAAATTTTATGGCCGACGTCAGAGTTCAGAGTCCGGATTATTTCCATTTCTTTGCCGAAGTAAAAACGCATTGTTACAAGATTATATTGCCGTAGATTTCATCTGAATTGATTTGCAAGGAATTTTGGCTTGGAAGAACCTGGAAATGGTTTTTGAAATTCGTAAACTTTCGTGGCGGGACCAAAAAAATATCTTTTTTCTTTGTGGCAAAGAAAAATTGAATAGGAGATGACTTATTAAAGCTTAAAATTAAATTTTTGGTCTTTAACTTCAATTTCGAAATGGCATGTTTTCGTGGTGGAACCGAAAGTAAGAAATCTTGGTTCCAAAAAGTGCAAGGTTTTCTCCATTTCTCTAATTGGGTTTTAAATTGTCTAGGTTGTGGTCCGATTTGGGCAGTTTGTGGATGTTACGATACTAGGACATAGACAGACCACTGTTATTATATTACTCTGGGTACCTTCCTTCATTTCTGTCTGGAACGACTCGTCCAGAAAGGGTTTACAAAAAAATTAAAAATTTCTTTTTTTATGAAAACATCTCCTCAAAAACTTCCTGAATATCTCTTAATACTCCGTTAATCTCATGTTTACACTTTTTTCAATTTGAGTATTTCATTTTTGTCGCACTCTAAATATGATAATTACCTAAAAAAAAATGAATTTATCCTTGTTCTGGGTACGGAAAACCAATGTTTTTTGCCCTCTCCATTTCCGCAAATTTATTCGACCCGATGCGTCGACAAGTTTTTTCAATTTTCAAAATTTGAATTTTTTATTTTTTTGAACTTGGAAACGAAGTCCAAACTTTGCAAATTTTTTTTATTTTTGAGCACAATTTTTTGACATGAATCATTTTAAAATAGGTTTTTTATTCGGAAATTCTATTTTTGGGATAAAATAATAGGCATGTAAATATTGACCCAGGCAGTAGAGCTGGTAAGGTTTTGAGTTCTTTTTTGAGCCTCTTAACCATTGAAGCTATAGGAAGGTTAACAGAGAAAGAGAAACGGTTTAGTGGGTTCAAACAGGGCAGATTGATCTTCAAAATCTTCTGTTTTCAAGACTAATCTAAAGACTTCTTGAATAATCCCATAATAATCGAAAATATGAGTAACAAACATTACCCTAATTGGTCTAAACCCTTTTAGTTCCAATATTACAATCCGCAGTACGAGAATAATATAATTTGACTTCGATCGAAGCTCATGGCAGCAAATAAAAAAATATTCTAAGCATTGTCGCAAAACCTTTCCTTAACACTACGTTTTCGGTGCTCTATACTTGATTTTTTTTTTCTCGATTTGCACTCATGTATAACATCCGCTTCAAACTCTTCCTTTGATCTTTTTATCCGCCACTTTTCGATTATTGCCCATTATTTTTAGACATTCATCTCTTTATCGCACGTCTGTTTCGACCTTTCAGGCGTGTGTTTTTGACCTCACAGGCATCTTCCGACAAATTCTCTGTCACTTGATTACTTGATCCGAACGCCGTATTTTAGAGCGGTGAATGAGGGGGTTGACGTGTGATTGAAGGGATAAATGACCATGAAACATATTTTTTAGGATGAAAAGTAAAGTGATTGACAGGTCATAGTGTCAATAGGTGTTCGAGAAAATTTCTAAGTTTACCGATTTTTTTGGCGAAAAATTTCTGGAAAGGAGAAATTGGAGATTTTCAGGGGATTTCCTATGGATTAAAAAGCATTTTGTTCCAGCTGATCGTGAGACTTTTTTATTTGAATATCATTGATACCAGGATAGTTTTGTTTGAAGTCTCGATAACAAATTTTTCAAATATCCTTGAACGTTTTGCCCACTGCCAAGCTCTGCGTGTTTCAAAGATCTCCTCTTGTCTACCGTATTGTTCCTTGTCATTTCCAGCCGTCTACATTCTGAAGTACCGTTTCAAAAACAACGCTAATTTTAGGGGAATGTCTCGTTTTACCAATTTTTTAGTAATAAGTGTTTTTGAAAAGAATTTTTTTGTTTTATGGGATTAGAAATGCGGCTACAAAGATATTTACAAAAATATGTTTTGAAGTCAGAAAACGTCTGCAGAAATGCGTCAGAGATTTTGAAAAGCTTTGGAGGTTTGTTCTGTAAAACTGAAAAAATAAAATGTACGTTTGACTTTAAAAGTTTTAGGAAAGTCTGTATGGGTTTTTTATTTTTGGCTAGACCCAGAATATTGAATGTATACTAGGGAAAAGTTACCTCTACAAAAACATCTGATTTTTCCTGAAACAAAGAAATTATCGACAAAAACCGTTTCTCATCAGCGCGACGCTCCTCATTTTGCGTATTGTCTCTAAAGCAAAATTGTTCAATGAATTGGCTTCAACTAGAAAGCGCAAACTGAAACGTAAGGATAGATCAGGCCTGAATGCTGATTTTTATGAAAATCCCACCTAAAGGACCCCCTTGTTAGACATTCTTTATTCTACAGTACACTTTATTATTCTATAAATTGTCATTTAATAGTTAGATGGTATCTCCAAGCTGAGAACCTTTAATTTTCAAGTCCGTTTGGTCATATTTTCCCTAAAGTTCTATTTCCATTTCCCTCCAATTTTCTCTAACTAGCTTAATGTACTTGTATGTATTAGCTGCTTGCACGACAAACGCGCTAAAAAAGCCAATAGTTTAAAAATTTTTTTTTTAATCCAAAAGCTGCAGTTTTTCATGACGTAATTGTGGAGATAAAGGAGTATGAAATCAAATATCAGAATCCCTAAAAATTGCCGCTTCCCACATTGCCGGAGGTCTGTTCGGATTGAAATTTGATATTTGGAAGATGCCATTTTTGGAGGTCTAATGGCCAATTTTCTATTATATTATACTTTGACGTCAGAATGTTTTAGGTGTGTCATTTTTGCACGGAGCGAAATTTTGTAGTATTTCGAAATTATAAAAAGTATTGCGTGATTAAATTGGCAAATTGGGATATTGAGGGAGGAAGAGGGTGACTTGGAAGCCAAAGTTTTTTTTGAAATTTCTTCAGTCAACCAACACTGGATGATGTATGGCTAAGTGACATTGCGTGCACATATGAGCCGCGAATGAGCAATGAAAATGAAAAAATTGCTTTGATTTCTTTACTGCGTGTGTTTCCGAGGTTGTAAAACATGTGGACATCCGATGTAACATACATGAAAAAGAAAAAATATATTTATACTACCGACAACCAAGTGCGACGCTCGTGTTTTTGAAATTTTGCACGGAAAATGGGTCTAAATCACATATCAATTCCTAAAAAAACTTAGCTCGTGCTTTGCAGGGGAATCAGCGCTATTTGCCAACGAGGGAGTGCGTGAAATGGGGAGTGTTTAGAGAGAGAAAAGCTTTTTTAGCCATAAACTGGTACGGCCCTTTGTACGTGCATTGCTTTAGTAAATATTCTTGTATTTTAAGATTACTATATATATGACATTTTGCCTCTATCGAAAGTCGCGGATAATACAACTGGTAAAGCGGTTTACACGGCTTTGTGTCGGCCAACGCCCTCAACCAGTGACTCCCTAGATAATTTGCGAGAAATGTCTCACTTAATCTAAAACATACCAAAGGCGCTGTGAAAATCCCCGAGAGGATGACTGCCTACGGATAATCGCTCTGTCGCTGTGTCTTTCTCTTGATATGTGAGCATTGAATGCATGCATATGCCCATGTTCTAATAAATGTAAAATTTATGCGTTCGTATTTTACAATCTATGTTCCCCACTCTTCCCGCGATTGAACCCTGTGAATGCGGATTAAATTTGCAGCGTCATATCCACCCCTTTTACTGTAATATTTATGGTCTTAAAGTATTTTGAGGACCTATGCACTTTATTTTTAGTGTTTGTTAAGGAAAACAAGACTAATCGTGTCTAGGCTAGACATGGACCAACACAACCGGTGAATAGAGATATTGTTGAGATAATACAGAAAACACACGTTTGGTATATGTAGCGTCAGCTAACTCTCGGACAGCCGATACTTTGTTGGCATATTTAAAAACAGTATCATTTGAAATAATGTGCTAACTATGAGTTTAGATGTTTAAGGATTTAGAGCTTGGACCAGTTCCAATACCTATGGAGATCTGACAGCATTCAACTGGTGCTCCCTTTAAGGGTTTTCCGATGGTTTATATCGCTTATTATTTGGTGATCATCATTGTGTACTTTTCCTAGTAAACTACACTCTTGTATTAAATCTCATCACTATGATCTATATTGAGCTTTCAAATGATTGAAGCTGAGTCAGCGCACACACTACAATTAATTTCATTTGCACCCTCAAACCATTGTTTAACCCTCCCTCAAATTTACACTCAATCCTCGGAGGTCCTCCAGACATTTCCTCTTTGGCCCCTCCCCTCCACATATCCAAATGTCATAGGCAGCAAAAAAAATCTGTAGAAGAGCGGCCGTTGTCTTCGGTCCTCGCGGTCCAAATTAAATAATTTGGCTCTTTCGTTTTCTTGTGATTACGTCACGAAGAAAAGAAAACAAGAGTGTCGGTGGGAGGGAAGCGATTATGTCGCGAGACGTGTTTACTGTCACAAAAACAACAACAGTCCGAGTTTTGTCGTCGTTTGTCTAGCATAAGCAATTTCATGGTATTATACTTGAGGTCTTTCACATTCAAAACTCTTAATGATTGTCACGGATGTTTTGTCGGTTAATCTGAATTGGCAATTCGGCTATCTTTTCAAGAAATACGACGTATTTAGCGGGTTATTCACACGCATTTGGAGCTTCCGTTCGTCATTAGTGCCGCGACTACGCAGTTTATTCGCCGATTTATTTTGCATTTTGCTGGAGAAATAGAGTTTTTAAAAGTAAAAATACGAACTCGAATACTTCGTGACCCAATCAAACGGCTTCCGGAACATTTCCTGGCGTCGTTCCGAGGCACGGACAAACTTCTGACTACAAATAAGTTGGCATGTGGGCAGTTCTTGAAGTCAATTTGAAACTGATGAGGTTACGTGATGATTAGTGATTAGAATGGGTTATCATTGTTTTTGTGCAACTTTCAGTTGACGGACGGAGATCAAAATTTGGCATTAAAATTATTGAGAATCTTCAAGAAAAGATTGCTTCTTTTGTAGTGAGAAAGTTGGAAGGATAAGTTTTGAGCTTTTTGGATAGCAATTGGCTTGTGGAACCATCAGATACTGTTCTTTCGTCAAAACAGTGACTTTTTTGATGCCAAACACAGGCTAGACTCTAAGCAGGTCTATTGTATTGTCTACGGTCCGTTAGAGTAATTTCAACTGGTTCAAAGCTCGCTAATACATTTTTTGGTCGCAAATAATTTGAGAAGTTAGTGCAATGGCTTCAGACGTGGGGACTTTAATGTAAATGCGAAGTTTTTTGAATGAAATTTAAAGCATCGTTCATCTGTTTCTTTGTTTTAATCGGTCCCAAAAATTCGAAGAAGGGTTGAATATCTTACCGCCAAGACTATTTTTACTTTGTACACTTCTTATTTCTTATTTTTTATTGCGTATTTTCCTCCTCATTTCCCATCAAAATTATTATTTTTTTTCAGGCGCTCACATCCTCATATTCCGAGCTAATTACGAGTCCTATAATATAATATTTATTTTTTCTCTTCTACGTCAGCCAATTTTGTTCTCGTAGTAAAAGTACTACCACTTTTGGAACTTTTTTTTGTAGTATATAGAGTTACTGTTTAAGGATCTGTTTCCTACATGAATCTCGATTTTTTTACTGCTGCAAAGAAAATAAATTACGGTAGCACAGACCAACTTTTTCGACTTTTTTAAACCCTTCTTTTTTTACTCTTATTTATTCAAATTTCTCAGTTTTTTCAATTTCCTTTCATGATTTTATCGGCCGCCAAATGGCGGCCAAACCCTTTTTTGAGTCCGTTTTTGGCACGTTTCCTTTTTGATTGGGCGGCGGATTGGCAGGAAACATTTGGAAGAAAAATGAGCGTGGAGGGTCGGGGCTGTTTGTTATAAACGGAGCGGTAATTGGGGGAAGTTTGGGGATGAGAGTGGATAATGGCGTTCGGAAATTATTAGAGATTATGTGGGCGGAACAACTAACATTTCAATGTTTTAACGAAAAATGTTTCTTATTGGTTACTGCTCTTGTTGTTATATTTACTATTGTAATCAACTCGAAAAAGATTTCTGCGATATCCTAGGATTGGGTTGGCATAGCTCCCCGGATCGGACCGGGGATGATTTGAAACGAGCCGGGCTGGGGAGATCCTCGGGCGACCCGGGAGCCATACCTGAGTTTGGGATTTGCAAGATTCCGCGTCTGTAAAGGTAAGAGTCCGCCAAGCCTCTGCGATTTCTCTGCCTGCGAATATAAAGGCAACTTAAACTGGTCGGTGACTGTAAGTCTCTTGCCCAGAATTTATTGTGCTCCCAACTACATGTACTATTCGAAGCAAACAAAAAAGGAGCGAAAACGATAATAGTTTTACAGCCTGTTATCCATTACGACATTTTCAAGAGCTTTTTCGAACAACTAAGGAACAAGATAAGTCTCGAACCTGTCACAGCCCAAAGGGAAAGACAAATAACATGAGAAGCAAGTAAATTGTGAAATATTGTGATGCTCTAGACTGCCATATGGCACTTATAGTTTTGTACCAAAGCTTTGTTTCGATTTTCTCGCTTGAACCTATCACTCCCACGTAGCAACCACTTGCTTTCGAAGCCGTACATGTTATTCAAAGAGTCCAATGATTCAAAAGCGACTACAATTCTGACGACAAAACTCTTGAGCACAATATCTATGTTGTCCTTGGTTTCTTTCGGCTCTCCGCGGATATTTAATTAGTTTTCGTCGTGCGCGTTTCTTCACGTCTTCAGAAGCGAGGAGAAATTAGAATTCCCAACTCGTTCTATGACTTCCAAAGATGGAAAACAATTACGCAAATATTTATGCGGCCTAGTGTCACATTTTTGTCTTCATTGGAAGTCCGCATGCGGTATTCCAATTGCGGATTAGGTATTTTATAATTGGAAAGCTGTAGACGCGTGAATTTGAGTGTTGCAGGAACTTTGGAGACGGACTTTGCTCTGTAAAGTTTTATATTAACATGATACGACATTAAAACATTTTTATCTTATTATTAGACAGATCAGTATAGATAGATAATCATCGCAAAAAATTGTCATTTCCCTATCTTAAATCTCTTTAGAGTGCTGCAAATTTGTCGTTAATGAGTTCGCAACGCACAAAACTTTTGAAAACGTGACCTAACTTAAGGGGTGTCCACTTCTATTACCTGAAATTGGCGGAAAATGGTTAAACTTAATTCACATGGCTTGAAAAAGGTTTATAAACATGGGGCTAGAACTTGGAGAAAGTGCTTAAAAGTCTTAGATGGTAACGTAATTCTGCGGGAAGTACAAGATGTACCAAAATTTGTGGAGGAACGAACTTGTTCTATGACTTTGTTGTAGATGCATTACAAACGCGTGATTTTTTTGTATGCTAAAACTTGAGGTAAATTAGTTTTTGAGTTGCAGCGTAATTGAACTCGCTAGCTAAGCTCCTGTGAAAAATTAGGAACTTTTCAGAAAGATCCAAAAGTCTTAAAATTCAAATATCATTCCTCCAATGATTCTGAGTGACGCGATTCTTTGCGACGACGGAGAAGAAGTTATGCCCTTCAAAACTGTTAAATTTTGTGGGATGAGCTTCAAAACTGCTTTCAGACTAAAGCGTTGAACATGTCCAATTTTGGCCAAAAAATTAAATGAAGCACAAACTCTTGGAATTCATGTAAAAAAGCAAAATTTGTGGATTCCGGTGATAAGTTGGGCATTTTCAAAAGGTCATGTTTCAATTTATTTGAACTTTAAAAAAATTTGATTAAGCGGGCAAAAACTAATATTTCTCAAATTTATTTGCGTCAAATTTCAATGTTTGGCAAGTTTTGACAGACTACAACAACAACAATATCGTATTAACTTTCCGTGAAAAGCTGCCAAAGCGATGACTCAAGGGCTTTGTAATTCCAAGCTCATCGCCTTTTTTACGTCTGTTCAACGCTTTAAAATATCTTCTAATTACAGGATTGGCGTTGTATTACGCATCAATTACTATCTCTGCACGCTGGGATCCGTTTTATATATTTACGCAGATTTCGTCCATCTTTAATCGCTTTTTTCGCCACAAAAAAGCCGGATTTTCACGAAGACTTACAGTTATTTGAAGTATATATGTGTTGTTGGCCATAAATTAATTTTTTCCCCACTTTTTTATTAATTATCCCGCGTTTTCTGGATTCGAATCTGTTTTTTTGGTAAGTTTGTTTAACTAACTGAATGAAGCTTTGTTTGTACACTGGCATTTGTACCACAATTTCTCATATATCAAAACCTGTCGATAACGAGCAGTTTGGGGGATGGCAGGAGTCAATTTTTTTACCAATGTTGATTCCCGTACAATGAAGCCTCATTAAAGACCAACTTTTTTTTATCCCTTTCGTTTCGCCTTACACAGGTTTATTCTAAACTTAGCTCGTAATCTTCATGTTTGTTGATGATCGAATCCGTCATCCATTAAGCACAAGGAAATCCATTTAGAATCCAGCAAAAGTTTTACGTTATCGTAAAAACCTTTGTTTTCATCTAAAAATATAGTTTTCTTTGCAGATTGGCGGCCTTCGAGAATAACACCACTTGTAAGCTGCAATATTTACGTCATAGTTTTTTTCAGTTGGTTTAAAATATAATTTGCAGAAGCTGACCGTCTTGTTCTCTACAAAATCGGACAAGGCAAACAGTTCGCATTTTTTGCTGATGTTTAAAATCGCGGGATCTTCTAGACATTTTTGCAGTGCTTGTAATATTACTATAGTTTCAGTTGTTTGCTTTACAATGCGCTTTCAAGAAATTACCATTGTAGATTATGTTGGCAAAGATCTAGATATATGATTTGAAACTCCTTTTATTTTTTAGAATAATGTGTCCTACAAGAATTGCATCATTTGCAAATGGATTAACCTACAATTTCTTTCAAAACCGACATTGTTTCCTTGAATGACTTGCTTGTTATGTAGTAATGTCAAAATAACTTCAAAACACTCTGACCTTACTCGACAATCAATTTCATTACGCAGCAATTACCGTCTAAGGGCGTTTCCCATGTTATTTCTTATTGTTTAATATTAAACCTGTAATTTTCTTTTTTTTAACCCTCATTTTACAGTTTAAATTTGCTATGGATAATCAGAGATCGGGGGAAACACGGACCTGGATTGCTAATCATAACACATGACGTTTCCGGGTTATTTTAAGCCACTTACAGTCATTTCTTTGCAAGTTTTTGGGCCGAAAAAACAACGTTTGTTTGGAAACAAAAAACCCGGGCCAAGGTGCGATTTATTTTGTTCCTTCCCGAGGCCATATGGCCTCAGGGGAGCGAACGGTGGAGTGTCTCTTCTAATTCAATTCCGATCTTCATTGTTATGCCGGATCGAGCACATTTCGGGGAGCACGAGACGACCGGCGACGGCACGTTTCTGCAGACAAGGGTTTCGGATGGGAAGTGTGTAAGTAAGCCTGTGCATTACTTTAGTCTTGGAAAGAACTTTTAGCTTCGTTGTAGAAATTTTTTCCGGGGCTTACGGTATTTTGTTTTAATTTTGTCATGCAATACAACGTTGGGAAGGCAAATTATGTGAAATAAAAGAAAACTTTATTTGTTAATTATTCCACATTTAGTAGATGGATATTTTTTGGATTTAGAAGGTTCCTGGGAGCCCAATAATCACTATTAACCATGCAGTTTTTACATACAGAAGTGTTATCAAAAACAACCTCTTGATATCTGGTGTAATATGACTTTTGCACCATAACACGTTGTAGTCTTGTTTTTTTTTGGCGATCGATTTGTTATGACATCGTACCCATATAATTTGTGATTTTATAATTTTTATTACCATGGTTTTTTAGTTTCACCAATGTAGTTTCTGCTTACAGTATCAATATTTGTCATCATTGACTAAGTTTTCCACAAAATTGTCATGTTTTTATTAAATCTCTTTCGGTTACCAAAAGTATGTAATCATTCTTTGCCAATCCTCTCAATCTCCTCAATTTCTCCATGTTAATCTAAACTAAGCTCGTTCACAATTACATTGACCTTTTTTCGACCAGCGATCACCGTTTTTTGAGATGCTTTATCTTGTCTTTTTTGATGGAAAACATGGCCGGCTCTAGAGTTCCAAGGCCTAATTGTTGTCGTCAGACCTCAAGACAAAGCGACAATTGGGCAGGAGGTAATTGGTTCTAGAAACAGGTCATGTTATAGGTGATTTTGGAGAGGTTTTGAGATGTTTGGGGTTTTTTGAGAATTTTTGAAACATTAAAATAATTTTTTTGCAACTTTTTTATTTTTGAAAATTTCGTAAAATATCAAAAAAAAAAGTCAAAAAGATTTTAAAAAATTTTTTTTTGAATATTTTTTTACAATTTATCAAAATTTCTCTTATTTATAATGAAAACCGGCCCTTTTCGTTCAACATGTGTCCCATAAATCCCATTTTCTACGACAATTTATCGAATATTAATGAATCCCAATCTTTTCTGACTTGTCCTCTTCCTCTTGCGTATGTTTCCAATAAAAAATTCTCAATTTTTCAAAAATAAATCCAAAAAATTGAATTTTAATTTCGGATTTGGACCCAAAGTCCGGCAGTTGTAAATTGCCATTTTTTTATTTTTAAAAATTTATTGCACATGAAACTTTTTTAGAATCATTGTTTTTGTTAAAAAGTTTTGTTGAATTTGGCATTTTGCGTTTTATAATATTTATTGCGAGGCCCTTGTAGATCCTGCAGACTAAATTTAAAATCTCTCGTCGCGAAAATATTTGAGTTATCGAGCTTTTTTTCTTACACATCGAGCAGATATCAAGTACAGTATAATTCTCCCAATGTTTTCTTTGCAGGATGGGCAACTCGTCGTCGTCGGGTGGCCTCACCCTCCGGAAGTCCTCGTCGACCTTCAGGGAAGACCCCAAACTCCGTCGTACCTCCAGATCAGTCCGAGTTCCCTCAAATAACCGATTGTCCGCCAAAATCCCCGTCAAAAACACTCTGTCTTCGCAATTATCGGGTACGGAAGAGACGAAACATGAAGATATGCAGAAGAGTCATTCCATGTACGAGTTGAGGAAGAAGAGCAATGCGAGTGGGTTGAGTCAGCAAGGCTCAATTCGACTGTTATCGCCTCAGGGCAATGGGTCAAGTGATGGGTCGGAAACTGAGTAAGTTTTGGGGGGAAACGATGGAAAAGTGAGAAAATTGGGAAATGGTAAAAATATTTGTTTATAATTTCATATTTTTAATTTTTCAATTTTCAAATTTTTTTCGTACTGTACAAAATGTTGACCAGAAAAAAAATTCAAGCAAAAATCTACATATTTACATTCACTTTTGAATAATCTTACGTTACTATTCTCTTTTTCTACTAATCCCTTTTTATCCTTTCCAAAGAAGCTTTTCGAGGGATTTGCGATAATGAAAAAAAACTGTTGTGATGAAGAAAATGTAATCATTTTACTGTGGAATCGTCATGATTTTGCAAAAAAATAATCATTGAACATAACTAAATTTTAAAAAGGAGAGAATTAAAGGTCGTATTTTAAAAGTGTTCCAATGTAAAGGTAATTTTAATTCTTTTACCTAAAAAACTTTTTTATTCTTTGATTTTCAGCATTTTTTGACAAAGCGCTAGTAAACTATAGCACAACAACTTCCAGAACCGTTTATCTAAACATAGATCTTTGCTGCGCTAGTAATAGAAAGTCTGGACCGGATCCTCGTCGATTCCGGCCCAAAAACAATTTATTTTCGGTTTTGCGTCAATCCCAACATTTTGTAATTGATGCCCTGAGAAAAAAGTGGTTTTTCAAAGAGCAAGAACAGCCGGCGAATTGATTAATTTTGGATCAAAAAAGTTAACAAGCTGCATGGAAAAATAAAAAAATCGTAAAAAAAAATTTTTTTTTGTCCAATTGCTCTTAAAATAAGATTTTTCAGTGCAACCGCCACATTGATGAACAGTAAATTCGCCGCCACCTCAATCTACCCCTCCATGTGTCGACAGAAATCGTTTCGTCGCTCGGATCCGACCCATCCCCTAACTCCCTCAGGCCGAGAAGTTATCCGCACCTGCTTTGAAAACCCCCATTTGGATTTGGGGAATCGGATTTGCTCAAGAGTTTTCGAACGACGCCCCGATTTTCAGCGGTTTATCGCGAATATCGGCAAAGATAAATGGCCTTTGATTACGAATAATCTGCAAAATTATTTGGAGGAAGTTGTTGCTAATGTAAGTTCAGACCTTGTATCGTATTTTAAAGGCTATTTTCATAGCAGATGTTTCCAAGGTATTGTTACAGTAACCCTTAAAATTTTAACCTTTTCCGATTTTTGGCTTCAAGAAATCAAAATCAGTTACAGATGCTCAGTTCAATATTTCAGCAAAAAAATAGCATTTGCAAAGCGAAATTCGCAGAGAAATAGGCGAAACCTCTTTTTTTTGTCTTAGCGTCCTCCTCATTTTGTGTACTGTCTCGGAAAAACGATTTCTCGGCTCTTGGTGGAAAACGGGAACTAAATTTTTTACAAATTATTGGATGACATATACAGAGAATCTATGCGAAATTTTAGGACAATTGAAATATTGCACATAGGGTCCTCAACTCTAAAATTGTTGACTTTCAACAAATCCCCCTTTCTCATTAATTATTTTGATCACTAAAACATGAGGTTTTATACAGCCGGAAAACCTTTTGGTTCTCTGACCCTAAGGCAGTCACTCTTTCTTCATCAAGGATCAGATGTAATTGATTTTGTCTCAATCGGCCGGAAGTCGCGATACGAAAACACCCCTATAGATTTGGGTTGGCCCCTTTTTTTCCAAAGGATGCATTTTGATTAATCGAGATGATGTTGAAGATGTTTACACGGGAAATGAACCTAATTATACGGCAGACAGAAAGTAGACATATGAACTTTCAGTAAATAGAAGCGACCAATTGAAAACTGTTTTTTAGAGCAATCGGAGCAAAAATGAATAAATAAAGAGGCTTATAAAACTAGTAGAAGAACAAACCATAAGGCATTGTTTTGAAAAAAACCCTGAAAAGATTTTATAGGGTAATACTGGAAGTACAGTGCTCGGATTTTGTTCAAACTTCTGACGAATGCTGTTTCTGTGCCACTTCTCCATTTCTTAAATTTTCAGCTCGATCTTTGCATTTAAAGGGACAGTACAGCTACTTTTGAATTTTGCGGCGTGGAAACGAAATGTCCAAAAAGTTTCTTCGTCTACTGTACCAATAACAAGGGAAAAAGTAATGGTACCAATAACAAGGAAAAAAGTAATTCAAAAGTAGCTGTTCTGTCCCTTTAAGAGCCGATATATTCATTTTTACAGAGGAGAACAATAGAAAATGAGGAGGGACCGGCCGAGGACTAAACTTTTTCTCAAATGTCGTTTTTCTTCAACACAAATTTTTCAAATTAAAAATTATACTTTCAGGTAGATAACATTGAGACGGTGCAGCGATTATCCCGTCGCTATGGAGAAGAACACGTGGCCCTCAAATCTTTTGGATTCAAACCCGACATTTGGGTATCCCTCGCCGACGCTTGTACCGTGGAATGTGTCATATTGGACATGGCGAGTCATGCGCCGACGGACACGGTTGCCGCGTGGAGTCAATTTGTCTCTGTTATGTTCTCCTCGATCCGCGATGGTTATTACAATGCCCTAAGGGCACAGCGGATGTCGACAAGAAAGAGTTTGAAGCGGCAGGAAAGTGTGTCCACTCAGGAATCATCCGATAATTCGGTGGGTAAAATACGGGTACACAATTGTGTCAACTTTTACCACAAAAGTTGACCTCTTAATTTTATGGGACAAATTGTAAATAGTTATTTATTTGCAGTTTTCCAAAATTTTTGTGATTTTTCTTTAAAAAATTGCAAAAGTTTTGCTCTTTTTTCGATTTTGTGCTTGAAAAATTCAGGGATTGCTATAAGTGAAATGAAAATTTTTTCACACAAAATTGAGTTTTTCCAAGCCTAATTTAGCAAGTTATAGCCAAAAAGACTTTTTTTTGTGTCCGTCTCCGCATTTTTTGTGCGCTCTCAAAAAAAAGACTTTATATCCCATTGTCCGGCCGATATTATGGTCAAATTCTCAGCAGTTGACATACAACCTATCTAAACATTGTGCGATAAATTTAAAGCAAGTCGAAGAGTTACTTACATCTTAGGGTACTTTGGAAAAAAGTTTTCAAAAATTTACTAGTTCACATTGTAAAAAACGAAAATAATCTTATTGTCTCTCTAGTCGTAGTAATAAATTCGATTTTTTCAGACCTCAAAATGCATGCCACACCATGAGTTAGTAGATGCCAACGCCAATTACACGATCATCGAGATGGTGGGCCCGAGGAAAGAGAGCTTTTCCAATAATTACAAAATCGACCGACCCATCTTCGAATAATCCAACTGGAGGTCGAAACTGTGCATACGTGTTTTTCTTCACTTTGTCATTCCAATTTTTGTATGTATTCTCTTGCGATATACTATATCGGATAGTTTTACACTTGACGTTATTAAACAGATTTTTACCGAGATGTTGGGGTTTTTTCAAGGGCCACTACTTTTCAATTGAGGCTTTTACGGCGTGTGAAACGAAAAGCCAAAATTGTTTTTTATGTCCTGCAGCAAAACAAAGGCGGCAGAGTTGCAAACAAAAAAATAATTATTACTAAGCATGTAGAATGTCACCATTATTTTTTCCCTTGTTATTGGTACAGTAGACAAAGAAACTTTTTGGATATTTCGTCTTCCAAGCCGTAAAAGCGAGATTCAAAAGTAGCTGTACTGTCCCTTTAAAACGAAAAATGCAAAATTCAACAAAACTTTTTAACAAAAACAATGATTTTAAAAAAGTTTCATGTGCAATAAATTTTCAAAAGTAGCTGTCCTGTCCCCTTAACGGAAATAAAGACTTTTATTTCTTAAATTGATGGCTTCAATTGGTCAGACAACAACGCAAAATATACAACAAGTCATCCGGCGTCAAATTCTAAATTTAAACTTTACTGCGTCATCGTCTTTCACAACACTTGAGAATTTGCAACCTTGAGAACCAAGAGAGCAGAAAACAAAACTTTTTCCGAAGAAACTTCCTCTATCTCTTAATCCACAATCATTTATTTTTAATAACGCTTTAAGATTAGAGGAAATGATCTTCGTCATCTGATTAACGTTCTCTTAAGCCTTTTGTTTGTTTTGCTTATTAATCAACGTATGTGCTCTGTATACGTTTTTTGAACCCCAAAAACTGACATTTTGTATCGCCAAAGCTCTCAATTTTACTTTTTCGATTGACTCATTTGCATAAATTAAATTCGGCAACAGAGATTTGAATAAATTGCTGATTTTTAGAGCAAAAATCGGTTTTTTGGGGAAATTGGACTTTCTCGGGGTAATCGGCTTGGGAAAAGAGCTCGGTTAAGGAAGGGGAGAGGGGAGTTTCGGGGCCAAAGGGACGCACATTTGGCTGTTCAAAACGTCTGGCCAAGCGAAGCGAAAAAAGACGGCGTTCCAAATACAAATCCGGGGCGGTTTTTGTCCTCGAAATTTTGCAAAATTCCCTTGAAATTACAACTGAATATATTAGGGAAAGGAATTTTATGCCATGGAGGTTCTGGAGCTAATTTATGACTGGGAAGAACAAGTTTTGCTTTGGATTTTTGAAAAATTGATGTATTTTTGGCCTCATGTTTACAAGGAAGTGCTCCAAGTGGGATGCTCAGGTTTTGATGAAAATTGGCACAAGTTTAAATGATTTTTTTTCTAAGATTACTTTGCTAGACCACCGAGTTTTTTTTATGTCAAAATTCGGCAAAAATGTGACACCTTTTTGTGAAATTTGGTCATGATTGCACAAAAAAACAATTTTTTTGCCCAAAACTGGCAAATTTATAGCCAAAAAGTGTTTTCCTCTGTCCGTTCTCTGCGTTTCGCGTATTCTCTCGGCCGAAAAGATCGTTGAATATTTTGCTGATCTTTGAATATTTTGTCTCAAAGCGCAAGCTAAAACTTTCAAGAATCGATGTAGGGTAGCCTGACGTGCGTGGAAAGCTTAAAAAATTTTAGCATCGCACTTGGTAGCCTTTTCTTATATGTATATCAAATTTTAAAGGTTGGTTGTTCTTCTTTTCGAAAAGCGTTATCGCACGGCAACTCGAAATAGAAAAAACTTTTCCCGCCCACTTTCGAGTTTCGTCCAAACGAAGTGTCACAATTGATAAAATAAATGAAATAATTTTCAGAAAAATATTTTTCCACCGAGAACCCCACGAAGAATGCTGTTGTCTTATGTGCTTTGCTCGCTGTGCCTTCCGTAAACCATCTTGGCCTTGCACTTATAACAACGTGTTTTTGTTTAATCCTAACGACCATCTCGCGTTTAACTGTCTTCTTCTAATTGTAGGCTTCCAAACCATTGAAAAGCCACTGTTTTTGGTTTCTCAACATCTTAATATACTTTTAGATGTTTTCCACTTTAACTTTTCTAAATTTACTCTACTTCATGGTCCAAATACAACATTATCAACAACCATTGTGATGCCACATACGTGCAGTTTCTCGCGTGCACTACCTATTGTCATCATGTAGTTCATAGCAGAGAATATTTTCAGCGTTCTCTGCTGTAGTTTATTTATAGCACTTGAGCTTTCCATATTACCCAAAGTCATCGTATCCTTGCTCTTCTCACGAAAGATTACCCTCCGCCTTTCGTTACGATGCCCCCTCTTGAAGTGATTCTGTTGCACAACAAAGACCCATCTTTGTGGAGAGACTTTTTTTGCCATTTGTCGATTGAACTTTATTTTCTTTTCGGTTTTCGTTTATTATTCCATTCTTTATATCTGATCGGCTGTACATCGACGATTTTCAGCAATGCCTCGAATCGAAAACGAACCCAAATTGGACTTCAGAGATGTCCTGCTCAGACCCAAGCGATCCACGCTTCAATCCAGATCCGATGTCGACTTGGTTAGAGAGTAAGTTCGTGGTGAGATACGGAGTTGGCCAAAGCTTGGTGAAATTTATCGTTGGAAAACGGGAATTCCTTATGTTTTTCTTTTTTTCGCAGGCTGCAGAGTCAAAAAAATTCATCCTAAAGTTGCCCAAAAATAACTTAAATCTCTATATACTCATTTGAGTATATACGTGGCCTTTTTGAAATTTTGCAAAAGCTTGACCTATTTCCTTGGCTCAAAATTGATAATTTTTTTTTCAGATTCACCTTTCGCAACTCGAAGAAGACCTATTCCGGAATTCCGATCGTAGCCTCGAACATGGATACCGTTGGGACCTTCGAAGTGGCCAAGGAACTCGCCACTCATCGAGTCTTCACCACCATCCACAAGCATTACTCGCCGGAGGAATGGCAGAAGTTCCGCGAAGAGCTGGGCCCAGAATCCCCGGTTTTTGAGCATATTGCGATTTCCGCGGGAATGGCCGAAAGAGATTTTGAGAAATTGAAAATTGTCTGCGAAGCCGTGCCTGAATTGTCGTACATTTGCTTGGATGTGGCCAACGGATATTCGGAGCATTTTGTGGCGTTCATTCGAAGAGTTCGACAGGCATTCCCGGAACATACCATCTTTGCGGGAAATGTGGTGACTGGAGAAATGGTGGAAGAGCTGATTCTGGCTGGAGCTGATGTTGTTAAGGTAATAGAGACAGTTGGAAGTTTAAGACAAGAAGATTACATTTTGAATCGATTATTTGGTCCAAAATAGCTTAAAATAAAAAAAATAGCGAGAATTTCAACCTCGTTTTTGACTAGGCGAAATATAAAGTAAAGAGGTTGGCAAATTTCTTTTCCGATCATTTTTAGGTGTTTAAAACCTTTTATGAAATAAAAATTGACTAATATAAAAAATTAGGGTCAGAAATGTCATATAATAATATAAAATAATGCATAATTGCGCCATTTTTTAGGTCGGAATTGGTCCGGGATCTGTCTGTACTACCCGAAAAAAGGCCGGAGTTGGCTACCCTCAACTCTCCGCCGTCCTTGAATGCGCCGACGCCGCTCATGGCCTCAATGGCCATGTTATGTCCGATGGAGGCTGTACCAATCCCGGAGACGTGGCGAAAGCCTTTGGCGCTGGTGCTGACTTTGTCATGATCGGCGGACTGTTTGCTGGCCATGATCAAAGCGGTGGGGAGATCATCGAAAAGAACGGAAAGAAGTTCAAATTGTTTTATGGAATGTCATCCGACACGGCCATGAAGAAGCATCATGGCTCTGTGGCCGAGTACAGAGCCTCCGAAGGGAAGACCATCACGATCCCTTACCGTGGAAATATTAATCATACGATTTTGGATATGTTGGGAGGTCTGAGGTCGGCCTGCACTTATACGGGTGCTACGAAGTTGAAGGAACTGGCCAAGAGGGCTACGTTCATCCGTGTCTATCAACAGACCAATGACATGTACAATCAGCACGAGGTCTAGGATTTTTACAGTATCTTTTGCATCTTATTGTTACAGGCAGCGAATAAATGGTTGATTAAGGGCTTTGTAGGAGAGAATCGAATTCCTTAGATAAAAATACATTTACGCCGGACACAAGTTCAACTCCAAATCTTTTTATGACGCTGAAACAAAGCGAAGGAATCAGGATGTTAATCAAATTGATGGACATGTTAAAAGTATATGCAGAAGGAAAGGAATGACATCAGTATGTTAAAAACCCTAATTTTGTACAGATAAGTCCATCTTTCAAGTGTTATTACTCTTACATATGAATAGTGGAACGTGTAAAACCCCATTTTCACGTGGTTAAATCATCGTTTGTTAAGGTAATATAAACTTATCGTTTTTACTTGCACTTCTCATCAACCAGACACGGCCTTTATTCGTTCTTAACGAGGTCAACTTCCCTACATATAGTCAAAATGGCATTAACAGATAATCTCATAGAGTCAAACACTATAATGCATTTAACCAATGCGTACTTTATTGCAGCTTTTCAAAGGGCATTGCAGTTCATTTCTTTCTTCATTGGTGGTTCCTCCAGCACTGGGAGTTACAATAGTTGAGCTGGAGTTGCCTCCTCCGCAAGAGTTTATCCCGTTATCTCCATGATTTGTTTCCACGGCGTAAAAGCGCGAACCAAAAGTAGCTGTTCTGGCCTTTTAAACCTTGGTCAGGAAGTAACTTTAAGTGGTTGGTGTGCCACTCAAAAAATTAGTTGCCCATTTGGCCATAGAGCAAAGTTATGGCCCAAATAAATGATTTAGCCTAATTTCCGGTTCCACCCGGCCATGTCTTTTTCATAATGTCACGAAACCATGTTAAAAAAAGTTTTTGTTGTATTTTTTTCCTTTGTGGCCAAATAGCTTTATATTAG
Source organism: Bursaphelenchus mucronatus (assembly GCA_025436335.1). Lineage (NCBI taxonomy): Eukaryota > Metazoa > Nematoda > Chromadorea > Rhabditida > Aphelenchoididae > Bursaphelenchus > Bursaphelenchus mucronatus. The sequence continues at coordinate 8,419,995 of CM046358.1, forward strand.
ACATTTTTTTATATAATATTTTTCGTTTTTTAGTTTTTTTTGAAAGTTTATTTGATGGTATAGTGAAGTAGAGATGCCCATTTCAATTTTTACTATTCCCTGACAGTCGAGACAAGACGGTACTCATGGCAAACTTATTGGCTTTGAGGGACATGGACACGCATCTTAAGTTAAGACATAGACAATTGCTTTCTACTCCTTTCGGTTCTACACTCCTACCGTATGTTCAAACGGATAGCCGGAAATGACATAATTTTCCAAATGTGTGACGTCGTCACATTTCCGATGATCTTTGACAATTGTAACCTCTAGGCATTTCAAGTTTTGTCAAGTTCCGACCTAAGATTACACTTTTTTTGCAGTTGTTAGTTTTGTATTTAGCCTACAACATATTACAATTTCTGAGAAGCTGGCAATTCTAAACTCTTGCTTATGGTTATTCAAACGTGTAGTAATGATGAATCAAAACAAAATTGTCTGTCAGTTGTTAAAAGCGTGGGCTCTTCGTAATTTGGGGTATTAAAAAGTTATATTAGTCGCTCATTCTAGAAATGCCGGAGATATCAATCCACACATCTCCATATTCGGAGAATCCATATGCCTGGGATATTCCTGATGAGAATGGTGACGTTCCGACAGAGAAATACGATGAACTGGGATGCCTTTCGACAGTTCTTCTCATCAATTATATTGTGACTTCCATAACTGGTGGCATCCTCTCGTGCTTACTTTTATATTTAGTATTGTGTAGAACAACCGGGCCTCTAAAGCAATATCGCCAAATGCTTTTAGTTTGCTGTTTAACGGATACGGTTTATTGGATGGTGGATAACTTTATGTGGATGGTAAGACGTTGTTCTAAAGTAAAAAACGTTACTTGTAGAAGATCAAGGAGAAAGATGGAGTATTTATTCTGAAAATGGAAGGCGTCGGTGGCCTCTTGAGTTGGCCTTATCGCGTCGTAACCGTCGCATTCTATGTGTGGATGTTATGTTTCTTGAATGCAATCTTGCCGGTTCAACTTTATTTTCGGTATTATTCTCTAGTGAAGTAAGCATAAGAGTTGACAGTTACAAAAAGACGAATATATTTTCTTCACACTGCCTATCGTTCAACACAAAAATCAATTTCAGAAACCGTATTCTCTCGGGCGCTAACACCATTGCCTTGTGTGTATTGGCTTTATTGATCACATTTCCGGTCTTTGCATGCACCTTTATGGGGTTTGGCTGGTCTGCCAAAGAGCAGCCTGGTTTCAATTATGGATCTCTTTGGTATAAAGAGTTCCCAATGCCAAAGCTTTTATTTGGCGATGCCGTAAGTTTAGCTGTTGGCATTTAACAATGAATACAACGGGTATCTTTATTTTTTTCTGCTTTTAGAGGTCATTTTACCAAAAGGGGTTTCTCTACATTGGAGGCGCAGTTATTGCTGCGTCGTATGTTTTGGCAATGATTATTGGGTATTGGACATTACAAAGAATACATAACATGAATGACTCGTATTCAGAAAAGACAAGAAGATTGCAGAAGCAGCTTAGTAATTTTATGATTGTCCAAGTAAGCGAAGGCCTTAGCGCTTGCAGAAATTTTTTGGATTTAGAAAAAGACTTGACTCAAAATTTTTCTATGTGTCAACTGTTTCTTTTTCTGCACAGCTTTTGATTTTAATAATGCATTTTCCAGGCAGTAGTACCACTCTTTACCTCCGTTCTTCCCGTCGCGATGATTGTCAGTCCATCCTTATTTTATACGGATGATGACCGCCTTTGCCTCTACAGTGTTATCATTATTAGTTGGATTCCGGTCATTAATCCAATAATCACTATGCTAGTGATCGTCCCGTTTCGAAAGATTGTGTTTAGTGCAGTTGTGTCGAAGGGTACGGCACCGGTGTCTCATTCAAGTGGACCAGAAAATGTAATAATTTAAGTGACAGTAGTCGATCATGGAAGAAATAAATTTGTAAATACAACAATGAACTACGACTTATTTTGATTATGGATAAAACAAAAACAAAAGGTCGAAATGTCAACAGATTCCACATTTGTAGCTGGAAATCGTTGAGTTGCATCTGGTTTTTCTATATGCAGAAAGCTTCTGTTTAAAGGGCCGGAACAGATACTTTTGAATTGCGCTTTTTACGGCGTGCGAAACGAAATGTCAGAGAAGTTTTTTGTTATGTCCTGCAGCGGAAAGAAAGACGGCACAGATCCAAACAGTAAAACAATTATTAATAAGCCTGTAGAATGTCACCGTTACGTTTTTCCCGTTGTTATTGGAACAGTAAACGGAGAAACTTTTTAGACATTTCGTTTCCCCGCCGTAAAAAGCGCGATTTAAAAGTAGCTGTACTGTCCTTTTAATCGTGGTAATTTAACTGCTATTCGATCTCCTTTGGTATAAAGCCTCTACTATTTTGCATAGCTCTCGCACTTTCTTTTGGCAACTAATTCCCAACAATCGAGTAGCAAGACGAACTTATCGGACTATCCAAGAATAGCTTAGAAAGATTACCGCAAAAAGCGTGTCCTAATCCGGTCGGGAGACGCTACCTTCAATTCTACTCAATGTCTACCAGGGTTTAAGATGCCCATGGTACCGTACTTCAAAAGGTTGCAACCCTCCCCTCCACACAGACAGTATGCTTCTTAGCATAATCCGTTGTCTTACTATATGTATTTACATATAAATGTCCTTAGCTCTGTCGTCAAGAACACATAGCAGACGTCTCCGAATAGCTTACTGGTCATAACGGTATCTTAGGCTATGCCAAAATTCAGCTTCCACAAAGTTCCACACAGCGAAAATCCCTATGCTTGGGACTTCCCTGATGGGAATGGAACATATCCGTCGGAACCATTTGACGAGTTGGGAGGTCTATCAACTTTCTTGATCATCAATTACAGCATAACCTCGGTGGCTGGAGGATTTTTATCATTACTGATGTTGTACTTGGTAATGTTTAGAACCCCAAGGGCAATGAGGAAATATAGGAAAATGCTGTTGATTTGTTGTGTTACCGATCTGACTTATTGGCTGGTCGATAATTTTATGTGGATGGTAAGGGTCTGCGTAGCAATAAAGGTCGCTCCTTGCAGAAGGTTGGCGAGAAAGATGGAGTATTCATAGTGAAGATGGAAGGACTTGCGGGACTTTTGACTCGACCATATCGGGTTTTTACGATCGCTCTGTACGTGTGGATCATCTGTTTTTTGAATGCGATTTTACCAGTCCAACTTTACTTTCGCTATTATTCCTTGTTGAAGTAAGTGTTTATGATCAAAAAAATAGTCTGTGCACTTGCATTTCAGAAACAATGCGCTTTCTACAATGGAAACCCTTAGGCTGGTCTGCATTTCTTTGCTCGTTGCTTTTCCAACATTCATCTACTCGTATATCAGTTTTGACAGATCCCCGGAGGAACGGCCTGGATTCAACTACGGTACTCTTTGGTATAGAGAGTTCCCATTGCCTCAGCTTTTGTTTGGCGATGTCGTAAGCTCATCAAAATGATTTGTCCCCTTTAAAGCTTTGCTTCGTCCTTTTCATTGACGTTTTTAGCGTTCATTTTATCAAAAAGGATTCTTCTACTTTGGTGGCGCAATAATTTTTTTGTCGTACCTTCTGGCGATGATTATTGGATATCGTACATTGCTGAGAATGGATCAAATGAAACAGTCGTATACAGAAAAAACTATAAAGCTTCAGAAACAGCTGAGCAACTTTATGATTGTTCAGGTGGGTCTGGGAAAGCTTTTCTGATAGATTCTTTGACATTCCCTAACGCTAATTTACGCAAAATTTTTAGGGTGTAATCAAAAAAAAAAGTTTCTTCGTCTAACTGTACCAATAAAAACGGGAAAAGTAATGATAACACTCTCATGCTTTACTAATAATTATTTTACTGCGTGCACTTCTGCCGCCTTTGTTTTTGCTGCAGGACATAAAAAAACTTTTTGACATTTCGTTTCACACGCCGTAAAACGTGCAACTCAAAAATAGCCCGTAGATGCTAAAAGGCACCAATGTGTCATTCTTCAACATTCCCTGACAATAATTTACGCAAAATTTTTAGGGTGTAATCCCCTTGTTCATTTCCGTCCTCCCGATCATGATGATTGTCGGGCCCGCCTTCTTTCTTGTCGATACTGGTCGCCTCTGTTTTTACTGTGTTATCGCGATCAGCTGGATTCCAGTCATCAATCCGATAATCACAATCATAGTCATCGTTCCGTTCCGAAGAGTCGTATTCGGGGCTGTTTCAACCACTATGACTACTACAGTCCATACAGTGACCAATAATGTGTCACATTCCGAAACGGCAGAGCACATGATGATATAAAATTGATTTTGGGAATACAGCATGGGAACAGGGCGACGGTGTTTACTTTGACTCAATAAATGGTGTTGTTGAACTGCCAGTCCATTTTTTATCAGTATCAAGACATAAATTCATTTTTGCACGTGCAATTTTGCATTCAAATTTCTATTTCACTTTAAACGAGTGTTTATGCTATGCAAGGTGTAGTTAAAAACAGTGCTCAAGGCAGAGACAATGACAGTTTCTGCGAAAAAATTTATCGGTTTAGTAAAGTGTTTATGGGCTTATCAAGAATGCAACATGTTCTGTAAACAAGTCGTTTTTTCATAAAATGAAAACCAAGATATACTTTTAAATACAATTTGCTTTTAGAGAAGTATCATAATTATACTAGTTCAAATTCCAAAACGCGGTTGTAGGAACCAAAGGTGTAGGCAGAATTCCGACAATATTACTCTTGCAAGTGTTGTGCAGTCTACACTGTAATAAGATAAATGTCGACCAAGGAAATGCCTCTTGGTGATTGTCTCAAACGATAAAATGACACTTAATCCAAAATTTTTACCTTCTTAAAGTCCGGTTATTAAATTAAAAAAAAATGCAAATGGCTAATATCCCAATGTCTCATAATGAACAACTTTTCAGATCTCTTCGCTGTTGATGATCTACCCAATCTCTTTTGACTGATATCCGCCGTTTTTATTGCTTCTTACTTTCAACTTGTTGAGCTTCTTCGTCATTACCACCTTCTTCTTTTCGTACATTACTGACATTTTTGACGTGTGAAACAAAATGTCAAAGAAGTTTTTTTATGTCCTGCAGCAAAAACAAAGGCAACATAGTTGGAAACAGTAAAATAGTTATTAGTAAGCATGTAGAATATCACCATTATTTTTTTTCGTTGTTATTGGTAAAGTAGACGAAGAAACGTTTAGGACATTTCGTTTCCACGCCGTAAAAGCCCGACTTAAAAGTATAGTAGCTGTACCGTCCTTTTAGTAATATCTCTTTGGGCAGATGATCATCCCATGTTTCTTGAACCAGAAACTTCAAAGATAATAAAATTGCCGGAACTGATAACGAAGGATCAAAAACTTTCACTGTGAATTGAAATAATCCCCTTCGGCTCTTGATTGGTCAAGCTGCAGGGTTGTCAGGACAACCTAATCCGTCCCAATGTTTCAACCAGTCCCCAAAAACATGGCGAGAAGCTTTTTTTAAGGATTCGACTTTTGCATGAGTCTCAGAGAACTTGAGTAGAATGCGCGTACGTAATAAATTGAAACGGACTGTTGATAAAGCGTATTTGATTCCTGTAGTTTTGCAAATGAATCGATCTTCACAATCGGTCTAATGAACAGGATTATTTACACAAGTTAAAAATTTCTGGGCCGTCTTCAAGAGGACGAACAATATGCCAGGGATTTGGGCGGTCCGGAAGTCAGCATTATGGAGCTGTCATGGTCCCAAAGCTCGCCACGTAGAAATGTCATTATTTCTGCAAAGCAACCCAAGGTGTTTCCAAGCTCAAGTCATTCACCTTGTATCGAATCTTGTTAGTCCATACGGAGTTTTCAAAAATGGATCTTCAATTTCAAGGTGTGAGATGCAGACGAATTTCCCTGGATTAAGAGACCAAGCAGATCGGAAAACATTAATGGACCTTCTTTTCCAGACAGTCATTAAACAATAAGCCTTCTCGTTAAATACAGAAAACAACTTGATAGGGGAGTTATGTAGGATACTCGCGTATTTTGATCTGTTGAGCCTTTGGATGACTTCAGCAACATTTTCGGAATGATCTGTGACGTGTTGTGAGATGTATATTGCGTCAAGTTGACGTATCATTCTAGCGTCATCTTCACGGTCGTGGACTTCTTTCTCGATTTGTGTGTATATTTTTTTTGCTCGGGATTGTTACAGCCAGTTTATAAGTCTAGGTCAAGGATTTTGAAGGATTAAACCAAGTCCTTAAATAAAAAAAAAACATACACGACATCACATTTCAACTCCAAAGCTTTTCATAACGGAATGAGGCGATTAGATATATGCAGTATCAAGATTTTAATCCATTGGGGGAAATGCTAAAATTAAATGTAGAGCGAAACCAAAACCTCAAGACGCCAGAGGCACCGCACGGCAACCCAAAATAGAAGAAAAATGTCTCCCGCTCACTTTGATTTTTCGTCCAAACGAAATGTCACAATTCACTGAAGAAATAAAATAATTCCGAGAAAAATATTTTTCCATCAAAACAAACCCCACGAAAAATTCATTTGCGACATTTCGTTTCATTTCAATCGATACAAAGTGGGCGATCTCCGAAAAGGAACGGAAGACTCCTTGGGTTGCCGTGCACCGTAATCTTGGTTAAATTCACCCTTTGGTGTCGTTATTCCAAAAGTCGAAAAAGTTTTTTCGACTGTTTTAGCAGTGTTAAAATTCGCCAGAGCAAAGGTTAAAATTTATTGTTGTTACTTACACTTTTCGTCCACCAGACACAAGCTTTATCCGGTCTTATAATAAAGTCAAATTCCCTACATTTCCGTGAATGCCATAAACAGATAATCTTCCATGGATACTGTACTCTAATCGGTTGGAATCCTACATCTCCCCGCAGACGAACAAGTTATAGTTATAATCCGTGAACTTATTTTTACTATATCTGTTGTAGTCGCCAAAACAAGAAGCCGGTCATATATAGTGGTGTTTTCGGCTATGCCAAAATTCAGCTTACACACAGCCCCATGCAGCGAAAATCCCTATGCTTGGGACGTCCCAGATGGGAATGGAACATTTCTCTCGGAACCATTTGACGAGTTGGGAAGTCTATCAACTTTCTTGATCATCAATTACAGCATAACCTTGGTGGCTGGAGGATTTTTATCATTACTGATGTTGTACTTGGTACTGTTTAGAACCCCACGGGCAATGAAAAAGTATAGGGAAATGCTGTTGATTTCTTGTGTTACCGATCTGACTTATTGGCTGGTCGATAATTTTATGTGGATGGTAAGGGTCTGCGTAGCAATAAAGGTCGCTCCTTGCAGAAGGTTGGCGAGAAAGACGGAGTACTCATGGTGAAGATGGAAGGACTTGCGGGCTTCCTGAGTCGACCCTATCGAGTTTTTACAATGGCTTTGTTCGTGTGGATCATCTGTTTTTTGAATGAAATTTTACCAATTCAACTTTACTTTCGATACTATTCTATATCGAGGTAAGAGGGGTCTTTTTGAGAATAGATTGCTGTAGTAACCGGCGCAAGAATTCGTGGGATTCTTTTCGCACAGTGCAGCGCTCTGTTGCTGTTTGGTTGCACGGTGCGAATCGTCTTTTTCCAGCGATTTTTCTTTTGCGACAACTGCTTGTACGGTGCAAAAAAGTTTCACGAATTCTTGCGCCGGCAAGTAATACTGCAAATAAAAACGAACTTAAGAAAAAATCCGCTTTCCACAATGGAAACCCTTAAGCTGGTCTGCATTTCCTTGCTCGTTACTTTTCCAACATTCATCTGCTCGTATATCAGCTTTGACAGATCCCCGGAGGAACGGCCTGGATTCAACTACGGTACTCTTTGGTATAGAGAGTTCCCATTGCCTCAGCTTTTGTTTGGTGATGTCGTAAGCTCATTAAAATGATTTGTCCCCTTTAAAGCTTTGCTTCGTCCTTTTCATTGACGTTTTTAGCGTTCATTTTATCAAAAAGGATTCTTCTACTTTGCTGGCGCAGTAATTTCCACGTCGTATGTTCTGGCCATCATCATTGGACAGGGAACATTGTGGAGAATCAATAAAACGAAAGAATCGTATTCAGGAAAAACAAAAAGACTACAGAAACAGTTAACTAACTTCGTGATCGTCCAGGTCGGTCTGCGTTTCCCGTGGATATTTGGTTTTGTAGTATCTTCATAAAAGGACAGTACAGCTAGTTTTGAATCGAGCTTTTTACGGCGTGGAAACGAAGTGTCCAAAAAGTTTCTTCATCTACTGTACCAATAACAACGGAAAAAATAATGATAACACTCTCATGCTTACTAATAATTATTTTATTGCATGCACTTCTGCCGCCTTTGTTTTCGCTGCAGGACATAAAAAAAACTTTTTTGACATTTCGTTTCACACGCCGTAAAACGTGCAACTCAAAAATAGCCCGTAGGTGCTAAAAGGCACCAACGTGTCATTCTTCAACATTCCCTGACAATAATTTACGCATTTTTTAGGGTGTGATTCCCTTGTTCATCTCCGTCCTCCCGATCATGATGATTGTCGCGCACGCCTTATTTCTCATCGATGCCGGTTGCCTCTGTTTTTACTGTGTTATTGCGATCAGCTGGATTCCAGTCATCAATCCAATAATCACAATCATAGTCATCGTTCCGTTTCGAAGAGTCGTATTCGGGGCTGTTATAACAACGGTCCATAGAGCATTTGACAAGACGTCACCCTCCAGCATGGCCGAGAAGATGATCATATAAAACTGACCCCGTAAATAAATCTTGGGAACAGAGAGGGGTGTGTTTGCTTTTATATAATAAATGATGAACTGTCAATCAATAGACATAAATTAATTTCTTTCGCAATCCTATCATAAGATGTATAATAGTTAAACAGTACTCAAGAAGAAGAAAAAATGGTTTTTTGTTGTAAAAATGTATAGAAGTTGCAAACATAGCATTTTTTCCAAGAATGCAACGTTCTGCGTACACATGACACATTTTGCACTATAGGGCAAAGTCCAAGGTATACTTCCAATACAATTTGTTTTGCATTATACTCAAAGTAATTGTACTCTTTTTATGGCAGGTTTATTCCGAGAGTGTGAACAAGGTGCAAAACCAACTTCAAAAATATTTCTCTTACAAATGCATTCATTTCTGTTAGAATATTTAACTTGAATCCCATTCTTATGCGATTACTGGATTCGTTGCCGATGGAGGATTCGGTGAATCGGACATGGTATTTGTAGCATGTACAATTCCGCGTTTCCTTGTCACCACACCAAGCGCAAATCTTCGGAATGGAACAATAACTGTAATAGTAATGATTGGATTGAGCACGGGGATCCAGCTGAACATGAACGCACTATAAAGGCATATTCGACCCGTATCGAGGAGCAAAAATGACGGAATTACTATCGTCATAACTGGGATGACCGACATAAAGAAAGGAGTTACCACCTAAAATAAAATGAGGCATTCAAACAATTATTTTGTTTCTATCCAACGCCTACTTGCACAATCATAAAGTTGGTCAGCTGTTTCTGCAGTCGGCGGGTTCGCTCTGAATATGAGCTGCCCATTCGGCGTATTTGACGCCACGTTTTGTAACCAATGATCGTTGAGAGGAGGTATGAAACGGAGATAACAAAAGCTCCATACAAAAAAAGCGCCTTATGATAGTTGGAACGCTGCAAATGTTCAAGTTACAATGGAATCTCTTCATAGGCAATCCCCGTACAAGGACACATAAATAGTCTATCGACCTACTACATCACCAAACAAAAGTGGAGGCAATGGATATTCTTTGAACCACAGGGTTCCATAGTTAAATCCTGGACGCTCCATCGGCGAAGTTCTATAACTATCAACGGCCAATATTAACTCGGGCAAAGTGGCGAGTAATGAAAGTAACGAAAGTCCAAGTGTTTGTCCAGTTGAAAGAAACGCGTTCCTAGATCTATTTTATAACGCAAACTTGCAATTGCATACCTGGTCAATGAATGATACCGGAAATAAAGCTGGACAGGCAACATTGCATTTACCATGCATATGGTCCACATATACGTTGACATTGATAGTACGCGATAACGATGACTCAGAAACCCGGCTAGTCCGTCCATTTGCACAATCAAAACGCCGTCTGTTTCTCCGAGCTTCTGGAAAAGGCTTATTTATTTATTAATATAGATAGCGTTAGAATAAGCTAAAAAATGTTTTTCGAATCCCTATTTACGACAAAAAGCCAACGCAACGAGTTGACATGTGACATATTAACTATCGATACTTGGTTACATTTGTTGTTCCAAAGAGACCATGTATTTGGGGCCTGTACAAAACTCGTGCCAGTGGCTGACTTGTTTATTTGTTTGCCAAAATGGCGTGGCCCCAAAACTTGAAATTTTTCTCAATTTCAGGGAATTTTCTCCTTACCATATACATGAAATTATCCACCGACCAATACCACAAATCGGTAATACAACATATCAGCAACATGTTCTGATATTTCTTCAGCGCTCCCACAGTTTTAAACAGCACTAAATACAACAACAAAAACGACGCAATTCCTCCACTCAGTGAAGTAAGAATGTAATTAATGAATAGAAATTTAGATAAATATCCCAGCTCATTGTAAGGTTCGGCAGATAAATCTCCATTCTCGTCCGCAACATCCCAGGCAAACGGATTGTTTTCATATGGCGCCGTATGGGACTCAACCGGGGCCATAGATATTATAGATACCACAGCCTTTACCACAAATTACAGCAAAAATTCAATTCTTCGAAAAAAATTGTAAGTTCTATAAGACCCACTACTGTAATAATTACAAAAAGGAGGAGTTACGCTTATAATGTTAATGGCAACAAAACGTAATCCGCGTTTACTACACTTGAACGACATTTCGTGTCAGCTAAGTTACCTGTGGAATAATAGAATGTCTTTGTTTGTTTTCCGCGTCGTTTACACTTTAGGTGGAAACCCATTACACAACTACAAAAAAGCGTACAACTACAATCTCGTGAAAACATTGCGTGCAAATAAAACATATGAAAGCGTTTAATTTACCTGATACCCATACGCCGGCAGTTTCTTGTTAAAATAGGCATTGCAGACAAAACACCCGATTTCATGTTTGTATCGCCGCCAGACAGATGTTGTGGAATGGTCTAGACAATGACATAATGTCTAGGGCTGTCAGATTTAAAAAGATCCATCAAGCCGACAAAAGCGTGTAATTTCTAGATTCATTTTATTCATAAGTTGATTGCCGGCAAAATTCATGATCGTCTTCTGTTATTGGCTCATTTAGAGTATCGGATCTTATGGTGCGCTGAAATGAGACGCCGGTGCCGTATCCGACATTGTTTGGACAGTACTGATCTTCGACACAACCGCTCCAAAGACAATTCTGCGGAATGGGACAATTACTACGATTGTGATTATCGAATTGATTACCGGAATCCAGCTTATGATGGCAAAACCGGCCAACAATTGTATAAAATAAGGATGGACTGACAATCATCATGACGGGAAGAACGGAGGTGACAGGGGTACGACTTCATATAAAATACAACATTAAAATTTAAAGCTGGGCAGAGAAAGAAACAGTTGACACAAACTAAAATTTTGAGTCAAGTCTTTCCTAAATCTAGAAATTTATGTAGGCGCTCAGGCCATTACACACCTGGACAATCATGAAATTAGTACGCTGCTTCTGTATTCTTTGCGTCTTTTCTGAATAGGAATCATTCATGTTCTGAATTCTTTGTAATGTCCGATAATGGATTTTCCGAACAGTGAGATGTGTAGATTAATGTCTGCGGCAAGTAACGATCGTTCTATGCAAAATATGTATATTGTGTAGCAGATGTAATAATTTTTGACGACCTTTGACGGGGAAGTGACCATTACCTTTCTTTTGGCAGACAGAAAACTCTTAACGTTTAAAAATATTGTAGATGGATAGCAAAAAAAACGCTTAAATGTTACAGATCAAAACGGTTACGGCCGGCAACATAGTTGTACTGTTTTTTAACCTCATTTTACATAATATCTTGTGCCAAGGACTGAACTTAGTTTGAATTGAACTTCTAAAAAATAGAACTTTTAACCATGAATGAAAAATTGTGAAAATATACGAGTGAGTTGTATGCCTTGACGCTGAAAATAAAATGACTGCCAGTTTAGCAGTTGTAGCAGGTTTCACCTGCGGTCAGCATCTCATAAAAAAGTTAAGAAGTTTGGCATTATGCAACAAGTTGGGCCATGCATGAAGTGAAGATCAGTGACGTGGAAAAAGAAAGAAGAGAGAAGTGTGTGAAGAAGTTTTTGCCCCTATTTAGTTAGATATTTTGTCCATTAGTAGTTAGAACTTATTTTGTCCTTTGAGTATTTAGATAATATTATTTTGTCTTTTAGCAGTTAGATAGTTATTTTATCTTGATAAGTAGTTATTTTGTCTTCGTAACTAGATGAGTTTGTAACTTCCTGTTTTATTGATTGTCAATGATCTGTCTAATTTAATAATTTTGTTCGTATCAAGTTCATTCGAGTATGGAGATTTAATAAACGTTATAAGATACTCGATTTGCACATTATTGACGGAAAAGGTCAAAAAGGTGAACCAGACATACTTGGATTAGCCGAAAGAAAAGAGTTTTGTTCTCGTGTTTTAATTAGCCAGGAGTCTCGAACTGAACCTGCAGTATAAAAACTGTTACATGGCGACCACAAACGAACCACAGAGACAAATCCTTTACCGAGAACATCCACTCCCACGACAGCTCAAGGGATCCCTCAGATAAACGTTGAATCGGGAATGTTAGTTACAACACACATAAGACAAGAAATCTCGCAAAGAATTTATTACTTCTATGAAAGGCTTCGATTTAAACACGAATTTTTGTATATTTCTAACAATTAGCTATTTTTAGATAGGGCAATTTGTTCGTCTCATAATTCGGTTGTTCAAAATTTCATAGTTGCCCATCGTTTGCACCAGCAAACACGTGCAAGCACTGTGACAAAGTTGTAACCAAAAGAGATCAGACAACACTTTAAATGGTTTCGCAAATTTATTTCTGGAAAATTCATGATCGTCTTCTGTTATTCGCTCATTTAGTGAATCGGATCTTATGGTGCGCTGAAATGAGACGCCGGTGCCGTATCCGACATTGTTTGGACAGTACTGATCTTCGACACAACCGCTCTAAAGACAATTCTGCGGAATGGAACAATTACAACGATTGTGATTATCGGATTGATGACCGGAATCCAGCTAATGATGATAACACTGTAGAGGCAAAGGCGATCATCATCCGTATAAAATAAGGATGGACTGACAATCATCGCGACGGGAAGAACAGAAGTAAAGAGGGGTACCACTGCCTGGAAAATGCATTATTAGAATTAAAAACTGGGCAGAGAAAGGAACAGTTTACTCAGGATAAATTTTGAGTCAAGTCTTTTACCAAATTCAAAAATTTGTGTAGGCGCTAAGGCCTTTGCTTACTTGGACAATCATAAAATTGGTAAGCTGCTTCTGTAATCGCCGTGTTTTTTCGGAATAGGAGTTATTCATGTTCTGAATTCTTTTTAACGTCCGATAACCAATAATCATCGCCAAAACATACGAAACGGCGATAACGGCACCTCCAAAGTAGAGAAACCCTCTTTGATAAGGTGATCTCTAAAAAACTTAAAAAATAAAGGCATTCGTTAAGTAAATGGTATCGGCAAAAACTTACGGCATCGCCAAATAAAAGCTTTGGCATTGGGAACTCTTTATACCAAAGAGATCCATAATTGAAATCAGGTTGCTCTTTGGCAGCATAGCCAAAACCCAAAAAGGTGAATACAAAGACAGGGAATGTGATTAGTAAAGCCAATACACACAAGCCAATAGTGCTCGCGCCCGAGAGAATACGATTTCTGAAATTGATTTTTGTGTTGAACGATAGGCAGTGTGAAGAAAATATATTCGTCTCTTTGTCGCCTACTCTTACCTCGCCAAAGAATAATATCGAAAATAAAGTTGAACTGGTAACATGGTGTTCAAGAAGCATAACATCCAAACATAAAAGCCAACTGTAAATACGCGAAAAGGCCAACTCAAGAGGCCACCAACGCCTTCCATTTTCAGAATAAATACTCCATCTTTCTCCTTGATCTTCTACAAGTAACGTTTTTAACTTTAGAACAACGTCTTACCATCCACATAAAGTTATCCACCATCCAATAAACCGTATCCGTTAAACAGCAAATTAAAAGCATCTGTCGATATTGTTTCAGAGGACCGGTTGTCTTGTACAATACAAAATATAACAGCAGAAACGATAGGGTACCACCAACTATGGAGGTCACAACATAATTGGTGCAAAGAAAGGTTGATAGATATCCCAGTTCATCGTATTTTTCTGTCGGAACATTGCCATTCTCATCGGGAATATCCCAGGCATATGGATTCTCCGAATACGGAGATGTGTGGATTGATATCTCCGGCATCACTGAAATAATAACTTCTTAAACCCTAAAGTTACAAATATACCACATTCACGACAAATATTTGTTTTGATTCATTATTACAACGCATAAAACCATAGCCTACACGCAATGTTCAGTTCTCAGAAGCAATAATGAGTTCAAGTTTAGTCGTTGCTTTGCAATTGTACTCAATGTGAGAATACAAAACAAACAACTGCCATAAAAGTATAATTATCTCAGCTCGGAACTAAACAAAGCGTAAAGTACCGATGTAAATTGCAATTTTCAAGCTGTTATAGAGTTTCCGGTTATCTGTTGGGAAATACGGTAGTTTTTTTATATACGGTACTTTTTTTGAAATAAACGGCACTCAAAATACACCCTCCTCATCACTAACAATTCCAAACAAGACATGAAACATGGCACTACAGGTATATCAGAAGCGTTTTAGTAAATAACTACCTATACTCTTCGCATAAAACAGTTAATGCCGTCAACAAAATTTTGCCTCTAAAGGATGACCACCTAACTATGTGCAATGTAGAGCTAGATAAAAATTTTGGTAAAAATGAAGTCTATGCATTTAAGATAGCGAATCTATTAAAAAAATAAAAAAATAAATATTTTTTCCCCATAACCGTATCACCGAAATCTTCGAAAAACTGAAAAGTAAGAGCCAAACCGGTTGCTGGCTCGGCAATCCACAACCTGCTGCCGCTAGGCCACCGGAGCACACCCCTTGATAGTGCGAAAGTTTGTCGGGACTGAGTCCAAAAAAATCAAAAGAAAAAGCCTAAAGTAAAATTAAAGCCGCAGATCTCCTTAGTGAAATCCCGTTGGCAATTTTTGAAACCGGTTCATATAATAACTTTTCAAGAACTCTCGAACGGTAAATAGCACATGCCGCTTGGCCATGGATAGTTTGTGTAAGTCCCCTTGTAAGGCCCCGAAGAGCTCCGCCTACGTGAGGAAACGATGTAAACCCTCGTGGAGTAGTCAAATCCAGCCTAAATACCGTTATGCCCAATGCTGTAGGGACGAAAGCAACACATGATGAAGAAGTAACACTGTATGCCTAAAAAACAGCAACAGAGAAGCGTAGAAAAGGCGTAGCAATTAGTGAAAAGCATTATATTCGACCGCATGATATTATCTTTTAATGTCATTTTGATGATATTTTGGGAAGTTGATCTCATTTAGGTATAGTCAGTCACATGAAGCTGCCTAGTAAATTGCCCTAACAGAAAATTAGCTATTCTAATTGCTAAATTGTTTTTATAAAAACAATTGTCTTAAAATCTGTTACAATTGACAAGGAAATCGACCATATTGCGATTGTCAGATTTTTTTAAAACCTTGCACGCAGCTTCTGCAAAGCGTAAGCTAAAAATCACACAGCGTCTTAAAAAATGCAGTGTAAATTTGATTGTCGCACTTCAGAACCTTCGTCTCAACGCAAGACATTACAACGGCCTGTATTGGAATTGTCGTGCCTGACAACATGTGCAGACATAGACCCGGTGGTGTGAACTTGAATGTTCTCTTCCTGGAATGAATCTGAAATTTTTACGGATTTTAAAACATGGCGGGCTCTTTGTCATATTACACTGTTGCCAATAATGCGTTTAATCAAAACATATCGTGTCCAAGATGTAATGTTGACCTTGACCGGCGCATTGGGACTTACTTTGTTTTTTTGCAGTCAGAAAACTCATTGTTTAAGAGTTTTTTACAACGTGAAGGAAGGCCCGGACATTTCCAAAAAACGACTATCTCAGAATCTCTTGATAATTTGCAGAATTGTTGTACTAGGACAGTTAAACATCATTGCGAATTTTTAGTGTCAGAAAGTACCGTATACCAGGGTTACTGAAGATACAATTTTCAGAAAGATTGGGGTACTGTGTAAAAACCAAAAGAGCTAGAAGGCCAAAACCTCGCTGTTTTACGTTTTCGACCATGGCGAACATTTTTGTAATTGAAACTTTTGTTTTACAACTTACACTTCGCCAACTTTGAAAAATACCAAGGTACCATGTTGAATATAACTTTTTGGCATTTAACTTGTCTCAAATTTTGAAACTTTTTAAAAGTACTCTGACATGGTTGTAACAACATCAAAAATGCAGCAAAAAAAGGGGGGGGGGGGGTTTGGAGTTATGGTAACTTTAATGTTGCCCGTACCGTATACCAAAATTTGATTTTTTTGAAAAAAGACTGCAAATGTTGGTTCCTTTTCTGTCAGACTGATAACCAAAGCTGAGCAACAAAATGCAAATTTTTGCTTTTGTGACCATCTCAACTACACAAAAATGCAAAAGGAACTGCCGTGCATGTCATTACACCACAAACGAAGCGTTGTGCACGCCAGTACACATTTGAGACCCATTTAAAATTCTGTTGTGGGTACATGTTTCGAAACATAGCTACAAACTTGTCCAAAAGTTTCACTTTGTATTCTAATGTCCTATCAGCACCAATCCATATGTCAACATTCCTATGCACATATTTGAATTGTAGTATTGGTTTTCGCAGAGCCGGTGAAAGACAAAATGTTATAGTCTTGCGGTTAATAATTGTGAAAATCTTTTCCTAATTTAGACTCATTACACATGGTAGTCTGACTCCCTGTCACAATGTCTTTAGCTGTTCATCATGCTGCATATAGCGAAAATCCGTATGCTTGGGATATCATTACTGACAACGCTACGGTGATTTCCGAGTCATATGATGAGCTCGGCTTTTTGTCCGATGTTCTTATATTAAATTATATTGTAACATCACTCGGCGGCGGCATTTTATCATTATTGATGTTATATTTGGTCCTCTTTAAAGCCTCTGGAGCCTTGAAAAAGTACCAAAATATGCTCTTAATTTGCTGCACGACCGATCTGACCTATTGGGCGGTCGATAATTTTATGTGGATGGTAAGTTCACATTTTGTCGTATAGAAAGTTTTTTTGATTTTATTTTAGAAGTTTAGGGAGAAAGATGGAGTATTTATGATAAAAATGGAAGGTCTTGCGGGGCAGCTGAGCAGGCCTTATCGTGTATTCACAATGGCGTTTTACGTGTGGACAATCAGCTTTCTGAACATAATGTTGCCGGTCCAATTTTACTATAGATATCACTCTTTGACGAGGTACGCATATTTAATTGTCGAACTAATGTCTTGCTTGATGATTACAAAGGTCATCACGGTCCTCTTTAATTTTTTGGCATACCAAAGTTGTAGAGAGTCTACGGTATTACAATTTCAGGAATAGGTTCCTCTCAGCGTCGCAAACAATTGGTCTTTCCCTCTTTTCGCTGATATTCACACTTCCAAACTTCTTCTTGTCCTACGCTAGCTACAATTCATCGCCGGAGGAGCGGCCCGGATTCAACTACGGTACTCTTTGGTATCAAGAGTTCCCAATGCCCAATCTTTTGTTTGGGGATGTAGTAGGTTTTGACTTTTTTTGATTTGCAGAATCCCAACAGTAAAACTGGAGAAAGCTAAGACTACAGTCCATCAAGATCGTGTGACCCCAAAAACCAGCTGATTGCAAGCCTATGCTTTAGAAATTATAGTACTTTTAGCGCTCAGTCTTCCAAAAAGTCTACTTCTTTTATGGCGGAGCGATAATTTCGGTTTCCTACATCATTGCGATGGTGATTGGGTATCAAACGTTGCAGCGGCTAAAACAAATGAAACACTCTTATTCCGACAAAACAAAACGACTTCAGAAGCAGCTTAGTGACTTTATGATTGTGCAGGTACGTATAGAACCAACATCACATAAAACCTTAAATTTCAGGCAATAATTCCAGTTTGTTTTTGTGTGATCCCCGTGATGTCTTTCGTAATACCAGCCTTCCTCTACTGGGATACGGGGAGAATGTGTTTTTACTGTGCAATTGCAGTCAGCTGGATCCCTGTACTCAATCCGATCATCACCATTACAGTGATAATCCCGTTCCGACGAGTTGTTTGTGGAGTTTTTCAGAAGCGAGTTAACGTTTATACATCGTCCAATCGATCAACCACGGATCAAGTGAATCCATAGTTTGCAAAATACCAAAAATACGTGTTTCGAGTAAAGAGGAATGCAGTAGACTTTTAGTGGGGCAATTCACAATTGTGGGTTATAAAATGACCTTGGGTCATTCACCTATGCAATAAATGACACAAGACGAAGACACATACGCCAACCGTGCTACCAGTCAAATCAAAACGTCTCTCAAATCTTTTTAAAGGACTAAGACAACCACATTTGAATCTTGCTTTTACCGCTTGGGAGACGAAATGTCAAAAAGAATTTTTCGTCTGCTGCATCAATAAGAACGGAGAAAAATAATTGTGAGACTCTTCATGCTTACTAATAATTATTTTACTGTTTCCAACTCTGCCGCCTTTGTTTTCGCTGCAGGACATAAAAAAAACTTTTTGACATTTCGTTTCACCCGCCACAAAACGCGCATTTCATATGTGGTCTAACAAGGGAATGGTCCGAACTTATTGTGGAGTTTCGAAATGAGACCTCGATATTCTGAAAGAGCAGGAAAAATTTAGTAGGTATAAACTTTTTCTAGCTGCGGAATAACCTTCGACGATAAAAATCGACTGAAAATTTTATTCCAATTTTTGGAGAGAAGAGCCACAAAAAAATGATTAATCATATTTAATTTAAGATTTATATAATCCAGGCGGGATCAAACCCGCCCGGATGCAAACTTGCCAAAAGTGCATGCGTTTTCCACTGCACTAACCAGCGAAGCTTCTTGAATCGCTTTTTTGTGGCTCTTCTCTCCGGAAATTGAGATAAAAGTTTCAGTCGATTTTTATCGTCGGAGAAGGTTATTGCGCAGCTAAAAAAAGTTTATTTCTACTAAATTTTACCTGCTCTTTCAGAATATCGAGGTCTCATTTCGAAACTCCACAATAAGTTTACCATTCCCTTGTAAGTTTGAACGTCGCGTACCAAAAACCTCCGTGTGAGCGCCAAATACAACGACCTGCATATAATCGTCACACTGCGAGGTGTGCAAACATATACATACTTGTACGCTGTTTTGAATCTCGTACTGTGCAAACTTGTATCTCTAGAATATGAATATTACAACACCACACGAATGTTTTCTTATTGTGAAACACGACAGACTTTGTTACACATTACACTGCTGTCAATTATGTTTTAAATTAAAACATATCGTGTCCCGGATGTAATGTAGACCATGGGCGGCGAATTGAGACTTACTATGTAGTTTGAGGACAGAAAACTTGTAGCATTTAAAGGTTTTACTTAAATATACGGAAGATAAAGAAAAGAAAACACTCGTTTGTTTTAGTAATGAGCGTAGCCTTTCATAATGCTCCGTGTTTTGAGAATCCGTATGCTTGGGATATCGTTGATGACAACGTTACGGTATTTTCTGAGCCATATGACGAGCTTGGAAACTTGTCCACATTTTTATTGATCAATTATTCTATAACGTCCGTTGTCGGCGGAATTCTCTCATTTTTGATGTTGTACTTGGTCTTGTTCAAAACTTCTGGAGCTCTAAAAGAGTATCAAAACATGCTTTTAATTTGCTGCATTACCGACTTGACTTATTGGGCGGTCGACAATTTTATGTGGATGGTGAGGACATCCTTTGTCGCATAAAAGTCTCATTTAGAAGCTGAAGGAGAAAGATGGAGTATTTATTGTGAAAATGGAAGGGCTTGCAGGTCATCTGAGTCGGCCTTATCGGGTGTTTACCATTGCATTTTATGTGTGGACCATTTGCTTTATGAATACAATGTTGCCGGTTCAATTTTACTTTCGACATTACTCTTTGACAAAGTTTGTTCTGCAAATCGTACATACATATTACTATATTGTTTTTAGAAACGCTTTTTTATCGGCTTCACAGACATTTGGTCTTTGTTGCATATCACTCGTGCTCACAATTCCATCTTTTTTCTTTTCCTACGCCAGCTTCAATTGCTCGCCGGATGAGCGGCCAGGATTTAATTATGGACAACTATGGTATCAAGAATTTCCATTGCCCCAGCTATTGTTTGGAGATGTGGTAAGTGACTTTTCTTCTAAATTCCGCTTTTTGAAATGTCAACGTTGATTTTTTTCACAGTCTAAAAAGGGCAGGAAAAAATTACTCGTTAAAAGGACAGTACAGCTACTTTTGAATCGTGCTTTTGACGGCCTGGAAACGAAATGTCCAAAAAGTTTCTTCGTCTACTGTACCAATAACAACGGAAAAAATTAATGACCACATTCTGCATTCTTACTAATAATTATTTTACTGTTTGCACCTCTGCCGCATTTGTTTTGGCTGCAGGACATAAAAAAGTTTTTTGACATTTTGTTTCACACGCCGTAAAGAACTTAATTCAAAAGTAGCTGTTCTAGCCCTTTAAAAATACCGTTCCTTGTACGAAGGTTCATTTTGACGCAAAATTAATTTTTAGGACCATTGAAATTGCCCCTAGAACGAAAGATTTTTTTTTGTATGGAAGTTCGTTGTACCGAAATTCCACTGTATTTAATTGGCGTACGCCTAGAAAAGCATTTTATTGCGATCGGTCCCTAAAGGAACACAATTTCAGCGCTCAATTTATCAAAAAGGATTCTTCTTTTGGGGCGGAGGAATTATCGCCATTTCATACATCTTGACGATGACTATTGGCCGTAGAACGTTGCAGCGGACAAGAAGAATGAACTCCACTTATTCGGAGAAGACAAAGCGACTTCAAAACCAACTCACAAGCTTTATGTTTGTTCAAGTAAGCAGTACAAACCCTTAAAAATATATTGTTTTAGGCAACAATTCCCTTGTTCATATCGGTGGTTCCAATTCTTTTGATAGTAATCCCGGGTTTCTTCTACCTGGACACGGGTAGAATGTGTTTCTATTGTGTGATTGTAATCAGCTGGATTCCAGTCCTGAACCCGATTATAAGTATTACAATAATAATCCCGTTTCGACGAATTGTTTGTGGAGTGCTTCGGAAAGGAGTTGCGGTCAATACGTTATCCAATCGGTCAACCACGGCTCAAACTATTGCTTAGCGAAAGTTTCGTGTTGAAAAATACTTTGTCATGTATAAACTCGTCTATAAATTTGCAAACGTCTCGTTATATCGTACTTCCAAGGGCGACGCTCAGATTTCCTTTAAATTTTGGACGTTCATTGTCCATAGACTAAATATTAACGCCTGAAAGTTTTCACTCTCGCTTTGCAAGGGCAACCGAGATATTAAACAATCTTGTGGCCGAGAGAGTATGCGAAATGCGGAGAGCGGCCAGAGAGAAAACCACTCTTGCCCATATCTAAATCAACTTTTTGTGCAAGCATTAGAAATGGGTTTGAAACTTTTTCATGAAAAAATTTGCAAAAAGTGTCCCATTTTTGCCAACTCTAGATCAAAACACTGTGCACGTCAAATGGAAAAAGCAAGAGAGAGGGGAGTCTTCAATTTTCGATTCGTCTTTGACACTTCGCAACACGTACAAAAATTATTTTTTCTCAGCTGCCGCATTTTTTCTTGATTTACGTTTATAGCTAGTATTTGACGAAAAACCGCAAAATAAATGACAAATCACATTAAAATAATTTTTTCCAACTATTTGCGACACATTTTAGCAAATTCTAACAAGAAATGGCAAGTTTAGATCCCCAAAAACTTACTTTTCTTCGATGTTGCGAAGTGTCAAAGACGAATTGCCAACTCGAAGAATTACTTTTTTGATTTGACGTGCCTTGGTCGTTTTGCTGCGTTTTTCTAAGCCAAGAGTGTCGCTTATGTCTTACTCGTTAGAAAGAAATATTCAAAATTTGTTCCAAGTTTCATCGGAATTTAAGCGTTCTTCCTCTGTCAGTTGAAAAAACATATCTACAACAGAATCAAATTTTTCGTCAGAGAATTTTCAAAAAACAAAAACTCCTCTCATATTCCTCGAGCAATTTTTGCACAGAAAGCGACGATTTGCGCAGAATAAGTGCATCAATCTCCCTTATTTTCGCTACTCAAAAAATAATAATCTCTTCTACCAGCCGTACTAAAGTCATCTCCCCTCGCAAAGTCGTATGAGCACCCGAAGCGAGTTAATTGTAGTATTATGTGTCTTCTTCGCCCTCCCCCCAAAATTGTGCTCATTATGTTTGGAAAGCGGGGAAGAAGGGGCAATCGATAAAGCGACGAGAAGATTACCTGGATTTTGGATGTAATTTGTAGTAATAAAAGGCCAAATGTGGAGGTTTTTTATTCTGTTACTATGCAATTGTGGGAAAGGCATTCATTTGGGACTGATCGAAAATGATGAGAGATTTGTGGATGTGTGCAAACACGCGGTTGCGGATGCCAAGGCAACAAAGCAGTGCGATAACAGCGTTATGTAAGTGCGAAAAAATTAACTAACAGGGAAAGTATATACAAGTGCGACGCACAGATTTTGATAAAACTTGGCACCAATTTAGATTGATTTTTTCTTATGTATATAAATATGAGATTTCTAGTTTTGAAGAAACGACCGAGATTTTTAGGTCAAAGTTGACAAAAATGTTACATTTTTTGGCGAACGTCGGCATGAAAAGTGTATTTCTAACGTAGAAGGTAATGTTTCTGCAAGAATTCAATTTTTTTCTATGCAAAACTGGCAAAAATAGGGTCAAAAAGCACTTCTGTCTTTGACCGCACTCCACCATTCGCGTAGTCTCTTGGCGACAAAAGAATTTCTCGGCTGCTTCAGCAGGTTCCGGCGTGAAAACATACTCTGGTAGCCTTCTTTTATTGAGAATCTGAATTTTTGTAATTTGCGCCAAGTTTTTGAATCACAGGGAACTTCAGGACAGCATAAGAAATCAATCATGCTCCATCAAACAAATCGCATTTCAGGGTCCTCAACATTACCGAGTGCACCGGCCAACATGACCTTATGGATGCGCTTGATTTGCATTTCCGAAAGGATGCAAGCACATTGGTTCTCGGCGATTGTGAGCAAGAAACGTTGGATCTGGCTCGGCTCTCTTCTGGATTTGACTTTGCAGTCTTTGTCAGAACATTCCGGCAACCCTATTACTCGATTGGAACGGAGTTTCCGAATGTAATATACGTAAGTTTCAAATTGTTTTATCAAAGTTTAGGCAAAAACTTTTATTTTACCATGGACAACAATTTGCCATATTTTTAGGAACCAATAAAATCAAACCTCCGTATAACGAACCATCGCACCGCGAAAGCAATTTAAAACAAGTAATTTTAGAGGGCTATAGACAGTTTTAGGCCAAAACAAACTTTCGTACACCAAAAAGTTTCAAACACATAATTTACCTTGCGATTCCTTGTACTAATGTTTTTATTGTAGAAAGCTAGTTTGTTGTTTTATTACTGCAACATGTCGGAGTCCAAACAGTCGAATAGACAGAATTTGGAATATCCCGACTTGCATTTAAATTTCAGAGCCCCGACACTGCGATAATGTTTATGGCGCAGACATTATCCGAGCTGCTTCGGAAGCTGAAGCTCTCACAAATCATTTTCATCGGCCCAACGACCACAATGCAGTCAGGAACTCAGCCTCTAACCGACGTTTTCCTCAAAATGATGGCCGAATTGAACACTGTAAACATCACAAAGGTTCTGCGGATCGACGAGAACCACTGGGAGAATGTCTATGACACTGTGAAGGAGGCCAAGACCAATATCAAATGTGAGAGACCTTATAGACAAATTATTTATGTCGTGTTCAGGTGTTGTTATCGACACCAGTTTCAAGAAGTTGGCAACGATTCTGAGCTCATTAAGTGTAATTGAAATGGGTCAAAACAATGTGCTGGTCATATTGTTATGTCGAGATTCGTATACGACTTGCTCAAAAGAGGTGTTGGCTGGCTATCAGAATTCGAAAATGGTCGTGGTAAGCGGAGAGTATTCTAGTACTCGTGACACTGAGTAATTTTTGTGCTCTTTGTGCAAAAAACGGGTAACTCTTTGCCAATACGGTAATGGCATTGCGTTAAAAGGAGCCGTACCTCCCACAGAGCCCAAAATACTAGTCCATCCGGAAAGTTGTTGGAGTGATGATTTTGGCGTTTGCACTGTGCGAAAAAGTCAGGGTGTGTGCGACAGCCCAAAAAAGCGAGTTGCACGGTGCAATAAGGCAGAAATTGAGAACAAACAGTGCAAAGTTAACTCTTGTTTTCTTACAGTGTATTTACTCCAACGACTTTGCGGACGAAAAAGGGCTACAATACCAATAGATGAGAACCACCCCGTATTTTACAATCTTGCCTGGATAAATATGACAAAATCTAGTAAAAAAAGCGACAAACAGTCATACACAGCATGTAGTCTGCTACCTGACGCATTGCAGTAGCTTTGACTAGCTACAGAATAACTTGACATTTTCAGCTGGCTCCTAAATTTGAGAACTACGAAGAGCATGTTAAGCAGTTGACGGAATGGATTCCGGATCTGGATTTGACCGAGGTATGTAGTCTATACGTGCATATGTTGTTCATTTTTAGACTTATTACTCTGAACTCATCGCTATCTACGGCATATGCTACACTTATTGTTATTGTACGTCGCAGGGTCAATATCAAAATCGCGACGCAATGTTTAGCGTGCTGACTGGAAAGACGTTGACTGGAGGTGAGAATCAGGTTCTGAAAAGGCGGCGACTTGTGATCAGGTCTATGAAGGACTACATCAACGATGAAAGAAAATGCCATCAAATTTCAGGGAAAATGGGCGCCATTTCATTTGATGGAAATACGAATTACATCCGCGACATCGAAGTCCTACAATTCCAAGAGCCAAACCTCAGTGACTTTACAATTGTCACCACAGCTCGAGCTGTTGCCACCGAGTGTCATAAATTCAGTTGCTCGGCCGTTAGCTTCGATCCAGTCCAATTTAAACTCTGGGAACAAGAGTTAAAAGCCGAGATACCGCTTTGCTATTACAATGGAGGCTGCACTAATTACACGCCGTTAATTATAGCGGCAATTATTGGATTGCTTGGCATTATTATTTTGGGTGGAGTTTATGCGTATCAACGGAGGTAAAAATAGGTTGATACATGCGTATCTCGATGTTATATAGGTATTTTAAAAGCAAAGTTTCTTTTAGAAAGCGATTAGATGTATTCCGAATGCATTGGAAGATTCCAAAAGCTCAGTTGAAAGTTATTGAAAACAAACAAGTAAGTGACACCGTATAAAAAAAAGTCGACTTCTCAACGTATGTTTTTTTCGACGTATATATCGACCATCATTTCAAATTGGCTAACCGTACCCAGTTTAATAACCCTTACAGAGTAAAACCAAGACAGTCCCTGGCAGCGAAGATCCCAGCAAGACCTCCAATTTGGTCTCCAAACGTCGTGTTGTCGCGGCCTATGCTTTGTTAGGGGCCGCTAAAGCCGAGTTTATGGTGTTGAAGCAAATGAAAAAAATTCGATGGAATAAATTGGAGATGAATGCAATAACCGAGTTAAAAAGGATCAATCACGATAACATGACAACTTTTTTGGGGATTTGTTACAACGAAGGCGACAAGTTTTATGTTCTTCACAGCTTGGTGGAGCGAGCTAGTTTGGAGGTAAAAAATCGTAAAAGAATTCTGTAAAAGTGTAGTTTTAGGACTTTATCAATGATCAAGACTTTATTATGGACACAACTTTTAAGTCAGCCTTTTTGAGAGATATCATCAATGGCCTTCAATATCTTCATAAAAGTACGGTGGGATTCCACGGGCTTTTGAATCCGGCGAACTGTCTGATCGATGGGAATTGGGTGCTCAAGTTGAATAACTTTGGATTAGTCAATGTGCTGAACGCAGCGATCGAACGAGAGCAGATAAAATTGACCGAGATTATCCCATTTACTTGTAGGTTTAGTCGACATGATAATGCGCTTAATTTTTCCCACGTTAAATTAAACCTTGAGCTGAATCCTTCTAGCATTTTACATCTGACGACATAATCTTTCAGCCTACTACAACACCGCGCCTGAGAACCTCGAAGGCATTGCGTATGGTCGAATGTTTCCGAAAGGCTCGAGACTGGGCGATATTTATTCGTTTGGCTCTCTTCTATTTATGGTTTTGTTTCGAACAATTCCGTTCGAAACTTACGGCCAACCACCAAAAGACATTGTGGAGAAGATCCGAAAGGACGGAATTGTCCCGCCGGTGGAGGAGTCATTGCCAGAAGAGAGACCGTTGGTCGACTTGATGCAGGAATGTTGGAAGAAAACTCCAGAAGAGCGACCCAAATTGAGGAAGGTCAATCAAGTCATTTCATCGGTGTTTGAGTTGTCGTAAGTTGAGTGAAGACTTGAATACGTGTTAGTATCTCAATTGTCATGAAACCTACTTGAATTGAGGCTTTATATAATCGAATTTCAGAAAAGGAAATTTAATCGATCAGATGATCAAGATGAACTACTCTTATGCCCAACATTTGGAGAAGATTGTCGACGAAAGAACGGCGGAATTTGAGAGTCAAAAAATCATGAATGCAAAGCTTTTGCAACAAATCTTACCAGCGTAAGTTATCATAAAAGCAATTGCGAAAAAGGCCCAAAAAGACCGGAAATTTTTTCAAATGGCTCTTAGCTCTGAACACTGTTTTCAGTTCAATCGCCGAGTTGCTGATTACCGGAGAGTCTGTGGTCCCACGAAACTACGAATTGGCTTCAGTTCTGTTCTGTCAACTGGTCGATTTCAATTTTTTCTTGTCCCACACAGCCCCACATAATGTGATTCGTTTTTTGAACGACGTCTTCAGCCGATTTGATGCGGTCATCGAGCATCATGATGCGTATAAAGTCGAAACTACGGGAGAAGTAAGTTTTCTTCAAGTGCAGTAAAGTTACTTTTGCTATTCAGACCTATATGGTAGCTTCGGGTGTTCCCAACGAAAACGATAATCGGCATGTCATCGAAATCTCGGAAATTGCTTTGGAATTGAGGGCATTGTGTCAGCAGTAGGTCAAACAGAATGTTAAAAAATTTCTGAAGGCATTGCCTATTAATACAATACATTAATACATTACAATTTCAGCTATATTGTGGAGCATATACCGAACTGGAAGGTCCAAGTTCGTATTGGTTATCATTGTGGTCCCATTGCCGCAGGAGTAGTCGGTGCCAGAGCTCCAAGATTCTGTCTGTTCGGGGATACTGTAAGTTTTTTTCAAACACTAATTAGAGACTATGAAAAAATGAGCCAGAAAAAGAAGAATATGACCCTTTTTTCAGGTTAATTTTGCCTCTCGTATGCAGAGTAACTGTCCGCCCGATCAGATCCAACTCTCCGAACAAACCGCCGAACGCCTTCGCGATATTCCCAGATATAAACTGACCAAACGGGGGATTGTCAAAGTCAAAGGAAAAGGAGATGTGAACACTTATTGGCTGGACATTGACGAAAAGGCCGAACCCATCATGAAGAAGGTCTCCAGAGATCAATCGGACATTAGCAACGTCCCTCATCTCCCAATCGCAACTCCGTTGCCGCCGGAAATCCCGGAAGAAACCAAACTTCCGGAGAAGGAAAAGGATTTGGATCCAGTGAACGAGAATGAAGACGAATTAAGCGACAAATTAAAGAATGACAACAATAACAATGACTTTGAAAAGAAGTCAGAGGACACTCAGTCGCCTCCAGAAGATCCACACACTGGCGATGAAGAACAAACGGCCCGAATTGACGAGATCAAGGAGAAAAATGATCCTCTGTCGCCAAGATGGACGCAACCACCATTGCAAAATGGGCAAATTGCATAGACTTTTCATTAACAACCATTTTCATTAAATTTACTTGGAAAAATAAAAATTTATAAAAAAAACGGTTTTCTGAAAATGTATGGTCCCTGAAAGCTTTGTTTGTATATGATTTTCCACAGATTCTCGTCTTATTTTACCATGCAGCATACCTTTTCAACAAAGATTGTTTTCAAAAGTTGAATTTCTCGAAAACGAATTCGTTCCACAAACAGCGGAGATCAGGTGAAGATAAGCCAAAAACAAGACACCCGAAGGCGTGAAAAAACCGTCGACAAATAAAGTCAAGAGGCGAATTATTGTTCTCGATGCAATCGTTGTGATCTACATGCTCTTTGTCATTGAGTATATAAGAAGGTGCTAGAAATGGGACTTCTTTGTAAAGAACTACCACTTTTTCGTGAGAGAAAAGCGATTTTTTTTGGTTTGTTGTTTGGAAAGCAACGTGTAACTATTTATTTCCAACTCGAAGTGGACCATTATGACCAACTCCGCAGCAGAGGCTAATTCGCTAAGGAATTGGGCAATTTTCGGCTCAACTTTGGCGACCTTGGGCACTTTATTGATCGTTATTTCGATGCCAATTGTATACGAAAATGTTCAAAGAATTCAGACGATAATGGACAGTGAACTCGAGTTCTGTCGATATCGCGCAGCAAATGTCTTCAGCGAAATTAGGGTTACAAAAGTAAGAACTTTAGTGGTTTTTCGGCATTAAGTATAAAAACATTGCCACACTTTTAGATGATGCTCTCTTCAAATCGCCAAAAACGCCAAGCTTTCACCGGGCGACGAAGCATTGTTTCGTCCGTAACTTCTAGACAATCCAGAAACATAGTTCATCCCCCGGCCACAGTCCCGTATGATGTTCCTCAAGCCAGTCCGAGTTACGGATCGTCTTCATCGACTTCTCAGAATGCTTACAACCCACCCGCAAGTTCACCGGTTCCTCCAGTATATCAAGAAGCCAGTTCAACTTCTCGCCCGACTTACGACACTTCTGTCCCGCCAGCATTTGGTTCGACAGAAAATTTACCATCTTCATCCGCTTGTTGCGGATGTGGAGTGTCTCCGCCTGGTCCGGCTGGCCCGCCAGGCCCTCCAGGAAGCGATGGATATGACGGTCAACCCGGTAAGCCAGGAAACGAAGGGGCACCAGGGCTTGAACTGCCTTACCGGGTGGAACAGCCTGCCTTCTGTTTCGACTGCTCACCCGGTCCTATTGGTCCTCCAGGCCAACCAGGACAACCCGGACATCCAGGCAGAAGCGGATATCCAGGAAGACCGGGAATGATATCCTATCCCGGCAGGCCTGGGTATCCTGGTCATCCCGGACCTCGCGGAGAACCTGGCCAACCCGGAAGACCTGGTCATCAAGGCGCTCCGGGTCGTTTGACTCAATTGCCGGCTAGAATTGGCCCTCCAGGACCACCTGGCCCCGTAGGACATCCAGGACGACCCGGATACAAGGGGGCTGATGGTCAGCCTGGCAGCACAACTCAAGGCCCTCCAGGAGATGAGGGAGCTCCAGGAGCGCCAGGACAGTTCGGTCAGCCAGGCTCGGCGGGAGATTTGGGACCAACTGGACCGGATGGAAGGTGTGATCATTGTAACATCCCTCGAACAGCTCCTGGATATTAATTATAATTTTTTTATCGAGAAGATATCAATCATAAATGGCTATAAACAAATATTTTTGCAATACAAAAAATTTCTACAATAGCAAACAATGTTTTTAGTGGAAAAATAAGGTAATTGGAAAGTTCTTTGGATCTCTACACCCATTGTGTACAAGCAATGAGCACATCCGCCTGGGTGTTCTAAAATTCATAATAGATTCGAACCTCATACTATTGTTCGGATTATTTACTAGGTAAACAACAAAGAGCCTACTCGTTCTTCGAACAAACTCAGTGGATCCACCGTGGATTTGTCTTGTCCGCCAGATATTACTTCCTTTTTTTCCGTGTTTTTGGGCTCACAAGAGCTCACTGTCGATTGACCAGGGGATTCTGAAGGCTTCTCGGGCATTTCTGAAAATTTTTGCAGTTGTACGGAGAGCCCGTTGTTTGCAGTTAGAAACAAAAATTGATCAGCAAAGTTATAAAATTCAGCATTCTTTTTCTATCGAAGATGGTATTGATTCGCGAAAATTTTGTTTCCACAAAAAACTTATTTTTTCTGTCTAAAACTGGCAAAATTATGGCCCAAAAGTGTTTCTCTCTCTGACCGCACTCCGCGTTTTGCGTATTCTCTCGGCCACAAAGATTGTTGAATATGTCGGTTGCGCCTGGAAAGCGCGAGATAACATTTTAAGGAATTGATATGTGGCCTATGTCTGACGTGTGTGCAAAATTAAAGAAAAATCCGAGGGTCGCACTTGGAGCACTTCCCTTATTAGTTTACATAAAATACAAAGCCAATTAATTTTTCATTTCCCAACATTTCTGCTAATCTAATTTCTATTATTACACATAAAAAATTTAAATTTCCTAAAATTTGTTTTCAACAAAGAATTCCGGAAGGGAAACAAAAAAAGGGAAAAAAGCCGGCTCGTTTTTAAAGATGCGTAGACTGGTCCTTTTTACCCCGGAAAATCCAAAAAGCGGCCTTTCCCCCCAACTCGAGTTTGATTTCCTTCCCTTTTTTTGTTTGTATAATCTCCCAAGTTCAGGTCGTCGAAAGTACAGTACGATAAGCGACCAAAATTTTTATTGCTTTGTCGGTTTCTTCTCAAGTTTCTAAGTTTTATCTATTCTCACCTTACAAGTCGTACGTGCCCTTGTCAGCTCATGGGGTTCGGAATTATGTAGTCTAAGTCCGGAGTTCTTGATAGATTCAAATTGTGTACTGATTTGAGACTTATATCAGTCTCTTTGGGAAGAAGACCGTTGTATGAAATATATAATTTCATACAATGTATGAAATATATAATTTCATATAATTTCCGATAACTCCTTATAGGAACAATACAGCTGCTTTTGAATCGCGTTTATTACGGCGTGGAAACGAAATTTCCAAAAATTTTCTTCGTCTACTGTACCAATAGCAATGGGAAAAACGTAATGGTGACATTTTACATACTCACTAATAATTATTTTACTGTTTGCAACTCTGCCGGCTTTGTTCTCGTTGCAGAACTTAAAAAAAGTTTTTTGACATTTTGTTTCACACGCCGTAAAATGCGCAATTTAAAAGTATTATAGTTGTTGTGGCCCTTTAATACTAATTCTTCGTTGTCAGTTCATCTCTCTCCGCTTTCTGCAATCTCTCATTTTCGAAGATGACGCAAAATGTTAGCTTGGCCTTTAACGCGCTGGCTAAGGATTTCGTTGATTCATAATCGGCCTAGATTAATCAACAATAGGCAATTTTGGCGTCACATCCAAAAACTTTTAGTTCAAAACTTGCCATGCTGAGTGTGCAAAAGGACTTACAGGAAAACGCAAAAATCTCAAAGCCGCAACACGCCAACTAAAAATATCGGTTATGTCTTGGAATAATTTTGAAAACATACCACGATCAGTTTCCCATGTGAAAACTTTCCTGCCCTTTTATAATTTTTGATCATCAATTTCTTGCTCGCCAACCTTGATAAACATATTCTATACTCCTTATTTATTTTACACATTCTTGAAACTTTTATTTCAAAAGCTTGAGCAACTCCTCTCCTATCATCCGCTGTAACTGTAACACCCCAAAATGTTCTCTTCATTCCACTTCAATCTCTCTTAATTAAATTCTAAATTTACCTTGGGTCCAAGATTCGGATTACACCCCATAAAAGGCCCCAAAAAATGCGAGTACGAAAAAGTAAAAAGTAAAAAGCGAAAAGAGCGAAAAGGGGAAAGGAAACAAGGACGGATCTATGGTTTTTCTCCACGAACCCCCCAAAAATAGGGCATTCTTGAAAAGAGCCCGCCGGCTTCGATTAGTCTCTGTCCCAGAAAAGAATTGTTGTACAGGTGGTGGACAGATTATTAGAACGGTTTGTGGCGAGGTGGTAAGCCTGTTTTACGTGAGATTTTTAAATAAATTTGTTTTTTTCAAAGTGCGGCAGCGCAATTTGATGAAATTAGGGACGAATTTAAATTGGAGTTGTCTGGAGTATGTAGTAGACGGTTGGCTTGCGATATAAAGGATTTATTGCGGTTTTGCGCATGTTTTTGCGGTTTCTAAGCTGGTATATTTTTTCATATTCAAATTTCTCTTCTGCCCATTCTGCCTTCCAATATTCTTGTAGAATGCGTTATCCAGTTATATTTTTATGCTATTTTGTAGTTTCTCCAACGACCTAGTTTGTAACGACACGCATTTTCTATTGGACGTGTACAGAATGCAAACATTCAAGGGCTTTTTGAAACTACAGATTTTTGGCAAAGAACAACCGTGCGGATTTAAAAAAACGTTTTTCTGTGTGTTCAAAGTGCCCTTTTGGCTTCGCACTAAATCCAATTCGGAACACGCTGTCAGAGAAGATTTGCTAATGTAATTTTAATCCGATGGGTTTATAAGGACGGAATATCAAGGTCTCTACGTTATTTTTTTATAATTTTAATTTGATGTTCGACGGCCTTAAATGGGCAGTATAACCACGTTTGAATTGCGCTTTTTACGGCGTGGAAACGGAATGTCCAAAAAGTTTCCTCGTATAACGCACCAATAACAACGGGAAATATTAATGGTGAGATTCTTCATGCTTACTAATAACTATTTTACTGCTTGCACCTCTGCCGCTTTTGTTTTCGCTGCAGGACATAAAAAAACTTTTTTGACACTTTGTTTCACACGTCGTAAAAGCGGAATTCAAGTAGTTGTACTGGCCCTAAAAGTAGCTGTACTGGCCCTTTAATGTAACAAGAAAACAAAAGGATTTTTGACAGAAATGTAATAATAGGCATGACATTGCAGACAATCTGTCAAGTGTCAACCTAAAAACTTTTTTTGTTTCTACAATAAATCAGTTGGAAATCTCGCACATAAATTTTAAAAAAATTGGTTTTTGCTTGGCCAAATGTCATTGTAATTTAAAGTATCCCAACGGTAAGACAGGGTTCTCTTAGCGCCGCTGTCTACAGTACATGTATAAGCCTCCTAAATTTGATTACAAATGTTTTCCTGCACTTTTAGTCTTTTTTTTTACATTTTGCGAACGCGGAAATTGCTCTCCCTTTGAAAAATTATTTTTTACATTTTTTTTATTTTTTTGACATTTTCGAGAATCCTATGTATTATTCCGTTGTCTCGCTAGCTTTTTTGCTGGCACAGTCGAAACGAACAAAGAGTATTTGCATGTGTAACCGAGAAAAAGGGCAAATTTTTATTCAAAGAACGCATTTGGGCGAGAAGTGTGTAACATGAGATAGATAAATATAGACGGCAATTTTCGTGGCATAATGCGCTCGTTTATGTAAATTGTCTCCTTCCCCTTTTTCAAATTTGACCGGTCTCCGGAAAAGTGGATTTTTATGATTATTGAGCCCAAAAGTGACGTGAGGTGGAGGTGGGTCTTTTGAAAGGGTCAAGGAACCGATTTGTATGCTGAATATGAACGGCTTATACCGTGCAGAATATTGCAGGGCGTCATAAAACCTTAGGTTGGCTACAAATTTTATATTGCAAGTAATAGAATTGGTTATTGGAGGAACCCTTGACCAACAAGGTATCCCTTGCGTTTTCCAACCACGTGTTACGGTAGGATCAGTTGTGTAGTGAGACAACCCAGATGAGGAATTGCTTTTTAAGCTTTGCAGGACTCATTTTGCAGGTTGAACCAGGCTGTACCAAGGGCAAACAGTGCTCCAGACAAGGCTAATATAAGCTTGCTTTAGGCATTTTCTTTTTCCCAACGCAGAACACGGGGCTTTTTAAGGAGTTTCTAAGACACATGTTGGAGAGTTTTTTGGTTGCCGAAAGCTGCCCATATAAATCAAACACACACTCTCTTTAAAACAAACTTTTTTGTGTGTCTCTGCAATGATTTTTGTTGTCAAATTTCAACGCGTTTTGGAGAAAAATATTCAGGCTTTGCACGACTTGTTACGTAAGAAATATGGAGACCAAATTTTGATTAAAAAATGCTGTGCCCTTGTCTTCATTTACACAGTTTGTTTTTTATAATCTGTCCCCTGCGAACCTGCATTTGACACGTCTCGGGCTCAACACGTCACTCGCATCTTTGTTTGGCATTCATTATTTCCACAATTTCAGCCACTTTCCATTAATGTAGTCGACCACTTTCCGAGAAACCTGGACTTTGCATTTCTCTGTAACCTTAAAATTCAATATTAACATTCCAGGCAGCATTGAATGACCTCCGCGCCTCGGGACTCCATTTCCAGATCACCCGAGGATGCTTCGGTGGACTTACAAGATACGACGAAAGTCGTGATAGCTGAGGAACATGATAAAATCGAACAAAAGCCTGATTGTCAGCTACTATCGCCAAAAAGGGCAAAGAAATTGGCCAAATACATAAAGAACTCCATGGAATCGCATTCCCATCCACCGGAGAAATCGGCAAGGCCTGATGTGGAATTCAAATCGTATGAGAGGATGTTGCTCCTGTTGACACAAATTGGATACTTACCAGTGGCGGCTTCGATGTTGTCGACCACATTTTTTGAACCTTCAAAGGCAAGTTTGGGCTTTTTAGGACAAAAAGATGTGTGAAATGTTTGGCTACTATGTATCATGGATGGTCTAATATACTAACAACTCAAATTTTCAGTACTTTTGCCACCACATTCGCAACCGAACTTATGACTCAACGGCGCTTCAGTTCAAGGCCTTTGAAATCGGTGAATTCTACTCCCTTCTGTTTGAATGGCAAGAGATTTGCATCCAATCCTCGTGGATGGTTCGGATCTCGATGGCCGTCATGTTTGGCGCTGTCTTTGGTGCATTTTTGGCCGGATTTCTGGCCGATCTTTTCGGCCGCAAACCAGTCGTTGTATTTTCTTTATTCCTCCTAACATTGGCAAACCTTACTCTTGTATTTTTTGGATCATTCTCACCAATTATTTCCACATCGGTCTTCTTCTTGATGGGCTGCGCCTCCGGCGGTTATATGGTGACAAATGTTGTGTTTATTATCGAAGCCGTGAAGACAGAGAGGGAACGATTAGTTGTCGCGTCGCTGAACGGCTGGCCCATTGGAATGGTTTTTACGGCGGTGATCAGTTACATTTCTGGGGAACAAAAATTGTACTATTTAATTGTGGCCGGGACTTCGTTGGCAATCGCTGGATTGTTGGTAGGTTTTTTAGGGCATGAAGAATAAGTCCCAAAATTGCCTTAAGGGGCCACACCAGCTACTTTTGAATCGCGCTTTTTACGGCGTGTGAAACGAAATGTGAAAAAAGTTTCTTCGTCTACTGTACCAATAACAACGGAAAAAAAATAATGGTGACATTCTGCATGTGAACTAATGTTTATTTTACTGTTTGCAACTCTGTCGCTTTTGTTTTTGCTGCAGGAAATACAAAAACTTTTTTGACATTTTGTATCACACGCCGTAAAAAGCATAATTCAAAAGTAGATGTTCTGGCCCTTTAAACATAGTTTGCAAAATATAATACCTTTCGTTTTTATCAATTCTCATCCTTTGAATCCGTCGGTTGGCTAGCCAATCAAAACGAAGAAGTGAAAGCAGCTTGCGTCCGGCGACAAATCAAATTGCGAAATAACCCCGGAACATGGCATAATTGGAGTCTCCGCTCCTTAGGTTCCAGAACAACCTGTAGTCGGCTTCAAAAGCTGCGCAAAGCCGAAAGTGTGCCTGGTTTATGCAGTAAATGCCAATATTGTGATAGTAATGTCGACGAGAAGCAAGAAATTGCCGAGGAAAAGGTTGCTGTAACATTTACAGCAGCTGACGATGTGGAAGCAGAAGATCGGCAGGTTTTCGCAACTGAAACTGCCGTTGCGCAGACGATATCCGCTGAAGATGAGATTGGCAGTAAACCCAAGAAACAGTCAACAATGACTTATTTGGATCTCTTCAAACATTCCACAATTCGCCGGCCTTTATTCGCTTTATTGTATTGTTTTCTCTCGTCATCAGTGGTTTCGTTCGGATTCTATTTTAATGCCGATTATTTACCTGGAAATCGGTATGCAAATTTGGGATTAATGGGGCTCTTGAAGTTTATTTTGGGCCTGATCCCGTTTGCTTTCTCTTATATCATTCCGAAGAAGGTGATAATTCTGTTGTCTGTGGGTAAGTAAAGTTCGATGCTGATGGAGAAAATACAGCGGATACGGGTGTTATAAACATCTGCAATCTTTCAGGAACCGCTTGCATTTGCTGTTGGATTCTGATCGCAGCCACTTCCATGGTCCATCTTGGTGATAGCATTGCAATTACTGCGCTTGGTTTGATGGTGACCGCTTCTATGGATCCAACTTGGAAGATTATTCATCTATATTCGGTTGAATTATTCCCAACGGCTGTTCGAAATATGGCTAGAGGAGCGTGTAATGTGACAGCAAGATTAGGGAGTATGAGCGGACCGTTGGTAAGGGATCTTAAGTATAGAATATGAGTTGTTTAAGATGCGTTAACGCAGATTCAAGGTGTAATATGACATTTTTTGTAGATAATCCTTCTGCGAACGATGAATCCAACACTTCCATATTGGCTTTTCGCGGGATTACTGTCCCTACAATGGATGGTATTAGCTTGTTTAATGCCGAATCAATCTGTCGACAGTCTCCCTGAGGGCATGCCTGTAAGAAAAAGAAACTCGTTACTAAGTAAAGCATAATGTTAATATTTAATTTTGTTTTAATCTTTAGCCATACCATTTTTGGTCACATTCCGAACAAACTTTAAGTCTTCTTTCATACAATTTTAACCTTGTGATAGCTGATACTTATAAGCACTCTCATGTCTAGCGAATTCTGCACTTTGTAGGTGAGGAAAAGTTTAGTCATGTCAAAATTTAATAGCATTGTTTTGTAGATAGTTGTGTCTAAATCAAACTAGAAATGAAAACGTGTAAGTCCGCAATTTGTCTTGATTATTGCATTATACATATATTCAAAGGTATTGTGTAAATAAAATTATAGAGTTCTAACAGAATTTTGATACATGCTGAAAAAGAAATGCTTTTTTTCCAATCAAATTTTGTTAATAGGTGGAAGAGAATAAAAATAATTTGATTAAATCTATTTTAACATGGTAAATTGGCATGGGTTCAGAAAGTCTTTTGCACAATGTATAAAACGAACTTTGCACCGTGCCATTTGTTTGTCATGCAAAAACGATGCCGCCGGCGCAAACATGTCAAAACTTTTTCACCAATCCTTCACAAGGAAAGTACAACAAGTGCGACCCTCGGATTTTTTAAAATTTTGCGCGCACGTTAGGCATCGGGCACGTATCAAGTCCTAAAAATTTTTGCTAGGGCTTTGCAGGCATTGCCGAGATATTTAGCAATCTTTCTGGTCGAGAGAGCACGCGAAACGCAAAGAGCGGCTACAGAGAAAAACACTTTTTGGCCATAACTTTCCCAATTTTGTGCGGAACAAACAATTTTTTTTGGAAACATTATATACCTTCTATGGTATAAATAAGCATTAAACTTTTCGTGCTAAAATTTGCCATAAAGTATCACATTTTTGCCAACTTTTGATCTAAAAATCTCGGTCGTTTCTGCAAAGCGCGACCAAGTACTCTCCATATGTGTCAAAAAAATATTAATAAATTTGTGCAAAGTTTCATTACCATTGGGGGTACTTCCCCTGTCAATTGGACACACAAAAGAAAATGTCACTTCATAAAGTCTGAAAGACCTCTTGAATGTTTGTTAATCAAAATTACATCCACCGATTTCAATAAAATTCTGTTTTATTGTAACAACGAATTTGAAAACAAATAAAAAAAACTTTGGTTTTGAAGAAAACGGGACAACAATTGCTTCGAAAGTTATATGTCAAAACAGAGGAAAATGGGTAGTGATATGCTTTGTACAATATGTGGATTACTGTAATTTTACATTTTGAAAAAACTTTGAAAATTTTGAAAAATAAAAAATTAATTTTTATCAAAAAATATTTTTTTTCAAAATGTAAAATTACACAAAGTGTAAAAATGTAAGACTTGATTTTACATTTGCCAAAACCATTGCAAAACAGATTGTATTCAAACGTCATTTTACAACTTTGGCCTACCCGTTTGAGCACAATAAACAATACTATTTAAGACTACAATAATTCGCAAGAATACTTTGTACTAAAGTCAGTTAAACAAAAGTTGAGCATTAAAACTGCATATCTTAAGGTATTTGTGGATTGACTTTGAGACATAAAATGGGTCATAGAGATAAGAATTGATTGTAAATGTAGTTGGGATGAGTTTTACAAGGATTTTTTTTGATTTTCTAAAAAAAAATCTTTATAAAATCACAAAAATTTCCAAAAAAATCCCTTTGAAAGTTAGATAATACTACGTAATGTTCGCTGGACTTAGAACAGCCCGCAAACTATACCATGCGGTAGGAAGGTACGACGAAAATCATCAAAATGAGAAGAAATAGCCTCTAAAAAAGAAAAGGCTCTACGTTTTCTTCTTTGGCGATGCGTTTGCGGCCGCTGTGGCTGCCGCAATCACTGCAGAACGATGGGCGAGCAGATTGGCTTGAGTTTTTTCCTTGACCAAGTGCTGTTTTTCCATCAAATTTCGAAGAACGGCGCGTTTTTTGGTCGGTTCCGATGGTTGTTGTTGCCGACGTTCAAGCTGAGAGACCGCCGCGATGTGTTTGACAGCTTCTTCCACACTGGAAATAATGAAATTAGCCAAAATATTTAATATCATCAAGTTTCGGAGAAAATTTAATTGTCAAATAAATTTTGTGACATTTCGTCGAAACTCCCAATTTCCCTTTTCTTTTCATGAAAAACGACGTCTTAATATCTTTGAGGTTTCGTCATAAAGGATTCACTGAAACAACGTCTTAATCCCTCGTTAAATTCCCAAAATCCCTGATTAATCCGAATTTAATCAAACAGGAAATATACATCCTGTTTGAGGATGTATATTTAGAGCAAGCTTGTCACAAGAACAGATAATCTAATCCATTACAAGGCATATCACCAGGAAACAAACTACTCCTATTATTTTGCTCTTCGAGAGAAAATGTCAAAAGCATTTCTAATAAAATTTGTGACATTTCGTCAATATTCTGTGGAGGTTACAAAAAGTCTCTCTTATAAAGGTTTTCGCAAGGATTACAAATGTTGTTACAGTGCTAAAAAGCAATGAACTTACTTAGTAAACACCCGGCATTCCCGTCGATGTGCCATATCCTTCAGATATCTGAAGGCCATTTGATAACATTCGTTTCGGCGCTCCACTGCCTTTCTGGTCTCATCATCGTAGTCGTTTTCGTTCAGCAGAACGAGACATTCGGCTTCGGTTGGGACACAGACCGTCACTTGCCAATCAGAATGCCCAATGAAATAGGCGATCTCAATCATCCCGGAAAGGAAAGTCCGATATGATGGGATGTAATACAAGATGTGGGAGGCGGTGTGAAGAAGTGGAATCCTCATTTCTTTGTCACACATGATTGCTGAGGTGTAGGACAGTGAAGATTTGCTGAAAAGAATGAAATTAGGGAAATTTAAAAGGTTTTTGAGAGAAAAATAAACGTTTTTTTGCTATTTTTCAATAAAAAACTCAATAAAATGTTCATATAAACATCTTCGAAACGGAGTGCGTATTTTAAACCATTGTCAGCCATTTTCTTGAACCAAATAATATTTTGTGACCTTTCGGCAAAAAATCAATAACAAAACGATAAAACTTACTGAAGCTGTGGTACGGCTTTTTGTGTGATCCAATCCAATTCTGAACCTGATGAACAACTCAAAAAGACATCATAACCAATCGGTGACGTCATACATCCGTTCTTTTTCAGGCGTTCTTTCCTATCTACCTTCAATTTCTTTGGTTTTTCCACTTGATAATGCTGTCGAACTTCTTGATCCACCATGTCCATAGAGTTGTAGAATGAAGCCTCGGGTTGTCTGGGTTGGTTGGGTTGGACGGCTTTCACTGAAACGGAAGATATTCGTTAAATTGAGCAAGAAATATGTACGACAAGATTTTTTTGAAACAAAAATGGTTTTTCCGCCAAAAAATCGACAAAATCAACTTACAACTCATCATTTCCCCTTGAATTGGTCCCACATCGATAGACTGCGACGATGACGATGACAAATCCGAAGAGACCGCCGTGATGGACGATGGTGCCGTCCTGGGCAAACTGGGTGGATTGATGACCAACTTCCGTTTGTATTGGGCGCGTTTTCGATTCATCTGCAAAAGGATCCACGTAAACATACAAGTCCAGACTTATGACGGAGCTTTGTGTTTTCAAAGTCAGTGAAATATTTATAAATTTTGGTGAAAAGGGAGCGTTTTTCGGCCGTTTCTTTCAATAACCTTGATTAAAAGTGAATAAAACGGATGATGAAAACTGACACGTCACAAAGACCAAAGAAAATATCATTTTGTGGATTTTAAGTCATAAGGAAAATTTTGACGACATGCCTAATTTAGAATTATTGATTTTTTGATCAAAAAATGCAAAATCTATGAATTTCAAAAAAAAGTTGCGTAACAACCAAAAAATTTGCTTACTTTGAGTTTCAAGTAAAGGACCAGTCCAGCCAGTCCCAGGTAGTCGAATGCGATCATCGGAACAATCATAAACCACAGAGGAACTTGCGGAAAAACAAAAAGATGGGCCATAAGGATCACAAAGACTTCGAAGATCGCGACCAGCGCAATCCTTCGAGTCCAGATCGTAGCCGACGACTGGACCGACTCGACGGTCTGCCGCAGCTGGCTCGCCGTTTGTTGGATGGCATGCTTGGCCTTCACTTGGATGTAGGGCAGACGTTGCAGCGGATTGGAAAGGGCATTCCGCCACGATTTCTCGCCGATTATCATCTCGTCGACGTAGTTGAGGGCATCCTGAAAATAAGTGCGAGATAAAATCGGTTCATTTAGAGGATTTATGGCGATTTTAGCGCCTAGATTTTGATAAATTCTGGTGTTTTAGATGAGAAATTTGAGAAAAAAATGGAAGAACGCTCAAGCAACGTAAAATTTCCATCAAAAATACGCCCCGTCCCAAAATAACTTATAATAAATCCGAACAAGAAGGCGCATTTTACCAATCTTTTCTCATCTTTCAACCCGCAAATCTCCTTTTCGTACCGTAATCGAAGTAAGCATTGGAACACTATGCCTTTTCAAAATGGCCTCCACCAAATTCACAGTCCGTATCCGATCCGGCAGATCCATGGGATGGGCTTTGTCACTCCATTCTCTTCGTCCCAGAAACACAACAACCAACTTTGGCGCCTTCCTCGCCGCGAAATAAGCGATTTCAATGAAGGAAGTGGCATTAATTGTTCCTGGGTCGAGCACAAACAGAAATAATCGCGAATTCTCTTTGGCAATCTGCTCTTCATGGATCATATTCTCGTTCCACACTGGTCGTTGTGGATCGTAATAGGTGATGGCGCGCTTTTTTAGGTACGGGATGACAATCTCTCGTCGCCATACTGTGTTGCCGCAAGAGCCGCCGAGAAAGACGTCGTAGAGTGGCTGTTGAGGAGTTTGGGCCGTTCGGGGCTCAAGCGGCCGATCTGTAGAGGCGGAGCGGCTAAATGACCAAGAGCCACTGGCTACGTCCAACCAGGCACTGAAATAAATCATTTTAAGTAAGAAAATCGAATACTGTCGGGTGAAATTGAGGTTTCAAGAAGAACGCTCAATTTTAAATGCCTGAGGCAATTTTAGACCATTCTCAAAAACAAATGGCGACATGACGACACAATCTGCGAACCAAAAATAATCCCTACCGAAGCCTTTGATTCGTGGCATCAATTGTTGTCCATCTTGATTTAGTCTCTTTTAATGACGGTTTTTTCCTCGATTCTGGCTCATCATCGATCTGTAGTCGAATGTGCGGCGAATGTGTCGAGGTGGGTGAAGACGATGACTCCACAGACCCATCAGAGAGAAGAACATGCTCTCCGGGCAATGTGACATTCAGATTGGAGGAGTTTAAGGAGCTGAGCGAGGCCGTTGAGGCCGTCGAATTTAGTACCCGCTTCATTGTTGATGAGGAAGCTGAAAGCATTTAGTTTAAAGCGGTAGTTAGACCACTGGTTAAAATCGAA
This sequence comes from Bursaphelenchus mucronatus, assembly GCA_025436335.1. Taxonomy (NCBI): domain Eukaryota; kingdom Metazoa; phylum Nematoda; class Chromadorea; order Rhabditida; family Aphelenchoididae; genus Bursaphelenchus; species Bursaphelenchus mucronatus. Next base: position 8,462,495 of record CM046358.1, read on the forward strand.
GATTTAACGTAAACGCCAGCTACCGGAATCCCAAGAATTCCAAGGCTTATAAAGCCAGGGTACCCTCGAAAGAATCGAGAAAAGATTTACGCCCACGAAGAAAGATCTCAAGATTTTGAATTAAACCAGACTTCAATTACCCAGACCTAAGGGAATTTTTATCCGAAATCCTTTTTTTGGGCTGGATTCTGTGCCGAAACTTTGAATTGAGGGCTAAGAAAAAAGATTTTGCGGATTCAGCGTTTGGAAGATTTTATCAAAAACATGTGGGTTTGCGTCTCGAGTGATTTGGGTTGATTTTTTGTAGGAAATTTTAAAGCAAATATAAATTGAACCTTTTTTGAAAGAAAAACGACCATAAGCTTGGTAAACAATGACAAATAATTTTTTTTTTTTCAAAAAATAGCACTTGTTCCGGGCAAGAAAATATAGAAAAAACAAGTTAGCATGACAAGGTGCAACTTGGGTAAATTTCTAAGGCCCTCTAACATCCTATCACGGACCCACAAGTTTTAAACGTCCCTTTCATCACACCCTACAACCCCCTTTTGCCACATCACCTTCAAATTGTGAACCCTACGTTGCAAAAATCATCGGAAAGAAAAATGAGGTAATTAAAGTAAAGACAAAAGAAGACACTGCCTGCATTCTAATTAGTTGAGCATTATATAGTGGATGCTTATCATAATCTGCGAAATGCCCCGACCTGCGACGACGCGGAAGATTAAGATAATCGCCAATTCTGAGGCGGTTTGTGAGTCTTGCGCGACATTCCGAAACTCCCACAAATTTATGGCTTTGATTGCACGGCAGAGGTGGTTACGTGTCTTTTTATGTGTTAATTGGGGCATGAATGAAATATGCAGGGCGACGAGATTTAGATAATATTCGAAATTGAGGGTAAAATGAAATTTTAAGGAGAATATAAAGGAATAACTAAAAATTTTTTGATTTTTTGAGAAAAAGCTCGATTTTGGAATATTTGAGGTGTTGCAAACCAACGCTCCTTTTTCCAAGAATAGAGGAAGTTATGAAAAGAAAGAGCCAGTCAACCGGCGTGATGTCATAATAATTTCGCTTAAAATTGTCAAAAACATATATCGCCAAACAAACGTTGACTTTTGGAGTCCGGGAAAAGATTTTATTGATTTCTAATGAGTCTCGGATTAAAAAATTGCCAAATAACAAAATTCATACGAATTTTAGTACATAGTAAAGCATTAGCGCCAGATGATTGAAGAAAAACATCAAAAATGGAAAATTAAAGGATCAAAGACCTCAGACAACATCTTTTTATCCTCTTCCCGCAAATTAACTGCGGCAGAAAATTGTTATGCGGGTACAAACTAACGCCACACGTGCCCTCCTTCCCCTTGCTCTACACTTGTCAGTGTAATAAAAACGACATCACTTTCTCTCATGTCCCTCGGGGCTGTTTATTCGCATAAACGTCGGCCGCAGCCCTCCCATGTTAAGAATGGGGCACGTAATTGCAAATCCTCCGCTACTGTTTTGGGATGACTTGTAATCATTTTTTGGGGCAAGGGGATTAGGTTTGGCGCGGAAGAGATTTTCGGATTTGTGGGCTAATTCCTCAACGTTTTTAGCGGAGTTGGGATGTGACGTTGCGGCAGGGACACAATTAGAATTTAGACCGAGAAAAGAGTATATGGCTTAGAGCAATGTCAGCGGGATAAAAACGACATAACTGGTTCGTAAGCTATGTGTAGTAAGTTGAAAATAAAGCGAAGCAAAGACTGCGACGTTATCAAGAGAAAAATCTCGAAAATGAAGTGAAAATTTGAGAAATCTTGAGACTAATGAGTTTACAAACTAAATCGAGAAATGTCATTGCTGGAAACTACAATTCTAATAACCAAAACAGAAATATACAGCCAAATGTTGACAAAGATACGAAGGCTCAAAACCCCGTTGTCCAATAGAGAATCCCCCAAAATAATCAAAAGATGTCCCGCCGGAACAAAAACAATGGAATGAATGGAAACATTGTTGTTGATGTTAATATAATACATGACAGCATCAGGAGGAATGGACAAAATAAAAAAATTTATTTATTTTTATAGAAAAAAGTCCCCGGGGAAAGGCCACGCCCACTCGAGATTGACTCAAACAAATTTGGGAAAAAGAAGAAAAGGTTCGAATATGAAATTGAATATTGTACACGATGCCGGACAAAACACAATGGAGATGTAGGATGACATTGAGCGGGGATGGGATTACGGGAAGTCAGAGAAGAACACAACGTCAGATTGAAGGTTATTTTTTGCCATTTTGAAGGGTTTGCTTCACCGACAAAGGTTGGGGAATACTGTGTAATACCTACCGTATGCGATTTTTCCCGGTAACTGATTATCATTTGCGGACAATCAAGGGCGCAAAAAAATTTCCAATAAAATTTGTGACATTTTGTCAGCATTTTTGAAGCTCCGTTGTGTCCAAAAAACAATTCTAAAGAGTTGCAAACAAATTTTTACGTCAAAAAACACCACTATTGCTGCAAGTTTTCCCAATAAAATTTGTGACATTTCGTTCACTACTTAAATAAACGCTCGATCAGAAGAACTCTCACTATGACATGCCTCCTATGGTAACATACCGACAAAAAACCATTATTTTTATCCAGATTGACTTCCACAATCTCCAAATAAACCTTCCGCGAAGTTTCGTTTCAATTACAATGTTCGAATCTGCCGTATGTTCGATGTGTCGCCCCAGCAACTGGCTTCACGGCAGTAATGAGGCCACGCAATCCTGCGTGTGGAATTTATCGCTCTTACCAACGCATGATATCACTCGGAATACGGGAAATAAGCGTCTTATGAGTCAAATGTCCGGAACTTGCCGGAACCTCTAACTCCAAAATAATACTTTTTCCATTCTAATGCTATTATGTTGGGTCTTGTTGTTGTGAAGACGCGGGCCAAATGTTTCCGTTTGCGTTCCTGTCACGCTTCGCCGGATTACCCGTGATGAAATTTCGCGAATTCCGAGGATTTTTCGGGCCCCGATGAAATCACACTTCCAAAATTAAATTCAATGATTCATAAGTTGCCTGCTTCAGTGCGATTCACGTGGCGCAAATATCTTCGGTATTTAGGATTTTAAAATTGGAATTTCCAGATATCAGCGATTATATTATTTTAGTATTAGCTCGATAAAAATGAAGCTATTTACAGGTAGAATGAGGCTCTGTTAAAAAAGAGATAAGGCAGAATCCCTGGTTAATACCTCCAGTTTTTGTGACTTTAAGCTTAAACAGAGAAACAGACATAAATATTCGTCAAAATTATCGAACATTTGACTTAGCGGGTTTTAAGGCAAAAAATTGCTACAGTTGAGCGAAAGGCCGAAAACTAAAAATTGGTAAAAATATCGCCTAGAGGACGCTGAACGTTTGATTACTGAACAAAAAGACCATTGGGTTACTGTAGTTTTGAGAAAAATCAATTTTTTGCAAAATGATGACAAAAAATCGAGGAGGTTTGTATAGCGCAACCGGTAGAATAATGCACAACAACTCATACGGATTTTGGTTCTAATCCGGCTATGGCCAAAGTTTTTCATAGCTTGATCGTTGAAAAATAAAAGTTTCTATTGATCAGAAAAAGTCAAAAGACAGTAATTTAGACGTTTCACCTGCTAAAAATGTCTCTTGTTCCGCAAAAAGTTATTCAATTCCACTTTTACCGTTCGTTAATCGAGCCGCTATTAAAAGTTAGCCCAATTTTCTGCTCACTTAACCCCATTACTCACGCCTCATACAAATTATGATATCAAATTGTATTCCCGCTTACCTTGCACATCATGGGACACGGGCGGCTTTGACATTGAACTGAACGAATCTTGGCGAAAAAACCGTTGGTACAATAAGCCGAAAGAAGCGCGAGAAGAAGAAGCGGCAGCGAAAGTCTGAAAATTGTATTCCTTTGAGTATAACTACAAAATGTTTCAAAAACACGATAAAACGCGGAGAGTGTACAAAATTCTCATTGTTTTCGGCGAGAAAAACTGTGGATTCGCTACAACTTACGGGGAAATGAGTGCGTTTTTGGAGCTAGAAAATGAAGTGACGTTGGATACGTTGTTTGGGTTATCTTAATCAATCTACGCCTCGCGCAACGCGCCACGTTCTACAGAAACGAGGTGAAGGAGGATCACGTCAGATCTAAAAGTGCTTTCATCTTCTTTTGAGAGTGAGATTTGGAGAAAATACGAAAAATTTAGATATTAAGGAGAAAACATGTCATAAAATGGGGTAAAATTGCAAAAAGTCAATAATAACAGCAAAATTTAATAACATCAAAGGTTAAAATTTGATTTTCAACTTTCGTTGGCAGAACAACATTTCAGTCTTGGGCGACATTTTATACAAAAAAAATCAAAGAAGTATAAAACGTAATTTTTCCGCAATTTTTCGCATAAAAAATTGATTGTAATATATAAAATACGGAAAATCACATGTCAAAAAATCAAACGTTCCTTTGAAAGCACCTTCTGATCAATAATTAGGCGTGGTTTTTGTAAGAAAAAACCTTAAAGAACCTTAGAATTTATCGTTAACTGCGCAAAAAAGTTGGAAAAACCAAAAAAATACAAAAATTTTACAGCAAAAACTAAAAGCTGAACTTTTGGAGCCAAAATGACGTCAACTTTGTTTTCAAATCTCCTTTTCCATTCATTTTTCTGTCTTCCAAAAATAGAATCATCAACAAAACACGTTCATCTTGCCGGCAATGCAACCGCCCTCGCACGTAACTGACAACAAGGTGAAGGTGTTGATGGAAAAGCTGAGCAGACAGTATGCCCCGGATGGAAAACAAGCAGTGTAACGAATGATCGGATTCCAAGTAGTCGACCACGAACGCTCTGCGAACTGTTTGGAGGAAGGTTCGCTTTTATAGCGAAAAGTGTTCAAACCAAAAATTTAATTGGATCAAACGCTTTTGTGATAGGCAGGATTAGACGGCTGAATGGTGTACGTGCGGGTAATTGAGCAGAAACAATATTGATAATGTTGAAAAGTGAGGGCTGAGAGGGAGAGATCGGAAAACAAAAAAGTTTCAATTTTTTGAATAAAATTTTGAAAAAAGTCTAAATTCATGAAAAAAATCCGCCGGAATTGAAAGCGACGCATCTAAAAATGCACCCAGAATCACAATGTAAAAATTTTAATTTAAAAAAATGAAAAAAATCCGTCATAATGATAGATTTTATAGATGCTTTCTTAAAATCAGCACTTCTTTGGTTTCAAAATGCAATTCTTTCGATTTTTAGACCCCAAAACTGAAATGAAAAAAGGCAGAGCGGATTACTATAAATACAAGACAGTATTGCTCAGATCGCGAACACCCCCGACTTATTAATAGCAACACGGCTTATCTGTCGGCGAGTAAACACGTAATGAAATCATCTCGAGACGTGAAAACATCCCCGGATATTCGAAAATATCCGCAGGCGGGGCTTCGGACCCGATCGAACCATGCAGCTGATCCGATTGTCAATGACATTGCTCCATTCTTACACTACCGAATTTCTGGTTGTTTTGTTTTGGACGTTGGACTTTTGATAAAAAGTCAAGAATGTAAATTTTTGGGTCGTAAAAATGATGTAATTCGGAAAAAAAAAATTTTGCAAATAAATATGCAAAAGACTTGAATTTTTCTTTTAAAATTAAAAATATGCGTTATGCAGAAACTGCTGTAACAAACAATTCAAAAAAATTATAAATCGCAAAATCCAGTTTCTTTTGAAAATCCAAAAAATTTCAAACCGCGTTATGCAGAAACAAAAAAAATAAAAAAAATCAAAAAATTCTCTAAAATTTAATTTTTTTCGAAAATTATATCCGCAACACTCCCCACTCATAATCTCACAAAAAAATCGGCCGATGCCTCTCCCATATCATCCAGAATCTTCGGATTTCATTCATTATTATGTCACGTTCCTAACAAAAAACTATTACAGCATAAGGATTACGAAAGGCTATGCAATTAAATAATAACGTTTCCAAACGGAAATCAAGAAAAAACATGGCGTTTTAAATAGAATCGAAAAGGCATCACGAACTTGGCGGTTATGACAATTTTAGGTAGACATTTTCTAAGGTATATGCGAGATTTTTAACTGGAACTCGGAAAGAATCAAGGAGTTTTTGTATACATGTATAATAATTTGATTTCATTGCCAGAATATGCTTTCCCCGGTCCAAAAATTGCCTTTCCAGGCAATTTCTCCTCATTTCTACTGCCTGGAAGGATTGCTGAATATCTCAGTTGCTATTGCGAAAGATAGTGATATTTGCAGGGACTGAAGCACTGCGTATCTAAATTAAATGCGTGAAAAACGAAGAAACCCTCAATTTTTCATTTTGAGTTTTTTTGATTTGAAATTTTTTCGTAATTGCCGTTCTGATGCTTATAAAATTAATGCAAGAACGGTTGCCCAACGCTTGTTTTTTATATTCAAAGACGTGACATTCTGCATTGCTTTGTGACAATTAACGAGTCAAACGTTGTGCTCGACGCCCTCCACTTCCCGCATCATAGAACCCTCCAAATTTCGAAGTTTCGGAAATCGCGCATTCAGCGTTCTATCACGCTCTTTACGTGCCACAACAAATTCCAAGCACACATGAGCGCAATGGTCTCAAGGTAAACGCAGCCTGATGACATCACTTGGGAGTCTTGCTTTGCAAACAATCGCTAATCGGGTTACGGTTCATAAGAAAGGATAATATCGAAAGTGCGCAAAAATGGACGAAAGATCGCTCGCCGATCAGATTAAGAGTTCGCTAGCGCAGCTCAAACAATTTTGAGCAAATCAACAAACGGAGAGAGATATGTTATATTATATATGACGGAATAAATCAAAAAATAGATCTTAAATAAAGTCCAACTGCTCAAACGGTCTCTCTGATCGGGTTCGGTTCGAAAAAACTGATTAAATCCGCTTACGCTTTTTTTGTCGTTTGAATCTCAAATTTAATTTCTACCCCATTAAAAATCGGGCAGATAATCCGATTGAAAGTTTTCGCCTGTGGCAAAAATTTCGACTGTACGTAACTGTGGTAAACATTGTAAAAACATTTTGAAAGCTTTTTGTTAATGACTCTGAAGGCAGTACTGAGAATCTGGTGCATAAGAAATGTCAAATCCAAAGATAGAAAAAATTTGACGAAATGTCAAAAAGATATTGGATTTTTGTTTATATAAAAATTAAAAAAAGAGAAAATTCGTTTTATCATTTCCTGTTTTTGTCAAATATTCGATTTTGGGGCTTTCTAAAAATTCAATACTTTTGTGACATTTCGTTTAGAGTCTTTATTTTTCAAAAAAATCTAAAATTAACTCCAAAAAAGGTTAAAAATTTGTATTTTCAAAACTAAATTTCTACCTTGTATCCTATTCTTCAATAGTGACATCATCTGTCCTTGATCATTTTCAACCCGCGGGCACAATTTTAATCGAATTAGTGTTAACGGGTATTCGAAATCAAGCGTCAAATTCCCGGCGGTCAGATGAAATCATTTTACTCCTTAATTACTTGCTGATTCAAAATGTTACACTGTGCGAACGCCACCGTTACTTATTGACCAATTAATTTTTTCCTACTGTAATTGGTGTCAATGTGGATGAGTCAAGTTTGAGTGATGGATTGGTCAGATCATGAGCCAATTTTTTTAGGGAAAGATTGAGACAGATGTTATTGTTATTACAATGGTTTGAGTCATGAATTTGGAATGCAAATTAAGTCGAAAGTTGAAAAAAATAAAGTAATGAAAAAAACAAAATTCAAAAAAAAATTATTTTTTCTCTGAACACTAGATCCGAATTTCCCCAAATTTTGTGAGTATGAAGAGTCAAGTAACTAATGATTGAAAACTTAGCTCATGCTTTGCTAAAACACCCAACTTTCGGGCAATAAGCTTAAGGAGAGACCCTCAAAAAAAGCCTTTTCTATTACTTTTGCTTACTGTAATGTTATCATTTCCGACACCCGCTAAACTGACAACGCCACTTGAAAGTACAAAGAAACCAGTCATAACTTTTTACGATTGAGTAATCGGAAAAACAATAAACAAAAAATTTTTTGCTCATACTAAAAATTACGGTATTTTTTATCAAAAAATTCGTCACTTTTACAACATTATTTATCAAAAATTGTCGAAAAAATGAGCGGAATGCGCTGATTACCATAAAAATTACAGTCGCAGTAATAAAACAGGCGGTGAATCCATAATCGGATTACTCTTCTCTTTTTTGCGAAATGCGGACGGAAAACAATTTTGGAAGGGTAAGATCGCTGTCACACGGAGGCGCAACGTCATAATAAATGGCAAAGAGAAAATCACTTGCTAATAGCTTTATCTTGCTAGATTCGCTGGGATTATGGTCATGCAATAGTATTATAAGCAAAATAAAGCTGAGGCTTTTGGTCAAGAGTTTGATAAAAAATGCAAACAAATAGCAAAAAATATAAAGAGGAAACATACAAAAATGGTAAGATAAGGTGCTTGCAAATTGGCCGGCGTTTTGCATCGGTAATTTAAAGTCTTTTTGCCAGGGAATGGGAAAATTGTAAAGCTATGACAAGAGAAACAATGATTTTTCGGACAAATCTCCTTGAATTATATTTTAGAAAATATAGGGCTAAAACTTTGCAATGCTCCTTCGCAAGCAAATTTTTTCTTAAATAAAAAAATATTTAGAAAAAAGACAAAATGTCAAAAATAATCAATAATTTTGTGACATTTGGTCAAAGTAAGACATTTTTTATATTTGAGCTGTTGACTCAATGAGGCTGTCAAATCTCTTGCTAGCGATATAAAACAGCCAAAAAAGCGTAATGACCTTGAAAAATAGGTAGTTCCTTGGATAAAGTCCATTCAAGACGTATACGGTTTTACAGTTGAACTTAATGTCCTAAAAACAAACAAGAATTAATAATTACAGTAAGATTGATATGTTGTTCAATCAAAATCAACGCGTTTAACAAAATCGCAGTCATTGCATAATAAAAAAAGAAGTGTTTGTCAAATCATCAAAAATCAAAATCAAAAAACTTTAAAATAAGACGTGAAACATTACACCGAAAAATTCACAGACATCAAAAAGGGTTGTTACCAACAAATACTAAAAGGAACAGACAATTACCCAAAATTGCGTTACAATGATTACATCACTGACTAACTGTCATACCACGCAACAATTTAAGAATACTTTTTTAAAGTCACTTTGCGGTAAACATAACAAAATTTGGGATTTTGGACACGAAATTGATGTCAGTTTGGAAATGAGAAGGTGTTAATACTAATTGGGAATCATCATTTTTTAAGGTTAAAAAAAAGTTGTGTAGTAAGAAGGTAGGTCTGTACAATATTAAATAGCACAAAACTCTCTAAAAATAAACCAAGTAAAATTAAGTTAAAAAGCAAGCAAAAACATGGATTAATTGAAAGTCTGGGTGTTTGTATTGTATTAAGCCGTTAAATAAATTGTTACGCGACCCGAAGATTGGGTAAATAGGATGGGGTTTAACTAAAAAAACAAGTTTGTTTTGGGTCTCAATTGGCAAACATACAAAAAGTCAACTACAGTGGATGCTTGTGTCAAGCGAAGTTAGCTTTTGCCTTCAAAGAAGAGCGAGATAATCAACGGTTCTACAGACGAAAGAATACAAAAGATAGAGAGAAATGAATAACTCTTTAGTCGTATCCTGGCTGGATTTAAAAGGAAAAGCTTTTGTCATGAATTATACAGCGCTTTCCAAGAGAAATGTAAGTTTCTAAAACAAAATGGCCAAGAATCTTAAGCCTTCATAAACTTTCGGCCGAAAAATTCCGACAGCTTCGTCAAAAGACCGTTGAAAACGTTTTATGCGCTGTAGAGCACTGTAATTTTAACTTAAGCCAAATTTAATTGAAATTTGACGATCGCAACCAGCTAATTTTTCAGTAAATTTAATAACTCAATTCTCTCTCGTTTGCCATTGACTACTACCGCCAAAATCTTGCGCGAACAAAACCACGTTGCAAGCATAGCTCAAACAAAAGTGCAAAAGTCATTCCCGACCTATGTAGATAAACATGAAACAAGACATTCGGATATTCCTGTCATTTCTGGGGAATTTATGAAAAATTCACACGGCTAAATGCGCCCGCTTCTATTGGGTTATCATATTCTGGACGTGTGGGTGAGAAAAAGAAAACAGATACAGGATAGCGCACGACGCAATTCCGCATATTTTAATAGCACCAAAGGCGCAAGTGTTCCGCAAATTGTGTTCAGAACATTTGAAGGAGAGGGGAAGGAAGTGGAAGGTGGGAGAACGGGTTTCAAGGATGGCACGTAAAGGAAATGCTCTTGAGGATCATGTTTCAGGTCAATTTTGAAGGACCTCTTACGTTAGAGATATGTGTTGCAGACTTTTGGCTGCGCATATCTTTATCAAAGGCTGCAAGGTTTTTGGAAAGGCACTTTGAACAAAAAAATTGGTGAAGAAACAAAAATTCAAGGCCCGAATTGCAATTAGTTTTTAATTTTGTTTACTACAACTACCGATATTTTTACAAACTTTCATTTTGCTAACGCACTGTGCGTTTTGGCTTTCTGAAAAATTTAGCTTGTGCTTTACAAACGGAGCCGAGATTTTCAACGGTTGTTACAAAGAAGTTACAAAAAATGAAATAAAAAAATTTTTGGCAGAACCCTTAGCAAAAAACCAATTTTGTAACAAATTATGCCTAATCCCCGCCTAGAAATGATAAGCCCCGTTTTGAAAATCTACTTTAAAATTTTTGGCTAAGGTGCTGGCCAAAAACTTTTATGTGGCTTTAGAAAATCCTAATCCATTAACAACAAATTACCTCTTTTAATCGTCCAAGGTCACCGTTCACTTTCTTATCACAAAACATTTGTGTTGAAAAACCCATAGTTTGGCTTTTACAAAATATAAGTTGACGCGGTTTGCAACACTATTTTTTAGTAAACAATTTGCCGTTCTGTGGCGGACAATCAGAAATGGTATGTAAAAGATCGTGCTGAAATTTAGTTAGATGGGAAAAAAGTTTTTTGGTGTCTCAACAAATCCGTTGTAGTAATATTAGTCCGTCCGGAGCTGAAGTGATCTTAGTGGTTTGTATTTTCAAACTGTGATGGTTGAAAAAAAACGTGGTAGCAAACGCTTTGAATAAAAAAACGCTTTTTCTTCAACGTAAAAAATGTAGGAAATGAACTTATTTTTTGACTTTGTTACAGTAATCTTACCAAAAACATTTTAGATCAAGCTTGTCTTAGGCGACTTAAAAATTTCTCGAGCCCAAAATTGCCTTTGTAACAAAAATAGCGTCAGTGCCCACGTTTATTTCCTTCCCCGTCCGAAGATTGGGCGAAGAATTTCCCACGATGTTTCATAAATTCCCGAGAAGGAAATTTATGAGAATGGAAAGGCTACTTTTATACGTGTAATCACCACTCACGGGAGTCGCGTTTTTTAATAGAATGTAGGACGCTTTAGAATTGGACTTGTTAGAAAAAGTCAAAATTTGGAAAAATTGGAACGTTGTTTTCATTATATTTCCAATTTTGGTAATCAAAACGTAATCAAATTTTTGACAAAACCAGGCACAAATTAACATCAAATATGGCTAAACAATGTGATAACATCAGCTCGCGCTATGCTGAAACAGCTACAATTTTCATATATATTTTTCTCTGACTATCTCTCTTAACTTTCTATTGTCTCTTGTCTGCAAAATAAAGTGAATACCTCGACTGTCCTTGCAAACCAAACGTTTAAATTTACATTAGAGACTTTTACATAGACCAACAGAAGTCCTATAGGGAATTTTTGTCTTCTTTTTAGATACAATATAATATAAAAGAAATTTTGCAAAACTACGACAAAAAAGTTTCAGAAATTCTAAAACTCAGCTGGTCACCAAAAAGTTGAGGGTAAATAAAAGTCTGCAAAATCTGCCTTTTCTAGTCCCTTTCCAACCTTGATTCAGGAATGACCTCGTTTGAGTATGTTGTAATCACTGGTAAACCCTTTTTTGCGCCGGAATTTCCGCAAAATCTAGAGTACCGTAGTCTTCGCGAAGGATAAATAGCCCAAAAATAAAGTGACATCATCTCATCAAATCTCTCGATTTTACTTCCGTATGTTTAAAAAAATTAGATACCTTGACGATAAAAGCGGGAACAATGCAAAAAAACCTATTATGACCAAAAAAATATTTTCTCAATGTTTTGTGATTTGGTTTCCGTCAATGACCTCAAAATTTTCAACAGTTTGAGCAAACCTGATCATTTTTCATTATGTCTTCCGATTGTTGTTGCACCAACGATTAAAGACGAATTTCTGGGCTCAGATTTCGCGCACAAGCCATAATTGTAACCGTTGAAAACTTGGAATTTTGGGGCTGGTCGCGCGTTAGTCTCGGAAGGCCCGCTCGAGGTCATTCAACGCTTCACAACTCTTCTCCTTTTGTAATGCGAAGGTGGTGATTAGTTGGAGACGAAATTAGAGAACTTGTTGTGCAAGCGGAAAATTTTTTGGGTGGGGTACGGAAATCTTTGGGAGGGGACGGAAATAGGTCGCGTAGATTAGACAGGGGTCACTTATATGGTATGGTAAGCAGAGACACCAAAGGCTTTTTGTCGAATTTGCAATCATTTTTAAAGGTTAAAACTTCAATTAATAAACATTTTAGTTGACGCATTGCAATGCAAACCTAACGCTATGCAAATTAAAATAAACCCTATGACCCACCAAAAAATATCGCTGGAAACGGATCTGTCACCACTAATTCGTAAATAGAGTGATGTTATTTATTTCCAAACAATCTGATTGTTTTCCGAAAATGGGAGAAAACGGGGTAAAAGTTTACGTTTAAGACGGGCTTTGAAGGGAAAACAATGTTCCAACAAGGGTTCAACAAACTTCCGCTTACGTGTATTTCCCTCACCTTCATCACGTATTTTAATTTTTGATTCCTACTGTCTCAAGCAATCGTGTTTGCTTTGCAGAAAAGCCAATTTAAGTACCTGTAGACGGCCGCATGGGAATTTCGCTACTTTTCCTTACCCCTAATGGACAAACCCCATTTCCCGCCGCTCACTGAACTTGCGGCATTTGGGTGTGAAAACATTTCCGGGAATGTCACATGTTAATTACCAGAAAATTATTCGGAAATATTAAACATTTTGCATACATTTGGTAGGGAGCTCTGGGAATTGGCTTCTCGTTGATCGAGAAGCGTCTTAAACAATAAAACAAAAAATGTTCAAAAATTATGTAAAATAATTTTAATTTAAAAAATTTAAAATTTAAAAGTTTCAAAATATTTTCGAAAGTATTTAAATATTTTTTCCTTAAAAAAATTAATTTTTTTCAATTATTTGTTTATTAGTTTTTACAAAACCCGTCGAAAAATTCTAAAATAAAAAAATCCGAAAAAATAAAAATTTAATTTTTTTCAAAACTTCCTTTTCCACTAAAAAATCATAAATTCTAATGACACCCTTATAAAATTCTTAAAATTTAAAAGTTTGAACACTTTTTTTCTGCATTGCCTTCTCATACCGTTGCCATGACCTGCGTGACGTATTCTGCAAATCGAAAAAAACAAAAAAAATTCGGAATTTGTGAAAGTTTATCTTGGCCAAAAATAGTGTTCCACTCTCTTCTTTGCGTGGCATAAAAAAGAGAAGGGGGGACTTTCGGGAAACGTCATAAATTTACTTATTTCTGGTCAGCAAGTTAAGTGCCCGCCAAGGACGTTGCGGATTATTTTTTGATTTTTAGGCAGTCAAAGTCGGGGAAAGTGAGAAGAATTGGGAATAAAAAATACAAATGTTTAAAAAATTGAAGGTATAATACGTTCATCGCTGCTAGGAAAATTAAATATTTTGTCGCAAAGAAATTCATAAACCCTGAAAGTTAGAAAAAGCATAAATTAAGCAATTAAAATTCCTTTATTTTGCATTTTCTCTAGCCAGGTGCCAACTATTATTAGCTGCCTCCTCTAAAGTTCAAATAAAACTGATTTCGGGATTTTCGGCCAATGTGCAAAGAGCAAGGACCAAGAAATTTGCTTAAAAATACTTGAAATCGTATAAAAATCAATAGTTATTAAAAAAATGCAAATTCCATTTTTTTCCGCCAAAAATCAAGCTTTAAATTTGGGAACCTTGCCGGTCGTTCGCCTCAAATTCTCTGGCGTGTGCCAAAGAATTTGTTTCCAAGAACGAGCTTAAATTTCGAACATTTAAGGCCGTCAAAAACTCGTGGCAAAAAAATGCCGCGATTTCGCGGCGGCCGCAAAAATATAACTACAGCATACATTGGGGGGCTTCGTCACGGGAAGCGAAACAAATTCCGTGGCACGGGGCTCCGTGGGCAAGAGGGACTGCGGCCGAAAAAGAGCGCGGCCAGACGGTGGAAGATGGCAGTTTTTCGCGCGCTCCCTTCGGCCCGGCCTTCGAATCTCTGCCGTCTCATGGGGCGTGAAGGTGGGGCGCCTAATGTCTAGGGGGATAGCCAGGACGTCCAACCCAGTGTATTGCCGAACCCTTTGCTTTCTGGCTTCCGGCGATGACGTTTCCTTTGTGAGTTTTTTTTTCTTTTTTGGCTTTAAGGCGCCAAAACCAGCCTTGCGGCATTTGGAAGTTGAATTCAAATTTCAAAATGGGCCCAATTAGAAAACAAGTTATGATATTGGATACGGGAGGGAAAGATTGCGCAGAAAATGACGTCATTATCTTGCACTTGTGGTATTTAAAGGGCGGATTAAAAATTAGAGAATTTAAAGAGCAAAGAAAGGTCTAGAAAGTGAGATGATGACATTCCGAATTAAAAGGAAATGAAGCAGTCAGTAATTAACCACACGCTTTGGCAAGAAGATATGGTCCGGTCTTGCCATAGCCGCTTCAAAAAAGAGTCAAAATGCGCCATAGAACCGTAAACAGTCACACATAGAATTATGAAATTGATAGCGTTACTTAATATGCCAATAAGCCCCAAATAAATCATTGTCTTCTACGCCAATCCCAAAAATGCCAAATCTTCCGAAAACGGGATTAAAACCCCCCGCTCCCGCCAACACGGCCCACAGGGACACACAATGGCCGTACTTGGGGCCAAACTCTCTTCTCCCCCCACTCTTTCTTCCCTTTCAAACACACGTCATCCTGCAGCTGAAAGTCCGTTTAAGGGCACGAAGCAAATAAAAAAAAAACGCCGGCCCCAGAAACGGGGGACGCGACGAAGAAGGCCGAAGCCGGACGAAAGGTGTGTGTGTGGTGTGGGAAATGTAAGAAGAGAGGAAGAGTGCAACGTGATAAGTAATTTTATCTACTCCCGTTCCCCAAACTACAAGAAAAACTATGGATTATTATACATACAATATCATCTAAGACAAACTGAGCGTTCCCCTGTAACATAAAAAGCAATGATCAGAAACTGACGAAACCTGAAAAGTTTAGCTTACGATAAGAATTTTCTTAAGCATATGTCAGCTTACTGCCTGCGTTTAACAGCTATTTGTGTGTTGGTGGAATAATTTGCAGTTCTTGTGGACTGCAGAATTTGACCACAAACCGTGATTTTCGCCCCAATAAATTATCCAAAACATTCCAAAAATCATTCACCGAAAACCCTCTTAATTTGCCTAAACTCTGCATTTATTCCAAGAAATCTGCTTCCGTATTCAGACCAAAAAGACTTTAATTTGGCGACAGTAAGCCCATGGGTGGGCTGCGGCTTTTCGGTGAGCTAACTAAAACATGTTCGGTTAATATAACATTTGTGTGTCGGTGGAATAATTTATTTTTCCTTTGATTTGTCGGAGAGAACCCCGGGGAAAAATATTTACCGAGTAAAAAACTGGATGAGTGGGGGTTTTGCCAAAAGGGATCTTTGGAATTTGAGGTTGATTTAATTGCAAATTCCGCGTAGGCTTTTGAGGTTAAATGCAGTGGAGATAATACAGGATAACGAAGCATTCCGTAGAATGCAAAACAACAAGGTAAAATTACCTTTTTGTTGATAAAAAGGTCTTTTATTTCTTCACGTTTACAAAGAGTACTGTGATTGTAGCAAATCTTGGAAACTCGAGGGAAGAGTCTCAAGTGGGAGGCTCAAAGTTTCAAGCGCGACTCTTAAATTTTTCCTATGCTTTGCACACCCACTGAACCTATGTCAATTCGTGTCAATCAAAGCTTCCGCCTTCCAAAGGCAGCAAGACGTCCAGCAAGTTTTATGGACAAGAAGTGTTAAAGCTTCTCGAACTATCAACCAAAAAAATCTCGGCTGTTTCTGCAAAATGCGAGCTAAAAACCTCGCGTGCACTTTAAAAAATATTTGCCAATTAAAAGGCCAAAACAGCTACGTTTGAATTGCGAGTTTTACGGCGTGTGACACAAAATGTCAAAAAAAGCTTTTTTATGTTCTGCAGCGAAAACAAAGGCGGCAGCGTTGCAAACAGTAAAATAATTTTTAGTAGGCATGTAGAATGCCCCCATTATTTTTTTCTGTTGTTATTGGTGCAGTAGACAAAGAAACTTTTTGGACATTTTGTTTCCACGCCGTAAAAAGCGCGATTTAAAAGTAGCTGTTCTGGCCCTTTAATAGCCTTTTGAACGGATTGTTTTGTTTCATTTTGGGCGCAGACATTCACAGCTGATTAATTATGTAGATTAAAACCTCAGAGTTTTTTAGCCGAGTGCGAAAATAAAATACGTTGGAATTCGTAATTCGCATTCAAAGTCATAGGGGTTCCCAAGGAAATAAGTTTCCAATGAGGGGAATGTGCTGTGCTGACGAAAGAGGGACTTTTTTCACGTGAACGTTTAATTTAGACCAGAAAAATATTGCAAAAAAATGATGAAAAGATTTAAATATGACTACGTATTTTAGAATTGAAAATGACGAAGACTGCCTGAGGCCAGAATCCAAATATGTTTCATATTTCTAACAAGGTGACATAGAAATTTTATGGACACTTTAGCCGGCGCCTTACAGCCGACCAAAGTATAAAACAATTTTTTTAATCTAGACGGCTTGTGAGGTCCATGTCTTGAGCTGCATTAATTTTTTTAAATATGAACTTCTCAATTAGATCAATTCCTAATTTTAACAAGATTTCCAAAAGTTTGGATACGAAGAAGGCACCTCACACGAATACGGAATCTTGGCGAAGAGGAGACCTAGGAGAACATTTCAACTTGACGAAAAAATCTGCCTTGGTCTCCCCTCGCCATATCATTTCTTCCCCTGGGTACACTCTTTCCCCAAGGTACCTCCCTTTCTCAGGAGCAAAGCTTCAAAACATTTTTCAAAATCCACTACATATAACATGCCAAAATTGAATGAACTACACTGCTTCCGAAGAACGTCGCTGGCTATTCCATAAATCCGCGCCCACTTCTTCCACCCATCTTATTATTTTTTAAATCTTGGGTGTGTGCGAAAAGAATGTTCCTAATTAAATTCGCTCGGCATAAATAAGTTAAAAACGTCACATGTTTTCATGCTGTTTCTTTTGAAGCAGTTTTCTCACAGTATTTTGCAATGTTTTTTGTCAACTATTGCGGTCGAAACAACTGATTTTTTAAGATTTAAGGAAATTAGAATTTTTTTATTTTATACTTATTTTTACAACAATTCCAGTCGATGATAATGCGCTAAAAATATTAATTTTGCAATTTGCATATATCTTTTGGCAAAATATTTACAATTTTTTCCATTTCCGACAAACGGCCTCCGGCAGGTGGAATTGAACTGCAATTTTCAAAATTTAAAAACAAAATGTAATATGCCCTTTAACGCTACAATTATTTATAGCCGTTAATTACGCAGTTTCGGCTTTGTTTTTACGCATTTTTCAAGCTCAAGTGGAGAGACGGAAACTCTGGTTTCGTCATGTCCGGCGAAAGTGAGGACAGTAAACCCAGCGCCTACGCTTTCCCTTCTTCTCTTGTGCTGTTGACGGACTTCAATGGAGGCCGGGATTCCCCGGGGTTCGTTAAAATTCAGATATTTTCTGGAAGAACTTAAAAAAACAAAAAAATAGAAAAAGCTGTACGATAATTGGTGACACATAGAAAAAGGGCCGTAAAATTTTACAAAGGCCCTGATTTTGACTCCTCAATCTACTTATAATACAAAGCTTACCAATTCTTAGAAGATTTGCTCACGCATCGCTGAAAACGACCAAGATTCAAAAATCTTTAGAGACTATGGAAAAGGAAGAGGAGGTCAGAAAAAAAACATTTTTTTCCACGTTCTTACTAAAATCGTCCAACAAATACTTTTTGTGCATTTGACATCCCGTAACCAAAAAAGTTTTGGCGGATAATCCGAATTTGACAGAGTCACTTCCGTTCTAAATCCAAAAAGGTTTCGTCATCATATCCGAATTACGGTAATTCTAAATTTTGCAACAAGCTTTTCCGGCCCCACTCAAAATTTTGACACTTGACTACACATGACTGGACCAGCAGTCAAAAATAAAAGATATTTTAGGAACAACATATGAATCATGGTATGAAAGATAAAAGGTGTTTCTCTGGTCTCCACTTTTTGTGCACTCTCTCGGACGTAAAAGTTGTTCAATGTTTTTACTGCAATTGCAAAACGCCAGCTACAAAATTTGATTTAATGCGTTTAGCCAAATGCGTTCCTTTGGAAATTGTGATTTAAAATTGCAAGATCACATTGATTACAGTTATGCAAACTAAAAGTTTTGAACCCAAAACGACCATTTTCCAGACAAAAAATTTCTACCGTCATCGGAAATTACATTTCCAAAAAAACCTTTATTTCCGAATCACCAACGCCCCCCCCCCCCCCTCCCCTTCTTTTCAAACAAAATCATGAATTTATGCAAATTGGGGAAATGGTGCATACGCTGAGTTCACAGTTTTGTCTGTACACTCTCAAAGCTTTAAATGAAACGCTCAAATTTATGTGAAAGGCGATTTTTTATTTTTAATCACGTCATGATATCATAACAAAAAGAACCATAAAAATATAATATAAATATATTTGTCATCATCTATTACGTGTTTGCAGTTTTATCGCAAATTCAAAGACAACAAAACAAAGACTAACCCGTAAGTTATTTTGAATTGTCGTACTTTGCACATAAGGCGCGGTCATTATGATTCTCAATTTATAATCAAAACGTGATTTTATGATTTTAAAATTGCATTTTAATGATAAAATATTTTGCGAGCTAAAACAAGAACAAAGACAAAATAAAAAACGGGACTAAGCTTTCGTCAGCGTGTTGCAATAAAGGCCAATTTATGTACAACGATTTTTTCGGACGAGAGACGATGGAAAATGCAGAGTAACGGTCAGGGAAATAACCTCTGCACAACAAAAACCTCCGATAACAAATAAGTTATTTGTGCCCTGCAATTTGTTGTCCACATGCCTTGATGTATTCTTCGTCGCTGTTCACAAAAAACTATTCCATTTTTAGATTAGAAAATCTGGCGACAACACGTGACATAGATAGATCAAGAGCGTAAAGATTGAGAAAACCAGAGCGTTTCAACTTGACCAATTGGTTCTTTAACCTTTTCTTCTTCAAATAACATTGCACTGTTCTGCAGATATATTATATCTTTGACCAACTTGCGAGTCACATTGTGAGGTTGTGTAATTTTATTTGAAAATCTACTATCGCCCTTCCCAACTGTAATCTTTATTCCAAAAATAGCCTAATCCCTCAACTAAACCTCTAACTGCAATCAACAAAAAAAATCGAAAGCAGAGCCACATGATTAATCCAACTAAGTTCAAAAAGATAGTAAGACAAGACAAAACATATGAATCACATCATTCAATCAAAACTTGTGCATAATCTCCTCTCCTCGCTCTTCAAATCGTCTTATAATGTTGTCTTTCGATTATTAAATCGGCCAAAAATTATCGCAGAAACTGATTCAACGTGAATCGGCGTCTTTTGTTAGACTTTATAGTGCTATATGTATAATAAATGTCGTCACTTACAAAAACAGTGAAAAAAAAATGAATTGCAGCGTACAATAGAAGGCAAAGAACAGTAGCTATGATTAGCAATGCATGAAATAAAAGTACAAGGAAGTAAAAAATGTCAGAAAGTAAAATTTCAATCAGGCCGCCGCTCAATCAATTGAAAGCGACCAAAGAATCTGTAAGACAAAAAAGAAGGCAAATGTGATTGCTTTGATTGCGGTAAATATTTTAGCGCCTTCATAGTACTTTCCCTAATGTTTAACAACCGTATTACGGGTGAGATGAATATTTTTTACAGCGCCAAAAAGCACAAAAAAGTGTTAAGTTTTGACCAAATCCTGTGCTTGAAATGTCGGTGTTTCTGCAAAACGCGCCCTTAAAATCTCGCATATCCTAATGAAGGAATAAATTAAAATTTAAAAGCCGCTTTGCATACTCTTTGTACAATCAAAAAAATATTCGCCCTTTTGAAAAGCTAATCTATAGAGACTGAAAAAAATCAGGACAAAATATTGCCGCCCACGGTCCTGGGAACGCTTAAAGGGTCAGTACAGCTACTTATGAATAGCACTTTTTACGGCGTGAAAACTAAATTTCCAAGAAGTTCTTTCGTCTGCTGTACCAATAACAACGGAAAA
This sequence comes from Bursaphelenchus mucronatus, assembly GCA_025436335.1. Taxonomy (NCBI): domain Eukaryota; kingdom Metazoa; phylum Nematoda; class Chromadorea; order Rhabditida; family Aphelenchoididae; genus Bursaphelenchus; species Bursaphelenchus mucronatus. The sequence continues at coordinate 8,483,161 of CM046358.1, forward strand.
AACAATGGTGACATGCTACATGCTTACTAATAATTATTTTACTGTTTGCAACTCTGCCGACTTTGTTTTTGCCGCAGGACATAAAAAAACTTCTTTGACATTTCGTTTCACACGCCGTAAAAGGCGCAATCCAAAAGTACATAGATGTTCTGTCCCTTTAAAAAACGAGTTCTGTATAGACAAGCCTTGATGTTATTCGTCAAGTAATGTTTTGTTTCTTGAATCTTAGACAAATGAACTGTTGGGATAGTCCAACAATTTTTGATTATTTGCTCAACGGAACTCTTGAAAGGAACAAAAGTGGTGGGATTTTAAATCAGCAATACAATAAGTAAGAATACGGCTGATCCCGATTTTTCTCTAATCGTCAGATTTCATTAATATTTCAGAATAGCTCTTTGATACCGTCAAAAATTTTTAGTGTAGGCGTAGTCCAATCCCAAAAAACTTGGCACACACCTAAAAGTAGGTTTGGCTCAATACAATCGTTCGAAGATTGTGGGCTGGTAAGCCGATGAACTCAAGCTTAGAGTAGGAACTTTCTTCGGAGGACTTTTTTGTTTGCTTCTGTTGGGGAAATTAGGCTTGGCTATGTTCAAGACTTGGAGATTAATTTTTAAAATACTTGAGAACAAGATGGTATGTTTATTTTGTCTGGATACAAGCAATTTTATCCGTATTTTATGCTTAGAAAATCTTAAAATATCAGATGCTCTAAAGCTGCAAAAGTTGAATCTATTTTAGTTATTCCGCGTGGCAAAATCTACAAAAAGAAAGAATCAAAAATAATCCGAAACTCAATAACAATTTTCCAGCTTATTTCTTCCCATTTTCTGTTGGATCGTGATTGTAATCCGCCTTATCAATTTTTGTTTTATCCATTTTGCATCATTTTATTTTTCTCGCCGCTAATTCCCAACGAAATGGTTATGCAAACAGCGATGACGTGTTATCAGTAAGAAAATTCGTCTGCTGAATTGGACGACTTTTGTTACTCGTCCCAAAATATGTGCATTCGGTTGCAGGGACAAAAGAATGAAATTAACGCGATTAAAAATTCCAATACTTCTTTAGACTTCTGGTCTTTTGGAACAAAGACGAATGCTGTCTGCAAGGTTGGTTGCTAAGAATAAACAAGTCTGAAGGCAAAAAATAGTTGGCAATAATTTTTAGGGAAGGCAAAAGCTAAATTTCTTAGAAAAAATGTTAAATACCGCAACATGTAAAAAAAAACAGCACATTTGTTTGTAAAAGCAAACGGCACGTTCTCGAAGATCTCCGTCAGGTAGCGCTATGTTAGCCGCAAATTAAAAATCAATGACCTTTGCAGACAAGAGTCAACGCAAATGAGGAAAGACGGTCAAAAGAAGATGTGTTTGACTGTACCTTTGCTGATTCTATTCTATTATATCAGGGTTTCCAACAAACAATGTCGCTTTTCAAGAGGGACAACGTGCATAGTCTATAAAAAACGTAAATAACGTCGAAATTTCGCAATATCGTGCAACGTTGTAGCCGAGATCGCAAACTGTTGTCTAAAGTACTATTTGTTATGCATGGATCAAGTTGCAGTAATTTGGCCGAAATCCAACAATATGGAAAAAGTCGATTTGTGCTGTCATCTTCTGCGATCAAAGACAGGGTTTCTTTAAGATGCTACACAAAAGAGCAACGTTATGTTCGACCAATGTGCTGTGAATCTGCACACGATGAACATATGGCTCAAAAACCAAAAAGTCTTAAGGATAAAACGAGGATGCCTTAAAAATTTGTAACTTTATTTTCATTATCAATTTTCCCAGCCTTTCAAATTGACCCTAATCCTCTATAATATCTCACAATCACTCTCATTCTTATCGTCCATTGTAAACTACACGCCTTCATGATACTCAAAAAATTTCTACAAAACGTCTTTTTATCAAAAGTCAAATCCAAAAATAAAAAACGGAAAAAGTATGATTTCATCTTTGGCAGCATAACGGAAACCCATAAAATTTCAAATCCAAACGGCAAGGCCGAATTCTTCCGCCGGCTATTAAGCCATCTTGGAGTCCTTTTGCTTCCGGAAATTTCCCGCCGTCTGATGTCAGATTTGAAGAACGGCCAGGTCACAAAAATTGGCCGCAAAGATAGAGGGAAGCTGGACAGAGTTCAAGAGAGTACAAGTTGTGCCATTGGATTGTGTACACCGTAAAAATTGAAAAAAACAAAACGCTTTCAAATTATAGTAACATTGCATAAAGGTCATGTAACACAAAAGCCTCTGAGATCTGCTGAAAATTACAAGTATTTCCTTCAATTTTATAAAGCCAATACTTATTTGTCAGAGAGAAAAAACTTTGCAAACCAAAAATCTTGCAAATTTCCCAAAATAATTTTTGATCACCGCCAAAAAACTTTTCATTCTTCACTCGTACCAACAAAATTTTGGTCGGATATTTACCAATTTTCTTTTCGAATACTTGGCGGTAATGTTGTTCGGAAGGCTGTTTTTTCAATTACCAATACTCTTCGCTATTCTCTTACTCATAAATTCCAGAGAGGTCATGTATAATGGACAAGTTGTTTGTGAAGATGGTGGAAAAAGCAATGTCAACGACGTTGTAAGCTTATCTTTTTTGCATCTGCCAAGAGCATCTACTTTTCTTTGCTTTGATTTCAGAAAATAACTTTGTGGAAAAGCAAAAACATCAAGAACAACTCGATGAATCCGGATGACTTGTTGGGAGTAGTTTTTCCAGATGAGTCTGGCAACTTTACAATCATGGAGAATGTTCTTGATCTGGGAAAGAGAAAGCCGTTTTTTGAAATGCAAGGGATTATTACTTACACTGCCTAAATTGCTTTTTACACTTATTTTGCTATTTTCAGAATCCATTCTTGTGGCGGGATCTGTCGAAAATATCGACCAGCCGAGATCGGAGATGATGTTATCAACCTTCTCAACAAAGGAACTCCATGTCCACAATTTATTTATTAATTTGGAGCAACGACTATCCAGGAGCAGAGCGATGGATCCGCTACATTAATTTACATTTATTTGTAATAAATAAAATATTCAACGACTGGAAAGAAGTATAATATAAAATAGGACAGACTAAAACTATCAATTTTCTGTCTGTCACTTTTTTAAATTAAGCTGCACAATGTTAAAGGTGCTAGCGGCTGTAATGGCAACTTGCGTACTTGCCAAACAAGACGATTTAAAAATGAAGGACTTGGAGTTAAAGTAGGCCATACCATTTTTTATTTTTAGACTTTCTATAGAGCCTGGTGGCCAGAAAAAGAGTTTCATCCCACATTTGAAGGTCGTCTGACTTGTGATGGTGGTCGCTTACGCAATCTAAAAAAGCGAGTGGTAAGAAACAAATCTTTCAACGTGAAACCTTCTGAGTTTTGCAGAGAGTTGAACTGTACGAAGAAGATTTTGGACAACAACATTGGTTCGATCCTGATGACTTTGTCGGCGCTACATATGCAGACCCTAGTGGATATTATTTTATCAACGGAACAACCTCGGAAATTGGCAGTATCGAGCCGTATATTGAGGTGTAAGTTGATGAAATAAAAAGAAAAGTGCTTTGCTTACAATTAGATCGGCCTGTCACCAAAGCATGTACTATATAAAGTATAAATTTTTGCTGTTTCTGTTTGTTGTTTCCATTTGCTAGCTTATACCAAAAGAAATTTCAGAATCCACACTTGTGGAGGTCCTTGTCGAATTGTCCGCCAATATAAGCCAACTCCTGTAATTGAACTTTTCAAAAATGGAAGAATGTGCCCTAAAGATCGAATGGTGAAGCTATGATCAAAGTCTGCGATTCAATTTTGCGACTGAAAAATAAACCAATAAAAAATAAAATCGAAATTCGAGGTCACGTCAAAATTCAAAATGCAAATTTGAGTGTTCAGCTAAATTCGATTTTTATTAAAACCAATTATACCTTGGGGCTATTTAAATCATCTTTTTTGGTTGACTTTTCAATTATAAATCAAATAATAATCGAAAATGAAGTCAGATTTTCCTTTGTTTTGTATTGTCCTTTTGGTTACTGTAGCGGCGGTTGTTCAGTGTATTGGTACACCTTACAACGTAACTTTCAAAGGACGATTACTCTGTGACGGAGGTGGACTGCGGACTTTGAAGCCTGTGGTAAGCGCTGATTTTATCGTGAAACAGAATCTCGGGCCTTATTCGCCGTTTTTTAGATATGTATATGGAGAAAACTTTTTGTGGCCATATCTTTGCAAATTCACGGCAAAGTGAAAAATTTTGTTTTTTGGCAGAATAATTTTTGCCATAAACAAGGTACACATGTTTCCGGGAAGGAGATAAAATACCGCGGAAAGCTTCCCCTTTCTAAAAGAACCGCTTTATAAGATGGTGCACATAAAATCGGAAAAGCAAGAGGGAGGGAACTCTTCAAGTTGGCATTTCGTCACAAATATGGAATCCGAGAAATCTTTTTTGACCAATTTTGTGTCTAATTTGGTAGAAACCAGGTCTTTTTTGACAAAGTTTTCCATTTCAAGCTATATGGGTTGTTTTCAAACTTGTTTTGACCGGTAATACCCAGCGGGAAAATTTTAATATAATTTTCCGGTAAATCTTAAGACGAAAAGCCAATTTGAAGAGTTCCCTTCTCAATTTGACGTGCGGCATGTCTTTGGTGCGTTTTTTGAAACAAAAGTACCCTATTGTTATGTCCTTGCTGACATAAAATATCACCTTTTTCTTTTTGGCCAGAAACGGAAACCTGGAAAATCATATAAACATCTGCGCATCTCTATCTCCCAAAAAATATCGGACCCGCTTTTCTATGGGCCAAAGTTTGTAATTTTGCAGAAAATTCTTCTCTGGGAAGAAGATGGAGGCCAGAACGCCACGTTCAATCCTGATGACTTTCTAGGCGAAACCGTCGCCTTAAAGAATGGAACATACTCTGTGTCTGGTCATACAGAAGAGGTTGGACAGATTGAACCATATATTGAAATGTGAGTTGCATTTTTCATAACGGTAATACATCACTTTAGTCATCACAACTGCGGTGCCAACTGTCTGATCATGAGAACTTATCAGAATGTGACAGATGGCTTGGAACTGTTCAAAAAAGGAGAGAAATGCTACGACGCTCCTGCACAGCCAAAGAAAACAAACAAAAAGAAAGCTTGATTGCGCTCTGGTGTATAAACTTTTAATAAATAAAATATATACAGTTTTAAAAAATAAAGATAGCCTTAAAAAGTAATTGCCAATACTGTAAAATACACGCTGGATTCCAACCTGGTATATCTTCCGCCGGAATCAAACATATTCAATCCAAATGTGGAGCTTCTGAATCCTCAGTGGTGCCAGCTTTTTCCTAGAATCTTTCCAACAAAAAACTATGCGGCATATTTCTGTAAAACGCGAAAATGTGGAGGGCATTTTTATAAATATTTCAAAATTTTGCTCACTCTTGAATAACATTTTCTCCAGTCCCAAAGCGAAAACATTTCAAGATTTTATTTAATTTTCACCGATATATGTATGATATATCGTTGACCCGAGTTGACCCTGACCTGAAAAAGTTAAAATTAATATCCAAAATAACTTTTTTCCCGCCTTGACCATCAAGTTCTCATTAACCCAGCATCTGCAAAGATTTACAGCATTTCCATGAATCACACTTCCTGGTTTTGTCCTTTTTTTGTTGTTTATTTCAAAATACGTAAACTTTATTTGTTTCCCGGGAACGCTCTTTTTTTGCTTTTTTCTCTTGCACTTGTTTGTTTCTTGCTTTCCCTTGAGGAGTATAAAAAAGGGAGTGAATCCCGTGCAGTTTTAGTTGTGGTTTTTGGAGGGTTGTGCACGTTCTTTTTCGCATTTTTTTGTAGTCTTGAGACCGAAAAGGCTGTATAATATATTATATTATTATATATTTTGAAATATCGGAAAATTTCTCGCTTTTTTTGAGAGGGTTTTCGTTTTATGTTGAAATTTTGATGGAAAAGACGATGGTTGCTTTGTTTTTCAGGAAGAAAATGACGATTTTTTGCGTTTTTTCACATTTTTTGGAAATAAAATAATATTTTATGACACTAAACGGTAAATTCAGACATGTATTTTGGTGATTTCACAATTTGATATTTTGGAAAGATAAACAAAATTTCCAATTTCGAAATTTTAATTTATAAAAATTTTAAAAATTTCACAATTTCCTTTTTTTCGCGATTTAACGCCCATTTTTCGTTTTCCCTTGAAATTACACTTTATTTTTCAGAAAAATGTCGACCAAGACCTTCATTGCGCCAAATCTTCCAATAAAATCGGTCCTTTGCTTCCGGAATCGCGCTGAAATCCGTCGAGAATTTGAAGTTTCTCTGGAAAAAGGCTTGAACACTGTTATTGTTGAGGTGAGTCATTTTGATATTTATTTTGAAGGGCTTTGCGAATGAAACTATCAAACGAATTGTAAAAAAGAGGAGAGGCAAAGAGTGATAAATAGTATTTATGGCTGATGAAGTGATTAGAAATTTGTAGTTTTGGAAAAGAGAGTTTGTATTATTTATAATATTTATAGTCAAAATTTGAGGAATTTTTATGCGATCTGACTGAAAAAAGCAAAAAAGAATTTGTTTGAAAAAATTGGTAACGAAATTACATAATATACTTTAAACTTTTTTTAAAAGGGTCAAGAATAATTTTTCTGACAAAAGACGGACGAGAATAATGAGAGACCGTCAGAGCAAGAAGTTTTTTTTTGATTATTTCTCCGAATTTTTTAGTGGAAATTTTTTTTAGGGATACTTCTTAATTCCTGTTTGGAAGAAAGGTTTTATATCACAAATTAAAAAATAGATAAGATTGTCTCTCATTGTGAAGCTTAATGTTAAAGTAATGTCCAAAATTTTGTTAATTATTGGTCCCAATTTTTTCTAAATGCCATCAAAATTTGTAATTTTCATTTTTAAAATTATGAATGGTCCAAATAAATTTAAATTTACAGTTCATCTCATAGGTTATTCATCTTTTTTCAGCGTCTTCCCTCTTCGATCTTTTCAAACTCAATCCGAGTTGACGGTGAATCCTCTAATGATCATGCCACTCTTCGAGATGTCCAATACAAAGAATCATTCTCTCCGGAAGAAGATAACTACTCCGACGAGCTGAAAGCTTTGATCAAAGATTTGGACGACCTAAAAGAAGATCAAGCTAGGTTCAAGGACCAGGAAGCTCTGCTTGAGACTCGCTCAAAGGCATTGGATCGCCTGGTCGAAAACTTGATCTGCCAGACACCACGAGACAACACAGTTCTTGTCAACGACGAAGTCATTGCCAGTTTCAATCGGACCTTTTCTTATTACGAGACGAAGCAAGTCGAGTCCAAAGCCTCTTCAAGAGCTGTTGAAGTTGCGAGGAAAGCATTGGACAAGAAAGTCTCCAATTTGGAAAAGAGCGTCAACGAGCTGAAAAGTATCGACAACTTCAAAAGATCGGTCCACATCTCGCTTGATGCTGACGAAGATACGACAATAACTTTGAAGCTTCAATATAATGTCCATAGCGCGAGTTGGGAGACCTCTTATGATTTGAGAGTTGATACGAAGACCAAGAAACTATCGCTTCATTATTTGGCAAGTATTCGTCAGATGACTGGAGAAGATTGGAAAGATGCCCTCATATCGTTGAGTACCAATGAGCCAGAAGATGCGGGGCAGTTGCCACAGTTAAAAACTTTGATCGCAAAGTTTGAACAGAAGTTTCACCCTTCTACTGGAGTTGCTCTTTTCGGGGCTGCGCCTCAGGCGCAATTGTGTTCTGAAGAGTCATTCCACGGAGACAGCGATTCGTTGAGGAAAACTTTGAGAAGACATGTAGCTTCTGTGAGCAGCAGTTTGGTGGCCACCACATACAACCTCCCATTGGAAAGAACCATTCTGAGCAGACACGATGAGACCAAGGTCCCAATAGCTGTGAAAACGCTCGATTATGAGGTGGAACGTCAAGTGGTCCCTTCAAAATCAAAGACTGTTTTCTTGGTCGCCAGTGTTTTGAACTCCACCGATCTGCATCTCATTGATGGCCCAGCCAAAGTTTACGTCGACAAATGCTACGCGAACACGCTGAAGTTGAAACAAATTTCGCCAAATGAGAGGTTCCAAATTGAACTTGGAAAGGATCCCAATGTTAAAGTGGAATACAAGCCAAAGGACACCTTCCAACAACAATCCGGGATGATTCAGAAGAGCAATGTTACTGCGTATGAACAGAAGGTCGTTGTGAAGAATAATAATCAGGAGAAGGTGGTTGTTACTGTGTTTGATCAAGTGCCAAAGAGCAATGATGAGAGAATCAAGGTTAGTCCATTTCATTTTTGTTGACCATGGCAATGCGGCAATGTCTTTGCACATGCTGACATGTCAAGAGTTTTTTTAAAAGAGTTAAACATGTCAAAAAACTAAAATCCTTTTTGGGGAAGACATAGCAAGCATGCGATTTTGCAGGTCTTTATTCGTAACCATCATCTTGGTCTTTGAAATCATTCGTTTGATATTCTCCTATGGGCGTACTATGAATTCATAGGCAGTCCTAGGGTCTTTTTCAACCTAGGCAGTTGAGAAAGAGACCGAGTTTTATAGTACAGAGGCTGCTGCTTTTAACTTGAAAGCTATATTTCCTAGGACGCACTTTCAACAGCTCTTACTAGTTAATTAACATTTTAAAACATGTACCAAAGAAAGTTTGGGACATATTTTTTCCAGCGGCAACTCCAAATGAAGAAAACACCTTTCATTGCCCTGGGGTAACCTGAGCCGAATCCTTACTTCTTACCTTCTTTCCCGCAGAAACGTTTATTAATTCCTTATCACTTGTCATGCAAACCTTTGACTGTGAAGCCCTATCTTTTTTCAGGTCAAACTTGCAATGCTTGATGTCAAACGCATCGAGAAGAAGACTGGCCACAGAAAACACGAAATTGGCACCTTCCTCACTGAAGGCAATATTTTGGAATGGACTGTGGAGGTGCCGGCGGGAGGTGAATCCGAGCTTCTGATCAAATACAACGTCGAATACCCACAGAACGAAAACGTGGTCTACGCGGAGCAATACTAATTTATTCAAATTTATAAATGCAACATAAACATATTCGGACTTTTGTATTATTCTACGTTTGTTTCACCGAAGAATATTTGCCATTGTCAAATATATATGATAATTTTTTTTATGTTTTTTTATGTCTGATCGTAAGTTAATCCAATTTTGGAAAATAAACCGAATTTATAAATCATTTAATCGCTTTTCCCTCGGTGATCCAAGTTTTTGCCTAATTTTCCGCGTTTTCTTTGCATATCTTTAATTTCTAAGGCACTATTTCGACAAATTTACCCGATATTTTTCAGAAACATGTCGGCCAAGACCTTCGTTGCTCCGAATATCCCAATAAAATCGGTCCTTTGCTTCCAAAATCGCGCTGAAATCCGTCGAGAATTCGAAGTTTTCCTGGAAAAAGGGTTCAACACTGTTATTGTTGAGGTAAGTCAGTTTAATATTTATTTTGAAGGGCGTTTTGCATGAAATCATCGACGAGTATTATGTATATAAACTGGAAAGAGAGAGTCAAGGAGGTTTAAAGCAATGTTTATTGAAGGCAGCAGGAATTTGCAAGATTTGCTTTGTTTAGTTTGATGTTTAATGTATAGTATCATATATTTAGAAGTGTTGTGGACGACCTTAATTCCCACAGAAATTTGAATAATTCGATCACTATAAAAGGAATGGTCGTCCACAATTCAATATACTCTTTTCTCGGCTATCTCGTTCAGAGCGGTCGTTACCGTGCTAATTGTGAATAAAGCTAAACCCTATTTGTGTCTAAGTGTGTGTGATCCTTTATAAGAAGATTTAAATCTCAATTTTTTTTAAATGTCATCAAAAATTTGTAATTTGCATTTGGAAAAGTATCAATAGTCCAAACAAGATTACATTTACGGTAGACTTTATAGGTGAATCATACTTTTTCAGCACCTCCCCGCTTTCCTCATCCCAAACTCCATCCGAGTTGATGGTGAAGCTTCGAATCGTCATGCCACACTGCGAGATGTCCAATACAAAGAGTCATTCTCTCCGGCAGAAGAGAACTACTCCGACGAGCTAAGAGCACTGATCAAAAATTTGGATGACCTAAAAGAAAGCAAAGCCCAGCTCAAGGACGAAGAAACTGTTTTGGAAACTAGCTCAAAAGCCATGGAGAAGCTTGTTGAAAACTTGGTCTGCCAAAAACCCCAGGAGATGATCTTGGTCAATGATGACGTCGTCAACAGTTACGACAAAACTTTCCGTTATTATAGAAATAAGCAGGTCAGACTGAAATCAGAGTCTAGAGCTGTTCAAGTTGACATAAAAGCCTTGGAGAAGAAAATCTTCAACTTGCAAGGACACGTTAACGAACTGAAAGATAAGGATAACAACAAACGAAGTGTTCATATCACGCTGGATGCCGATGAAAGCACTAATTTCACATTGAAACTTCAATATGAAGTTAATAATGCTAGTTGGGAGGCGTTTTATGATGTAAGGGTTGATACGAAGGCCAGGAAATTATCGCTTCAATATTTGGCAAGTATTCGTCAGATGACTGGAGAAGACTGGAATGATATTCTCGTATCTTTGAGCACCAATGAACCGGAAGATGCCGGCCAATTACCCGAGCTGCACCCATTGATCGCTAAATTTGCATCATGCCAAGTCAAAGGATATTTTGAGGGATATGGAAGCGAAAGTCTCAAAAAAGATGTTCTGCGCGGTTTAAAAGTAATGAAGAGCCATGATGTGGCTGTCAGAAAAAATATTGTAGCGACGACATATGATATTCCTCTAAAACGCACGATTTTGAGCAGGGACGACGAAACAAAAGTCCCAATTGCCGTAAAGACTCTCGATTATGAAGTGGAACGTCAAGTGGTACCATCCAAATCTAAGACGGTCTTCTTAGTTGCTAGTGTTCTTAATTCCACCGAGTTCCATCTCATTGAAGGCACAGCCAAAATCTACGTCGACTCTGCTTATGCCAACGCACTACAGTTGCGAGAAATCTCGCCAAATGAATGGTTTAGTATTGCACTAGGAAAGGATCCGAATGTGAAGGTGGAATACAAGCCAAAGGACAGTTTCCAACAACAATCCGGGATGATCCAGAAGAGCAATGTCACCGCGTATGAACAGAAGATCGTTGTGAAGAATAATAATCAGGAAAAGGTGGTTGTTACTGTGTTTGATCAAGTGCCAAAGAGCAATGATGAGAGAATCAAGGTTAGTCCTTTTTCATTTTTGTTGGCGATGGCGATGCGGCAATGTCTTTGCACAATGCCGACATGTCAAGAGTTTTTGACCTACCTAGTATGATAAAAGAGTTAAAGGGATGGTAAAGTTACTTTTAAATCGCGTTTTTTACGGCGTGGGAACGAAATGTCCAAAAAGTTTCTTTGGATACCATACCAAAAACAACGGAAAAAAATAATGGTGACATTCTACATGCTTTCTAATAATTATTTTACTGTTTACAACGCTGCTGCCTTTGTTTTCGCTGCAGGACTTAAAAAAACTTTTTTGTCATTTTGTTTCGCACGTCGTAAAAGCGCAATTCAAAAGTAGCTGTTCTGGCCCTTTAAACATGTCAAAAAAAAACTAAAATGCTTTTTGGGGAACACATAGCAAGCATGCGATTTTGCAGGTCTCTATTCGTAACCATCAGTCTTTGTTGACCATATTTGAATTTTTCATCTACGTGAGGGCTTGAACTAATTGTAACACATTTTTTCAGATCAAACTAGTTTTGCCGGAGGTCAAAAGAGACGAGAAGAAGAGCCATAAACAGAAACACGAGGTAGGCACCATCCTCACTGAACAGAATACTCTTGAGTGGACTGTGGAGGTGCCGGCGGGAGGTGAATCCGAGCTTGACATCAAATACAACGTCGAATACCCACAGAATGAAAGTGTCATCTACCAAGAACAATATTAATCTCACTTTTTTCACTTGTGCCCTTTGATAATACATAAATGACAGTTTCTAAATGTTCACATAAAATTTGTCATTGTAAGGAAATACGCTGGCCGTTTGCAGCTCATATAAGTGCAATTTTAGAGTCAGTAAAGCGACTGTTTTAGCACAACTTCCTTATTTGAAGGGGTTCTCAGAAACTTTTCAAGATATAAATTGTCACACCATGGATTCTACATAAACCTTATGCCCTTTGTTTTGGAGTATAAATGGCATAAGGTACTCAAACATTTTGTACAACTGGAGCAATAATTCAAAAACTCAATTCGTTACGTAGTTATGTATATGTAGTGTAGTCGCTTTATTGGAGCTAGATTCGGCTAGTGTTAAAGTTAGATGATGCCGGATTTAGAAAGCTGGATTGTTTTGTGCGCAGCTACTCTTGCCAAAACGGTTGGTTATGGATACCCAGTTTGAAAAAGCATTTATCGATAAGGATGTTATGATAGCAGCTAGGACATGTCGGTGATGAAGTTCCGTCGGCTTCAAATTTCTTCTTAGACTTGGAATTTTACTGTCAATGCGATAAATTGATCACACTAGCCATTTATATCCGGTTGGCATACGCTTATAATGTTAATTCTCCCTAGTCTAGGGTCTGATTTTGCGTTACATAACTAAGCAGCCAAACTGCTTAGTTTTCTTGTCTTTGAGAGAGCGTATGGAGTGAGGAGAGTTGGTCAGACGCGTATAACCTTGTCGGTTCGATACGGAAAGTATTGTGTTTTTGTTGAGACGTTTCAGGCCGCACTGGCTATTGAATGAGCATAATATTTTCAAGACTAAACAATTTCATATCTATTTAGCAGATTCGACCCTTTTTCAATGTCTTTCACGGACAATGTTACAATCACTTTTATCCCTGACGCAATTATCAACGCCTCATCGACGTTTCATGATATTGCACTTGCCATTACTTTTGTTTTATATGGTGTTGTACTGTACGTTATTCAACAAGAGAATAAAATGGAAATTGGCGCATACAAAATGTAACATCACTTGCAGCACATAGTGTAGTGTAATCTAAAATTCTTCTAGTTACCTGCGAGCAAGTGCTACGCTCTATTTTTTAACTGGAATTACAAGTTGGATACTGCAAACCGAAAACTTCTATCCGTACAGGATCGCGGTGTTGCATGGAATAAAACGATTAGAACAATGGCTGGATCTCCAATTCCCATTTGCTTTAACTGCTTTTATTTTACGGCTACACTTTTCGATCGAAATGTTCGCCAACATCACAAATGGAATGCTGTTTTTTTGCCGGTATCTGCAGGTAATATATTCATTGAATAACAATGTAAATGCTTGCTATGTCAAACATTTTGCGTGAGTTGGGCACAAGGCATGCCAAAAAGTCTTGAATTGTCTTTGGACCTTTGTCATCGCGAAGCGGCTTTCTCCGGCAAGCTTTATATCTAACGCAATGTTACTTTAGATGAGTAACTCTCGCTTCAAAGCAAAAGTATTAAACAGATATTTTCTCTACGGCTTCCTTACAGTTACATTTACATTTTCGTTTACCCTCGTATTGTCTGTCAACTTCCTGCCGGTCTCCGCATTCCTTGGACAAATTGAGCTCTCCAACGTCGAGATTGCCAATCGGATACGGGTCATGCCTGTCTGGGCGACTTCCGTAAGTCGTGTTTAACAAAACGTTTGGGTTTAGGCTGTTTATGTTTCTACAGCTTGAAGATGGTGGAACCAAATTTATGTCCATATCACTGTTCGCAACTTACACTGCCTTAACAATTGGAGTCGCATACTTTTCATACCAATGCTACTCAATTCTTCAAAAAACCCAAGACTCCCTGAGCGCCCGAACCTTGGAGATGTCACGATGCTTGATAAATCAACTTCTCATGGAGTACATGATCCTAATATTTTTTCAATTCCTTTCTCCAACTTTTGGCCAGGTCTTAATTTACCTAGCGAGGAATAGCTATCTCTCTTGGCTAGGATTTATGCATTACAAATTTTTGGCGATATACCCGATTGTCTATCTTTGTTTGATATTGTTCTATGTCAAGCCATATCGCCAATTTATTTTTAAAAAACTTCTTAGGCTTGCTTCTTCTAATCGTTCGCGGAGTAATGTTAATCCTGTGTCGGTTGTCGGGTCAAACCAAATTTTAGTTTAGAATAAACGAAGTTATATATAGATCGGCATCTTGATTTATGAAGACGTCGACTGCTGGAATATGCAGTCAAGCGGCTGAACAACGAATTGAAAGGATTGAAAAATTTGTTTGTTATTGAGGGGTTTCGTTATGCAAATTTTTTACTTTTACCTAAAACAGACTCTTGGTATCTCTTGAGAGTCATTGGCAAGTTTCGTTTCATGGGAGTTTACAATATCTTATGCTACCAATCTCTATGTAATACTTGGGCCATTATGGCTTCAATGAAATCTCACATTCGTTAACCATCTTTTACCAAACCATAACGGAAATCTGACGATCAACATCTCCGTATATAGAGTCGGCTGAAGTTAAAAATTATTATTTACAAGTATATACAACTATCCGCCTATGCGGATACAAAAAAAAATAATGAAGATGAGAGATGCTTGATGTTTTCGTGCGCATCGTCAAGAAACGTTGTGTTACAAATTCAAACAAACCGTTTTGTCCATTAAATTCGATGATAAATTTGGTTTCCATGGAAATGAAGATTCAGGAAACACGATAAATCCCTAAGTATTCAAAGCTATTTTTATTAATGGATGGCTGTGTCAATTTCCCATATTCCATGAAAAGCTTAATTAAATTTTCATTAATCCGTTTGACAGAAAGCCTAATCCATCTTTCGATTAAGTTTGATTTCAGTCTATTATATATATTTAATTTACGTGTCGTTGGCGCGTGTAATGGAATAAATTTATTATATTTACATTTGGTGGCGAGACATTGAATATGTATTGCCGGAATGGTATGATAAAAATAATCAAAAAAAAGAGGTGTTTCAGATTGAGGCTATGTCTTTGAAGGCACTGGCCGCAAATAATGACTAGAAGTTGCCAGTAAATAACTTTTTTGTTTTTGTGAAAGCTCCGGGATTTTTATATTTTGTGATGCACTGCAATTTTGCGAAAACAGTCTTTTTCTTGCAGGACCCAAAAATAAATATATAACCAATTTTTTGGTATCATTTTGTCGCACCTTAAGATCTTTCAATTCTTAACTTCGCTGTATTCTATCTTGGTTTGTAATATAGAAAAGACGCTGTAAAACAAATTTCAAAGGACTAACATATTCATGTATACGAAAATGGCCTGCTTAATTATTGCAGCAGCGAATTAATTTTTCTTTCAAAAATGGCCCCATGACATTATAAGGTGTTATTCCTCCTTGCCAAACCCATAATTTCCCTCATGAAAAAAATTGACGTCCATATGCTTTTTTCAAGGCATTGGTGTGCTTGAAATTAACCCGGCCATTTTTTATATCCGCTTTTATGTTCTTTCTCTTTTTGGGCCCTTACGTGTATTGCTTTTTTGGAGTGAAATGTGTAACTTTAAATCAAATTTTTTACTTTTTTTTGCGGTCGTTTTTTGTCGTTTGAATGATGTGCATATATTTGAATACGAGTTTTTTGTTACTTTTTGATCGCATGAGGACATCACAATGTCATGGACCGATTTCAAATCAAAATTTCATGAGGACCGAAGTGGGCCTGAAGCTTTTTCTCATTGTGACATTGTCACTAATAACCTCAAGCTTGGTGTCGTCGGATAAAAGCAATCACACACCGACAAACCAACATCTGAAGGTAGAGTTTTTTGATTTAGGGACTTTTTTGGCAAGAGCAACAAACTGATTTTGGAATTTTGTTGCTATCCCATGTGAAAAGAGCACAAAATCAAAGATATTCAAACAAAGGGCAATATTCGTTCTTCAGGAAGTCATCTTGAACAACGCTTTGTCCTCCAAAAGCTTTATCACAACCGAAAAGAAGCCATATCTCTCTGGACTACGGGTTGAAAGCGACAAACCGTTCGGCGAGGAGTTCTTGGGCTATACGTAAGGAAATCGAGCCTTTAATCAGTGTTATCACAAAATGTTTTTAGCCCTCGAGGCATCAGTCTTGTCCAACCGAACGCTGTTGTCCGGATCGTTTTGTTTGGATGGTGGTTGGACGAAATTGATCTCGCTGGCTTCACAGCTACTTCAAGTTGCCGACAAGTCGTTGTGAATGTCACACAGACCGATTTCTTTGTGCAGACGGAGAAACGAGTGATATTCGAATATTCGTTCCCGCCATTGGCCAAACGACAAGATACGTATCGATTCTGTTGGAAACAAAAGGATCGTCAAAGTTCGGATGGAGTTGAAGTTAAACTCCCATTCTTGATGGTAAGCGTGCATTGGTAATTTGATTAGAGCACCTTTTTAACGGCTAAGAAAACCCGTCGCTCTAATTTTTTTAGGTTAACGACCTCCAAACTTCGATATCAACCAGCACTCCAAAGCGAGAGTACTACTTTCCATTGCCCTTTCAAATATTTTTATTATTCTTTTTGCTGACTTTATCGGCGCTTTTCTCCGGCCTCAATTTAGGTTTGATGACGTTGACGCCTCAAGAATTGATGCTCATTTCCAAATCGGGTAAGGAAATTCTTCAGACGGTAGAAAAAATTCGTGAAATGTAAGGTTTTGCTGAAAATGTTGTCAAAGAAATATGACAACGCCGCAGGTTTTTAAGATACAGTAATTTTGCATGTTGTCAATGCCTTTCGTGGCTTGTTAAACTTCCGCAGAGATGTCTGAAGATCTCTAAACCTTAAGAAACCATCACTTATTGTTTCAGGCTCCAAACGCGAAAGACAGTTTGCAGAGACTGTTCTTCCGGTAAGACTAACCGGCAATCAATTACTTTGCTCCTTGTTGATCGGCAATGTCTGTGTAAATTCGGCGATATCAATTCTATTCGATGATTTGACCAGCGGATATATCGCCCTCATTGCCGCATCGGCAGGAATTGTCGTCTTCGGAGAAATTTGTCCTCAGGTAAAATTATACCTACAGAGCTTGCAAAGAAGCTACAGTAGTTGCGCTACAAATTCTGCATAATTTCTAGGCCGTCTGCGTCAAGAAAGGCCTCGAAGTTGGCGCTCGAACAATATGGTTGACAAAACTTTTTATGCTTCTGACTTTCCCATTGTCCTATCCGATTGGTCGGCTATTAGATAAAGTTCTGGGTCTTGAAGGAGTCTCTTACGATCGACGAAGACTTATGGAGATGATAAAAATGACGACGAGAAATGAGGAAGGTCTGGCTGAGGAGTTCAAAATTGCCGTTGGAGCAATGGAAATCTCGGACAAAACTGTCAAAGAAGTGATGACCAAAGTTGATGTAAGTAACGGGATTAACGAAAACGATGAACAATTTCATAGGACGTCTTTATGCTCCCGGACACAACCGTTTTAAATACAAAAACTGTTGCCGAAGTTTTGCGAATGGGTTACACACGAATTCCCGTCTATCATGGTGACCGGAACAATGTCGAAGCCTTGCTGTTTGTCAAAGACTTGGCTTTGCTAAATCCAGATGACAATTTTACAATAAAAACGGTGTGCTCTTACCATGATCATGCACTGAGATTTGTCATGGAAGATACACCGTTGAGAGTGATGCTGGAGGAATTCAAAAAAGGCGATTATCATTTGGCCATGGTACAGAGGGTTGTTCAGGCAGGTTGTCGGAGTGTACAGTATTACATGCAACTTTCAGATTGACGCGCAAGACCCTACCTACGAACTGGTTGGAGTCGTCACCCTAGAAGATATCGTCGAAGAAATTTTACAAGCCGAAATTGTCGATGAAACTGACGTCATTACCGACAACGTCAACAAAACTCGAAGGAGAAAGGCCATTGTAAGGAACTAAATACGAACAAAATTACCGTGAGTTTAGATGCACGACTACGCAAATTGTTTTATGGATGCGGACGCTGATGCCTGTCTAATTTCAATTCAAATGCAAGTAGTTACAGTCCAATGGCTCTCCACAAATCATAAAGTCTTCAAGGAATGCTTCATTGGAACGAATGTACTTGAGAAGGTTATACGGCAGAATGTCCATAAGGTACAAGGAATTTGTTATTGTGGTCCTCTGAGTTTGCATATAACTCATATATCCAAGCAATTGTAAATAGGCGTTTTTGGTGTGAAAAACTCTTAAGAATGTTGCCAAAATATTGATTTAGAATTTTTGCTCCTAAACACTGCGCATTTTGCCCGCCCAAACTAACCAATCAAAAATAACACTTACTCTCCTAGTTCTGCGACAATTTCGAACCATTGCAGATCGAGTTGATCCACTTGAAAGACTCGTCGAACATCCTTCCACCTAATGCTCGACTCTACCTCAAAAAGGAGCCCTCCGATAAGTTTATCTTGATCCTGGAAGGTCGCGTTGCCGTTACAATTGGAGAGACTAACATGACCTTTGAAGCCGGGCCTTGGCATTGTTTTGGCAAGGAATTGTTGGACTCTTTGCTTGATGATATTGGCAAAAACAAGCTCACAGAAGAATATCATGCCAGTCCAAAGGCCTCGACCGTCTTCAACGAAATCGATATGAAAAAGCTGACGTTTTCGCCGGATTACACGGTGGTCATCAAGGATCAATGCACTTATTTGGAGATCACTCCGCAGACTTATTTGTTGGCATTTAAGTCGACGTTGATCACGAGAAATCGCAACGAGTTTTTGGTAAGAGATAGCCCTTAGAAGATGTGGGCTCATAAAGGCTAATAATCAAGAAAAAAGATTTTTTAATGGATTTTGGATTAAATCTGATTTGCATAATTTCAGGAGAAGAATCCGGTCGAAGACGATAGTCAAATACACAAAACCGCGTCAGAGAGCATCTTAAAACATGCTTATGATAATAACTCCACACCGACAACCCCGTCTTCCAGACTTCGAAAGTGCGGAACCGGAGCTAAAATTAGTTTATCCACGGAGAAGAGCTTTGATGGATTAAAATAGACATATGGAAATATTAAATTCTTAATTTGTATCTACCACATACGATCTCGGAATTTTTTTATGAATAAAAATAAAATTTTAAATTTAACCTCATTTTATGTTTAAAATCAAAAAGAAGCTCTTTGGTCACTCTACAGTAACCGGCTGGTCAGATTACGGTAGGCGGATCATTTTTAGGGTCAAAAAGGGTGTTGCTTGCCTCTGTGTCTGTTTGCTTTTTGGCTGCAAAAGCTGAGTATTGCGTGAAATTTGATGACTGTTTATATTTAAATTTTTTAAATCTAAAAATTTTTTATTCTAAAAATTTTAAATTTGACTTTTTGTTAAAGCTTGGCCACTGTTGCTCTTCATTCGCACTTTAAGCCAGTTTTCATGTGTTTTCGAAAAATCTAAAACTCTGTTCTGTAATAAATTCCAAATCACAACTTCAAAATTGTTCGTAAGATAAAATAAACTTTATTTCCAACCTTAATGCTCTTATCTGGCCACAAATCTTCGCCAAAATCAAGTTCATGCCAATAAATCAATTTTTAGCCATTTTTGATTTACCGTTATGGCTTTGTCCCTAATAAAAACATTTAAAAACCCCCAAAATGAGCGTTATGACCACTCATGAACGGTCATTCGCACTTAACTAATCCAAAAATAAAAAAAGTCCGTTTCCTTTCGCTCAAAAAAATTCCCCTTGCCATTTATTCGCGGCCGTATTTCCGAGGCCAGTTTTACGTCGGGTTCCGAATTTTTTCCATACTTTTCGAGATTTCAAAACAAGGGTTTTAATGTCAGCTGTAAACGGATTAAACCCTCGCGTTTGGCCATCAGTCTATACAGTAAATTGAAGGCAATAATGCGATCAGACAATGTGAGCCCAGTATAACCGCTCACATTTCTTTCCGATCAAAAATTGAATGCTTAGACAGCCAAGAGGCCCGCGAAAAAACAGTTGCATTTGGCCTGAGGAAATTGGGAAATTGTTTATTAGAGGATTTACGGGATTGCTAAATGTTGCAAGGGCATTTTGAAACGGAGGAATTGTATTTTTGACGCCATAAAAGAGTTTTAAAATGCGCTTACTTGGGAGAAATGAGGTTTAGAAATTTTATGTTGTTTTAGACACCAAAAAACATTTTTGAGAGGAAGTTCAGGGAAATCTGACCGATTAATTTTAATGGAACTTGGGGCAAATTGAGATCTAAAGCTTAATAAACCGTTTGCAAGCTTTTTAGGTTACGCTGTGCAGAGCTAACAGAGATTTTTAAAGAGCTTCGAAGAGAAAATGTCCCTAGGGCTATTAAAATATCTAAACTCGATTTAATTCTCTCAAATTTCGATGTAAATCTCATCATTTATAAGCTGAAAATTGGACTTTTTAGAATTTTCTTAAAATTATAAATGTATGAAGATTTTATTTCTTTGTCAACACCTAATGTTTGGCTCACAAAAATGTCCCTACACCTCTTTTCTTGCTCTTCTTTCCTACGAAAAGAGTACGTGAGCTTTTTTCGAAATTTCTTTTTCCGGTTTTGCGTATTCCCCTCTGGCCAAAGGAAATTTTGAGTGCTCTTTTTCTTTTTGCGCGGTCATCTCTTTGCAACATTGGTCATGTAAATTAGGGGGGTTTTTGTGGCGAGGGTTTGAACGTATTTATGGCCGCAAAAACGGGTTGTCTCTGATTCATTAAACCCTTTTCTAAAATTTTTGGCAAGGCTTGGAGTATAACGTATTTTACCGTAGTTTTCGTGGAGCAGAGGCCGAAATTCTCTGGAAACAAGTGTTTTTGGAAAGGCATTTTCTTTTTGTAGCCATATTTATGAAGAAGTCGCAATGCGGTGGAAACGTATGGAACCGCAACCTGATCAAGCTGGAGCTCGGACTCAAGTTTTTCTTTGTTGTTCTCCTCTCTATTTGCTTTTCACCCTCGGTACTTTCGCTCAGAAAAAACTATGTGCCAACTGAAAATGATTTGAAGGTAAGACGATTTTCCGAATTCTCATTATAATCACCATACATTAATGTAAATCAAAAAATATTTTTCAGGAAGCAGTGTTGCATTCGAAGAGTTTTATCACAACGGAAAAGAAGCCATATCTTTCCGGATTGCGGGTGGAATGCGACAAACCATTCGGCGAAGAGTTTTTGGGCTACACGTAAGAATATTATCTCTTTTGAGTTAAAGGGAAGTACTCTCAGCGCTACTTTCAGAGTTCGATTAAATTTGGCGCAAACTTGGAATAATTATTTTCTAAGGACTTTCCGAGGCTCTTTGGTCGCGGTTTCCAGAAACAAACTGAATTTTAAGGTTCAGATTGGGAAAAAATGTGACACTTTTTTGCGAATTTTAGCATGAACAATTTTCTGTGTATGTATTTAAAGGTGGTCATACAAGAATTTTAAATTTTTTTTTTAAAAACCTCAAAATCCGGTGCACCAATTAAAAATTTGGCGTCGAGTTATTTTGCAATTTTTAAGTCGACGCCCAATTTCAAAAATCGGTGCATTTTGTTTAAGTCGACGCCCGATTTCAGAAATCGGTGCATGCTTTTCTAAGTCGACACCAGATTTGCGAATTTGGTGCTGAGTTACCGGGAGCCAATAATCGGGGGAAAAGTTGACCCATCGAAGGAACAGTTGACCCAGGATTTCCTACTCGAGAATAATTTTTTATGTTCGACATGTATTTTATGAGTGACAACACATTGGAATTTAATCAAAAAAGGATTTTCGAGCAAGAGCAGGCTGTTCTACTCGATTTTCTATGCTGATTTTCCGTTTTCGGGTTGGACGTGTTGTATAATAGTTGCTGTGCTGCCAATTTTCACTAAACTGTTTTCTATTTTCATTGTCATTCACAGTAATTTTCAGCCCGCGCGGAGTGAGTATTGTCTTTCCGAACACTCTTGTCAGAGTGGTTCTGTTTGGTTGGTGGATGGAAGAGATTGATCTTGTTGGTTTCACGTCAACCTCTGATTGTAATTCCGTTGTTTTGAATGTCACACAAGCCGATTTCTTCGTCCAAACAGAGAAAAGGGTCATCTTTCAATACAATTTCCCGCCGCTCAAGGGCAAAGAAGATGTCTATTGGTTCTGTTGGAAGCAAAGAAATAATGAAAACGAAGATGGCGATATAAACAATTTACCGTATTCAATAGTAAGCCAAATTTCAACAACCGGGTTACTGTAATTTTTCAGGTAAATGATCTGCAAACTGCGGTGTCCACCAGTTTGCCGGAACGGCAATATTACTTTCCCCTTCCCATTCAAATCAGTATAATCTTACTTTGTTTGGTATTATCAGCGCTTTTCTCGGGTCTAAATTTGGGTTTGATGACTCTAACGCCTCAGGAATTAATGCTCATCTCCAAATCGGGTGGGTCCAAAATTTTAACATAGTGATGTCCAATGTTCTGGTAGAATCATTTTCACTTTTTCAGGTTCAAAAAAAGAACGAAAATTTGCTGAAATCATTTTACCGGTTCGGATGACCGGGACTCAACTACTTTGCTCATTATTACTCGGAAATGTCTGTGTGAACTCTGCTATTTCGATCCTGTTTGAGGACATTGCCAGTGGATACCTGGCTCTGATCATAGCCTCCGCCGGGATTGTGCTCTTCGGCGAAATTGCCCCTCAGGCAAGGTTTTTCCAAAACCAATTCAATTTTGAATTTTAGGCGGCTTGTGTAAAGAAAGGCCTTGAGGTTGGTGCTAGAACAATTTACGTTACCAAGTTTTTTATGTGGCTCACTTTCCCGTTGGCTTATCCGATTGGCAAAATCTTGGATAAATTGGTTGGCGTTGAAGTTGTTGCGTATGACCGACGAAGACTTATGGAGATGATAAAGATGACCACAAGATACGAAGAAGGTCTCGACGAAGAGCTGAGGATTGCCGTTGGTGCTATGGAGATCTCGGATAAAACTGTCGACGAAGTGATGACTAGGATTGACGTAAGAATAATTTATGTTGACTTTCCCAAGACAGAATCAGTTTAAGTGTAAAAAGTTTAAGTAAAGATCGGGGATATCTCAAAATTGATGTCAAAAAAGAAAATCAAGACTTTCTGATCGCCTTGTACACCTTTGTATACAATGAATTGATGCAATATTTTTAGGACGTCTTCATGCTTCCAGACACAACCGTCCTCAATACGAAAACGGTCACAGAGATTATCCGAATGGGTTACACTCGAATCCCCGTCTATCATGGTGACCGCAACCAAGTCAGTGCTCTTCTTTTTGTCAAAGACTTGGCCCTGCTGAATCCTGATGACAGTTTTACCATCAAAACTGTGTGCTCTTATCATGACCACGCACTCAGATTTGTAATGGCGGACACGCCGTTGAGAGTGATGTTGGAGGAATTCAAAAAAGGCGATTATCATTTGGCCCTGGTTCAGAAGGTTGTCCAGGTAGATCTCTCCGGCTTTACGGTAAAAATCCTGCTTTCAGAACGACGGCCTCGACCCGAGCTACGAACTCGTGGGACTTGTAACACTTGAAGATATTGTTGAAGAAATTTTACAAGCCGAAATTGTTGATGAAACTGATGTCGTTCTGGACAATGTCAACAAAACAAGAAGGAGAAAAGCAATTGTAAGCACACGCAGAACTTTGTGATTATATTTAATTTAGATGCACACAAGTTTCTTCGCTGACACTGACGCTGAGACTTGTGTAATTTCATTTCAAATGCAAGTGGTTACAGTTCAATGGCTCTCGACGAACCATAAAGTATTCAGCGAGTGTTTTATTGAAAAGAATGTCTTGGAGAAGGTTGTCCGTCAGAATGTTCATAAGGTAATTGTGAAAAGCATTGAATATCAACAAAGAAAGATCAGTTCATAGCCCAATTTGGAATGTAAAAATTCTACGGGTCGTGCTGAGCCTAGCTGTTACACGGCCATTCACAGCCGCTCAGAAGGCATCAGTCTTAAAAACTATTCTATAGTTGTTTATGTCTTGTCAGAGGATCTTAGTTTATAATATATTTTCGCAAAACAGAAGGGATCCGACATACCACACAACTGATGAATTTCCAAAAGCATTCTAATTGCCTCCAGTAACACCCTCAATCTTCAGATCGAACTGTTTCACGTAAAAGACGCTTCAAACACAATCCCATCTCACGCTCGTCTCTATCAAAACAAAGGCCCTTCAGACAAATTTATCTTGATCTTGGAAGGACGTGCTACCGTAACCATTGGAGAGACCAACATGACCTTCCAAGCAGGGCCTTGGCATTGCTTTGGAAAGGAATTATTGGAGGTAATCTTGGACGAAGTGAATAAATCAAAGATGGCAGAGGAGTGCCCAACCAGTCCAAAGATTTCAGTGGCCGAAACAAAACGATTGACCTTTGTTCCGGATTATACGGTGGTCATCAAGGATCATTGCACTTATTTGGAGATCACTCCGGAGACATATTTCCTGGCGTTTAAGACAACGTTGATCACGAGGAATCGGGATAAATTTATGGTGAGCTTTTTTGGTTGGAAGGAGATTTTTTACTCTATCAATATTTCTAGCAAGAGAACGCAATCGAACAGCAGCCTGGTCGAGTGCACAAGACCACATCAGAAGGAGAATTGAAGACCAACAGTTCCACTCCAACCTCGCCCTCTTCGGCCCTTAGGAAATGTCGGACCGGCGGAGGAAAGCCCGGCCTACTAAGCGGAAAAAGTTTCGATTTCTCTTAATTTTCGAGTAGTTTCTTACCGGTACTTTACTTAAACTTAAGAACAAATAAAACCAACCAAATCTCGGCGCCTCAATTATTGCTTTCGACAAAGTTTTGATCCCACATATTAACCAAATGTTTGAATCTTTCATCGCCGTTTTCGTCGTTCACAACATTCCCAGGTCCTAAAGTTTTACTGACATCTTCTTCTTTGCCGAACAGCCAATAGAAATCTTCGTAAAGCGCGCGCCGAAGAGCGGGCATCGTGCGGAAACTGTAGATCATAAAGAAGAACCCATAAACTTCGACGACAATGTATTGGAACTAAAATAATTTTTGGGTTAAACTAGCAATCAATGGTAGCCATTTAAGGTAGAATGCGGCTGTAATTTTGTTAGAGGCTTGTAAAATTTTTAAACGGGTTTTGCAACGATTTTTGCAATGTAGTAAAAAATCGCCATGGGTAAAGAAATATCTATAAAATCGCCGAATGGCCGAGGAAGGCACAGGCGCATAGCACCACACGCAGTAAAAGTTGTTTTTATATCAATAAATGTTGAGTTAATTACAATTTACCTGTTGAATAAAGAACTCCAAGATATCAGCCTCTCCGTAAGCCCATATCCGGTAAATCCGATAACCACCCAAAGAGTAATAAATCATCGCAATGCTTGAATGTAAATATCCCAAAAAGAGAAGGGACGGCAAAAATTGATAAGTCTCATTGACAGTTGCTTTGGTCGATAATGAGAAGTCAAAACGATTCGAATGGACGGCTTGGTTCTGCTTATGGAGTGTGCGCACTTTCTGGAATGATGTTTGTTTCGTGTCATAAATCACCGTAATACGAGTTCTTCTCTACAACGCATAATTAAGTAGCCAAAACATTATTTTTTATGAAGGGGCTTTGTTATACTAATGCTTTAAGACTAAATTTTACTTTCGGCTCCAATGTGTGATTTTTCCAGAAACACAGAAGAACTCTCGCAAAAAATTTGAAGATTTTGAAACGATGATTTTTTTCGGTCATCACACAATTTTTCGGGCTCCTCTTAATGTTGATTTTGTAGACTTACCACAGCCAAGAAGACAGCTCCAAAAATGCACGGTAGGATTGTGATAATTGGCAATACGGGCATGCTCTCCAACATGTATTCAAAAATTGACAACGGCCCGTTTACGGTATTTATGGCAACTAATTGATAGCCATATATCATCATAAAATAGCAGCATAATGTTGAAACCAGTGTCTTAAAACTACATTAGACTGGAGTTTAAAATTCAATCTGCAAAAAATGATTTTTAACTTACTGTGATCACAACCATAGTCCAAGCCAATCGACTTCCCCAATTCTCGTATGTTTTCATATATTTATAAGCGCAATACCTTTCAACCACAAACGACTGCAGATTGGACGCCATGAAAATAGTTCCAACCATGTGTAGAACACCCAGGTGTAACATGACTGGTCTCAAAAACAAAAAGTTCTTGTCCAGGACGATTAATAAGCCCAAATTGTGGGATAATTGAAACATCAAGCCGGCTACGGGAAATGCGGCCTAAAAATTTGAAAGATTTAATTATTCAGGTTATGTATGCAATGAAAGGCAAGAGGCTTACGAGTAGCACCTTCATGTTGGCATGAATAGTGCTTCTGGTTCTAATTTTAAGGAAAAAATATATTGATAAAACCCAAAAAGGAGGTATTAGTGTCCATTCAACCACTTGAATCGCATAAGTCGCCCGTTGCTCCAGAAAGAAATTTGAATTGCCCTCATCGGTTACTTTGGACATATCAACGTCATTATAGAATCGATGGAGCAAACATGGACTAAAAAAATTTAAGAATGGCATTAATGAGCGGCTTTCTCGGACAGTATAACGTATAGCTCTTTCCAAATTTGACATTCACATGGCGCTAAGCGGAAAAAATATAATGGTTAAACAGCTCGTTTCCTCTTTGCTAGTCTCTACAAAGTTCATGTTCATTCCCTCTGAACGTATTCAAAATATATTTAATTTAGAAACCACTAAACAAAGATGTATTCGCTTCTTGTAGAGTAAGATATAATTATTCCTTTGCGTCACGAGCAGAATTTCAGGGGCCGTTTTCTTAACGGGTAATCCGAAAATTGTCAAACAAAACCGAAGATACAAATTCATATATCGAGGGTTTATCTATATTCCTGGATATCTAATAAATTGAAAAATAGAGTGTTTAAAGTGATAAAACGACCGATAATTAAGCTATTAAACAGTTTATTTTCCCGTTTTTTCGTATGTCAACCAATAAAATTACAGTACGTCCGGTTTACACCATCCCGCGTCGCGGCCGCTCTAATAGCCTGGAGCAGTACGAGGAGGTGGGCAGTGTTCACAGCCGCCCTTTGGTCCGGCCTCACCGTCAGGACCCTTTTGTCCAGAACCTCCTGGCTGTCCTGGAGTTCCGTCGGATCCGGCGTCTCCTGGTGGTCCTTGAGTGCCGGCGTCTCCGGGTTGGCCGTCATTGCCGCCTGGGCCGGATTCTCCTGGTGGTCCAGCTGGACCTGGTGGTCCGGCTGGTCCTGGTGTGCCTGGGACCTCTTTAAGTTGTCCTGGGGCTCCTGGCTCTCCTGGTTGTCCGTCGTTCCCTGGAGTTCCGGGTGGTCCGCCTGGGCCTGGGGGACCGGCAGGGCCGGGAGAGGCGGGTTGTCCTGGCTGTCCTGGCGCTCCGGCGTTTCCGTTTGGTCCTTTTGGTCCGGGTGTTCCGGCTGGACCGGCTGGGCCAGCTGGACAGTCGAAGCAGGGCTCGTATTTTGGCGCAGGTGGAGGTGGTGGGCCTGGGTTTCCTTCCTTTCCTGGAGCACCTGGTGTTCCGTCTTGTCCTGGGTTACCGTCGGGTCCAGGTGGGCCTGGTGGTCCAGCTGGAGAGACACCACATCCGCAGCAGCCTCCGGATGGGGCAGCAACTGGCGCGGCGGTTACTGGTCCCGATGAGACGGCGGCATCGTAGCCAGCTTGACGAGCCAAACGAGGATGAACGTTAGAGAGAACCTGAAGGCATACTTTGATCAAATGGAACGATTTTAATTAAAACTGGAGGCTTTGAAGACTTACTTGAGCACGAGTCACTTCTCTGAAGATGTTGCCAGAACGCGCCTTGCAGAAGTCGATTTCGCTCTGCATGACGGACTGAACATGTTGGACATGGTTGTAGACCATTGGGACGGCAATAACACAAGCCAAAGTGGCGGCAGTACTGAGACAAACACCTACAAAGGCGATAGTTCGAAGCCCTTCGGCCTGTGCCTGTCGTTGTTTCTCCTCCATCCTCTATAAGCAAAGAATTTAGAAGTCGTTCAGTAATATCTTCAAAAATAATTTCGCAAAATCGCAAATTAAGGTTTTTAAACAGGCTCAAAAAACAGATGACTAAAATAGGTTACAGACGACGTCGAGTAACCGACAACACTTGACTTTCCCCAACAAACCGACTTTGCTTTATATAGTAATTATTCTCCCCCCCCCCCCCCCCCCCTCTCACCCATTTTTAGCCGGGCGTGGCCGGAGCGGGTTTAAGCGGTTCCCCCCGCGCTTTCGCTTGTCGTCTTCCCTTCTTTTTTTTGGGTCTTCTCTGTTGCAACGCGGAAATATGCGATACAAAACAACAATTCCGGGGAAACGGACAAATTATGACCGTCCCATAACTGTGGAGGTAATTGAAACGTATTTCGGGAATTTGAGGAATTGGAGAATATATAATTACTTTTGACTGGAAACGGGTTGTATGCAAAATTTGGCGTATACAGGAATGAAACGCAAGTGCTCCAATCATCTCCAAGGTGGATCAGAATTGATCATCAGGTTCTATTAATAACAAGCGATGTAACGTTTGTCTAAGTACTTAAAAAAATCAGAAAAGACGTTGAATCAAAAGAAAAACGCTAATCGTAAAAATTCAAAGCTTTTCTGTGCGTCTGCAATGCATTTTGATGCCAAATTCAGGATTTTTTATCTGATATTCTTCCTTTCACCTTTTTCTTTCTTCTTCTGCAAACAATTTGACACATAGGTTCCGAAGGTATTTATTTATAAGGTCACAAATGTTAATGTCATATACTAAATAACGCTTTTACAACTTTTTTACGACCTTTTCCTTGGCTACACGTCCACAGAACTCTGGCAAATCAAGATTTTTTACGTCAAACTATTTTAAGATCCCCACGGTCAAATCCAAGATTAAGTCAACGTTCATGAGGCCAACTAAGGCTATTTAGAACAAATATATTTTAATTACTTGAATGAATAATATGCAGATTTTCTATTTCATGGCCGTTCTTCTCATCAATTGCTACCGTAACCCTCCAAAATCTCTTGTTTTTTAGTGTAATTCCTCTTTCTCACTTCCAGTAGCCTATCTCTACTACTTCTTCATTATCTTTTTCACTTTCCAACCTCTCTCGCCCCTCATTTCCCCCATACTTTCCTTTCGTTCTTCGCGGACCACCCAAAAACTCAACAGCGACCAATTTAATCGCCACGCTCATTGATGGACGACTTTTTTCGTTGACGGTAAACATAGACGAAAAACGAAAGGGAAAGTTACGGGAGTTGTACGTAAAGTTGGAGTCACTAATTATTACAGTGTAAACTTTGTATGACAGTGTAAAATTCCTACTGCGTACTCTTCGTCGAGCAAGAAAAACTGGAGGAAAAGTAGACTGACGGCTACGCGGTTTACAAACCGCGGAAAGTTTGTAACGTTTGGCGGGATGTTTTAACATAATCAATTTGATGATTCAGAAGTTTTGCGCGAGTTTGTGACGAAGGAATGAGTGAAAATTGGATTTAGAAATTGGAATCATATACATTATGAGGAAGGAGCCGGCGTATTTTACAAGAAATAGCGCTAAGAACTTAAAAATATTAGCAATACAGAGTCATATTTATAAAAGAAGTCACAAGCGTAATACGAAACAGAATTGAGAAGAAACAACAAAAGTGTTCGTCGAAGCGCCAAAGGTTTCAAAAATATTTTTGAATTAAAGATTATGTTAACAATTACTGTAATAGCGGTATTAAAAAAATTTTTTTACAGATCACTTTCCATGTCTTAAAAATCCGAGTCGGTTCAGAAAAATTAGAAATCCGGCTCATTCCGTCTTGATGGGCGAAACACTATGGGAAACGAGGAGAGTAAACCAGAGACGTATTTTAAATAGTCGTATGTTTAGGAGCTCTGCAGGGAAAAATTTTTTTTTTATCGAAACTTTGCAACATGACATGGCTAACAAAATGGTGATATCTCACCTTGAATACATCCACAAAGAAAATCAATTTTTGGACAACTGTCAACTAAAAATTCCCTGTTATGAGCGTGAACTAAAAATCTCTCATGCGTTTAAGAATATTGAAGCTCAATTTTTTATCATCTTTTTTGGAGCATTTCTAACACTTTTAATGACCCTGTTGATCTCCAAAAATTGATTTGTATAGTTTACCCTCAATTAATCGCTGAATTATCCGAGAATCACGTTTTTTTTTCTTTGTAACGGTGAAACGTTACGATCGTTTAACCCCGAGCTTTAACTCCCCTTTTGGTTTCTCGTAATTTGTCATCCAAACGGTTCATAAAAACAAAAGAAAAAAGACGATCGCTTAAGTAGTAAGACAGAAATGTCAATTTTTACAGCCTCCTCTTCCTGACAAAAAAACGCACCCCAACCTAATTGGTTTTTGTTATAATAATACAGAAGAATGGAAAGGGAGAGTTTTTACTCGTATTACGACATTACGAAAAAAGGAAACGGAAATGGAAAAGAAATTTGGAGAAACTGGAGACGAAACATCAAGTTTTCTTAATTGAGATGAGGAATATTGCTGGCGATGATGAGAGCGGTTAAAAATTGGCTTTTAAAAAATGAAAAAAATATGTAAAATTGAATTTCGTATTTTTAAATGACTTTATTTTTAGAAAATCAACAAATTAAAGAATTTTTTGACTATTTGAGCCATCAAAATCTTTGTAAAATGTTCAAAGATTCTACAGGAGACATAGTATCTCTATTACGATCTAGCAACAATCTGGGACAGAATGAAGAGATGGTTTGTTTTCAAGGGATCATCCTCGTCATCAAGGCCTGGCTAAACAGATCTTCTTGGCTAATCTGAAGTGTCGTCAGACGTTTTGCAGGTTTCTGAGGAATTATAATGTTCTGCTTGAAATTCTCCCGGTCTTCCAGATCTGCTAGGTGGTTTAGCTGGCATTCAAGCGCATCATGTGTTCCTAACCTATCACAGAGCTCCTGCTTGACCTAGTTTTTTACCGCTTCATGAGTTCCAGCCGGCCTGAAAAGTTTTACTGTTCCCGTATTGCACAAGGACCTCGGCTGAACCTTTTGAGTGATCTGTGAGAGTCAGAGATAGCGTGGATATTCTTATAGTAAAAAAATTTTATAATTTTTGCATCTGTTATAACTCAAAAAGCTCTCTTTTGCTTGATTAATAAGTGCTGATACAATGACTCGCCCAATTCTGCATTTATCATTTGGCTCATTGCATTTTAAGAAGTTTAAGCTTTGCCAGTTCAAATTTGAACACATCATCAAACTCCAGATATTGATCTCTCCGACCAAACTCCAACAAAATTTAAGGATCACATTTCCGGTTCATTCCGGCCGAAACCTGTCCTCAGCAAAGTTCGTCATGACCGTTAACAGATTGTAAATCACGAAACCTGCCGAAGGATTTCACAATGTCGCTGAGGTGAGTAATTTTGTTTTTTGAAAGTTCACGAATTTTCGTTTTTTTTGTTCTCCCGTTTTTACGCGCTTTTCAAGGTCAGGGAACAAGGGTTTTTTCGTATTTTCAGGTAATTTATCGGTGGTGAAATCGTAAACGGTTAAAGAGCAAGGTCTGGAAAAGAGGCATGAGGACAGAAATGGGTTTGGTGTAAATTGAGTCTGTGTTTTGGGCCGTTTGATTAAGAAATTGTCTGCTTTTCAGGTCGTAAATTTTTTATTAGTCGGTAAACAGGGTTTGGCCAAATTTGGCAAGCGAAAACATTAAGGTTAGGATTTTAGAGGGCAAATACATGATTGTAAGACCGCATAGAGCATAAACGGGCGAGATTTTTTGTCGAAAAAATGGCAACAGTACCTTCTACGGTAAAAATAGGCATCGGTCATAGAGAAAGACTCTTTTTGGCCATATCTTTGCCAGTTTCGTGCGACGAAATAGATTTTTTTGTGGAAACATTACCCTTTACGGTCGAAAAAGGTATGACTCATTTTCATGCCAAAATTCGCAACAAGTGCCACATTTTTTTTCAACTTTTGAGCTGAAAATCTCTGCCGCTTCTGCAAATCGCAAACATTTGGAATACTTTCCCTGTTAGTTGCATTTTAAATAAAAAAACATCTTTGATGTTCTTCATGTAGCATAATATTGCCTCCTTTTATTGTCAAAAACTTTTTCTGCAAACAGTACTAGTTAGAGGTCAAAAGGCGCCTTACAAAGAAAGGAAAGGAATCTAAAAAATGAAAGCAAACCTAGCCAATCTAAAATTCTTGTTCTGGATTCCAATGGGCAAACAAAAATGTTGTAATGCACTTCCAACTATTGTAGCGAGAAAACCGGTCATTTAGCGGAAGTTGCAATTGGTGTTTAAGGCAAATGATCATAGTTTCGCGATCTGTGAAGCTTTAGAACAGTTTCATGGGCTTCATTAGTAAGTGATAATAAGATCCTTAAAGGATTCCAAGCGCTTTTTGAAATTTTGCGCTTGTGTCAGGCATAGGCCAAATATCAATTCCTGAAAGTCTTAGGTTGCGCTTTCCAGATACAGCCAAGATATTCAACGATCTTTGCGGCCGAGGAAGTACGCAAAATGCGGAAAGCAGTCAAAGAGAGAGCTCGTAAAGTTCTAAAAAAATTTATCTAAATTTGTGCCAAGACATATGAATATGTGAGCATTGCATTTGAGGCACTTTCTCCTGTTATTATAATAATAAATAAATAAAAACAGAATTTTTCGTTATTCTTGTGACCTTGGTGCGACATTTGCGGAACTCATTTTGTATTGCCGAACCAATTACAAAATGATTCACAGAAGGAAAACAAAAGCAAACAAGACAAACAAGGCGATCGTTACAGGTTTACGAAAGGTGTTTTGATTGCAAATTTAGGTCAGACGTACAAAAAAAACAAAGACAAGAGGAGACATAAATCATATAATAATTACAGCAATTAGCGAATTGAAAAAAAACGGTTTTTCTTTAACTTCGGACAGCGTTTGCAACAAATTACATAAAGAAAAATTCAAATATTTAAGTTGCTGTAAAATTCACAAGGAAGGTGTCCCAAGTTCATCATATTTTTAAAAAATTTTGCACACAGCATCGTGGCTAGTCCGATCAATTTCAAAAAATTTCAGCTTGTGCGATGCAGAGGCAGCTGAGATACTCAATCATTTTTTTGCGGCCGAGAGAGTACGCAAAATTCGGAGAATGGTCAGACAGAAAAACACTTTCTGACCATATCTTTTCCGGTTACGTGCGTAAAAAGATTGTTTTTTGTGGAAACATTAGCCTTTACGTCAGAAACAGGTATAAAACAAAATCTCGGCCGTTTCTGCAACACGCGGTCTACAAGTCGCATCATAGAAAATCTAGTCCAACGAATGTTTGTGCCAAGTTTCGTCTGAACGTCGGACTTTTCAGTTTGTTTAAATTTTGTTATTTCCAAAATCTATGTAGCAATAGACCGTTTTTTCTCCTTTTCGAAGGGCATGCTCTATGTTTTACAAAGATATTCTTCAGTGATTTTAAAGTGACAGTACAGCCACTTTTAAATCGCGCTTTTTACGGCGTGGAAACGAAATGTCCAAATAGTTTCTATGTCTGCTGTACCAGTAACAACGGAAAAAAATAAATTTTGCATTCTAAATGCTTACCAAAAATTATTGTACTGTTTGCAACTCTGCCGCCTTTGTTTTCGCTGTAGGACACAAAAAAACTTTTTTGACATCTCGTTTCACCCGCTGTAAAAAACGCAATTCAAAAGTAGTTGTTCTGGCACTTTAACGGATTTTACATTTTTTAGCGCCAATCAATCAGTCAACTCCGGCGGGTTTATTTATACATATTTCGATTCCGCAGAAAGACTAGTAGCGAAATTTTTATCGATAAAAGTTTTTCTTATCCAATTATATAGTGATGGTATCGCGAGCTAAATTTCTGTTGCTTTCCTGGAAATAAATTGTTTTCCATAGCCTTGATTTCCCAATCTTTAAACTTGTGCTTTTAAATTACATCTGTCCATATATAATTCGTCATCTCCTTTTGCTTACACCTGCTTCTCCAAACATAATTTATACAATGAACACTACGTTTTTTGAGTGGTAGAAAAACCCACCTGCCAGGGGATTCTGTTGTTTAAAAATTGAGTATTGCAAAATTGTTTTTTATATTATTTATATTTATATTCCGGAGGAGAGGTGCAAAAGGCATTTTTGAATTTCAAGGCAGCAGCTGCCCTAGTAGGCGTATAACATGTTCACCTTGAAAGCTTCTTCTGCATGATATTTAAAAGAAATGGGTTGCTCTTGTACCTGCATTGGAGTATTGTTTTGAAATTTCTATTCCCGCTTATGTTGACATTAGCTCAGAGTATAATGGGAAACGTGACTCTACCTCGAATTTATTACTCTGAAATCATAAACTTATTTGCAGGTATTTGTTGTTTTTTGATGGAAGAAAACGTCTTGTAGTCTTGAAGACTAGACAGTGGCTCTCGGCCAGACCCGTTTCAAATTTTTGTGGGCTCGGCCCGATAGAAGTCAGGTTTAATCGGGTTAGGTCCGCTAATGTATTTCAGTATAAAAATTATTGGTAAGAGTTACAAAAATATTTCAAAAATTTTAGAAAACTGTCGAAAATGAAATGAAATTATTAGACTTACCGTGCGCACAGTGCAAAACGATTATTTTGATAAAGGCAGTCAACGCATCAAAACTGATCAGTGTATTTCTCAATTGCACCGTTGCGATGCTTTCTCGCGCAAAGAACCTTGGCATACCCCCAGCACTTTTGTTGCCAATGATAGCATACTAAATTTTGCTTTTGTCTAGAATTTTTCATACCGTCCCCTTCGATATTTCCACGCCTTTAATCACCTGAAAAACCCTCCACCCTCACATTAAACCCCATGAAACACCAAAAGCCTTCATTTTTCCACTT
The DNA here is from genome assembly GCA_025436335.1 of Bursaphelenchus mucronatus. Lineage (NCBI taxonomy): Eukaryota > Metazoa > Nematoda > Chromadorea > Rhabditida > Aphelenchoididae > Bursaphelenchus > Bursaphelenchus mucronatus. The sequence goes on from CM046358.1 coordinate 8,518,093, forward strand.
TTTTCTTATAATTTTTGCCATTATCAATATCCAATCCAATGCTGTTACTTCCTGATTATGTTCAAGTCAGAATAACATTTTGGCGGCCGTAAAAATTATATTAGCGGCCGTGTCCAGAAATTTCCACACGCACACCGGTGTGTGAGAAACCGCTCCGGCCGCCCTCACAATCGCCCTCCACACGCATGGGTACAACAATATTTAAGGCGTGGGGGAAAGTGAGAACTTTTTGAGGGCTGATTCTTTGGTTTAGGCTGACGAATTTGATGGTTTATATAGGCATAGCGAGGATTCTTGACAATAAGTTGCTTCTAGTCAACAACAAATTTAAATTTGTCATCTTTTAAAAGTACTTGGTGCATTCGCCTGTCTTATATTTAAATTTTTCAAGACTTACCGCGTTATAGCCGCAGTAATCGGGTTTGTTACGCTACTTTTTGATTTTAGAAGAAGCGTTACAGTACATAATGGCCACCAAAATCACAATTGCTGAGCTCCGTAAGTTTGATATTGCATACCTCCAACTCAAAATTAAAGTAAAATCTTATTATAACAACCACCACCTTAATCGTATTTTACCAAATATTCAAAATATGTTCTTTTTCATAGGCGCGATTTTCGACCAATACGACGTCGATAATGATGGAGTGCTGGGCCCGAAAGAAGCGCTGAATGCCTACAAAGCCCTTGGCGAAAAGGCCAAAAAGATTGACAATTTTGACAAGGAATTTGAAACTCTTGCTAAAAACAAAAGGATGACGTTACAGCGTAAGTTGGAGTTTGTGGGGTTTTGGTTGAAAATATGGTTACTTACTTACCGTTTTGCTTTTTTTTATCTATGCTAAAAAATTCCCTTGCAAGGAAATTAATAAAAATAGTCAAAAAATCAGCCGAAATAGGGGCAGTTAAGTGTTATTGGCTTTTGTGGTGCCGTTAGGTTCAAAGTTTGTTTTCTGCTATATAAAATTTCTAAAGATAGTGATTCAACGCTAAATTTGACTCTTTGGACCTCTGAAACTGTTCGTCGGCGCTTTTTGATCATCGTCCAAGTAATCTTCTTCTGCGATTATAACAACAAAGTTACCAATATGTTTTTAGAGTTCAACCGGCTTGTGCAATGATCTCCACTTGTGATTGAACTTTCCAAATCCAATTATTTTGATTCTTTTTCCCACAATACTGTCGAAATAAACTTAAAACGCCTTGAATACGGTTTATTGCGCCTTTTAAACATTTTATGAGATCAATTATTCTCTGTGTAACAAGAGTGACTGTTAGCTTTAACCAATAATTTTTGAGACACTGGTTGTATCCAGCGTGTTCAGCTCCGAATTCACAAACATCTCGGCGCTGGCAGCAGCATGTGCCATTCGGATGACATAAACTTTTGTGTCCTTTTTGGAAATCGCCAAATAATGATGGGGATAGGCAATGGTTACGGTCTCCAGTTGATCAGTTGTGGCGAGCTCGTCCTTTGTTGCGGTGTTGATGATTTGGCAAAACAATTTGCACTTCCCTTCCATCCCAGTTAGACTGCCGACTGCCTGGAAAATGATAGGTGCTATATATATAATGTAAGTGTAAAATAAGAGATTGAAATATGTGAAATGTAAAGTTTAATTGTTCCTTTTAGATTCTTTTTCTCAGGGAAAGTGCAATCCTCATATGCAAACTGTCATAGACTTACCGTTAATGTTTCTAATGCATTTATGCAATATGCAAAATTCATAGCTCGCACTTTGCAGAAACAAACCGGATATGCACAAAACGAACGATTTTTTGCTAGAGATATGCCCAAAAACGCCTTATCTTCTGACCACTCCCTACAGTATGCGTCTCGTTAGAAGAGACTAAATGCACCTTTGCAAAGCGTCAGCCAAAATCTTAAGGAATTTTGAGGAACTACGCGGGCGCAAAATTTAACCGAAATCTGAAGGTCGTATTTGGTTCTTTTTATTTGCTATTCAATATACCAAAGGCTTATTTTTTTGCAGATTATTTCTTGCTTACTGTTACAATTTTTATTGTCTGTGTTTCAAGCCACAACACTTTCCCAATATACTGAGTCATTCTCACACTTTGAACTCAACTTTCAAAGCTGCTGCAAGGCCACAGAATTGCTTTTTGCATGGGAAAGAGCTCAACCCAGGGAAACGCCTCAAATAGAATGACAAATCTCAATCTTAACTTTCAAGTTTTGCTTTCCGCAAATCTTGTTTTGAGCACAAACTTGTCGTTACTCGAATAATTTTACATCCGGGACAATTAATCTTACAAATGAAATGACACGAGAACTCACTTGCACGACACTGCCATTCTCGATGATCATAAGTCCTTGGTCCTCACATTTCTCTGACATTTAGAGCCACCTACAAAGAATATCTGGATAAGGGGAAAAAGAATCAAAGTTGTAAAATACGGACTCGCGGATCTGCTAAAAATCAGGTGTAAAAAGTTTTTTTCAGATTTTAACAAAAACTTGGCATTAACTTCGACAAAGATTGCCTGGGATATTTATGTAAAGTACAAACACTTTTGAAGCACACTTTTTACGGCTTGTAAGACAAAATGTCCAAAAAACTTCCTTGTAAACTGAAACTATAATATAACGACGGAAAGAAATTATTATATATATTTTATTTTTTGCAACACCGACTTTGTATTTGCAGCAGGACAAAAAAAACTTTTTTGCACTTTGTTTCCCAAGCAGGACCAACAAGGCCAACAATCGCTGGTTCAACCATTTTGGAACCCAAGAAACAGAACTACGGCTAAATCACAAACATAAAATAAGTTATTTGTAGACATATAAATAAAATTTGCAATGTTTCTTCCGTTATTGGTACAACAGACTAAGAAAGAACTTTTTAGACATTTCGTCTGCAAGCCGTAGAAAGCGCAGCTAAACTTGAATAAAAGCAAGTAAACCTGAATAAAACAGATTTCTCCCTCGGAATCCTCAAAAAAATATCTGAAAATTTACGAAAAGAAAGATCTCGTCTTGAAGGATCAAAAAAATTAAAGGGCTTGCAGAAAGCCCGAGAAAATCCCTGTGAACAAGGATCTCTTCTTTTCTTTCTTCTGCAAGAGCTAAAGAATAGCAGTGCTCTCTGCTTTTAATTCGCCTGTGGAAAAGAAGAGTCAACACAGCTGTAGATAAAAAAAGTGATTGGGAGGAAAAACGAAAAGAGATCTAATGTTTTTTACGAATTCGAATCGGTTTTATGATGTGAAATGTTAGAAGAGAGCTAGAGTAATATATATTTTTGTCGTCTGAGCGGAGACAATTCACGGATTTGGAGGGTAAAATACGTTTGGCTGACTTTTCTTTTAGTCATCTTTTTTATTCATAAAATATTTATTCAATCATCAAAATGGCACCGGCATACACAATTAAAGTATTAACATTCTGGACGAGGGCTAACAACAAATCTTTCTGAAAGCATCCTTAAAATCTTGTCCATTTAACCACAACGTCCTTTGAGATTTTTTTGATTTTAAAACCACTCCCCGCATTAATATCCTGGTGGAGTTCTTGGGTTAGGACAGTGATCACACGATCCTTGATTTCCACTTGGTCCAACTGGACCCGGATTTCCTGGTGGGCCAGGCTGTCCTGGGCCTCCCGGCTGTCCTGCATCTCCGGGAGGGCCTGGGGGTCCGCTCGTATAACTTTCAGCCATCCCAGTGTCTCCTGGAGGTCCAAGTGGTCCTGGTTGTCCTGGTGGGCCAGGTGGTCCTGGTGGACCCACAACTGGCGGTCCATCATGCAGTTGTCCGGGTGATCCTGGCTGTCCGGGCTGTCCATCTCCTCCAGGGAATCCAGGAGGGCCAGGAGGTCCTGGTGGTCCAGGAGTTCCAAGAACATCTCCATAAAAGGCTTCTCCTGGAGCTCCGGCATGTCCTGGTTGCCCGGGTTGACCCGCATTTCCTGGAGGACCGGGGAATCCAGGTGGACAGTCGAAGCAAGGTTCCCCGTAGTCCAGAGCGGGCGTTGGTGGAGGTCCGTCTTGTCCGGGATGTCCCGCCGGTCCTGGAGATCCATCGTTTCCGGGGTTTCCGTCTGGTCCTGGAGGTCCTGGTGGTCCGGGCGGTGAGACACCGCATCCACAACATCCACCACCGCTAGGGGCCGGAGCTGGAGCAGCCGTCTGACCACCATATCCTCCGCCCCCACCGCCACGGCTTGGCGCTGGGGCTGCTTGGCCACCATATCCTGCTCCGCCGCCGCCTCCGCCACGTCGAGGGGCAGCTGCGCCACCTGATCCACCACCACCGTAAGCCGCAGCGACTCCGCCTTGATTGTAGCCGGCTTGCCGCCGACGTGGAGGTCCCATCGCGACTTGTCGATGCATTACTCGATGATTTGGAGTCACTCGACCCCGAACTGCTCGGGTTTGGCGAGGGACGAACATGGCAAAAGCCTGTAAAAAGCATTATAAATGTATTTTATGGAAGCGCAATGGTGTTACACGTAATATCAATACCAAAAATCTTCAGTAATAACAGTAATAAGGCATCAAAAGCCATAAAATGTGCCATAAATAAAAATACCGTTAACCATAAGCAAAGGAAGAAATAAACTCACTTCCGTTCTAACCACCTCTTTCCAAATATTGGCCGACCTATATTTGCAAAAATCCACCTCCTCCAACATCATTGTCTGGTAATATTGCACATGATTGTACGCCATCGGCACGCTCACAATCGCCATCATAAGCGCAACCGTCGAAAGGGTTGTGCCGAAAAAGGCGAAGGTCCGCAAACTATCGGCCAACTCGGCCTGCGCGGCCTTTGTTTGTTCAGCCATGTTCGAACTGATGTTAGAACGGTTGAGTTGGTCTTGTTATATAGGACGATTACATGGCGAAGGTCAGGCAGGTTTACAGTCGAAATTGAGTCAGGTTGGGGGTTGACATGATATCTTAAGCGAGTTTTGTCCGTTAAAGTGGGGATAGGCAGGAAGAGAAGGCGCACAGTGCAAAGAAGTGTTGTTGGCTCCGCCCGAAAGTTGGCTAGGCCACGACAAGCGTCCAAAGAAGTCCTCAGACACGTTGGGTTGCCTTGGACGTCCTTAGCAGCGTTAAGAGCAACGCTGAATTCAAGGGCGCACATTTCATCCCATAGGTAATATGCTCCGCCCATTTTTTTGCCAGGCCAAGTAAACAGTCCAATCTAAAGTTCAAACTACCTATCCAGTATTTTCTTCTAGAACAGGCCGCTAAACAATGCGATTCGTCATTGGAACTCGATTAGAACCCGAGAATAACACGTTCCTTAAAAAATTTCTAAAAAATCTTCCTCTTTTTTGTAAAAAAAATCTCCCAATCTCAAAGATCTACGCACAATGTGAGTGCGTGTACAATAACAACCGACGAACTCGTTTTTGGTCGGCTTAATTTCCACAACACAGTAAATTACCCAGAGTCGAGTTTTTTTTGATTTTTATTTTCTTTTCACTCGACGACAAAAAAAAACAAGCATTGCGTTTTTTTGCGTTGTAATTAGCACTGTAAAAGCGCTGCAGGCGACAGAAATAATTGAGAGAAAAACGGTTTTGTCGGTACCAGAATTTGAGGAATTCCGGAAATTGAAATAATATTTATGCAAAAACAAAAACTAAATTTAGTGGAAGAGCTATTCAGACATTGTTTTGTAATATACGCAAAATAAAATCTAGTAATCACCTGAGACATCGATAATGTTAAGAACGAAATTCAAAGATTACAAGTGAAGGAGATACGAATTTCCTGCTTTCAGTACAAGAAACCGGTTAAAAAAGTTTTTCGTCAAGCCGGTTCTCCTTGTTTTGCGTGCTCTCTAAAAAAACAAGATTCTCGAATATCCCGCATGCTGTTGGAAAGCGCGAGTTCAGGCTTCTAGGTATTCATATTTTCTTGTTTGAAACTCGAATGCAAATTTTTTAGAGAGTTTGAGGTCACCACCTGAAAGACAAATTTTATTGGAAAACAGGGAAAGTTCTCAAAGTGCGAAGATTAGGAAGAGACACTGCACAAGTTTACATAGATCAGTTTTTGGCAAGACATACATTACTGGTCTGCGTATTACGTAAAGACCCAAAAAAATTGGCAAAAATGCGGCACTTTTTGCAAACCCCTTTTTACGGCGTGGAAACAAAATGTCGAACAAGTTTCTTTGTCTACTGTACCAATAACAACGAAAAAATAATTGTGACGTTCTACATTCTGACTAATAATTATTTTACTGTTTGAACCTCTGCCGGCTTTGTTTTCGCTGCAGGACATAAATAACTTCTTTGAGATTTCGTTTCACTCGCCGTATAACGCGCAATTCAAAAGTAGCTGTTCTGGTCCTTTAAGTACATTATTTCCGCAAAAAAAGAAATCAGCTCTACGCGTTTTGAATCGCTCGGCTGTGCATGCAAGGCACAAGTTAAAGTTTTGTTGAATTGTAATGGCGCTTGATGTGTGCAAAATTTGAAAAAAATCTAAACGTCGCCCTTGGGACGCATCTCTTTTATATTGCATCCGCATTTTATGTTTATTTTTTCAATTTGAAAAACGGATTTCTTAGCTACAAAATAGTTTCCTTGTTTTGGATCATTTAATGTTTAGTTTCCCACGAAACTGCTCAAATTTACTACATTACGACCAAGATGGTGAGACCAAATTTGCTGAACGCCCGTTGTAAATCGCGAAATTTGTCAAAACGCGAGTGTTTTTTAGCGGGTTTTTACGAAAACTTTTTTACGATACCCTTTCAAGAAGCGTTAGAAATAACACCGTTACAAGACTGATTGATTTACCGACGTTCGCCGTTAAACCAAGAGTGATTTACACGCTGCGTGAAAAACAATGTCGTAATAGCGGCGAGATTTACGAAATGAGATTTGGTTCGTCGAAAAGGTTTGTGACAATACGAAAACAGTTGTGCAAACACAAATCTATATAGAAGTAGAATGATTGCATAGTACTTTCAAGTTTGTTACAGCACTACATAGCAACTTTAATGAATTCTGTTCTAAGGAAGTGAAGGGAAATAAAATTGGAGAAAAGTCAGCTCAAATCTACATGGGAAAGGATCGTAGTAAGATGCTCAAATTGTAATGAAAATTGGCACAAGTTTTGACAATTGTTTCACAAGGTGGTCCACCTCAAGAAAAAAATGGGAAACGGCAAAACGCCACAAAATTTTATCGGGCAACAAAATAAAAATTCTTTCAAAAACAAATATTTTTTTTGCAAAATTCGATATTTCTTGTGTCGTTTCGTTTTTATTGATTGCGTTTTGAAGGGAAACATTTTTCTTGACGTGGCTCTACAGAGTCCTCCTTAGTTTCCCTGTGGAATAACTCTACAGAAGAATCATTCTACAGAACTTTATCAAAAATATTATATATTAGACTGTCCGATAAATAATGCCGCTTTTTGAGATGGGCAAAGCGTAGAGGCTACAAAAAACGTAAACAACAATAAAATTTAGCAATATTGCACATTTTGGCAGTCGAGATGGCAGGCTGTTGTATAAGATATCGTTTGCAATATTTGGATTAAATTACAGCAATTTAACCAAAATCCAAAATTTTGGATTTTACGAGCAAAAATTTAAGCAGAAAGGTTTCGGCGCTTAATCGTTAAGCGTTATTTGTATTTTGTTTTCGTTGTGTTCTTGTTGCTCAAAATCCAATTACGACATAAAAAATAGGCCTGTATTGACTGGTGTTCCAATTAGAACTTCCCCATAGAGCAGCAGGTGCTGCTAATTGCGTTGTTAATCCTAATCTCGTATTCAAATCGAACCCAATAGGAAGGTATAACGATTCTGTCGTTGGTAATGTTGTTTCGTTAGAGGTAACTTCTTGCGATGGTCGTTGAACTTGTTTCCTCGGTATTTACAATCGCAATTTCCCATGAAAATCAAATGGAAATTCCATTTGGAGCAGATATCTTTGCCATAACTACTCTAATTATTTGTGTTCCGTCAGTTTTTATTCATGGATTGGTTGGATATGTAAGGTCTTGTAGAATCGTTCGCGATTTAAGAAAATGTTTTTTGTAGGCAATAAGGAGATCGCCGTATTACCGAAAGCATTTGGTTTTGAGGACAAATTTCTCTTTATCATTGGCCGCCGGATTAGAAGTTCCATTTTACATCCTTGGTGCAACCCAACAGCTGGTCGGATACAGCATGACGGGGACGGTTATCAATGCAAGTTTTGTAATTCAGCAGTTAAAACTGATTCATATTGCAAGCCGTAACCAGGGAAATCTCGCTTGAAGCCCCGAATGTCTAGGGCCCTGATTGTTCGGACGGGAAAAATGCGGCGCTTTTTAGTATTTATTTTTTGTCTGCCCGCTCTCCGCATTTCGCATACACTCTCGTCGACAAAGGTTGTTGAATTTATCAGACCTAATCTGCCGACAGGCTCTAAAGACCCATTCTGTGTATTCATATAGCATGACAAACTTTTCGGAAACGTTTGATCTTTATGTGTTTGATATGACATTGCAATAGCATTGCGGACCATATTTTGTATATAAATCACAAATCATACATTTGGGAACTTTTGACCGGAGCTAAATTGGTTGTTTGTAAAAGCAATCAATAATTTAACAATGATGTCAATTTCATTATCCAATTCTATTGTTTTTAGCTGACCTCTTTGGTGTTTGATTTCCTTTGGTACTCCATGATTCTGCAACATGCGTTTTTAGCATTCTTCAGAATTCTCGTTGTAAAACGATCCAATCTTTACAAGGAGAACGACGGGAGTTTCGATGTAAGTAAGGCCCCTTTGACTTTGTAATTTACATTTCCAATTTACTTTATATCTTAGTCGACTTGGTTATTTTACCCATTTTAGCCCTCAATTGTCTGCAGTTGGATGGGCGGATTTCTTTTTGTACTAGCTTACCATATACGGACATACGATACTTTTTATTATTATAATCTCACACAAGTTTCGTGGGTGTCAAATGCTAAAACTGGTTGGGCAGAAGAGGCATTGTTGTATTTGAAAACTGGAATAATGGTGCTCGGGATGTTAGCATCAGTTGTCATAATAGAGAATGTGTTAAGGCATGTAAGTAAAATAGAAATTACAGGGAAAGTATTCCAAGTGCGACGCTCAGATTTTGATGTTACTTGTCACAAATTTATAATATTTTTTCAAGATTCGAGACTCTTAGCTTGCGCTTTGCCGAAACGACCGAGATTTTCAGATTGAAAGTTGAAAAAATGCGACACTTTTTTGGAAATTAAAATGCGACACTTTATTGCACAAAAGGTTTAATGCCCATTTCTACCATAGAGGGTAATGGTCCCACAAAAAATTATTTTTTTCCGCACAAAAACTGTATAGCCAAATCGTGTTTTTCTCTGTGACTGCGCTCCGCGTTTCTTGTAATCTCTCGGCCGCAAAGGTCGTTGAAAGTCTCGGCTGTCTTTGAAAAGCGCGAGCTAAAAATTTTAGGAATTAATGAAGGAAGTGTGCGCTAAATTTAAAGAAAATCCGAGCGTTACAATTGGGGTACTTTCCTTGTTAGTACATATGATACCGTATACGCTGGAAATGAATCTTTTTTCAGAGGCAACAACGTTTTGGTTCTCGTTCATTGGGCTCGCAAGAAATCCGAGTGTTTATCGCGGGCTCGATAATATTCACATTACTTTTTGTTCGAGAGATGTTCAAGTTTGTATTCCAAGCGATGCCGACAAACAAACTGCTGAGTCGGTATTCGTATGCAATTCGAAATCTTCTTGGAGCTACCGTTGTGTCTTTGCCTCCTTATTTATTACTTTTGATCAACAGGTGAGAACATTAAGAGATATCATAAAGCATTTCTTCAAAATTGGCACCAACAATACCATCGATTTTAGTCATCTTCGAACCCAAATTCGACAACGAATATCTCGAGGGAAGCGAACATTAATGGTGGAGCCCAAAATATCAATAAATACCTCTTCTCTAATGTACCCAAGGAAACGATCGTCACTCTGGAAGCATTTGAGCAATATGTTGCCTTTCGTTCGATGAGAAAAAAACTTTTTTAAAACTTACAAAGGTTGCAGCGAATTTGGCTTGATGGGAGAAAATTCTTTTTCTTTTAGAAAGAACCCCAGTTTTTGAAGTTTGAAGCCAAAATCAGTTGATTTTTTGGAAAAAAAATTGTAATTGGCTTCGGAAATTCTTCTGGCCGAGATTCGTTCAAGGATTAAATCAACACGTCAGAATAAAAGGGGAATTTCGTCAAACTCGTGGCGATGCGTGTTTTATTGATTTTGCGAAAATGACGAAATGCCACGAGATTATTGGTTAGCTTTCTTTATTCGAGAAAAGGTTACAATTCGAGAAAGGATTACAATCTTTTGATTTAGATCTTTTATAACTAGTTTGAGCTAAAAATTCACCTATTTATCTTTTTTTGCTTTACTTCGGCGTTTTTGGATCTGAGAACGGTAAGTTCAGACGGCTTTGGATGGATGCACAAGGATTTTGGTAACCACCTCTCTCCCCAGGGGTCCTCATTGGGTACATGGTTCATTATTTGCACATATTTTGCAATAAATTTTTGAAAATTGTTATTGTTCCGATCAATTGTTGCATTTCGTCTCAAAACTAATCAATTTTGATATTTCGCAACAAGTTTGACGAAATTCCTTTTTTACTCTATTTTCATTCTGACGTGCGGCTTGGAAGACGAAATGTCAGAGAATTTTGTCACACCCTTAAAACAAAGTAAGGATAATTTAAAACTGCTGGAGATGTGTTTTACAATCCACTTGATCATTTTGAACTATTGCCAATTTTGTTTTACGCGACAAGGGACAGCAGAGGTTCTGTGACAATTCGTCTTGCCAGCCGTAAAATCGAGATTCAAATGTATTTGTTTTCGTCCTTTAAAATCTGAGTGTCAAACTTTGAGCATCTCCCTAGTAAAATCAATTTATGTGTCTTGTATTTTTCATCTTTTCGATGCACCATTATAAACCTTTTCGAACATCGAAAAACAGTTATAATTCCACTTCACATTCCCCAAATGTGTCAAGTTTATTGTAATCTCGGCTTCGCCGATGACCAAAGATGGACGCCCAAGACGTGAAATTGTTTACAATCGGTTTAAACCGGGCCGTTTACTTCCTCTCGCGAGCGTTTTTTTGTTTCTCTTCATATTTCGCTGTTATCAACTGGGGAACGCCTTGAAAATGATCACAAGGAACGTCTGAAGGCAGTTTAAAGAACCTTTAGGCGGGAGATTCTAAGAATTGGATCAATAAAAAATGACGGGAAATGGACTGAATGGTTGTTTACAATGGATAGTTTATTGCGATCGAATTTGAAAAATTGAATCGAAATTGAATGTTAGACCGGGTTTAATGACTTACCAAGAAGACATCAGACAAGGGTGGATGAGAAACAAAATTAGGGAATTCTCTGAAGTCCAATATAGATTCTACAATCAATTTTAATTATTAGTAATGTCTAGAAGTGGAATTTCTCGATCTGCGATGAAATTCGGAACAAACCTTAATTGTTTCTTCTAAGACGATTACAAAATTTCTATGTTACATTTGGCAAAAACGGTCAAAATTTTTAAGTTAAAAAATTCTATACATTTTTTTTCAAAAAAACAAACGTTTTCAACCTGAAATTAGCAAAGATATGGCTAGAAAATCTTCCTCCATTTAATCTGCCCTCCACATTCTGTGCACTCTCTCGTCGTCAAGAAATTTTGTATATCTCGGCTTTGTCTGGAAACCTTAGTTGAACTTTTCTGAAATTGGCTGATATCTAGGATAGATAGATCAGCCGAGTCAAATTCAAAGAAGGACTGATCAATTAAGCTATTTTGCAAAGATGTCATGTTTATGGATTCTCCATTTTTGACAAAAAAATATTGTTGCCCTTTGCAAATGCATGTACACAACTTTTCTGCTGATACCTTCAAATTTCTTTCCATCCAACATCACCTCCAATAACAATCCTTCAATTTTTTTGCATGTGTTTTTAATCAGATGAAAATTCCTTTCCTTTTCCTTAAAATTCCGAACGCTGAACTACCTGATCGTATAAAAGTAAATGAATTAAGACCCGGAAAACGTTTTTTAAGTAATAAAAGTATTTATGAACAAATTACATTTACTGGGAAAGGCCTTCAAGTGCGACGCTCAGATTTTCTTTAAACTTTGCACACAAGTCCGGCATAGGTCACGTATCAACTCCTGAAAGTCTTAACTCGCGCTTTGCAGCCGAGATATTCAACGATCTTTGAGACCGAGAGAGTATGCAAAACGCGGAGAGCAGTTATAGAGAAAAAAATTTTTTGGCCGTATCTTTGCCAGTTGCAAGCAGAAAAAGTTAATTTCGTTTTGTGGAAACATTACCTGATACGGTAGAAGTAGGCACAAAACCTTCCATGCCTTCCTCTTGTTTACGATGAAACTTCGGATGAAAGTGTTGTTTGTTTTGACGATTTCCAAGTATTTTTGGACATTTTTACTGAAAGGCGAGGTCAAATGGGTTGCAACTTGTTCCACTCTTAAAACGAAATTAATGGAAATTGATGAAACTTGGAATAGAATGAGCATGATAAGTTTCTTCCTGACGATGAGTTAAATTTTATTTACATTGCTGTTACTCAGCGTTAGCATTTGAAATTGTTCGGAATTCATTTCTACCAACATTGCTTTTACCACTTACAATGGAACCTTCAAAGGAGCTCTCTTTTTGAAGAATGATTAATAAATTCCTCAAACGTTTTTCCTCTCCATTTTACATTGGCAATTAAACTTGTTCGAAAGAATAACATAGTGGTTGAAGAGAAAAGGCATTCCAATAAAGTGCACTTGGAATTCACGTAGGCGTAAAAACAAGGAATTATGTACAAATGAGAAAACAAGTCATCTTCTATTTGTGTGGGTCATTTTTCAAAGAATACAAATATTTTTTGGAATGAATGACCCACAGTTTGAAATAATTTTTTAATTCAAGGAATATAATCGCTAGACAAGGTGATTAAATTGACCTACAAGTCAAGAAGAAAGTTGTCCCGTGGACCAGAAAGTTGGATTCACAGTTAAGAAGTCCAAATGGCTATACAAAACGTTGGACTCGCGGTTTTTGAGGAATTTCGAATATTTAGCCGCCAATCCAACGTATTTTTTAGCCATTTTGATTTTTTACTAATTAAGCTTTTTTGGTTATCAGTTGGTGAGATTTTTAGTCAAATCATGTTTTTTCGGCGAATATAGCCCTTTTATTAGATAACTATTTGAAGCGGTGGGTCATCATTGCCGGTAGGCCATAATCGCATGGATTCTTCTTTTTTACTTCCCAACGATCTTTCAACACATGTTTTAACTTTCAGTTTACTTACAAGGAATTGATCAGCCTTTGAATAACCTATGCTTCAGAGGGACTGCAGAAAACGAAGAGGGAAAGGCAAAGAATTTACTTAGTCTTCAAAGTCGTAGTCATGAGGTTTCCGACAACGCCTGCCCTAAAAAGTTCCAATCCGTCATAAAAACCTTTCTTATGGCGACATTAAAATTAAGGAATTGATTGTTTACCCCAAAAATTTACAATGTAAAAACATTGAAACCACAACAAACCTTCATCAAGAATACAGTCAAAGCTGGAATCTTCACTTGTAAACAAAACGTACAAAAAACACAAAGTAGAGTGCAATAAATTTCTACGGAGTGAGGAAAAGGCATTGGTACAACTCAATTAAAGGAAGCAAGATTTTTCGGTCGAAGATGATTGAATCTGACACTTTGTTGTAGAGACATCGTATAAATGTAGCAATTTTTTTCTTCAATGTCCATTTCTCGTTTTTTCCAATTTTGTGTTTGCGAATATTCTTGAATATGTCGGCCGCGGCTGTAAAGAGGCCGCTTTAGAGTTTAGGCATTGACATGGTGCTTGGATAGATTGCACATGTAAAACGTAAAGAGAATCTAAAGATGGAATTTTGAGCAAATTTTTGTTTCAGAAGCTGGCCTTTGCCGACATGGCAAGCGTGTGCCAAACTTTCGCCGAATCTTTGACAAACATAAATACTAAGAATATATCCCCTTTGGGACCACCAAAAATCATAAAAATGCGTTTGAATTCAATGTTATAACCAAAAACGTGCCCGAAAGTCTCCGCCGGATGCACTATCTTTCGCGTTGGTAGAAAGAATAATGTTCTTTAGCAAAAAACCGTCCATTTTTTTCTTTCTTATTCCGAACGATTTTTTTAGACATCTTGACTGAACGCCAAAAGATCGAGAAAAACTTTCCGGCACAGTTCTCCGAACACCCTGTAAAGAATTCTTTTGCACGGTGCATAGCTTTATTATTTCTCCAGAAGCTTGTACTTTCAATTACAAGTCAAGGAACTTGTGTAAAACAAGCGGCATCACCATGAGCACAGTGTTTTTTCCATGCATCACCCCATTTCACATCTTCAATTCCAGTTCTTGCACCTTCCTGTCCAGTGTAATCCAATTTTTCATTCTGGACTTATCATTCCAAAATCTGCAACACCCGTTTTCCCTGATTTATGAGAACCTGAAATTGAAACCCAAAAGAGAATACGGTTTACATGCCTCAAGGCCATTGATCGAAAAACAATTTCCTTTCGGGCACCCCGCCCGATTGCCCATTTCTCTTGTAAAGAACAGTAAAAAAAAGAACGGTTTGGAAACTAATTTCACAAAAAAGTAACAACGAAAAATGAAAATTGAGAGTGCGCATAAAGGATGATGATTTTAAGGAAAGAATGTGCGCACCTTGATAAAAAAGAAAGAATTTGAAAAAAACAGAATGAAATTTTAGGGATTCTATGGATCTGTATGTCATGAATAAGATAAACTTGCTAGATAAAGGTGTTTAAAAACGGATAATTTCGAAAACACTGGATATAGCATCCAATTCTTATTTGATTTAGACTCTGACATAGCCGATTTTTTGTTGAAAACCCTTGATAATGTGACAGATAGGACCACTTTCAAATTTAGACCCCTTTGACCTCCAAACCCTTCCCAAATAAGGAAGAAGAATACAATAAAAAAAAGTCGAAGAGGTTCGAGAAACAAGACATCATTTACAGTTAGTGACCGAAAAAATGGTTCGACCTTTAAGCCCACGCAAGGCACACGCACCTCCGGCCATCCCCCGGCAGAAGAAACCGGAACCCAAACCCTTCGCTTCTTCCCGAACGGTATAAAACCGGGCGCCCGGCATCCCACAAACTGTCAGTTGTTTGGGTTTTCCGCTCGCAAACAACTCCCAAATCATGTCTGAAACGAATAAGTTGGTCCAGAAGGAGGAGGCCGACGGTCTTCGCCGCCTCTGCTTCTGCGGTGTGGCCATGAGCACTGTGGCGGCGCTGGTTGCGGTGGTTGCGGTCCCAATGGTCTACAACTACGCCCAGCATGTGCACAGCCACATGGACAATGAACTCGAGTTCTGCCGCTCTCGTGGAACCAACATCTGGAAAGAGATCTCTCGCACTCAGGTAAGAATTTTTACCATGTCTTAAAACAACACTTTTGTTATCCATTTTTCTCCTTAGCGATGCCTTATTTTGCGTCTATCATGGCTTAATCTTCTGATTTTTTCAGGGTCTGGCCTCCGTCCATCCCAGGTCCGCTCGTGGCGCCTACTTGAGCCACCGCGGAGCCAATGCCCACCACTTTGTTGCCCATCGTCAAGCCCCACCTCAAGGAGGATGCTGCGGTTGCGGTGTCTCGCCACCAGGACCCCCCGGACCACCCGGACAGCCCGGTCAACCCGGACACGACGGTCAGCCAGGACACCCAGGACCCGCCGGAGCCCCAGGACAGGGACCAACCCGACCAGTCCAACACCAAGCCCCATGCTTCAACTGCCCACCCGGCCCACCAGGACCAGCCGGTCAAGCCGGACCCAAGGGACAGCCCGGACACGGAGGAGCCCCAGGACAACCCGCTCATGGAGGTGGCCAAGGACCCCCAGGCCCTCCAGGACCCCCCGGACCTGCCGGACACGCTGGTCAGCCAGGACACCCCGGAGCGCCAGGAGCCCCAGGAAAACTTACTCAAGGCCCACCAAAGGTTGGACCACCCGGCCCAGCCGGACCACCTGGACGCCCAGGACCCAACGGACCTCCCGGAGGCAACGGACAGCCCGGACACCCCGGAGGACAAGGACCACCAGGTGGCGCCGGACCCAACGGAGCCCCAGGACAGCCAGGAGGAAGAGGAAACGACGGAGCTCCAGGTCAACAGGGAGGCAAAGGCAGTTGCGACCACTGTCCGCCACCAAGAACCGCTCCCGGATATTAGAATGTCTCCGAGCATTCTTTTTCTTCTCTTCTTTCTTCTTCAGGGGAAATTTGAATAAAAAAAATCTCATCATATTTGGCTGCATTTATTTTTGATTTTTTGGTGGTGTAATTAGCCTAAGAAAAGTGTAAGAATGATTCGTCAATTATTGTCATCAAATATGCAATAGTTGACGAAAATGGTATCACTATTTTTTTGTCTGAATTCTTTTGTTGTGGAAAAATGTTTGAAGACGATCTGAACACTTCAAGTAAATAAATAAAAACAAGGAAGAACAGAGGGTAACTTGTTTCAAGGATGGAGCAGAAAAGATTTGTTGAAAAATAAAGTTTCCGTGTTCTGTGGAACTCATTTTAACATAAGATTGGAAAACAAAGAGAGCAAGGAATTACAAGGTTTGTATTGAATACAAAGTCCGCCGATGGAGATATCAGAGGAGAGAAATGCATGTTTTGGCCGTATACATAGCCATATGGCTATATTTCCCGGTCGGTGTAGTATGCCAAACAAAAGATTGACCTACTCCAATTTTTATCAAGGCTATAATTTATGATATTGTTGGGTTGCCGTTTGTAGATCATATGCATAGCCAATATGTGAAATGTATTCCATGGCTAACAATCCTAACAGTTTTTATGCACTGGGGTTTAGAGATAGGTATTCCGATTTTTTGCGTGGGCACTCAGTCCGGCAAATATAAATCACCATTCACATATGTGCTAACTAAATTAAGCTTAAGTTTGCATCAAACTCTGAGCGTCGCACGTCAAATCGAAAAAGCACGGGAATTCTTCAAGTTGGCGATTCGTCTTTGACACTTTGCAACACGTGCGAAAAAAATATTTTTATAGCTGCCGCCTTTTTTCTTGATTTACGTTTATAGCCAGTATTTGAAAGAAAATGACAAAATAACTGCCAAACCATAATAAAATAATTTTTTCCAACAATTTGTGAAACTTTTAAGCAAACTCTAACTAGAAATGGCAATTTTAGATACCTAAAACATTACTTTTCTGCGAGTTGCGTAGTGTCAAAGACGAATCGCCAACTTGAAGAATTCTCTTTTCGATTTGACGTGCGTCGCACTTTTGGCACTTCGCCTAGAACATAGACATACTCGACGGTCTTTGAAAAACTTTTTTCATATGTAATTTTCTTAGGATCTATGTTTTGTCACCCTTCTTCTTGATACATTTCCTGTATCATACAGCACATCTCCTCGCTCGGGGAAGACAATAGTCCCATAAAAGTGCGAGGTTTCCCTCTGATAAACCTGTTAAAAGACCTCATGGACAGCTTGAACGGCCTCTAAAAATTTCAAGTGTTATTGGCTGGATTGATAAAACGTGTGATAAGAAGGTCTCTGTTCCCTTAGAACCAGCATGCAGACCTTATTATTAAGTGGCAGGTTGCTTCTTTGAATAACATCCTGTTCGATTTGTACTTGAATTTTTATATTCACATGTCTGCAAGAAGCTGACACAAAATGAAATTTATTTCTGAATTGATTTTATCGACGCTTTTGATGGCAATCTTGGTGGACATGGTGGACTGTGCAATGACAAAAGTGCACACAGTAGGGAAATTGGTATGTTACTCGCATTGGAACCCGGAACAAGCGAGAGTAACGTTGGTGAATGAAGGAGAATGGGCTACAAGAGAGTTTGTGTGAGTTTATTTATCAGAATCTTTTGGTAATATTGGCGTATACGTACACCAACCTTTCTCCTATATATACGTTGGCCGGAAAACGCTGTCAACCTTATTTCGTTTTTCCAGAACTGTCCCAATAAACGAGCACCACTGGTTCTTCATCAAGCGTCGATTCTTTGATCGCCAAATTGATCTCCATTTAAAAATTCGACATAATTGTGGCCCTGACGGGGAATTCAGGGAATTCATAGAGGAAATAGATGATGGCCATCATAATATTGGCAGTGTGGATATTACTCCATACAATGTCTTAGAGGAATTTGCAAAAAGAAAAGAGAAAGTGCTGGAGGAAGCGGCGGAGAGTGGAAATATCACCAAAATTGAAAAAAATGAAGGCGATTTTTAATTTGAATTTTAGGATATATTCAATGCGATAGATTTGATTACAAATAAACGGTTTATTTTTTGATTAAGCAGTGAATGTGATGGAAGTCATTTTTCGAAACGTAATTTTATTTTATTTGAAATTCCTTATTTGAAATAACCGCTTGGAACCCTTCCAATCAACTCAAACCCATTAATTCCCCACTCCTCTTTTATCTGCCCGATTACAACTCCATTGTAAATAAGATGTAGCCATTAAAGGCGAGGAAGATCCCATAAATCGGAAGCTACTGACGCTTTTACAACCCCAACAGATTAATGGAAAAACCGGCGTTGGTGGGGGTTTGAAACTCCCTTTCTCTCACATTAAGGAAATCCGAGTGAAATCGAGTTTTCCGATTGAAGGATCACCGCCCCGAGATCATGTTGAAACAAGGGAAAACATTATGTTTCGGCGGGCGGATCAGCGAAAAGAACAGCATTTATGAGATTGGCGCCGGATTCACGGGATAACGGAAGACAAACCCCACCGACGAACGGTAGACTCAAAAGCTGGAGGGGAAGACAGCGTTGGGCAAAGGGTTAGATGGATAAGGTAGGATATATGGGATGTCTGGGGCAATATATTGCTTGGAACATGAATAATCAAATTGCGTATTAATTTAATATTAATGTAGCTTTTAGTTCATCGTGAAGATTACTGTATGCGGTCTAAAACAGGTCATTTGACAGAGGAAGTGCTTGAGATGCAACTCTGAGTTTTTGATGAAATTTAAGACAAGTTCATGCTAATGTTTTGCAAAGTTTATGCAAAACTTGAGCTGAACAATTTTATCTTCTCATTTCCAGATGAAAACCTCCTCAACTCCGCCAGATCGGGCGGATGAAGCCGACTCTTTTCGCAAAGTCGCTCTCTTTGGCGTTTGCATGGCCACCACTTCTTGCATCCTCATCATGATCTCGATGCCAATGATCTACAGCTATGTCCAACAAAAGCATACATTTATGTCGGAAGAGCTTTGTTTCTGTCAATCTCGGGCCAACACTATTTGGGTGGAGACGGCCAAGACGACCTTTCTCCAAGAAGTGAATATGAAATTGGGAAGCACTGGAAGACGTCACAGAGAAGTTAGAGATGTTGAAAAAGCGGTAAAAAAGTTCAATGTGCTCTACA
The DNA here is from genome assembly GCA_025436335.1 of Bursaphelenchus mucronatus. Classification (NCBI taxonomy): domain Eukaryota; kingdom Metazoa; phylum Nematoda; class Chromadorea; order Rhabditida; family Aphelenchoididae; genus Bursaphelenchus; species Bursaphelenchus mucronatus. The sequence goes on from CM046358.1 coordinate 8,537,599, forward strand.
AAGATCGACTGAGACGGCAGAATGGGGAGAGCGAGGTTCAACGGATAAATCGGGATTTAAGGCGACAAGTCAACGAGGTTGTTTCAAGTTATGGCGTGGTAAGTAAATTATGTGAGACTGGATATTTTATAAGCACTCGATTGAAGTTGAGGTCAGACTTTTCTAAAGAACGAGCAAGGTTTTTTGTTTGCTTTTTAACAAAATGACAAGTTTAATGTTCTGGTAACCCAACTAGAATTTCTTCAGGGCAGTTCTTTATCCTCAGTTTGCTGCGGATGTGGAATCTCTCCGCGCGGCCCTCCTGGCCGCAAAGGACACCCTGGATGGCCGGGAGTCTCTGGACAACCAGGACGAGCAGGAAGAAGTGGAGCAGATGGTACGCCTCCTCCTCGGCAAAATCTAAATATTGATTGGTGCTACGAATGCGCCAACTCTGAGCCCGGCCCACCTGGTCAACCGGGACCTCCTGGTCCACCGGGCCAGCGCGGATATCAAGGTTTTGACTCGTTGCTTCATGCTGAACCCGGACCACCTGGACCTCCAGGGCCTGTGGGGCCAAGTGGAGGAAAAGGGCCATGTGGAGCAAGCGGACGGCCCGGACTTCCCGGAAAATTATATGTTGTGGAGAGAATTGGGCCAGCTGGGCCTCAAGGTCCTCCTGGTGCACGAGGATATCCTGGAAGAGCGGGAACACCAGGAAAAAATGGAGACGAACCAAGGAGAGGTAAATTACAATATCCACAGTGCAAAACATGCACTAATGGGACCTTTACTCTTTAAAAACTATTAAAAATGCTGCGTCACGATTGCAAAAACATTTCCAGGTCCTCCCGGAGACCCGGGACAACCAGGCCGTCCAGGGACTCCAGGTTTCCCTGGCCAGCGCGGTTATCAAGGAGAAACAGGACCTCGAGGATCATGCGCTCAATGTCCCCCGCCTAGAACTGCACCAGGCTATTGATCCTCGTTTTATGGCCACCATGACCAAAGAACTGTAATATCTTTGACTGTGATAACCTTATTAATATCTATAACGTTAAATAAACAAACAAAATTTATTTGTTTTTCAATTCTTGCAAGGTTTAACCCGTTTTACTTTTTTTCGAATTCTTCTGTTACTTCCAAGAGCAGACAATAAATCGCCATCTTGTAAACAGTGATCCTTCAAACGTTTTTGGTTTAACGTTACAACCAGTGGATTGCTAACCCTCTGGTAACAAATATTTCCGCAGAAAAACTGTATGATAACGCCGACGCGGACTGTCCCGTTAACGTTTAAGTTAATTTTCCAGACAAATCCAAAGAATTTCCTATTGGACGAAACAAAAAAACAAATTTTGATAACAAAGTTTTGTTCAAGTTTTTTTTCAGACAACACTTGAAACCTAACACACGAAAAATTCTTTTTTTTTTATCACTTTTTTTTAATTCTAAGTATTGCTGAATATCTCGACTGCTTCTGCAAAGCGTGAGCTGAAATTTGAACGAAATAAAACAGGTTTTTTTGGATACGGCTGCAGATATCCATACGAATACATTTAGGAATAGGTTTTTGAATTTTTTCCGCAATTTTTACTGTGAAAATTTAAAATCTAAACCTTTTCGGGAACTACCAGCCAAAAATACCCATATCCGAAAAAAACGTGGATGACTGGTAAGACATGACCTATCCAAAGTAACAGGAAATTTAAAAGCCACTAAAAGTTTCTAAAAATTTTTCGCATTTTTGCAACTCTTGTTTTTTTCAATTTCGGGGTAAATTGCAATGTTTCTACAAAAAATTAGATTTTTTCTAGCGGAAATAGAAAACAGTTTCTTGTTTGTCCGACAATCTTTGTTCACGCGTTCTTCAGAAACAAAATTGTTGAAAATCTCGGCTGCTGCTGGAAATCTGGAGCGAAAACTTAGGGATTTGTATTTGGCTAGTTTAAAGTCGGCATGCAAAATTTCCGTAATGACTAAAATTTTGAGTCTGGAAGCGAAAATTGGGGTAGCTGACAAAAATAAGGTGTCAAAACCCCATCATAGTGGCAACACACACGACTATCTACGGTCATTTTCAAAAGTCTTACAGCGCTTTTCTACTATCTTTTCTCATCCTATCTTAGTTATGTTATATGTGCCGGGCAACGTGATATCTGCGGGCTGCCCGGCCCAACCCGGCAGGGCCCACGGCCGGGCCGGGCCAAAGCAAATTTGAAACGGCCCGGGGGCCGGGCCGAACTTTTGCCTGAGCCATGCCTAGCGTGGCCTGTAACTCAAGAAATTCTCTTCACAAAATCTCTCATTTTTGAATTTTTATTCAAAAAGCTTATATCAAAAAAATCGTCATCCTTTCTGATCCCAAAATCTTTTTATGTCAATAAAATATGTTTACTGTTCATCACTTCATTTTGAAAATTTTCTTCAGTTAACTATCTCCCCATTCGACTGTCCGGAACTGTTTTATGGAATTGATATGGGTCTGTGAACCCGATCCATCACAAAAAGTTCCAAACGGTTCCCGTTTGCTGCTCTTCCATTCCAAGAAGTGCCCACGCAAAAGTTGTTTTCGAACGGTCCTTTTTTTCAATTTACAAACATGGTTAGTGGAGAAGAAAAGCCCATCCCGAAGGTGCGGGCCGCCATAACTCTTACATGGTTTTAAACTTTCGGTTTTTGTAAACAGAGTTGTCATCAATAGAGAAGGGGGAAGAAAGGGAACGTTGAAATCTAGTGGGTTCTAATAGGAAGTAAGAAAAATAAAGAGGTGCGTACAAGAAGGTTGTGACGGAGATCATACACTGAAAAAGAAGCATACTGAATGAGAGCAAAGAATTTAGGGTTTAAAATAAGAAAGAACGGAGACTACATAAAAAATAGTATAAAAAAAGAATACCTGACAAGGGAGGTGTTCCAAGTAAAAATGCAGACCGGGCCAAAATCCAGCCAGGCCTGAGACAAGAAAATTTTGAAAGCATAGCATAAAGGGCTCTTATATCATAACCATGAGGTTTCCTATGAATTTTAAAAAATGCCAATTTTTTTAAATTGCTTTTAAAATGATTTTATTAGTTGGCAATCGGCGAATGGACACCAAAAGTTGCTAACAGCAATTAAAAAAATCGCCGAAAAAACAGATTTTTGCTTTATTCCAAAAAAATTTGGGATTTTAAAATGTGTCGGGATCAAAATCGCGAGCTCAGAGCCGGGCCGGATGAAATCCGGCGCTATCCTGAGTCACCAGTACGGCTCTCAAATTTTCGTTCAGCTTTGGGCGTAATAACCTCTTTTTTAAAAACCAATTTAAATCAAAGTTTGTGCCAAGTTTCTCCTAAACGGCTTTTTGTTCATTATGAGTTGAGGAAAGCTGAGTCTTTTGTAAAGAGCGTGCCAAAATTAACATTAGTTAAGACATTTCTTACAACCAATCACAAATTTTTTGAATTCCGATGACTCTATATGAATATAAATTTCCATTTCAAAAATTATAAAAAATAACTAAATCAGCTTTCAAAAAAAATACAGAATAGTTCTTGAACTGCATGGTCAATATGTCAAAAGTCTTTTCCGAGGTCATTCTGGGAATTTTACAACCTGATAATTTGTGTAGTCTTTGTTTTTGCATTTCCTTTTTGTTTCGCCGATCATCCCTTTCAACGGTTACTATACGCACACATTAAGGCGTTCACAAATGCCTTTTACAATGCGAAGTAAAGGGCCGAAACCCCCACCTCAACTATATAAACCAGTAAACCGTCCAGGAAGGGTCGTTCAGCCCGTTGATTCGCCGTATCAATGACTGAGCACAAGGAAGACGCCGCCGGTCTTCGGACCCTCGCGTTTTGCGGAGTTGCCTTTTCGACTGTGGCGTGCTTATTGGCCGTCATCACCGTGCCAATGGTCTACAATCATGTCCAGCACGCACAGACCATGATGCGCAGCGAGTTGGAATACTGCCGCAGCCGCACAGGAAACATGTGGAATGAGGTTGTCAGAACACAGGTGAGACAAAAAATCCATTTTTACCGAATACTGTAGATTCTCGCCAACGTCCATCCTCGTGCTACTCGTCAAGTCTTTTATGACATTTATAAAGATCCTCCAAACCTTATCTATGGCCCAGGATCTTCCCCACATGCTGGCGGAGTCCGTGGCGGACCAACTGCCGCAGTTGGCGGATTCTCCGCTCAATCCGGCGGATCTGGAGCCGGCGCCCCATACCGTGCCGGCCCACAACCCTCGGCCGGAGGATTTTCTGGATCTGCTGGAGTTGGAGGATTCTCTTCAGGCGGATCTCAGGCCCCACCATCCGGAGGATGCTGCGGTTGCGGTGTCTCTCAACCCGGACCTCCAGGACCACCCGGAGCCCCCGGACAGCCCGGAAACGACGGACAGCCCGGAGCCCCAGGACAAGCCGGAGCCCCAGGACAAGGACCAACCCGTCCAGTCCAACAAGAAGCCCCATGCTTCAACTGCCCAGCCGGTCCACCCGGTCCCGCTGGTCAAGCCGGTCCAAAAGGACCTCCTGGCCAAGGTGGAGCTCCAGGACAAGCCGCTCACGGAGGTGGCCAAGGACCTCCCGGACCACCAGGACCACCTGGACCTGCTGGTCAGGCTGGACACCCAGGAAACGCCGGACAACCCGGAGCCCCAGGAAAACTTTCCCAAGGACCACCTCAAGTTGGACCACCAGGCCCAGCCGGTCCACCCGGACGCCCAGGACCCAACGGACCTCCCGGAGGCAACGGACAGCCCGGACATCCCGGAGGACAGGGGCCACCCGGAGAAGCCGGAGGAAACGGTGCTCCAGGACAACCAGGAGGAAGAGGAAACGACGGAGCTCCAGGTCAACAGGGAGGCAAAGGCAGTTGCGACCACTGTCCGCCACCAAGAACCGCTCCCGGATATTAAACGCGCTCAGAGAGCGCTTTTTCCACTGCCAGCGTTTTGTAATTACTGTAATAAAGAATGGTCGTCATTTAAACTGTGTTTGTCAAAGTGCTTGGATCTAAATCGTGATTAGTTCAGCGGTTTAGTTTTTGACGAAATAATTGCCTCGGATCTTTCAGTCACACCATGACGTCCTCTGTTTATAATCAGTGATTATCCCGCGGGAACACAAAGAAATCAATTCCAACTTTTTTCGTCAGAAAGAATGAGATTGAGGGTGCGACCGACGCGCGAGATTTCCCTTTTCAAAACTTTCACTGAAAGCGGAGGAAATAGATAAGAAAGCGAAGGAACAAAGTCGAACGTGAGGTTTGAGGTTTTACGAAACACAACCTTAGCAATCGTCAAGTCCACGGTGATTGCTATTCCGCGGAAGCAGATACGACAGTGAGGACAATGTTACAAAAATAAAATGACATTCGGATAAAAAGTTTTTTATACTTCGAGGGAAAATTCTCAATGTCAGGCTTTGGTATTCTTTACATTTACCAAACTCCGGCAAGTTTTATCAAAACTTTTGTAAGCTCAATGGAGATATTAAATTATCCTTTCAGACGAGAGATTGCCGGAAACGAAGAGAAATGGTCAGAGAAAAAAGTTTTCTTCGACAAGATCATTTGGATCTACAGAGTTTTTTCTGACTGCCCACTCAAGATAAAATGCGGATTTAACAATCTCAAATTGTCCATAAATGCCGAATTTTTCAGATTTGCGCCCAAAGGTCATGGTGTTTTTTGAAAAAACGAGATTTAAAAAATTTTCAAACGCCTTAGAAACATGCTAGTCGCTATTGGTGAAGCATTATCTCTACGTTGGTGCCTGGAGCACTTCCTGTATTAGATAATAAATATGTTCTAACGGCATCATCTTCTTAGCTATGCCTTTTTTGAGTGTATTATCCAAATTCCAACCCCTAATCCAAACTTTCAATAGCCGTGTCCTTTTCATACCTCACAACTCAACACTTTGTCTTATTGATTAATCTGCCTTATCCGAGTTTAATTGCAATTTGAAAAAGTAAAAACGAAAAGCGAAAAGAAAAACTCCGATTTTACCTCAAGGCGCCCGACTTTTTTGAAGGATAAGGTCGTCGTTGGAGACAAAAAACCCTTACTGGCTTTTGCACTGAACAAAGAAAGGAATTCTCATCGACGAAATGGGTGGATCGGCTGGCCGGATCAGACAATGGAGGTATTTAAAAGTGAGTCTTGATGACAAAAAGTTACTAATACTGGTGGTTTGGGGCGCGGAATTTTAGTTTTTGTTGTTTATTACCAGCGAGATTTGCGTTAAGATTTTAGTGAAAGTTATGATTTTTATTGTTTATGATTTATTTTCGTACTTTAGGATGTCGGAGGACAGGACATTAAAAGAGCAGGAGCAGACCGCTCACTCGCTCCGCAATTTTGTCTTTTTCTCTGTGGCCCTGACCACCATGGCCACAATTTGCAGCGCCTTTGCTATTCCTCTGGCCTACACTCAAATGCAACACTGGCAGTCGGCCATGCAGAGTGACCTCGAGTTCTGTCGCGCACGCGGAGGCAACATCTGGCGAGAGGTGGTGAGGACTCAGATCTTGGCCAAGGTCATGCCAAAACGCCGTCAACGCAGAGACATTGGCATCTCTTCGTTGAACTACGATGGAAATGGAGGTCCAAGCAACTATCCACCATCCTTGGCGCCCATTCATGGCGGTCCGGATCACAGTTATGACAGCCATGAAGATCATCCAGTAGAACAGGCTCATCATGAAGCTTCTGCTCCACACGGAGGACAATGCTGTGGATGTGGAGTCAGCCCGCGAGGTCCAGCTGGTCCTCCCGGCCCCGAAGGCCCCCCAGGAAAGGATGGACGCCAAGGAAAGAGTGGAAACCCAGGACCCGAAGGCCCACCACCAAAGCCAGCGCCTAAACCTCAATGGTGCTTCGACTGTCCTCAAGCCCATCCCGGACCTCAAGGAAAACCCGGACCACCAGGAGCTCTTGGAAACAAGGGACGACCAGGCCCAGTCGGACCAAAACCGTTGCCCGGACCTCTTGGTCCAGTTGGAGAACCCGGACCTGAAGGACCACCTGGTCCGCCTGGACAAGAGGGTCATTATGGACATCCAGGAAGAGTTATTGAAGGCCCAGTCAAAGTCGGACCTCCAGGTCCAGCTGGTCCAGCCGGACCACAAGGACCTCAAGGGCCTGAAGGACAAGATGGAAATCCAGGAAAAGAAGGAGAAGCCGGTAAGTAAAAGTTTTTTATTTCAATTGACTAGCAGCTTCCGTAGTGCAAAAGCATATGACTAGAAAACTCCAGAATAAGCACTGCCTACTTTCCAAATTTCAGGAGAACAAGGAGAAACTGGACCGGAAGGAGAGACCGGCAAAGATGGTGCTCCGGGAGAAGAGGGTATGCCCGGTCTCAAGGGTATCGAAGGAAGCTGCGACCATTGTCCTCAGCCTCGCACTGGGCCCGGCTATTAACTCCGCATTTAAGCGCAAGTTCCCACAGAACCCCTCAGGGTTTCACCTCTCCAAAGCTGCAATTCCCAAACTTTCTAATCTCCGTTTTTGTTGAGATTCGATCTTTTTTGTCCAAATAATTTCCTTTGTCTTTTTGTGGACAAAAAGTTGGAAGATCAATTACAAATCGTTTCTTATTCGTCTTTGACGCCTATTCTATGTTAAGTGCAATTGGAGCACAGAATTTGTCTGTACATTACTGGAAAAAACGTGTTATTTTTGAACCACTTGTACAATAAATCAATGTTGAATTTACAAAGTTATCTTTGCGGATGTATGGGGCTTTTATCTCGCACCTTGTGGCTTCGGAATTCCCTTCATCCAAGAACCAAAATATTGAAGGTAATCTCTGGCGACTGCTGGCCAGAGCGACAAGAAGAAAAAGAAGTAGTAGTCTCTTCCCAGATGGTATTTGGCTCGTGGGTATTTGCTGGTCAAGGCGTGGAAGTAGGCCTCGACGACTTCGTAAGTTCTGGTTGAAGCAAGGGCATCGAGAATGTCATAGCTCTGCTTTAAGGCTGAAAATTGGGTCTTTTAAGATGTCGATTTTAGAGTCAATTAGGGAAACGCTCGAAACGCGATGCTTATAGGCAAGCAAAGCTTGTCATAGCTGTAGATTATTTTTTGGTAACAGTGAGGCAAGACTCAAAGCTTTCGTTAAATTTTAGCGATGACAACAATTTAGCGAAAAAAGTCAATATACGCCGCAAAGCAATGTAAATACCTATCCTCTCAGCAAGAACTCAGCATATTCACTTGCAAAGCGCGTGTTGCAATTTTTTGATAGTAAATAAGATTAGTCAGGCCCAAGTCAAAATTGAGAGAAAAAATTAGGCATTGCGTTTCAAATGCGTTCCCATTAAAAAGTCTCAAAAGACGCAAGAACTTACTCTTTTCAAAGTACTCATTTCCATATTCTTCTTTTATTTCATTTGACAAACTGTCGACCAACTTTCTCAGTTGCTGCAAATTTCGCTCCGGTGAGGAGAATTGCGTTCTGTAGAATCCGGGCTCCAACGCAGAGACAGTAACTCCAAATGGCTTGTATTCGGTTCTAAAATAAATGTAACTCCAATTAAAAGTACTAAAATCATAATGCATACCTGAGAGCGTCAGTATAAGCTCTAACGGCAAATTTACTGACACAATATTGACTGATTGTTCCAAATGAGAGGAACGAGAAGATACTTGATGCATTTACTATTCGGCCTCTAAATCAACATGTTTAATATCTTTTTTCCAATTTTCATAACTAACTTGTTCTTCTTGATCAACTTGCTGAAAGCTTGAGTTGTTCGAATGACTCCAAACAAATTTACATCCAAGACTTTCTGATAATCCTTTACAGTAATCCAATCCACAAGCCCAATAGCAGCAACACCCGCGTTATTGACAAGAGCATCCAATCCATCGCCTTTCAGAAGGGAAGTGACTTCTTTACTAGCATTCTGCACACTCTCATCGGATGTGACATCAACTTTGATTGTGTGAAGTTTGCCGGGAGATGAGCTGCAAGTATATATGTCAACTTAAGTGTTTGTAAAATTTATGCCGGTATATGTCAAAGTAGATATCAAAAAACTTTGAAATACCTCAAACGACTAGCCACAAAAATTTGCTTGGTTACTAAAGTTGCCTAAACGGCTCTTCGAAAAGTTAGATCGCCAGTTAAAAATTTCAAGGAGAATAGCCCATACAATAAATAAATGGCTAGCTAACCAAGAGGATGTTGGCCCAGAAGCAGCAACCTTCCAAAAATAACCTCCTCTTTCGGAATCATACCTTTTAAAATCCGTCGATTTTTTACTAAGTCCTGAAGCCTTGACACGAAGATTTTCTGCTCCCTGAAATAAGCAAAAATTTAACATAACTGCTTTTCTTTCCTTTCTTTAAAGGGTCAGCACAGCTACTTTTGAATCGCGCTTTTTTTGGCATGGCAACCAAATGTCCTAATATTTTCTTTGTCTACTGTACCAATAACAACACAAAAAAATAATGGCGACATTCTACATGCCTACTAATAATTATTTTACTGTTTGCACCTCTTCTGCCTTTGTTTTCGCTGCAGGACATAAAAAAATTTTTGACATTTTGTTTCACACGCCGTACGTGCAATTCAAATGTAGCTGTTCCGGCACTTTAAGCAGGGTGTAGTTTTGTAAATAAACAAACCTCATCAGTCAAACATCCGGCATACACTGTCATTTCATGCTCAAGGCATTTCAGCGCGAGATCATGTCCAAATCCACAGTCGCAACCAGTTATAAATACCGTCCTCCCTTTTACATTCGGCGTCACATCGAGATACGACAATACCCATCTATAGAAAAGGTAAGTCGCCAAAATCACAATAATTATTTCGCAGATCATCGCGTCCGAAAGAAATGAGAGTCATTTTTGAGGCTATTTATTTACCCAATGTGCGCCTTATCAAATGCTTTTCGTTTACACTTCTAAGTTCCCCTTGTAGTTCCTTTTTCACGACGGCTTCGATGCTTGCAGTTCATATATTTTACTCATTGAACATTCAAGACTCGAAAAATTCAAGGCACAAATTGCAAGTCACACTTTTTGATATAGACATAACATGGGGTAAAAAACGGGTAAAAAATTTTCCAAAAATATCTGGCGGGACGTTAAAAAATATTTAAGAAAACGTTTCGGTCTGATAAATAACAACGTTTAGAAAATATGAAAACGGAAGAAATGGAAGTACAATTTACTGCAGCGTGTTTTCTCTGGGGTTTTGACTTGACCACGTTGCAATCGCGTGTCCCGCAAAACGTGTGATAAGTCATCAAAACCTTAACTAAAAGTTCTAGCAATTACAAACAGTAATGATAATACTACAGTAATTTTTTTATTGATCTTGTACTTTTCCGAACTCTGCCGATTTTTGAAACTTCCAAGGACGGAGTTCTCAAGGCTAATTTTTACTTCAATTCTGAATTCATTTTTCACTGTACATGTTCTACAGAAAAAATAACTAATTTAAATTCATAATGTTATATTTTAAAATCATCATTTGCAATTTCTATCTTGCCCCTTTTGGCTTGGGGATTCCAATGAGCCACGCTGCAAAATATTGAAGATAATCGCGAGCAACTGCAGGCCAGAGTGATAAGAAGAAGAAAAGATAGTAGTCCCATCCAACGTGGTATTTGGCCCGCGGATACTTGCTGGTCAAGGCATGAAAGTAGGCGTCGACAACAAGGTAGGTTTTGGTAGAGCAAAGGGCGTCAAGGAAGGCGTGGCTCTTTCCAAGGCCTGAAACAACACAATAACTTCACTGACTATAAACGGCAACCCAGCGTGCTTCCTGGCTTTTTTTGACGATTCGACCACTTTGTATCGATTGAAATCAAACGAAATGTCACAAAAGAATTTTTTGTGGGAGTTTTCGGTGAAAAAATATTTTTCTCGAAATTATTTTATTTCTTTTGTCTATTGTGACATTTGCAATTGGCAGATAATTTTATGGCCAAAAAGGGTTTTGCTCCCCTGTGACCGCTCTTTGCATTTGCGCGCCGCCAAGATCGCAAAATTAAAACAAAATCTGAGCGTCGCACTTCTAACTCTCTCATTGTAAGCTGAATCTGCAGTTCATGTACCTTAAATTTGAAGCAACCCCTAAGATTTCCCCTAAAGGCATTTCAGCCATAACTTCCACACCAAGACGATGGGAAATGAAAGTCCTTACTCTTCTCAAAGTACTCCTCTCCGTATTCTTCTTTCACTTCGTCGGGTAAGTTGCTGACCAACTTCTTCAGCCTCTGCACGTTCTCCTCTGGCGCAGCCAGCGGCGTTCTGAAAAATCCCGGCTCCAAAACCGAGACAGTAACTCCAAATTGCGCGTATTCGGTTCTACAATAATTGAGATTAGTATAACAAGTACATATATGTTTCTACTAATACTTTTTAAATAAAGACTGACCTGATGGCGTCTGTATATGCTTTTACGGCAAATTTACTGACGGCATATTGACTCAGAGATCCTAAGGACACCATGGACAAAGCACTTGATACATTTACAATCCTTCCTCTTAAACATGATTTGAAAAACTTTATGTAAAGTTTTGCTTACTTGTTTTTTTTGATCAACTTCCTGAAAGCATGAGTTGTCCGGATGACACCCAGCAAATTTACATCCAAAACTTTCTGGTAATCCTTAACCGTTAGCCAATCATCAAGGCCGGTTGCAGGAACCCCAGCATTGTTTACAATCCCATCCAATCCATTGCCATTCAGAAGAGAGGTGACTTCTTTTCTAGCATTCTCAACACTCTCATCTGACGCGACATCAACAATGATTGTATGAAGTTTTCCGTAGCGGGAGCTGAAAATCAAAAGGATATTATTACATAAATAAAAAATATACAGCAGAGAATTGCAAATTAGAAATGATTACCTCGATGAATCACCAATTCCAGAAGCTTTCGTTTGAAGGTTTTGAGCGCCCTGCAAAAGAATACAAACCATGTTTTTGTTGTGGTAAGCTGAAAATGAGGAACGACAAGATAAAGGGCTCTGAAGGGTACTATCCGATCACAATTTCTGATTCCTGTTCAGAAAGACGTAGTTTTTTGAAGAGGTCCGAACATAATAATTTTAAGAAATGTTAACTTCATCCCTAGGTTTGCCCTGCCGTATTTTAACAGCGCATCTGCTAAAAGTTTAACGCTCACAATTAACACAACTGCAGATTAATTGTTTGAAGAGGTTCCAATCTCGCACTCTGCAGAAAGAACAAACACTTTCAGTCCTAATTCGGCTAAGACTATACACTTTTTTGTGAGTTCATGCGTGAATAATTTCAACTTTTTTTCTACCAGAGAAAGAAATGTGCGCTTATAAACTATTCAATTGTTTAACGTTGGCAGACATTTGGCAGAAAGCACGCTAGCAAAGCGCAAGCGAAAAGTCTCTCCAATTGATATGTCCCATTGAAATATAATTTCACTGACCTCATCAGTTAAACATGCAGCAAAGACAGTCATTCCATGTTGAAGGCATTTCAACGCCAATGAATGCCCAAATCCACTGTCACACCCAGTGATAAAAACAGTCCTTCCTCTCACATCTGGAGTTACATCAACAATGGACAGTACCAGTCTGTATAAAGCGTAAGTCGCCAAAATCACAATAAATATTCCGTAGACCATGCTGTTTATGATTCAAATAAACCTCGTAGTGCATTTTTAGGGTATTTATAATATTTACCCTGTCTATCTCTTATCAGAACGCTGTTTGCACTCGTTATCATACCATCTGGCACTTGGGTAGCTATCCCAATTTGTTTCGGGTTTTGTGATTTGCAGATTTTGCTCAAGGAGCATTCAACTTATACTTCAGATACGGAATAACATGTTTACAATTTGCATTGATACAAGATATGTGAAAAATCCACGTTTTTAGGATGGAGTTTCTTCTTATCAGCTATAAAATTTGCAGAAAACAATCTCATAGGAGAAATGTGCGAGGTATGGGACTCAGATTTCCTTTCGAAAGCACCTATCAATCCTGAAAATTTTATGTGAAATATTTTTGTAATCCTTCGGACCAAAATTCTTTGCACAGCGCCCATGCAATTGTCGCGGTGTAAAGCCCCTTGTCATAAAGTCTACAAAGTTTTTAAAAAACGTTGTATGATTTTCGAAATATATATTCGAACGTTTCCACGTAAGTTCCAATTCTTTCAGATTTCCAACCAAAGGCCATAAACGAGTTAAACATTGAAGACTTCCTGATAGAAGAACTATGTACATAAAGAACTGTAATTCAGAATAAAAAAACATTCTTCCAAAAACAAATTTATCAAAATTTTATATTATAGTTTTTTTTATTTTCAAAATGAAAACTTTTCAAATTTTTCAACTAGAATTTTATTTCCAATTCCCAACATCCGTTTACCGACCGGTCTAATGTTTCATTGTTATCTATATTTTCTATACTTTTTCTTGTTGCGGAGTGTAAAATCTGACGCTTGTATCGTAGAAAAGTTTCAAGCACCGTATGAAGATGCTGGCATCTTGTCCGGTCCCTTGTAAGTTTTTGGTTCTGCTAACATTAATAATTATTTTCTCTAAATGATTTTTCAGAAGAATGACTGCTGCTACCGGCTACAGCTCACTTACCCTAGCCGTTGAGGATGACACACAAACAGGAGTGTTGAATGTGGGAGATACGAATAATACGTGAGTTTAGAGTTGAAGAAATATAAATAGATGGTCAAGCAGCTTGGCCAAGACTTTGAGAAAACTGGGCGGAAATGTTTTCGCATTGGCAGATAATTTCAGCTTTTGCTTTGCAAATTTGCAACGCTTTTGCTTTCGTTATGAAAAATCAAAAAGTATTATCACTATGGTAATTTTTCGCCTTTTATGGCACTTGCCCTCTTTTTTCCAGCCTCTCAATTCATGCTGGTCCGTGCACTGCGATCCTTGAGATCGTAATCACCAATGATGGCGATAAATCGATTAATGTGGTTTATGACAGCAATCACATCTTCTTCAACGAACCAAAGTTTAATATAGAATTTTCTGGCGATCGAATCAACATCAAATATGGGCAAAAATATTTGGACGTTCCTTGTGACAAAGTGTTTTTGACGTCAAAATCGGATTCTGGAAATGCTTTTGTCAAAACATTGCTATTAGAGCTCATTGCAGAAGAGCCAGATGAAAGTGTAACCATGAGCTTTGTAAGTCATCTTTATTACATTGATGGATTTTGAGATCTGTTATTTGAGTTAAATCTTTGATTTTAAGTTTTTGCTGACAGCACAGTGCAAAGTTGTAGGCTTTTTTGAATTATAAAAAAGCACAATGCGAAACTTTAGGCTTTTTAAACTATAAAACTGCGCAGTGCGAAAGTATGGGCTTTTTTCAACTATAAAACTGCACTGTGTAAAAATCTAGGCTAATTTAAACTACAACACTGCACTGCTCCAATTTTTTTTAGTTTCAATTGTTTTCAGGAAGATGCCCATCCCTTGAACAGTTACCAAATGACGCAGGGTTGCAAATGGAAATGGACCAATTTTCTGGACCATTTCGCAAGTCCCTATTTTGAAATCGCTTTTGCCGGATTCGGAACATTGACTGGGCTGATTGTGGGCGGAGTCGTAATGACAGGAGTCTACTTCTGGCGAATGAAAGTCATTAGAGCCAAGGTGGCACAAATTATGCATATGGAGGTGAGAAAACTCTTCAGTCCCACATTTTTTATTGTCCCCTTTCGCCCTAAAATATTCATAATAAGTTTTTTATGAATTCCAGGTTGAATGCACTCTTCGGCCGTTGCAACAGAACGACATCTCCGAACGAAGTCGACCAGAGTTTGACAAGGAAACTGAAGAAATGAGAATCGCTTTGAAGATGGCTCGAGCTAGTTTGGGCCTTCCACCAACCCAAGAACAGCAAACTTTGCCGGATCCAGACATTTCGGTTATAACAACCGTAACTGATAAGTAAATATTACATTTTCCTAGTTGCAATACGCCAAAATAAATTGTCTTCCAAAAAAATGTCATTAAAATTGTTATGAATTTCACCATTTTTTCATTTCATATTTTATCGACCGGTCGGTTCTCAGTAATGCGACTTCTAATAATCGCTGCCTTTCTCTTTCTCTCGATTCACGCAGCTGATGCTGACTTCTTCAATTCGTATATTAGTTTCCTGGAGAAATACAACGTCCTGATTTTAAAGTACGTCGGCTTTTGGAATTTGTGGGGTCTCTAGAGATGGATGGGATTGAAATCAAAATTTCTCGAGGATTAAATTTTGGTTTTTTTTTTTTTGCGTACGGTGTCTACATAGCCTTCTTATCATTTGGACAAAAAATTTTGGCTCACGTTTTAAAAGAGAAGCCGAGAAAAATTTTTTCGGGATCACAGGTATCTGTGAAAATATTACTCCCTCCTTACCCCCCTTTTCATTTTTTTCGCCGACCCCTGGCTGGGGGGTCTCCTCCCTAGCTACGCCCCTGGTCTTTACAAAGACTAAGGAAAATTTGGAGAGGCGGTCAGAGAAAAAATGCTTTTCGCCATCATTCGCTTTTCGCATGGAATTTTTTTTTGGAGAGGTAAAAATAGTCTCAAAAATGCTTCTCTCTAACCGTGTCTCTTCATTTTCCACGATCTCTCGTCTGCAAAGATCGTTGACATCTCGGCTTCCCTTGAAAGCCGCGAGCTAAAATTTTCAACAACTGATATACGATCTAGACAGATTTAAACAAAATGCAAAATTTAAAGAAGATTCTGTTCATTGTGCTTCAATAATCCCTTATTTTTATTTGAGCACCTTTAAACGTTTTAAGGGACAAACAAATTTTTTTACATCGGAAATAATCTCTTCTGAAGGTTTCAGAAACACTAATCCATTTGCAAAACAATAGAGACAAACCTTGAGGGGTTTCGCATGCAAATCTCGGTTGCCGGGGCAACCCTCCAAACACGCAAATTAATAATTTGTCCCTTCTTCAGGAAGTCGGTCCCTCGTTGTCCGCCGCAAGTCGCCGCCAACCGGACCGAATGTGGCCGACCGACGTTGACCAAGTTTTACAGTTGCGCCGGACGCTTCAACGAGATTTGCCGAGAGAACCGACAGGCGTATGATATCATTTTAACGAATCTTGGATTTTTATTTCTTGTCATGTCGATTTTTTTCTGCTTCTTTAGCATCTTCTTGTGCCTTTGCAAATGCAATGAGAGAGTTGAGGGACCGTTTTGAAGAGGATTTGGAAGTAAATTTGGAAAGGTTTCATTGTATGATTTCTGGGAGTACTGATAAAGAGTATTGAGTAAAAATTAGTCTTACTTTTTATTTATAGAGGCAAAAGCATGTGATGTGACGTTTCAGTCCCTCGCTCGTATATCGTGGATTTTTGGTCCTTTCACATCCAATTCCTCAATTAGAGAATTTCGAGGAACTTGTTGATGTTCGGTTTGTACCTCGTGGCCAAAAACGGAACTATTGGAAAAAAGGAAGGTTAACTGCTCGGATCTCGATGGAATTTGGCACAAATGAGCGTTGATCTTTTCTAAGCCGTATAAACAATTTTAGCTCGCGTTATCAAGGAGGAGCGACAAGAACGGTCAAGGAAATTCCTCTGACCATCTCTCCTAATTTCCCATAGTCTCTCGTATGCAAAGCTCGTTGAATATCTCGACTGCACTTGCAACACGTGCGCTTAAAAAATTTTAATTCAAAAATTAGCAAGACAGATTATGTATACAAAATTTGGAAAAGATCGGAGTAAGGAATCTCGATCAATTTCGTGTTCATTTCGAACTATCATAATATGCCGTAAAAATTTTAATTCTTATTGCCATCCGACTTTTTGAACTTTACATATGGGGGATATGTCTCTCATTCGTCCTACAAGCGCTTCAACACTACTTATCACGTTTTGTCGAAAATTTTGAGACGTTTTTTTTGCCACTCTTTCCATCCCCATTGTTCTCCCACCCTCGAACCGGAACTGAGAATCTTTTTTTTTCACCCGAACCTTTTCAACCCCTTCCTAACCCACCAAACTCACTTCGAATTTACATCTTTCGGCTGTCCGCATTTTGACCTATTCTTTCACAAACTTATTTTTCCGGCCGTCTCTTTTTTTAGGAATCTTTTAACGCAGGCAAAAAACGAATTTAAAAAGTAAACGACGACATTTTGCGAATCGACAAAATCCGTTGAAACGTTGGGAATATAAATCTTGGGAGAATGGGAAAAACAAAGCACAATGGACACGGCCAAATGAACCACTCCGATGAATTTTTAATGTGTTTTCGGTGTCGGCCCTAATTTTCGACATTTTGCACGGTTTTTGGGACGCTTATTACTCACGGGTTGGGGGTTTTTGGGTGCGAAATTTTGGGTCGAAACATTGGAAAGGAGGCCGATTTGGAATATTGAGGGGAATAAGAGGGTTTCGGGTAAAATACGGTGATTTGAGACATTTGTGTTTTGTAAACAAATATAAAATTTTATTTCTGTGCCAAATTTTTGATGTTTTATGACTAATTTTGCATTTGCCACATAAACAGACCTAAGTCCATAATGTTTTTGTTTTTCCATAGAGACCACCAATTTTCTTTGGCAATCATTTTGCCAAACTTTTTCGGTGATTCATAAAAACTTTGAGTAGAAAATCACCAATTTAACGCCTGAATTTGGACTCAAATTAAAGATTAGGTCGCGTGGTCCTCAAATTACCCTCATTAGAACTTGAAAACGAGCCTCGAGTACGCACTATTTACTCCTGCTCCCGAAATAGCAGTTTCCCCGGATTTGTTGATTAAAATTTATTAAAAATGGCTGTTTTGGTCAAAAGATATTAGTGGTGAATGAAAATAATCATGATAATTGTTGTGGGGGAGCGAGAGTATCAGTTTTTACCAAAAACTTGCAAATTTTTCTAACAAATTTCTCCAAAATCGCAATGCTCGTCAAGCTCACGTTTTTTCTCCCTAAACATCTAAAGAGAAAAGCGTCAAATCATATGAACGGCGCTCATTTCCAGGGGTGGTCACTGGCACCTATTTTTCCGATTTTGGGCCCGAAGCCCGGCCTGCGAAAAAATCTTTGCCGTTTTGCTATAACTAGGGTTGTGATTTTGACAATGACGTCAACTTGACGTCAAATTGCCGTCATTTTCATCAAATTGCCGCCGTGGTTTCGGTCGGAAACTGTCTAACGATTAAACAAACATTATTCAAAGTCGTATAATGCCTTCAAACATGCTCAAGACCATATAAACATTAAAACAACAGTTTATAGCAACAAAAGGACTTTAATAGACCTATTTCGGATCATCTTCGTCCTTGTTCTTACTTAGTTGGATTTCTTTCAACAAATTGCAAATAGAATTACTGATAAATGTTTATTAGCCTATTGGAAACTAAAGTTTGTAAAAAAAGCTTCAGTCCCGTTAGTGCTATTATCATACATTGCTATATATGCACTATTTTTGACAGTAAACGTGAAAAAAACCTTGTAAATGTGTTAGAACTTGATAAACTACAACAACAACCCCATCAAAAAATTTTCCCGGCACGAAAACAATGAATGCCAACGGTTTGGCATTATGATAAAAACCGGGCCGTGCCCCCAGGGGTGGACGCCAGGGCCGGATAGGGTTGTTGTTGTAGTTTTTCAAGTTCTAACACATTTACAAGCTTTTTTCACGTTTGCTCTCAAAAATAGTGCATATATAATAATGTATTACAATAGCACTACCGGGACCGAAGCTTTTTTTTACAAACTTTAGTTTCCAATAGGCTAATAAACATTTATCAGTAATTCTATTTGCAATTTGTTGAAAGAAATCCAATTAACTAAGTAAGAACAAGGACGAAGATGATCCGAAATTGGTCTATTAAAGTCCTTTCGTTGTTATAAACTGTTGTTTTAATGTTTATATGGTCTTGAGCATGTTTGAAGGCATTATACTACCTTGAATAATGTTTGTTTAATCGTTAGACAGTTTCCGACCGAAACAACGGCGGCAATTTGATGAAAATGACTTCAATTTGACGTCACTGTCAAAATCACAACGCTAGTTATAACAAAACGGCAACGATTTTTTGGCAGGTCGCGCCCTAGCCGGGCTTTCACGGGCCGGGCCTGGTTTTTGACGGGCCAGGCCGAGCTTGTAAAAGCTTCTATCCGGGCCGGGCCGGCCTTTTGACGGACCGGGCTTCGGGCCCAAAATCGGAAAAATAGGTGCCAGTGACCACCCCTGCGTGCCCCTGCTCATTTCTCTCCGATTTTCTGTTCAAATTTCCCATCGCTTTTTTGGCCAATTTTTCTGTCGATCGAACGCCCATTCGCCCATTTCCTGTGCAAATTTTTTGTAAACTCGTGTCAGATCATATATATCGAATCGCTTTTGATTAAAAGCTATTTATTTTTTGTGTTTATTTTAGATTGACTTGAAACGATGAACAAGGTCCTTATTTTTTGTTTTTTGGCCGGAATCGTCTTTGCACAACACGAACACAGGCATGATGAGGCTGAAGAGGTCGCCAGAGACATTTTCTCCATTTTGGACAAGTACGGCTTCATCACTGTGAGGTAATTTTTTGATGGATGCCTAGTGTAATATAAATTTTTATTGAAAATGAAAAGGGTTTAGTGTAAAATGTATAATACGTCGAAAGAAATGCCCTAAAAATTTTTCCGCTTTTTAGCCAAAAAGCACTTGGGAACGCCGTTTTTCATATTGCACATGCTGTCGCCTAAAGTAATGTAATTTTTGATAGAGTTGATGTGACTTTTGGGTTAAAAATGATCTAGATATTGGGAAAGGCCCACAATTGTCTTAAAGGCTGTTCTGTTCGTATTCTATCCATACGTCATTGGCTTATATTATTCATAGCCATCTAGTACAACATTGTTTTTGCTATTTTTTGGGTGCTTGCTTTGCAAAAAAGTTGACCTAGAGTAAATTATGTTCAGTTTTCTACCTAGAATTTTTAAATTTTTATCTTATCCATGAGTTAAATATAATTTTATTGACTCTTCATTAAAAATTTAGGCGAATTTTATGGGAAGCTTCGGCTAAAATGTGCAAAAAGTATTTCTTGTCGTTTTGAAGCTGGCATTAGAACTTTTTCTTACCATAAAATTACAATTTTTATATTATCCATGTCTTCATTGCAGAGAATCCGCAGTGACATGCCCCTACCTGGTCGCTCCGATGTCCCAATGCCCTCCACCCAGCATTCTCCACTACTATACTTGCTGCGGCCCTCTGAACGCTGACTGTTGTCAGAATGTTCAAGGATATGTGGTTTTGGCGTCGGTGATCTTCATCGTCTCTTCGCTGATTTGCTGCCTCTGTTGCTGTTGCTCCTGCATCTCCTGTTGTTGCTCACCTCGTCGTCACAACCGTTATTCGCGGCATTGAGGAGGGTATCATCCATAATCTCGGGTTTTGTTATCACTTTTTGAAATTACTTTCCATCAGACTCTCAAGTATTGATATTTTAATAAATCTTTTAATAATGAACCTCGGGGTTTCAATCGAGTTTTCTATTGGCATCAACTACCCGTTTATTGAATGTTTTATATTGTTTTACTGTTTGTTCTGCTGACTCGTACGATTGTTGTTGGTGCTACTCCAGCAGCGTGAGTTGTTTCATCGCCTTTTGAATTGATCACTCGGCGATAGCAGCGGAGCACTCGGGATTTGAAATTCTTTTGGAACATCAAATTGAAGCCAATATGAACCAATGATAGGAAACTAAAAGAGTCGGTGGTATGATAATATTATAAGAAAGTGGAAGGAAATAGAGTTGAGAACGGATAGAAAAAACGGGGGATATCCCGGGAGGGGGTTTTTGCATCCTGTAAAAAAATTGAGGGCAGTATTCTACGTTGTTCTGCAATTCTTTTATCTATTTTGTGTCTTTTGACTTTGAAAATTGTGAGCTCGAAAAAATGTCGTTGAAAAACATAAACGTACAGCCTCAGTGAGGTACTCTATTCATTGCTGGAGCCGTCTATATTTGTATGCTAAAGTTTGCCGGTAATAAAGAACAATTTAGAAAGGATATTTTGCGATATTGTACTAGATATTGGAAGAAATAAAAATCGTTTTTGATTATGAGTTTTGTCTAAGCCTACAACTCACCCCGTTGTAGAATAAGTAAAGCCGATGACAATGTCGTTCGGTGTCCACCAACCAAATTTTGCCCCGAGCATTGTAATACCAGGAATTGCCACCAAGATGACGTCAAGCCCAGTAAGTATAATAAAAGTTTGAATTTTCGGCCCGGAATTTCGCTTCACTTTTTTGAGATTTCGGTTTCGGCGTTGAAAACAGTAGACAACCAGAAGCGAGGTAAATGAAACCACATAGGCTAGGATTAGAAAAAGGAAATGAAAAATTGCAAAGTCATTTGAGGTTGAACCAATGATGGCACAGTGGTGATCCGAGGTTTCCTCGTAGTTTTTGTATGCAGTAAGGGCTGCCCAAAGGATTAGGAGCTAAAAAATCGAGTCAAATTATATTATTGGACAAAATTGTAGCCATTTTGGGGCTAAATTTGAGAGTTTGAAGTATAGAAGTTTTATTCTTTGAGACTTTTATTCAATTATATTAACTAAATGTATTTGACCACCAAACGCATTAAGTACTATAAAATGTCCTTTAAAATATGAATGGAAAACTGGAAGCACTAATGATTTTACCACAAGGACTTACACATTGAATAATCGCCGTTCCACCGAACCAAAAGTACTTTTTATCACCATAAAACAGTTTTTCGTAATAAGCTGGTGCTTGAACCGCGAAAATCCGTTCCACTGACATTAAAAGTGTCAATAATGCGGTAATTTCTGTTCCCAATATTAGAAATATTGGCCAATATGTCTGAAAATACGTTATGACTAACTAAACATTTTTTGGGGCCGTAATAGGAAAGTTTTGAGTGGGTTAAAGTCGAGAAAAAGGCCGAAGAAGAATATGTCGAAACAAGCCGAGTTTGATATCGAAAAGCATAGTATAAGCGCATGAAACTGTTGGATACTTTTTGACATCAAACTCGGGCTAAGTCTTCTGTCGCCCTGTTTTTTGTCTGTAACGGACTAATAGAGATTAAAAATTTTGAAGTTACTTACCTGGAAAAAGCAGTAGTGGATTGACGCTGGAGTATGATAATAACCGCCTAGCAGTGCACGTCCTCTACCAATCCCAGTGAGAATATAAGAAAGACCATTGATCATTTCGCCAAAATCAACGGCAATTAGATAGCGGAATTGACGACGAAGTTCGGATCTAACGAGATAGAAACTGAGGTTGATTGCGTTGGCCAAAATTGCTACAGATCCTGAAATCGAATATTGACAATGTTTTATGACCAATAGACTTCCCTACTAATCAAAACTTTAAAGTCTTGACTTCTGCCCACCATACCTAGTACAACGTAAAGAGCGCACATAAAGTAGGTCTGCGAATATGTGGTATTAAACGCGATTGCAACGGTCGTTGTCGTAAGCCACTCCATAATCTCAGTAGCTAAATTTTTCACGGAATGTTAACTTCATACATGAGTAGGCGGTAGGTCTTAAATGCCCAAATAGCTGAAACTTGTTGTTGTACAGAGTGTATAATACAGTTTACTGGAGTAAAAGGATTAGGAGGTAAACGAACAGTGGAATTCCAAGGAAATGGTAGAAATTAAAAATGTAATGAACGGGAATCTGTAGGGAAAGTTTTTTTACTTGATGTCGTACGGCTATTAGGTACTAAAACAGTGACAAAATTAATCTGAATATCTGCAAAAATGGGACAGTTACGATATTTCTGACGCTATTAATAATATTCTACAAATTAGAAATTGGAACAATGCCCTTATGGCTAAAAACAATAAGTGTAATATTAATTCAATAAATTTGTAATCGCAACTAAATAAGTTGGACTGTGAAAGCAAAAAGTGTATTCCATAAGCTTTCCTATTTTACAAGATGTACATTTCCGGCAGCAAGAGGCCGTTTGATACGTTCTCTGACAAAATTTGCAAGTGTTCCCACAACGTTGTGCACCATAGACGTTTTAATTCACCATGAGAAATTTATGAAAAGAACCGAGTGGGTTCGAGAAAAAACGTGCGGAATATGTAGTATGTACGATCTTGGGGTGTTCAATTGATTAAATACGGCGATTTATGAATATTTTGGAACTGGTTTAGTATCAGGAAAATTTTGTACCCCAGATAAATGTAATGTTTACCGAACTCAATGTACCGAACTCAGACATGTGTGAAATTGTAGTTCCCAAATTAGAGGACATGTGGAAGTAAACGGCAAGGATGTTTACAGTACAGGTATAATAGATGAGCTTTCCGTTTTCGAATTTGATAGAATACATTTGAAAAGCGGGGCCGAGTCTTTGGTAAGAAAACTGCATTTGCAAACGTTCCACAAATAGTTGTGTTAAATTCATTTTTTTCGCTCGTAATGCTCAACATAAGCATGGCTGCAAAGCCGGTATCTCCAAGCCCGAGCCGGGGCTGTATAGGTTTAGCAAAACCTATACATTGTCAAAAAATGTTCCAATTCTGTCTTGGGCGACACTCGTGGTTAGCGTCATGCGCGAAAAAAATTTGAATTTACTCTGAACCCCCTTTGAATGGAGTTGCTATTTAGCTGCAATAAACCGTAGTTTATTCGCGCCGCAGAAGAGGGAGTGATGTGTGTTTCGGTCAAAAAAAAAACATTCAAGATGTTCGATTTTGATAGCAAACGATATCAAGGTGACAAAAAATTGACTGCCGTTTAAGGGAGAGTTAGGGCTAGCTCTCTTGAATAATAACGGGCTTTTTTGTCTCCACGAATCCTTCAGACGTCAAAGCCGGGGACTTGCGACATACCATTTTGAACATAAAACTTTGGAGTGGACTCTTGTCAGAAATATAAAAGTCATAGTCTGACCTATTGTATAGCATACTCCCTTAGACTCTCATATCATAAGTGCCCACATTTTAAATACAAAACCTTTCGAGACTCTATGGTCGGATCTCCGCCCTTAGAGAGTCAGAATAACTCGGTTACCAAAAAAACCATAAATTAATCACAAATTTCAAGTCAACCCCGCATGTACTTCCAAGTATTTATAATGCAATTATTGCTAGCTAATATTTGGTTTGGTCTTCACGAGAAATGTTGGTTGTCATCGAATTGTTGCGCACTTTGTTGTAGCAGATGAGGACCCGTTGGCGGAACCTTGCGTCGTATATCACATTGAAAATTATGTGGATTATAGAGAGGAGACTGAAAATGTAAAAACTAGACGACACAAGCATGAAATCTTCAGTTTAAAGACAAAAAATGGCATACCCAAAAGTGGAAGTGGCTAGTCCAACGATTATATCGTTTGGGTACCAGTACTTCCATTTAGTGCCCAACATGAGAATACTGGGAAAGGAGACAACAATTACGTCGACGCCGGTCATCAGGAGGAAAACGTAGATTTTTGGGTCGCGACTTGATCTGGTGTCCAGTGTTGAGACGACTGTGCTCTAAAGCCAGAACAAGCTCGGTGCCAATAAAAATGCCAAAAACGAGGTCAAAGTGAGTTCGAATTTGTTATCGGAAAGTGGGAAAAAAGGCTGTTTGATTTTGATGAGAGTACTTCTCTTTTCAAAATAGCAATGTTTTTTTATCGTATCTCTGCGGTTTTTGATACCCTCACTTTTGTCACCTTTTTTGACTTTACTCATAATAAAAATAAAGTCGGCAAACACAGAAAGTTTGGAGGAACTTACGTTTTGAAAATTATAAACGATGAAAAGTGAGACAAAACTGACCACGTAGGAGAGTACCACGAAACAAAAGTGAAACGTTGAGAAAAAGTCCGCGGTTGAGTTGATGATAGCGCAATGACGGTCGGAAAATAACATTTCATTTCGGTAAGCAGAAAATGCGGCGACAGTTAAGAATCCCTAGAAAAAAAAAATGAAGGAAAGTGATTTGATTGGCAATTTTTTGAATAAAAATTGCTTACCAATTGCACCATAGCCACCACAATGAACCACAAGTATTTTCGCTCTTCGTGAAATAAATTTTCGTATTTATGAGGTAGATTGACAGCAACAAACCGCTCAAATGACACCAAAATTGTTAGAAGTCCCGTGGTTTCGGGTCCAATTAATAGGAAAGCGGGCCAATAGGTGGTAAAGAAGCAATCGCTGATCGAGATTGGCTGCAAATATTGGCCTTGGATCAAGGCGGTGCCTCGACCAATACCCGTGAGAATATAAGAAAGGCCATTGATCATTTCGCCGAAATCGATGGCAATGATATAAGCGTGGCTCTTGCGGAGATCAGCCTGACACAGGTAGAACAAAATGTTGAGAAGATTTGCGAAAATTGCGAAAATCCCTGAAAGAGTTTGGATATAAGCCTTAGGCTCCAAAAAAGAGGTTAGATTTCGACTGAGGCAGTGCCCCTATCACACTGAAATACGGCTCACCAAGCAGTATATACAAGGCGCACATGAAATACGTTTCATTTTCATTAATCTGGAAGATCTTTTCAGCGTCCGGCAGGTCTTCCATATCTTGTTGTGGGCGTTATTGTAAAATTTATACTGTTGCCGAAATAAAAATATTACTGCATGTAAAAACTGGGAAATTCACGCTATATACACAATGCGCTAGACTGTATTTGCCACCTTCCCGGAAGTTCAATACAAAAGGACAACAAAAAGGCCCTCTAAAACCTTTGCGTTAGACGGTAATTGCACCTTGAACAGGTTCTAATATTAGGGTGACATTAAAGAAATTAGAGAATGGGGAATAAAGTGTGTCGTGATTTTTTGAAAACGGTAAAGAAGTTTATTTCTTAACGTGCTCACTTCAGATAGACGAGCCTCCATAGACAACGTGATCATAAAGCTGTTCACTAATGCATCACTTATACAGCGTTATAAGGCAAAATGTAGGTGGAATTTAAATGAATTAAAACGGAGCGAATAAAGATAGTGAGGGATTAAAGGTGACACCGGAGACTATCGACATTTTTTCTGAGATCATTAATTATATTATCCTTGTGTTTAACTATGTATACGGTAATGAAGATTTCGATTTTTTTAGACGTATATGAGGAATTACTTAGGTTTAGCCTTCATATGAACAAGCAGAATCTCTATGAATATCACCAACTCTATGTGGCTCAGCTAAGCGACTTCGAACGTCACAGGACGCGATTTTTAACATTCTTCTGATAAAACTCAGAATGTGCAATAATCAGTTTCCGCCACAAACAAAACTTAGCAAAACTTATAGTACGTTGTAGCACAATTCTTGCTGAACTATTTACATAATTCAGTAAGCCTCCACTACTTGATACCTAATATCTTAAATCGGAAGAAAGCTGCATGTCTGACCAACATGGAGTGTTTACAGTATTAGTGACTACAAAAGCCCTCTTTTACTATGAGCTATATAAAGCTGTAGTTCTGGGATATTATACCAGACGGGGAGACGCTGAAGGGCATTACTCACGCACTTGTTTACGGCATTATGCAGACAAGCGCCGCAAATGACTAGAATTAACTCCCAAAAGGCTTAACCAAAATACCGATGAAAATGGAAGTCTGTAAAAGCTCTTTTTGCCAATCGAAATTCGCAAAAAATTAGATAAAAATTCGCGGCGTTGAAAAGTCTGAATTTATGTCCGTTTAGGGCATGTTTAGCAGGGCGAACGAAATGAAATTGGGTCAAAAACAGAAAGTGGAGGGTACTTGTAAGGACAAACTTGATCAACATTGTCTGAGGCATGTAGGGCATCAACTTTAAGCAGAAACAGTGTGCTGAAAATTATTTTACTTCCTGAACCTTTCCAAAATTTGACGTATCATGCCCATTTATTTCCTTGACACCTGGCTAAAATCGTTAATCATTGTTGTCTACTCTAGATACAACAAAGGTTGTTTCAAAATTTTAGGCTCTTTTCGATGTAATATTAGGATAAATGGTAAAAGCACTCAAAAGTTAGTTTTCTATTCTAAACAAGTAGATCCACAATCAATATCTCGATAATTTATTGTATAAATACTTTTTCACGAGAAAAGACTATGATCAAGATAAAACATGGAAAAGTAGAGACTTGAGAATAGAATCGCTGCGATCAGAAGACAAATTGCTCATTCAGGACTTTATTTGGGGCCAAGTCGTTGTAAGAGAGACAATAATTACAGTTAGAATGAAAATGAAGTATCAAGAACGATAAATGAAGATAAACTTCAGTTATGGAGAAGATTTGAAAGTTAGGCCATTCCAAACTGACGTAGGACAACGTCAGCGGCGAAAGTAGCTGCCTGTTTGCGGACTCGTTTCTTGTACTCTTCTCTAAAAATTATAAATCATATATTTTCAGTAAAAAAGTTACATTGTTTAGCTAAAATAAGGTAAAATCTTACTTGTTCTGAATGAAAGTCTGATAAGCATCAGCTTGAGCTGGATCCTCAGGGTTTGGACTGTCTAATAATTCCTGAATTCCCACTAGTAATTGCTTCACGGAGATTGATGGACGCCAATCTTTATTTTCATCCAACAATGACAGACAAACTGTGCCTGATGGATAAACATTCGGGTGAAATAATGGAGGATCAAATCGACATTTAGGCGGTGTTGCTGGATACTCTTCACGGAAGGTCATTCTGAGCTAAAATTCGAAAAAATGAGTTTTATATCTAAAATAATATAAAAATTAGCGATAAATCAGTTAAAACCATTCGTAATCAATAAAATAAACTTTCGAAGAATCTAAAAGCCAAACAAACAGACAAGAGCAACTTACTGTGTATAATCCGCCTTCCCAGATCGTTCCGGTTTTGCCTGGAATAGCACAATCCCATTGGAATAAATTTAACGTTCCATCTGCATTCTTTGCTGGCGTTGCAATGAATCCGAAGGGATGATCACGACGCCACATTTTCCGCTCTTCTGCCAGACGTTGTGCGGCCAAACTCGCCATGGTCTGCCTGAAAAAATATAATTCAGTTTATGTCAAGTATAATATATAAACAAAAACTGGCCGATAACAAAAAGTTTAATTTCTTAATAATTGGTAAATAAATTGAGACAGGGTTACGAACAAAAAATACAATATAAAAAATAGTAAAAAATTTAATTTTAGTCCAACATTTTTATACCCAATATAAAAAACGACGTGAAACACCCAGATATTATTCTAAAAACGCTGGATTAACAACGCTTCTACGTTTTCAGTAAAATTCCCGCCGTAATTGGTATTTTATTCGAGCGGAAAATACGATATTCAACATCAAAAAGGCTTTTCGAACACCTATGTCAATATAAGTTAACATATTCGTTTAAAAAATTGTTTTCCAGCTGAAAATTCGTAAAAACCAAAAAGAGCGGGACAGAATAAAGTGGGAAAGAGTGGAATTTTACAATCTCTTGGGTCCAAACACCTGAATCTTGCAGAAAACGAAAAAAGAAAAAAAAAATACGTTTGATCTAAGCAACAAATTACCATTGCTCCACATAAATCATATGACCTAATGGCTGTTTTTAGAGGTTCGTAAAAAAAGAACAAAATTTTGTTCCCAAAGAAATAAAAATAAAAGAAAGAAGCGGGTTGGGTTGGCGCCAAGCGGAATAAACATTTTCGCGGTAGGACGTGAAAGTTAATTTTGTTCTAGAAGGTTCGATACCGTACGTCGATTACGAAATCCTGGAACAGCTGACTTATGAATGCGTGTTGTTGATTCGCATTTTTTGGAATTCCAAAAAAAATTTGCATGTAACGAAGTGTCAATATAGATTTTTCATAAACTGAACGAAATGTCAAAAAACATTCTAAAATTAAATGAACAGACTAATGAAGAATGATTGCGAGGGCTGATGAATATTTTCTTGGAATTGAGGCGACTAATTAGAAAAAACCTGAATAGGTTGGTTGATCCTATTGATTTTTCAAAAATTGGACGAAATGTCAAAAAAGTTAAATCAATAAAAATAAAGCAATCCTAGAATAAAATACGAGCGAGAAGTCAGTCAAAAGCTTTATATGACAATAAGAATTTGTCAAGTCAGGACGTCCGTATCTCTCATGCGAACATGCGATCGGACCATCATCGAAGTCTCATTGTCCGGCTCCAGCGATGACACATGATGCAAGGTGCTTTCGTCCATGTACAACTAAGATTTCGACTAATATACGATCTCTCATATCTAGCTTACATGATCATTGCTGTCGATCGGATACAAGAAATCAATTTCTTTGGCTGTGCGCATCTCACCCTCGATGTGAGTTTTTTGATGACCGTGCGCAGAAGGGACCTTGTGAGGCTCTGAAAAGAGGTTGGTATAGTGTAAAGAACAGTCTTCTAAAAATCCCAAAATTTTCTCCCAAAAAATTAAAAGTACGGGTTCGCAGAATTCTACATTAATTTTCATTTAGTCTTTTTTTAAAAATGCCACTTACTTTCCTCCGATCGGATCCTTTCACCAATACTTTGCGAGGAAACTTGTTCCATGGCGCCTTTCTTTGTTTCCTTGGATGGTTTCTTCTCCTTACTGGCCTTTTTCTTCCTTTCCTGGGGTTGAAGAGCTAGAAAGAGTAACCACACAATTTTGCGGCTCACCTCTGTCTCTGTGGGCGCAATTCCACAACACTCCGATCGAGGTGATTCCAGCAATCAGGACGGAAAGGATCAAATCCGAGGGATTGAACGACCAATCCATGGTCAGTCAGAGAGTCAGTAATGAACCGAATTAGGTGGGCAAATTTTCAAACTGTCATAATCTTAAAATTATGCAAATATTTATTCCAAAAATTAAAATCTATTTTTATCTTTTTTAGTTCCTCTAAAATATCAAAAATTTCACCAAATCCCTAAAATATCAAAGATTTTCCAATCACAAACTGTTTAATTAGTATTTACTCGACAAATATGTTAGGAATACAATATAATTAACTTGAAAATACAAAGGATTTTTAAAAACTATGGTAAATTACAAAGTGTTGCTATTATAATACAAAAGTGAGTATAAGACCACTGGACTAGATAAAAGTTAAATTCGAGACTAAACAGATCACGGATGAGATCGAGATCAACTACCTACAAAGATTGCATAATCTAACAACAGAAAAAGTGGCCTAAAAATAAGGTCGATTCCTCGTCGCACAGTACAATTTGTCCATCTTCGTTGGATCTGGGCATCTTGTGTATGGAGCGCAAACCTGGCCAGTTCGGAAGCAGCGCTCTCCTCGTTCGCACATATACATCGAGTATGGATGAAGTTGGCATTCGGCACAAGTACAATTGGTCTCATCTTGTCCATCCGAGCATTGTTCGACTCCGTCGCATCGTGCAATCGATGGAATACACTTCTTATCGGCTTTGCAAAGGATGGCCGATCCAGTACAGGATTCACAATTCTTCTCATCCCCGCCATCTGGACAGTCTCTGAAGCCATCGCAGCGTTGTGAATCCGTGAGACACTTCTTCTTCCCATCCATGGAAGGCATTTGACATTTCAAAGAATTCAGTGGGCAAGTGCAATCCTCTTCATCTGATCCATCTTCACATTGCGCAGTGCCGTCACAGACCTGGAACGACCCAAATCAAATTTAAATTCGTTCCGTCGTCAAATCAGGTGAAATATCCAAAACTTTTCCTAAACATCAAGTTCAATCTAAAAACCTTACATATCCTCGATGAATACATCTGTTGCCGGTATTACAGGTAAAAGCCAGTTCCTTATTGCATGTTTTGCACTTTCCATCGCATTGTGGAAAATGCCCAGAGCAGGCATACTTCCAGTTATAGGTCTTGTTATCAGCACACACAACCGTTTCCAACGCCACCACTTCCGTCGGAGCTGGTTCAAAATCTTCTTGACGGAATTCGGTGCCATCTGTATCTCGGAATCGAGCTTGTTTGTACTCTTCGGACGCTTCAGCTGAATCGTCTGCTTCTCCGCTGGCTTCTCCAGACCCTGATCCGCTTCCTGAGAACTCGATTTCGCTTCCTTCAATATCTCGGACCTTTCGGACTAAAAGAATATTACATTAACACTTGTATCAAAGGATAACGGGGTCAAAAAAATATGTAAAAATAAAAAATGCCATGCATTACCTGTTTTTGGCGAAGTCTGTCTTCGCACTCGCTCAGCAAACTCCTTCAGGGTCCTGGAGGCAGAGCATGACCCAGGGCACTGTTGTTCGTCTTCTCCTCTGGGACAATGTTGAATATTATCACAAACTTCTGACTTCTTGATGCACATCTTCTGTTCTCCATTACAAAGTGCCTTGTCGGAACCGGAACAACTTCTGCAGTCACATTCCTACAAATAATCAATTATTACATCTCAATAAGACCCAAATATCTAAATATCACAAAAAATAATACTATACTTGCCATTTCATCACTGAAATCGGGACAATCCACGACTCCATTGCACAATTTCCATTTCGGAAGGCACATTCCCGTAGGAACACACAATTTGGCGCCATTGTTGCATGCTGAACAACTCTTTTCATCATCTTCGTCAGGACAATGAGCATCTCCATCGCACTTGAACTCGGAAGGAATGCATCGATCTTTACTTGTACACTCGTACTCAGTGGTTTCGCAAGTTCGAGCTGCAAAAACATTCTAATTATACCCATCTTTGAATCTCCTTAATCAGCAAAATTCATATTTTCAATGATTAAAAATATGAATTGCGCAAGCATACCGCAGAACATGTGTTCATCCTCATTGTTCGCGCATTGAAAATGCCCATCGCATAATGCATCTCCACGAAGACAGACTTTGCGGTTAGATGATCCATAAACAGCGCATGAGAAGCTGGTGTGGCATTCTAAGATCACATCAAAAAACAAAAAATAAACTCTTACCTCGGCAATCGTATTCATCTGACCCATCAGGGCAGTCGGTATAACCATCACAGCGTTGATGCGTGCCAATTACCATGTCCTAAAAAGAAGAAACATGACAATTTCTTCTGGATGCCATGTGCAATATCATAAGTATCTACAAACCAAAAAAGAAAATCAAAAAGATTCACCGGATGACTCGTGCAAGCAAATCCAAATCCAGAGCAACTAGAAATGTTCTTCGGCACCAGGCTACTTGACCTTATAATCTGCGCATCATCAAATAAACTGTCAAATTCGGCTGGCCAGACCGAATTTGTCGGTCGAATCATTGGCACGCTTTGTGTTGGAGGTTCGGACAATTGTGCTTCTGGTGCCATGTAGGTCAAAAAGACTGCCAATGGAATGGAACCAAGCAGAATGAAGAGCAGGATCAATGCCAAGATCATGAGCCCAATGGATGGAATGGCCTCAAAGCAGGCGCAGAATGTGTTAGAAAGCACCGAACGGAAGGCATCGCACTTATCCACAAACCAGGCCCAGCAACCTCCTTCTTGCTGTTCATCTTGAAACCTGAAATTATTTTAGGTGTTAGAGGCAAGTATAATATAAAAAAACTAAAGAAAATATCGAAATTTCAGCTTGACCGACCCATGCAAAATTGCATAACGCAGCAACTGAGCAAAAAAAATCGACCTTATTCTATCTAAAACCTTCCAATTTTTTCTTCTTTGGCTTTTCGGCCATGAATAATATAAAAATTTCAAAAATAACTGTAAATCCCCATCAAACCATCTTATGCTCTTGCAAAGCTGAAAAAATACGGATCCTTGCACATGCAAAAAATCTAGAGACAAGTATAACATTCAAAAATCGGAGGAAATCCCAGAAACCTCGATGAAATTAGGCATCTCGAGAACTAAAAAAGCAAGATCTCCTTCTAGCACCTGATACTACCTTTGAAACTGCCAGAAAAACAAGAAGATCCAATAAAATCGAAAAAAGCCAAAAAAACCCCTCTAAAAGTCTGAAATTTTGAGATCCTTACCTGACACGATGGCGATTTGGCGTCCAGGTCCCCTTCGTTCGTGATATATTAGCATGACCCGCCACCTCCATGATCCGCGAGGTGAAATTACGTTAGAAGTCCCAAAAATTGAAAAAATGGGAGTCACTGAACTCCACACTAGCGATGATTTGAATGAGAATCTCTCGAGGCAATTCCCGTTCGTTTTCTCCGGTGTCGCGGAGCTGTGGCGTTGCGTTTCAGATTTGGACGAAATGTCACAAAAATTATTGGTTTGTGGATTTGAGCTGATTTGAAGGCGGAAGTTGATGGAAATAGGTGTGAGAAATCGATGACATCGTATTATTTTTACACTCTGAATTAAAAATTATAAAGTATATTGCAACATCTTTTGTCCAGCTTTGTGAAGTACAATATCAAAATTTATGTAATTTAGTAAAATTTTCATGTAATCTGCGGCTTTCTTTTCTTTTCGAGGCACTGCTACCGCTCGAAGATCATATTTTGCTTCATCACTTTTTTTGTTTTTTTTCTGATAATCTTTTGGCCTAGAAAATCCATCCTCAACACTTTTGTTTACACAATTCTAAGCGAAAAGTCCAAAGAAATTTCATTTTGTAACTGATAACGGAGTTAAAAAAGACGAAGAATGCGCCTTGACAAGGAATCGTTTCCTGAGGCTCTTATTTCGGGTTTACGGAAATGTTTACGACGATCGAAAGGGGTGCTTCTAAAATGATGATTTTAGGATTTTTATGTTGCATGATTTGGCTTGCTTTAGATGTTTTAATGTTGCATAATCGTTGTAGAATCATCGTGGCGACTGTGTATGGCAAAGGGGAAAAATACGGGTGTGTCTGCAAAGCGCGGGCGAAAGGCTACGAAAATTGCGTCTGAAGTTGTGCATAGTGCCAGCCGCATGAAACCCGCAACGTCGATCACTTTTCCTGTAAAGTAAACCTCGTTTTAGAGTGCGCTCTATTTTTTATAGTCATCAAATTGTTTTTGTCGTTTTTAAACTTGTAGTATAATACTTAAATTCTTCTGTACTTCCACATCGTTACAAACTCCCTCCAATTTTTGATTTTTTTTTCTTCCCCAATATTATTTAGCATATCTTTGTCACAAGCCTGAAGGCAAAGCCTTTTTCTTCCCTCTTCCCGGCTTTTATGATCATTTTTGTTTACTCCTTTCCCTCACTTTCTCTCCTTTTTCGAATCGCCTTGTATTTTTTGCGACGATCGACTCCGGAACAACTTTGTTTGTGGGGATCGAGTCAAGTCTTTTTCCAGCTTATTACTTTATAAGCGCTTATAATTACGGATTGCGGGAGTTCTCCTTCCATTTTTATGATCGACATCACTCAATTTCATGGATATACAATCTGATTCTTTATGGGGAGGAAGTTCTGCGTGTTTTAGGGCTGTTTATGGAAGTTGCGCTCAAATTTGTTGACCAAATTGGTACCGGCAACTAATGGCGACTGTAAACGTCAGACAAACACGTTCTATGCTCTTGACACTTATCGGATAGATTTCACAGGTTACTACATAACTTAAATATCAATCTCTCTAGGGGAAATTAACTTATAGCAGTGGGGATAACCAGCTATAATATGTTTTTAGAGAAGAATTAAGGGTTTGTTAGACTAAACAATGAAAGTGCTGTATGGGCAAAGCTCAGATTAACGTCAAATTTGTCATTAATACTCTATGTAGCCGTTGTAGCTAGTCATAAAACTTTCACTTCGCGGGTTATAAGCCCAACCGAAATATCCAAATGATAGAGAGAGCACGGGACATGAGCAGAGACGGGCAGAGAGAGGCCTTATTTTGCAAATTTTCTTATAAATTGATTGATTTTATAATATAAAAGATGCATATAACTAGATTTTTTGTCACGTCAAATCAAGATCTCTCCGCCCAAATTGAGTTTCAGGTCCTGTTACAATCTATGTCTTGAACCTTACCTCTACTCATATCTTCCCAACCCCTGAGGCTACTCAAATCTGGGCCATAAATTCCTTACATTCCAATCTCCTCCCTTTCTCTCCGAACTTTTTCATTTGTTTACATGGCCAGTTTACAGCCGAGGTAATCCCGTTTTACCCACCACTCAAATCCGCGCTCCACTTTTTTTGTGCGCAGTTTGAAACCAAAATTTAAAAAAAATAAAAATAGAGCTGGTCAAGTTTTGTTGGGGGAAATGTCGGCTTATGAAGGATAAATAACCTGCTTGAAGGCTATGTGACCTGCTGAAGAAAGTATTGACTATTTTTTCCCCTCTGAATTTGTTTGTTTAGTATCTTCACTTGTTTTGTTTTTTCCAAAAATTCGATACTATTGTTGTTTTCAAGGATTTTCAACGCGAGGAAGATTATGAGCTCACTTTTTTCGGGAAAGACAAGGTATAATGTAGCTATGCTGTTAAGGAAATGGAAGCGTATGGAATGTAAATCTTTGACTTTGGATTGAAAACATGTCGGAGCTCAAGGTCATCTCCAAGTTTGCCGGAGAAGCGTTTGGAACCGACAATATTCGGACTGTGTATGCTGGAGAGGCTCAAGGTAAGCCAAAGCATCGTTGGAAACGTTAAATAATACGCTCTTGTTATGCGTTGTATTGATTCGAATGATTTCTTTTCCTTTAATTATTGAGTTTTACATTATTTTAGACGTTTAGTCAGCAACAATTTTAAAATGAGTTTTCCGTTTCTGTGAAGTTTAATATCCATGCATGAATTTGCTTTAGACTGTTAACTCCTAGCTCAGCCTTACAAAAATTATAGTAGTGTCACTTTGTTCCATGACTTGCGGCAAGTATAAGATAAAAACGTCCGTCGAATTAAAACATATTTGTAGAATCTTTTTCAGGTTAGTCAATTATTCTCTCATACACTCTATACTCTCATTCCTACCAATTTTGTCAATTTCAGATACTGAACGTCGCCCTGACAGGACAATAATCCTGGTTGGGCCAATTGGCGCCGGTAAATCATCATTTATCGATTTTCTATGCAATTACTTTTATGGCGCCAAATTTGATTCTGCATTTCGTTATAAGATCGCAGATGAAATCTTTGACAGTACTACTCCAGACAAAGCGGTTACAAAATATGTGTTTAACGCGACAAAATTGACTTATCGGCCGATTATCATTGATACCCCTGGCATTGGTGATCCTCAGTAAGTAAAAATAGTAATAATAGATTCCAAGTAAGCCTCACACTTTCGAAATTCTTTGATTGTAATTTCAAAGCAGTTCTTGACCTGATGAATAAATTTCAGCGGTGTGAAAGCGGATCGAGAGTTGGCCAAACTTGTCTCCGATTATTTATCCGCCGCTTCCAAAGAGCGCTTCCACGCGGTCTGTCTAATATTGCCTTCGTACATGCATACGATCAATCAACAAATCGATGATGATCTTCATCTCACATTGTCCTTGTTCCCCGACTGGATGAAGAAGAATATTGTGCCATTGATTACGTACTCGGACTTTGGAGAGTACGACACGAATTTGTTGAAACATTTTGGACTGGAGGATAACAACCGATTCTTCTTGAATAATGAATTCTTATTCAGGAAGATCTCTGGTATGTTTGGGAGTTTTTTAGAGAGGTTTTTTTGGTACTGAAATTTAAAGCGTTAACAGTCATCATAAAGAATATAATAGAATTACTCGAGTTGCGCCGGGTAGACTTTTATGGAATCAGGGAAGGGCTTTGCTAGGGTATATGGCAGATTTTTAGCCCGCGAATTGCTAAATCCATCAAGATTTGTAGCTCGAAAAATGCGAAAAACATGACATTCTTATGAAATTTTAAATTGGTACTTTGATGATTGTTTTTGCTGTAAAAAGATCTCAGCACTGCGATTCCCTTCGATAACAAACAAATTTTATTCTGAATACAGCATTCAATGTTGGAGTGCACTTCCAAAAATCGTTTATTGTTTTTTCCTCACTCATGATTTTCGAGGTCAACGATTTGTTTTTGCAAAAGGTGCGTCCGAGAGTTTTGAGTGAGGTTAAATGGAATAAAGTCGCCTCTGGGGTTTGTTTGCGCAACATTAGCCGGTAAAATGGGTTGGGAAATTTCATGAGAGCAGCGAGCAAACCCCTCAGGAGTTTTGATTTCTGCCTTGGAATATCTTTTTGGAACGAAAATCGCTACTTTACGCTTAATAATCTTGATTTCTTTACGAAAGAAATTTTAATGTGTTTTGAGGAGATGAGTCAATCCAGTCCTTTGTGGGAAAGCAATTTTTCTCTTCGTCTTTTGTATTTTTAATCGGAAAGATCCCTCGGCCAACGGAAATTTGCATATTTTTGAAATTGAAATGCCTTGTTGACACTAAAATATTTTATTTTTTCCTCTGGTTTTTCACTTCTATTGTGCTCTAGACAATTTTTATAATATAACAAAAAACCGCCGTTATGTAAGCTTTTTTGTTCACGTTTTTTGAGAGTTTTCGAGGCTCTCAACCAATATTAGCTTCGATTTTCACGAACGATCCACTTTTTCGGCATTTTAAGAGGGAAAAGCAATTGACTAAGCAGTCAAGATTACGACATGTTTACTCCTACAGTATTTTATATGTTTATTTCGAGGGTTCGTGAAGAAAATTGAAAAAAAAATTCACGTTTTTGCTCGTAAAAGTGGGAAAAACCAGTTGCGAAGAGCCCAAAAGATTGGGTAAAAGAAAGGAAGAGGGAGCGTTGAGTGGGGGTATAGCTCAGGGGTAGAGCGCTCGCTTAGCATGCGAGAGGGCTGGGGTTCAATTCCCCATACCTCCAGAAATTCTTTTTCGAATTTTTGAAAGTGCTAATAAATCGATTACTGTAATTTTTTTATTGCAATTTTTTTCCAGAATTCCCTTTTTTATTTAAAATGCAGAAATATTGTTTTAGTCGACCCGAATCGCCAATCGGAGGAGCGACAAGTGTGGAGCCGCAACGAGCGGAATATAATCGAATTCCTCCGTTATATCGGATCCCTGCGGCCTCAAACCATCTCGCGCCGCCTTCCCTCCGAATCCGAACCCTTGAATCAAGACTTCGAGGAAGAGCGACGAGTTCGTTCGAGCCGTGTGAGTCAGCTCCGACATTTTTTCTTTTGTGTTTTTTCTTTTTTTTGTACACTCCCGAGACGATACGAAAATAGCCGTGCTGATAATGAATATTGATTCTGTTTAGGAGGTCTAAGATGATTTTTTCGGCAAAACATAAATTATCGGTTTTAAGGATAACTTTGCAAATTTTTTAAATACGCGATTTTAAAATTTTTTATTGTCGTTAATTCTGCATAGCGCGCTGTGAAATAATTGAACTATACAAAGGCCAAAATTTTTTTGACCCAAAATTTACTTCGGAATTTTGCATAATATTGTATCTTTTTAGGAAACCATCACCTATCTTCTGGAAACGGATGAGGTGAAACAGATCCGGGAAGAGTTCACAGAACATTCTGGAAGCCCGAAACGTCTCTCAGGTACCCATCGTGCCGCAACATCGACAGTTTTTCAGACTCCAGTACGTTAAAATTGAATTTTTGTCCGAAATTATACAATTTTAAGCCATTTTTTGCTTCTTTTGATCTAAAAGTGTTGATAAAACAAAATTTAAAGACTTAGCCGCGATGCTAAATCCGATTTGCCTTTAGGTAAACAAACCTCTGCCCAACCCAATTGGTCAGCGAGTCGAAACACGAACGGTTTTGGGCGAAAACCGATCAAATATCCCCATCGGACAGGGCGCCGCATTGAAAGACATGAACCGGAAAGAAACTTTTATCGAGAACATCGAGGAGACCGTGGAAAGTAAGGAAAACAATTTGATGCGCCGTATTTTACCTTAAGCCATGTGGATCAAGTCAGATTTTTCTGGCATTAAAAAAATTTTTTTTGAAATTTATGCAAATTTCGATGAAACTGGGCACAAAGTGAGATATAAATTTTGTGAGACATTTGTGGATTTTCTAGCTCCAAATTTGATGAAACGTAAAATAGATTGAAATTGAGAAGATCTGAACCCCGCAACTCAAAATACTCAAAATAAAAAAAAATTTTGAAAATATTTTTTTTGTTTGAAAAAAAATTTGATTTTCAGACCTTGAACTTCTTCGACGTTACATTTACGATCCAACTACAAGAACCTATCGGATTGAGTATGCCCATGAAGTGAAGGTCCATGAAAGTCGAAGGTCCAGTCAAGGCGGATCTTATTCGGACCTTCGAAGGATCAGTCCAACTCGAGGCGGTGATGCCTCGAGGGAAATCTTGGATGTTAATCGAGGAATGAGAGTGAGATTTTTTGAAAATAAAATTTGAATAAAAAATATTTTATTTCAGCGAAATACAAGTGCGCCAAACCTCGAGAAAGATTCGAATAAAGAGAATCAAACCCGGCTGGACTATTCCCCACAAATGTTGAAGAAATTACTTGGAGATGCAATCATGAACGAGTCGGCCAGAGGAATTGGACAACAGTAAGCTTAACGGGATATTTATTTTGTCGTAAAACATTGATTTTAAAAAGATAATTGGACAAATTTGAAATTTGAATATGCAAATTTTTGAATGAAAAATCCATCTTCTAGAACAACAATTTCTCCAGTTCGCCCTCAAGTTGTTCGGATGCCATTTGACCCAAACGAATTCGAAAGACAATCCCGACAACAACAACGACCTTCCTCGAGGACTCAGCCCATAGGACAAGGAGCTCAATTCGAGCCGGCTCCAGTCAGCCAAGGCTCCCCTGACCGTTCGTTGGACAAAACTAAAGACGGGATTTTCGAAAGAAACTCTTCTAGTCGACAGGTAGGTTGGATTAGTAAAGTTCAAACCTTTAAAAACTTTTCGGATGTCCGTGAGGTGACATGTTATACGATAAATTGTGTTTAAAGTCAAATTTTTTATTTTAGTCTCTCCACAACAGTCCCATACGGCATGGTGGAGTCCGTCATGCCATTGTAACCAAAGATCCGAATGCCATTGGCCAAGAAATTGCCCAGCCCACACAGAGACCAGTTATTCAGCCGCTTCCTCGGGGACAAACTGGGCAACAAATCCGGCAGGCACAACCTTTGCCCGCGCAGAATGGGCAAGGTCAAATTGCCGGGCAAGTTCAACGGCAGGCACCGGGATACGGCCAAAACTTCGACCCTAATCGACCCGGCGGGCAAATCGGGCAAAATGGGCATATCGGGAAAGATGGAAGATTTGACCCAAATCAAACTGGAAATCAAGGCCAAAATTCAAATTTTGACCCGAATCGACCGGCCGGTCAAATTGGGCAGGATGGAAGACTTGAATCAACTCGACCTCAAGGGCAAGTTCAAAGCGCAGTTCAAAGTCCCGACCCTCGTTATGCGGTTCCTCAACGGCCTTTGGTAATTTCTCAGCAAACTCTGGCGCAAGGTCCGGGATATTGGGTGGGCCAAAGAGGCCGGGAAATTGAAGATACGACGATTACAAGGCAATATCCACAAGGAGGGCCCCAGAATGCAAGTCAGCCTGGTCAAGGGAGGCCGAGGTCGGGGATTGGACAACCAATTGGAGAAGGAAGTTATGATCCAAACAGACAGAGCCAAAATCAACCATATCCGTATGATTCGACTGGACAGACCGCTGGATATCCATTGCGGCCCGGGACAGGTCGAGGAATCGCCCCACCGACTTCGGGTAGGTGTGATACAATAAAGATATACCTTTTGATATCACAATTGTAAAGATTTAACTTCCAATTTCAGGACAAGGTGTGGATCCTCGTTACCAACAAGGGCTGAGCAACGCCCCTCAACAGTCTTTTGATCCAAACAGACAGAGTGGACCATCTCCGTATGTTCGGACAGACGTCCATGGAGTTCGAACCGACTACATTGGAACTCGAGATGGCCGATGGGTCGAAAAACGAGGCTACGAAATCACCCGAGACGATCTTTTGACTCCTAAAGTAAGAGATGGGGGAAAGGCCGATTAATTATAATTTTGTGGATATTACTCTGTCAATTACCCCTTGCTTTTACCTTGCAATGCCCATACGCAAGTCATTATGCCACATGGGAATGGTTGGAAATTTTAGCTTTATCCTCGGCGGAGATATTGAGCAATTTTTTTGAGAGAGAGAGTAGACAAAGCAAGGAGAGTTGGCGACACAAAAAAACGGGGTTTGACGTTTCCTCTGGCAATTTCGTCCGTAGAAAATAATTTTTTACAAAGGCGGTTTTCGTGTCGTACTTTCCAAAGTCGGCCGTGACACTCATTTTTCCAAGTTATATTTCAATCGAATAAAGTAATAAATTTTTGCCTATTTTCGAACCAAAAAAGGCCAAATTGCAGAAGGGTTTTACAGACCAAAGTTTGCAATATCTGTTTTAAATCCTCTGGTACTCTTTTGTCTGTCTGAAAATCATTTTTTACGAAAGCAAATATTTTTTTGTAGCATGCTAATTATCCAAGGCGGTAAAATTACAGTACCACACAAGCTTACAATTTTCTCCCCAGCACTTCTCACCCTCTCTTTTTTATGTGTTTTCAAATATCGTAATCACAGATTTTAAGGATGTGGACCCTGGTTTGAACGACCAGCAACGTCTTCTGAATCCCAATTCAAGACGAAGTCGGAAGCCCGCCAAGAAACGGGGGCCCCTTTTCAACTGCTGTTTTTACGTTGTAGCGCCGTTGGTGGTGATTGGAGTCGTGGCAACGGTGATTGTAACCTTGGTATTACTCGCTTAATTTCTATTTTTTAACTCGCCATATGAAGCAATAAGGAATTGTGGAACAGCATTTTGAAAAATTTACATATTCAAATTTGTAGATATATGCAAATTTTAATTTCATTTTTAATTGCAAATTCTTTTATACCAAAATTTTTTTAAAATTTAGACATTTTTAAATTGAAGAGATTTTAAATATTCAAGTTTTTATTTTTTCAATTTTTGGAATATGCAAATTTCTTCCTAAATGTTTGAATTTCCCAAACTGAGATTTCTTTTTTTTAAAGCTTTTTTGACTACAAGTATCAATTAAAAATTTGAATATTCAAAATTTTTCTCAATTTTTTCATCAGTTCCCTTTGCTGTAACCAAAAACACTGCCTTTATTGTACTGTGATGACTAAAATAAAATAAATTTTCTATTTTTTATTCCACATTTTACGGTATTTCTTCCAAAAAAACAAAAAATTGGGGGTGTAAATAGCCGCTTTAATTATTCGAAACGGCCCCAGTAATTGAAAATGAAGACCTGTTTTTTCGGGCCAAAAAACGGCTTTAAATTGTTTGGGAGCAGATGAGTTCCAAGTTCCGGTTGAGTTTCGCCGAAAACAGTTAGTTTTTTTTTTTTTATTTTCATTTTTACGACCATTTCCGGGTTTTATTTTTTGAAAATTTTTGTTTACTTTGAATATCAAATTGTAATCCATCAACGTTTTAAAGAACGGATTGTTTACGGCTTTTGGCCAGACTTGGAAATTTCATAATGTAATGGATATTCGAGAAGCCATGAGATATGAAATACCAGTTGGGTTATAATAATAAATGGGATAATTTTGGACTTCTTTAGTAATTTGCATGTTCAGACATATCAATAAAGATCCTACCGTATGCCAATGAGTCTATCAACTTATTTGAGGGCCCTCCAAATAGATATTACGGTAATAAAAAGGTTCAATTTAAGTGCCAATTGCTCGATGCCTAAAGCTGCGATTCTTTTCAAATTTTGATTACATTCTCACGCATATCCTTAATTCATTCACTCAAAATTTCAGCTTACGCTAGGAAGATATTACCGAGATATTCAGCGGTCTTCACAAAAGCGTTGTTTAGCTGGAACAGCTTGAATAAACAAATTGACCACATAATTAACGGATGACTG
Source organism: Bursaphelenchus mucronatus (assembly GCA_025436335.1). NCBI lineage: Eukaryota > Metazoa > Nematoda > Chromadorea > Rhabditida > Aphelenchoididae > Bursaphelenchus > Bursaphelenchus mucronatus. Next base: position 8,580,304 of record CM046358.1, read on the forward strand.
TATATTCAAAGAACCTCGATTCTTCCTTATATTACTACATTGACGGTGGAAATCGCATCTTCCGCTTGTTAAAAAAAGAAACTCTTAGAGTTCATCGAGATCTTCCCAGGATGAAATCAACCCCCAACTGGGCAACTCCTCCAAAGATTTTTTGATTTGGTTCCAAAAGCTCCAACCCAACTTCATTTAACCTTCTTTTTGCCCAAGCTGCCCATTCTGACCACCCTCTTCCCTTCCAGCCAATTTTCCCGTCCCCCACTTCCAAAAAATCGCTCTTTTCCCGACTTGCGTCTCATTCTCCCCCGTCTTTTTGCCCTTAGGGGATTACGCGGCGAAATAGTGGTTCGGCCGAAGAGAGATGGGCCGTCGGAAGCGCGAGGAGGAAAGAAAGGACCCATTTCTTCATACATGCATTTATCTATCTTCTTCTGTTTTTATTTCGTACTTTCTCTTTGCCCTCCGGCATTTACGGCCATGAGACCGCTCTTTCGCGGGTTTCGTACACAAGGCGGGGGTTTTTATGCGGGCTGGTTCAAACTTTTTTGCGCAAACCGCGTTTCGAAATTTTTTTTTGCGCTTTGGGATTTGTAGCTTATAGGAGTGACTTGTTGCTTATAAATTACAATGTCATCACTGTAACTTTATTTTCAAAAAATAATTTTATAAATTATTGTCGGTATGATGACAAAAGTTCTGATTTTCTGGCGTTCGTTATTAGCAAAATAAAAAAATTGCCCTTTGATTTAAAAAAAAAAACATCAAACAATGAAAAAGAAAATTGCCCAGAACTATAAAATTTGCCGCTCTTTGCAGGGCTACTTACTTCTTCAAAGCGTTACCTTAAGGTTTTGACGTACTTGACACGCAGAAAGATAAGAATTTTGTAACGCATACAAGATTTTTATCCTGCGATTTACTAAAATCGATAAAGTTTTGAGGCACTTCTAGTCTGTCAAATACCTGTGCAAAACTGCCGAAAAAGATTAAAGACGTGCCCAATCTTCCGTATACTCTTAAATTATTCAATTTGTTACACCGAAATTTAAAAAAAGTTTAATTTTGAAAGAAGAAATTAAGAATCATCAGTGCCACAGAAGCCCCATTTAAAGGAAGGTTCAGTTTTTTCAATTTCAAGGCCACTTTATCACCATTTTTCTTGGTTATTGTCATTTTTCATTTTCTGCAAAACCCTCTCTTTTCTGTTGACTGAAATTGGCGGATTTTTTTTCTGACGTTCAGAGAAAGGAAGATCCTTTTATTCTTTAGACTTTACTCTCAATACAACGGGAAGTCTGTGGCCAAACGAAAAAAAAGTTTACTAACAAGTTTGACGAACCAATGTTCAGAAACAAGCCTACAGAATTAAATTTTGTTATTTTTGGGGACATTTTGCAACTTTTGCAGAGAGTGTGAAAAGCAGGCTTGGACAAACAAAAATTTTTCGAATCATTTTTGGGACCAATTCCGGTTTTTCTATGATAAACCGCTTCGATACCTGAAAGTTTTAACTCCTGCTTTGCAGACACATATAAAGGTGATTTATAAGAATTCGAAAAATTTTTTCCAGAACCTCAAAATGCGGTGCTAAAAAAAGCCGACGCCAAATTAAAAATTTGGCGTCGAGTTGTTTTGCAATTTTTAAGCCGACGCCCGATTTTAAAAATCGGTGCATTTTTTTAAGTCGACACCAGATTTGAGAATTTGGTGTTGAGTTACCAAGAGCCAATAATCGGGGGAACAGTTGACCCATCAGGAGAACAAATGACCCAGGATTTCATACTCGAGAATAATTTTTTATGTTCGACATGTATTTTATGAGTTATAAAGGCCTGCTAGAGGCTTTCGGTGATGATTAACTAAGGCTATACATCGCCCAAAAATTTCAGTAAATTTCAAAAACCTCATTTCCTGCAAAAACGTCTAAATTAATTTTTGCAGGCCACAAAACGATGGCCAAAGAGGATGTTTCTAATGCACTAGGACTAAGGAAAAAGGGGGTTAATTCTGTGGCCGGGGGTAATCAAATTAAAAGGCGCGCGCAATTAGTGAAGAGTCAACCGGAAAGGACCCATCATTTTAAATAAAAATGGGGATGTAAGGACGACATTGTGGGTTTTATAGGTCTTTATAGTACTTTTTGGAGGAGTTTGGTAGTTTATACTTGTAATGGGACTACTGTAACGGCCAGCAAAGGTGATTTTTGGGAAAATATATGTTTTTATGGTTTAGTGTGGCGTTTGTTTGTTTTTATTCTCAAAGGCGGCAAAGAACTTAAGATTTGAACTGAGATTCCTGCAAGTTATTATCATCTAATACTTTGAGCAGCTGATGTCTTCAGCTGATGTCTGTCCTAGAGAGATTAGACATAAAAATTTTGTGGATAATTAGAGCGTTGCACCTCAAAAATATCCTGTTAATACTTAATGCAAGTTCTAAATTTTTGGCAAGATTTTCAGCCTTGAAAGTACCGAAGATCAATTAAAAATAACTTTAAACGTTGCTCCTCATCGTACCAGGCACAAAGATCGTTGTACGTGATCCCGGAAAGACCGGTCCTTCGAGAAATTACCGGGTAATGAGGACAATGTTTCGACTCGTCTAGAAAAACTTAAAACTTCATTTCCGGATTATCTCGGGCGTCTAAAAAAGACTGCGCTGATGTTTTAACTAAATTTTCGTCTGGGTGGTCTGGGCCCAAATTTTCAGAGGGCAATCAATGGGGATATTAACTGTGGCAATCGATGGTTGATGGTTTTTGGGATACGGTGATTTTTACAGTAATCTTTGAAATAACAACAAATCAATTATTTCTTTGGGATTTTGGGCTTCAGTGCCTGTAAGGAATAGCCAAGATAAAGCCGCAAAAAATTTTTTTCAGGCTTGATGTTGCTTACTTTTTCACAAAAAATTGCTGAATATCTCCGCTACTGGTGCAAAGTTCAAACTGAAATTTTCATACATTAATTTGTGGCCTACGTAGAGTATTTGAAGAGAATTCAACTTTGAGTCTTTGAGAAAATTCCTTTTAAATATTTTTTGCTCTGACCCCAAATTTCCACAAATTTTCTCCTTATTCTAAAACCCTCTCCCACACTTGTTTATCGTCGTTATTTCTATTTATATCCCCAAATCCCTGTCCCTTCATTCCAATGAATTTGTAGCCGGAGGCAATTCGTTTTTGAATGCAAGGACATTTTTCCATTTTTCCGGTCAAGAATTTATTTCGCTCACAAAAAACGGCCCTAATCTCTTTGGTTTTTGGCGGAACGGGCCCTTAATTTGAGTTGAGGGGGAATTTCGGACTTTTATGGTGGCGTGCTGCGGGCGTCAGGGTCATTTGGAGCTGTTTTTTCGCGATTAAAATTGGCCTCGGGTTCTCCAAAATGAGTATGAGACCGGGGTTTGAGAGTTCGAGGGCCGACTATAAAGCCTTGCTTTACTGTCGCGTTGCAGGACAAAATTAGGCTTTCTGGGGGCATCAGATGACCGTGGCAGGGTTCGTACTTGAGGAATTCTTGCGAAATTTCACTTGTTTTATGGGCTTGTTTTTGAGCGTCACATGAAGCTTTAGAGACATCATTTTGAGGGGATTACTTGTAGAAATAGTTTTTTTGTTCGAAAAAATATGTTTAAACACAACATATATTGCCTATTAACCCCTTTGAAGGATAATGAAATGATTTTTTTCCGAATTTTCAATTTCCACAAATTTGATTTAATTTCACATAAATTATTTGAATTTTTATTCTTGATTTTGCAAAAACTAAAAAAACTTTAAGATTTTTAACTCCTAAAATTACTGCATAGACATTGAGATAGATTTTAACAGATTTTTGTCTTCATCATAGGGCGACATTTTTTACGAAAGTTTTATATCTTCATTCTTTCCTAATATTCCTGCAAAAAAATTAAATTTTCCCAAATTTCACCAAAAATTGTATAGATGCCACTTCAAAAACTATGATTCCATCTAGGGAATATCTCAAATCCGCGGATATTTTCCGTAAAATCCCCAAAAACATCGTCTTTTTCGGCCGTTTAATCTTATTTTCCACCCCCTTTTTTGCGGCTCGTCCCATTTGGTTTCTTCTTTCTCGTCTGGGCCTAATTTTAGCCATTATTTGTGACAAACTTTCTCCATAAATTTTGAAAAGTTTTATTTTTTTGTTTTCCTGTTTACCGACGAAAAATTGCAAAAAAAGAGAGCTCTAGTCAACTTTAGAGGCATTTAATGGTGCTGTTTACCGACGAGACGGTTGTAATTAAAATTCTATCAATTATTTATTATGCTGTTTTAAGTTAATTGTGGCCGGAACTTTCGGGGAAAATGGGAATTTTCGGCAGAAATTAGACGAGGCTTGCTGAAAAACACAGAAATTGCGTTTTTTCGCTAATTTTTGCAGCTAAAATTAACATTGTGGTCTTTAAATTTAGCAATATTATTAAAAATTTGATTTTAATTTTTTAAAATTGATTTGGGCCTAATTATAGCACATTATCGTTGTATTTTGACCTTTTTTGCCATGAGGTTTTCTCATTTTTCAGCTGGAAATGAGTTAATTATTTATGAGATTATGTTGCCATTTTTGGGCTAATGGAACTGTTCATTAGCCAAATAGAAGAAAAATTTCGTCGTGTTTTCTGTGCCGAAAACGGGTTGGGAAAATTAGGAGAAATAATTGTAAGATAAAAAAGAAGAGCCGTTCTGGGTTGGAAATCACGTAAGACATACGATTTGTTGAGAAAAATTAAAAAGATTAGTAAATGACGTCATCTACCGCAAATTTTCTGAGATTTTTTAAGAATAGGAAAAACTTAGCAATAAATTTTGTTTTAAATTGTTTTTTATATTTTTTTTTCTCTTATGCCAAATTTTTTTATCCTAAAAATCGAAAATCTACAAAAATTGCATTTATTTCCCCATTTCTTTTTTTTCCATTTTTTCATTTTCCAAAAAAGGTTTGGAGTGGCCATGAGAATTATGATTTCTCGAGCGTTTTCCGTTTTTTTTGTTTGTTTTGGTCACTTTCCCTGTGATTTGTTTTTTCCCCGCACCCAAAGGTCACGCTTTATAAAAATCCCCGTCTTTGTCCTCCCATTCACGCTTTTAGAACTTTGAATTGTTGATTTTAATGAGGGATTTTGTCTTGATTAAAAAATGGAAAAAAAGATTCCTTTGGGGTCTTTCAATTTGAGATTTCTTTGATTTTTCGTACAAAATGTCGCCTACCTTTCGATGCTCAAGAATCTTAAATAGAGCTTGAACTTTTTTAGCAATTTTCGGAATTTTTTATTTCGAGATTTCTTATGTTTTTCGTATATTTTTTTTATTTTCAAAAAAACATTTTTTTTATTTTTGCCCTTTAAAAAAGTCTACAGCTTTCGGAAAAGGATAGCAAAAAATTTTGATACGTCGTTCTCATTTACCGTGTTGAAATTTACGCAAATATTTGTGAACGTTAACAAAACCTAATCCTTGTTCTTTTCACAGCCGTATTGGCGGGTTTGGGCTCATCGTCAATTGCCAATCCCTTCTTTGAAGGGCCCTTGGCCGAGGTCGCCGCTCTCTCCAATCCGGCGGCCTCACCGAGGATTCAGAATTCGCGTTCCAGATTCGACTCCGCCACCAGCAGTTGTTACATGGCCTTCAATGAGTTGGCGTTGAGGCAGGACGAGTAAGTCAAAACCATTTTTTAGATTTTTTTCAATTTTAAAGGGTCTAAATTAATTTTTTGCACTTTTCAAAATTTTTTAACTATTAAAAGCCCTAAAAAAATCAAAACCATTTGCTTAAAGTGATTGTATTTTACTCTGAACAGTCTGAATTTTTTTATCCGAAAAAAGTAAGGAATAAATTACCTCGGAAGTTTCCGGATGTTCGAGGAAACTTTATTTTTGGCCGTTTTTCCAGTTTACGATGAAGAGGAATGAGTTCCGCGAATCAATCGCCAAATTGCAACATTTTCCAGAAAGCTATAGAGTTTCAAGAAAGGCAACTTGCGGTGGAAGCAAATAAAGGGGCCATCCTAAGTTTTAATGTTTGAGTTTCTGGCTATTAGGCTAGTAAAGATATATACTTTCCAATTGCGCTTTTTATGGCTTGGGAACGAAATGTCAGAAAAGTTTGTCTTTTGATCTCTTTTGATGATATTCTAGATGCTTATTAATAATTATTTGTCTATTTTTAATTTTGCCGACCTTGTTTTCGCGGCAGGACAGACATAAAAATTCGTTTTGATATTACGTTTCCATGCCGTTAAGAAAATTTAAGTGTTGCACTTCGAATCCGCATCAAAATCTAAGCGATATATAGCTGCCCTTCTGTAAGCGCATTCCCTTTAATTCACAGTCGTATTTTTAACTGTTTTTCCTAATCCATAAACATCTATTTCCCTTCCTTGTTATTTGTAAACACCCGCTAAAACTGTTGCTCAGAGTGGGCCTAAATCTATGTTATAACTCAAAAATATTCGGTTGTAGTCATGTCGTTCCCCCTCCCCTTTTCTTCCCCCAACGCGCATTCTGCATGCCCGGAGGGCAAAGAACATTTGGGGGTAGATCCTGAAATCGTTTTTATAAAAGAGCCCAAATTTGGGCCGAAGATTTTTTTTGTTTTGGGAAGAGTCGCTTTGGGTTTGGGTAAGACGGGATTTTTATGGAGTGAGCGCCGGATTTTAAGATTTAGGCCGTTTTTTTGGAAAAGGAATTTAGGAGTTTTAGATTCTTTTAAGGAAGTGTTTGCACGACTAAACTAAAAATTTTGGTAAATGTAAAAATTTTTGTGTTTAGAATACCATTTTTTACTTTTATTGTAATTTTAAAACAATCTTAGCTCACAATTTGCAAGCGCGGCCGAGATATTCTTTTGCAGACGAGAGACTATAGAAAATTTCGGAGAGACGGTGAGAGAAAAACGCTTTTGGCCGTTCTTTTTGCCAATTTTTTGCGGAAATAATCGCAGTAGAAGCTGTGTACAACAAAACGTCTGCGAAATTAAAACTCATTCATTATTGAGGAGCTTCACTTGATCATTTTGTCCCAAAATTGATCCTTTGCACCTCCGAAATGGTTCGTTTAAGACAGGTTTTGTTGTACCAATTTTTATTTTCTTTAGAATGCAATGAAACCTCAGTACAACAAACGATTTTAAAAACGTCAGGTTCTCTTTTCTATTCATTTTTGCTCTTTCCAGCTTCATTCGCTCCTTTTTGTACGTTCAAAACAAGATTTGAACCGCCAAAAGTTCTGGCAAGTGTAAAAAAATTCCCAAAAGAATAGAAAATATTTTTTATCAGATCATAGTATATAAACATTATAAAGGAAGAGTGTGTATATGTAATAAACGCCCTTTCTTTTGACCGCGAAAAATATTGGCAATAGAAATTTTCTATTTTCCTCCTATGCCGGGCTTGGCTTGATGGGACGAGGCTTGGCTTTGATGGGAAATTTTAGTCGAATTTTTTAGGGCATATACGAAATTTTCAATCTATGAGTAACGAGTTTTTAAGATTTTTCGGAAGAAAATTTATTTTTTGATTTAATTTTTTTCAACGGCAAGTTCGCAATGATATCCCGAAGGACCTTTTTTTCCTCGCCGACTCTCCTAATGTTCTATACTCTCTCGCAGAAAAGAATGCGTATCTCGACAGCGGGTGTGGATTTTGAACAAACAGGCTTAAGAGTTATTCCTTTTAAAACTTTTCAGCTAAATTTGAAAAAAAACTTAGGCCCTGGCATTTTTCTAATAAAATTTTAATTTTCTTTTATTTTTTCCTCCAAAAAATTTGAATTATTGTAATTTTCTTAACTTTTCAGCCGCCTAACCCGCTCTGAATACCAGCCTAAGATGAAAGAGACCCCCAAATTTAATTATGACATGACTTTTGATCTCAAAGTTCTACAAAATGCCCTAAAATCAACCAGTTTTCTGCAAGACTCTGGATATCGAAGTCAATCCGAAAGTTTGCAAAAGCCATCAATGACAGCGAGTTGCCAGTTATATGGAACTGGCTGGATGATGGCTGAAGATATCAGTGATGACGACAGCGAGGATGAGAATTGGGGTAGGTGAAAACAATTTTTCTTTGTAAAATTTGAAATTCTCAAAACGAAAATATTTTTTAAACGAAAATATTTTTTGTCCAAAGGTCAAATACCTTACAATATAAAGTTGAGTTTTCTCTTGCGCCTACGCCGAAACTTGTCAAAGCTTTTGACGTCAAAAACTTTTTTGATCCCCCGACAAATCCCAGCCAACATTTTGACACATTTTTTGCTTGATGTTCGAACAGATCCATCATCCGGGAGATGGTTATTGTTTATGTAACATCTCCGGCTTTATGGGCTATGGGAAGTCGTGAAGGAAAATTCTTGGAAATGGTTCAAAAATGGAAATATGGAAATAAAAATAAAGAAGATAACAAAAAATTTTAAAAGTTATTATATATGTATTAAACATAGATACGATCAAAGAGCTGAAAAATAATAAAAAAGTATTTCAAAAGTACCGTCGCTTGAGATCAAAAATAAAAATACGCAAAAGACCCTCTTGGCTAACACAGATTTTTTAATAAAAGTGACATTTTATACGATGAAACATGTTTTTTTAGTAATCTGTCTTACCTATATTTTTTAAGGAACCAAAATTTTTTACTGCCTTTTAACCGACTTCTCCTATTTTTACAGTCTTTAACCTCTCCTAAACAAGTGCAGTTGAAATTCCTTCGAAAAAACAACAAGAATTCCCTGAGGCCGCATTCGTCGCGGACCGAAAACCGCCATATTACTCATGAGAATAGTGGTCTCTGATTTACGAAGACGCATCGGCCGTCAAGATGAACGTGAAGATTGTCTCGAAAACATGTCAAAGCCAAGGCAGACGCGAAAAAACGTAAATAGATGGGTAGCCGGTTGATAGAAATGTAGCGCTTCTTTCGATGTGAAAAAAGTGCAGAGTGAAATGTCTACGAATGGAATAAACAAACAAGTATTTTTAGAGCAGTTTTTGGCAATAGAACTTTTGAATAGATATTGGAAAGCAAAAATTAGACAAAGACTGAAAAACGTTTTTGGAAAAAAAATTTAATTTGAATAAAAAACATGTTTCACCGTATAAAATGTCACTAAAATACAAAATGGGCATCGGTGAAAGTTTGTTTACCTATGAATTATAGTTAGCTTTTGCTTTTCCCTGACTGTCAAGAGATTCAACAATTTTTGCAAATGAGAGACAACGAAAAATGAGGACGGATGGTTAGAGAAAATGTTTATGGCTATATCTTTGCATATTTTGCACGGAAAATTACAATTTTTTGTGTAAAAGTTTTTACTTGTCATGTCGAATAGAACGTTGACTTTTTTGACGCAAAAATCGCAAAAAAGATTTCAGCTTTTTAAAATTTTCAGCTATAAGATCTCAAACTTTTTTGAGAATATTACACAATGCTTTCAAGAATATAATTTAATATTACTCCAATTAAAAAAATCATAATCAAAAATATTTTTTCTTTTTTCATCCACCGATTTTCCGCTTACGTCAAAAGAAGAATATATGAAAAATAATTCATCATAATTTGGAAGGCGGCTGAATAAACATACGAATTAAGGGGGGAGAATTGAGAAAGAGAAAGAGGGATTAGGTTTGAAACTGAAGTCACATATGGAAGGATTTTTATTTATTCGAGATTTGGATTTATTCAATTTTTAGAGGAGTTGGAAGGTGCTTCAGAAAAGTGGGACTTCTGGGGATATTATTCATCTTTTCTGGGGAAGTTTAGATGCCGAAAGATAATGATGGGAATTGTGGTAAATACAAAAATTTTCTAAGACATACTTAAGACTTCCTCTACATATGTCTTTTATAGAGACAAAAAAAGTATTTCTCTTGCCGTCTTTCCTCCTTTTCTATGATTTTTCTTATGCAAATTTCGTTAAATTCTCCGCGGTCCTTGCAAAGCACACGCTAATATCTTAAATGAACTAATGAGGGACCTATTCAGACTATTCATGAAGAATTTGAAAGAAACTTAAGGCTTTGCATGTCGATATTCAAGTTGCTGTAATATGGTTGAATTTTCAATCCAAGCTCGATTCTCTCCACAAATCCTAGGACATTTTGTTTGCCCATCTTTAGTCATCATGGCGTGAGAAAAGGTTCTGTATCCCTTTCATGGACACATCCCAGTTTCTCGCGAAGGAGTTTATTTTGTTTTGGGATTAGGGAGTAAGGTAGGGAGAGGGGAGCTCGGATCGAAGGAGCGCGTGGAGAAACAGTTATGTTTTCGCTGAAAAACGGAATGACCAACACAGTATTGGTCATCAGGCCGAGGTTAACTTTTTATGGGAAGGGTTGAAAAGGCTGGTAGTGGCGTTGTTTAGTCTAAAAGTTGGTATGATTTTCCTGAAAAATATTGGAAGAGAAGCATTAGTCAAAACTAGACATAGGGACGAATTTTGGGCGATAACGCCTTATGGTGTAACTTCCAGACTCCATAATTGACATTTTTACGAATCTAACAGCACAGTGATTCCTATAGTGGTATAAATTGTGCACATCTCGGTTATCTACCATTTGATTTTTGACTTTTTTTTGGCTCAAGCCAATCTCTGCATCATTGGGAAAATATGGCTTATATACCCTTAAGGCGCAATCCAAAAATTACATAGCATAGTTCAATCGAAATAGTATTGCATCTTTTTCTTAATGGCGGCATTGATTTTTAATTTCACATTGATTTTTAGTACGAAAAATCGATTGCAGTGACCTCTCCCAAACTGCCTAAACTCCCTAAATTTTCCCAGATTCCTTGCAAATCCGGAACAAATTGCGCGTTAAGCTCTTTCCCAGAATACGAAATTTAATAATAATTTTAATCGCGCACGCTTAAATACATAATAGCCCCCGTTAACCGGAAAAGAAAGCGAAACGAAATGTTTTCCGAGGGTCCACGCGGTAAAACAATCTTCCTTTTGGTATTTCTCATCGGAAATATGTGTGCATAACCAATTTTTTGAGGGTTTTATTTTGTTTGATGTATGAAAACAGTGTTTTCTTGATTGGAAATTCATTTTGAAATTTCTGGATTTTTTATGTTTGAGATTTTTTTTTTGGAATTTTGAGGCGTAAGAAGATGAACCACACCCGGACCCCTTATTTTAAACATACATATTATGTTTTTATGACACTAAATCCTCGAATTTTGAAATTTTTTGAAATTCCGATAGAAGTTTTTTTGTCGTAAAATCTCGTATAATAGCTAAATACAAGCTCTCACGTTTAATTTTTTTTTAATTTCGTAAAAGTACTGTTTCCTTATAAAATTTAAAAAATAAGGCATTTCCTTTTATTTCCCGTCCCCCAAAAACTATGGAAACCAAAACCTCTCGTCATTCCCCCCTTTTCTTACGCTTACTTCTCTTACTATTCCCAAAATCGCTTTTACAGTTTGAAGATTTCGCTTTGGGCATCACGTTTTTCAAATGTATTTGCATATGCGACCTCGATATCCTCCAACCATGGCAACCGATCGAATATCCAATTCCGGGGCGAGAAACGAGGGGATGTTTGGCACCGCGTTGACCTCGGTTTCCAACCAGGTTGTTCGCTTGTCTCCTTTTATTGTTCGATTCGTTTCTGTAAAACAAGGTCGTTTTTGTGGCCCGGGTCGACGGTGTTTGATTTGGAATGGGGAAAAGTGAATTTTTAGGCGGATCTTTTGGGGTTTTTGAGAACCTAGGATGTAAATTAAGTCACTATACCGCGAATTGGTGAAGAAAACAAAATTTGATGGCTATAGAGAGGTTTCGTTTTATACAGATGCGCCCAAGCAGATCTAAAAGACTTATTTCGGTAAAAACTTGGGAAGTAATCGTCCAAAAGTTACAATTATCTCTTTTTTTACCCATGAAGTCCCTTATTTTGCCCACGCGACTGTTTGCCGCAATATCTTTTTTTGGTTTTTTTTTTCAAATCATGAAGTTTTAATGGACCTTCAAAATTTTTATTTTCTATTTCAAGGCATTAGAGGTTTGTTTGGTCCAAAATTTCCATCAAACTTCTGCACAACGGCTCGCAAATGGCAAAACACTTATTCAAATAACGTATTGTTGTATTGACATTCCTTTTGGCCTAAAATGGAGCCTTAAGACCTCTGAAATCGTCCGTTATAGAGAGGATCCGTTTTACGGGAAGGGTATCCATGCAAAATTTCTTCTATTCTCCTTTGTTCTCTTTTCCGTTCTATTCTTTCGATTTCGGATTCAGCGTTTCATCGGTTTACAGGGTTTCTCCGTCATAAAGCGGCGAAAATCGTGCGATTAACCTCATCGTAATTTCCGCCTTTTGTAATGGCACTTTCCTCTCTTCTTTTTCGCTTTTTGTGACACAAATTTTTCTCGAGCGATCACATTTTGTATGGAATTTGGATGAACCGTTCTCTCGGGTCTTCTCCAACTCCTCCTGCTGGGATTTTTTTTTAAATTTAAAAATTTTTGAGGGTTTTTCTGAATTTTAAGATTGTAAAATGAACTTTTTGGGGTCAAAAGAATTTTCTCGTTGTAAAAGGTGGGGAAAAGGCTTTTTTTGCGGTAAAATACTCATAGCTTTAGTTATTCCTTTGCAAAATACGTCAAACTATTCAACGATCTTTGCAGACTACGGAAGATGAAGAGAATAGTTTAGAAAAAGCTTTTTGCATCAATGCCTTGTGATTTTTTGGCGGGAAAAAGTTTTTTTTGTGGCAAAATTGTATTCTACACTTGCAACAGAACTATTTGAAAATCTCGTTGGTCTCTTGGAAGATCTTAATCTGAATTTTTGCCAGATCTTGTCGGAATCTGAGCTTTTCAAGGAATTTTAACTTTTTCTATGCATTTTTTATGCCGTTAAAAACTATATATTTTGCTTTACTACTCTATACAGTTCACCATTTTTTTCTCTATTGTTTACCGTCAATCCAACAGCAACAACATCAATATAAAGCTAAATTTTTCTCTGCATTTCAACGCCTTGCAAAACATTTTTCTCAACGCCAAAAAATTCCAATGTCAGGAATATGTTGTCTAATCCACTCTTCAATCCGATAGCTCCATATTTTTGCGTAACGCCGAGCTCTTACTGACCAATTCGGAGAGTTATATAGTAAACGCGGCTTTCCGAGTTAGTCATCCGCAAACTTTTTTCTGGATCGAGATTTCGGTCGAATTAAAAATTAAAAAAAGAGATTTCAACGATTTTGTAATGTTTTACAAACTTTTTTAACCCTCAAAAAAAACGATGAGAGGGTAAAAAGTAAAGGGAAATCTTTCCAGGCTAATGCGTTTGGTTGTTTTTTGAAATTCACAAATTTTACGGGCTAAAGACGTTCTTTCGGAATTCGAAAATATCTTGCTTGAGGGGATTTGAAGGTTTCAAAGTTTTGAAAATACGATTAAAACTTTGTTAATTTTTTTGATGACTAAAAATAAAAAATTTTAGTTTTTTTTTGACGAATCGTACAGAAAGTGCATCACTTCCCCCAAATATTTCCTTGGAATTCCTTCTTCTCTAATTTAATTCCTCTGAAATGCCTAATTTTCTTAGAGAAAGTCTAGATTTGCCCTCAAAAAATTTCTAAACGTCATGTTTCTGTTTTAGGATTCTGGCCTTGGTTTTTTAGCATTGACTAGTCGTAGGTATAGCAAGAACAAAGTACGGAATTGGATTTTATAAAATGGACCTTAAAAATGAGTTGACGGAATAGCAAGTCGTATTTTGCCCTCCCATTTTTTTGTTACTTGTCTGTCAAGCTGTGGAAATTTTGGTCTTCGCTTCCTTCGCAGTCAATTTTTTCTAACGAGAGACTATGGAAATTGAAGAGACGTTTTCACAGAACGGTCCTTGAAAGCTTAAGCAAAATTTGAAATTCGCGCTATTCCCAATTTCCCCTGATTTACCCTTCAAAATGATATTTCTCGACCGTTCATCCTATCTCTTTGTCCCTCACCCCTCTAAAACTCAGTAACAATCCTTTTCATCTCTAAGAAATTATGATATGGTTTTATAACAAGCTTAATTAGGATACAAATGTCTGTATAGCCATCATACGTCGTTCTTTCCTCTTCTTGCTTTCCAATTACGTAAAGTAGGATCATATTATTCCTCTGAAGAGGTGGTTTTCACTTCGTTTTCAACGTTTCTTAAACAAACATTGGCGCTCTATTACATGATATTTGTTTTTTGCAAATAACCAGTAATTAATTTTTATTGGAATTTTTGAGTTTAAATTTTTTTTTGTGTTTCGATTTGTTTCGGGTTACGGTATTGGTTTATAATCCCAAAACATTGGAAAAATCATTTTGTAGTGCAAATCTGGCCCCGCTGAGCCCTCATGATGATGCAGATAAAAATTTGGAGAGTAAAATGAGCACAATAAATTTGATTGACTCCATCGAAGTCAAGCTCAACTTCGAAGCCGAAATTGACGAGAAAAACGAGGAATTCGAGCTGAAAGAGATCAATAATGCCGATGAATTGGACATCCCTGGTATAAAAATTACAAAAAAAGATGCTAGAAATATTCTATACTATTTTTTTAAAATTGACAGCAAAAAAATTGATTAACATTTTTAAATGTGTAACAAATAAAATAACAAACGATTTTTTGAATATTAAAATGTTAAATTCTTTTTTTCAGATGGCTTTATGGAAGTGGCAAATCAACGAATCAAAGTCCGTGATCTCAGTCAAATCTTGGTCTCAAGATTTGCTTTTATTTCCGGTCTACGGACAAATGAGGGGAATCCAATTCTCACATTCCCTGATTCCAGAGCTCAGCTCACTTTCGAGGAATATCAAATATTATTGGCGTATCTGTTCCAGGTCCCACCGTAAGTTCTAAATTCTTACATTCTTGTAAGCTGAAAAATAACAAAATTTGAAAAAAAGAATAATGTATGCATATTTTAAAATTTTTTTGGGTATGATTTTTTTACAGCACACGGTCAAGCAAAACTTGAAACAAAGCTTTATTTAAAATAAACCTTTCTAAATATTTTTTATTTTTATTTTTAGTCTTGATGACGAAGGTGAAAAGAAAAACAAAAAAGGATATGTCCTGATAATCGACCGACGGACGGATAAATGGTCAGCAGTCCGAGTTCTCTTCAGCTATCTTATGGTATGTTCAGAAAAAGGTCTTGTTGTTGCAACTTTAAGATATTATTAATTTTTTATTTTTAAAAATGTTTTTGTTTGCCTTTGCAATTTATCCGACGTAAATTTTTTTCTTTCGTATTTTTTCGAGAATTTTGAGTGTCCACTTGACAGCCAGGAACTTCCGTGGATTTTCTGGAGGAATATAGAGCAGATATACTCAAAAAAATTAAGTGGATTTTACGACAAACGGTCTAATTTTTTGAAGGGGTTTGAACCATTTTTTAATGTTATTTTTCATTTTTTTGAGGACCTTTTGAGTTGTATTATGAGCAAAATAATGAAACTTTTGGAGCGAGGGTATATTTTCTAACCAAACGAATATTGTTTTTCAATTTATTTAGTTAGCAAAGATATGACAGAAAACTTTTGCTTACCGTAAACCCAAAAAAGCGTTGAATATCTCGACGGCTTTTGCAAGACAAGCGCTGAAAATGTCTGTAATTAATAATTTGTATGCAATGCAGATGATATATACCAAATTTGAAGAAAATCCGAGCCTTGTGCCTTCGACAATTTACTAATATTGCCCAAAATGGCTGTAAAATCGGTTCTTTCTGAAAAAAATGATTTTATTTTGCTTTTTTCGATTATTTAACATTTTTAAAGCAATTTTAAAATACGAAATTCTACAATTTCCTTTGGTGGCCTGTCAACTTTTCCCCTAAAAATTGTAATTTCCCTTCTTTTTTTCCTTAACTTTACCACATCAAAGATTTAAAGCCAATTAAGCGTCAAATAAGTTTAGACAAGATGAGGCAAACCTCTTTTTTTCAGCTCTTGCAATTCCCCTCCTTTAGCGCATTAATTGCATTAAACTTCACTCAAGTAAAGATAAAATTTCCCTAAGCAAATAATACAATTTTATGTGAGGAATTTCACGGATTTCTCTTTGGATTTCGAGGGATTTATGAGGATAAATTCTTGTAATAATTTTTTTATTTTGTAATTTATTGCGCAAAGACTTCAGTAGGGGCTTCTGAATCGAAATGGATTGTTTTTTCTAGATCTTATCAGCGGTTTTTTGATTTCTCATTAAACTCTGAGACGGATCGTTGATGGAACGGCCTTGAAAACGTTGAG
Source organism: Bursaphelenchus mucronatus (assembly GCA_025436335.1). Taxonomy (NCBI): domain Eukaryota; kingdom Metazoa; phylum Nematoda; class Chromadorea; order Rhabditida; family Aphelenchoididae; genus Bursaphelenchus; species Bursaphelenchus mucronatus. The sequence goes on from CM046358.1 coordinate 8,596,577, forward strand.
AACTTAATGAAACGGTCATTAGGAGTGCTGGCATATGCCGGTTTTTTGGGGGCGCAAATTTGGGAAAGATAAATTGATTTTTTGAAGAGTTTTGTATGATACCAATAAAGGGTGACATCTTTTTTATTGACGTAGCAAAATTACGGTACGATTTTTTGGGACCTTTCTCGGACTTTTGACTTGCGGTTTGCAGAAATTATTGAGAATTTTTGCCGGAAATTTATTTTTTTTATTCTTGGCTTGTGTTATAAAAATACTTGCTACCCCTCGAGTTCTCCTCGTTCACAACAGCTTTCCCGCCAAAAATCGCAAATCCCAACTTTTTTTGGTGTTTTCGAAACTGATGACTTTGTGGATTTATCGCGTTTTCGAATAAAAAATTTATGAAAATTCCATTGACGCCGCTTTTTAAGCGCATTTGAGGGCATCAGAAAAAAGCGAAAAAATGATTCTCCGGAAGGACCGGTTTACAGTTTTTTTTATTTACTCAGTTTTCGATGAGTGAGTTAACGAGGATGAGGTCTGCGTGAAAAGTGAAGTAAGAGTGTTTTTTTATTGTAAAATAGATGGGATTTTTTTGGGGATTCGAGTTGTATTTTTGTTCAATGGAGAGGAAATTTTTTGTTTTCTTAAATTTTTGTTAAAAGATTCATTTTTGACAAAGCATTTTAAAATTTTTAATAATTTTTGAGGGCTTTATGTAAAAAAACGAAGTTTTGGAGAAAGCGAATTAAAAAAGTTAAAAATTTCTTCGGTTCTTTACTAGTTCGTCCGTAAAGTCGCTGGAGTGATTTCTGCAACATGCACTGTGAAAAAACAAAATTTTTCTTTGCACTGTTCAATTTCCTGCTTTTTGCACTGTGCAATAGGCTTTTTTTCGGCCGTCGCTCGTATCCTGACTTTTTTGCACAGTGCTTTCAGATCAACCTAATAATAAAGACATTTTTTGAATTTTTAGAAAAAAGTGAAATTTTCAAATTTTTGTTTTTTTTATTAATTTTTTCTATAATTTCCCCAATTTTCTCTTAAAAACTCTCTTTTTGGACTTCCGAACTCTTGCTTACTATTCCAAAAACAGTTTCGGAACCGTTTTCGTTTTTTTGTAGGAACCAAGACCCCCAAAGAATCAAAGAAATCTCATCGAGAGCTTCTTGAGGAAACAAGAGAATTCCCACTGTTTCCGTATAATTTCGTAACGAATTACTTGTGTGAAAATCAACAAGATATGGGATTTGCTTCTTTGATTTTCTTTGGATTTTAATTTCAAAAATGTCAACAAACATCTGGTTGGTAGTCGAGTTTGGACTATTTTTAGTGATATTTTGAACATTTTCAGGGTTGGTTCAGGTGAAAGGTGGTATAAAATGCGTTTTACAAATGTTTGGCTTTCTTTTGACTGGAGGTTAGGCGACATATTATACGATGAAACTTGTTTTATGCGAAATAATTAATTTTTGGCAATTTTTGGGAATTTTAAAAATTTTTTGGATGTTTATCACAATTTTCCACTGTCTCTAGTCAAAAAAACGTCAAAAACTTTTTCTGACAACTAAGTTCCCCAAACAGTAATTTTTTTGCGCTTTTTCACTTTCAAAAAAATTTCTTTTTCTTGGGGTACTAAATGTTACCATCCTTTTTACTCCCCTCCAAAAACAAATTCTCAAAATTCTTCAATAATTTTATTTAAAAAATTGTTTTCCCCAGCCTGTCCACAAAGAAGAGGAGCTTAGTTTCGCTAATTGAATAGCGCGGGTCCTTTGTTATTTCGTTGGGTTCTATTGTAAGTAAAAGCGTAAACCTTTGACTGGCCTGTGTGAATGGACATTGCGCGTGAGTTTGCGTTGGGAGGTGAGGGGGAGAGAAAGCAAAAAAGTCACTTGTAATTCCATCATTTTCCGGTTTAATGAGGGTGCTGTCATCATTTCTTTGAATAGTAAAATCATGACGGTTATTTTTTAATGAACCTTGGACAAAATTGGACCGGAATTTTTAAAGACTTTCTTAAGATTCGTGCTTTGCAGAAACAAGTACGTTTTGAGCAAAAAAACGCGAAAAATTGCTGTTTTTTTTTGCAAGGTCATGATCAAAATGTGAACATATATTTCTACTGCACAGACGAATGTTTACAAAAAAGTTAATTTTTTCCACGCGAAATTGCCAATGATATGGCCTAAAAGTTTTTTCTCTCTGACCGCTTTCCGCGTTTTGTGCGCTCTCTCGGCGGTAAAAATCGCTGAATAATTCGGCTGCTCTTGCAAAGTGTCAGCCAAGAATTTTTTTTGCTGTATTTTGTCATTTTAAGACAAAATACCAAAATTAGAGAATCCAGAAATTTGCATAAATTTGAATGGCGATTTTTTGAGTTTCCTTTTATTCCAATTTTTTTTTGATTTTTTCTTTATGATAATATAAAAATTATTTCCTGATCCCATTAAACTCCATTCCCCTACTTTTCCATCACAATGAGCTCTTCCTCATCTACTCCGGAAAGCGATTTTTATTCAGCGATTTTTATTGTCGCTTCGGTGGCGAACGAAAAAAATCGACAAGTCTTTTTATAACGTTGTGGGGATAAATGAAGCGGATCTCCCATTCAATTGTTTATGTTCGTTTAACGCGTTTAATGTTGCAATACGCATTTGTTTCGGCGAAGGGGTTTTATTGACAAAATTTGTCGATGGATGCACTAAGCCGCTTGTTCCTTCGAAACTTTCCGTTGATGGACTGCTTGCGGGTTAATTTTAATGGGCTTTGGTTAGGATGTTATAGGCTTAGTGAGGGGGTTTAAGGGTATATGTTGGATCCAAAATGCTTCTGTTGCTTTAATCGATTTTTGTTGTACAACGAGCAATTTTTTACCACACAAAATGTATTACGACAAACCCGATTTTGCAGCATATACGTATTTTGCCTTACGATTTTAATGGTATTTTTGCAATATTAACTTTAGGTTATGTCCAAGTCTTTTTGAAATTTTTTTTACATGTACAGCCAAGATGTTCAACGACCTTTGTAGACCAGAGACTATAAAGAATGAGGAGAGACGGTCAGAGAGCGATGCGTTTTTAACCAATTTCTTTGCGAATCTTCAGTGAAAAAATCTGATTTTTTGCGGAAATGTTGCCATTCTCATTTGAAGCGAAATGCCAATTTTCGGTTCCTAAAACGATGACACTCGATCTAAAACCCTTAGAGATTTCTGCACAGCGCAATTTGAAAATCTTGCATAAGTATTAAAAAGGTGTAATCTTAATTTCTACCAGATTTCATTATAATTAAAATGTTTTAAATTGTGAAAACAAGCCGATTTTTAATTGCATATAAAGATTTTTCTTTGCCTTTTTCTCCCCATCTCTCTCAACCCATTCCCCAAAAAATATGTTTTTGATTTTTTATGCATTCCCCACAAGCCCAAAAGCGCCCATACAAATGGCCAATGGCCATTCGATGTTCGTGTCATCCCGAGTCGAAGGCAATCTATGGAAATCAAAAAAACGAGAGACGAAAGCGTTCAAAACCGCCGACGTTTGTTTCTCTGTTTTTTATTTGCCTCCGTTCAATGGCCATTCAATTCGCTGGCCAAATCGCTTGTCCGAACCGAAATTTATTTTTACTCCCAAATTTATTTTTTATCGCAAATTTTTTGTTAAAAATTTAGGATTTTTAAACTTTTTCGCTGAAAATTGTAATAAAAAATGGCTTTTGTTCTAAGATTTATTTAGCAACGGGAAGAGGCTTGAATAAAGAGTGTAAAAACAGGTAGTTTTAGTTGATTTTCATAGCGAAAACACTAGTTTTCTGGGCGAAAGTTGTTAAAATTTATGGTCTTTTCAGTGATTTGTTTTGACACCTGATTTATAAAGAGGGAATCCAATGTAGATAATAGGGTTGTTATTGGAAATTCGAGTTTGAAATTTAATGGCTATTAAAAGGTAAACGGAATTTTTAGTATATTATATTTAAGGTTCAATTTTTCCGAATTTTACAAGATTTTTTAGAAATTTTGTGTTCATTTCTGCCGTAGAGGGTAAGGTTTCCACAAAAATTTGATTTTTTCCGCACGAAACTGACAAAGTTTTTTTCTGCGAGCGCTCTCCGCCTTTCGCGTACTCTCTCGGCCGCAAAGACCTTTAAATATCTCGGCTGTCTCTGCAACGCTCGAGCTAAAATCTTCAGAAATTGTTATATGTGGCCTATGCCCAAAGTGTGTGCAAAATCTAAACAAAATCTGAGCGTTTCACACAAGGTATTTCTCTTGCAAGTTCTATCCTCAATTATTGAAAGATCTTGCAATGGCGGCCAATTTGCAAGACCTCCCAAATCCTTTCACTTATCCTGTAAAACACCAATCTTTACCTGTCCGACTCTTCAATTTACTCATCCGAAACAACAATGAAAGGGTATTACGCAACACTTTTCGCTTAATTTCTTTTTCCGTTCGTTAAAACGAGCTTCAATTATCGCTTTCTTTTGCTTGAGGAGGGGAATATCCGAGTTAGTTCTTTCCGACTCTAATCCGATGATTTTTTTTTGATTCTAAGTTTTAAGGATAAAAGGAAAGAGGGTTAAGATTAAGGAGATCTCTTGCAAATGCCTAGTCCTAATTTTGGACAAGTTTCATCAAAGGATGACTTTTCAATTTTCAAAAATTTTCAAATTTTTCCTGACGTTTTTTTTAAATCCAGTTTCCTATGGTCACATTCCCATCTCCACCCTTTCAACAGGTCATTCCCTCGGCTCCATTCGGCTGAATAATCTCATAATTTGTTTTTGCCCGCATTTCGAAGCCACGCTTTTGGATAATTTATTGAATGCAGATGTCCTAGAGCAATCCCTTTCCCCTCTCTTTTCTCTCCATGTTTGGTCACTTTCACGGCTTTCACATTCTTGCTAAAGGCTCTTTCAAATTTCGCGAAGACGATTTGCTCGGCTTTCAAAACATTAGGCCCTTAGGGCTTTGTTTATAAGGCGTTTAAAACCGCTCTTCGGAAAAGTGAAGGGCTTTCAGGGCGAAATAAACGTTGAAATTTGCAGAAAATGCCTTAGGGGATTAGAGAAAAACTTTATGATTTGGCAAAGTTCCAGCGATAGAATGGCGTATTTTGCAAAAAATTATTTCGTATAAAATAGAATTTTTTGATTTTTTTGGTTTTTAAATATTTTTTCTTTTTTTTAATTGTTTTATAATGTCTATTGTTTGAGAAAAATACAATAATTGTTTTTGCAGAATTACTTTCCCGAGCCAGTCCACGTCATCTTCCTTTTGAAGCCGGAAGGCGTTCTTCAACGAGCTCTCGAGGTCGGCTACAGGAACTTCACCGAAAACGGACAATACAACGTAAGTTTGAGGGGTGAAATACGGCCTCCGGTTGGTCGTTTATGAATCTTTCGGATAAATATTTCAAAATTTTTTTATTATTTTGAATTTTTTTATGTAAATTTATGTAATTCGTCAGTAATTTTAAAATTTGAATTTTTATTACTGTTTTCAAGATTTAACAACAATTTTTTTAACATCAAAAAACTTTCTTGACCTTTGAAAAGACTGATAATTGCCTGCTGAACCGATTTCCGTTAATGTTGCGTAACCTCTTCTTCTGAAGGCCGTGCCGTTTTTTCCGTCTAATTTTTTCCAATTTTCACCGGATTCGCGTGAAAATTCGGATTCGAGGGGCGAAAAAGTTTGACAGTTGCGTTAATTAAAGTCTTTAAATTAGAATTTTTAATGAAACTCGGGTAAAATACGAATTGCACACTTTCAAAACATCTTGTATCGTATAAAATGTCGCTGTCAAAAATTTTTTAGTGGACATAAAAAAAAATCCGATGCTTTTAGTTTTTATGACGAAAATGGGATTTTTTCTTAAACTTTGCGTATAAGATGTCCCCCAGCCAAAAATCAGTGAAAAATGATTACCAATAGCAAAATGAAAGCCAACAAAGTTTATATCGTATTTTTAAATTAGAAATTATCACTTTTATCCTAGTTTATTTATCTTTCCGGATTCGGAGACAATAATTGTTATTGTTTTAGACACGTCAAGAGACGGATCAGCTCTCTTTTTGCTTGTCTTTTTATAATTGCTGTCCTCTAAAACGCCTTATGTCCGTGGATCCGCGTTTCTACCCTCCGGGGAAAAACGGAAAAATGAACGGTTTTTCGGAGGAAATAATTGGTGTGCTCTGTGACGCCATAATTTTTAGGTGTTAACGGATCTGCAAATGGGGGAAATTGTAATATCGTATTTGCATTTGCCCTCAAGAAATTTGCGGATATTTTTGGAGGTTGGGGGTGTTTCATACTGTAATTAAAATACGGTTTTTAACGAAATAAAAAATTGTTTTTTTAATTTTGGGCATAAATTTAAAGTGAATTTTTCGCCATTTTCTCCGAGGCAATACGTCTCTTGATTTTATCTTAGGGTACCCTAAGAAATTCTGCGACAGCTTATTGGTTGACGTAGTGAAACCATAATACCATTTTTGCAATTTAAAATCGTTCTTTAACATTTTTGCCCTTATAATGAAATCCATTTTTCTCCATTTCGCCTCAGGTTTTTCTCTACAAAATATAATCCAGAATTACAATGCGATCTCCTCAATGTAAAAGTATTGTCATCATCTTTTAAAAGCGTTGCAATTTTTCAAAATTCCAATTACATTGTACATTACAGATCATGTAAATTAAATTTCCGAATCCAAGAACAATTTCTTTGATGTTTTTGTTATGATTGGGTTGTTTGCGTCTTAAGTCAGTTTGTTTTCCAGGTTGTGCCTTGTCAGAGTTCGACAGAATTGCGGGATTTTGTTGGCCAGGACTGCCTCACCATGGATGTTGGCGGGCTCCTCAAATACAACCATCTGGAATGGGTGCAGCATCGAATGGTGGGTCAATTTTTTGATTATTTTTTTGCGCCAGAAGCCCTGAGGGTCTTAAAAGAAATTTTTAGATTTTCAGGAATTTTATTGGTTTTTTTTTTGATTTTTTTTGATTTTTTTGGAATTTTTTGATTTTTTTTTTGAATTTTAACCGTCATTTGTTTTCAGGACATTGAGCGGATGAAAAGTTCGGCGGCAGTAATTGCGGAGAGCCTAAGTGAATTTGGCCGTTGTTTACGCGAGACCGAGCTTCCGAACGATGTCGAATCCACGCAACGGATCCTGGAAGCACAAACTTCAGAGAGGGACGCAATCAAAGTGAGTTTTTTTTTACAAAAAAAGCAAAAATAATTACTTTTTTTATTTTTTTCCATAATTTTTTACGTACAAATTGCAGAATGCCGTATTTTACTTCTATAATATTTCCCCCTCAGGAATTTACAAAGAAAATATTTTTTTGATTCTAAAAGAATTTGACATGAATAAAAACCTTAGAGAGAGATACATTATACAAAAAGAAGTGAAAAAAGTTATTTATCAACTGACCAAGGACGAAAACGTAACGTCAAGTCTTTGTTACAATGCGAAAGAATTTTTATATTTTTGGTTTTTATAGAAATTGATTTTTTTGACAATTTTTTTGATACAAAAAATTTGTTTGAATGAGGGTACAATTTCTTTTGCGGTTTTCGGCATAACAAAAGTTAAAAAGGCAAAAACACTTTTTGTCTTACTGGCTCTCCTCATTTTCTATAGTCTATCGTCCGCAAAGATCGTTGAATATCTCGACGCTCCTTGCAAAAAATGAGCTAAAAAATTTAGTATTTATTTCGGACAGCCTCAAAAATATATGAGTGCCAAGTTTCAGAAAAATTGGAGTTTTAATTTTTACAAAATTTAAAATTTTTTTCCAAAAAAGCATTTTTTTGGCCTACAACATTTTTTTTCAGGAAGACTTCCGAATCTCCATCCGAAAAGGTCTCCAACTTCTCCGACAGGTCCGCCAACTTGAGCAGAAGCCCGAGGCGGAACAGCTGAGCCCCACACGGCTGCACAACGTGACCGCCATCGAGCGGATGCTGATTCAGCTCGAGGACACGGAGAAGTCATTTGACGCGTTCTGGTCCAAACATCAACAGAAGCTGGAGAACTGCCTGAAGTTGAGGCGTTTCGAGGAGGGCTTTCGAAAGGTGGGTTACTGTAGTTTTACGGCCGGATTTTTGGAAGAGTAAAGAATATTTTTTGGGCTGACAGCAGAGTGGATTCAAAATTTGAGATGCAGCAAAACCTCTGCACAACCAATCTCGAAAGGTCAACAATATTTATAAGTTATAGGAAGGTTTCGTTGTAATTTTTGTATTGTTTTTACAATTTTTTTTATGATTTACAAGGGAAGTACCCCAAGTGCGACGCTCAGACTCAAATTTTAGCTCGCGCTTTGCAGGCGCAGCCAAGATATTTAACGATCTTTGCGGCTGAGAAAGTACGCGAAACGCGGAGAGCGGTTACAGAAAAAAACACCTTTTTGCTATAACTTCGCCAGTTTTGCGGCAAAAAAATTAATTTTTTGTGTTTCTGCAAAGCACGCTCAAGGAGTCTATATGCGTTCGAAAAAATAAGAATAAATTTGTGCTGCCAAGTTTTGTTTGATGTATTAAAATTCAAAATTTCACCCATGTCAATGACGTCACTCTTCATTCCGAAACGCTTTTCTCCCAATCAAATTTATTTTTATGGCCATTTTTATTTTCACTTTTCCATATGGAAATTTCGAAGGGTCCGGGGATTAAAAATCTTTTTCTTTTCAAATGACTGTTTTGGGGTGATTCAAAGGAATCAAAATACCAAAAGAAAATAATTTTTGAGTAAGCGGTCAAGGGCGGTTGGAAAGGTGGAGTTTTAGACTAGCGATACGCGTTATTTATTCTGATTTTTTTGTATAATTACCAAGATTCGTATCAAAATTCTTAAAATACGTACTTATAAGTTCAGGAAGCTAAAATCAACGCTAGCATGACGTCTTTTTTTCAAAACCAAAATTTTTGGCCAAGGAAAGATTGAGTTTTGATGTTCAATTTATATAAAATTTTCATTTTCTTCAACGTTTTCTTCCCTCTGTTTCTTTTCCTTTCTTTTTTGTTTTCTCCGATTTTCCGTCGCAGACATCAAGACAAAAGTCTTCTGTATTCAAAAAAGAACCTTTCAATTATGTTACGGGCTCCATCAGGGAAAACGGAGACGACGAGGGCTAAATTGGCCAAATTTTTCTTTTTTTTAACTGTGAATTCCAGAGTTTTACGTTTTTTGAGGTTTTTAAAAGTTTATTTTTGGTTTTTGTAAAGCAAAATGAAAAAAAGGTTTTTTTAGAGTCAATGGTAAATTCTTTGAAATTTTTTATGATCTATTGAAAAAACCTTGTTGATTTGTTTGGGGAACAAATGCTTTTTTGGTTGCTTTTCGATCGAAAACGCTTGGTAAAATCTTCATAGTATAAGCTCGGATATGTCTGCGAAACGTTGCAATCTTAATTTTTGCCTAGTTTCATTTAGACCTGAGAGCAAATGTTGAGAATTTTCTCTCAAAAATCAAAAAGTATCAAAAATTTTAAAAATTATGACTTTTTTGGGAAATTTTATTTTTGAATTTTTTTAAGTTTACTCCACAAACATTTCGATACCTATCAAAAATCTTCAGAAACGCCTTTTTCACTACCATTTTCCCCCTATTTACCCTACCGAAAACCTCTCGAACCGACACCTGTAAGCAATTCCTTTAAAGGATTTAAAAAATTTCATTCGGAAGCTCTTATCCCCTCCAGAAATCTACTTCTCTTTTTTCTTCTTCCTTCCCTATAACCTGAAAGAAAAAAAATAATCTGAGGATCCGCAAATGCCCTCAGGTAACTTCACTTTTTTTGAAATTAATAACCGAATTAGCGCACTCTCATCTTCTTTCTTTCGCGGAGTAAACGTGGAAAGAATCGCGTAAAAATGGGAGTGGAAATTAAGACGTTTTAAAAGGTAGCTTCATAAATTTCGATTTTTATTTTCTACAGAGGCGAAAAGAAGAGGGTACTGGTATTATTATTGTAATAGACTTGGGTTAAAGGGCCGTGGAAAGTACATAATTCTTTAGTAATCAAAAATTCCAAAGTTCCTAAAACTGATGGGTTTTATAGATTACAAAAGCGTTCAAAATTCGACTCTTAGGCCTTGCTAAAACACGGTGCAAATTGAGGTTGAAATTCCAGAAAACCCGTACGAGAATTTTAGCTTACACTTTGAAGAGATCCTTGATATTTTCTGGATAAAAGTTCCTTAGTAACAACGTTGTGTTTAATGAAATTCTGAACGCGCGATTCTCAGATTCTGATAAAATTTGACACAAATTGAGAATCGAATTTTGTTAAATTTATGCGAGATTTTGAGCTTACATGTAAAGGTATCGTGGCTGTTCCAAAAATGAGGAAAATTCGGGTTTGTATAGCAAAAGTCGGTCTTAAAATAAGAATTTCAGTTCTAATGAGAGTGTGGAACAAGTAAAGAATCACTTGTTCCGCACAGTATTCCCTGGAATATCTGCAAAGTTCCTTTTCCATTATCTTTTATTTGCAAAGTTTTTTTGAATCCTAGACGTCTATGAAGACTTTTTCCACTCGAGTTTATTTTTCGTTTTATGTTTTTTCGATAGCGTCTACTCCTTGGGGACAACAGCCCTGTTATGCATCGCTTCGCATTCTCACTTTTTTTTTGAATTTATAATTCGGACTCTCACAGGTGTCGGAAAAGTAACGTTCCCAAATCAAAATCGAAACAACGACTTTTTTGCGTTTCACTTTTTTTATTATATTTTGCAAAATTTTAGGAATCCGATGAAATGTAGAAAATAGGATGCAAATGTTTTTAACATGGCAGAAAATTGCTTTTTTTGGCAACTGGAATTTTGATTTTTGTTTTAAATTTGGAGAATTTTTGAAGTAAATTTTTTAATTTAAAAAACAAAGCTTGGCACACAAACTTAGATCAGCGAGATGCACTGTGAGAAAATTAAAGTTCACTTCGCACTGTGCAATTTCTTGCTTTTTGCACCGTGCAATATGATTTTTTGGCTGTCGCTTGCACCCTGACTTTTTTTGCACAGTGCGCGACTTTCCGAACGGTATGCGATCTCTTTACCGTTAGATTGGCAGAAAACATGAAGATTTTTTGCCGAGAAATTTTGAAATTTAGATGTGAATTTTTGAGAAAAATATTGGAGCAATTTGACATGTGTCGATTGTTTATGGTATCTTACAAAACTGTTGTCTAGGTTTTATCAGATTTTTGGCAAAATTTTGGCACTTTTTATCGAAAATTTTCAAAAAATCAAATTTTACCTATTTTTTGGGTTTTACTGCATAATGACTAATTTTGTGTGCCGAAAAGGACCGCCAAAAACCGTTAAAAATATTGGCTAGGATGCTGTGAGGTTACTCATCTCTTTTAAATCAATTTTTGACTATAATTTTGTCCTCCAATATAATATTTACATCAAAACTTTGAACTTTATCACAGCTCCACTAAATCTCCAAAAAGTTTTATTTTGGGAAAGATTTACGTGTTCCCTTTAGGTTTATTAGCCTTTGCGATTATTGTTTTTCGAAGATTATTGCGGACTAGGCGTCATGCTTTATTTGCACAAGTGATCTGCCCTTCAGGCCTTGGTTTATGATGATTTAATATTAAGAAATAGGGGTGAGGCTGGTCGCTAATATTTTGTTAAAATTTTATTGCTGATTTGGTGAGATTCTATGTTATTTTAGACACTTTATAAGCGAAAAAAAATAAAAATTAAATATTTGTGAAATTTTCTTTTTATTTTTCAAAATCAAAAAAAAAATTTTGCAATATTTTCTCAAGCCCATTCAAAACGCTCAAAAACTCCCTGAAGGGCCCTTTAAGATCATGAAAATCCCCAATAAATTGGTCCTTGAGGACTTTGGCATGTTTTTTCAAGCCCAGCTTTGAATAAAGACACATTTTCGCACTGCCCAATGGCCATTCCAGCCGGAAATACGCCCTCGAAGACCCGACGTTTAAGTGGATTTCATTGTGTGCATGAGAAAAATGGGTCCCGAAATTTTCGCATTTTCAATATTAACACCATTTTTATAGCCAAAAATGGGGTTGGTTTTGCACTGTGCGTGGCAATTGGGCGAATTTTTGATTGAAAAAATTAATTTTTTTGTGGAAAATTTTTAAATTAATCAAAAATTCAAATTTCCAATTTTTTCGAAGACCATTTTTAACTGCCAGCTCACATGCCATCGTCTCCATTAGTCATAGGCAAATTATCCGCGACCACCACATTAATTTTTATTTTTTCTTCGATTTATTTCTCGCATATGCCCGCGTAGTTTGGATATGATCTCGCTTTTCCTTCCTTATTTCTCCCTTTTTGTGGGTATGACCCTTGACCTCATAACCCAAACATGTCTCGCATTCCTTTATATCGATCTTTCATTCCGTACGGAAGGAGTTTTTATGTTTATTTTGAGGGAGGTTTTGGCACTTTTCAGGAATTTTTTGCAGAAAAAAAAGTTTTATTTTTTATGAGCGTTGTGTTGATGGATTGAGATTGAAAAAAAAGCTTGGAAATGGTCTTAAATTTATTTTTCTTTTGTTTTTGGTTAATTTTTTACTTTTTGACTTCTTGAAACACAATGCCAATAATTTCGAAAAATGGCGGGAAATTTGAATTTTTTTGAAGAAAAGGGGTGGAAACGATTTTCTTCAATTTATAAGATAATTTACGTTTCTTAAGGCGACAATTTACAAAAAAAATTAATTTTTATTTGTATCAGAAAATCTCGAAGAATTATGGCTTTATTGCGATTTTACAATGTTTCTTGGCTATATCTTATCTTCTTGCTGAACATGGCAAAAGCCTTTACGTTAATTTGTAAGCGGAAGAACACACTCTAGCTTGCCTTTGACACCTTCTTCCGGCCTTTGGAGCCTTTCCAAAAACGTTTTCCCCCCAAATTCTGAATCCATTCGATTTGTTTATCAAAAAACTGATATTCCCCATCATATTTGACAACGTTTTTTCGTCGCGTCTAACCCTCCCATTTTTCAGCTCCAATCCTCATTTGCGAAACACATGATCTATTTGGAGGAGCATCGGGACGTCGGTGACGGCGTGGAGAAGGCCCGCAAATTGGCCGAGGATCACGACGAGTACGCCGAGACGGCGATGAGCGACGTCCAAGCGGCCCGCGATCTTCACTCGCGCGGTGAAAAGTTGGCGGCCGAAGGGACGGACGGACAATTGTCGGACAGTTTGGCGCCCAAATGCGAAGAATTGAGTCGGATGGCGGATGCGTTGACCTCAGCGTTGGATCGGAGAGCACAAGTGCTCAGATTGAGCGTGAATATGCATCGACAGATTAGCGAGGTAAGCGGGGACTCGAATATGACTTTTTTACAAGCTTTTCGACAAAAAAAGTTAAAATTAACGATTTTTTTTTATTTTGACTTTTGAAGGTCTGTCCTTGCTCACAATGGGCATTTGGTAAAAGTTCCTTATTCTGACCACAACCTATAACTTTGCGGAAACTCGTCAGCCGAAATTGAAATGAACAAAACGAGTCCTCATAGTCTTCTGAGGTACTCTAAAAGCTAAAGAGCTGTTATTGTAAATCAGTACCAGTTAGGTCAAAACCTTTTTTCTAGCTTTAGATCCCAAGCTTGGGCGCAGTTCGAAGAGTAACTTTGTTGGGGCCGGAATAAGGAACTCTGAACTCTTTTCCGGCATTTTACTAACTTTTCTAAATTGTAAGGGCAAAATTTTGGAAAAAATTTAAAAAAATATTTGTGATTTACTGCAGGGAGTACCAATGGAAATTTTTTTCAAAAAATTCTATGTTTTACGCTAACTGATAGCTGATCTACCACTTTTAATAAGAGTTCCACTATGTTTTCTTTTTTGTACAATGATATTTTTGTGGAAATACCAAAAAAAATTTTGTATTTTTACCACAAGGAAAATTTTTCTAAATTTGGTACCTAAATTTTCTGAAACTACTGGTAATGATCTTTTAGACTGCTTAAAAATTCTATTTCCTTCAAAAAAAACTTATTAAGGGTCCCTGAAATTTCCTTTTCAAATCCATTTCCATATTCCCCATATCCACCATAACCTTGCGTGCCATGTGTCCGTAATCCGGCTTGTAATCCCATTCTTCTTTTATTTGCCTTTCCTCGGGATTACCATGCGCTTCAGAGATGGGATCTGAGTCCTTGAACCGGGTTCTTTCCTTTCGTTATATAAGAAAGAACGAAAGAGCGACTTCATTTGCGGCAATTTAGGATGTCCGCCTAATTTCGCTCCTCTTCTTCTGGCCCTTTTATCTGGCCGAAGACAAATTAGCATGCCGGAGATTTATGGCCACAAGGCACGATGTTGCGGGTTTCTGGGGTTTTCCTGGGGTGAACTTGAAAATAGGATGTAGAGAAGAGGGGATAAGGTGGGGGGAGGGGGGATTTGTCAAAATTCGGAATTTCGAAGGGGCAGTTTAGAGGCTGGGACACGAAAGTAGGCCAAAAAAAGATATATGAAAGTCTTGCGAAGACTTGATGTCCATTAAATTTTAGTCAGTTGGTTTTGGTGTGAAGGCGGACAAGTTTATGCAGTCAATCTTTAATTTTTCCTTTGGCAATTGCAATCTTTGAATAAGTTTTTTGTATTTTTGAATAACACTTCCTCTCATAGCCTTCATTTTAATGTACATACAAGTTTTAGATTTACTTGCCCTTAGGGTACCATAAATACTCGTTTTATTCCTCAAAAATCCTCTTGTTTATTTCATTTTCTCCCATTCGTTTTTGGACCAAACTGAAAGATTATTGTAAATCGCTTCCAGAAATACAAGACATATGGCCAAAGTGGGCCATTTTGGTAAAAAATCGGGAGGAAAGACAGATATTCCGGCATTGCCGATTAATTCTTGTTGGTTCTTTTGTTTACTCAAAGCGGGGAGATTGTGGTCTTAAACCGGCGTTTGGAATCGGCCAAGCTTGGCCAGAGGACTGGAAGGGGTAGAAAATAATATTTTCCGGTTTTATGAAGGTTTTTATGGGGATTGCGCGAAATTTTTATATTATACATGTCAAGCATGGGGGAGATTTTGGGAAAAATCAGATTTTTGAGAGACTTTTTGACTTGTTTAGGGAAATTTTGCATTGGTTAATACTGACAAGGGCTACTAAGTAATCTATGGGCATTTTAGGTTATGTCGAGGTTCTTATGGAGATTGCGCTACATTTTTATGTCACACATGACAAAGAAAACGAAATTTATAAAAAAAATTACATTTTCACGCCATTTATTAATTTTTAAAGTCAACTTGGTTCTTTATAATAGTAATATAATAAGATGTCCTCACTATTTTCGAAATTTTTTTAGTCCACTTTTCGTGTCAGAACCCTCAAAGTTTTGCACTTTTCGTCCTTGTTCGGTTGTAAAAATGTCATGACTTATCTTTTTACTCTTTCTTCCCACCACTTTTTGAACATCTTGTTTTGGCTAAAAATGACCACTACCGATAAGAGTAAGCATACAAATTTACGAGCGTCCATTCGCTTTTTATCTTTTCTTTGATTTCTAGTTTTACAACCCTTGGAGACGAAAAGGTTATCAAAAATCGTGTTTTTAGAGGCTACTCGATAGTAATTTTAATCTTGTTTTAGTTTTGATTCTTTTGAGGCCCCTTAGATTTGACATTTTTTGATTTTTCCCGAAACATTTTTTAAACTCCCGCCAAATGGGTTCGAAACGTCAAAAAGAAGCGTGATCTTGATTTATTAGCCCCGAATTTCGTGAGATTTCTTAATTTTTTGAAGGGAAACAAAAGAAATTGATCAAGAGAAAAGGGTTTGGCACTTTCTCAACCAGTCTATTTTTATTTTTAGGAGCAAAAAATAAATGATTTTTTTGTAAAAATCAAAAATTGAAAATTTAATTTTTTTACTTTTCAGGCCACAACTTGGTGTCGGAAAGGCGTCGAAATTCTGAGTAATATCCCATTGGAATTGAACAATTCTGCAGCCACTTCGTCCGCAAAGGGAATCGACGAATTTTTGGCGGAAGGAGCCAATTTGCAGGTGAGAAAACGTTTGTAAAATACGAAGGACTACAATGCCATAAAATTTCCTGATGCTTTTCCGGGAATCTTTCCACAATTTTTTTATACGACGGACTGGGGAAAATGTGGAGAGACAGGGAGAGAAAAGATGTTTTTAGGAATCCTTTGTGGGTTTTTCGCAGAAAAAAATCGATTTTTTGTGGAAAAAGTTTTGTTTCTTTCAAGTAAAATGCTTATTTGTCATTCAAATTTTCGAGCCAAAAATATTAGCGATTTCCGCAAAGCTAAACTCAAAGAATTTTGAACCCTCATAAAAAATTTTTTACTATAAAATTTTCAGCTCGACGCCTTCAACCAGATGCCTCCCAACATGACCAATCTGATTTTACTGACCACCACTGAGACCTCAAGTCTCTTGGCGCATGTGGCAGAGCGAATTGAGGACATTAAGAAGCTCGGCTTGGCCAGAAGGGATGCTTTGCAAAGGATTGTCGAGCGAGACAGTAATAACAAGAAGCCAGTCCAAGTGGTTAGTCCAGAAAAAGCCAGTAAAGTCAGACATCCACAGCAACCGAACAGCCCGAATAAGGTTGGTTTGACCATCTTTTGACGGGATTTTGGGGATTTAATTTTAAAAAAAATTTTGAGTTTGAAAAATGCCGTGTTTTGGGTAAAAAAAATTAAAAAAAAATGTAAAATTCAAAAAAATAAAAAAAAATAAAAAAATTTTTGACCTCGAAGAGTAATTTGTTGAAGGTCAAATCCTTTGCCTAAACCCCTCAAATGCAAGAACATAATCCTCCTTTTCGTAAAGTTTTTTTAAGAAAAGGGCTTTCGTTTTCAAAAAAATTACAAAAAATCGAGTGCACATGATAACACTGTACAAGAAAATCTAAAAAAAATCGGATTAGCCTTCTCAACATTTTTTTGGGATTTCTTTTAAAATATTATTATTTTTCGATATTCCTGCCTGCGGCGTAATTTTTTTGCGCGCCGAATTTCACACCTTCTCTATTTTTATTGCAAATTATTTTTTTGCTACCTTTCGAGCATTACGGCTGACCGGAGATGGAGGTTTGTGCTACAGAAGGGTTATTAATAGAAGGGGGAAATGGTCAAAAAAAATATATTCGAAGGATATTTGAATTAATTTTTGAGGTGGTATTGGATTTCTTTCAATTTTTTTGGAGTTTTGGTTTAAAAAATTTATTAATTTTTTTTTGTTTTTTAAACAAATTTTTGTCAGCCTTTCAAAATATCGAAAATGCTCACTACTTTACGCAACCACCATTATGTGATCCTTCTCCCTCAAAAAAAAGTAGTCAGAATTGAGTCAAAAGTAATATTGTAACCACTTTCGACGCAATTCCGACCCATGCAATCACTTGTTTCGCTTCCCGCCAAATGACTGTTTTGCAATGGGTTTTCCGCACTGCATAAACGAGTTTTCGGTTCTCTGAATTCAGAAGAGCAATGTGTCATGTAACAATCGGAGGAGTGGCCATTGGCGATTTCTGGCTTTTATGGAGAGAAGGGTTTACGACAAGTAAAACATTGTTTTTGGGGGTGTTGAGGATATGAAAGATGGGAAAATAGAGTAGGCATTGCGTATAGCAACGCCTGTAGTACTGATACGCAAGAAACATTGACTGATTTCTCGATTCTTGACAACTTTTTCTTTAATTTTTTTAAAATGTTTAACGAAAATTTTTGTAACAAAAATTTCTTAGATGCAATAGTAGGATTTTTTTCAGATTTCTTAGAAATAATTACGACTGTTCACTTTTTCTCTTGCAAAATTTTTAGCTCGCGATATGCTGGGCTACCCGAGATATTCAAGTCCCATACTTTTTCCAAAAATAAAAAAAAATTATTCAAATTTTCCTCCAAAAATCCGAAAAAGCCTTAAATTTCCGGCCTATTTCTCCTTGAATTCCCCTTAAATCTGTGGAGTTCCACTTTTCACTTCCCTTTCCCTCGTTTTTACGACACCTCAGCGACCTGTCAGCGCACCTCTAAACTTTTTTGTTAATCTTCCCGCCTTTATGACATGGCGCGAAGAACTTTTGGGTCATTTCCGATATTTGCATACTAAAGAGTCGACAACTTGTTGCGATTTTCTCTTATTTATAAACCTTCAATATTCTTTTAGTCATCAAAAAATTTCAGAAAACCTTTTTTAAGAGCCGAAAAAGTTTGATTCCTATATGATTTTGGTCTGTTTACTTGTCAAAAAGAGAGTTTCTCCCAGATTTTTCATGTAGTACTTGACAGGTGAGGCTTGGAATTTTTAAATCCAAGGCTCTTGACAAGTGAGAAGGGTATTTTGGTTATTGTATTCTCAATTTTTTGTTTAAGTGCATTGGGAAAGGAAAAGGCGTTTAAAATCATTTTTTGGTTCTGGACTTTGGTTTAGGGCTTTTACAGTCGCTTGAGAATGTCTGAGGATTGTTTTTCGAGGGTTTTTGAACGGTTTTCGGGGTCAGTTTGAGATTTTTTGACTGAAGAATTGACTTTTTTGTCTTAAAATAGCAAATTTTGTTAATTTTTGGCTTAAAAACTAAAAACCTACGTTCAGAAACTCTTGCAAGCGTCTTGTAGTGTTTCTCTCTAATGCTGCCTTCATCATGTCCTATTTTACCTTATTTGGATACTTTTTTCTTTAAAACTGTAATTTTGTGAGGGAAAACCAAAAAAATCCAATTTATTGGCCATAAAGAACATTTTTTGGTTGTAATGTTGCATAAGGTGTAAAATTACAACAATCTGCATGCTCGTTTTTCTTTTTCTAAACCATTTTCACTCCAAGAAAGTATTGGAATATCCGGGTTTTATTTTAGAAATTACTTAAACGGAGCTAAAATAACTTTTCCAGTGTTAAAATTTTTTTATGGACCAATAATCCTTTGATCTCGAAAATCCACTCTATATTACCCCTCAAAGAATCGCATCCAAAAAATTCGCGCGCAACATTTGTCGCCGCGGGCGGCGATTTGCGTTTGCTTCACTTGAGAGGCGATAAAAACATGCTTCTCCAGAAACAAATAAAATGTTTGTCGCGCGCGTTGATAAGCATCGGAGGCGGCGGAACTTAGAGAGGAGCGGAGGCTGGCGAGAGCGGACACTTTTGGTGAGAGAATTGGGGAAAGAAATAGCCCAAGTCGCAGGTTAATGAAGGTGGATTTTAGGGTGGATTTTTGGCGATTTTATTCAATTTTTCGATGGAAATATTGATTATATTAATTGGCTTATCCCTTGAAGTCTTCAAAAATTAGGTTTGGGTGAGCTACACCCAAGCCTTTTATGGCATTTGTAACACCAAAAATCATAATTTTTATACTTTTGGCCCAAAAATTATGATAATTTTTATTTTTTCTCTAGAGTTTTATTTTTTAACTCAATACAAAATCATTCATACCATTTGACGTTTCTATCCCTCTCTATTTTCACGTCAAACAATTTTTTTACCTTATACTCCCAACTCAAACAGTCAAGTCAAATACGGAAAGGTGCAGTCAAATAACTTTCCTTTTTGTCATTGCTTGTGTTTCCCTCTTATTCTTTAAGTGTTTTTTTGTCCAGAGTATCCCTATTATAGTAAAACTTAGTGAAACTTAATTTTTTTATTATGTTCGTAGCTGATTTCAAAACTTGACGAAGTGCCACAAAAATCATTGGGATTTTAAAAAAGCGGTTTTTTGTATTTAAAAAAATACTCTGTATATTATAAAAAGCCAAATTTTGCGCCTTTTTGGATGTTTAAAAATTTTGACGAAATGCCACAAAATTTACCAATTTTTTTACTTTATGAAACTTCTTCCAAAAACAATAAAAAATTTAGTTTACCGGTTTTGATGTCATTTTCAGGCAGAAATACATCTAAAATCCCCCTTCATTTTATTCAAATATCAAATAAAATTGGGGCTAATCCAATCTGATGTCCTTGAACGCGATATTCTCCAGTTAATTTCTCGATTGCGCACCCACTTTCGCTTCTCCATTTTCTGGCATTGTAGCGTCTTTCCAAAACGTCGGGCAAGAATAAATCCAGTAAGGTTTTCCGAAAGGGCTCGTCTATCCCCTCAAACGGCGGATGAGATTTGGTTTGATTCAATTTTGCGGACAACTCAACTTCTTTTTGAAGTTGCTTTTGTAGGTTGGGCAAGAAACGTAGCGGCATGGGGAGGAGGAAAAGCTTCATTGGCTTTGGTTTTTGATGGGTTTGTTGGATCGTCGAGGCTTTATAGGCTTGAGTTTTGATTTTTGGAAATTTTTCGGTTTTCTGAGGGGAAAACCTTTTAAATTTAAATTTCTCAGCGCAGGATAGTCGGAATGTCGTCAAATTCCGCTGATATTATCTGTATAGATCATGTATCAATTGTTTAAAAATTAAGCTATTGATTTGCATGCTCAGCCAAAATATTGAACGATTTTTGCGGGTAAAGGACCATGAGAATAAGGAGAGACGGTCAGAGAAAAAATCTTTTGGGACATATTTTCGATAATTGGACATGATCCGTTTACTCCATGCTTAATATACTCGATTTTTATGCTATGGAGCTTTGAAAATATCTTTTTTGTTCACATGATCTCCAACCAAAAGAGTAATTGTCGCTTCATATAAGACTACAATTGTTTTTCTCTCAAAAAATCAAACAACCATCCCCCTCAGAAAGTCCATTGTTACAAATTGTTCGTTTCGTCTTTACTCTTCTTACTCAGTAATCGCCTTTTCAAAAAAATGTTTTTTGGGATGAAGAGAAAAATGAAAATCCACAAGTGGTTTTTGACCGTGAAAACAACAATTTTCACGCCACATTTGACGGTTTTCGAAATTTTTATTGTCGAATTTAATCGAATATTTCCGGGTCTCTGCAGAGAACATTCATTTGATTACTTTGGCTTTTTGGAGGCCTAAAATTGGTCAAAAACTTGGAATTGTGTGGGTTGGAGATCAAAAATTGGATTACTGTATTTCATGAAATTTTTGAACGGTCTTGAAAATTGAAAAATACGTCTTGATCCCTATTTATGCCTTAAAAAATATTTTTTCCTTAAATTTTTTGGGGTTACTGTAACAAAATTTCAAAAATTATAAATTTTGAAGAAAAATAATTTTCAAATTTTGACGCTCTTATTTTTTACGCCAAAGCTGACAAGGTTAGAGCCAAGTGTCCTTGGACTTTTCCCATTTTTTATTTGAAAAACCACCTTTCGAGGACATTCGGGGCTTCATTTCTTGATGTTCCTAATGAGTTTCCCCCCTAATTTGGGAAAAATTCTTTTACGACCTGTATTTTCTCGACAATATTGGTCTTCGGTTGGGCTTGTCAGGCTTTTTGAGGGGTTTTGTAACCAATAGTTTTCTTGAATTGAAAATTTTTAGCAAGAAATTTGTAAGTGTGCCATGGATAATATAATAAACGTTCTAAAAAATATTCATTTTTTATTTTGAAACATCTTTAAGATAACATGTTGCGCTTAGATTCGTAATTTTAATAATTTTTATCAACTTGCAACAGAATGCCAACGATTTTTATTATTGGCGGGAATTTGAATTTTGAAAGATATTTTTATCTCAAAACAATGCAACTTGATGTATTTGATTAATAAGAGCCCTGAGAGCAAATTCCGTTCTATAATTCTACTCAAAATTCTGATTTCCAACCCCTTTTCTTCCAAAACCCCCAAAAATTAATAATTTCTGACATTTCCGAATAATTGAAAGGCCAAGTTTTTTTTGTTTCTCCCCTTCTGATCTCGACCCAAGACTTTTTGCATTATTTTTTACGATCTTCAGAAGCCATGAGTCGGCAATTCGTAATTCATTTATGACTTTCTGACCCCCAAAACCTTTCCGACCCGCGAAGAGATAAAAAATCTCCTTGAAGACCAAATTGATATTCTGATTTGGTTTTTTATGTGGAGCGGCGGTTTAGTTGAATGATATTATAGTAAATGAGATTTGTTTTGATCTTTCCGGAGACCTTTTGAAATTTTTGTTTTGAAATAATATAAAAAAAAGTCGAAATTACAGTAACCCAAGGACTGCTTATGTTTGTTAACGCCATTTTTGAGCTACCTAAAATTGTTTTGACCGAAACATTGTTTTAGAATATCAAAAAAATCTCATTTTCCAAAATCAATAAAATTTGTGACACTTCGTCAAATTTTTGAGAAAAAGTATCTATTCTACTTTCTATCGTAAGAATTCTTTTTTTTTACCTTCAAAGATGAAATTATAGATCTTGTATTGTCGTTAACTTTACTACCGTTCGAACTGTGACAAGTTTACGACTTTTTGAACTAATTTGTTTTGAATTAGGTTTTACTGTCCTTCATTGGTATTGACAATCTTCTGCCTTTTTTTTATTGCAATTATACGTTGTTTTCAATGAATTACTCATCTTTTAATTCTATTTATCGCATTTCAATTAAAGTTTTTGGATATTTCAAAATGGATGATATTTTTGATCTTCCAAATCCTCCTACAAACCTTCCCTCCGGCCAATCCTTTTGGCCCTTCCTTCCAAATAATAACCATTTTAACACACCAAATTGAATTATATCTGCATGATGGCAATGTTTTCCCAAACCGAATTTTTTTTTGTTTTCTCTCCGCTCTTCGAAACCGCCGGAGGGCTCTGATTACGCGCGTTTTTTTCCTTGAATCCGGAAGCTTTGACAATAGACCGCATCCAGCTGGCGTTTCGGCCCCGTTATCAGAATGGGGTGGGACTAAAGAGAGAGTCTAAAACTGAGAGAGTTTACAGAAGCGAGGGCAAATAGATGGGAGAAACTTGATAAATCGGAGGTCGAATCGAGATTAAAAAGTTTGATTTTTCGTAAGAAGATGATAGAAACTCAAGAGAAACTTTTTATTTGAGCTGAGATTCGAACCAACGACCTCTTGTTGTTGGACCAAACTCATTATCACTTCACTATGCAGGTGCATACCGTAATCTTTCCTAGTGGGCCCACAAATCGTTACTTTCCATGTAAACTGCCAAAGTTTTTTGTTTACCAACCGTCTTTAAAATCCATAAAAAATTTGAAAAAATAGTTCACGTCGGTAAACAATCTATTCAAATGCCCCTAAGCCCTTGGTTCAGCCAAATTCAAAAGACGGTTTAGCGAAAACCCTACCCACAAAAGAATGAGATAATCGGAGGTGTTTTTTGGACCAAATTCTATTTTGAAATAGATCGTTCTTGTTTTAAGACAAGCTCCAACCCAAAATTTGGCACGTTTTTACGAACACATTTGTTGAGACGCAAAATGCATGCTTCACGGAGATTTGCTGCTAATTCGAGATTCATGGAGCAGTCAAACACTCCTTTTGGATCATAAAAAGGGAGAATGTGTTCGCTCGGAGTGTGTTGGAATGCCGGAAGGGCGTCAAAAGGTCATACACCGAGGAAATTTCCAGATTCTCAGCGGGTTGTCAAAACCACTTTATTACTGAAAACTGAAGATATTCAGCAAACTAGAACAGCTTGAAATCAAGTAGAATGAACCACAGAGTATAGGCTCTAAGTTGCAGACAATAGGAATGGAAGCGACGTAGTCAAAGTCCATTCAAACCTAGGCCCGACATCCGACCCGATTCGGGCCCCTCCCTATTTTCTTCTCTCCGGAATCCAGTGCACACGAGGTTTGGGGCTCTCTCTCGCTTTTACATTCCCCTCAGGCGAGGTTGTTTTAATATTGTTAATACTGCCTTATCAGCAACTTCAAGTGGAGAGATTTTCGATTCTTTTTTTGAGCCTCTAAAAAGGTCAACCATATTATTGATTGCTAAAAAGGTTCGCTGAAAAGGCAATTTTCTTTGTGATAAGATTACGGAGTGAGTCTTCACACCTCCTGGGCGCCAAATCACGCCCTTCGGCGCCGCAAGGGTCTAATTGTCACACTCCAAAAATCGATTACCTCCCGCTATTCAATATTCTTCTAATTTTCGCTCTCTAATATTCTGATAACGGACGGGGACGCCGGCAAAATGCAGCAAGGTCATTTGTCGCGGCGCTGTGTGGCTCCCAACGCGATGCTCTTAACTCTGCCGCCGCAGGATCTGCTCGACCCGTCCAACGGCTTGACCAATTTTCGTCGCTGCAGATCCCAGACGGCTCAACAGTTTTCGGCAAGGTCCAGCCTCACCCAGCAGATGAAACGTCATCTGCCCTGGGTTTTGTCATCATTTCGCTCGTCAAAGCGTCGCCAACAAGTGGGCCAAGCAAACGGCGAATGTCAGACGACGCGAGTTCAAGGATGGGACGATAAGGATGAGGAGAGGGGATTGGCGAGCAGCCGAAGTGTGGATGCCTCTGTCTATTCGTGGACTCGGAGTTGGTCGATGAGAAGGAGTGCATCCGAGTATCCGAACGTTACGACAATTCAGATTGAGGATGAGGACGAGGGCATCGAAGCGAATTATTGTGGAAGACTGCAAAAGGTTCAACTGCAGAGCGAAGATGAAAATGGAAATCGGGATTTTTTCGATACGGTAAATTTGGGCAAAACGCGGTAAATTTGGACTAAAAGTTTGAGGTCAACCGAGGGCCTGAGGTCTTAAAAATTTTATGTTAGTCATGTGCATTCGATTTCTTTAAAAAATCAAAAAAAAAATAAAATTTTAATTTTTTCATTTTCAAAGTTTCAAAATGTTTTTACTGTTAATCCCACATATTACGAATCCCATAGAGTTACCACTGATGAAAACAAAAGTTTTGAGGATTATTTTTATCAAATTTTCAAAAAATAATTGTTGACCTTGAAGAGGTTTTTTTATAATAATAAGATGATTATTTCTAGTATAAGATTCTTATGATCATTCAGTCAAAAAGATTCATATTTCCTGTGAAAATAATATTTTTAGAGCTCAAAATGTTCTTAAAATACAAAAAAAGGTTAAAAAATTTTTTTTTATTTTTTTCCAAAAAATGAAATCTTGCTCAACCTTTCCTTTAACCCCAAACTCACCACAAAAAGATGAGGGGCAATAAACCCGCAGACGAATCTGTTCGCTCTGTCAGCTCGGATCATCTTCAACATTCCAAAAATCGAAATATTTTTGCGCAATAATTACCCTATTCCTTAGCGCGTTCCCCCCCTCGCGACGCCCGCTTTCTTTTTTGTACATCTGGGGCTTGTTTGGTTTTTGCGAACGAGCGAAAGTTTGCTTACTGCAAGGTTCTGTTACAAGCGAGACGAAAATCGAAAGATATCTTGGGTATGCGACTGTTTTCGAATATTTTTAGGTGATTTTGGAGGGATAATGTGGGAAAAATGGGATTTTTATGGATTTTGAAACAGATTTTGATAGCAAAAATGTTTTATGGAGGTTTTTATTACGTTTCTGAGTTTTGAAACATAAAAAAAATATTTTACTCTAATTTTTGGCTTTCTAAAAAATCCAAAAAAAAAATGATTTTTGATTATTAATCCCTATTTATAACTGCAAAAAAGACATGAAACTAAAAAAATCTTTGTCTACGTTAAATCCCATGCCCCAACGTGCAAGACATTAGCAGGTCGTCGAGTTTTTGCATACCCATTTCTTATCAGCCACCTCAAACGTGGCGCCAATCAAACCTCAATAAAAGGCGGGGAAACCCATTAAATTGTAAGTTGTAGGTGGAGGAGGTTACCGGCTCCACTGATTACTGTCTTTTTCGAATATTTAAGAAGTATTTAGTCTATTCTGAAGCTGGATTAGACTGAAACTTACATAAGGCCATTAATTCTGAAATTTTTCAATTTTTTGGCTAATTATTTGGAAAAATAATACTTTTTTGCTAAAAAAAATTATTGAAAACTGAACTCGCCGTATTTTACAATACTTAGAAATGTTCAAGGATCTACTAAGATTATTTTTTGTTCAGCCAGCGACAGTTGTGAGTCAGGTAAAAGATTTTGAATTTTTTGGTCAACGTTAAAACCTAAAGTTATGAGATGCAAGTGACATAAAATTTTTAATTTTATTTTCAAAAATTTCCCTCAAAAATAACCCTAAATTTCTAAATTACAATATTCAACTTCCCATTCCCTCTCAAACTTTTTTACTTTCCTATGATCCAATTCACAGAATATTTTTCTCAAAAACTCCCAGTAATTTCCTCCTTCCCTTCATTAGGTTGTTACGCAGTGGAATCTCTGCACTCTAGTCGAACAACAGATGCTCGGGTTTTGGGGTAAATTACAAGTGCGGCAGTAGCATGTTGTTCCGCAGAAATTCGATTGTTGGCAAAGTTAGGGCAAGATTGCAAAATAAGGCGATGAAATACGGGGAAAAGGTGAGATTTTCGGACTTTTAAGGCATTTTCTTAGGTTTAAGGAGTTTAGTCTAGGATATGACGGTCTAGAGACACAGGATACGATTTTATACCTAAAAAACGGACAAAATTTTTTATTTTTTTTTGATTTTTCCTTTAAAAATCAAAATCCTTAAAAATTTGTTTTGGCATAATATTCATTTCGTCCCCTAACTCGACTACTACTTCAATTTTCACGTTCCATTTTTCCCACTTTTTGCATTT
Organism: Bursaphelenchus mucronatus; assembly: GCA_025436335.1. Lineage (NCBI taxonomy): Eukaryota > Metazoa > Nematoda > Chromadorea > Rhabditida > Aphelenchoididae > Bursaphelenchus > Bursaphelenchus mucronatus. The sequence continues at coordinate 8,623,115 of CM046358.1, forward strand.
CCGTTACAATTCCGCCCGCTTTTCTCCAAGATTCCACTTTTTTTGTATATTTATCTTTTTTCTGCTTGACGCGTGCGGATTATTTGCACAGAACCGCTCTCCGGGCGCTGTAGGATAATTTTGTGGATCCTCCACCTGGTCATTAAGTGTGCAAAAAGAATCCTGAACGCGTTACAAAACCGCAAAAACAAAAAAAATTAGACAAGAAATGGGGGATTTGGGGAACTTTAGTCAAGGGTTCTTTTACGTTCGAAAATTGGGGGTTGTAATGGTGGTGGGATAAATTAGAGGAAGAGTTGAGGGTTTTTGTTGAACTATTTATTGGCTTAAGTCGAAACGTACTCTAAAAAGATTTTCCCGCACTTCGGGCAATTTTGGCAGAATGCCAACTTTGGCGGGAAACTTTAATTTTTGAATTAAAAAACTTTCTAGCATTGGTAAATCGAATTTTATTAGCCATTATGGGTATAATTAGTCATTTTTGGCAATTCTCTAAACGTTTTTACTGCTTGAAACAGAATGCCAAATTTCGTGGGAAACTGGAATTTTTGAAATTCAAATGGTTATAAAATTGTTTCTAGGCACTGCTTAAAGTCTGACTATTACGTTGCTCATTCTTTCAAACAATGCCAATTTTGGCGCGAGTTAAAATTTCAAAAATGTTTCAAAATCCACAAAACCAAAAAATCTTCTCTTGGAACGGCTAAAAAAGCCTCTAACGAATTTCTGGAAGATTGATTGATCCCTGTTCCGTCATGTTTGTACAACCGCTTAGGCCCGTTTTTCTGATTATTATGCCCTGGGGGATTTTGCTGTGAAATTTCTTTTCCCCGCTCCGACTTAAAAGTGGGTGCAGCCTGAGGCGAAAAACTAAAGGATTGGGCAAAAAAATTTCTGCGGCGGAACAATTGGCCGCAAGAAGTTATATTTTCAAATTTTGTTGGAACTAAAATAATATTTTTGATGAAATAATGGAGAAGAAGGCGTTTTCCAAGCGTCGAAATTTTTCGCTGAGTCCAAGGCTGTTGCGGAGGAGCCGGAGCAAAAGTAGAAATGTGAGAGGATTGCTAAAAATTAAAATATCATCAAACTATTGAGAAAAAAACGAGATTTTTGCCAAAAATTGGCAGTTTTTCTCAAAAACTCAAAATTTGGGGAAATGTTGTTGATTTTGTTTGAACGCATCTAATCGTTATTGTTTTTAGCGTCAAATCGAAGTCCTCCACGACTTCTCCGACTTCCCTCCGAGCACCAGTTCCGAAGTTTCCACTCCGATCGCTTCGAATTCCCCGACTCGAGGAATGGCGGCCATGGAATTGGCTAGTCCACAGCAATACCACAACCACTGTTTGGCCAGCACCTCCAAGGCAGTATATGTGCTCGACGAATTGGTAAGTTTGAGAGGAAAAGTTTGATTTTGATTTCTTCATTTTTTGGCGGAAAAGTTTTGCTTTTCTGAAAAAAATTCAGTCTTTAATTTTACGGTTTCGTTGGTAAAATCTGTTGTAAAAAAACTCATTTGAATCTCCAATACTATTTTGGACATCTCTGGAATGAGTTTTATTAAATTTTACAGCAAAAAAATTCCGACAATTTTTGTGACATTTCGTTCAATTTTCTTTGACGACATGTAAAATATTGGAAATTACTTTTATTCGAGCTTTCACAAGCCCAGAGCTTGCAGTCGTTTTGATTTTTTTAGTTTAATTACTCTTTTTTCACAATTTTATTATCATTTTTTGCAAAATCTGCTCCCTTCGGCTCTAAAAATCACGCTGGCTCAGCTGATTTTTTCTCCGGTTGGCGCCAGAGGACAAGACAAAGCTCCTTATGTCGAGAAAAGAAGATGAAAAAACTGCTGGCGCCAGAAATTTTTTTATTGTTATCGATTTCAAAGATTTCGATAAAAATTTGGTCGATCAACTTTTTTTCGAAAAAGGGCCGTAAATGTTTCGATTATTGTCTGCAATTAATTTTGTGGAAATTTTACGACTCGGAAATGCGTAAAGGTTATCAGAGAGGGCGTACAGGTTATTTTTGGAAAATTTGGGGTGTGAAATTGATAAGAAAATAATGATATTGTAGGGTTATGGTTACATAAACCACGCCGAGGGTGCACCTTATTTTATAAGTAAAAAAATTTAGTTGTTTTTTTTTGAATTTGAAACTGTCTTAATATAAAAAATCATTTCTTCACCTCGTGGAGCATACTTCAAAATTTGACGAAATGTCACAAAGATTATTGGAAAAAAATTTTTCTTCGGAAAATTGAAAAGATTGTCTTACAAATGAAAAAACTCCTCGACACTATCTAAAATCATTTCCGTTTTCAGCTAACCACCGAGAAGACCTATGTCCGAGAGCTGGAAAGCATAGTGGAATATTATGTGAATCCCTTCGAGAATCCAGAAAACGAGAAACATCTTCCAGAAGGTCTCCGTGGACAGTCGAGTACCATCTTCGGTAATTTTAGGGACTTGGTAAGTTGATTTTTTGAATTTTGAGATTTTACAGATAAAAATTTTACTTTGCGTTTTATATTTCTGTTATTTCTACATAACGCAATTTAAAAATTCTGTCCAATGTCTTGGAAGACTTTAGTTTATGATTTTCTGTTGGTTTTATTTGAGTCTACAGACGATTTTTTTTTATTTTGGGATTTTTCAATTATTTTTACCATTTTCAGTACGAATTCCACAATCGTCACGTTCTGCCCGACTTCCAGAAAGCCCAATACTCTCCGGTGCTCCTTTGCCACATTATGATAAATTTCCGAAATCATTTCCTCAAGCTTTATCGGCCTTATTGCCAGAACAAGCCCCAATCCGAAGCGCTGAGGCGGGATTTGGCCGCCGATGGATGTCGATTTTTCGCCGAATGTCAAAAGAAAGCCGGTCATCAACTTCCATTGAGTGCGTATTTGTTGAAGCCCATTCAACGGATCACAAAATATCAATTGCTTTTAAAGGAATTGCTGAGGCATTGTCAAGACGAGGGAAACGAAGAGATAAAACATGATGTTCAGGCGGCTTTGGGATCAATGTTGGACTTGTTGGCGCAGATTAATGCCGACATGCAGCAACTGCACATTTTGGGATATGCTGTAAGCTTTTTTGATGAAAAAAAATTTCGAGATTTGTTTTAGTCAAATCATTTTGTGACATTTCGTCAAAACCGTGTCAAAATGTCAATTTTTTGCGCTAGACAAAAAATTGTTTGTAAGGTTTGTTGAAATTAGCAATTTCAAAATTAAAATAAAAAAAATGGGCTTTATGTGGTAGTGCTTTAGACGAAATGTCACCGTGAAAATTATTGATTTTTTTCAAAAAAAATTCTTTAAAAATACGTTGCTTCAGGGTTATAATTTTTATTTTTAAGGGAGATCTCCGTCTTCTCGGTCCGCTCCGACTACAAACTGAATGCGAAGTATACACTTTCAAGCGAAAATCGCGTCGTCTCTCCAATAAATGTCAAAAACGTCACCTTTTCCTGTTCGACGGTGGGATTCTCTTCTGCAAAAAGCGAACCCAGCCCGTTCCCTACTCGTCCGAGTTCTACGAGCACAAATTATGCATTTACGCGCAGAGTTTGGGCTTTGCGGAATGTTCGAAGCAGTCGGCGGACCGTTTCGAGATTTGGGACGAGCAGAAATCCGATGGATTCGCGATCTTCGCCTCGGACGAGGTGGCCAGAGCCAAATGGATCCAACGACTCGCCAAGATGACCGTGTTGCACGCCCAACAACAGAAGGAAGGCGTCCAGAAGACGAATAGCAACTCACGGCCTCATTCGTGGACCTCCGAATCCACGGTATCCTCGAGGAGCTCCAATTCGGCGTTCGACGAAAACCCGACCGATTCGATCCACGATAATAATGGAAATCCGTCGTCGCCGACGTCAGATCATCATAGTGCGACTAGTGGGTCGGTGAGTAGTCGAAGGAGCTCAAGTCATACGGCTTCGCTGGGAAGCGACGCTGAGAACAATACTCCTTTGCCGGTGTCGAAAAGCCTTCAAAACACGGCGCTGCTTGGTCATGCGGTGTCTGAAGTATGAATACGGTAGTGTTGGAAATTTTGGAGACAAAATAAATAGTTTTTGTCATCAAAAATTGATTTGTCATAATTTTTGTCATCTTATCTCCTACGCCCGTCATCCAAACGCCCAATATCCTCTAATAAAGTTAGCCATTATTCAGTACAAAAACATACGATCTTGTATTCCGATTTACTGTACATAATCCGATCCGACATTCCTCAGAATTTATTCTAATTTTTTGTTTGCAAATTACCATTGCTTCTCTTGCGAATCTTTAAAATAAATTTGTTTGTTCCGATAAAGAATATATATAACTCAGAATAAATTTATCGCCATACATATTGCACTTGGAGCTTTGCTAAAAAAATTATAAAACTAAGAAAAAAAGTGTTTGTCGAAGAAAGAAGGGCACTTCCCAAGTCGACACCTTGCTAGAGAGACCTTTGTGCTTGGGACAATCTTAGGTCATACTATTATGACATTTACAAACCTCAATTAAATTTTTATTCAGCATTTTCTGGCTTCTTACGTTTGCACCGTTCTTAAGAGAGAGTGTTTTATTTAAAACACTGTTTGCACACGCGTTGTCCTTTAATTTAAATATTAAATTAGCTAAAGACTTTAAATACTGTTCCATATTTTAAAGGCGTTCCATTACGAATGTTGTGTACACTTACAGGCAAAGTACTCGAAATGCCACGCTCAGAAGTGCATGATTTTGATAGCAAGGAAAGGCTTCGACGCTCGTATTTTCTTTAATCGTTGCACATACGTCGGGCAAGCCACCCAATTAAAATTTGGGCTTGCGTTTTGCAGGCGCCGTTGAGATATTCAGCCATTTTAGCTGCCGAGAAAGTACACAAAACGCGGAGAGCGGTCAGAGAGAAAAACACTTTTGGCCGCGCATGCACCAGTTTCTCGAGGAAAAAATTGATTGTCTATAGAAACGTTATCTTATACGCTAGCAAAAAATATTTCTGCAAATCGCCAGCTAAAAATCTCGCGCACGCTTCAGAAAGCCCTATTTTAAACTCGCCTCAATTAAGGCTTGTTTCATTGGCGTAATCATCGCGTATTAAAAAGCCAAAACAGCTACTTTTGAATTGCGCGTTTTACGGCGTGTTAAACGAAATGTCAAAAAATTTTTTAATTCCTCTAACAAAAAAAACGCCAGAGTTGCAAACAGAAAAATAATTATTAATAGGCATGTAGAATATTACCATTATTTTTTTCCGCTGTTATTGGTACAGTAGACGAAGAAACATTTTGGGCATTTCGTTTCCACGCCGTAAAAAGCGCGATTCAAAAGTAGCTGTACTGGCCCTTTAAGGCCGGAGCATCGGTCTTCGAGCATTTCCCTATTAGAAACGGTTTCCTGAAATAATTTTGTGGGTGTAAACCGTGTTGCCTAAACTTGAACAAACAACCTTTTTCCTGTACGTTAAGTCTGTTTTTTTGTTATTAGTTTATAATTCTAATTTACGCACTTTATTTGACAAAAGATTTTGTACATACACGTCTTTTGATTTTTGAGCAACGTGACGCTTTAATAATGTTTATAAAGAAGCATGGTCTACGGTAGGTTAATGATGTTCTATAAACTACAGTTTACATGTATATGTATGTATAGGTATCTGGTCTTTTTGATCTACAAAGCAAAAACAAAATAAACAAAAAACATACAAGCTGAGCATTTTTTGTCAGATAAAATTTAGCATCTATGCTGGCTGTTGGGCTAACGCCGTGACCGGCTCATTAAAGGACCAGAACAATTATAATACATTTGAATCTCGCTTTTACGGCTTGGAAGACGAAATGTCACAAAACTTGTTGCTGTCTCGCGCCCTTAAAACATGGTTGAATTAATTCTAAAACTGCTTAGGATGCATTTGACAATCTATTTGATTATTTCGAACTATTTCCAAATCTGTTTTACGACGAGGGACAGAAAAAATTCTTTGACATTTCGTCTGCCAAGCCGTAAAAGCGAGATTCAAACGTAATTGATTTGGTTCTTTAACCGAGCGAGCTGGCTAGCCAGTTAAACCTTTCGCTATAGATCCAGCTTTTAGGCGGACCAGACAACTCGTTTCTAGACATATGTTTAGGTCATTTGATCTCCATGGCTAGCTATTATAGCCCTTAAATTGACCGATTATTTTGAACAGTCGATCGTTTCTGTTTGATTTATGTTATTGGGCACACTTGAAGACATTATTTTGCCACCAAATCCGGTCCAAGATTATCACTCAAATGGAAATAAAGTGAAGGTAATTAGATTAGGAGTTTGCAAATGAAGTTACATGACTATGGACACGCGGAAATTGCGAAGAACTTTCATGTAAAAAATGCACAAAATTCCAGCGAAAAATTATTGTTTCGCTTGCACAGAACAATGTAGACAGGAGATGGATTCAAAGTACCACGCTTAGATTTACTTTGAATCAAAATTTGCGCCAAGTTACACGTAAATCAAAACCTCAAATTTGGAATAAGTGCATAATACAGAAATCGAACCTTCTTTTCAAGGTTAATTAATGCTTTTTTCCTCAAAATTAAGAGTTCGTCTGTTCTCAAAACCCTTAATATTGGTTCTCGTCCCCCCATGAATATATAAACCGTCTCGTGTCTGTCCCATTCATTCGTTACGAATTTCCGTGCGTTCTCCAAGTTTTTGTAATTGAATATATTTTCTCCTACGCAAAAGTGATTGCCCTCAAAATTAATGCGATAACGGACATTTCAGACGTTTCGTTTATTTCATTACAACGTCATCGCCTAACGCTTTCAAGGGAAAGGTACTTCCTTTATGTTACAATGTCATTCAACTGTACATTGCCTGACTTTGATTTCAATGAGGTTCATGAGAGACCAAAGGATATGTTTTATCAGAGTGAGTTGAGATGAGCAGAGCGTTTTCTTGGATTTTTACACAAATTTTTCCATACATCAGTGGAGAAAGCGATAATCGGGGCCGGTGGCGGTCTGAGTGAATTTGTAGAAGTCCGAAGTCGGGATTTGCTACTTTTTTGGATTTCGTTAAATTCAACATGCATTTGGACATTTTGCCACATGAATATGTCCAGAACTTTACCTTGGACAAATTTGCTGGCGCAATCTCTTACTTATTGTTTCTGTGTGCGTAACACAGAGGCCGCTATGTAGACAAATGCCCGGCTTTGCCAGAGCTTTTTTCACAAGTTTAAAGCAACATTTAGAAGGTGCTCACTAAAACGCAAACTTGGCTCGTTCGCGTATTTGACTTCCCCGCGTTGCTAATTATTCTCTGCTTTTCAGACGCCCACAACATTTTCAACACAGCGACCATGCTTTTCGCGGCGTTTGCCAACCTCTGGTTGATGTTTATAATTCAAAACTTTTCAAAAGGAATGAAAGGCATGGGTAATATGATTATGATTCATGTCACAATGGACATGCTTTTGGCTCTTTTAACGCTGGTCCTTCAACCAGTCATTACTACCAGTTATGGGTACGCTATTATTAATATCCTTTTTGATGTTGTAAAATACGATAATTTATAATGTATTGCGACATTTCTTTCAGTCATTACATTTCGTTTGCCAATGGTTACAACGGTTATCCGGACACGATGATTCGAGCGCTCGCTGTGATTTCTGTTTGTTTATCGGCATATAATTGGGCCTATCTTCCCATGCAATTTGTCTACAGGTTCCATTTTATGTACACGGGCCAAGGGCCGACTGTTCAGCGGATGTTTTTGTACGCAACGCCTTCAATTGTTTTAAGCGCGCTCGTAACGCATGCCGAGTTTCAGTTTTACATGTATCGAGCGAGTAATTTGCAGGCCATTGGGGAAATAATTTTTATCAACGACGGATTCCCAGAGCCTGGAGTCATTAATGGCGCTATTTACGTGAGTTTTTTTTGACAAGCATCGTATTTCGGTGAATCAAGGAGCTCTGCAATGGGAAATGCGTCACAAAAATCCGTAAATTCATGCTGATTAAGAGTATATAAAATTTAACTGCTCAAATTTAGAATTTCAAGTAGAAAAGGTCAGCGCAAGTCGGACTAAGATCCGATTGCTAAATAATGGCTGCAAACCGGGCCGGCCTAAGCTTAAATTTCCAAATCCGGCCCGAGCCCGGGCTTGGAAAATTTTTAAAGCTCGGCCCGGATCCATTACGGCTTTTTCTGCATGTAAACACTAATCTGAGCATATATTTTTTATATACTTTTCATCAGCATGTTTTCACAAGTTTTTGAGGTAAATATGTCCGTCTAATTGTGAGGATTTTACGGTCAACAAAAGTGCTCTCGTTCCAAACTCAACCGCTAATTTTCCTGGTGCTCGCGGCACGACGTCAGATTCCAATCGTTTTTTTTATTTAATTCCACAATTTCTAGTACGAGCCTCGTATGTTGTATGCAACAGAAATGCAATCTTATGTGACTTTCTACTCATACTTCTTGATTATCATCTCTCAAGTTGGAATCTTTTACAGTACCAAACGGATAAGTCGTGTGGCCGCGATTGAAAATAAAAAAAGAAATAGAGCGCTAAATCGGCTGCTAATCTGCATGGTAAGCTAATTTTACTCTCAAAGATATCACATAAAGGAACGTATTAGCTTTTTTTCTTTTTTAGGCAATTAGTCCAATTTTTACAACCATTTTGCCCAGCCAGTACTACGGTTACCATATATCGCAATGTGCTCCAATGGGCCCAAAGATCGCATTCACCTCCAGTTTGTTTGTTATAGGCCCAATTTTGGATCCGATTGTTACATTTGCGGCCATTGGGCAATATCGAAAAGCCATGGCTTCCCATCTCCGACAACTTTTGAATTTGACATGTGGAACAAGCTTTAAACGTGAAAACACTACTAGTACCGTGTTTGTGAAGCCTAGTGAAATTACAAAGACTAGAACAAGATAAAAGCAGCTGAATTGTAAATAAATTGTAAATATTTCTGTTTTGAAATAATGAAAAATTGAATTGTTTTAAAAAAAAAGTTCAAAAATTATGCAAAAGTTTTTAATTTTATGCAAATTTTTTCAAAATTATAATTTTTCAACCTTTGATGCCAAAATGCACGAAAAAGTGTAACATTTTTTTTGATTTCGTCCTAAAAATTCCGGCGGTTCCTGTCAAAGGCAAGCTAACAATTGTAAGAATCTCGAGCACGCTTTGGAAAGCTCTATTCTAATTTTACTCCAAATGATTACAACCTCAGTGTCGGTCAGCGAGCACTTCCCATATTAAGAATATGTAGTTTCTTAAATTAATTTTTATGGTGTAAGTCGTTTTGCCGAAAAACTTCAAAAAACAAGTTTTTGTCCACGCCCGTTCCGTCTGTTTTTTATTATTAGTTTCCATAACATAATTTGCGTAGTCTGTTTGACAAAACGCATTGTACATTGACGTCTCTTTTCGAGAAACGTGACATTTTAATAGTGTTTATAAAGAAGCACGGCCTACGGTGGGCTGATGATTTTCGGTTAACTACGTTTTACATATATACATATGCGTTTGGCTTTTTGAATCAACGAAACAAAAAGCAAAATAAACGGTAAAATTGACCGGTAAAATTTAGCATCTATGTTGGTTTTTGGAGTAATACCGTGGCCGACCAAAACATATCTCTATGAGTATCAAACGCAATGCAGACGCCGATTCGATTGATGCAAATCTCTTTAAAGGCCCAGAAACAAAATGTAAAAAAAGTTTCTTTGTCTACTGTACCAATAACAACGGAAAAAAATAGTGGTGACATTCTACATGTTTTCTAATGATAATTTTACTGTTTGCAACTCTTCTGGTGTTTCCAGATAGGTAATAAGCAAACAGGCAGATTTTTGTCTTTGCTTCAAGTGTTTTCCTTGTCCACATGTAAGTAATACATTTCGATTTGGATTCCCCTGAAATTGAAAGGTCTTCAAACACCGTTGCACGACGGCATTTGTATGTATGCAGACGTGAGGAAATTGGATAGATCCTGCTGGTACAAAAACGAGACTGAAAACTTCCAGCTACAAATACATATTGCCGTTTCGAGTACACGGTTGGCTCTACATATGCACATACTGGGCTTTCCGAATCGGAGAGATCTTTAATGCATTGTCGGGAGATGGATTCAAAGTACCACGCTTGGATTTACTATGAATCAAAATTCGAGTCAAGTTACACGTAAATCGAAGGTTCACATTTGAGTACAGGAGTCGAATCCTCTTTTAATTAATGATATGCTCTTCAAAAATGGACAAATCGTATGGTCTCAAAACAGTTAATATTGGTTCCCATCCCCCATTACTATGCCACTTTCAAACTGACCCATTTTTTCTCTACGAGTTTCCGTGATTTTTCAAAGTTTTTGTAATTAAAGAAATTTTCTCCTACGCGAAACCTATACATTGCCCTCAAAATTAATCCGATAACGAACTTTTTCAGGCGTTTGTTTATTTTATTACACCTTTATCGCCTTCCGAATTCAAGAGACACATTTTTCTTTTGTGTCACGCTGACACAATGTCATTCAACTGTACATTGCCTGACTTTGATTTCAATGAAGTTCGTGGGAGACCAAAGGATATGTTTTATCAGAGTGAGTTGAGATGGGGAGAGTGTTTTATTTAATTTTTTACTTTTTCTGTTCTGTAAGCATTGCTCTAACCTGGCAAGCATTTATCGTTTCAACGTGCCTAATGTATATAACGTGCTAAATCGGCAAAGTCGTCTAGACAAAAAACTTTGATCATACCAGCCCGTTGGCAAAGCCGATGGAGAGATTTTTGGAGTTTGCAATGTGCAAAAAATGTCAGGGTGCGAGCGACAGCCAAAAAAGCCTATCGCACCGTGCAGAAAGCAAGACATTGCACAGTGCAATTTGAGCTTTTATTTTCTCACAGTGCGTATCGTCGAAATCTCTCCAGCGACTATACGTGCGCTCCCGGACAGAATGGCATGGTAAAAACGCATTCAAATGAATCCGTTCGCATCTTTGGACACAATCAGCGCTTCTGTCGAGTAGACGCAGGTTTCGTTGATCAGCGCGGTAGGTGGCGGATCCATGATAATGTCCGGAACTGTATCTTTGAGAAATTTGCTGGTCCGGACTTTTATTTATTGTTACTGTAGAAATGTCCGGCTTCAGCAGGGTTTTCTCCAAGAGCTGAAAGCAACTGTCAAAGGCTTCTCCAAACAACGAATGTCTTTGACTCCCTGAAGCTTTGCTAAAACGTAAACTGGACTAAATCTTAAAGTTTGCGAAATTTCCTTTTTTTGCGGTCGTAAATTGTTCTCTTATTTTCAGATGCCCACAACATTTTCAACACAGTGACAATGCTCTTTGCCGCGTTTGCCAACCTTTGGCTGATGTTTATAATTCGAAAGTTTTCTAATGGAATGAAAGGAATGGGTAATATGATTATGATTCACGTCACAATGGACATGCTTTTGGCTCTTTTAACGCTGGTCCTTCAACCAGTTGTTACTACCAGTTATGGGTATGATATTTTGAATGTCTTTTTTTAATGTGGCAAAAAACGATAATTGTCAATGTATTACGACATTTCTTTCAGTCATTACATTTCGTTTGCCAACGGTTACAACGATTACCCGGACACGATGATTCGAGCGCTCGCTGTGATTTCCGTGTGTTTATCGGTATTTAATTGGGCCTATCTTCCCATGCAATTCGTCTACAGGCTCCATTTGATCTACACGGGTAGAAGGCCGACCGTTCAGCGGATGTTTTTGTACGCAACGCCTTCAATTGCTTTATGCGCACTTGTTGCGCATGCAGAGGTTCAGTTTTACATGTATCGAGCAAGTAATTTGCAGGCCATTGGGGAAATAATTTTTATCAACGACGGATTCCCAGAGCCTGGAGTCATAAATGGCGCTATTTATGTAAGTTTTTTTTAACAAGGAACGCACTTCTGTGGATCAAGTGTTTAATCTGCGAAGTCGGTCGCAGATTATGCTGAAAAATACAATGTCCGATAGATACCAATAATTTCTAATTTAATTTCCCAACTTTTCAGTACGAGCCTCGCATGTTGTATGCAGCAAAATTACAATCCTACGTAACTCTCTACTCGTACCTCTTGATTATCATCTCTCAGCTTGGAATTTTCTACATTACCAAGCGGATAAGTAGTGTGGCAGCGATTGAAAACAAAAAACGAAATACAGCGCTAAATCGGCTGCTAATCTGCATGGTAAGCTAATTTTACTCTCAAAGACATCACATGAAGGAACGTATTAGAATTTTTTTCTTTTTTAGGCAATTAGTCCAATTTTTACAACCGTTTTACCCAGCCAGTACTTTGGTTACAATATCTCGAAATGTGCTCCAATGGGCCCGCAAATTGCACTCACCTCCAGTTTGTTTGTTATAGGCCCAATTTTTGATCCGATTGTTACATTTGCCGCCATTGGGCAATATCGAAAAGCCATGGTTACCCATCTCCAGACATGTGGAACAATCTTTAAACGTGAAAGCTCTACTACTACCATGCTTGTGATGCCCAGTGAAGTTACGGGGGCTAGAACGAGATAAAAGAAGCTCAGTTCTTGTAAATGAATTGTAAATATTTCTTTTTTGAAATAATGAAAAAATTGAATTTTTCAAATAAATTCAAAATTATGCAAAATTTTCAAATTTATGCAATTTTTTTGATATCCTAAATTTACTAATCTTTTAGTTTACTTTTCAAATTTTCCCGCCAATTTGGTCTCTTTTCTTTTGCTGCTTTGGCAAGTCACCTTTTAGTCAAGTGAATAACGCGTTTTCTTTCGATTCCGAAACGCGCGAGTTCGATTCCGCTCGGGTTCCTCACTCACAAATCGGCCTTTTCCTCAACGTCAGTCGATTTGTTTCCTATGGAACCCAGAAAAAATGGCAAATAAACCACGAGGTCAGTTGTTGTAATTGACACCGAATTCCTAGATGCCAATATTTTGCGGTTTTTTGATCAAAAAATTTTAGGTATTTTATGTAATTGATCAAATAGTCAAAAAAACAGACCAAAAAGACCTTAATTTGGTATCAGAAAGTGTTGTCGAGACCATGAAGACCTTGGAAATTGAAAAATGTTAGGTGTTGATCAAATAGTCAAAAAAAGAGATCGTGTAGACCTTGATTTAGCACCAAAAAGTGTCATAGAGACCAGAAATAGCCTGAAAATAATAGGAAACCCGTTTAAATTCCTAAATTTTTGTCCGGAAATTCAAATTTACTCCAAATTCTGCCTTAAAAAATGATTCTGACCCAGTTTTCAACCGTTTTTATCTCAAAAATCAAGCATCTCCTCTTCTCCTCTGATTTTTAATATAATGGGGACTTTTTCAACCCCTTCCGACAGAAATCGACGCTGCCAACGCCACTTCAGATGCCAAGAAAGCACTCTTTATCGGCTGAAGTGGCTCTAATCCGATTTTTATTAGTCCAAAAACCTCTGCGATGACCACTTTCTCTCTGGCCCAAAAAAATGGAAATTAAGTCTTTGGTTTCAGTGGGAGGAAAAGAGCCAAACGGATGGCCAGAAGGTCGTTAAATTCGTGGAACTAAATGAGTAAAGAGTTTTGAAATTTATTTATTGTGATTTTTCGTTGGAAATTTGAGATTTTTTGAATCAAAATTTATATTAAAATTTCAAACACATTTTGATAAATTTTTCCCCAATGACTCCTTTCATTTGTCTTCGGATTATGTTCGAAATGTTGCTCATTTCCATTTTTGTAAGCACTTTCGTCTCCGTTTTTGTTTATTCACTCGCGGAGTGGGTCTTAAAAACAGGGCCAATTTGCATATTTGAGAGGGCTGGCTTATGGACTGTTCTACAGTTTGGAAAAGAAAAGAATGACATTTCGAGAATTTTTTGGGCGGGATGGGAACATTGGAGATTGGGTAATGATTTGAAAAAAGCCTCTATGCAGACAAATATGGCAACCGTTATTTTCAGGCTTCAATTTGCCAAAAATCATCAAAAAATGGGCCAATTTTTTTTCGAAATTTTGAAGGGAACATAGGGACTTTATTGGATGTTGTAAATACGCTACAAATTTTTTATTTTTTTTTAAAATTTGCCCCTAACTTGGTCCAAATCATCGTATCCTTTCTCAAATCTCTCCAGTTGGTCCCCTCTTGCCACACCAATCCTTCACAGCTATGTGAAACTCGCCTTGATTGCCCAATCGTGTCCCAAATCCGATTCAATCCCCTCGATTTCCGTTCCAAATTTCCCTCGAATTTCGTGAAATTGGCCCCACTTTCGGGCCTAATTAATTATCCTCAGCCTGTGTTCAACACAACCCAAATTAGTCCATCTTTTCTATTTTGGTGTCCCTCTCTCCTCCTGGGCCTTTGAACGGGTTATGGGGGAGCTTTTGTTTCCGATTTTGCGCATTTATAAACCCTCAAGGGCCCCGGGGCTCATCTGGTGTTCCCTCATCTTCAAAGCTGCAACCGACCGAGCTTTGTTTGCTGAATTCTTGGAAATCCCGGGAAGTCTTGGAAAGTCGCCGCAATTTCAGAGATTTCCATTATTTTGCAGATTTTTCGGTAGAAAATTTAAAACAAATTAGACATTTTTGGTATTTATTTTTTTTGCACACGTGTCATGGCATTTGCTACTGTATAGTTTAATTTTTCTACAAAAAATATTTTTTCCCCGCACCAAACTGGCAAAAATATGGCCAAAAACTGTTTTTTTCTCTGACCACTCCTTGTTTTGCGTACTCTCTCGGCCGCAAAGACCGTTAAATTTTTTGGCTGTTCCTGGACATCATAAGTTAAAACTTTCAGGAATTGATATGTGCCCTATGCAAGACGTGTAAACAAAATTTAAAGAAAATAAGGGCGTTGCAGTCGCTGTGCAATTTCTCAATCTCCTTTGAAAAAAAATATAAATCAAAAAAAAATTCCGTTCGAGGAGGTCTGAGATTTTTGCCTGCGGCGGTATTTCTATTTCTTTGAAATGCTGCTGAAATTGCGTTTATGTGGTAACCGCTTGAAATTTTAGTTTTTATTACAATTTGCCATGAGAGCTGAGGTGTTCAACGATATTTGCGCACAAAAGGCTATTTCCAGTTTTTTGCTAAAAATTTTAAAAAAAAAATTTCCAAAATTTTTCATTTTTTCTTTTGCTTTCCAAAATTTCAACCGACGTTTCAAGCCTCTAGTTTCCTTTTTCAACCCAAAGTTTATTGTTTCTTCTTCTTACTTTGCTCCCAGAAGCCCTCCTCTTCTCCCTTCGAACGGTCATTGTTTGCCCTTTCGAGTGGGGTCATTTATTTGGAAATGCGGTAAAATCAGAGGAAGAAGAAAGAGTCGGAACTTCGAAACAACCTTGTTTTAATAAGGGGTTCGGCAATTTGTTAGGTGAGATGGGTGTGGGAATTTTGGTCTGGGGATTACTGTAATTTTGGGATTTTTTTAAAAATAAACAAAAATTCACAATTTTTTTGTCATTTTTTTAATGGAAGACGGTAATTGTTCAAATTTTTTACTAGGAAATGTTAAAAAAATATATTTTTTTCTTTTATTTTAATTTTTTCTATTTTTTTATTTTTAAATTGACTGTTAAATTGAACCGAAAACAATAATGGACGTATTTTACAAAACCCGATTCAACTTTTATTTTTCCTCTACGAACCCTTGGAATTTTTATCTTTTTTGTTTGTAAAAACTCGGGTTTCCCAAGTTTGGCGTGGTCGTAAAAGTCAAGGGAAATGAGGGTAAGGCTGGGTGATTTTCGAAGTTTTATCTATGCACTGGACGAAAATTAGAGCGCCGTCGGAATGTTTGGAGTTTATAATGGTTTTGTCAACTGGTAAAGGGAAATACTCAAATTTATTTTTGATTTTTTATAATTTTTTTGGCACAAAATCAAAATATTTTGTTGGGTATTCAAAACTAAAAACCGCGACATTTTCTGCAAAGCGCCGTCTTAAAATTTCTTTAAAAAAATTCTGGGAATAATTTTACGCAGGTTTTATCAAAATCTCCACCAATTTTTCTGAGTTTCACAAAAATTTCATTTTCAAAAAATTTCAATTTGCAAACTTAAAAAAAATATTCAGTCCCACTCTAAACTACTGCATTTCTCTTTTTTTCTTCCTTTTCCGAAGATTTTACGACATTGCCATTGTCTTTCGAACACATTTTATGACCCTTTCCGAACGCGAAAAACAAGCCTAATAAATAAGAAAATTAGAAAAATTACTCTTGGATTTATTAGTCAATTCTAACGTTATTGTTATCTAAAAGACTAGTAGCTGCTTTTAAACCAATGCTTTTTTGGTTCTCTGATGAGTCAAAATTTTTTTATATTGTACTAGCCATAGCTCTGTAAAAAATTTATTTCCAAACCCTCCCTCTAAAATTTTTCCGATTTAATTTCCCCGCGCGATTCGCTTGTAATTTGCCCTTTGTTTTGGTGGTCGTATTCTAATTTCATGGCCTAATCAAACCTCTTCATCTTCCTCTTTCGTCTCCATTACTCCTCAAACATGGAGTCTAATGTTTTCCGGCGTGGTTGTTGTTTATTATGCAAATTTACGGAGGGAAACATAATAGCCGTTGGGGGTGTTCGAAGTCCATTGGGGAAGGACTTTAGGATTTTGCCCTGGGGGATTTTGTGGGAGGACAGGTGGAAAAGGAAGAATTGGAAAATTTTTCCGATTTTAAAGGTGATTTGAAAGGAAATATTGATTTTTTTGCATGAAGGTTGTTGTAGTTAGTACAAGTATAGGTTGGAATTTTTTAAAGCCTTTATTAAATTTTTTCTAGACCCTTGGAAGAAAAGTCTAGATTTTTAGGCCGACATATCTCCTGTAATCCCCATCCTTCAAGATTTGTCTTGACTGCAAGATACCTTAGCTCTACATGCAAAGCAAAACCGGAAAATTTAACAAATCGGTGTATGGCCTACAAACGCTACATGCGCCAGATTTTAAGTTTATCCGCCTATTGCACTTTGAAAAATTCTATTTTTAATTTTTTGCCATTTTGTTCTAAAGAGCCAATAAAATGCGTTGCCATCTCTCCAAAATATAAACGATTTACTTCTCCAAATATTATTCTTCTCAAAACATCTTGTCCTTTGAATATTACCCTTCATTTTCCCACGGATTTACCGCGCACTTGGCCTTTGTCCCGGCCCTCTTTCAAGTCTCATATTCTTCGAGGATCCGGAAGACGGCAAGGTATTTGATACAAAAAGATCTTCTTTTTATGTTCTTTCGGTCAATATTTGTTCGAGAGAGAAAGATCTTTGGATGAGCATTATTATACGAGATTCAGATAGACGAACGTATTTTTTCAATTCTAATCACGTTTTTTTGTCTTTAAACTCATTTTTTTCTCATATTTTAACATAATTTTATTTTTATTCTGTTTGATTCGTACAATTATTTGAATCTGGCTTTCCTGTTTTGCCCTTGCTCATAATCTCCCCACAAATCTTTTCCTGTCGACACATTAAGCGCGATAAAAGTTTTTGTCGCCGAAGCCGCCGGCATTCGGAGTGACAAATGCACTCTGACAAGTTGCCAGCGCCAAGCTAAGCGTTTCCTGCGCATACTTGGGATTCTGCGCTTGGTTGGAGGTGTTTCAAACTGTAGTGTAATTTATCAGTCTGTGTGGGGAATGTTAGGATTAAAAACAAAGGAATTAGACCTTTTAGAGGCGCTTTGCAAGCGTAGCCGGCATATTCAACGAACTTTGCTGCCGAGAGAAGACGCAAAACGCTTAGAGCGGTTAGAGATAAAAACGTTTTAGCTTTGGACGGAACACAATGTTTTTTTTGTGGAAACATTGCTCTCTATGGTAGAATAAAACCTTTTGCAAATACAGAATAAAACCTTTTGCAAATACAAGACTAATTGCTCCTCTTATCCCCAAATTTGACACCTTTTCCACTCTTTAATCAGGTGGTATCCCACAGTGAGCAAAAGCCTGGCCATTGCGTCACCCCAAATCCGCAAAAAGAAATGTTTTTTCGACTGCACTCAGGTGTGGATGAGCTGATCTTCGGCATGTGCCCACAAAAAGATCCCATCTTTGGAGTGCATTCACTTGGAAAAACGGGGAATTACAAAAGTCAAAAAGAGGGGTCTTATAGTACAGAGCGTTGTACATTGAGAGCGGTGAAGAGGGTTAGGCAATTAGGAAAAGTGGGTGTAGAGTCAAGCTGGTGTTTTTGATGGGCCATAGTTATAGTGTTGTGAGGTAAAAATGGTAATACTCAATGTGGGACTGTCAGATTTTTGTTATATTTGACGTGATCTTTGTTTATGGACCGTAGTTTAAGCATCGTATTAAAAGGCCAGAGCAACTACTTTTAAATTCCGCTTTTTACTGCGTGGAAACGAAATGTCCAAAAAGTTTCTTCGTCTACTACACTAATGACAAAGGGAAAAAATAATGGTGACATTCTAAATACGTGTTACTAATAATTTTTTAACTGTTCGCAACTCTGCAGTCTTTGTTTTTGCTGCAGTACATAAAAAAACTTCTTAGACATTTTGTTTCACACGCCGTAAAAAGCGCAATTCAAAAGTAGCTGTCCTGGCCCTTTAATGAATTTATGATGTTGCAGATCAGAGAGTATAAAAATATGAGTAGACCGTAAATTTGTTTGACCGTACATTGCCCGACTTTGAATCAAAAAATTATGTTTTTAGTTGTTTACCCCCACAAGATGCTCCCCCAACATTCTGCACCCCAAAGATTTTTTTGTTTTGCAACTCGTCCAGAGATAATTTGATTGTCCCCCGTCAACAGCGGGCACACAACACAATTTCCCTTCCGCTGCAGGGAGCAAAAAATCTCTGTCCACTCTTGGCCTCATTTTCGTCATGCCCTTGGGGGATTTTCCGCTTAACTTTGGCGAGCTTTCACGCCGCCCAAAAAAAGTTACATATTGTTATTTTTTATAGTTGGATGTTTCTTTTCGGCAGCGAAAAGTAATGTTTCAGCTTTACTAGTAATCGGTAGTTTTTGGCCACTCTGAAAAAGGCCATTTTTAGCTTCAAAGTCTCGGAAATCAAGGGGATCGTGACTCAACGTGATTAATGTGAAAGATGTTTGCGAGGGCCACAATTTCATTTTTTTCAATGTCGACTCATTAGGAGGCGCGCTGAGAAATGGCGACAGGTCATTCGACCACAAGGCCGGACGCAAATTGAGAATAAAGACTTCCAGGAGAGGTTGGAGAATAGAGATTCCAGTAGATTTATTGGAAGAAAGGCTCTAGAATGCGGGAAGATGTCGGATTAAGTTGGTTTTTTGATTATAAAATACGGTGATCAGATTGGTTCTGTCATTTTTGAGATTTTGACTTGTTGCAGACAGTATGGTTTTAACTACTTTTAAATTGCGCGTTTTGCGGCGTGTGAAAGGAAATGTCAAAGAAGCTTTTTTAGGTGCTGCAACAAAAACAAAAGCGGCAGAGTTGCAAACAGTGCAATAACTATTAGTAAGCATGTCGACAGTAACCATTATTTTTTTTCCGTTGTTATTGGTACCGTAGACCGAGAAACTTTTTGGACATTTCGTCTCCACGCCGTAAAAAACGCGATTTAACAGTAGCTGTACTGCCCTTTTAATAGCCAGGCATTAGAATTTTTCCCAACGCCTCTCTTAGTTTTTCACGGTACCTTGTTGAATTGCAAAGCAAAAGCTAAAATTTTTGTAAAGCAATAAGTGACCGAAGTGCAACGCTCTTTCAAAATTAAGAGATAACTGACCGCTCCAAGCAAGTTCACAATAAATTTTTATTACTTTTCCCCAACTACAATTCTTCTCCCAAATGATTTTAATATTGTGACAGATCTATTTTCCTCCCTTCTTTGAGCCTTTTGCTGTTTATTAATGGCCCCGTTTTTAATTTTTAATGCTGCCAGTACATCGATCATCTCCTCGGGGAAGCAGATCACTTTTTCATTTACTCCTCATCACTTTTCACTTTTGTTTTTGGATCTCTCTCCGTATTTTCTGGGCTCCAATCCGTTTTTTGTGAAGATCCCAGAGATCTAATCGTATTTTTAACCGTATTTTTTTCCTTTTCATGTTGTAATATCCTTTTTTTTGGAATTTTTAATTTTGCAAAATTTTTAAAACTCGTTCAAAAGACCATAAATTTTGAGACAGTTTTGTCCATTTTTCCGGCCCGTTAAAAGCGGCCAAACTCCAAATTACTTTGGCCCTAAAAATGCAACAATTACCCAAATGCACCGGCAAACGTTTGCCCGAAAACAAAGCGCTCATTTTTCGAGGCGTTTTGCAAAAATTGCATCCGCTCCCCAAAGTTCGCACAATGGTCCCAACAATGATGGGCCGAAAAGCCGAAAAACTTTCGAGGCGAGAGAATGAAAAATCATCGCGCAATTGGGGGCGGCCGGCGAGAAAACAAACGGCCCAAAACGGCGGTTTTTTGTTACTGCGACAACAGTTGGAAATGGGATTTCAAAGGAGGATTTTTGAGCAAGCGAGGGTGGGTTTTGACGTGGTTGGAGGATTCTTTGGTTATACAAATTTTTAACATTTTGAAAAATTTTGAGGAATTATCCCATTTTATAGAGCATAGTTTCCCAATTGTTTTAAAATTTTATTCAGACATTGCTTTTCCTACAGTAATCAATTGCCGAAAAATTTAGATATAGAAAAAATAATTTTTTTTTGTGGTAAATGATTTGATCACACGTTAAACAAAACACTAATTTTTTATTCTCAAAATTGCAAAAAAAATTAGCAAAGTGCGGCCAAAAAATCTTGATCCTGTCTGCAAAATGCAAGCTAAAATATCGCACATTTTTTGGGAAATTTTGATCGCAATTTGTGCCAAGTCTAATAAGTAGGCGTTACACGGGTATTATACATATACATATAATACTTGTTCTTTGGACAAGAAGTAATTTTGTTCCCAAAATATTGAAAGTTCTATCTTTTTCTTTGTCTACCTGAAGAAGACTTCGAAAAATCCTGAACCTTTTACCGAAACAGCCTCCTCATTTTGTCTCATTTCCTCGCAAGACAGTTCAAAGCAACTCTCAGTTTTTATGTCACCCAGATCCCATAAAGCGCGCTTTTGTTTCGTCCGGCGATTAATCGCTTTTTGTTCGGCCCTGTTGAAGAGGGAATAGCCTCACGGGAAATGGCCGCGCGACCTTAACCCTGTTTGTGTTTTTCGGAATTGCCTTTAGGGACTTTTCCTCGGACCGAAGCGGATCATTGTCCATCTGGGAAGGGATGAGAGACTTTGACTGCATCAGAGGCGCTAACGAAGTCGGATTCGTTGCTATTAGCTAGCTAATAACTACAGTTTTTCAACTGAAACGGTAAAATTTTGCATGGGGATTGCTTGAGGTGTAAACCTGGCGCAAATCAAGATTAGAATTTTTAGAGACATACGACTTTCCGGGTGCACAATTTAGCCCCAGAGATTTTTAGATAACAAAATTGTCAATAGCATCTGTTTTTTGCAATTTCAAAAACAAAAAAATTGGCGTTTTTTTGAAACTGCATTTTCAAAATTATTTTTTTATAATCTCTCGCCTGCAATGATCGTTGGGTATCTCGACTGCCTCGGTAACTGGCCGGTTTAATTTAGTATGAATTTTTGTATGCTTCCAATGGAAAATTGTGGCAAAATTTAAAGCGTATTATGCCATAATGTAATAAGTATAGTGTATAAAAAAAATTTCATAGGTCCCGGGACTCAATTTTATGCAAAAATCTACTGTTGTACAACCAAACCCTTCTATAACAAACCCTTATGATAGGTTGTGCAAAAGTTTGGTGGTAATTTTTTTCAACATTCTCCGACAATATTATTTAAAGATTACGTTTACCGTATTTTAAACTCGTATCTTCCATATTTCCCATATTTTTGGTCGAAATTTCAAATTAATTTCGGAAAAACAAAAGAAACCCAAACAATTAAATCATCACCAAATGTCTCCTATATGTGTGGTCTGCGCGGCTACTTTTTTTCGTTTTTTTTTGTTTTACTTTCATTTTTATTTTTTTGACTGACATCTGATTTGGCCATTTCCGCGCCAAATTCCATTCATTTCTTTACTTTTTCCGGCTATCAACGATTCATTAAAGTTTTCGTTGTACGTTTTTCAAGTGACGAGTGTCACATTCCGACCCAAATTCTCCACAAAGGTTAGTCGTTTTTTCCATGCAATTAATATCTAAGAAAATTTTTTGGGATTACTGTATTGTATGATGTATGAGGGCACTAAATTTTCATGGATTACTGTATTTTTTTGAAATTTAAAAAAAATTGGGTTACATACCTGAAAAAAACATTTTTGAGTACTGTATTTTTAACAAAAAGTTGAGGAAAAATTTTGGATTACTGTATTTTATTCATATTTTTTTGGTTTACTGTAGTTTGGACAAGGTTTGAAACGTTGGGATTACAGCGCTTTTTCCATTTTTAAGTAACTGTACTTTTTGTTTGAAGCGAAAAAATAGGGTTACTGTAGTCTTTCTGGTAACAAAATTTTTGATTTTTTATCGAAAATTGCAAATAGATTAAAAATAGAGCCCTCTAAAAACACCTGAGGCTATTTCTCTCTCTCATAAGCCTCGCATAAATTTCATTTTCATTGAGCATTAGAAGCGAAATGAGCCCCGTTGAATGTGGTTAATTTCCGCCGATTTATCGCCCAAATTGAAATTTCGGCGGCCTTTTTGAAGAATGAAGAAAAGCCTATGGATTTCCAAAGATTTTTCGAGTGGAATGGACCCAGCGGCGGTTTATGGGGGTGGGTGGAGGGGGTAAAATACGTTGCGGTGTCTCAATATTTAGATAATTTTTGATGAAATTGATTCTCTCAGTACATTTTTTATAAAAAAAATTTTTGAAATACGTTTTCAATCTTTTTGGCAAAATACCAATTTCTCAGCTATTCACTGGTCGATTTTTTTTTGAAATTTTGCATGTTCAAAGCATTGTGTCCATTTTCCAATTCCTGAAAGCTTTAGCTCCCGAATTGCAGTAAGGGCCGAGATATTCAACGGTCTTTGGAAACGAAAGACTATGGAAAATGAAGAGTGGCGGCAGAGAAAATCTATTTGGCAATCGCCATTTTAAAGAGGACAAAGGTATTTTTTATAGAACTAATTGCATCCTAAAGTATTTAGAGCCAATATCATCATTTTCAGACAATTTTTTATCAACGATTTTATATTTCTCTTTATTTTGAATCCCCCAAGTTAAAAGAATATAACCCCATTGCCACCCCTGCCTTGCTTTCGCCATACTGCCGCGCCTTTCCAAATCTGAATATCTTGACCTTGTTATCATTTTGCAAATCGTTTTTCCTTTCCTTCGATCGGCGCAAATGATTCGATAAAAGTTTTATCCCCGCGTTCGACGATGGCTTATTTTAATATGCGGATTTTGCGGCCTTGAAGGGATATGTTGCTTTATTTAGGGTCACCGTTTTTGCCGTTCACTGGTTTTATTAAAAAAACCGAAAATATTTCTTGTAATTTTTTTGTTTTTTATTTTTTTTACTAGTTAAATTTCTCGAGTATTATCGACATATATCGTATGTTCCTTTCTCAAAAATTAATCGATTTCTTTTCAGGTACCGCCGATATATATATTGAGCAATCTTTGGACACAAACGACTGGTAAATGAAGAGGATGGTCAAAAAATTGCTTTTGACCCGTGTCTTTATATATATGTGGTGGATAATTATTTTGTGAAACGGTTGTTTTCCCCCTATTTACTGTATTTTTATTCCAATTTTCTATTCAAAAATTCCCTTGGGCCAAAAAATCAAAAAAGTCGCCTCTTGCACCAGCCGGTGAGTCTGTCACATCCCGTTTTCCTCCCAACAGCTATTTATTTTATTTATTTTTCGCGGTCATTCAGCGAAAAACATGACAGTTTTGTGCTCATGAAACGCGACAAATGGCCCGATGAGTGAGTGCGTTAGCGGTTGTCTGAATTTGTTTTGGTCGCGGTGTCGAATTTTGTGCTGATGGCAAAATTTTCGAGGATGAGTAATTCCCTGATGTTTTGGTTTGTTTTTCAAAAAAAAAAGTATTAAAAAGTTGGTTTAGATTTAAAAAAATAATAAATTCATTTTTTCAGCCGGATTTTAGGGATTTTTTATTTTAAAAGCACTCTGTAAAATCTTTATGGTAATTTATACCACATGTCAAAGCTTGACTTTTGTCTTAGAAATGATTTTCAGTTCGTATTGGGAGTAAAATTTAAAAATAAATTTTGTTTCAGCCTTCTTTTAGGGTTTTTTGTCTAGAAATACTATTTAAAGTCCTGAATATGCCTTAATATTGTTTTTACGTATTATTTTGTCTAAACATCAAAAAAATTCATCTTTTTCGACTTCACTTTACCTCTAGTTTTTGTTTTCTAAAATACGAATTTTGGTTTTCAAATTTCTCCAAAAATTTTTTCAATAAGATTCAAATTAATTCCAGCTGTCATCAATCAGTCGCTCCTGGGAAATTCCAAAAAAAATTCCGAAAAAGAGCCGCAAAAATGTTTTTTGTGCGGAGATGTGATTTGGATGTTTTGATCGGAATGTTTTGAATTAACTAGAGTCAGGCCGAATCAGCAGTAAATAAAACAAAGTTCGAACAGATTAGATTAATCACTAAAGAATTTTGCCTTGCGGAGGATTTATACTTTTGTTTTTTCGTTTTGGAGCTAAAGAAAAGAGTCGTACATGTTTGATGACGGAAAGGTAAGAAACGACCTGCATTTTTATGTCATTTTCTTTTACCGTTAAGAATTACGTAACACAGAAATTCTTTTTTTTTAATTTTTCTTTTCGTTTTGCATGGGGAGCTGAGTTAATTAACAATCTTTGTGGCCGAGAGAGTACGCAAAACGCGGAGAGCGGTCACGGAGAAAAACACTTTTTGGCTATATTTTTGCCAATTCCGTGAAGAAAAGGTTGTTTTTTTGTGGAAATATTACCCTCTGTGGTAGAGATAGGCATGAAACTTTTTATTTCAAAATTTGCAAAAAAATTTCACAATTTTTTCAATTTTTTACCAAAACATCTCATTGTTTCTGCAAAGCGATAGCTAGAAGGCTTGCCAAATCTCATCGAAATCATATTTACATCTCTTTCCAAAACCTTTTTTTTTCCAATCCCAAAATTGCAATATCGCATTACATTTGCACTTCTTTTCTTCTCAATCGCACCGATTTCCTCTCTAAATTTTTTATGCGCTCGTTTTTTTCTTTGGTTTTTTGCCGAAGAGAAAAAGTGCAGGTGCATTGCTGCTGCCGGATGGATCGGGGAACCATCGACCCGGTCAAAAGCCGCTTTCTCCCCAAAAAGATTCACGCAACCAGTGGCTTTGCGGTATGCAAATTATGGACAAGCGAGTTGAGTGATTGCGAATTGAGAGGGTTGCGATTTCGAGTATGTTGAGTTGGATATTGGGACTGACTGTAAAATACGGACCGGTTCCCTTTTAGGCTACTAACCAGGGAAATACGACGTCTAGCTCGCGCTTTGCAGAAAAGACCGCGATTTTTAGATCAAAACTTGGCACAAATGTGACATTTTATGGCGATTTTGACAGGAAAAATTTTATGCCTATTTCTACCGCAAAGGGTAATGTTTCCGCAGAAAAATTATTTTTTTCCGCATAAAACTGGCAAAGATATGGCCAAAAATTGTTTATCTCATACGGCACTCCTCCTTTCGTGTACTCTCTCGGCCGCAGAGATCGTTGGGATATTTCGGCTGCCTCCGCAAAGCGCGAGCTAAAACTTTTAGGAATTGATATGTGGAATTCTATGACAAAACTATCTCTTGATCTTTTGCGATTTTCTGTACAGAGGTTTCACTTACTGTACTTTTACTTACTGACCATTCAGGTCTGGGTATTACTAATTTCATTTTTATTCACAACATTTGCTCCCCACTCTGAGCAAAATCTCGCTCAGAAGTGCCCATTTTTATTGCAACCTCCTTTCAAACCCGGGATCTCGCTCTTTTCTCGAACGCTCAGAACGCTGACAAATTGACCGTTCGCCGCCTATTATTGCCGCCAAATGCGGTCACAGCTGGGCCCGGGCGCTGTGTGGCATTCGCATAAAACTTGAGAAATTTATGGCGATTCGGGGTGCGGGGATCATTTTAGGACTTGTCAAATGCAGTGCGAACTTGACGAGTTTAGGGCCAAAGTTTGTTTTGGGGCCGTTTAAGATGGAAGAAGAATGATAATTTCTTGGGCATTTTTGGTAAGGAAAATTTGAGGGTGTGTGTTAAATTTTTTCTTAAAAAATTATTTTTCTTTCTTGAAGCGAAACACAAGACGCGAAACTACGTATTTTATCTTAAAACCCTGTCCTCTTTTCCCTATAGTTTCCTGACGTCATAACCTTCTCCCTCCCCCAAACATTTCCCTCTGTTGACCCCGGTTATTTGCGCAACAGCTCGGGAATTTTTGAAAAAAGGATTTTTTTGATTGTCCGTCAGAGGAATCTGTCATTTTTTTGATGGACTTAAACCCGGTTACGGAAAAAGTCGCACTCTTATTTTCTCCTCGAATATTTAAATGCTTATCCCAACTTTCGTTTTCGGCCATTTGCCCAAATTTATTATGCAATTTCCCTCCGCGAAATGGGCAAAGATTATCCCGGATCAAGCGAAATACAAGCCGTTCGGTGGGCGAAACCCAATCCGCTTGATGGATGTGAAAGGTCGGACTAAATGACATATGTCATTAAGTTTTGTTTGTGATATGTTTTCAGGGGTTTTACTGTTATCATTTTTACTTCTCAACCGTTTTTTATCGAATTTATCGGCGATTGAGGAAGATCTGAAGTTGTGGGGGTATAGCTCAGGGGTAGAGCGCTCGCTTAGCATGCGAGAGGGCTGGGGTTCAATTCCCCATACCTCCAGAGATTTTCGTTGGAATTTTTGGTAAATTTTCAGTAAAGTTCAATGTTTTCATACAAAAATGAAACGTTTCGTACTTCAACGAAATCTTTCGAAAATATAAACTAAATTATCTTATGAGATATGCCAGCTTTTTATGTTGCGTTTTGCAGAAACAGCCGAAATCTTTAGATCGAATTTTCGTCCAAAATTCAAAATTTGTTGCAATTTTTATGCAAAATCTAATTTTCTATGTAAAAAATGCTTCATCTCTTCCAATTTATCCAATATTTTTTCATTACGCCACAGCTCCTTGTATGACAAGTCGTTAATTCCCTCTCCCAACAATAATTACCACATTGTATAAACAATTGCAAAACGTTTATTTAACAAACTGGTTTCAGCTGGTGATAGCTTTTCCGTTTTGCTGGATGATCCGAATTAGTCGGTTGCTGACAAATTGCTTTAGCCGTTTTGTCAGGTTGTCGGAAGAGAAAAAAAATGACGGGGAGAAAGTTGGGTTTATGATGTGACGGTTCCAGCTCGAACAAGTTAATGGGACCTTGGGAACGTCAACCTCGATACAACGAATTTCAAGGGGCCAAAAAATATTGGTTATAGAGCATGTTTGTTGAACGGAGGTTGATATTGCCCTAAAATTTACCTTTTTTGCTTTTGAGATTGTTTGTTACAGAGAGAGTTCGTTGTACCGGTTTTATTTGTATCTTAGGGCAAAAAAGATATTGCGCTAAAAGGAGTGCGCGAAATGCAACGCACAGTGTTCTTTAAAATTTTGCACATTAAAGCGGCCTGAATGCTTCATTTTTAGGCATGGCGATTCTTCAAAAATAAAGCAGTATGTTGTCTGTGACAATCTAGATTTTCATTGATATTTGCCGTCGAGAGAGTAGGCAAATTTGAAGAGCGGCCAGAGACAAAAATGGTTTTTTGGCCATACCTTTGCC
This sequence comes from Bursaphelenchus mucronatus, assembly GCA_025436335.1. Taxonomy (NCBI): domain Eukaryota; kingdom Metazoa; phylum Nematoda; class Chromadorea; order Rhabditida; family Aphelenchoididae; genus Bursaphelenchus; species Bursaphelenchus mucronatus. Next base: position 8,651,001 of record CM046358.1, read on the forward strand.
AATTTCGCCTGGAAAAAACTCATTTCTTGTGGAAACATTACTCTCTACGGAAGAAATAAGAACACAAGTTTTGATGTCCAACCTTGCATAAAACATTGTCGAGTTGTTGTTTTGTGAAATCTACAAGCAGTTTCGAATATGTCATAGACGCCAATCCAAATTTGTATCTAGCTCCAGTAAACTCAAAGGATCGCACTTTGAAGACATTTCCCTCAAAATTTTAATTATTTTGTTTCTCTAACCGTCCCTTTTTATTTGATTTACTTATTGTACTCCCTGAATCTCGTATTTTACCCCATGCCCAGCCATTTCTTTTATTCCTTATCCTTCTGTTCCCGGTTTTGCCCTCCATTTTCTTTGCGCATCCGATTATCCAGATCCTATCAGAGGGCAAAAAATGGACGACAAAACATTGGCAAGGGAATAAATCTTGCTTTATTTTTGTCAGTTCTGGTTTTTTTTGGCGGGAAAAGCCTCTTTGAATATGTTGTTAATCCCTTCTCGCATTTACAATGCTATTTTCGGAAGTTCAATTTACTTCTAGATGTTTTACAAATGAAAAATCTTATTTTTTGTCAGCAAAGCTTCTGAGAATGATTATTCATTTTTGTCGGAAGGCTACTGGTTTTTACTATGATTTTTTGCTTTTCCGTGATTCAATTTCGTATAACGTTATAATTTACAATTAATCATCGCAGATTCGCTCAATTTCAGGACGACAAATTGGTCCAGATGTACGGAAAAGAAGGTGTTTGGAACCAGATGTGATTTTACTTTGAATTTTGAACGAATGGACGACTGTAATCAAAATTTTGCAACAGTTAAGCATTATGGCTCTAAATTTTGTCAAGAAGAATTTTTCGCTCTAACCCAGTCGAAAATTTTTTGGGCGAAAATTTAAAAAAAGTGGTCGATTTTTTTCATTTTTAGGCTCAAAAATTAAAATCCGTCACAAATAAGGGAGGAACGCAATATTTTTACAAAAAATGCTTTTCCTATAGGCAAAATTCGCGGAGATATAGGCAAAAAAGTATTTTGTCTGACCTACTCTCCGCATTTTGTTTGCTATCTCATTGCTAGAAATATGTCCGCTGTGAGTGGGAATCTCAAGCTTGAATTTTCAGACATTGAAATGTGGCTTACATAAGGTAACCCCATCGAGATTTAAAAAAATTTAAAAGTTGCCCTTAGGACATCTCCACTTTACATTTTTTTTGTTTTATAAACAATATTTTCTGTAGCCACTTTTTCTTACTTTTCTTTCCCTATTTTTATGTCCTTACCATATTTGTCCAATCTCCAAAAATGGGCGGACTCTTTGGAAGGCTCTGTCACCACCAATTTTCATTAAACATGAGCTTGTCGGGACCGTAAAAGAAGGGCATACAAAAGTCAGAAAAAAGAGGGGCGTAATGTATGTAAAGAGGTCCGAAATTAGGCGCGCAATTTTGTATACCTAATGAGAAAAACAGTGGGAAAAGCGTATGTTATCTCCGTATGTTATACAGCAAAATTTTTAAGAAAATTTTGATTTTTCGATTTTGTTTATATTTTTTTATTATTTTTGTGTCCAAAAAATCAATTATTATGGAAATTATAATACTTTAATATATGCGGCATGTATAAAATTCAAGTTCAACTAGATCCCCTTGTCCATTTTTTATTATTTTTTTTATTAACGCCACGCTTCGGTAGCGGATTAGGACAAAAGAACGAAGATATATAAGATGGGATGGAACGGATTAGCGCGGCCTTACAAAGAAGGGTACCCCGTATTATTCTCCGGGGTTTAATGGATTCCCGTTGTAAGTCAAGGGTGAGCCTAATGGTTTATAGGGGATTTTAGGGATTTTTTTGGCAAACGGAGTTCTCAAGAATTGATTAGAGATTAAAACATTACAGTAATTTAGACAATGCTTAGCAGAAACGACCGAGATGTTTACTTTGAACGTTGGCAAAAATGTTGCAATTTTTAACGGATTTTGACATGACAAGCGTTATACCTATTTCTAACTTAGAGTTTAATGTTTCCACAACTGCAAAGAAACAGCCAAGAGATGCGTACTCTTTTATTTCCAAGGGTTGTTGAATGTCATGGCTGTCTCTGTAAAGCGTAAGCTAAAACTTTCAGGGATTGATTTGCGGCTCATATCCAACGATAAATTAAAACAACATATAGGCGTCGCACTTGGAGCACTTCCCCTGTAAAATGAACCATCTTACAACAACCCTCTGAAACAAATATATTGGTGATTTGTTGTGCAGAGGTGTCAGACTGTACTCACATTTTGTTGCCTCTTTTTTCCCGTTCTACAGAGATTCAAATTGCTTATTGCCTCATCCAACACTACAATTAAGACCCTATTCATCTTTCTTTCACCTCTAAGAATCTCCCCTTAACCCTCCATTTCTCTCGCTTCTAATATCCATAAATGATTTATCTCCCTCTCCATTCTCGGGCATTCCGACAATAAATCTGAGAAAAGAATAAAATCTGGATCATGAATAGGGGATTGTCCTCTTTTTTGGAAGTTTCGGAAGTGACTTTTATGACTCTTTTTGGGCATCCTTTATGACTCCCATTCATTCCTAAACTCAGGTTATTTTTGGACGGAAAAATTGCCGGCTTGGCACTGAATTGCCGAGTTATTTTCGGATTTACGATAAGTGGATAATACTGCAGTGGAGTATAAGAAAAGGCAGTAAAAAGTGGTGGCATGCGAAAGGAGATTTCAAGGAAATGTATAGTAAAGTAGTAATGGGTGGGGATAACGGGAAAGTGGAGTTAAATAATCTTTCTCATAATTACGCTACAATGAAACTCCGTACAACGACTCGCAAGAGACCACACAACTTGTTGTTGGCAGGGTTCATTATGCAAAGACTTTTTGCCACAGAATTAAAATTGTTCATCTTAGAGGATCGCTGTTTGGCAGTTTTTTGTACAACGGTTTCGCTGTAGCTAACAACGTCTCTTCCTCGTATTTATTTGTTTATCTTGTCTCCAACTCCGCTAACAACCCTCGATTTTACTACCTGTTTTCCAACTGATAATTACAACCCAAATTTGGCAAATAAAGGAGCGAATAGGATCTCGTTATCAACGCCCCGAAATTTTATGGCCTCTTTTTATGGCTATATGCGTGCTTGTGTACATAAATTTCCATATTTGTCCGGTGATAACCGAATAATTTCGCTAGTTTTGGATTTGGTTTTCATTTCTGGGGTCGGACACATGTTGTCCTGATTTTTTGGCGGAAAACCTTTTTTTTGATAATTAAAAAAATTATTTTCAACAATTTTTCGGAGCTTAGAGATTTCCTTAAGCGCGATGTGCAGAAATTTAGGAAGTCGAAATCGCGTTAAGCAGAATTTCCCGTTAAAAAGCTCTTTCTTTTTTTTTATCTAGGAGCTTTTCATTCGTGCAAAATTTTGTAAAAAATTTTAAATCGCGTTATGCAGAATTTTATAATTTTATTATACTATTCACTTTTCCCAAAAATCCGCAAAAAATGTACCGTCCTTCGGAATAGCCATTTCTGCCGTGAGGCGATTAGCCGACACCGATTTTGTTTACCGCGAAAACTTGCTCGATGCGATCCGAGATTTATGTACATAACCTATTACTTTTTTCGAATGTCCGTTCGTTTTTCCCACCACATTTTTGGGGAAAGAAAGGTGACGGATTTGCGTTTTACAGCGTTAAGAGCTGGTCGACAAAAAATTGAAAAGGTTGTTTTGCCAGAGGGGAATTTTTTATAGATCTTTAGAGTTAAAGCTTTGTGTAGTAAAATTGTGTGCAGAAATTCTAAAATGCTGATTTTTGAGCACAAAATCCTTTAAATTATAGTCACATTTCTCTGAAATTTCTCTTCGCTTCCCATAGTCTCTCGTCTGCAAAGATCGTTGAATAACTCAACCGTAGCGGGATTTCAAATGGTTGAATATTTATTGTGCGATAAGCGTTCTATTAGCTTTGCTTTGGCAAAATCTCAAGCCAACTCGAGTCTACCTCTTGAAAAAAAATTGGCAAATTTTTTTATTTCCAAAAATTTCCCCCGAATTTCCCTTCAAAACCAAAAAATCTAAACATATATCACTTGAATGGTTCTTGTCCTACACATTAAGTGTCCATATCCATATCCCATCCAATAAAGTTTTAGGATTGGAGGCGTTTTTTTGAGTGTTCTTTCTCAATTCCCCGCTTTGACATTCCGAAGAGCGCCATTTGTAGGCCACCTGGCTGCGAAGAATCGCTCGAAACGGCCATTTCAAGGCTCGGCGATATTTTTAATGCAAATATGTTCGAATGGACTGAGTTGTGGGTTCTCGGAAATAGCATTTTTTGCCGTTACAAGTTGGGGTTTTATTAGAATTGGTTAGGCTTTGACAAATAGTGAGGAGATATCAAGTTTCTTATCGTTAGTGATTTTTCGATCTATATTTGCAATTTTGCCAATTTTGACGATTTTTTTTTATTAAAATTCAAAAATTGGCTATTTTAGGTTCTTTTATCGATTTTTTAACGGTTTTTTAATTTTGCATTTTTTTCATTCCTTTTTTTCCTAAAATTTATAATTTTCCAACAATAAAACAAAATCGGCGTTTCAAAAATGGAATTAGTACCACATGACCTCGTATTTTACCATGTTAGCCAATTTTTGGTTTGATTTTTTAATTGATTACAACATGTTTTCTATTTTTATTTTGTTTGGCATTTTTCTGAATTGAATTTTTTTTTCAAAAAAGAGTATAAGTAGCAAATATGTCAAGTACTGCGTATTTTACCATGTCAACCAATTTTTGGTTTGGTTTTTTAATTTATTACAATATCTGTTCTATTTTTTTATTCTGTTTGGCATTTTTCTGAATTAAATTTTTTTTCAAAAAAGTTTATAAGTAACAACTACGTCAAGCGCGTATTTTACCTTTTGACATTTTTTCTCAAATTTTTCGGATTTTCCCAATTTTTTCTCATTTTTCGCTAATTCTTTCCAATTTTCAGCCAAAATCGACCTATTTTTGCATGATCCACACCTCTCTCAAACCCCTTTTACGGTTCATACAATGAAAAGAAATGTTTGATGATGCAAAGAAACAAAAATAAAAGAAAAAAGTCATCGGAATCGGGCATTGAAGCGAGGCGGTCCCTCTTATGGAGATTTCTTGTGCGCTGTTTTTTCGGTAAAGGTGGAAACATTAAAATTCGTAGAAGATAAAACCGCTTTAACCTTTTTTATTTTTGCCGTTGTGTGAGAGGGAATATTTTCGGGGTTTTTTATGATTTTTTGGCGATTTTTTTTTTATTTTTTGTAAAATATGGCACCGCAAGGTTAACTCGATTTTGGGAAAAAAGTTTTGAATGAAAAAAAGTAAAAAAAAGTATTGTTTTAGATGGCTACTCATTGAAAGCTTGTTGCAGGTTAAGAACAAAATTTTCCAAACATTTGCAAGATTCGCATTTTACAAATTCCAAAAAATCAATAATTTTTGCAACATTTCGCTGAGAATAAAAAACTTATAGTCAACGAAATGTATCCCCAAATTTGGTCAAGAATTTGTTTTCCAACATAATCCTTCAGATCCGACGTCTAATACACTAACAATTTTTTACGTTCCCACGATGGTCACCGGCAAGGCAAGGCGCTATTTACATTATTCATAAATTTTTGTTCGTATATCATTTCCCCTCTCCCACGTTTTACATTACCCACTCTCCAGAGAGTTTTTTGCATCAAATTTATTTTTTTCAACCGGAGATTTCTTTGGTGTAATTCTATAGTTTTTTGCGGGAGAAAATGTCAGAACGAAGGGGAAAGCTACTGTTTTTAACAAATTTCGGATTTTATGGTCCAATTTTTTGCGTATAAAAGCATCTTCGTCATTACAGCGAAACATAAAATGGTTTTTTGCAAGTTTTTTGTCAAAAAATTTTTCCAATAAATTTTTTGACATTTCGTCAAAATTTTTAAAGTCTTTGGTACAACGTTTTCGATTGTTTTTGTCAACTAAAAAACTTTAGTTTTGATCTTTATGTCGCATTTACAATGCAGAATCAATTAAAACTTTTTAATTTTGACATTTTCAGACCTAAAAATCTTGATGATTTTGCAGAGCGCCAGTTAAAAATCTCTAATTTGTCTCAGAAAATTGCAATGTTAAATTGTGCCAAGTTTTATCAAAATCCCTGCAAAGTTTCTTTTTACCATTTTTGGGCATAAAATCGTCAAGATTGTCTTTTTATTTTTTTTTATGTTTGCGTTTCCACAAAACTCCATTTCCAAGAAAATCATACAGGAAATAACACCTTTTTTGACTGTCCACCGACTCAAAAGGTCGACCTTTTCTTTAATTTTTATAATAAACCGCACTACGATCGCTCCTTTCTTCACCCCGGCTTTGGTTCTCGGCCAGTCAGCCATTTTTTGTTTGTTTATTTCCAAGGAAGACGAAATTCAATTTTCTTCCTGAAGGTATGACTTTCGTCTCATTTTCGAAACCGAGACCCCCCTTGTTTTTTGCGGACTATTCTTTTTGAGATTGAATGCGCGCGGTCACTCTCGCCGAATTCCTTTGCAAACTTTTTTTGGGAGGCGGCTTCAAGAAGGTGGCTTTAAATAGAAGTAGGGAGATTCGAGTCCTCTTTTGGACAGATTTCTTGACTTTTCAGGAGGAAAGAAGCAGAGTAGGGGTGTTTGGGGAGTCTAGAGCTAATGGCAAGGAAATTGGCAGGACTTTAAATTCTTGAGAGAAGTTTTTAGAGAGATAGTAAGTTAAGACAATTCGTTTTTAATGACTAATCTGATTTTTGAGGCAAAAAGGCAAGTCTAAATTTATAAAAGGGGTTGTATAACAAGAAGGTATCGATATAGCTTCTTCTAACCTTGCATACCCCTTTCTTTTATCAATTTTTGACCTAAAAATCTCGGTGTTTTCTACAAAACGAGAGCTGAAAATCTCAGATATGCGTTAGAACCTCAATTTATGCCAAATATAAACACAATTACGAAAATTACGGGTTTTAAGAAACGTATTTTACTCCCACAAAATTTTTTTGGTCACCCTGTGTTTTTACACCATATTTCCTTTCTAAACAGTTGATACTTACCAAATTTGTAATCAAAGCACCTGTCAAGCTCTCTACAAATTTACGATTTGTCTTTTTTTGTCCCTATCACCAGATGATACGACTTTGTTTACGTTAATCACCCATAAATTTTGCGAATTTCCTAATTTACACAGTCTCGACGCGTTGCGGATCCTTTGAAATTTACTAAATTCAAACGCTCTTCATTACGCCCCTCGATTGCCTCCGGGGCGAATCGAAATCATTTAGCGGAGGCAAATTTCCCGAATTTGTCAAAAGCGCGCCCCCCAACCGAGGCCACCTTTGCGAATCGCGCCGGAGGGCGCGAATCGTCGGATTTCCGTATGTTCCGCTCTTAGAAATCCGCACTTTGCACTCTCGCGGATTTTTAGGGCAATGAATTTTGCGGGAGAAATTTTACCCGCAGGGCTGTTAGCGTTAAAGCGTTTTTACAGAGCGTGGAGAGAGTTTTGCTCTTTTTTGGAGGGGTTTTACGGCGGGGTAAAAATACGAGATAAAACATCGGATGGGTTCTCTGTATAGAACATAAGGATTATTGGATTAGATAAAAGATCTTTGTACTGGCACTTTTTAGAAAAATTAAGCTGACCACGATCTTCATCACGTATTTTACGTGTTTAGTGATTTGCCAAAAGGAACGAGACTTTTGAATCGAAAATTGCCGGTAATACGATACCACAGGGAAAATCAAAAAAGGTACAGCCGAAAACTTTTTACTCTCTGGTATCCTCTCCTCATTCCCCATGTTCTCTAATCTACAAACACCGTTGAATATCTCTTCCGCATTCGCGAAATGCGGGCTCATACTTTTGTGAAAGGACACCAGGCCCATCTATGTATAATAGAGCGTCCTATCTCGTAGAAATTACTGTAACAAAGACAAAGATTTTCTCGGAGTCCTTGCATCCATGCATCCACACAGTTTCATTGTCATAATATTCCATCCTTCCTCGTCAGGCCCGTTGATGATTACAAACTGCTACTTTCGATTTTCTTCCGCCAAACCATGCCCATCATCATGATCTGACCCCAAAGGCAAGACTAACTGTCCGCCTTTGAATCAGCCCTTCCGCCTTCTCCACTGTATGACGAAGCCCATTTCTTTCGCATTTCGTATAAAAACCGGGTCGTATGAAACAAAATAATGTTTATGTTGGTGTTTCGAGGAGTGCAATGAAACTCATTCAGCCCTCAGGGCATATTTGCGCGCTCAAGTTTAGCAGCAAGTGAAAGTATGCAAATCTCGGCGGGCGCTCTCTTCACTATATCTAGTGGAGATTATCGGCGGACTGAAGGGGTTGCGTAAGTAAGCAAATGGATAGAACAGTGGTGATGGGTATAGACAAACGAAAGTGGGGGATTTTAATGAAAAATTGTGAGTAGCAGATCTGTGAATGTTTTTTGCAGGATTTTGTGATGTGGAAGACCATTTTTTGCTAAAACCGCCTATGGAAAATTTCCAACTTACTAGTTATGGAAGCATTCGTTTTATAAAGGCTCCATGTTTAGAGATTTTACAAACCAACCGTTTTTTTATGTCTCTATGATTCTTTTTGATACTAATTCCGAGCTGTTATGATCTCTAACTCAACTGATTGTTTGACTACAAGTTCGAGTGTACTTTTAGCTTACAAAAACGATTATAAAAAATGAATTTGACTGCTTTCCGACTTCTAAGTTGATTTTCGAAGCTTAGCCCTACATCTTTTAGACAAAAAATCGCCTCGAGGCATTCTTTAAAACCGCACATGTCCGGAGTGGGTTTGAGTGATAAAAACGGATGATTAGTGACAGGCGTTCAAGTGGTTCGAAAATATTATCAAAAATTTTTTTCTTTACATTCTTTTGTATTGCTTTACGAAAAGAGATAGTTTTGAGAGTAAGTGGCAGAAAATCGAAAAGTTTTATATTGTAGTAGGTGATTGCAGTAAAAATTTTTCAATTTGTTTATTGAAATCGAATTGTTCTTGAATATTTTGTTGTACTGAGATATGGGGGGCTTGGTTCATCGGTTCAGAAAACTTACACGATCCAAATCGACATTTTTTATGTTACACTAGAGATAAATTGAAAACTTCATCAATTTTTTCAAATAGTTGAGACCTTATAAAAAGTTCTTATAAAAGTAGTTTCGTCGGTTTCTCTCAACAATACTTTGTTTCCGCTCCATTTTCCCACCAAACTCACCAAAATTACATAATCTTTACCTTACACTAGATAAGCATGGAAAATATCGCCAAATATTGCGCATAAAAGCCCACTGACCTGTAACTCAACCCCTCTTGCCAAACATTCTCCTTTTATTGCATAATGAACTCATTTGCTCATCTAATTACTCGCGTCACATCGGTCATCTTCTCCATCCTTTTCGGTGGGCGGGGCCAACGCCGAAAGAAATGGATTTTGCCGAGAAATGAAGAGCGAACCCCTGGTTTCCGGCCCTCGAAAATACTCTTACTTTGTCGTATGTTCGTGGATTTGATCCGGATTATTTGTTTATTCGAGTTTTATTAGAATTTTCAAGTGTTTTGGGAAGCCGCAAAGAGTTATGAGTTTGTATCCTGAGGGCATTTGTAATATTATTCGCGAAACTGAGGGTTGCATTGCTCGAAAACACTAATAGGAAACCTTTTTTATTTGCATTATTTTATGTTTTAGGTCAGCTTAGTGAGAGACAGTTGACCTTTATGGGTCAACTCTTTCCCGACAATTTTTTGTCGCATTCTAGATGAAATTTTTGTCCGATCACTTGCCGAGTTTGAACTAGCGGAACATTTAGTTGAATCGTATTTTATAACATCGATAATTATTTTCCTGATCTTCCGCCTTTTCTGTGCTTTAAATTATTTTTAATTTTTTATTTTCAATTTCTTGACATTGTACACCATTTTTGACCCTTAATTTACTCTTGTGCCGCGTGGTCTATCGTGTTCTTTTTATTTTGCTCAAAAATTTGCAATTTTACCTTCGAATTTTTCCAGATTTCATCAGTTTTCAGTGTCAAGTACAAGACCAGCTGAGATTCTTGCCGAAACCCTCAATTTTCATATGAATTCCACTACCTCGGATGCTGAAGCCGTCGGCTCTCAAAAGCAGATGTAAAATGTCGATTGATCGAACACGAATCGGTCGATTTAGACGCCAAACAAACAAGATGTACATAATATTGTTATTGCTTGGAATTTCGGTCTTCCCGGTGAAATCTTTGGACCTTGGTGAGTTCTTTTATTTTGAAATGTTTGGCTATGTAGTAGCGCTCCTTTTGAGTCCATTTATTTACATCTGGGAAGTTCACGGAGTGAGCAGTAGCGAAAAAATTCGAAGAGTGACCAACCGAACTTTTAATCAAATTTCTCGGCCGAGTTTCGGGCTTGGAATGCTAATAGATATGGGTAAAACAGACTGCGGGGACGCTGGAGATGGGTAGAAAATAAAACCCGACTCATTTTGGGGCATTCAAGACATGTTATGCGATTTAATTTCTCATGGGAAATGGAGAATAATTTCCGGCTGAGGCAGCTGTCCAATCGTCGATTTGTTGCGCAAGAAACATCTTGCAAGGTGTCTTGCAACTTTCAAAATGTCTAGTTTAAGAAGCACTTTCGATTTGAGTGTAATTTCTCCTTGTTTTAGTCATAAACTTTAGCACCTCTTATCTAGTGGAAGATCTTCAAAAGACACCTCTAATTAGACGCCATAACCTTGCGTTTATTATTCCGCTTGACCTTGTTGAACGTCTTTTGTTGTAATCCAGTGGGAGAAAGTTGATTTAGGCTAATTTGAATATTGAACTAATTACTTTTGAGTTTTTATCGACTGGTATCTGAAATAATATAAATTTTGATGGAAAATCAAAATATTGGAAGCTGAAGTTTTTCTAAAATGTAAATCATGACCTGTTGACTGATCTTTAACAATTTGGAAGTATAAAAATCGCTTTATTTCATCGATATTGCCCTTATTAATATAAAACTGTACAAATTTTTGGTCCAAAATTAATTTTTTAATCTCGATTTCTGTTCATGGGGTGGATAGCGGTCCCTTATCGATAGTTCAAAGTCTCCGTCGATTCCTAGCAGCAGTTGTTAATTAAAAAATGGCTTGTTTGCTGAGATAAAACCGATCTTCTCTTGGATTTTATTTGATTTTGATGGACACTGATCGATTTTCAGAACTAAATTAATTTAAGTGGCTAGGAATTAAAAATTGCTTAACAATTGGCTTTGTCGGACAAGATGGGTGGTATAAAAAAGACTAAAGGTGTTTGAAAATCGATAAATTTGAGATTTCAGGCCTAAAATAAGGTAAAAATTTTAGAAAAATGGTCAAACATCAGAATAAAGGTACAGTAGACGAGCTAAAATGACTTGATACAGTCGAATAGAGCATGTCAACATGTTTTCCACACAAAATTTTCCTAATTACCGCTAATTGCGCAATAGATTCTGACATTTTTTTCTCGGAAAACATGTCAGAATCCCATTCTGACTCATTCCCATATGGTCAGGAGTCAGTTCCGCTGCTAATTGACTCCATAATGAGTCCACAAATCCGGCAGACAGTTCTTTTTTCTCTCGCCGCCTTTAGAAATTATAATATTAATATTCCTTCCGCCAAAAACCCGTCATTTTTTATCTTGGCCCGAAAATAATTACCGATTGTGGGTAATTGGAAGATTGTAGGGGTTGGAAATTGCCTTGAACGGCTCGTTATCGAGGACACGGAGTTTGAATTTAGCCGGAAAAGCGATTTGCATAAGAAATTAGAAAATTTTTGAGAGTTTTGGCTAAAATAATGTGAAACATATTGAATAAAGAGCTAAGTTTAGTGTGGCTTGACCTGTATAGAGTGAAAACTATGGCATTATCAAGATTTAAGTTGTTTGTTTTTTAAATTCATCAGTTTTGTGGGAAATTTAAATATTTTTACCTTATAATTGATAAAAATTTTCGAAAAATGTCAAAAATTTGCCAGATTTTGGTCTAAAAAGTAGTAGTAAGAACTATAAATAGGTCCTGTTATTGTTTTTGGCCATAGTTTTGGAGAAGGACCCTCGAAATTTATCGGATTAGGCCGGACAGGTGAGGTGACAGCCAGATCGCGACACCTCAAATTTTGATTGATGACCCGCGCAAAATGTGTAATTCGATAGCTTCGACCAGAAGTTTTTAAAAACTCAAAATGAGGTTTGAGGAAATTATTAAAAATTGAGTCTTTGATCAAGTTTGAGGTATGTTGTCATAGATAATATAATTTTTGGTAATTCGTTTAGAAAAATTGTGAAATAAAGGAGAATGAAGGTCTCATCAGTCTAAAAATGACGGTAGAAATGGGATAGAGGTTGCAAATACGCAATAATGTCATGCATAACATAATTTTTTCAGAAAAATGCTCAATCTCGGGTCTGGGCATGGAAGACGGCCGAATATCAGACGAGCAGATCACAGCCTCCTCCTCGTTCGACGCTCAATCGGTGGGACCGCAGAATGCCCGAATCCGAACCGAAAAAGCGTCCGGCGCTTGGTGTCCGAAGTCTCAAATCCGAAATGGATCCTACGAATTTCTTCAAGTCTCTTTCAATAAGACCCACGTGATCAGAGCGGTTGAGACTCAAGGCCGCTATGGAAATGGGACCGGTCGAGAATTTGCGCAACAATATATGCTCGATTATTGGCGACAAGGGACAACCAAATGGATAAGATATCGGCTGAGGAATGGGACGGATCTCATTGAAGGAAATTTTGATACAGTAACCCCAGTTCAGCGAGTCTTGGACCCACCGATCATCGCGCAAAAAATTAGGTTGGTCCCATATTCGGTGCAAACGAGGACTACTTGCATGAGAATGGAGGTTTATGGATGTGAAGATCAAGAGGGATTGCTGGGATATAGCATTTTGGAGCCGGAAATGGATGGAGTGGAAGAGTTCAAGGATGAAATTTTTGAACAAACTAGCTGGACAGATGGGAATCAGAAAAAGTAAGCAGAAAATAGAGTTTTAGAGAATTTGGACATTGTTTTAGACAAATTTTTGTATTGCACTATTTTTCAAACGCAATTTTTAGTTTAATTTAATGATGCTAATGGCGTTTATAGAGAATTTAGAACCCCGATTTTTTATTTTCGATATTAAATTTGCTTTTGGGTTGGCTAGTTTGACCAAATTGGTTTTTTTAGAGGTCTTGGCCTTCTAACTGATGGCATCATTCCAACTTATCCCCCGATCGACCCGATCTTTCATCTCCCAGTGAAAAACTCGACTTGGCTTGCGTTCAAGCGCTCCGATTCAGATGGTCGAATCCTTCTCCAATTTGACTTTGAATCCGACCGACAATTCGCTGAAATGGAGATTTTTGGTTATGGTCGGCCGTTGGATAAAATCATTGTCGAATTCTCAAACGATGGCAAAGTCTATGAACACCCAATGGAGTCAGATTACCCGCAGAATCTGCAGAACCAACAGCAAGAGCTATACTCGGTTAAAGTGCCGTTAAACGGGAAGAAAGCGAGCTTTGTGCAAGTTTTGATGAAATTCTCGACGGATTCGACGTTTTTGAGCGAAATAAGGTTCAATACAGGTGAGTTAAGAGTGAATACGGTGTTATATGGCACTTAGAGCAAGGAAGTGGTATTTGATCACGATTTTGGGAAAGTCGGGTTATTATTTTAGATGATATTTTGGAATCTTTATAATTTTTTGATGGTCTGAAAGAATTTAAGATTCACTTCGAAAATTGGGCCTTAATAAGAGTAATAACGATAGAGTGTTTATTTTTAAAGGCAATTAAAAGTAGTAATTTGATCAATTTCCAGGAGAAACATTACCAATTTCAGTGGAAATTGAAGATGATTACGAATTTCGGCCATTCGGTTAGTAAAAACGATGTTTTTGGATTTTTTCGAGTTGTAAAAGATTGTTTTGTCTTTTCTCTAGAGTTAGAATTGTCGTATTTTATAACTCAATTTTAACCCGGATGTCGTAAAAGTTTTGCTAATTTCGCTTTTGGTAAATTAGATAGATTATTATATAATAACAGGTTACATAGTGGATCGAAATACTGCCTAACGCGTGAAACTCGTATTTAAAATTTTGAATGGTTTTATTATGCGTATCCTACATTTTTTTGATTTTTGTGCTTTTTTGTGGTTCATAGTCATGTACAATATAATTTTGTCTAATTTATGGGTATTTAGACTTCAAAAACGCCACGACATCGATCCTTGAAGAGTTTTCATTTAATTCCAACAAGCAGCCCCAGATTTACTACCTGTTTATCACCATAATGATCATCATTTTGATCGCCATGACCGCCGCACTGTGCGGACTTTTGATATTCAGAAAGAGGAAACAGCATGGTTCGACGGAAAAATTGAGTTCTCTGGGATCCCCATCGTCCAGATCGACCGCAGCAACAACTATGTCGAGGGATTTGAAGCCAACAAATACGTTAATTACCACCTTACCATTAAATGGAGGCCACCCAAGACACGTCATCCATAGTCACAGTTTCGCCCCGCATCATGGACTCTACGGCCCAATAAAGGGAAATCTGTATGGAGATCATAGAGTGGCGGCATCAACACAGCGGTGAGAAATTTTATATGGATTTAGATGATTTCTCCGAAGAAATTGATTTTGATGTCTAAAATAACGTTTTTTTGTAGAATCCTTGGTTTGGCACCCCCTTCGAGGTCGTGTTCTGGCACCCTGTTCAAGGATCACCATCAGCCGTCCCTCCTGGACATCCATTTCCCACCTCCACCACCGTCAGACGCCTCAACTTGCCGATTGGAACCGGCGCTTTCGAATAGTTCTTCTGAGGGTATTTATGCAGAACCGAGTGTGCCTTTGTTGGGTTCGAGGAGGGCTGGAACACAGAAAAGACAAGTCCCAAAGACAAGGAATTTGAAGGAGAATACGTTGAATAGGAAGAATAAAACGTTGCCGTTGAGGTGAGAAATTGATGGTTTCTGGAGGTTTTTTAGATTGTTTTTGAGTTTTTTGGGATTTTCAGGAGACGGATTCTTTTTAGGATTCTTTTCAGATGTTTTGCGGAAATTTTGAGACCAACTTTCAAGATTTTTTGAATTTTTTATCAAAAATTACCTAAAATATGTTTAGGGCCCGCCAAGAAGAGGAAGAACAACATTACGCCATCGCCAATTTCACGATGCTCCCAGTTGATCGCCCCTCATCTAATCCCGGATATTCTGCCTTCCATCCTTATCAACATCATCAACCCCGAACGAAATTAATCCCCAGAGCCAATGTCCAATTCATTGAGAAGATTGGCGAAGGAAGATACACACAGATCTTCTCCTGCTACGTCTCGGAAGCGACCAAGAAGTATAAAGCGGCCATAAAATTCCAGCATCAAGAGGCAGAAGAGGCGAGAATGGCGCTTCAAAGCGAGGTTGCACTAACTCATGATGTTCTCCATGCCAATGTGAACCAATGCCTGGGACAGACGGAGGACGGCGCAATTATCACGAATTACTGCCCATACGGAGATGTGAGGCAATACATGCAGAAATATCAGAGTCTGCCCAGAATGAGGCTAATCCAATTTTGCACGGAAATTGCCGCCGGACTGGCCTATCTGGAGCAGCGGGGAATTGTTCATGGGCATCTCAGCCCGAAGAGCTGTCTATTGGATGATAATTTGGGAATCAAAATTGCATCGCCGAGAGGACCTAGTCATCATGCGCAATTGAGGTACAGCGCACCGGAAGCGATTGTTTTGGTAAGGGTTTTGAGGCCATTTTTTGTTTTTTTTTTCTGTTGGTTTAGGGTTAAACAGATTAGGAGCGTGGGTGAGAGGAAATGTCAAAACACTTTTAAGGACATATTACGACGTGTGAAAACTGATTTTTAGAATTTTTAGAAGTTTTTTTACCTAAATTTTGATTTTTGGGTTTGTTTGTATTTTTTAAATAATTTTTCGATTTCAGAATAATTGGTCCAACAGATCGGACGCCTACTCCTTTGGCATGACCATCTGGGAGATTCTGCACGGCTGTACTCAACCTCCATATCAAGATCTCACTAATAATGCCCTATTTGAGAACGCCAGAAATCAACTGGAAAATTCGCCTGCGGCGGTAAGAAGTTGAATGCAATAAATCCAAAACTTTTATTGTACTTTAGAGACTATTTTGGATTTTTTGAAAGTTCTTGCCAATTTTTTTACAAATTGTTTTTCAGGTATATCCCTCGTTTGATCAGACCCTTATCAACTCGATTGACAAGGAAATAATCGACCTTATAAAGGATTGTTGGTCCAGTCATCCCGAGCAGCGGCCAGGGTTCTATGAAATCCATGTGTTCTTTGTGCGGAAACAGCTCAACTCTCAGAATTCACTGTAATTTATGTTAATTTAGGCTTGATTAGGTCAAATCTTGGAGTCTGAATGATAGGTAGAGAATAGAAACCAAATTTTCAGTCGACTTTCAGTGTATTAATACAAATCCGGGGTATTTTTTGAGTTTTTGAATTTTTCGATATTGTACTTGATATTTTTTTTGTTTTTGGATACTTTTTTCGCTATTTTTTTTGTGAATTGCTGTTTTCTTTAAAGTATGTGTCATATCTGGTATTCTTTTCCGATATTTATGCAATTTTTCCCTCAGGCAATAAGCTTTTTTTCAAAAAATTGGAAATTTGGCTAATGTTTATAGGAAAAGACTAATTTTGCCGATTTTTTTCGTTTCCGATGATTATTTTGCTGTTTTAAAATTTATATTGTAAGGTTGTATTGTTCCTTCTTCCAGTTCTCCTCAAAATTTTTACATTTCTCATCCCTAAACTGCCTATATGTACAAAAGTTTCTAAAGTAATGTAATGTAAAATTACAAACCTTTAGCTTATTATAATATAATTCAAACCGTCCATTCAGTTATCATTGCCATGTTTGTTATAAACAGAATTATAATAATAAAATTCAACTGATAATTTGGCGGAAATTCGACAATTTTTAGGAAGTACCCTTCTGGTGAGGTTCTCCGAACTTCATAAACTTTTTCGGGTTTTAATATTACATATATTATATGACATGTTCTCCTGTTGCGGTTGCTTTTTCGGATGTTATTGACCCAAAAAATCAAATTTGATAAGGCCTTTGCTTCAGGTGATTCGGTCCGGGACTGTAGTTTGTTACCACTGCAGATAGGGTACGCTACACACGTTGTAGACAATCTTGGGACTATAAAAGCAAAGGTTTGATATTTTTTGTATCAGCGAAATGGAGATCACTGACATTCCAAGGGTTTTGGGATGGATTTTGTATTTGATTGGGCAGAGTTTGTACAATAATTTGGTGCCATACGAGTGGAAAAAGAAGAAGGATCTCAGAGGAAAGGTAAATCATCTGACTTCTTTTTGCCCATAAATGGGACAATTTTTGTTTAAATTTTAAAAAAAATTATTTTAATTCAAAGAAGATGCCGCAAAGTTTCTAAAAGTGCCTATAAATTTAAAGTGCAAAAATATTGCTACTTTCAAAATACGTTCACCGGAATTTAGAAAGTACTCTTGACCGGTGGTGGCAGTGGAATTGGTGCTGCAATGGCCAAAAGATTAGCTCAGGAAGGATGTCATCTCGCACTTTGGGATATCAATGAAAAGGGACTGGAAAAGACTAAACAGGAGGCACAGGAATATGGGGTTAATGTAAGTGAATTGATTGTCTGCTTAAGAAACATCTCAGACTATCATATCATTCTCATACGAAAATTCGAACTCTTGTGGATCTTGTTGACTCTGCTTGCGCTTTTATTACACAAAAAGTCACAATTTTTCAGGTCTATACTCAAACTGTTGACATCTCCAAGGAAGAAAATGTCAACAAAGCCGCTGATGAGCTGAGGCAAAACTTTGGCGACATTGATATACTATATAACAATGCTGGTATCATCAATAACAGCTATTTCCTGGACACCAGCACCAAGGCTATGGAGAGGCTCGTTGCAGTCATGCTTCTTTCCCATTTTTATGTGAGTTGCGCTCAAAACCTCACCAATTTTATGACTCTTTAGACTGTAAAACAATTTCTCCCCAAGATGATCGAACGCAACGAAGGGCATATCGTGGCAACATGTTCGGCTGCCAGTTATATTGGAGCGGCCGGTAAGTTGATTCCAAAAAATCTAGGTTCCCTGTAGAAATCACTGACTACAGCGCCACTAAATTCGCCGTCCGTGGCTTTATGGAATCCCTCTACAATCAAATGGAAATCCTTGGCCACAACGGGATTGAATTCACTTCAATTTCTCCATGGTATGTTAAAACCCCGCTCTTGGATGGTCAACAGCATTTTAATCAAGCCTTTCCGGCAGTAGAATTGGAAGAAGTTATTGAAAGGAGTATTCAAGCGATCAAGTTGAACGAAAGAGAGGTGTTATACCCAGCCAAGTTGAATGTCTGGATGGCCATCAAAGCCTGTTTTCCATCGGCAGTACACAGGAGTATTTTACTAGGAAAGTTGTGCTGGTCTTAAAGCATGTACACAACATGTTTGGGTTTTTGCAAAATAAATCGATTTTTGGTAAAATACGCAGATAAAATTTTTTCAAATCAATAAATTTGAAATTGCTGAAATTGGAAGAAAAGCAAAAGATCATTTTTAATAATTTCCTAGAAATGAAGATTGTGGAGTTTTCGCTGTGAAGTTACTTTTTGTTTCTCTGTTATTTACCCAAACAATCACCATTGATAAGGCCCTTATTACACAGCCCTAATGATAAGATATTTCTGCAATACCGGCCGCAGCAAAGAACGCGCTAAGAGCCGTTAAAATATACGCGATAGATTCATTCCGACCGACCTATTACATTAATACCACGCGGTCGCTGCAGATAAGGTGTGTTACACCCACGTTGTAAACAGTTTTGGGAGTATAAAAGTAACGGTTTTATATGTTTTGTATCAGCGAAATGGAGATCACTGACATTCCAAGGGTTTTGGGATGGATTTTGTATTTGATTGGACAGAGTTTGTATAATAATTTGGTACCATACGAGTGGAAAAAGAAGAAGGATCTCAGGGGAAAGGTAAACCAATAATTTGGCTTCTTTTTTCCCATAAATGGAATAATTTGAGCCCAAACTCACAAGAAAAACGTTTTTCCGTCTATAAATCACCGAAAAGTCACATACGACTGCAAAGTTCCACAACATTTTACCTGTAAAATACTTCATTAACTGCTCCGGAATTTAGAAAGTACTCTTGACCGGTGGTGGAAGTGGAATTGGTGCTGCAATGGCCAAAAGATTAGCTCAGGAAGGATGTCATCTCGCACTTTGGGACATCAATGAAAAGGGACTGGAAAAGACTAAACAGGAGGCACAGGAATATGGGGTTAATGTAAGTTGAATTGATTTTGTATCACCTTTGACCTCAATCTGCTGCCGTCTTGATATCTTCAAGATCTGTTCACAGTGTGTAAATATTTGAAATGGCTCGGTAATAAATTGTTTAAACTGCTTCGCCAAGCACGTTTCAAAAAGTGTTTTTAAACATTAAAGAGACTTAAGGAAACCCAGACTTGATATCAAAAAATATTGCAGAGGAATCTTTCTTATGCTTCTGAGATACTTTTTAATACAAAAAACGAAGTCCCTTAGACGTCTTTCTCCTTAATTTGCCAACTTTAACCGGTCTATCACCCTAAAAGTCATAATTTTTCAGGTGTATATTCAAACTGTTGATATTTCCAAGGAAGAAAATGTCAACAAAGCCGCTGATGAGTTGCGACAAAACTTTGGTGACATTGACATCCTTTATAACAATGCTGGAATCATCAACAACAGCTACTTCTTGGACACCAGCACCAAGGCCATGGAGAGGCTCGTTGGGGTTATGCTTCTTTCTCATTTTTATGTAAGACGTGTTAGACCTTTTACAGTTCTTTAGACTGTGAAACAATTTCTTCCCAAAATGATTGAGCGCAATGAAGGGCATATCGTCGCAACATGTTCAGTTGCGGGTCATCTCGGCTTGGCGGGTAGATCAATTTGACAAAAAATCAACTCTCCCTCAAGAAATCGCTGACTATTGCGCCGCGAAATTCGGCGTCCGTGGTTTTATGGAATCCCTCTACAATCAAATGGTAATCCTTGGCCACGATGGGATTGAATTCACTTCAATCTGCCCTTGGTATGTCAAAACACCGTTGTTGGATGGCCAACAACATTTTCATCAAGCCTTTCCGGCGGTGGAATTGGATGGTCTGATTGAAAGGAGTATTCAAGCGATCAAATTGAACGAAAGAGAGGTGTTATACCCAGCCAAGTTGAATGTCTGGATGGCCATCAAAGCCTGTTTTCCATTGGCTGTGCAGAGGAGTATCCTTGTGGGGAAATTGTGCTGGTCTTAAAACGTGTGCACAAGTTGTAGGGGTTCTTTGTTTGAAAAAATAAATCGATTCTCTGGTAAAGTATAATACTTTGTGAACGAAGAATAATTATTTTGCCTTCATAATCTGAGAAAACTGTAAAAAAATTCAAATTTCTCTAATATAGCAAAAAATTGATAAAAGGTCTGTCCTTTGTTTTCTTGGTACCGGAATTTGAAAGTACACCCTCTTTCCGGAGTTGAACCTGCAAAAGTCCGAGGCCCGACGGCAATTTTTTGTTTTTTTTTGAAAGTTCATTTGGGGTGTGATCGGAGAAGATGGACTATTTGAACCGACGTTTGAAGGGCTTACGACAAGGGCGACTATTCGGTTCTTGTCGGGCAAACTTTCTGGTCGATTATCTCGGCTCGCAGAGACTGGTGGAGGCAGCGGTTTTTATATTCGATATCCCCATCACATCCTCTTCATCACTGTATCAGTCGTTTTCCAAAATCGACCCGTGACTTAAGTGACTTCTCTCGTAAGAACCGTTGAATTATATTTGAAAGATTCAGTCCGACTGACGTATTTGCAACAGCAAAATGGAGATCACGGAGATTCTGCGGGTTTTGGGATGGATTTTGTATTTGATTGGGCAGAGTCTGTACAATAATTTGGTGCCATACGAGTGGAAAAAGAAGAAGGATCTCAGAGGCAAGGTAAACCAATAATTTGGCTTCTTTTTTCCCATAAATGGAATAATTTGAGCCCAAACTCACAAAAAAACGTTTTTCCGTCTATAAATCAACGAAAAAGTCACATACGACTGCAAAGTTCCACAACATTTTACCTGTAAAATACTTCATTAACTGCTCCGGAATTTAGAAAGTACTCTTGACCGGTGGTGGAAGTGGAATTGGTGCTGCAATGGCCAAAAGATTAGCTCAGGAAGGATGTCATCTCGCACTTTGGGACATTAATGAAAAGGGACTGGAAAAGACAAAACAGGAGGCACAGGAATATGGGGTTAATGTAAGTTGAATTGACTTTGCGTTCGATCCCTTTCATCTCAATCTCTCTGTCTTGATATTTTCCAGATCAACGAATTGTTGAACTGCATTGTCAAACACGCTCAAAGAAGTGTTTTTGAACTTTAGACGTAAACAAGTCTAGACTTAAAATAAGAGGTTCATCAAAACGCTGCGCCAAATGTGATTGTTTTCCCGCCGAGACGAGCGGGAATTGCAACGCAAAAATATATTTTTCCAAAAAATACAAGTTTTTCATTTTTCCGTTGAAATTCCAAAGACGTGCGTTTCGCAGCGAAAACGATCACATTTGTTTGGCTCATTGTTTGTTGAACCTTGCACTTTAATATAACCGCTTGCAGAGCACCTTTCTTTTTTCTTTGGGACGCTTTTTGAGATAAATTACAAAGTCTCTTTGACATTTTTCACCTTTCTTATTAATCGGTCTATCACCGTAGAGTCATTTTTTCAGGTTTATATTCAAACTGTTGACATTTCCAAGGAAGAAAATGTCAACAAGGCCGCTGATGAGTTGAAGGTAATCTTCGGCGACATTGATATTCTATATAACAATGCTGGGATCATCAACAACAGCTATTTCTTGGACACCAGCACCAAGGCCATGGAGAGGCTCGTTGCAGTCATGCTTCTTTCCCATTTTTATGTGAGTTGAGCTCAAGAACTCACCAATTTCATGACTCTTTAGACTGTAAAACAATTTCTCCCCAAAATGATCGAACGCAATGAAGGGCATATTGTGGCATCGGGTTCAGTTGCGGGTCATCTCGGCTTGCCCGGTAAGTGAATTTGAAAACAAGTCAGCTCCTCTTCAAGAAATCGCTGACTATTGCGCTGCCAAATTTGGCGTCCGCGGCTTTATGGAATCCCTCTACAATCAAATGGTAATCCTGGGCCACGATGGGATTGAATTCACTTCAATCTGCCCTTGGTATGTCAAAACACCGTTGTTGGATGGCCAACAACATTTTCATCAAGCCTTTCCGGCGGTGGAATTGGATGGTCTGATTGAAAGGAGTATTCAAGCGATCAAATTGAACGAAAGAGAGGTGTTATACCCAGCCAAGTTGAATGTCTGGATGGCCATCAAAGCCTGTTTTCCATTGGCTGTGCAGAGGAGTATCCTTGTGGGGAAATTGTGCTGGTCTTAGAAAGCTATACATAAAGTTTTAGGTACGATTTGGTATAAAAATAAGGCGTTTTCTTGGTAAAGTACGACTCTTGTAAATTTCTGAGCGGCTCATTTCAAGTTGTGATATCAAATTTATGAATGAAAATATATAAATACACAAACAAAGAACGAATGATTACAGTTTACTATGCTGCCGCTGTGCGTCCTTCATCATTTTTCCGACTGTTTCATGATGGAATGGCAGCACTTGATATTTGTTGACTTCCGAATTCTGCGCCCACTTCCACAAGTTCTCATAGACATTGCCGTCTTTTCGGCCGAGCTGAGAGTTCAACTCGCGGTCTTGGAAATCAAAGGCATCAACAAGATTCACAGCGTTTTTGCGGACAGCTTCAAGGGCATTGCCGAGCTCGTCACGGGAGATTTCGGCTTGTTGATTGCTACAAAATAAAGTTTGGGTAGATGAAATTTTGTTTCGATTATTTTTGAAGATAAACTGCGCTTACCTCAAATACCCATCTTCCAAAAGGTCAGCTCTGCAGTCTTGGAGCTCATAATGCAAATACAAATGAAGAACGTCACTCAAAACCTCCTTCAGTGACCAGCTCTTTTCGTTCTTCACAGTATTGATAAAGTTCCTCGTTAAGAAAGTTCTGGTGTGTGCCTTGGAGGCCCTTGACAACTCGAGACCAACCTTTGTCCAGGCAACTTCATGAGGAACTCCCGTCTTCTTCAGATCGGATAATCGTTGATAAGATTGAAGAGTCAGACGCCTAGCCACATGTTCGAAGCCTTCTTGGATGGCTTCCCACTGAGCTTCGCGGGTTTGGTTCTTTTGAAGCCGAGATTTCGTTGGTTTTCTCTCAAAGAGATATTGAGCAATCTCGCTGACTTTTCCATTGGGGCGTCCGGCAACCATTTGGGGCGCCAACTTTATAAGATATCTGGATAGTTGAAGTAACATGACCAGGTTCTCTCCTTCGTAGGTGCATCCACCAACAACCAGGCCATAAAGTTGAGGGAGGGCGCTAGCACAAGTGTAGCCGTGTCCTCCACAACCAAGCCGGCATTGCTCAGTCCCTTGAGCTGCTTGCCAAGACACAACAGATTTAAGGCCGGAGTTGAGAGCGTGCAAATCGGCCATCAAAGAAGTCTGGAATAAATTACATTGAAATTTTGGGGCCAAAACAAATCAAGCGATCCAATTTTGATGGTAAATAATCCGAAAATGCATATAACATGCATTGAAAGCCGTACGACCTCTTATTAGCAAAGTAAACCCATGCTTTGTCACTTACATCCTTTCTCTTGACATCCTCCATGACTCTAAAGTACAGGTCTTTACTGTAATGTCCAGCAAAGACAAAGGCATAGGCTCTGGCAATCTGCGGTAAAACTCGGTATTGATGAGTTTGATAGTCCAAAATCTTCGCTTCGCCTTGTCCCTCGAGAACCTCGCCCTGTCTTCTCACGCAAGAATATCTTGTAGCAATGCAAGCCGCTGCACCCAATCCTTGGCCCATCAAATGGATCATAACTGATCGCACGAACATCATCGAAGTATAGGCCAGCTTCGCATGTGCTGGCGGGATAAATTTGCCCTCAGGGGTAACTTTAGAATTTCCCATCAACATGTTGAGTCTTGGGATCCGGATGTTATGCAGGCGAAGATAGCCATTGTCATTAGAATTGATGCCAATCTTTGGTCCAATATCTCCCACCTCCACCCCGGGCATTGGCATATGTGTGTCGGGGTCTCGGATCTGCACCATGAAAGCGTGAGGGCCAAAGCATTTGCCTTGAGTCCACAACTGAGCCATGACCAAGATAAAGTTGGAGGATTTTCCGAGATTTCCAGGGATCCATTTGGCTGAGCTGATAGTTGGCGAGTTCATTACAAACTCTTGGGTTGTTGGGTCATAAGTGGCTGTGGTTTCGAGCTTTCTGAGATTTGTTCCGTGCGCCATCTCCGTCTGCGCATAGGTGCCAATAAACTCTCCGTTGAGGGCTTTCGGCAGCCATAAATTCATTTGCTCTTCGGAGCAGTTAACTTTCAACATGGG
The DNA here is from genome assembly GCA_025436335.1 of Bursaphelenchus mucronatus. NCBI lineage: Eukaryota > Metazoa > Nematoda > Chromadorea > Rhabditida > Aphelenchoididae > Bursaphelenchus > Bursaphelenchus mucronatus. The sequence goes on from CM046358.1 coordinate 8,675,682, forward strand.
GACGACCATGGAGTTGTGAAGTCCGTATGGATACCCATCGTCTCCGCAAATCTGCCTGCAAAAACGTGACTAAAAATGCTGCCAAAAATTCAAATGCGACTTAGGCATACTTTCAATAGTTTTTGCAACATCAAAAAAAAGCTACAAGTTTCTCCTTACTTTCTCAAATACTCGAATTCGAAAGGCTGGTTGGGATCACAGACCTTGGGCGCGTGTTTCATCAAGAGCACTGCGTTTCTGGCAGTTCTCTCCAAAGTCTCCAATCGACTTAAAAATGAGAAATCACTTGAACATTCACGAAGTTCTGGGACGCTTTGGACATATTTCTGGATCTTCTGTCGACTTTGAACGAAATTTTCGCCTCCATAAATTCTGCCTGTCAGTTCCAACGTGTTAAACGGACAAAGTCGACGTTCCGAGGCCAAATCCTCATTTTGATTCGGTTCTAAGCAGTGGTTCGGCATTCTGAAGGTGCAAAACGTAATGCTTGTTTAACAACAATATGGTAAATAACATATCCAGAAACGCAAATCAAAGATGCGAAAATTAAAGTAAAAGTGAAAAGTCAGATGACAAAAAAGACAAGAAAGAGATAAAAAAAAACCAACACTTGAAATCAAAACGTATGACAGAGATATAAAAATGATTCTCGAAACGAACAATCATTAATCGCGCCAGGATACCTTTTGATACCAAATAAGATCTGTTGGATATCATTTCCGACCTTTTTTTTATTAAAATAGTTTTCGAATTATATCTCCCCTTGCCGGGTACAAAACACTCCCCAAAACGTTCATTTTCCACCAAAGCAAACCTCTTTTTTATATAAACCATCAACGATAAGGAACTTCGTGACTTTCCGAGGGAAATTTTCTTTTTCGTACAAAAAGCTAAATTCGAAAAAACATCGGCATTATAAAACTGTTGGTACACCTAGGAAATTTTACATAAAAGCCTCTAATGCACCGGAAAAATGTTAATTTAACGCATTAGAGACATAGTGAAGAAAGCGGTAGATGATGTGAATAAAAGCGAAAAGACCATAGTTAGAAGCACGTTGCTGTGCATTGGAGTCTTTGTAAAATTCCGTGGCTGTGTAAAAACGGCGTTAAACGGAGCCTGCTCAATGTAGAGTTGTTTGACTAGAAAAATGATAGTCTAGAAAAAATACATCTACGGGAGCGGAACATAAATGTGTTACGGATTAAAGGAAAGTGGATTTATTAGTTAGGTAAAAGTATGACTTTAAAAGTAATCAAGAGTTTAGAGTATGCAAACGATCTTTTCTGGTCACTAGGAACTAACGATAAGAGAGCGACCAAAAATTTCTTCGATTTGAAGCACTTGCTCATACAGCATTTTCCAACTCTCGCTCGACCTGAAAATGCCTCTGGTTTCTCCAATACGCCAGCTAAAAATGTCGTAAATGCCTAAGAAAATTATGACCCAATTTTGCGCCAAATATCATCTTAATCGATGCGTTGCAATGTAGTAGTATATTGAGTTTAGAAAGACGAATATAAACAGATAGACTCTACAACTTTGAAGACGATAAACTTTCGTTGAAGCAAGTCTGGTATGTCCTGATCTAGATATGTCTTGATATGCCAGACCCTCATCAAATCTTCAGCCCATCCGTTTTAGCTAACCTCTGTGGATCATTTCCCCAACAATTTAGCAGACACTCCCCAAACGAGGGACCTATTTAAAGTCCGCCACAACTACGAGGATTGTAGCCACGGCTTGAGCGCACATTGCGCTATCGACTGCTTGCGAAAATGTTTCTCCAGCGTCTCCGCTATCGATGAACTCCATCGTACAAACTTTGTATTTTGTTGGCCGTAATAAATGTGGGAGAAACATTGATTTTGAGCCGATTTTGTGGGGAAATGAACGTAAATTTGGGAAAGCAAGATACCTCTAGCTACACTTTATTTGTTGAATATGATTTTTGTTATCAACCAAAGAAGCTATGAAGTTGTTGTTTTCTAGTCTTGGATTGCTTTTTGACCGATACAAAACACAAACCTTTTTGTATTGCATCGTATTTCCGATGGGGAGGGTTGTGTTTTGATCGACGCAATTTACTGCAAGATATTCGATGCAGGTCACCTTTAAGTTTGTTTCGACGTGTTGGAAGTTGGTTTACGTGTGAATATGTAAACTAGAGACTATTTTGGAGAGAATATAACATAGATAAATATTTACCGTGTTGTATTTTGTGTTGTGCGACTTTAGCTACTAATTTTATATTGTAGTTGAGATTGCAGAGAAGTATCGAAAATAAAAGCTGTTCTTTTGTCGTCATAAGCTGCGGTTTCTTCAAAGCACCGCCAAGAATTTCGCTGATATATTCGAAAAGCTCTTTGTACGGTTTATAAAATGTAATGTAATATTATTATTTCAAATTTACAGAGGCAGTATAATACTTCAAGTGAGACGCTCAGATTTTGATGAAACTTGGCGCAAATTTAGATAGGCTTTTTTTGAGACACATTTCAGATTTCCAGCTCGCGATTTGCTGAAACGATTGAGATTTTTAAATCAAAAGGTGCAGATAAGTCAAAAATTTTTTTCGAATTTATACATTAAAAGTTTCACGCCTATTTCTACCGTAGAGGGCAATTTTTTCACAAAAAAATATTTTTTCCGCATAAAACTGGGAAGTTATGGCCAAGAAATGTTTTTCTCTTTGACCGCTCTCCGCGTTTCGCGTGCTCTTTCGGCTGCAAAAATCGTTGAATATCTTGGCTGCGCCTGCAAAGCGCGAACTAAAATTTTCATGAATTGATACGTGGCCTATGCCTGATGTTTAAGGAAAATCTGAACATTGAACTTGCACTATTTTCTTTGTTTAAAAAAATCAAAATTTAGGCTTTTTGACCCCTTTTCCAAACCCCTCAACTCATAATTTATTTGTTTATTACATGTTCGCTTCAACATTTCAATAGTTCCTTTACAATTTACTTTTTTCTCTGGCGTCTTTCATCATTTTTCCCAGAGTTTCATGATGGAATGGCAGTACCTCATGTTGATTTATACTGCTCTGTTGAGCCCATTTGTACAAGTTTTCGTAGACATGGCCGTCTTTTCTGCCCAGAACTGACACCAATTCTCGGTCGCTGAGATCAAATGAATCCACAATATTTACGGCGTTTGCTCTGATCTTGCTCAAAGTTTGGCTTAGGTCATCGCGTATCGAATGCAGCTGGCTGTGGGTCACATAGCCCGTCTAAAATTTTGTTTTTCACTTTAAGACGTGAAATATACCTACAAATATTTTTTGGACATTTTTTTGCCAAAAATGCAATTTTTGATTTTTCCAATAATTTTTGTGACATTTCGTAAGTTTTTTTATTCTCCCAATTATTCAACTGTGTTTAATAATTTGCAAAAAAGGAGTTTTTCGTTTGAATTTTGTTTTGAAATTGAAGTTTTCTCATCAGACCCCTACCGCAATATAGACTTACCTCCAACAGATCCGCACGACAATCCAAGACTTCATAGAGCAAATAAAGATGAAGAATGTCGCCTAATACATTCTTTATACTAGGATCGTGCTCTTCTCTCACTCTGTCAATGAAATTTCTGGCCAAAAATGTTCGAGTGTGCGATTTTGAGGCCTAAAATGATGTGAGAACCTCAAAAAAATCGCGGACAACTCACTTTAACCAAATCCACAGCCACCTCATTCCATGCCAGCTCAGGCTTCGTTCCATCGTTTACCAATTTTTCATATTTTACATGTGCATAAAAGGCCAGTTGTCGGGAGGCATACTCAAAACCGTCTTGAATGCATCTCCAATTGATTTCCCGAGGATTTTCCGCGCTATATTCGGAAAATTTCGGCTTGAATTGCCCTTGGAAATAGTACGCAGTTAACGGCGATGGCTTGTATGAGAGATCGTTTGCCCGGATCTGAGGAATCAACTTCATAATATATCTGAAAAAAAAGATTTTTTCGAAAAATCATCAAGTTTTGTCTAAATTAATATAATTTTTGATGTTATTTAAAAAACAAACTCCTTCTTACCTCGCCAACTGCAACAGCATGACCATGTTCTCTCCCTCGTAGGTGCATCCACCCGTAGCAATACCATAAAGCCTTAGGAATCCTCCGGCTTCACTATAACCATGCCCACCGCAGGCCAATCGACATTGTTCGATTCCTTGAGATGTTTGGAAAGAAACAACAGCTTTTAACCCGGATCCAAGGGCATGCAGATCAGCCATGAGACTTGTGTCACCTTTGCTGAGATCATCAACTAGCCTTTCGTAAAGCCTCATAGAGTAATCGCCCGCAAACAGGAAACAGATGGACCTGACAATATGAGGTAAAACGCGGTATTGCTGGGTCTTGTAGTCGAGAACTTTGACTTCTCCGTTCCTGAATTTAGCGGAATTAATGTGATAGGTCATAAAAATTCAATATAAAGGGGAGTTGACACTTTGTTATTGATTTTGACGAAGTGTCACAAGATTATTGAAAAAATTTTATTAATCTTAGAAGAAAGAGACGGAAATGTTTAAAAAAGATGATAAATGAAGAGAAAATCCCTTATAAAGACCATAATCGTCGTTACAACTTAGTTAACCTTCTTACCCTTCAATCATTTCTCCTTGACGTCTGACACAGGAATATCTCGTTGAAATAGTTGCAGCCGAAGCCAGTTGCAAAGCTTGATCTCTGATCATAACAGCACGGACAAACATCATCCCAGTGTACGCTAATTTCGAGTGCTTTGGAGCAACATAAGTACCATCTTTCTCCACCTTTGCGTTTTTCATCAACATGTTTCGTCGAGGGATTCGCACGTTATTCAGCCGCATAAACCCATTATCATTCGCGTTCATACCATATTTGGGACCAATATCGCCCACTAAAAACCGGAAATGCCATTATTTCAGAGAAATTTGCTATTTCGAGAGATGATTTATATTAACTTACCTTCAATCCCAGGCAATAATTTATGTGTTTCAAAGTCTCGTATTTGCATCATAAAGGCGTGAGCACCATGACATTGCCCCTTAGTATATAATAAAGCCATAACCATCACCATATTAGTCGATTTTCCGAGATTTCCTGAAATTTTTTCCATGAATAATATAATTTTAGATAATTTTCGGTGATTTTGCTCTAGTTTAACGCATAAATTATAAGAAATAGACAGATTTCACTGTTTAAGAGCCTATAACCACAAAAGAAAGTCACAAATTACTCACCTGGCCACCATTTTGTAGCTGTTATTGTAGGTGTATTCAACACGAATTCCTCGGTTTTCTCGTCGTAAACCGCGGTGGTTTCGAGCTTCTTGAGATTGGTGCCATGCCCGAGCTCTGTCTGCGCATATGTGCTAATAAATTCGCGGTTGAAGGCTTTAGAAAACCACCAATCCATCTGCTCTTCGTCGGCATTGTTCATCAGCATGGGGATGACCATGACATAATGAATAATGAAAGGAAATCCATCTCGACCCACAACTAGGCTGAAATAACATATGCTAAATTGGTCTAGAAAGAAAATTTGGACATGTCATGATGACGGTTTTTTTGGACATGTCATGATGATGGATTATTTGAACATGTCATGATGACAGATTTTCTGGAATTCCAAGAAATATAATTTTTTTGTAATTCAAATAACAAAGGTCACCAAAGCGTATTTTACAACTCCAAACCAACCTACGAATTCAAGTAAGCGGCCTCTTCTTGTGCCAACGGATTTTCAATTATTTGCTCCGCGTATTTGGCCACATTTATCGCATTTCTGGTCCCATTTTCCAATTTTTGCAATCGATTCATAAAAGCGGTGTCTTGAACTGCATCTCGAAGTTCGGGGATGCTCTCAACGGCCCTGAAAATCTCTCGGCGTCGACGAATTTTCTCGGCGCCACCGTAAAACCGCGCGGCCAAGTCGTCCGTGTCAAATTGGCAGTCTTGTCGTTCGGCCGTGAGATCCGGGTTATCGGAGAGGCTGAGAAAACGGTTGGGCATCTGAAATGGCGGAAAATTAAGTGAAGAATATAGGAATCATCGTATTTTACAAAAATATTTTATTTTGTAAAAAATATATTTTTATCATTTTCCATTCGCTTGTCTACAACTAATGTTGATCGCAACAAGACTGTTTTTTTTTGGAATTTCAATTAAAATTTTACCGTTTTAACTTCAAAATCAAGTCAAAGGCACCGTTTTACACCCAAATTTAAAGGTTTTACAACCTAGGTTTGAGTTTCATCATCATAGAATCAGTTGAATTACGTTTACCTTTTTATGTGTAATGACACGAAGTCACTGTTTTTGTGGAGCGTTTGAGCAAAAGAGCGCCTGAGAAAATTGAGAAAAAATTTGATGTTAGATGGAGAAAAAAGGTAATTAATGAAGTTTATATGTATTTTACTGAGAATAAAACTGACCATCTCAGTTCTGTGAGCTCAAACTAAATTTTTTTGGCAAAGACCGGAGTAAAATTAAATGAAATGTGGTTCAGTATGCAAAAAGAAAATTTTTTGAAATTCTGAAGAAATAACAAAAAAAAATAAAAAAAATTAACAAGTCAATGTATCGCATTATGAGCATTTGCCCTGTAAAATTATATAAGTATTCCCTAAAAACTCTTCCAAAAATCGCTCTCAAAGTGCGTCTCGTAAAACCACAAAAGTTGTGTTCTCCAAAAAGAAAGCGATAAGAAAAGAAAACCCGAGTGGTCGGCGCTTTATTTTATAGAAAAAAGCGAACCGTCCTGCTCTTATCAAACCTGGAATTACATGTGATTTCTGATTTTTTCTTCAAATAATGGAAATTGAAGTCCTCAGAATTTTAGGACACATTTCACATCGGTAGTGCAAATATTATGCAATGATTTCTCGAGAGACTACGCCGAATGAGGAGTGTCTTTCTAAATTCCGCGACGATAATCTTTGATATATAGTTTTATAAATAATTAAATTTACATATAGGCAAAAAGAGTGACATAATCAAAAATCTTTCTATCACGACCAGCAAAACTTGTGCAACAACAGACTTCGTTGAACATTCAGCGGCAGAATCCTGAAAAAATTACAATTTATTCTCTAAAAAGGCTACTGCGCTTACGCTTTTGCCACCATGATCCACGTGAGTCTTCTTGGATAAATAACTTCCTTTTGGTTCAATTTTATTCCGCGGATAATTTCCTCCGCCATTTCTTCGGCTTCAATCACTGGAATCAACTGTTTTCCGGGATTAAATTCCTTCCAGATTGGGGTTTTAACATATCCGGGGAACACTGTGGTAAACTCGATTCCAGATACTCCTTGAAGTTCGAGTTGATTGTTGAGGGCCTCCATGAAGCCTCTGACGGCAAATTTGGTTGTGGAGTAGTCGACGTACTCTGAAGGGAAACGGTTTATTCTTTCTTATTCTTAATCTAGCAGGGAGTGCGATGATTCTGATGAGACTTGGTATGATTTTAAACTGACGATGGTCAAGATTTATATTTGAGATCTTTGACTCGCACTCTAAAGAAACAGTAGCGATTTTGTGAGCGAAAATTGAGGAAAATTTGATTTTTTTGATAATTTTGCAAGAGTCAAAAAAAAATTTTTTGACCATTCATTGTATTTTGCGTAACCTATTTCTCTATCTATTGGCGACAAAGATTGTTGAATCCTTCGGCAGCCACTGCAAAGTACGCTATAATTTTCAGAAATTGATATAAGTCCAATGTCCAATGCAAAATTAAAAAAATTTTAGCGTCATACTTATCACACCTCCATTGTATGTATGACAAGTGTGCAATTCCTTGCTCAAGCTTTGAAGAAACAGAAAAACTTTGAAAATGCGAAAAATCAAAAAACTTACCTCCAAGAGCACAAATGCCTCCGAACGAGCTGGTCGCCACAATATGGCCTTCTCCTTTTTCGATCATCTTTGGCAAGAATTGTCTGAGGATCTGCAAATGCCATAATTTCGAAGAAGATGAACTTACATGCATGTGAGCAAAGATATTGACATCAAAAATATATTTCATTGTCTCGGTGGAACTTTGGAGAAAAGTTAATGCATTGCCAAGTCCAGCGTTGTTGAAGAGAATATCGACATCTCCGAAGCGCTCTTTTAAGTCATCGCAAGCGTTGAGGATTTCTGTTTCGCTGGAAAGATCAACTTTCTGCGTGTAGATCTGAAATGGATGACATTTGAAACAAATACAAAAAATGAATTGTAAAAATCAAATAACCTACAGTATATCCAGTTTTTTCGAGCTCGCGGTGCACACTGGCAAGATTTTCGTCGTTTACATCCCATATCGCAACTTGACAGCCTTCTTCCACCAGAAGCTTGGCACAAGCGGCACCAATTCCACTGGCTCCGCCTGTGATTAGGACTTTCTGAAAAGCGCGGCCTCAGTAAGTGAAAAACAAGAATCTTGTTTCTGTCCCCTCTATCGTTCCTTACAAGGGAAGTATTTGATATGAGCCAGAAATAATTGGCTGAAAGCACGCTAAAATTTAGAACATAATTTTCAAAAATATTTGCGAGACTCCTAGCGGTCGGCGAACTCTGACTCAACTAGTTTTATATTTATTTTTACCGTAGAGCGAATGTAATGCTTCCCCAAAAAATATTTTTTCTACCCGCAAAACTTTAAAGTTTATGGCAAAAAGGTGTTTTTTCTTTAACCGCTCTCCGCGTTTTGCGCACTCTCTCGACGAGAAAAATCGCTGAATATCTCGCCTGACACTGCAAAGCGCTAGCTAAAATTTTTTAGGAATTGATATGTGCTAGGCATTTAATTCCCCAAAACATGACCTACCTTTGACGTTAATCTTTTCTTTGTCTTCCACGAATACGGAACAAACAAATTGTACAGCCCAAGCGCGATCGTATACAACAGCCATCCAATGAATTTGCCAACAAACTCCAAATTCACACCCTCGCTTCTGCCCATGATTTCTGCAAAATATGGAGAGAGTCGCCACAAAAACATCAAATTGCACGCCTATTTATATCAAACGTATGCGGTTCACATGATTACGATCCATCTAAAACTTGTGCCGACCATCCTACAAAAAGTAAAGTCTGCCCTGCAATCGGGCTTTAAAAATTTCATCAATGTTTTCCAGCCACACTGTCTCACTTATATATTACACATGCCATATCAAAGTGCTCTGCTCGCCGGTTGTCGAGCGGTGCATAGGAATGGACTCAAAACTGTTTGAAGCATACGATAACTATGTGCAACACAAAGACAGTTTTATAGTTTGGGGGCGTTACGCCCCTTTTTGAAACAGAGTTTAGAACTCGACTTTAAGAGACCAAGTCGTGACAAAGAACAAGTTGATATGACCGAAATTCGTTGAAAACTCCCAAAAACTGATTGCAACGAACCTTGAAGTACATTCTTGATTAAAACATTACATATGAAGCTCACGCCACCGTGAACGGGGATTTATAGTGTAAAAAGGAAAGAAATTCTTTTTAAAAGACCAAAAGCGCATGGAGACGATTATAAGATATGCTTTGTAACGCAAGGAGTAAAAGATTATAGGATATGACTATGAGATTTTAATAAAATGGTCCTTCACAGCAGAGTTTAAAGCGACAGTACCGCTACTTTTGAATCGCGCGTCTTACGGCGTGGAAATGAAATGTCTAAAATTTTTTTCGTCTACTGTAGCAATAACAACGGAAAAAAATAATGGTGACATTCTACACGCTTACTAATAATTATTTTACTGTTCGCAACCTTGCCGCCTTTGTTTTCGCTGCAGGACATAAAAAAACTTCTTTGACGTTTCGTTTCACACGCCGTGAAAAGCGCAATTCAAAAGTAGCTGTTATGGCCCTTTAACGTTGCACCGGAATGAGTATATAGTTTGAGCCGACACTGCGAGAACCAAGGAGTGAAAGTGCCACCAATTTTTTTGTTTGATAAAATGAAATCAATGTTATGCCATTAGAAAAGGTGTGTAAATAATATATTTTCAAAACGCTCATGAAATTATACATCTTTCTGATTTGAAACGGAAATTTTTGAAGACAAAAGTTGTAGTCGACAAACAGGGTACAACACAGATCACAAAGAACTCGGAGTTTTTCGCATAAAGTTTAGCAGATTGCGTTGCAAAGATACCGCAGTGGGTAATGTTTCCACAGAAAAGATGAAACCGGCAAATTTAAGGTCAAAAAAATTTTCTTCTGTGACTGCTCTTTACATTTTGAGTAATCTATCGGTCGCAAAAATCGTTGAATAGGTTGTCTACTCCTGCAAAGCGCGAGCTAAAGCATTAAATATTTTTGGGATTGTTATCTGACTTAAACCCGAAGTGTGTGAAAAATTTACAAAAAATCTGAACGTTGCCTTTGGGGTACCGCCATTTTTATTTATTAAGAATTGGCTGTAAAAAGGTCATAGAAAAAACCGCGACAAACTCGAATCCATCCATCTACAATGTATTCCGTACGGATTGAGTTTCCTGACAATTCAAAGACTTGTGCTCTAATCGACAATATTTACGGAAACGTTATCGACAGCATGAAGAAGGAGCATTTATTAGAAAAGAACTTTGTTCGTACATTTTTTAAGAAACAGCCAAAAAGATTATAAAAGTTTTATGAAATTTTAATGAAAGTCAAAGGTCGACGAATACGGTAGATGCTTTAAAAAGGGTCTAATGATAGCACATCAACAATGTATCCCAGATGGATGAAGGCAATTTAAAAACGGAAAAGATGACATTTATAAACTGTTTGTTCATCTGACTAGAATTTCACGAAAAAAAGTTCAACATACAGTTCTAAGCTACAAAAAAGAGTCGAAATAATACAACTTATTTTTCAAAATTACTCATTTTTTAATAATTTCTGGTTTATGGTATGCCTTATGTCTCATATAGAAGCAATCGGCAAATAATGGATGGAAAAGTGAGCGAAGCAGCGATTGTCAAAACAAAGCCTACACATTAATACAAATTTTATATTGTGAAACTATGGAAAATAAGCGAAACTCTTCAGGAGACAGGCACATACTAGAAAACAAAAAAGTTTTTGCAATTTTTTCTTACCTTGGTTTTCTATTGGATATGCGCTGCGGTTCTATAAGAATTTTTTAATAAATTATGAGAGCACGGTTTTTAACACCATTAAAAGGACAGTACAGTTGCTTTTGAATCGCGTTTGTTACGGCGTGGAAACGAAATGTCCAAAAAGTTTCTTTGTCTGTAGCAATAAAGACGGAAAGAAATGATGGTGACTGTCTACATGTTTACTAATAATTATTTTACTGTTTGCAACTCTGCCGCCTTTGTTTTTGCTGCAAGACCTACAAAACCTTTATTGACACTTGGTTGCATACGCCGTAAGAAGCGCAATTCTAAAGTAGCTGTTTTGGTCCTTTAAATATGCAGACAACGCATAAATATAATTTTGCTGGCTGACTCTCTTCATTTTGCGTGCTCTCTCATAAAACCAGTTCCGAGGTACCCCGGACTCTATTGAACAAATGAATGTGAGACTTCTAACGACTTACCAGAAAAAACTTTAGCTCCTTTCAACAATGTCAATTAGCAAAGTATAAGCTTTGTCTCCACTTCTCCGCGGAAGCCGAGAAATGCCATTTTTTTACGGATACCGCAAATGACGTTGATACAAAAGGCGCTAACAAGACGACCAAGTAGTCAGTAGAAAAAGAGTTACATGGCCGTTACGGTATTAAAGAAGCGTGCCAGACACATTATTCATCCTAAAATTCCATCCAATTTTATCTTTTTTCACGTATAACTATTCTTTTCCACAGTATTGATATGTCTCGCATTCCTAATCATTTCGTGGATAATTAAAATGTTCCTACTATGTATACAAACATGTCTCATCTCTGCTCATTATGACGAAACATTCTTGTAAACTCGGCTTCAGCGGATCCCCGCCGGCACCTGCAATTATTTCCGTACAGCTCCAGGAAACAATCGTATCGGGCCTTCCGTGGCGGCGGGACGATGAGTCGATTGCGCCTGAGGAGCTTCGCTTTTTTTGTTTTCCGCTTTTTCCTCGCAAAGGAATTGCGTTTTGACTCATTCTTTCTTTCCGCACCTCACGATCTTGGCCAGGAGGAGCCGGAATATTTGCATCCTCCCCCCTCCTTTCTCCCCCCACCAAAAACAGTCAATTCGATCAGATTTTAAATTTGTTTTTGATTCCGGACTGGGACACAATTCGCGGAGCCTTTTTGTGGTGTTTTTAATGTGGGAGCTGATAGTATAGTGTTATATACATATAGTATCATATAAAAAATTCGTTTCTTCTTAGAACATTGATAAATCACACAGCTGTATGTACTGCACTCGCATTTTAAAGACGTTTGAATTTTGAGGCATTTTGTTTATTCTTGGTTTATAAATTTTTGTCATTTGTAAAACCTTTGCCGATTTTTAACACCATTCGATTTACTTTAACGTAATCCTTTAAAATTTCAACGGTTTTTTAAATTTGAATTTTTTAGATTATTTTATTTTTTTCATCTTGAGAACGGTTCAAAAATGTATTCCGCCGAGAGGGAAGAGTACCTCAGAGAGAAGATTTTACGTGAAAAAGTAAGTTAGACCAACCTTTGCAATGTTATTAGACAAATTCTTTTTACACCTATTGTTTAGCGACACACTAGTGGCCAATACGACGATAGCATCTCTTCACCGAGGCTGAGGGAGGTGGAAACACGGTAAGTCGGTCTGAAGGCACGTGAATGAGAGGCGATATCATTATCAACGTGCGAGAACAGGCTTTTCTCTGGCCAACGCTCCTCATTTGGCTTTTCCCTCGCCGAAATAACGGTTGAAGTTTCTCGTAAAAATTGCGTGCAAGACCTTCAGAGATTGAATACTATACTATAAATATTTATAATATGAATAGGTTGTTGCCCAAAAAATTAAAAAATCTCAGTGCTTCTTCGACATAACACAATCAATTGTTCTACTCTTTAGGTACGCCTCTCGCCCCATCGAACAATATCGAACTCCCTCAGACCGCGTTGAGCGCCGCCAACTTTCTCTTCCGCCTCCGCGAAGAGATCTTCCATATCGGCCTCAGCCAATCCGTCCAACGCATGCCGTAGCTCCGACAATCTATCCCAGCTATAGGGCCACCGGAATTCCCGATCCTTATGCCCCATTATACGCCAAAGAATCGGCCCATCAACTGTCTCCTCGACAAACCGAATCTTTTGACAAAGTTCGTGCCAAATACTTGGAGCAGGAGTCGACAAAGATACCGCAAGAGTTTAGCGATTCAAAGCGGACTGGCGTCGGCGAATTCAAACAATATCCGTATCCAAGCCGGACCGAGAAGACGCAGAGTTATCTTGAGCCAGAAGTCAACAGGAGCCAGCATCAAGATTTGTATCAGGAATATAGGCCGGAAGCTAAACATCATGAAATAAAGTCAAGTTATCGCCCAGAAGTGGTGCCAAGACCTCAATATCAATCGCAATATAGCGCGGAGGTAGGATTAAGGACGTTTATGCAAGCAAATCTTTGGGAAAGTCATCAAACCCTAAAATAAGTTATTTTCAGCCCCAGCATCTGGTTGTTCATCATCAAATCCAGTCTGAACCGCGTCCACCAACCCATCCAAGTCATCTGCCTTCTTATGAGCCTCCTTTGATTCATCAACGAGAGAATTACCCGTCAACTCAAATCCAGACTCAACGAATTATTCATCCAAGTGAGCACTATCCAAAACGCGTTGGATCTCCGATTGAACCGGTCGGAAATGCTCATATTCTCAATGGGCCGGACGCTTTTGCCATTCGAATTCCTCTTAATCAGTTCCCAATTGATGGGATAAAGGTGAGATTTTATGGAATGGAGTTGTCATCTTTTTTGGTTTTTAGATCACTCGAAAAGGAAATTCCGTGACAGTAAAAGGAACACATGTCAACCAAGATAACGGCGGCCAATGGGTGAAGCGAACGTTCAGCAGAACGTACACAATTCCACAAGACTGTGTGCTTGTTACGTTGAGAGCTGGGCATAATGGAAAGAGCGATGAGTTGATCGTGAAGGTAAGAGCGCAATTTGACAAAGGAAGTACAATGTCTTGTGACAGAAAATTTCTTTGGACAAAGTTTGCAAAGATAGCGAAAAAGCGTTTTTTGTCTGACCTGCCTTCCTCATTTTGAACACTATTTCCAAAAAATCTCCGTTTTTTCTTACCGACAAAAAATCGTGGTCGTTTCTACAGAGCGCGGGCTGATAATCTTACGTATGTCTTAAAAGGCGTTAGTCATGATTTGTGTTATGTTTTCTCATAGTTAGAGCTTCGAACATTCAGCATATGCCAGTTAAAGTCCAGTCCAATGAAAACGACGAAGAAAACATTATTTTGTAGCCCAGCATCGTTTTTTAGCACTTGCTCGTACATTATGATCCCTGACCTTTCCCTTCCAAACTAATGACAAACCTCTCTTCAGGGCAATCGTCTCGGCTCCGATGATTCAGAGACTCCGATTCCAATCGAAGTCATCGACGACGTAGATGATGACGCCGTCAGTCGTGACTCCCATTCCACATTGAAAAAGTCGCCAAGGCCAAAAAAGAAGCTGAGCAAACAGCCTTCAAAGGAGTCCTACGAAAGTGCCAAAGAACCAAAAACTTTGCACAGTACGGAGAATTTGCTGAGAACTCGAGACATCTCACCTGACGCTTCGTTTAAATCATCATTGCACAAAGGGTACAAGGCCCCGGAAAGTGGGAAAAGTTCGTTGAAGAGTTCGCCGAAATTCCAACGTCAAAGTCCGCCGAGAAGTCCGTTGCGGTCGCCGACGCATAGCCCACCTAAATCGCCGGCCAAACAGTTTGAAGAGCACGTTTTGGCGAGAGAAATCGAGCTGCCGGAGACGTCGTTTGAACCGAGATATGGGAAAAGCGACATCATTGGCTCAGCTAACACTCATTTGATTTGAAAATTACAATTTTTACTTTCCACAGACTTATATTCAAATACCTTAATTATTCATCCTTCCACTGCCATGCTTACTTATCGTTTTCTCCAAATTAGCCATATTTTTACAAAAAATCACAAATTTTATTTTTTGAAAAATTCAAAAATTCAGTTTCTAGTCACAATTGTAATGCACGTGTCATAATACATCCCCAGTCGCCTGCTGCTTGCTAATGTATAAGAGTCTTTAGCCATTGTTCTAGCTGATGCATAAGATGTTTATTTCAAATGTTTATGACATTTTTAGACCTCCGTTTAGAGAATAAAGTTGTCTGCCAAGAGGGAAGGGCAACGAGTAGTGGGCCAAATTTGGAAAGAAACGCCTAAAGCGTAGTAAGAAGTTCAAAAAATGAAGGTCAATGAGAAACTTTCACGGTAATAAAAGTCGTGACAATAGACCGGTTATAAGTTGCTTTCATTGAGAAAATCGTACATTTTTCTGTCATAAAGATGAGTACAGCTACCTTTGAATCGCTCTTTTTACGGCGTGGAAACAAAATGTCGAAAAAGTTTCTTTGTCTACTGTACCAATAACAACGGAGAAAGAATGGTGATATTCTACATGCTTATTAATAATTATTTTACTGTTTGCACCTCTGCTGCCTTTGTTTTCGCTGCAGCACAAAAAAAAAACTTCTTTGACATTTCGTTTCACGCCGTGAAAAGCGCAATTCAAAAGTAGCTGTTCTGACGCTTTAAGAGCATAATCGTCAAAGGGGTATTTGCGTAGCGCTTTGCAGAAGCCCTTGGGACCTTGCCTTTAAAATGGGCAAAATTGCTTCATTTTTTGAGGTTTGCATAGTCGTTGACTGATGATGAATTTTTTGTGTAGTTCACTATCATTGACACCGGAAAACGTGAGTAACATTCTCTGAAATTAACAAGCGGCCTACATGAAGAATACGAGCAAAATTTTCGAGAAAATCATATGGAAATCTCTTGAATCAGGCCCATTTTATCGACAAGAATCAAGTCTTTACTTCACTTCTAATACTGACTCTAAAAAATCCATAATGCGCCTTTATGACGTCACTAACAAACTCCTCAATCGGGGCCTCCTAATTGATTACTCCCATCCAACTGACCATAGGTCACTTTTCTTTTTCTTGAAGATCACACACACTTCCTCAAGCTAAGCGACAAGTTTCGGACGGCCGAAGAAATCATTTTCCAAAAGTAAAAAGGTGCATTTGGCCCTTCTTTTCCCCCTGAATCGGGGGTCAGTCGGACAGCGACGACTTTGTGGCCAGACTTTCGGCATTCCTCTCATTAAGATAACATTTGGACGAAAGGGGGTATAGAAAAGGCATATCAAAAAAAATCGGGGGAATTTAGTGGTTTTTGGATCGGAATATGGCTTGGTTATATGGCAAACACTTTTTAAGGCAAAGTTTTTGTTTTTTTTTGAGGTTTCTTGAAGGTGTTCTTAGGGTTACGATTGTTGATCAAAGAAAAAGTCGGAGGAAGTCACAATTTTTTTATTTTCTTGATATTATTTGTTGCTGTGGACACTCAACATCGTATTCAGGATAGGTTATTTTGTTTTTTTAAAAATTCTGCACACGGACTCTGAACTGCAAACTTATTAAGTCTTGAAAACTGTTGCTCGCATTCTACAAGCGCAGCTGAGATTCTCAGTAATATTTTTTGTTCTGAAAATAAAAAATGTCGGCCGGACTAAAATTTTCAGGCCATTGCCCTTTCATACTGTCCATTTAGCGCGTTGCAAGCGTCTTAAAAACACATGACCAAAATTTGTACCATGTTTTAGAGCAATTGAGAGGCCAGACTTGGAGAAACTTGTCGTTGAACTTGCAGAATTCCTTTTTGTCGCAATGTTTTTGTTTTTGCTGCGATTTATTATTTACAACTCCTACCGTATTACTAGGATACTAGAAGGTCCCATTCCCCTTATTTGGTCTTTTTTTAGCCGCTAAGTTGCGTTGCCTTGCATAATTTTTCTTATTACGTCATCCCTTCCCTCCACTACTAATAATATCCCATCTTTCGCAAAGGTGTTGTAAAAGTAAATAAAAATAACCCATCTGCATGAACTTTTTCTTCGCCTTTGGCCATCCCTTCCTTTCGCCTTGCCTTCTCTTCGTTTTGTTTATGCCCAACGGGGATTTGGGGCCCGGCTGCAGGAACAAGGTTTGGGCCCATCAGATCAATGGCAACAGTTGGTATCGGATTAAAAATGCGGCAGAGGGGCGCTCGGCCGTTTTCTTCTCTCTGCTTCGGCCCCGTACTCCCCTCCAGACACCGATCTTTTTCGGCGAAAAAACTTCCAATCTTCTGGATAGCTTGTTCGGCCCGAGAAATAGTTTTAAACTACGACCTTTCGCACTATTTTCAACGGCCATAGATTGGTATTATTTTTGCATGACTTGGACTTTTTTGGCTATATTAAGCTAAAGACAATCAAGAGATTTTTTTTGATTAAAAAAAATTGATTTTTTTTGATCTTGTTGTGTTAAAAAACAGTTCAATAGTAATTTTGAATGCCGTAATTCCGCATTGTTATTATTGATTTTGACACTTTTTTTTTATTTTTGATGCTCGAATTAAGTTGGCAAGTCGTATTATACCTCTCATTTGGCGAGTTTTACATGCAGAAGCTAAACATTTACAAAAATTTAGAATAAAAGTGCATAGGCCTATTTTAATAAGCCTATGCTCTTTTAAACATTAACAATTTTTGTATTATTTCTGTATGTGCTGGCTAAATGTCGGAAATATTTTTTTTTTATTTTTTTTGAAATTTTAAAGATAAAATACAAAATTTCTGTTTGAAAGACATTGATTTTACCGAAAAAACAGTGTATTTGATTTTTTTAAAATTTTATCCCATTACATCACTCAAAAATCTTAATTTTCCGTTAAAACATCAGAAATCTCCGATACCCATTTTCATTTTCATGCAAACTATTTTCGTCTACTAATAGCACCTTGATCTTCCCCTACAATCTATAAATTACCCATTTCCCCCCAAATTTTCACTCAAAACCCCGGTCCCGGATCAAAAGCCCCCTCATCTTTCTTTCGCTCTCTCCTCGCCCTCCACCCAGTGCCATTGTGTCCCAATCGATTTTTGTGGCCATATCATTCTCTCCGTCCGCTTTTCTTCCGCGTTTCGTACAGTCTCCGTGTTTTCGCAGACCGAAAAAACAGTCGTCTCAAAAATACAAAAACACCATCCGTAGAAATTTTTGTGGGGCCTTTGAATCAACGGCTATTCCTTCGCATTGTCCGGTCTCCAGTTCAAGTCATCTTGGGGCTGCCGGAGGCTCTTTTTTATTGTTTCATTTATTGTTGCTGGCGAAGGGATTCCGACGCTTCGTTCGACAAGTTGCGTTTTGTTTTAAATTTGTAATTTGTGATGTCTGGATCAGGTTTTTTGGGAAATCGCGATTTGATAGGATATTGATTTAATTTTGGGCCGTTTATGATTGAAGAAAAAGTTGACCTTTAATACCTTTGATTTTCCAAAAGCCCCCGTGGGGAGGGGGACAAAAAATGCATGGGTTATTAAAGGTTACAATATGATAAGAAAAGTGCTGCGGATATACAATGCAGACGTTGATGAAATTTGACTTTGATCAAGGTTAGTATTTTTCAAAACTTCTGTCAAACATTTTACCCGCAAGAGTATATTCAAAAATCCTTCATTTACTTTGTCTCCTTCTCACATTTTTTGCAAAGTTTGGTGTACAATTAACGTTGAATACCTTGGGAACACTTGAAAAGGCCGAGCTAAAAAATCCAAGACTAAATTTTTAGCTGAGATAGATTAGCGAAGTCAATTTTAAAAAAAATTTAGACGCTGTGTCTAGAGAACTGTTTTATTTAGTCAATTGTTGAATAACTGCGTAAATTTTTTATTATGTATTTTTCATCTTCCACTCAGCAATTACAGAATTTTTGCGAGCTTGTGTATATTTTACCTTCAAAATTTGCTATATATGAACTCCATGTTTATTCGATTTCCTCACTACTCACCCATTTCAGACTCAGAATAGACCACCTCGGATTGGGCCTGTCGTCTTCACACGGAACCGTCCGGTATCCCCAAAGAACAGTGTGAAGAATGCGCGCCCGACCATCCGCTCGATGGCGGGCGCCGTTCCGTGTGCCCCTACTACTTTTTGCCGTCGTTTATTTCTTTGACCAATCTCGATTTGGGGTAGATGGTGCTGCATGCAAAGGCTGCGCGCCGCCTTGTATTTGCCCGGGCACGAAAGGAGAAAAGGTAAAATTTCAAAATTTTTATAATTTTTTGACAATTTTTTTTTGATTTTTAATGTCTAAACTTCATTTTGATTGCCTTAATTTTTCACCCATAAAAAAGAAAATATTTTTTCGGCTATCACTTCTTCGATTTGATTTATTTTAATTTTCTAGGGTGCCCCAGGATTTGACGGCCAGCGTGGCCATCCTGGACCTCCTGGAGATGATGGCCTTGAAGGATCGTTAGGTGTCCCTGGAATGCAAGGAGCTGAAGGCGATTTTGGAGACGCTGGAGTTAAGGGCATTCGAGTAAGTTACATTTCACCTATTATTATGGCATAACCTTTACCTTTAAAAATCACTTTTCAGGGCCCAGCCGGGCTTCCCGGAATGTCCGGCCGTCCTGGTCTCCCTGGACTGGACGGGTTGCCCGGTCTGAAGGGAGAACAAGGAATTCCCGGATGCAATGGAACAGATGTGAGTTTTTTTTGGGACAAATGGAAAATCGGGAAGGGGAATTGATGCCAAGGGAGAGAGGGGGAGATGACTCATCTTGGCCGGTCTTTTATCTCTCTGACTGATAAGATTTTTCTTTGAAAATGAGGAATTATAGGCCAAAAAATGTTGCTTTTTATGCATTTTTTTAATATTCGAAAAAATCCTTTGAAATTGGCCGACACGTATTTTTATACAAAATAAATTAAAAAAAGCAAACAACTGTTAAAAGTTTAATATAATTTTCCAATTTTAGGGTCTGCCTGGCCGTCCTGGTCTAGTCGGTCCTCCAGGACCTAGAGGACCCAATGGAGAACATGGCCGTCCCGGATATCCAGGAGAACCTGGAGAGGGCGGTATCAACTCGGTTGGCCGAAAGGGAGAACGAGGAAACCCTGGAGTGCCTGGATTACCCGGTCATCCCGGTCAAGATGCCCACAATGGCCTGAAGGGTTGGAAAGGAGATCCAGGACCGTATGGACCACCTGGATTCCCCGGACCTCCGGGGGAAAAAGGACGAATGGGACCGAGAACACCCGGTCTAAAGGGAGAAAAAGGTCTTTCTGGACCTCCTGGCCCTCCAGGACCACCCGGAAACTTTGCTGGACATTCTGCTCCAGAAGAAACAGAAGTCATCCAAGGCCCACCCGGAAGAATGGGTAAGATAAAGAACTCCTGAAGACTGAAATGTGATTGTTTTAGGTGAGAAGGGAGAGAAAGGTCGTGATGGACCTGTTGGACCACCTGGAGCTCCCGGTTTCGATGGACCACCAGGATATGCTGGGCTGAAAGGAGAGAAAGGAGATCCAGGAGAGGCTGGAAACAGAGTAAGCAACTTTATAGTTATGTAAAATGTTGCGAATTATTTTTTAGGGAAAGAAAGGAAAAGACGGAAGCTACGGAGTTCCCGGACCAAAAGGAGAAACCGGAACCGCTGGAAACCCGGGCCTTCCCGGCTACACAGGACCCAAAGGGTCCGCTGGAGATCTCGGATATTCCGGACGACCCGGTCCTGAAGGAGATCCAGGACCGCCGGGAGAATATGGAGTTGGCCATGGTCTTCCCGGACCTCGAGGCGTTCAAGGATTGGATGGAATTCCCGGAGAGAAGGGATTGCCCGGAAAGGATGGATTCCCTGGTGCTGTTGGAGCCCGTGGTCCAATTGGAGCTCCAGGAACGCCAGGAGAACGGGGATTGGACGGATTCCCTGGATATTCCGAGAAGGGAGATAGAGGAGAGGATGGATTCCCCGGCTACATCGGAGAACCTGGATTGCCTGGAGAACCTGGCGCATGTGGACCTGAAGGAGAATATGGCCTGCCTGGATACGATATTCAAGGCCCTCCTGGTAGGTCTGGCGGCTAAAACAACTACCGTTAACCATGAATGCGAAAATAGCCATAATTTTCAGGGCTTGATGGCACTCCTGGTCGTGATGGTTTCCCGGGAATTCCCGGAGAAGTTGGAGACCCCGGAGCGCCCGGAGAAAAGGGTTTCCCTGGAACCGGAGTCAACAAAGTCGGTCCAGAAGGTCAGATTGGTCTTGTTGGTCTGCCTGGAGAGAACGGAAGAATTGGAATCCCTGGATTGCCCGGAACCCCTGGAGAAAAGGGTATTCGAGGAGACGACTGTGGCTACTGTCCCGATGGAATCCCTGGAGAGAAAGGAGACGGTGGATTGCCTGGTCCAGATGGCTATCCTGGTCCTCGTGGTCCTGATGGGCCGATGGGATTCCCTGGCCAGAAAGGAGAGGCTGGAAAGCCCGGATCCCCTGGATTCCCTGGATATCCGGTAGGTTTTGCCGTTCTTACGGCCGCTGCATTGCTTAGAATCCGATAAAATTACGGTAACGTGCACTTTAGGGATCAGAAGGTCTTCCTGGTGTCCCCGGCTACCCAGGACTTAAAGGAGAAGCTGGAGAAATTATTGGCCCCATGGAGAATCCCGCTGGTGTCCCTGGATTCAAAGGAGAACGAGGCGAACCTGGCTATCCCGGAGCCCCTGGACTCGTTGGACTTGATGGAAAACCTGGATCACCTGGCCTTCCCGGCTTCCCTGGAGCTCACGGAGAGAAAGGTTTAGCTGGTATTGATGCGAAACGAGGACGCGATGGCCTCGTTGGTTTGCCTGGCCCCCGCGGAGAACCTGGAGACTCTTATCCCGGCCAGCCTGGCTTACCCGGAGTCAAAGGAGAAGCTGGAGCACCCGGTTTTGCTGGTCTTCCCGGACCAGAAGGACCTGCTGGACCTCCATTTGCGGGTTTGATGCAGGGAATTCGAGGAAAAGACGGTCTGCCTGGACTACCTGGAGAAAAAGGAGAATATGGCCAAGCCGGCTACCCCGGTCAACCTGGAGAGTCGGGACTGCCTGGACTCTCTGGAGTTCCTGGAGAGAAAGGATTGGTCGGAATTGACGGAAAACGAGGCCGATCCGGAGCCCCTGGCCTCCCTGGAGTCCCTGGCGATGACGGTTTCCCTGGACAAGCCGGCTATCCTGGGGAACGAGGTCATGATGGACTTCCTGGACTGCCTGGATATCGTGGAGAACCTGGCACACCTGGAATTGGAGCCCCTGGGATGATTGGATTCCCTGGACCCAAAGGAGAAGCTGGAGCCGATGGATTTCCTGGAACACCTGGCCAAGCTGGTCTTCCTGGATTACCAGGCATCCCCGGATCTCGAGGACCTGATGGTCAACCAGGTCAAGAAGGTCTTGTTGGATTTCCTGGACCTAAAGGAGAAATTGGATTGAGTGGAATACCCGGCAAAGATGGTCGAACCGGGCAAGTTGGCCCCGCTGGTCCACCCGGGCCACCTGGCTACCGAGGCGAATCTGGAGTTCCTGGATTCCCTGGCCTCAGCGGACCGAAAGGACAGTCTGGACAGCCTGGATTCCCTGGACGTGAAGGCCTCAGTGGAGTTCCGGGCTCAATCGGACCAATTGGAGAGCCTGGAGAACCTGGTCTACCTGGAATCCCTGGCGAACATGGTGACGCAGGATTGCCTGGAGCACCTGGATTTGGTGGAGAACCAGGCCAGCGAGGAGTTGATGGACATCCGGGAGCTGTCGGTCCTCATGGAGAAGATGGTAATGCAACTTACTATGACTTTCTGCATATAATTGCACGTTTCTATATTTTGTTTTAGGACTCCCCGGACTTCCGGGCCGTGATGGTTTCCCTGGCCTTCCTGGCGTACCTGGCACACCTGGACTCCCCGGGATTGTTGGAGCCCCTGGAGATGAAGGGTATCCTGGACCAACCGGATTGCCCGGAGACAGCGGATACCCCGGACAAAATGGACTTCCCGGCCCACCAGGAACTCGAGGAGAAGATGGTCTACCTGGATTCCCCGGTGACGCCGGCGCTAGTATCCCCGGCCAACCTGGACTAAAAGGAGAGCCTGGAGACTTTGGTTTGGAAGGAGTTCCCGGACGCTCCGGATTACCCGGTATTGCTGGTTTGGCCGGACGACCTGGAGCTCCCGGAGAAGCTGGTGCTCCTGGCCTTCCTGGACTGCCTGGAGAAGTTGGCCGCGATGGATTCCCTGGACTGGCTGGTGAGGTTGGACAAGATGGATATCCCGGACCCAACGGCTTCCCTGGAGTTGACGTAGGTTTAGAAACAGAAAATTTGATAACCAAAATCTTTAGGGTCAGCCTGGACTACCTGGACCAGCTGGTTACCCAGGCCAACAAGGTGAAAATGGTCTTCCTGGAATACCTGGTCAAAGCGGACTCCCTGGACTGAAAGGAGAACGAGGATTAGACGGCTATCCTGGAGCGCCGGGTCTTCGTGGCCCTGCTGGCCACACCGGAAATCCTGGAGTGCCTGGTGTACCCGGACTTCGAGGTGAAGACGGACACCCCGGACAGCCCGGAATCCCTGGAGCTAAAGGATACAGCGGAGACAGTGGGCTTCCCGGAATTCCTGGAAAGAGTGGAGCCCCTGGCTTCCCTGGAGAACCCGGAACACCTGGATTCCCTGGATTGCCTGGCCAAGACCATTATGGAGCTCCCGGAGAAACTGGATTGAGTGGAATTCCTGGAAAAGACGGCCGACCCGGTCAACCTGGCCTTCCTGGGCTGCCTGGTGATAACGGCTACCCTGGAGCCCCAGGCTTGCCTGGAGAGTTTGGAGAACGAGGATTGCCGGGACTACTCGGAGAACATGGTCTTCGAGGAATTGATGGAAAACGAGGTCACGATGGACTTCCTGGCCTGCCTGGATTACCCGGAGCTCCTGGATTCCCAGGAGAAAAGGGCAACAAAGGGGCCTACGGTCTACCTGGATTCAACGGTCAAGATGGACAACCTGGCTTCCCAGGACAACGAGGAGACAATGGACCACCCGGAGTACCTGGTGTCCCTGGTGATAGCGGTCTCGCTGGTCTTCCTGGAGCCCCGGGATACCCCGGCGAAAGTGGCGATGCGGGTCTTCCCGGCTCATCTGGCCTTCCTGGTCGACCAGGAGCTCAAGGAAAACCTGGTCTTCCTGGCCTCCCTGGCCCGTATGATCAACGAACTCACTCACCAATTGGAGTCCCTGGAGATTACGGTTTGCCGGGTATTCCTGGTCTTCCCGGCGATGTTGGAGACCGTGGACTTCCTGGACCACCAGGAAAAGCCGGATTCCCCGGCTTGGCTGGAGAGCATGGAACCCCTGGGTTGCCCGGCTTCCCCGGAGAACCTGGAGTCACTGGAATTCCTGGATCTCAAGGTGTTCCCGGCCGCGATGGCCGCCCCGGCTTCCCTGGACCGCCTGGATATCCCGGCGGCCCTGGCGGATGGGCTCCATCTCGTGGGTTCACCATTACCAAACATTCGCAGACCACCGAAGTCCCGCAATGTCCGCAGGGATCGAGCAAACTCTGGGAAGGATACTCATTGCTCTATGTTCAAGGAAATGGACGAGCTGCCGGTCAGGACTTGGGATCACCAGGATCTTGCATCCCCAAGTTCTCCACGATGCCATTCATGTTCTGCAACATGAAGGAAACGTGCCACTTCAGCAGCCGAAGCGACTACAGTTTCTGGCTTTCCACTGGCGAACCCATGACCATGATGATGAATCCGGTGAGTAATATCAATGATCCTTTGTGCTCTCCACACAAGATATAAACGTTATGCCTCTTTTCAGATCACCGGAACATCAATTCGTCCGCATATTTCTCGTTGCTCTGTTTGTGAAATTCCAACGCAAACTATTGCTGTCCATTCTCAAGACTCGTACGTTCCTGAATGTCCAGGCGGATGGTCACCGTATTACAGCGGCTACAGTTTTGCTATGGTAATAGAAGCTTCGAAATAAAATAAAGGAAACAGCCCGTTTCAAGGACAAGCCCGCGCTACGCGCGGCCTTTCCTAGTTGCCGCGCGCAAAGGTTGCCCATGCAAAGTCTGCTTGTACGGCAGAAGTTGCCCAACATAAAGGTTGAATCGTGCGACACTATACTTGATCGTGTGCACTCTCGCTTGGTGTGCTGGACACGCTTCGCGTGCCCAGAGAAACGCGCTGGCGCGCGTTCTACTGTCTCAAGCCCGGTAGTTTTTATTCAGCTACGCTTGGTCAGCTAAAGGCCGCGCGCCAGCGCTACCCTTCATGAGCGAATTTGAATTGATCAACAGTTTTTTTGAACTTTGCCTCGGCCTTCGGCCTCGGCACAGTTCACCTAGTACAATATTTGTGAAATTCCAACGCAAACTATTGCTGTCCATTCTCAAGACTCGTACGTTCCTGAATGTCCAGGCGGATGGTCACCGTATTACAGCGGCTACAGTTTTGCTATGGTAATAGAAGCTTCGAAATAAAATAAAGGAAACAGCCCGTTTCAAGGAAAGCAAGTCCGAAAATGACACAAAATTCTTTGCTGGGCATTTAAATATTTTCAGACAAAAAAGCGATGTAAATATTTTTCCTCGAATCCTCGCAAATGAAACTTTTGAATTACGAGTTTTACGGCGTGTGAAACAAAATGTCAAAAAAGTTTTTTGTATGCCTGCAGCGAAAACAAAGGCGGCAGAGTTGTCAACAGTAAAATAATTATTAGTAAACATGTAGAATGTCACCATTATTTTTCTCCGTTGTTATTGGTACAGTTGACGGAGAAACTTTTTTGGACATTTCGTTTCCACGCAGTAATAAGCGCGATTCAAAAGTATGATAGCTGTACTCTTCTTTTAAAACCCATTTTTGATAAAAAAAAAGCAAATATATAATACATCTTTAAAAACCTTGGCTGACTAGTTCTAATTGACGATAATTATGTTTCAGCACACTGGAGCGGGCGCTGACGGCACTGGCCAGAACTTTGAATCTCCCGGCTCTTGTCTCGAGGAGTTCCGCGCCGTTCCTTTCATCGAATGTCACGGCAAAGGAACCTGCAATTACTACGCCACGAACCACGGTTTCTGGCTAGCCGTTGTGGAGCAGAACAAACAGTTCCGCAAGCCGATGCCACAGACCTTGAAGGCCGGTGGTTTGAAGGATCGTGTGAGTCGTTGTCGTGTCTGCATCAAGAATCGACAGTAATATTCGAATATAAATTTATTTTGACTTTAATCTGCCCATCTTGCCATTTATTTGTTTAGTAATTGGTGTCTTCTTAATCTCGACTTTTCTATTTCAAGATATGTTTTCTTAGTTTTGTCTAAAAGTGTATGGTTTCACTGCCGTGAATAATAATTCTGCCATAATTTGGAAATCTCTTCTTGCCGCTTCTTTCCTTGAGTATGTTAGGTTTAATTTGAATAAATTAATCATAAATGTACGTGACACATGTTAAGTCTATAAACTTGAGAGGAAATGCTGGAGAGTGCAGAGATGCTGTGATTTGGATGATGAGAGATTCGAATCATTTATGACTTTTGCACGACAGAGCAAACAATTGACTTTCTGTGGGCTCTGAGGGCTGCGGCGTTCCTAAAAATACTAGATTTCTACGCTTTTGTTGGGAAGGTAAGCTTTTTTCTTAATGTGCCCCCTAGAAGGGAAGTGTTCACAACGCAACGCTCACTTTTTTTTTAATTTTATGCCTTCGAAAAAAAAACGATTTGTAGAAACGTGGCACTTTCCTGCAAAAAATAGGAGCGAAATTGGTTAGAAACTGAAAGTGTCAAATTTTTGTCAATTATCTGCAAAATACGAGCGAACAACCTCACAAATGCCTTTTTAGGTAATAGAAACCCTTCTTTTCCATTAGCAAAAATGCATCAATGTTTTATTTCCGCAAATTTTCAAAGGTTAAATAACAATCGAAAAAGTAAACAAACAAGTATATAAATTAAACACAAACATTGTTGCTTGCGCTTTTTCTCCACGTTAATGTTTACATTGACTGTTTTCAAGGGGAAAAGTTGATGACACATCATTGTCAATTTTTCTGTGGCCGCTACTGTTCCTTTCTTGCAAGGCGGGGGCTTGGAAATGCGATGCTCAAATCTTTCTTGACCAAGATTTTTAATCTTTAAATTTTTCGATGCAAAATTTGCATAGGTACTATATCCTAAACTTGAGTTTTCCCTATGCTCTTCGTATTTGTGAACTATCTTGTCGGCAAAGACTGTTTTACGTCAAAATCAGAAGGGAACTCTTCAAATTGGATTTTCGTCCAAAAATTTATCGGAAAAATATTTTTTAAATTTTACCGCGAGGTATTACCGGTCAAAACAAATCTGAAACGAATCCAGACAGCTTGAAAATGGTACCCGTTGTCAAAAAAGACCTGTTTTTACCAAATTAGACAGGAAATGGGTCAAAAAAGATTTCTTCGATCCCACATTTGTGGCAAAATGTCAACTTATAGAGTTCCTTCCCTCTTGCTTCTTCGATTTGACGTGTGTTGGCTTTCTAGGCTACCTCAATGTGTCTCCGCACAGCAAAACTTTTCAACAACAAAGAAAATGTTTAGTCCATGCAAGGATTTGCTATTTGTTGTACAGAGGTTTGACTGTATGTACTAGACACTGTTCTCGGGTCGGTTCAGCTCGTTTTAAATTTCCTTGTCCCGACATCTAATATATTTCGGTATAAAAATCTGGTAGGAGCTAGTTAAAGGGACGGTACAGCTACTTTTAAATCGCGCTTTTTTACGGCGTGGAAGCAAAATGTCCAAAAAGTTTCTTCATCTACTGTACCAAGAACAACGGAAAAAAATATTGCTGACATTTTACATGTTTACTAATAATTATTTTACTGTTTGCAACTCTGCCGCCTTTGTTTTCGCCGCAGGACATAAAAAAACTTTTTTGACATTTTGTTTTCACACGCCGTAAAACGCGCAATTCAAAAGTAGCTGTTCTGGCCCTTTAACACGTTATCTTGTGCCATGATTAAATTCAGTCAAAAGCTTTGAAAAGAAATTGTGAAGAAGTGTAAGAGGTATGACTATTTGACAATTTGTAAAAACCCTCACACTTCAAATTGGTTGAATACTTTGGTTGGTCGATGCCGTAGGGCGAAGAAAGAATCACGTTTGATTCTTTTACAGATGGTCACTTTTTTGGCATACTAGATCTACTGCATGTTAAAAGCCTCAGGAAGTGTAAGAAAGATCTGGTTTTCGCAAGTGTTTCCAGAGACCAAAGTTAGATAGACTTCAATTTTTACTAATCGTTCTGGCCCTTTAACAAATTCATAAAAAACTTTTAAAATCATAAAACCGACTGTCACATTGACTCAGCCTTAACATGAATAAGCGACGTGTCATTTAAAATATAATCTTCCCTTATTTCTTCATTTTTGGTACTGCAATTTGGCCGACCCGGTGTTAGATTTGTTTTTGTCAGCCCTTTCGCCGAGCCCGGCCCTAGAGCCATGTCTGGACCACACAGTGTTCCGATTTGTTTTTTTTCTTAACATGTTTTTTATTTTGGGCGCAAAAAGTTCGCATGGTTAAAACAATTACTTTGGTTACCAAGAGACAAGTGTAAAACAATGTACGAAAACCCAAAAATATAATAATTGGCTGAGTAATCTCTGGTTTGCTGTTTCGCTTGTCAACAACCAACCTCTTTTGCGTGGTTTGTTCCTTTAATTCGGGATTATTTTGGTTATTTTCAGTTATTATTTCAGTTATAGTATATATTATACTACAATGAGAGATGAGATCCAAGGGCTTCGCGCCATCGCTGTTTCGGCCGTTTTGTCGTTTCACGCATGGCAATCCACGTTTCCGGCAGGATTCCTGGGAGTCGATATGTAAAATTAATCTTAACCTTTTTTGGAGACATTTTATACGATGAAACGCATTTTTTTATTTTTTCATTTTTCAGATTCTTTGTAATTTCCGGCTATTTAATGGCCCAAATTATGACAAGAACTGCGGTTACAATTAAAATGGTTAATAAATTTTACTTCGGCCGGTTGAATCGAATATTACCGTTATATTTGGCTGCAATTATCTTTATTCTAATTGGAACCATCTTATTAACATCTCCAATCGAGTTTGACGCAGTTTTGAAAGACGCTTGGCCTTCAATTCTAATGATACCAAACTGGCATATGATCAAAGAAGAGTCTTATTTTGATGTGGTAAGTATTTAGACACAACGTGGTTGCTTTTCTTCCAAGGTTTTTGCGCAAGGGAACCCTGACTCATTTAAATTTTCGGTAAAAAATTTCAAATTAGACAAATGTACATATGCTCATTTGCCTTTTTGGGACATTTTCAAAACATTTTTACCGCATTCGGGAAGACTTGACCGATCGAGGGAAACACTTGACTTATTTTGGCTTTGACAAACTAAGAGTTGATAATTATGTGTTCTTTTTTGTACGAGCACAGTTTTGGGAACACCAGGGACTACTCTACCTTTGAGGAGAAGACTTGACCCACTGAAAGAAAGAAATGTCACAAAATTTAATTCCGCTTTCTGTGGTCTTTTATGTACGCTCGGAATTTACATTCTTTCAGCTAAACAAATTTAAATTATTTACTCATTTCTGGTCGTTGGGCGTGGAATTACAATTCTACCTAACAGTGCCCCTAATATTCTTCATCTTCCATAAAACTCAACGAATATCGGGAAATAATACCATAAATTACTCAATCATTATCACTGGTGCTGCTATTTCCTTCGGATCTCAATGGATTTTATCGTTTTCAAACCAAAACCAAAGCTATTACGCAACTTACAACCGGCTATGGCAATTCTTTATTGGATTTTTTGCGTTGTTTTGGTATAATCTAAAAAAATCTCCTCAATTCTATGCTTCCGGAGAACGCTGTAGTCGTATCAGCGAGTCCAGTGACTCAAGTAAGGAATAGATACTACTTTGAGTACAAAATAATTTAAAAAATCTTTATTTTGCCCAACAAATTTCAGGTTTTTTCGTCAGTTTCAAAGAAACTTTGTCTAAAATACTTGCCAACATATCACTACTGCTGCTATTCACTTTTTTGCTCTTTAAAATCTTTCCTAATGACCATCTTAATCGACTAGCTACTACATTACTTACGGGTCTACTACTATCTCAACATTATTGCAATCCCATCTTGACTTTCAGTCCTCTTGTCTTCCTTGGTGATATTTCGTACTCGGTCTATTTGATCCACTGGCCAATCTTGGCGATTCATCGATATTGCAGCCCGCAGCTTTATGATTACAAAAACCCCGAGGCACCTTTTTCTGATGGCGTTATTTTGATTGTAATGTCTGTTTTATTTGGATATATTTTGGAACAAGCTTTTACAAAGCTAAGAAGTGCTACATCATCTTGGAGTTCGTTGTGGTACACGCTTGTTGGAGAGTATTTGCTGTGCGGGTTCTTGTTTATGTTACTATTGTCGAGCAATGGGCCTAAATACGTGAGTAGCAGCCCATGTAATTGACGATAAAAAGGAATGTGTGGAAATTTTGGGTTTTCTTCGTCAGCTTATTGTAACCCCTCATCTAACACAAAATTTTCAGAGACCTCTTGACAACGTACAAAAGCTAGAAATTCAAGGATTCATTAAGAGCTTGTACAAGAATGGTGGTAATTCTTCAGACTTTCTAAAGTCAGATCAACTTCAACTCAACGCAGATATGTCTACTTACGGCGAGCAGTGGCTGGCTTGTAACGAGCCCAACGTAGACTTACCAAGTTCCTTTCCGTATAAAGAAAATTACCGTTTCAGCTCTATTTGTCATGACAAAGTAAGAAATTATTGCAGCGTCAAGTTTTCTGTGGTAACTGCTTACATACCTAAACAAACAATAAAACGTTTCCACAGTTCCTTCAATATTTACAGAACAACACTTGACGCCTCAGAGAAGCACTTGACTCAAAACTTTTTCAGGGTCATGGCAGTAAGCAAGTAGTCGTCATCGGGAACAGCCATGGGAGAGCGTTACTTGAAGGCCTAAAATACCATTTCCGAGATATTTATAGCGAACTTTACGTCATCTCTCGAGATCTTTGCACGCCTTTCATGAGTCACACAATGCCGGAATACAGAGTAAATTGCTTAACTAAGATGACATTGACTATGTTCAGGAGGCCTGTCTGAAGTTTGAAGGCGTTTGGGAGCCTTTGTTGCAAAATTGGAGCAACCCGATAGATATCATCATAGTTGGCCTGCAATATCTTCCAGATTTGGACCCCATAATAGTCGATTGGAAGAATGACGAGTATCTACAGGCCATGGAGACATTTTACAACAAAATAAGCAATATTGCAAAGGAAATTGTCTTTATTCCAATGGTGCATTTCAACTGGGAAGTGGAGCCATTTATGCAGATTCTACAGCAAAAACTGTATTTTGGAAAGAGTTTAGAGCTGTTTCACAAACGTTTTGAGGTAAGGTTGTTCTAAATAAAGCATTTAAACTTTAATTTAGGTCGAAGACAAGTATTTACTGAACGTTCAAAGGCGCCTGGATCGACTTAAATGTAAAAAATGCGTAAAAGTCAATTACCGCGCGGCCTCGTGCAACAACAATCTTTGTTCTGCGATTGACAGTAAAAACATGTCCTACTTTAGGGATTCCCATCATGTTACGCCTTACGGATCGCTCGTTTATGGCGAATTGTTGAGAAAATTGTATGAACAATATGTAATCTATGAAGTTGTGAATTAAATTCTTATTCGGACATGTAAAATTAAATTGCAATACAAAATATACATGTATCATCCGACTGCAACGTGTATGACGTTCTTCGAGTACATCCTTGTTAGCAATCATTAGAAGGAAGTCACAAACTGTTACGTTTTGGCCAACAGGTGCCACAACAGCAACATACATGTAAAACAATGCCTAACATGGTTATTACATATCGTGCGTAGCCGTCATTTGGCCTCTCTTACTATTATATAATCGTTGGCCTTGAAATGCATCGGACCAACGAGACCTTCTAAAGTCATATGCGTATAAATATTAACAGTCATGTTCGTTCGAGATCAAAATTTTGTTTTTAATTCTTGAGAAATCATTTTATTTTAGTCACCTTCCTACATGAGTTGTAACTCAACTCATAGCGCCGTTGAAATTCACTTAACTCTTTGGACGCAAAATCCCTTCGCCTGGGATATCCTCGATGATCATGTGTGTGTAAAAAGCGAACCATATGACGGGTTAAAATGGCTCTCACCCTATCTGCGGATAAATTATAGAATTTCAACAGGTGGGATAAAGGATCAGGAGAATAAGTTTTGAATCCATCTTTTCACGCCGTTAGAAATAAAATTCCTGAAAAATTTCTTCGTATATTGTGCCAATAATAACATATACTGTGCCAACAATAACGGAAAAGCATTATGATGACATTGTACAAGGTTACTAAAAATTATTTTACTGTTCGCAATTTTGCCGACTTTGTTTTCGCGTCAGGACATCAAAAACTTCTTTGACATTTCGTTTCCCACGCCGTAAAACGCGCAACAACGGCGAACTGTGGTTCGACTAATATCCGCTGCCCATCTTAATTGTTGCAGATATTGTGAGCAAACGAAATATATCCTGAACGCTTCTTTTCAGCGTTGCATTTGGCATCAAATATTTTTTTACGGCTCTCCCTGCGTTTGCTCTTGTTATTCGTTGACTGTGTATATTTGATTAAAATGCTTTAGAGACTTGAAGATTGTTCATATTACCTGCAGCAAAAGAACCAAGCTTTTGCATGCCCAATTATTGCGGTATCTTTTGTTACAGGTACCATTGGGTCCATTATTTGTTGATCTCAATAAATTTCAGACCACACTCCAGCTTGTGACATGTGTAATCCCTGTAGCCGTTATTATCTTCGCTGATTTCCTTCGGTTGGACACCGGAATGACGCCGACATTTTGCATCATGACGTTGAATTAAATCCTTGCTCACAATGATTGTTATCGTACTATATCGTTGAGCAGCCCGAAAGACGTTAGCTTGGGCCATACCATATAGCAAAGCGAATGTTATCACTTCTCAATAAAGTTTAAAAAACGTGTTTTGGCTAAAATTCGTTAATTTATTCATGCCAAAACACACCTGGTTTGTCCAAAGAACGCAACACTTTGCATACTAAAATAATTTTATTGAATTTCCACACGACCAATTATTGTATTCAATTGAAATGATTTTCGTTTAAAGATTTCCAGTTATCTTTTACATCTTTCCGTTTTCTAAAGTTATTTTTTGTCGTTTATCTGATACAAAAAATTTGTAACAGGACTGGAACTACTGTAATGTGGGCAGTGATATTGCAACATCATACAATTTATAGGTTTGATGGTAAAGGATTAAAGATGCAATATACCCTGGTTTCCCTTACAACTTGCGAGCTAGTCATTTCAGCAATTGAAACGTAATCTAAGAGCAATATGCGGGTTGGTTAGCATAGGGTCAGTTCAGCCACTTTTTAACTCTGTCTTTAAAAAGAAAGCACAGCTACTTTTGAATTGTGCTTTTTACGGCGTGGAAACGAAATGTCCAAAAAGTTTCTATGTCTACTGTACCAACAACAACGGAAAAAAAATAACGGTGACATTCTACATGCTTATTAATAATTATTTTACTGTTTGCAACTCTGCCGCCTTTTTCGCTGCAGGACACACGAAACGTTTTTGACATTTCGTTAAAGGACCAAAACAACTACAGTTGAATCTCGTTTTTAAGGCTCGGATTTTTCATAAGCCCAAAATGGCAATTGTTCGAAATAATCAAGTAGATTGTTGGAATTAATCAAGTAGATGGTAAAATACATCTTCAACAGATTTGAAATTATTTCTACTTTCTTTGAAGAGCGTGGGAAGGCAACTAATTTTGTAACATTTCGTTTTCCACGCAGTAAAAGCGAAATTCAAATGTAGTCGTTTCGGTTTTGTCACACCGTTAAAAAAACAAAATGTAGAGAAAATTACTTTTATTACTGTGTCAATAACAAAAGGAAATATTATGGTAACGTTCTACACGTGTGCTAAAAATAATTTTCTTATTTGCAATTTTTCCGACTTTGTTTTTGTATTACAAAAACATTTTTGACATTTCGTTTCTCAAGCCGCACATTAAATCGAAAAAGCAAAAGAGAGGAAACTCTTGAAGTTAGCACTTCGTCACAAGTTTGGGGTCCGAAAAATCTTTTCTGAGCGATTTCTTGTCCAATTTGGCAAAATTCAGGTCCTTTTTGACAAAAGTTGACCATTTTTGAGCTCTCTGATTTTTTTTAGACTTATTGTGACCGGAAAAATCTACAAAAAAGTTAACAAAAGAATTTTTCCGATAAATCTTTGGACGAAAAGCCAACTTGACGAGTTCTCTCCTCGATTTGACGTGCGCCGTAAGAAGATCGGTTCAAAAGTAATTCTACTGGTCTTTTAAGTGTTCTAAAATTGACTGCCTTTATATATACCCCTATCAAAAGCCATTAACGTGACTTTCCAGATCAAAGATCCTGGCCCCATGGAAGGATACGTTCTGAGAAGAGCGTTAAATACCGCGAAATTTTGTCTTCCGTACACAAGTTTTGAAACGCGAATTGTGCTCGGATGGTACAAGATCTCTAAACATTGTAGCTTCTTTAAAGCCTTCTCATACAACTACGTTTTCAGTTAGTCCGGTCTGATGGCAACTTTGGGAGACGTTATATTTCATGTTGCTCCAACCGCCGACAATCCCTTTGCTTGGGACACTCCAGACGCCAATGGGAAGTTTCCTAATTTTCATTATGATGAGTTGGAAGTCCTAAACTGGTACACATTCATTCATTATGCTATGACAATAAGTTTTGGGGCAATTTTTATTCCGGCAATGCTGTACTTGATACTCTTTCACACAAGCGGAGCATTACTGCCCTATAAGAACCTGCTCCTCATTTGCTCTACGGCCGATTTCTTCTTTTGGGTGATGGACAGTTGCGCACAATTGGTAAGTCTTTCTCAGCGGTAAAATAGATTATTTCAACCTTTTGTAGAAAGTACGAATGATCGATGGGGTGTTCGTAGGGACAGCCACAGGGCCTGCCAAGCATTTGCCTCGCTGGGGGCAGTTTTTAGTCAGCTCTTTGGGCGTGACGTTGGTTTGTTTCACCAATTCGACACTGCCTGCACAGTCGTTCTATCGCTACTACGCGTTGACCAGGTGAGCCAAAGGTTTGATGCGAATTTCATTCCAATCTGATGGAGGCTGTGCGCAAAAAGGCATTAGCAAACTTTTAGCGTTGCCTTGTGGCATATTTTATCCAAACATTATAGGGGGAAGACTTGCGACAAGTTAAAAACAACTTTGATTTTGGCCTTTCCATTCATCGCCAACATTTTTCCCTTTTTCTTACTATACATCAGCCTCTTTGAGTCGCCAAAAATCCAGCCCGGCTTCAATTATGGGACGCTTTGGTTCAAGGAGTATCCATTGCCTCTGCTACAGATACTGGACACTGTAAGTCCAACAGAGCGCACGTTTTCGCTTTCGTGTTTTTATTGGACGTTGTCAATACGGTATTTATGCTTCAGCGCAGTTCCTGGGACATGACGTTTATTGCGGTCGCCGGCCCTCTGATAGCGGTGGATTACGTGATCACTGTGTACTTTAGCTACAAAACCTGGAGACAGCTTTGCGTTTACGCCGACAAATACTCGTCCAAGACGAAGATACTGCAAGCACAGTTGACTCGGTTCTTGTTCTTTCAGGTGGGGAAATGGTTTGTGATTTTTTAAAACCTTTCCATGATCATTTGATATATATTTCTTAGGTGGCGATCCAACTGATCACATCAGTTATTCCGTCTTCTCTTCTTGCTGCAAGCGCACTTTGTCGTTTCGATGGAGGAATTTCGACTACCGTTTCCGTCACTTTGACAAGCTGGATTCCCATTCTAAACGCGCTTCTTACACTCACTGCTATTGTGCCTTATCGTCGAGTGGTGAAAGGATGGCTAGAGCGGGTGTTGACCAAGTCAAAAGTTTCGTCAATTGCTCCGTCAACGGGTTTGCGTGTTAATTAAGTCTATGATAGAACGGTTGCATTTAATAAATCATTTTGCACACATTTGGTCATATATTTTTGACATGAGAATTCCTCAAAGTTTGACGCTCAGAGTAATTGTTCTTGAGAGGTGTGTGAGACATCGCACTTTGCAGAAACAACATAGGAATTTTTAATCCAAAAAATGGCAAAAATTTGAGTTTTCGATAGGATTTTTTGGAGTTTATATCAACGAAGAGAACGTTTCTGCAAAAAATCAATTTTTTCTGTTACCAGAGGCCAAAAATCAGGTAGCTTTAATTGTTCTTCAACAAATTTTCAACAAGAAATCTTTTTCGTGTCCCGTAGCGAAAACATTCTAAAACAAAAAAGCGAGGTAAATATTTTTCCTCGAATCTTCGCAAATGAAACTTTTGAATTGCGCGTTTTACGGCGTGTGAAACGAAATCTTTAAAAATCTTTTGTATTTCCTGCAGCCAAAACAAAGGCGGCAGAGTTGTAAACAGTAAAATAATTATTAGTAAGCATGTAGAATGTTATCATTATTTTTTTTGTCGTTGTTGGTACAGTAGACAAAAAACTTTTTAGACATTTCGTTGCCAAACCGTAAAAAGCGCAATTTAAAGGCAACTTTACTGTCCCTTTAATGGTAAGTCAACGTTTTATTCCAGAAAAGGGCGACTATATTCAGAAACAGACCAATTACATTTCCCTTTAACCATTTTCGATTACTCTGTTTAATGTTTCCGGCCTACGCTGCATGTTGCAAACTAACAAACAGGTGTTTTTGTTGATTGAATCACCAAGAAAGTCCAAGTAAACCCCAAGAACTCGTTGCGTGGTCGGAAGACTCTTTGGGGCCGGGATACAAATGGAATTAGTGCATGAACAACTAGCTCTGAGACATTCGTCAGCACGTGCTTTTTATAAATATTTCGTGTTTGTAGGCTATTTCGTTCGGAGTTGTTATAAAGGCCATGTTTTCTCTTCAAACACAGTAAATTTTAGTGTTGACTACATATCGCAAAGATAAAGGAAAGGGCTTGCAGTGTATTCGGCATGCTTGTGTAGGGACTGGATTTTGTAACGGACCAACTTGCTATAAATTTTATTACGTATATGAGTTGTAATTCAACGTCGGCCGTCGTAGAGGCTCACTTAACGCCATGGCCACAGAATCCGTTTGCTTGGGACACGCTGGATGATAATGGATGTGAAATCGCCGAGCCTTACGACGAATTAGAATGGCTGGCACCATATCTCTGCATAAATTATGGCATCTCAACAATTTGTGGAGGCATCTTCAGCCTGTATCTGTTATATCTTGTCGTATTTCACACAATCGAAAGTCTGGTTCCGTATAAAAAGATTATTTTGTGTTGTGCCATTAGCGATGTGATGTATTGGGTCATCGAGAACTTTTGCCAATTCGTAAGTGAAAAAAATTTTTTGGTCGATTTTCTAGAAAGCCAAACAAATTGATGGGGTGTTCTTGATGCGGTTGGATGGACCGGCTGGTTATTTTAGCCGTGATTTTCAAGTGACAATCACTGCAATTTATGTGACTGCGATATGTTTGGTAAACACACTGCTTCCGGCTCAGACTTATTTCCGATATTACGCGTTGACAAGGTTAGTCCATATATTTGACAGTACAGTGGGAGATCCCTTGAGGTTCAGCCTCAAATTTGACCACTTATCCAAGTTAAACACATTTTGGACTCCTCATTCGGTTTATTAAACGTCTTCTCATTTTTCACCCTACAAAGTCCTGACATTACAAACAATATTGCTGTAATATTGTTGTTCTCTACGATTTTCTTCATACAAAAGCGCTGAGAGCCGGGTGAAACAGAATAATGCAAAAACCAAAAACTACGGGTCTGTAAGGTTAAGGCGATGATGTTTCTGTAGTCTTGCCAAAACTGTCTAACGTAATGGTACAATCTTCAAACAAAAAGACAATGCAGTTCCGCGTATATATATAATATACGTATAAGTACATCGGAATACTTGAAACGGCTCTGTTTTCTGATAGAATCATCAGGTTTTGTTGTTGTAGAATATTCAAGCCCAAAATGAAAAAAACAGGTTAGCCATAAACTAAGTGTAGAGCCAGATGGACTCTTTCTGAAAGTCCGAACTCCATAGAATACCAACATACTTCAGGCTCCATGATATTCAATATGTAATTTCAGATCCAAGATTCTTGGCCCTTGGAAGACACTGCTGCTCTTTAGCGTATCAATGATTGCAATACTACCAATTTTTGTCACTTCCTATTTTGGCTACAGCAATTCTCCGGCGGTCCGGCCTGGATTCAACTACGGCTCCTTATGGTTCAATCAATATCCACTGCCAATTTTAGTCATTGGTGATGTT
The DNA here is from genome assembly GCA_025436335.1 of Bursaphelenchus mucronatus. Classification (NCBI taxonomy): domain Eukaryota; kingdom Metazoa; phylum Nematoda; class Chromadorea; order Rhabditida; family Aphelenchoididae; genus Bursaphelenchus; species Bursaphelenchus mucronatus. Next base: position 8,714,137 of record CM046358.1, read on the forward strand.
GTAAGTAGCCGAATTTTGCGTTTTATGTTTTTATTTTTACAGCGCGATTTCTGGCATCATTCCTTCTTTATTTACGGAGTTTTCTGCGCTTTTATCTGCTACTCGCTGACTTTATTCATCGGATTTAAGGGACTGAAAAACTTGCGAATCGTGCAGAATACCTGCAGCAGAAGAACAAAGCATCTTCAGATTCAACTGTCGCGGTATCTTTTATTGCAGGTAGCCTATCACAATGTTACCTTGGTACCTCTGTAAATTTCAGACTACAATTCAACTTCTGACGTCTGTGATGCCCGTAGCAATTATCATATTTATCGGATTTTTTCGGTTGGACGCAGGGCTAACCCCAACGTTCTGCATGGTGGCGTTGAGTTGGATTCCCATCATCAACCCGTTGCTCACAATGATTGTCATTGCGCCGTATCGAAGAGCAGCCAGAGAAACATTGGCGTGTGTCTTGCCACATAGCAAGATTACTGTCAGTACTTCGCAAGAACAAGGTTGAAAATGATGAGAAATTTAATGTCATATCGGAAATAGGGAAATACGAAAAGAAATGAAGCTATAAAAACAGTGACTTGGATATTTTGGGAAAAAGGATTTCGTCTCATGATGTTAACCCTAAACAAAGTAATTTTTAATTTATCACATTAAAAAACCAACCAGAAATTAGGGGTCCCTTCGGGCCCCCCAATTTCTGGTACTTTTACTTGTACTTTTTACTCTTGCTTTTGAATTTTTAAATTTGATAAAGGCTCGGGGCCTGCGGCCCCTCGCATGCGGTGTCATGTCTCATACTCAATGCTGAAAACTTTTGACTGAAAGGCTCGGGGGCCTTCGGCCAAAAAATGCAAAAGCTCTGCACCACTCACCTGCACTCAAACCCAACCGCACCCCGCTCACACTTTTCTGACTGACTGCTCCGCAAACCAAAACTTTGAAAATGATTTAACTTTCGCAAAAATTTCAATTTTCGCACGATTTTACTTTGACTTGTATTTTTACCCTTGCTTTTAGACTTTCTTTAAAGTTTATAAAAGGCTCGGGGCCTGCGGCGCCTCGCATGTGGTGCCATGTCTTATACTCAATGCTGGAAACTCTTGACTGACAGAACATGTGAAACTAAATTCCAAACTTTTCATCAAAATCGTACCCCAATTTCATCACATCCTCCAAAAAACAAAATTCCTAAAATTTCTATCATAGTGCCACGTACTAAGCCGAAAATATTCAAAGGCTCTGCAACACTCACCTGCACTCAAACTATTTCTGGTGCTTTTACTTGAAAATTTTCCTCTTGCTTTTGCATTTTTTTCTAAAATTTTACTACTCACCTTCACTTGTATCCGACCGCACCCCGGACTCACATTTCTGCTACTAAAATGTTTCTAAAGTCAGTAACTTTTCATCAAAACTATGTCCCAACTTTTGAACTTTCCCAAAAAAACAAAAATCGCAATTTCTGACCGAAATTCATTGCATCCTAAAAAAACAAAATTTTCTATCTTAGTACCACGTACTCAACCCAAAATATGCAAAGGCTTTGCACCACTCACCTGCACTCGCACCCAACCACACCCCATACTCACACTTTTCTGACTGACTGCTCCACATCCGAAAAAACTTTGAAAATGAATTTGAATTTGCGAAAAAATTCCCATTTTCCCACGAAATCGACCGCTATTTTTCGACCAATCAGCGCACGAGTAGATTTTTCAACCAATCAGCGCACGAATAGATTGGCTTCACGGACAAACAAACAGAGGCTGACTTCATTCTTTTGCATTTAGACTGGGGAAACAACTGTTTTTCATTTAAATCTCGCTTTCAAGGCTTGAAAGACAAAGTGTCACACAATTTTTGCTGTCACTCGTTGTGAAACTTAATTGGCAATAGTTCTAAATAATCAAGTAGATTGCCAGAATATCCTTTGCAGTTTCAAGAATATCTCCACTTTTTGTTCAGGGTGCGGGTAAACAAAAAATTCCGTGACATTAAGTTTTGCAAGCCGTAAAAGCGAGATTCAAATGTAGTTGTGTCGGCCCTTTAAACCTACAAATACCAAAATTTGACCTGTTAAAAAATGTCTGAACAAAATTTAATTTGAACTATAAAATGTCTACAAAAACAGAAAAAAAGATATATGCTCGAAGTGAAGACACGCTTTAACTTTCAACTCGAAAAAAGGCTGTAACTTTGACATCTCCGGTGCTACAAATGGCCAAAGTCTGAATTTTATTTTTCCGTTTCCCGAGGCATCCGTAAATCGCATTTCGATATGGTGCTATGACAATAATTGTTAATAGTCCGTTGAGGAATGGGATCCAGCTGTAGCAGAGGACACAAAGAGCTGCCAAATATCCCAAGTTCAGGTTGAAAAATTGGCTCATGACCAGGCCTAAGGTTGGGCCGACCGCGGTGATCAGAGGGATTGAAAATGGAAAGTTTGGCTTGCAAAGTACAATGGCGGATGATAATCCAATATTTTGGCTATCGCACGTCAATTCTTGACCCGTTCAGACGACACACGATCGATTGACGAAAAGATTTTAGATTTAAAAATTTTTTGGGAAGAGTGTTTGGTCGACAAATTTGGTCCCAAAAGATTTAAAAAAATTTAAAACATTAGTTTCTGACCAGTGAGCAAAATTTTTCCTCTGAAGTCATCGGGAACTTGGCACGGTCTTTGTTTGGTAAACTGAGTTTTGTCGATAAGTTCAACTCGATGCTCAACTTGCCCAAAAAATGACTGCCATCGATAGTAGTGCTCCATAGCAAGAATATTGTAGGCCGGTGTCATTTCAAATGGAAATATATGTAGATGTAACTATACCGGCATCGACCTTTACAAAAATGTTGGATATGTCTTTGCAAACGAGAGCATGTACATAGATAAGTGTATACGCCTTGTATGTATCCCACCGATCAAAAGGATGGAGATTCGTTTGATCAATTACGATCTGAGGTCGTGATGCTGCATTATATTAAGTTGGAAAGAAAAGAATTAGCCATTTTTTCAAATTTTAAAAAAATTATTTTTTCTTGTTCAAAGCATCAAGAACATCATGGCGGTTAAGTTGGACCTGCTGGGCCATGCTGGAAGGTTAACAATCCATGTATATGTTGCAATGTAGTCCTTGAGTCATCCTTTATATGCAACACAAAAAGAATATTCTAGAAAACTCCGGAACTTTTTAAAAAATTCAAGAATTTGATGACTAATTCTATTCTTTCCAACCTAATATTATACTTTGATCTTCGATGAGCATTGAGGCATGGGTCTTCGCTATTTTTTCCATTTCTGATATTATTTCTTCTAAGAAGATCTCATGTAAAATTAGATATCAAAAGATCAATTCTATGTTCAAGAAATTTAAATCGTCTCCCTCCGTGACAATGAATTGATCCACCTTGTCGATTGCACGAGTAAATGACATTTTCCGTAACGAAGTCCAGAACGCGTGGAAGAGCAAGTGAATACTCTGTATATTTCAAGCTTTATAAACCCTTGAACGCAATTCACCTTGGCCTTACACATTTCTTTACCGTTGATCGTATCTTCGTATTGTGTCGACATTCGTTTGTTTAATTATTTCTTGCAAAACAAAAAGTAAGACTTGGTTGAAAGGAAAGTCTTTGCCACTCAAATTTACTCAATTCTGCTACAAGTTCTTGAAGTACGCGCGGATAACCTGCTGAATACCAGGCGACAGTAATGAACAAAAAAAAATTTTATAAAGATTCTATAAAATTTGTAAAATATTTAAAGATTTCAAAGATTCAAGTTGTTTCTGACATTACTAAAGTTGACGTAAGCATTGCACCTTGGTTTCGTAGTACTACCCAGATACTCCAATAAGAGTAAAACGTCATCTGTTGATGTTTCGAGTATTAGAAGTTATAGGGTCACTTTTCGAAGGAATCCAGCTTTAGATTTTGAACAATAAAATTGTTCTGTGCGCAATATGGCAAAGCAGCGTCTTTGACGTATACATTGAATATATTATAGTTGCAACAGAATATTTAGAAGACACAGCTACGCTAGACGCAATGCCGGCAGTTTACATTTTCTTCCAATAGCTCAGGTTTAGTACTGTGCTGTTACCTTAAATTGCTAACGATGAGTTGTGCAAAGCTGTTGTCTGGGGGTGATCTAAAATGTTATAGCGTTTACCCTGTCAGTTGGAAAACCACTTTTTTTACAATAAATACATGTTCTTGCATGTATCTTGTGATATTACTTCTAGTATGTACGTGTAAACCACAATCCAAGACGAATGGAGCATTTACTGCAATCGAATTTTCATACATACCAAACTTGATTATTTATAATGCAAGGAAAGTGAGTCCTTTATTGTGCATAGCGGTTAAAAGCTAGTAAAATTATATTTTACACGTTATGTGGCAATTTAATTCCGTTTCTTTTATTTTTGTTAATAATCTATATACTCAACTGTCCACCGCACAGATTACTGAGTGCCAGTTACGTGTCTGCACGTTCTGAAAGTACATGTCTGTTGCGTTAAACGATGATTTCGTGACCTTAGTACTATTGTCAAAATAATCGGGCGTGCTGGTAAAAAATTCTTGCAGTTCCGCGTACGTACGTCGAAATACACGGGTTTCCCGTTTTCTGATTGGATCATCGGTTTTGTCGTCACAAAATATTCAAGCCCAGAACGCAAAAGACAGGTTGGCCGTAACCCAAGTCTAGCGTCACAAGGACCCTTTCTGATAGTCCGAAGTTTAGGCAACCGACATTTTACGGTGTTTGCTTTGGAACAATTTTTGCGAGATAATAATATAATGCATATAATCGCTTTAATCTTCTTCTATAAATTCCAGTTTCAGCTATGTTCATTTCAAGAATTGCTTATTGGAACTACCTGTTCTCCTCGTTTTTTGGTTTCGCAATTTTATCACTTTTAATTGTTCTCATAATATCTCGAACCACCTCAACTTTCAAGCCCTATTCCAAGATGCTGTTGCCTTGTGCGATAGCCGAACTTTTATTCATGACAATAGATGCGGTTGGCCAAATTGTGAGAGAAAACGGCTAATAAATTCAATGAAAAGCGTTTAGAAGGTCCGATTGGAAGATGGGGTATTTCTCTGCGCCTTCGACGGGCCAGGCCGACATTTGAGCCGAAATAACCAAATTTGGTTGACTGTTTTATCTGTGGCTGGGTTGTGTTTTGTGCAGTCGTCACTTCCCGCTCAAGCTTACTTTCGCTTTTACACTGTAAACAGGTAAGTTTTTGAATATAAAAAAATTGACGTAAAGTGTGATCTTGAAAGTTCTTGAAATTAGATACGTGGCGTTGGAAAAAGAATAAAAAGGGTAAGAAGGTAGTAAGGCAAATTTTCGCGTTATTTTCACAAGTAGGGAAGGTACCTGTGCTCCCAAAGAGTAAATATTTTTTCAAAATCATACAGACAGTTGTTAGCTTAATCTTCAGTGACCTTAAGTTGACAAAGTCGAGATATACCTGCCCAGATAGTGTATTCTATTTAAAGCAAATTCTATTTAATTCAACAAATGCTTTAGAGGAGATGCATTGTCAATTTCACAAACTGCCTGTTTGTTTTCTCTTTCAATTGTCGGTATCCTCCCACTTGCGATGTTGGCGTATATCTCCTTCGACACTTCGGAATTTCTACGGCCGGAATTTGACTATTCAACCTTGTGGTACAAAGACGATACGCCAAGCATACTGCTAGTCGCTGATATTGTAAGTATTCTTACAAAAACGTCTTTTTGAATACCTGAGTTTTATCTTATCCTTCATTGTAGAGATCACCCTATCAAAAACTTTATTTTCTCTACTCCGCCGTTTTGATGACCACCGTTTATTCAACTGCACTCTACTACGGAATAAAAACTTTGACGACACTTCATCTCAAGTCAAGGGTTTACTCGAACAAAACAAAGCGAGTCCAGTCGCAGCTTTCAGCGTATCTACTTTGTCAGGTAAGATCAATTGACTGCGTAAATAATATTTGTCGTATTTGACGTATATATATATACAAATTTCCGCACATTTATGCATACAAACTTCCGTACATCGAAGCAAACATTTCAAAGGTGCCATGAGCCTTTTTTTAAGTCAAAAACAACCTTCGTATGAAGAAAGACATCTACATATAACGATTAATTGTTTTTGGGCACTCCTTACCTAACATAGATAAATCTCAGACCGTGAAGATCGTATCTTACAAACCTGTAGTTTGCAAACTAAATTTCCCATTTCAGGCTCTGATCCCTCTGATCACCGCGGTCGGCCCAACCTTAGGCCTGGTCATGGGCCAATTTTTCAACCTGAACTTGGGATATTTGGCAGCTCTTTGTGTCCTCTGCTACAGCTGGATCCCATTCCTCAACGGACTATTAACAATTATTGTCATAGCACCATATCGAAATGCGATTTGTGGATGCCTCGGGAAACGGAAAAATAAAATTCAGACTTCGGCCATGAGTAGCACCGGAAATGGCAAAGTAACGGCCTTTTCTCGAGTTGAAAATTGAAGCCTGTCTTCACTTCAAATATATATGTATATAAATACACATATGTGTATAGATATTTTTCTGTTATTGTAGTTGAAATAAAATTTTGCTCAACGGTTCGAATTTGGTATTTGTAGGTTTAATTTGATAAATTAAAAATTACTTTTGTTACGTTGCACCATTTGGTGACAAATTGAACTTTAAACCGAATATTTAAAAAAATACCACCTGTAATTTCAACAAAAAACTTAAAGGTAGACTGTTTCTGTACTTTCTATTGAGCACGTTGACTTGAGCACTTTTGCTAGTTTTGTCATAAATAAATAAAGAACAAAAAATAACCAAATTTCAGTTTTAGTCACCTGGGGAATTCGCAATGCAGCAACTATTTACTAATTGGTGCCGAATTTTCGATTCACAAAACAGGACTTTTGAATAACAGTTGAAGTTCTCAAAATGCGGCGCTCAAATTTTCAGCAAATTGGGACAAACGTTTCACGTCAAATTGAAAAAGCAAGAGGAAGGGAACTGTTCAAGTTGGCATTTCGTCACAAATATGGGATCCGAGAAATCTTTTTTTGACCGATTTCTTGTCCAATTCGGTAAAAATCAGGTCTTTTTTGACAAAGTTTTCCACTTTCAAGCTATATGGATTGTTTTCAGACTTGGTTCGACCAGTAATTCTTAGCGGGACCAATTTAAAAATAATTTTTCCAATAAATCTTAGGACGAAAAGCCAATTTGAAGACTTCCCTTTTCGATTTGACGTGCGTTTCTTGAAAATATGCAAGGAGAATATGAGAGATTTTTAGATCTAAAGCATGTAAAAACTTCAAAAAAGCAGTTTGCCGCGTTTTTTTATACAACAACAAAGTTGGTTTCACACAATATTTTTTGAAAGAGTACAGAAATTGTCATACTCAACGAAAAAAATTAATAACTTTATACGTAAGTTTGAGCTTCTCTCTCAACTTGACATTGAATCTCTAAAATCCGAGTGCTAAACAACAGTCCCTTATCTTGGAAAGCAAAAGTCTTAAAGGACCAGAACAGCTACGTTTGTTTGAATTGCGCTTTTTACGGCGTGAAAACGAAATGTCCAAAAAGTTTCTTTGTCTTCTGTACCAATAACAACGGAGAAAATAATGGTGACACTCTACATGCTTACTAATAATTTTTTTGCTGTTTCCAACTCTGCCACCTTTGTTTTTGCTGCAGGACATAAAAATATTTCTTTGACATTTCGTCTCACACGCCGTAAAACGCGCAATTCAAAAGTAGCTGTTCTAGCTATTTAACGTAAGATATTTTTACATACTTCTGTATTCAGATTCTGAACTAGCCACATATCAATGCTTGAAAGTTTTTGTTCGTACTTTAGATATTGAGCAATCCCTGCCAGGAGAGTGCGCGAAACACGGAGAGCGGCAAGAGAGGAAAACACTTTTAGGTGAGGAATTGCTTAGGTGAAAACATGGTAGAAAAAGACCAAAAATTAATATTAAAATTTGCGAAAAATGTCATATTGTTTAAAAATCGCAGCGACCAACTTGGCGTACTTCTCCTGTTAGTACAGTCCCTTCTTATGTTTTTCATGAAAAAACCTCCGAAGATACGAACTGTTCCAATACTCAGACTTTCCTCCTTTTTATATCTTGTGAAAATTCAAAACCACCCGCTAAATTACAATTAAAAGGTGGGTCTGGGTCTATTAACCAACCACCTGCTCGACTGACCGTGTTACACCTACCGTATCCTTTCGTGTGCACTTTTTTGTCAGCAAATTTTCCATGTATTCAAACTTGGAAATACCAACATCCAAGTGTAGTCTTTCAAGATGTAGAATTTTTTTGGACAAGCTCAAGCAGCCCCAACAGATGTGGGCAATATGTAGTTTTACTTGTTTCTTTCGATTACCAAATGTTATGAGACGTAATCTTCTTTACCATACCCTTCTATTTCTATTGTTACGGTGGTTGTAGAAAAGGAGACACAAGATCTTTCCCCAATCTTTTCGATAGCGTTTTAGACAGCCGGTTGAGAATTAAATGTTTTAGGCAAATAACTTCAAGTACAGCTATATACTTTTGAATTGCACTTTTTACGGCGTGGGAACAAAATATCAAAAAAATTTATTCGTCTACTGTACCAATAAAAACGGGAAAAAATTAATAGTGACATTCTAATAATAATTATTTTACTGCTTCCAACACTGCCGCCTTTGTTTTGTCGCTGCAGGACATAAAAAACTTTTTGGACATTTCGTTTCCACGCGGTTCAAAAGTAGCTTTTTCAGTTGCTTTATTTCAATTCCGGTTCCGCAAAAATTGTCGATATTTGAGGTAATGGTATCTAAGCATCCGACTGGCTTGTCGATGAAACAAGACTTTCCTCAAAAAATCAATTTCTTCCCCAAGTTCGAATGAAAATCAAATTTTCCCTTGCCATCTTACCTAATTTCTATGACCTTTTTATCATAACCGATCTCGTAGGAAGGTCGAACTATAAACGTCCGAAGCTGTAACGCTACTTGGCTTCGCAAGCAAGTCATATTTTGTCATTTGAGTTTGAAACAATCAGCAGTAGTACTGCAATTGATTATTTAGGGGCTTGTGCCGCTGACAACAGCTGTAGCTCCAACTCTTTGTTTGGTGGTCAGCCAACTTATTGGGCTGAGTATTGGAGGATTTGCAGAGTTGTGCGTTTTGATGTGTAGCTAGATCCCATTTCTAAATGCGACAATAACAATAGTCGCTATTGTGCCCTATCGAAGAGCGGTGATGAGGATTTTTTGGAAGAACGGAGGTGAAGCCGAAGGCATCAGCGGTTTCCACTACCAATACCTAAATCAATTGAAGCAAAAGTACGTACCTTTGAATCGCGCTTTTTACGGGTTGGAAACGAAATGTCCAGAAAGTTTCTTTGTCTACTATACCAATAACAATGGAGCAAAATAATGGTGATATTATACATGTTTACTAATAATTATTTTTCTGTTTACAACTCTGCCGTCTTTGTTTTCGCTGCAGGGCATAAAAAAAGTTTCTTTGACATTTCGTTTCACATGCCGTAAAACGCGCAACTCAAAAGTAGTTGTTCTGGCGGCATTTTGACACATTAGTTCAGGTCCTAAAGAAATATGGGATGGAGAGCCTGGCCGCACAAAACATAACCCAGCTTTTAACACACCGAACGTATCACATGCACCCTTTTTTGTGCAATTTATATTCTTCTCTCGTGCAAAAAAACGAAAAACGTGTTATTGAGAGCTACAAAACCCGTAGATGAGTGTACAACCCCACTGTGTCATTGTTGTAAATAATTTGTTAGTGAATGTTTTATACATTGCTATCAGCTGGCACTTTGCGTCGATGACGGAGAACCCATACGCCTGGGATGTGGAGAGGAATACTTTGACTGTGGAAACTGATCCTTTGAGGATTCTAAATCTATGTTTGCATATTACACATTATTGCTCGTGCGTTTTTGGAGGACTACTATCGTCGACTTTGCTGTACTTCATAATTTTCAAAACCGAAGGGCAATTGAAACGCTATCGATATATGCTGTTAATTTGTTGCGTTAGCGACATGTTTTATTGGGGTATGGATTCCTTGACATTGATGGTATGGAATGTCTGTTTATTAGCTGTAATGTTACCATATTAAAGGGCCAGAACATCTACCAATGAATTGCGCGTTTTACGGCGTGTGAAACGAAATGTCAAAGAAATTTTTTTATGTCCTGCAGCGAAAATAAAGGCGGCAGAGTTGCATACAGTAAAACAACCATTAGTAAGCATGTAGACCATTACTTCTCCCCGTTCTTATTGGTGCAGTAGACAAAGAAAATTTTTTGACATTTCGTTTCCACGCCGTAAATGGCGCAATTAAAAACAAGCCGTACTGTGGCTTTAAAAACAATCGTACATGCTTCTTAAATTCCTCAGGCTTTTAGAGGATGAAAGTGAACGATGGAGTCACAATTGTGGAGATGAAGGGGTCATAGGCGATTTTAGTTTTGAAGATCGCGCAAAAGCTATGAGACTTTATGTCCTTTCAACTTGTTTGATCAACATTGTGTTGCCAGTTCAAGTCTATTTTCGTTTCTACACATTAAAAACGTATGTCTAACCATTAAACAAACACAATTTTTATATTATTTTTAGACATCAATTCTTGAGCATCCGCGTGTCGCTGTTTTTATTTGTAATGGCAGTTCTGTCCTGTTGTCCGGCGGGCCTATTAGGATGGAAGACGTACCAATGGTCTACTTCGGAACGACATGGGTATAACTATGCAACATTGTGGTATGATGAAGCGCCAGTTCCAAATCTTATTTTTGGTGACATTGTAAGTTGTCTGCCAAGGCAAGGCGTAGAACCTGCTTTTGAGACAGTGAATCTTTGCACAAAAAACCTTTGTTATATTATACAAAGAATCTCTACAACAAACAATTAACGGAGTACAAAACTGAACGTAGATAAAAACGAACCACAATACAACAAAATCTCTCTATAACAAATAAACTTTCGGAAACTTGCATGTTTTACAGATGTTTCATCGTTGTTTAAAGGGCCCAAACAGCTACTTTTGAACTGCGCTTTCTACGGCGTGTGAAACGAAATGTCAAAAAAGTTCTTTTAGGTCCCGCAGCAAAAACAAAAGCGGTGGAATTGTTAGCAGTAAAATAATTATTAGCAAGCATGTAGACTGTTACCATTATTTTTTACCATTGTTATTGGTACAGTAGACGAAAAAACTTCTTTGACATTTCGTTTCCCACGCCGTAAAAAGCGCAATTCAAAAGTAGCCGCACTGTCCCTTTAACAGGACAAGTGCTGAAAGGTTTTGATAAAACTAAGCACTTTTTGTTGCCTGCCTCTATTTGACCTTTTAGGTTTTTCAAAAACACATTCCTCACCAGGTATTGCAAAGAACACCTTTCTTTGTCGCTTATTTCTTGCGGCTGAAAGTCATATTACGTAAAGACTTTCAGCGCTCAATTTACCACAAGTTGTACTTCCTGCTTGGTGCGTCGGCAGTGGTCACTGGATATTGTATTGTGCTGTTCTACACATACCAGACTCATCGAATGTTAAAAGTGAAAGCTGCTGGACTTTCCGAAAAGACGAAGAGGCTACAAAGGCTCCTGTCTCGTTTTTTAACTGCTCAGGTATCGAACAAACTCTAAGGCCAGACATCAATTTTATAGGTACTCATCCACTTGGTGGTCTACGAAGTCCCTATTTTCTGGATGATCACGTCGGCAATATTCCGCTTCGACACCGGATTCGTTGGCTACTTTATGAACATTTCTTTAGGCTCTCTGCCGATTCTAAATCCCCTAATGACCTTGATTATAATTGGCCCATATCGCAGGACTATTAGAGAGATGTTTTGTTGCAATAAGAAGCTGACGATCTTCTCGCATGCCAGCCTCCACCAAAGCCAATGACTCTCAACGCTCAATTAGAAACAAATCATTGTACATATGCATTAATTGTGTTTTGTGCTAAATACAAAAGCTAAACATAAAGAAAGCATAAATTAGCTACAATTTCCAATTATGTTTTGGTTCGAAGAGTGGAACTGACCATGTGCATCTACGGAGGAGTGAACCTGTGCGTATGGTGCATCTAGTCGAGGAGTACACCAAAGTGAAGTGTTCGTCAAGATGCACTGTTAGTGTAAAGTCCACTCTTCGAATCCATCTTGCATTGTTCTCTTTTCTTTGTACACAGTAAACTTCCTTGATTTACTGCATTGAGTAAAATTCGTATCTGTGCCCTAAGGCGGTTGGTTAGTACATAAAATACTAAAAGACCGCGAATTACTGATTACGGTTGTTGACACATACATCTGGACTGTTAAAAAAGTATAATTAAGCTAAACACCCTCAAGGGGTTTATATGCCAATACAATATTATTATAATAACAAGAAAGGGGATCATCATATACATATGCATAATAGACAACGGCTGTGTCCTGCTCCAATCAGTACTCAAGGATCTGTGTCACCCAGACTCGTCCGTCTCGTGTCCAGTTTTCTAACGGGCATATTCTTGTCAAGGGTACTTACAACCTTTCCGAGACAAGGGTTTTTCAATGATGTGTTGCGCTGCTATTAGAGAAACATCTTACTTTTGTAACTTGACTACAATCTTTTACTTGTTCGTTTCAACTATTGTCATCGCATCCTACAGAAAGTTGTGGTTTAGAAAATTACGTATGTAGAATATTACGCAGAGAGGCAGCAGTTGTATTTTACACTGCGGAAATCAGAGAACAAATTTTTGTTTCAAAGCAACAAATTCTCAAAATTTGTGAAAACAAAAAAGTGATATAGAAAACATCTTTTAAAGTAATGTCAGCCGGCGCAGCGTGATAAACGCCCGGCTTGCCTCTGTTAACCCATTAGTAGCTTGAACCATTATGTATTATTCGTTAAATTTAGTGAGAAAGAATCACGTTTCATGTTTTAACAAGGGAAGCGCTCAAGTGCGGCGCTTAAATTTAGAGCGTCGCACTTACAAGGGAAGTCACATTTTTCGCAGATTGATCCATACTTGTGACCTACTGCATCTTAAAGGGACAATACATACACTGAATGTCAAAGGGACGGTACAGCAACTTTTGAATTGCGCTTTTTACGGCGCGACAACGGAATGTCCAAAAAGATTTTTCATCTACTGTACTAATAACAACGGAAAAAACAATGGGGCCATTCTACATGTTTACTAATAATTATTTTACTGTTTGCACCTCAGCAGCTTCTGTTTCCGCTGCAGGACATAAAAAAACTTTTTTTGACATTTCGTTTCGCACGCCGTAAAAATCGCAATTCAAAATTGGCAGTTCTGGCAATTTGGCCTCAAGCAGTGTAATAAGAATCTGGTTTTCACAAGTGTTTCCAGGCTTTGAGGCCAAAGTTAGATAGATTTCAATTTTCAGTAATCTTTATATTTTTGACACTTTGAGATTTTACATAAATACAATTATGTATCTATTAACGTGTGCCATCGCAATGTAATTCATTTTTCTATGTCCTGGTCTTAGTGTTTAGCATATTACATGGTGTAAGTTTTAGTAGCGCGTGTTATTGTTGAAAACACAGTGTAACAAATAAAAAGACAACCCGATAAACAATCTTTAATTATCGGCGCGACTTTGGCAAAAACATTTGCCATCATACCTGTAATTGGACATGATGTGGTACATACAAAACACGCTTCACGCTTTACTGATTTGTAGAAAATTCAAAATTTGCCGAATGAATTCTTTAAATTTACAAGGCTTTTATTGTAATTTACAGTTTGTAAACTGCATTTACTGGAATTTTAATGTTATATTTTTGAATAAGTGGTTTTGACTACATCCGAATGTTTATTGTCGAAACGCGATAACTCAGGTTCCGACTATTTGAGCACGACATTGACTTGTTCGAGTTTTTGTAGCCTACGATCTGAGTGTATATTGTTTTGGCTAACATTAAACCTTGTTTTGTCGCCCTACAACATGTTGGATCTGATGCTCTCTCCAAGTCCGGACAATCCATACGCCTGGGATTTCCCCAATGAAAATGGGAAATTTCCGAGTGAACCATTCGATGAATTAGGATATGTTAGTCACCTACTGCATTTCAACTTTATTGCAACAACACTTATTGGGGGAATTCTGTCCTTCTCATTGCTGTACTTGGTCGTCTTTCACACTCATGGAGCATTGCAGAGTTATCGAAACATTTTGCTGATGTGCTCGTTCACCGATATCTCTTATTGGGCCGTGGACAATATTATTCAGACGGTAGGCCTTCGCAATGGTTTTATTTCTATAAAATGTAGCTGCTTCACTGAAAGTGACAGTACAGTTCAGCTACTTTTGAATTGCGCGTTTTACGGCATGCAAAACAAAATGTGAAAAAAATTTTTTATGTCCCGCGGCGAAAACAAAGGCGGCAGAGTTGCATACAGTAAAAAACATATTAGTAAGCATGTAGACTGTCACCATTATTTTTTTCCGTTGTTATTGGTACAGTAGACGAAGAAACTTTTTAGACTTTTTGTCCCTTTGATACTGCTTCTGCTGCTTCACTTTATGTTCCTGTTTTATGTCTGACCCACGCTGATTTTCATGCTTGATTCAGCAACCATATCTAACAACAGTTCCGTTTGTATAATCTAAAAATTTTTTTAAGAAGCTCAAAGAAAAAGATGGAGTTTTCATGGTAGCTTTAGAAGGTCCTGTTCGACACTGCAGCTACCAAACCCGTCTGATACTCTTATCAATATACATTGGCTTAATTTCCATGGTGAACAGCGTGCTTCCGGCGCAAGTCTACTTTCGCTACTATGCGCTGACACGGTAAACAATTTTGGGTATCTCAACGGTTATAATTTTATTGTAGAACACAACCGCTGACAACATCCAAAACAATTGGTTTATTTACGATCTCAGTGGGCGTTTCTCTAGTCTGCTCAATTCTTGCGTACTTTGGGTATGGGCGTTCTGCAAGTGTTCGACCGAATCACAATTACGGAGAGTTATGGTATCGAGAGATTCCGTTGCCACTTGTATTTTATGCAGATGTGGTACGTTTGATATTTAATCAAACGTCGCGATACCGACGTCTAAACTGATTCAATTCAAACTTTATTTTTGCGTTGTGCAAGATCTTTCCTTACATAGAGAAGGCTTAACAGAGGCCTTCCAGAAATGTCAAAGCGTTAAAAAATCCGTCAAGCCTAAGTCTTTTCAGAGTAGCTCCAGATTGTGACAAAGTACAAATACTGTATTTTCAGCGCTCCCAAATACAAAAAGTCTACTTCTTTTATGGCGGCGCTTTGGTTGCTATATCATACCTCATAGCGATCGTACTTGGCTTTAGAACAATGAAAACGATACGACGATCGTACGGTTCGTTTTCGGGCAAAACAAGGCGCCTTCAAGCACAGCTCACGCAGTATCTTATTGTTCAGGTAAGCCTTGAAGGAGTTTAAAGGGAGAGTACATATACTTTTAAATCGCGCTTTTTACGGTGTGGAAACGAAATGTCCAAAAAGTTTCTTCGTCTACTGTACCAATAAAAACGAAAAAAATAATGGTGACATTCTGCATACTTATTAATAATTATTTTACTCTTTGCAATTCTGCCGCGATTGTTTTCGCTGCAGGACATAAAAAAACTTCTTTGACATTTCGTTTCACACTTCGTACCTTTAATAGCGTTGAATACTCGGATCTTGAAGTTATTTATATACCTAAAAGTGTATACGAGACTTGCTTTTGGTTTCCTCTCTTGTTTATGTTCTTTTTTCAAATTGAAAAAAAACTTCAAGCATCTTCCAGCACTTTAACGTCAAGCCTTTGTATCATTATCTGTTAAAATCTCGTTTTCAGTCCGTTATTCCACTGCTAGTCTCGGTCCTCCCAATGATGCTGTTGGTAATCCCTCAATACTTTTATATTGATACTGGAAGAGCTTGTTTGTATTATTCGGTGGCGTTCAGTTGGATTCCAATTATCAATCCGCTCATAACGATGGCTGTTATAATACCGTATCGGCGTTTGATCTTGAGCAAGTTGTGCTGCGCGAAGCGGATGTATCAAGTCGACAGCACCGGAAATGTCTTTTCGCGATCCAACTAAAGTGTTGCAGATACTATTTTTGGAAATAATCTATGACTCTAGTGATAGCAGAGGCTAAAGAAGGGCGTGTAAAGTTTGGTTATAAACTGCAATAAAGAAAAGTTTGTTCAAATTTTTAATTAAAAGACCAAAAAAACTATGTACATTTCAATTTTCCCTTAGAACAAAGTAGTTCCTTTAAAACAAAGTAGACGTAAGGTTAAAACTTATGGGGATGTATTTCACAGTCTACTTTATTATTTTGAAAGATTGCCAATTCGTTTTTACGACGAGGGACAGCAAAACTTCCGTGACACTTTGTCTTCCAAGCCGTAAAATCGAAATTCAAATGTATAATAGTTGTGTTGGTCTTTCAAGAGAGCACGCATGTGCTTTCCAGATATTGTATCGAACCACAACCGTGGGATGTTGTATGATGACTTAAAATTGTATCAAGGTATTGCTATTGTTTGTAATACATGTCATTACAACTGGTCTGTTAATAAAGACAACGATTGACAAATTTCTATTTTACGGCTTTCAGTCACTCTACAAGGCGGGATTCCAAGGGTTGTCTGATTCGTTATGAGGATCTGCAATGGCAGAACATCTACGTAGCGGGCTGTGGGCCAGTTATTGGGTGCTCCAACGGTTTTGTGAGTGCGACATCTGACATTGTCAATTGCGAATATTTGAATATTGCCAACCAAAAAATTTTCGTCTGCCATTAAGTAGCAACAAACAAAATTAATGAGCATATCGGCTAATCTCTGCGTTTGTATTGTAATCTGTTGTGTTGTACGAAAACCTTGTGCAATTGGCCGGCACAATCGTGCCTTTTTTTAAATACGCGTGACTTAGCCGACTCAGTTTGTTACAGTTCTTCTCTTCCTACGATTTGTAGGCCAAAAATACATACACGGCAATTCATAGCACCGCCTGATTACAAGAAGAGATCATTAGGAGATTTTATGTGGTCAAAAGCTCAACCATGATCCCTACAAACCTTTACACTTAGAGCTATGGCCACAGTCATTAACCTTACCGAATCGCCTGTTCCATATGATGAATTGGGTATTATATCTGCGCTGTTATATTGTAATTTTACCGTAACCACTTTCGCTGGCGGAGTCCTTACAATGCTTCTCTGTTTCCTTGTGATTTGGAAAACGGAAGGGCCTCTACGAAATTACCAAAGTATTTTGCTGATCTGTTCGTTCAACGATATCTTCTACTGGGCGTTGGACAATACGTTAGCGCCAAAGTTAAAGCAGACTGATGGTGTTTTTATGATCAAAATTGAAGGCCCAGCGAGGTATTTGAGCCACGATTTTCGCCTCATACTTGTTGCAATTTACATTGTTGCGGTGTGTGTTATATGCGGTCAATTGCCGGTCCAAGTGTATTTTAGATATCATTGCTTGACCAGGTAGGCAGACCCTTGATTAAACAGAAATTCATTTTTTTGACCGCGCCCGTTCACAACAACCAAAACGCTTGGATTGTTTTTGGTGTCGCTTGTTGTTGCTTCACCAAACTACTGTCTCGTCTATATGGCGTTGAGTTCCGCCGATGCACTACAAAAGGAAATGAATTACAACGCATTGTGGTATAAAGAACGGCCTGCACCGGATGTGTTTTATAGCGATGCGGTAAGCATTTGTCTTGATCTTTGAAGTATTTCTAAAGGTTTGGTTGGCTTCTTGAGAGTTGGCGACAATTAGCATAGGCTTTGCAGCTCCAACCAACAATCGTTTACTGCACCATTGCCAAGAATTGGTTTTGTTTGCCGCAGAGTCGGGAAAACATAGCAATAGCATCGTAGCTAAAGCCAATGACTTTATGTCAAAAAAATGGCAACAAATTCTTTTACAAGGAATAAATATAATAATTCTTGTTATAAAAGCAGCTTGGAGCACGCTAACCTTCAAAATCGGTCGATTGATAACATGGAATTGTTTCATTTTACACGTCTAATCGAAAGCTTTCCTAATTTTAGCGTTCCATTTATCACATTGCATACTTTGTTTACGGCGGATTTCTTGTGGGATTTTCGTATGTCCTCTCGCTCTTTATTGGCTTGCAAACGTTGAAGAAGACCCGACGATTATACGATTCCTGTTCCGAGAAAACTAAGCGACTTCAGAACCAACTGAATCACTACCTCATTGTTCAAGTGGGTCATGCCAATCTAAACCACGCACAACGACTTGATCTTGTTTTAAAAGCAACCTAATTTCAGTCCGTGGTACCCTTGCTTGTCTGCGTGACACCATTACTATTTGTCGTCGTCACCGGGTTTCTGTATCTCGACACTGGCCGGATTTGCATCCTAAGCGCCGTTTTCTTAAGTTGGATGCCGATTTTAAACTCACTGATTACAATGATTGTCATTATCCCTTACAGAAAATGGATTTTACGACGACTTGGTATTATCAGAAAACCAACGGAAAAATTGGCGGCGTCAATTACACAACAAAATTTGAGCCAACATTGGTAATATACATACACCTTTTAGAAGTCCACTACACTTTAAACGGAAAAACAGTCGACCTCAAAGTTTACTACAATAAAAAATGTTAAAAACTTTTTAGCGGACTATATGTATCGTCGTTTTTTTGTTCTTTCATCATTTCCGTGGTGTTTTCTCCATTGTTCTCAAGAAAATGTACTTCTAATGCATGAATAACGCCAGCCCTTTACTGTATTTGGCAATTTTTTTCTCATGCTTTAAAGTTATACATATGTCGAGTGAACTGACCATGATTAAATGGCCAGAATAGCCATTTTTTTTTGCATCGCGCGTTTTACGGCGTGTAAAACGAAATGTCAAAGAAGTTTTTTATGTCCTACAGCGAAAACAAAGGCGGCAGAGTTGCGAACAGTAAAATAACTATTAGTAAGCATGTAGACCGTGACGATTATTGTTTTCCGTTGGTATTGGAACCGTAAACAAAGAAACTTTTGGACATTACGTTTCCACGCCGTAAAAAGTGCAATTCAAAAGTAGCTGTACTGAATCTTTAAGAGATTTCTGGGAAGTTATTATTTGGTGTTCTATGACTCATTTTCCATAAAGTTAGGTCTTTACAAGCTGCACTCACCCGTTTTTTCCATTTATACTCTTGGTGTAATATCATACACAATGGCATGTCAGTAAAATACACTTTAAAATCTTGGAATAGTCAACTTGCAACTTTTTGTAATTTTTTAATTGAAGTCTTCCTTTTTAGCCTACAAATCCAGGGGTTTTGAATTGGACTTTAGTCGTCTTGACCCTTCAGTTTACCACAACTAAAGATAATCCTTTTGCTTGGGATTTTGCCGACTCCAATGGCCGATTTCCTCATCTACTATATGATGAACTGGCCTATTTCAATCCATTTTTGCAAACAAATGAGATGACTGCAACAATGGTAGGCGCGGTTTTATCATTTACATTGTTGTACTCGGTGATTGTACAAACAACGCAATTTTCATTGGCTATCGAACACACAGCGAAACAAAACAATTGTGCGATTCTTGCTCGGACAAAACGAGACGATTGCAAACTCAATTGAACAATTATCTTGTTGTACAGGTAAAGTGAACAAACAAAAGAACATATTATAGTACTTTCATTCAATTGTTCCCCTCCTCACCTGCTTTTTGCCATTACATCTTATTATTGTTCCATCATTTTTTTACGTCAACAATGGTCGATTTTGCTTGATATATGGAGTACTATTAAGTTGGGATCCAATGTTCAATCCGATCGTTACAATATGTGTTATTGTGCCTTATAGACGATGGGGTTTGATGAACGTTTTCTGTTGCCAGAATCCCTACAAGAAACATGTCACATTGATGCTGACATGTTTGTAGCGTAAAAATATGAATAGCGGAATTTTAGTTTTATGTTGAATTCTTATTTCTTATACCACACAAAATTTTAGTTAAAATATAAGTAAACCGCTCTATTTTACTTTTCTGGTGGAATTTCTGGGACTATTGCTGCTGATGGTTCATATGACCATATCTAAAAAAGTTGCGTTATACACGTTGATCAGTCAAGAACGGTAAATTATTTATTAAATAAACTTACATCAACCCTTTTGTCCGGTTGGTAAACTTCGTTCTTCTTGCAATTAAAGGCAGCGGCAAATCCTCGATCATTTGACAAGGTTTTCCTCAGGTATACCTTTTTTTTGTTTTCCCGGGCTCTAGCCATATCATAGTAACTTCCACAAAATCGTTGAGAGTAAACATAATAAAACAGTTGATCCGAATCGAAGAGTGCCAAAAGTTCTTCGGGCCATCTTCCATCTTGGCCATAAATTTCCTGCCATCTTTTCAGCCCCTTCCTCGCAATCAGTAGACCAGCATTCTCTCCTATCAGGTTGTCGATGCGCACGTCCTGTTGATAGTAATCCCGAAGGTTTTTGAAGATTTCATCAAATTTCTTTTCTGTTTTCTCACTCATAAAATGAGCGAGATTGCCGTAGGCATCGTACTGTAAGCCCGCCTGAGAAAATAGCATCCCGATCGCATTCCCAATCTCCACTCCAAGAAAGGCGAATTGGAACGCCTGAGGGTTGTTGTTGTCGTATATTGGAGTGAGTAGATAAATCAGCGGAATATTGATAGAATGTAAATTCACGGTCGCTGTTATATCCGAATCTGAACCAAGCTGATGAACTGATGGATAATCCGTCTTTACAACGTCCTTCCGAGTGAGTTGATTTAGTGAAGTCATCTTTTTGAAGAGCGAAACGTCTTTATACCAGCTAAATATTGTACTCGGGGTTGTCTTCGTTATTTTATTGTACTTTTTCTCAAGCTCTTCGTCATCAAAGACCCATCTTGACACCCCGATATTCTTTATGATTCCTTTGGCCTTCAAAGTCAACTGATTTTTGCTTTCCACATCAATCCATGGAATCATTCCTAACAGGGACTCAAAAGTTTCTGTTAGGACTCCAGTCAATCTAGCGACTTCCACTTGTAATTTCTCAAATTCTGCCTCAGGCAATTCTAATGAATCAAGTGCTGCTCGATCGTATAATGGAGGAAAGAGCTTATGGACAACTTCAATGCAAGTTTCCTCGGCTTTCACATCCACACCATCGAGCCAATCTTCGCGAAGAAACTCTTTCATTTCTTGCGGTAATTCGACATTACCTGCCGGAATTAAATGCTGATACTGCACCAGCAGACGAATGTAGAGACTGTTAATTAATTGATAGACATTTTCTTCCTTCCGGAGTCTTTTAATTATATATTCACCATTTTTGAAAGATTCTGGCACCTCCATAATATACGTTGTATTTTCATCGATCTTCTCCTTTAATTCTGGCATGTTCTGGACAAATTCTTCGTAGGAATTAATGTAATCTTCAAAGGCGTAGAGCTTGGCATAGCTGAGCTCTCGGAGGCCGGCTTTTTTCAGTTCAAGCTGCTCACGAAGAGATCTTGGGTTGTTGTATGAGATACCGACGCTCATAGAAAACTCTGACTTCATGACAGTCACAATTTCTTTTGCGGTGGTGTTGATGGTATTCTCAGGATACAACACTTTTAATTTCTCAGCCACAACGGCCGCCAATGGCTCAAAATCTGTCATTAGATAATCTCGATAAAACTCTCGTTTAAAAATGCCCTCCGGCTGTGTGAAATGAAGGGCATAAGCATCGCCAAGAATCCGACGTTTTCCATTCGGTTTGATGTCGATTTTATACATCGGGTTTAGTCCGTGATATGTTGTCAGATAGAATAACGCTTTTCCAAGTTGCTGGTCAGTCAAGTTGGTCGTGGTTATATCGTAAATATAAGGGAATGGTGTTCCGACGATCTTTGCAAAGTCATCAAAAATCGACCTCAACCTTGTTATCCCATCATTTCCTATCTTCTTACAGTCGTCAAACACATTCTTGGCCAAATCGAGGGCTCCGTTCTTGTTGCTGATTAGGCCTTTCAGCGCCGCGTTTTGATGACGTTTTCGTCATGTCCAACGTTGTGAGATCGTGGTGCGTTTTCCCACAGGCATATTGGAAAAAGTCGTCGCAAGGAGCTGCATCGAGATCGAGATGATTTCCAACGTGGTTGGAAATGAATCTGTAATGATCGCTGGTGTTTTGATGACGTGGACGGATGTCAACCGACGGAGGGAAATTCGGAGAATTTGGGGGAGAATCTGGAAAGAGAAGGACAGAATGTCTATATGTCTATATGTAGATGGACCTTTTTTAAATAGTATTAGGGTATGTCTGCAGACCTACCAAGAATTTGAGAGCTCCAAATTTCGCATCGTTCATTCTTCTTCGGTGCATATGTGGCCCCATTGGGACAGTTGAAGACCCCTTTAAACTCGGCAAAGTTTTGAAGCACTGTCTTGACTGTGTACTTGCTTAGTTTGGTAGTTCCGCAATAACTCCTCGTAAATGAGAGGAAAAAAAGATGATCCTGGTTGAACTCCTTGAAAGTTTTCGAGGGAAGTCTTGAATCTTCCACATGACGTTCTTGATAAGATTTGAAAGCGTTAAAAGCTGCGATGATTGCTGAAAATGGCGGGTTATCTCAACAATCGCGAGTAAACCGTTTTGATATATTCCGATTTGTTGTACAAAAGTCTAACTGTTTCTACAAACCCGCTTACCAGCGTTCTGAGCAATCCCGTCCTTATTTTTCTTCTCTTCCTTATCCTCCCCTTCTTTTTTCATATCGTGGTTCTCTCGCTGCTTTGCCACACACCTTGCCATCTTATCAAATCCATCTTTAAATCCTTTATCAACATCCCCAATGAGCCTTCCAAATTCATCAAATTGAAGGCCAATCTCGTCGAATCCTTTGATTATTTCTTTTGCAATCAGCACTCCAACTCCTCCGAAATTCACAGATACCGGGTTGTAAAGACTGTAGAAAGGCGATTGAAACCAGCCAAAAGGAAATGAGACAGAGTTATACTGACGTTGAGTGTCTCCAACAGAGTTTACAGCAGAAATCAGCCATTCATTTTGAATGTTTTCTGTGCGAACCAGCTTGTTCCATTGATGATCCAAGTGGAACCAACGAAAGGAATTGGTGAGGTCGACGTAGGTCCTAAACGCTGCAAAAAATTTTAAGAAAATTGATTACCCTTACTTTCAACCGCCAACGATGCATAATATTTGTTAAGTTTCCCATCATCATCGATCCATTCAGGATATCCGACATTCTTCCTTAAATTGTCGATCTTTTCATTTGCCTTCCTTCGGGTTTCCTCTGACAACCAATTGACTTGGTTTATTTGGCTCTAAAATATTGTGGTCAACGGTTGAATTAAAATTAAAATTTTTTGCAGTTGTTTTCATCGTACCTTGAATCCTTTTGCCACATAACTAGAAATTTCTTTGACGTTGTCCAATATCCTTTTGCGTTCTATTTTACTCGACGTTATCGAATCAATAAAAAGTCGGCTTGCAGCCTCAGGCATCCAATCGATGACTTTCCGAGCGCATTCTCTTTTTAGCTTGGCGACATCGACCTGAGGTTGACCCTTGGTCGGAAAATGCTCTTGCAGCGCCAGAAGTAATCGGAAATTGATATAGTTGTAGATAACTCGGGCGGTGACATTGTGTCGTATATAATTGTCTAAATTTTGCAAGACTCTCGGCTCCATTACAACAAATTCATAGGCCGGATCCGCAACTAACATTCTTAATTCGCGATTCGGCGTTTTGAGAGCAAACGTCTTCAAAAGACCTTTGAGATATGAAATTCCGGAATTGGAAGTTTCTTTCTCAGAGAAGACATTGTAAAGCCTGAAATAAAAATTTTCTTGATATAGTGCATATTGCTTACAAGGGAAGTACCCCAAGTGCGATGCTCATATTGTTTTTAAATTTTGCACACACGTCAGTTATAAACCACATATAAATTTCTGAAAATTTTAGCAAAAATTTAAAAAATTAATATTCAACGATCATTGCGGCCGATATTCAACGATCATTGCGGCCGAGAGAACGCGAGAAACGTGGAAAGTGATCAGAGAGGAAAACACTTTTTTGCTATAACCTTGCCAGTTTCGCGCGGAAAAAATTAATTTTTTGTGGAAACATTACTCTCTATTGTAGAAACAGGCATGAAACTTTTCATACCGAGGTTAACAAAAAAAGTGTCACTTTCGATCTAAAAATCTCGGACGTTTCTGCAAGCGCGAGCTAGAATTCTCACATATTTTAAAAAACTAATACTAAATTTGTGAATAGTTTTATCAAAATCTGAGTGTCGCAACTGGGGTACTTCCCCTGTTAGTAATGGCACTGTGCATCAAACAACTTTTTACCTACTTTGACAAGTCTTTTCTTTTGCCTTTATCGGTTAAAATGTTTGCCACTATATATCGTTCGAACTCTACTGCATCCTCCACATCGATCGTCACATTGTCCTGTTCAAATTTCTTATCCAAGATTTCAGCGGTTCTTTCGGTTAATCTCACAATCCTCTCAACGTATTTCTCTTTCACGTTGTCCCAGTTTTCTCGATAGACCTTGTCCGGAAAATATCCCCCGGCTTGATCCACATAAATCCTCTGAACTGGTTGATTGTGACGAGGCTTTTGGAAGGGCGTCTTCCAGTCGGTGTCAACTTTTAGGTCTACGAAGAGCTTCGTATTATAATGGCGAACAAAAACCATGTTGATGACAGGCATTTTTAACAGGGAAAGTGAATATTTCCTGTTCTCTTTTTCCAGGGAGGGAAATGGGAGCTCAAAGAATTTTGTGTTGAACTCAAATGCATCCTTGATTGTTTCGTCAGATCGGGGATACGACGCCGGATCTTGCTGCGAAGAAATGCAAAGATCTAGAGCGGCCTTGACTTTTTTGGCATAGGGCTGGGGCTGAAAAGGGACGGGTTGATTACAAAGCGCCGCAAGTAAGTCAACCATGAAGCAGACTTACATTCGGTTTTTCAAGGGACTTCAAAAACGTCTCAACATTTCTTTCCTCAAGATTTTCCAAGCTTAGCGCTTTGCTATCAAAATTTCCACATGTGTACTCAAAAAAGTTGTTACAAGGGTTGTAAGAGAAATTGGTTGACTGGCTTAAGTCATTGACAATGCCTTTGTATGCCTCGAGTTGCAATGGACTTGAATTTTCATCAATGATTTTTGGCGGTAGCAGATTTGTCAGACTTCCAGCCTTTGTTTTGTTGCCGTTGTTTGGGAAAGGAGTTGCTAAAAATACGAGTAAATATAAAGCTTCCGTGCATATCTTAGTGCCTGCAAAGGGCAAAAAGTACCGTAGTTTTGCCGGCTTTTGATAAAAACATCTCAGTCATTTCTGCAAAGCGCGAGCCAGGAATTTAGCATATTTCTGTATTGCAGTAGTTGCAGACTTACTTGTAGCAACTCGTTCATCTTTTTGCTCTTCTTTTGCATCACCCACTCTAGTCAAAGTTATAGTGCTAACCACTAGAATACCAATCACAGCGGCCAGGGTGAACCCCAACAATCCAACTTTGATCTTTTCCAAAGTTGGAGTCATTTTTCTCCAGCTGGTTATGAGACCATTCGTAGGCACAGTCGCAATATATTCAGTCTTGTTCTATCTTTATATCATCTAATTGAAAAAAACGAGTAGGCCGCTAATCGAGCCGCTCCCTAGAGTAAGCAATAGCATTTTTAATCACGATCTTAATACCATTTTGTTTAAATTTGATTCCAAGATTATATTTGTGCTTCTTTACGCTGTTATCACTGTTTTGAAATCAGAAAATTGCAAACAAGTTCCACAGCCCACACAGTCACAGTGAACAAGCGTTTATGACTTTTTTAATCCCCAAGGAACACAAAACATTTTTGTGTTTTTATCAATTAAAGATAATGTCAAGTAATAAGCATCAGACGGGTTGTCGCTACTCAAAAATTTTTGATTTTCGTTGATTTGATTTGGTTACCAATCACATTTATCGCTAAAAAATAGTTAATAAAGCAACTCTTGGCCAACTCAATTTTTATTGCAGTATCCCATCATACATACATACGTTTGCGCCAGCCTTACAGTGATCGTCTCTTATTGTTAAAGAGCCAGGACAGCTGCTTTTGAAATGCGTTTTTTACGGTGTGCAAAAAACAAAAATAAAATATTTATTAGTAAGCATATAGAATGTCACCATTACATTTTTCCCGTTGTTAGTGGTACAGTATACGAGGAAACTTCTTGGACACTTCGTTTCCACGCCGTCAAAAGCGCAATTCAAAAGTAGCTGTACTGTCCCTTTAAAACAAACAATAATAAAGTACCTCTTCACTTGCAAGTAAACCTCATTGAAATTACATTACTTTTAATAAAAGTCAAGATTCTTGAGACACGACGCTCAGATATTCTATAGATTTGGTCAACTTGGGCTGTCTGGCCACATACAAATAACTATAATAAAATATTTGGCTTGGAAACTTCCAGACCAAAAAAGTACGTAGAAATACCGCCAGAAAATTTTTGATTAGACGTTGTAAAAAATCCCTTTTTTGGGACCGTATCATTAAAAATTTCAGTCCCAATTACCATTGCGGGATTTGTCTCCACAAACCTAAAATGTTCTGTGCATTGTAAGAAAAAAATGTTATGGGCAAAAATAGCTTCTTGTCTTGCCGACTCTCCTTATTTCACGTGCTCTCTCAA
This sequence comes from Bursaphelenchus mucronatus, assembly GCA_025436335.1. NCBI lineage: Eukaryota > Metazoa > Nematoda > Chromadorea > Rhabditida > Aphelenchoididae > Bursaphelenchus > Bursaphelenchus mucronatus. The sequence goes on from CM046358.1 coordinate 8,740,908, forward strand.
AAAAGAATCTTTGAATAATTTGGAAAAAATAGCTAAAACGAATTGACATTAGCATTTGTTTTCTCAGCATTTAACTTCTTTTTTAAATTTCTGTGTTTGCAGCGGCCGTATTTAATTGTCACCTCAGCTAAAAAATACATACACAATTATAACATTCTTGTAAAATGAGTACGTGATTATGGTCATTAAAGCAATTTTTAATTTGTATTTTGTCGGATACGGGATTTTTATTGATGTAATTAGTACGCTTTCCTCATTGCCAGATGCCTTGAACAATTCGTGTAAAAAGCGACTTTCGCGGGGCTTAAAATTTAAATATGCAATATGTACGTTACAATGTGGGGGTACATTGGGAAACCTCTACCCAGGGCGGGGTCGGCAAAAAAAATGAAACGGGGTAAGGGGGGAGTAAGGTTAACAAAAAAAAGAAGATTTTTTTCACCTGTCTTCCCAAAAACCTCTTTTTTCGCAGACCGACTCCTCAGCTACGCCCCTGGTATAAAGCAAAGTTTCTTTTTGCTCACAGTAAAATTCACGGTGCGCTGCGACCACGCACAGTGCAAAATGAATGTTTTTGGAAAGGGCGAACGAAGCACAGTGCGCTCTCGTTTTGCAACCCGCCAATTGTTCGTCGCGCAAAGCTAATCCGCCGACCGCACCGTGCGAAAACATATCAAGACTTTTGGGCCCGCCTATATATTTATATATCAGTCTGTCGTCAAAATAAGATGGATTTGTCGCACCTTTAAATCGTGCACTCTCGCTTTGCGGCGTTTGGGAATGGGATGCGCGACTACGGCGAGGGGCGAAATTTTGCAGCGACAAATCCACATTATTTTCCCGACAGACTGATACATATAGCATGTTTTCTTTGTTTCAAAACAAACTGTATTTTCTACAGACTCCATTTACATATTATTATATGTAATTAAAGCGTTTGGAGATTTTTTTACTAACGGTGAGAAAGAGCAGTTTATTTTTCCGCGTTTTCTTCCAAATTAAATCGAAAAAAATCTTTAATGAGCTGTTTTTCAGAGGCCCTAGAGTACCTTACTGGTCATCCCACTAAAACGATTTGCCACCTGATCTTATTAAAATGGTATCCTTGCATTTGTCCCCCACTAGTGATCAGCCTTATGCCTGGGATTACCCCAATCCTGATGGTCAATTTCCAACTGAGCCGTTCGATGAACTTGGCGTTATCAGCTCGCTATTGAACGCCAATTTTATTTTCACCACAGTGATTGGCGGCATTTTGTCGTTTACTCTATTCTATCTTGTTGCTTTCAAAACCACCGGAGCTTTGAAGGACTATCGAAAATTGCTTTTTATCTGCTCCATCAACGATATTACGTATTGGGCGTTAGATAACTTGATGGGCACGGTGAGTAGATCAATTTAAAGAAAAAACAAAAAGTGTTGTAGAAACTCAAAGAGAAAGATGGAGTATTTATGGTCAAATTGGAAGGCCCCATTAGATTTTTAGAGCGAGAAACGCGATTGAGAATCTTCTCATTCTACATTTTCTGTGCTTGCCTTGTTAACTCATTACTTCCTGCTCAAGTTTACTTTAGGTACTACTGTCTGTCAAGGTAAGCAAACTGTTTGTCACTGAAGGGCTAATTTTTGGTCATGGCTAAAGAGTCTACCGTAGTCTTTTCTGGGCGGAGTTTGTACACATATGCCATTTTAACGTTTTTTTGATTGTCCTTATTAGGCGTACTGTCATGTCGAAAAAATTTTTAATGCGCCTACTATTCTTGTGAATTGCCCTTTTTATGGCGTGCGAAACAAAATGTCAAAAAAGTTTTTTATGTCCTGCAGCGAAAACAAAGTAGCTGTACTGTGCCTTTAAATATCATGTCATGGTACGTCATGTTGCTTTGACCCTGATTTGTTAAATCAGCGCAAACCTTTTACAGACCTCATCCGTTAAGTACAAAACAAACAACAGTTCTATTTCTCATTTCGTTACTAATTGCCGCACCGAGCTATTACTTGGCCTATCTCGGATACGGAAACTCGGCCGATGTTCGTCCAGGTTACAACTACGGACAGTTGTGGTACCGGGAAGTTCCATTGCCTCCAGTGTTATATGCCGACATTGTAAGGGCTTGAATTAATCTTATCGAAATGAAATTAATTGAAATTTTAAATTTTAGCGCTCAATTAATCAAAAAATTTATTTTGTTTATGGAGGATGCCTTGTCTTCATGTCGTATGCCATCTCAATCTTTTTTGGTTACAAAACAATGCGAAAGGTGTCATTAATGTACGACTCGTGCTCGGAAAGTACAAAGCGACTTCAACGGCAATTGAATAATTATCTTTTGGTGCAGGTATAGTCATAGTCTCTCCAGTTTTTACATTTCGATTTAACTTTTTCAGTTCGTCATTCCTTTGATTGTCTGTGTGGGACCTATGTTATGTTTTGTCATCCCAGCCTTCCTCTATGTCGACTCAGGAAAGCTTTGCCTCATTATTGGCGTATTGTTGAGCTGGATCCCAATGCTGAACGCACTCATCACCATGATTGTTATCGTGCCTTATAGAAGAGTTCTCTTAAATACGTTCATCTACGTTCTACCGCAACATAAATGCAAACGACTCACAACGATACGAGATTACAAATCCAGGTCGACAGGATCGGTTTGATAATGCTATATTGCTGGTTTATATTCAATGTTGTAACATTGGTACGCAAAAAATTTGTGCAAATCATTTTTAGCCACAGTAGCGGATGGTGCGTTCTAAATTCGTTGCTCCTAGTACAAGTGCCCCTTTATTGCTCTTTGAAGGTAAGTTCAAGACGGCAGTTAAGACTACAAAAAAAAATTGGGCAGGCTACCGCAACATGCAAAAGTACATACTTGAGATTACAGGAGGTAGCGACAGACGCAAAAAAAATGCGAAGAAAATATTTAAAATTATGATTGATCGTTTCCAAAAGTGGCTGGAGTGATTTTTTGGCGTTTGCACTGTGCAACAAAAGTCATAGTGCGAGCGGCGGCTAAAAAAACCAATTGCACGGTGCAACGTAGACTTTTAGTTCTCGCCGTGCATGTTGCGGCAATCACTCCAGCAACCTTACGGATGGACCAATATCATGATATTGGTATATCATAGCCAGCGTTTATCCTGTAAACGTGTCTTTAAAGGAGTAAAATTGTTTTCAGCGGGCTGTTACACATTCTCCGTGTATGTACGTAGTTCTTTTGAACCCACCGAATTGTATTCCAAATGCGTAAGATTTGACAAAAAATTTTTACGTAGTTTTTGTGACTGAAACTCGGGCTCACCACTATCAGAAAACTGTAGGCCAGGTCCAATTCCATACAACAAAATTGTAGTGACATTGAGCACGCGAATTCCGTGGAACGAACTGTGTTTTGTAGGCTGTCATGTTTCTTCGTTTTAACGCAGTCAAAACCATTTTTCATTTTACAGAGTCGATGAATGTCGGAATTGCATTTGGCTGCAACAGACGACAACCCCTACGCCTGGGATTATCCAGATCCAAATGGTCAATTTCCGCATTCCACATCTTTCCTACGACGAGTTGGCTGTCTATCAGCCGTTTTGCCGAATCAATTCTGCGTTTGCAACAGTTATTGGAGCAATTATGTCGTTTACATTGCTATACCTAATTGTTTTTAAAACCTACGGTCCGTTGAAAAGTTACAGAAATATTTTGCTCATCTGTTCGGTGAACGATTTGGTTTTCTGGTTCTTAATCAACGCGATAACTCCGGTAAGACCTGTTGCTTATCCAACAATCATGTATAGCGAATGAAAGTGACAGATGGAGTATTCATGTTGAAAGTTGACGGGCTTGCAAGGTACTTCAACCGGGAATTGAGACTGTTTCTCTGTTCCGCGTTTATTTACTGTGCGTGTGTTATGAATGCGTTGCTTCCAGTGCAAGCGTACCTTCGATACAATGCTTTGGCGAGGTGAGTGAGGAAAGATCTCTGCTGGCATTTTTTGCATAAGCATTCGATTGCATTCTCGCTCTTGACCGTTGTGATGCCAGTTCTGGAGGTACGTTGAAGTTTTGTTTTTAGACCCCAATCGTTAAGCACTTGGAAGACATTATCTCTTTTATCTATCGCGTTATTTGTCGGCCTTCCCGCTGGATTCCTCTCCTACATTATTTATGGTAGCTCTGCGGACATCCGACCGGGATATAACTACGCAAAGCTTTGGTATCGTGAAATTCCGATCCCACTCCTTTTTTGCGGCGATACGGTAAGTCCGCATAAAGCTAATGTCGGTCTATTCTTAAGATAACCTTTTCTTTTAGCGGTCAGTCTACCAGCAAAGCACGCTTTTATACTCAGCAGCTGTCGTTGGATTGTCGTATGTGATGGCCATGTTCATTGGGTGTCGGACGATGAAGAAAATACGGGCTTTGTACAATTCTTGCTCCCACGCTACTAGGCGGCTTCATGATCAATTAAATAAGTATTTAATTGTACAGGTATTACTGTCGGCTTTTAAAATCACATTCTTTAGTCCATTGTTCCTCTTTTGGTTTGCGTTTTGCCCGTTTTTCTCGTCACGGTCCCAACAATTTTCTACGCCAATGTTGGGAGTACCTTCCTTTTGATTGAAATTCTATTGAGTTGGGTTCCACTGGTCAATCCGATTGTCACAATCTTCGTCATTGTGCCTTATAGACGCTGGGTTTTAAAGAATGTTTTGTTTGTGAAATGTCCAAGCAAGATTGAGAGCGTACTGTTCCGAATAAATTCAAGGGCCGTGTAAAATGAGATTTGTATAATAATTTGAATTGCACTTCAAATCGGCCATCTTGCTTGCTTCGGAAAAAATGTTACTACAAAGGAGAAGTAGCATGCAAAAGTACTGCAAGTGTACCAAACGGAGATTACGTTTTGTCCAACTTCCAAAGGTAATAGGCGGGTCAACAAGTCTTGCGCGGCAAACGATTAGCACAGTGCAATTGAAAAACGCACTGTGCAATCTTATTGCGTTACGCAGGTCAAGAAAAAATAGCAGAAAAGTTTCCCTTCAACAACTTCCCAAAATGTCGAAACGACACAGAAATTATCGGAAACGGCGAAACGCCACAAAATAAAAATTCATTCGGAAAAAAAATATTTTTTTGCTTAATTCGATATTTCTTGTGTCGTTTCGTTTTTTTTGATATTGAACGGAAACATTTTTCTTGACATGTGACACAAGCTTTGATCGCCCTTTTTAAAACAATTTGTTTTGCACTGTGCGTGGTCGCAGCGCGCCGCACGTCAAATTGAGAAGAGAACTCTTCAAATTGGCCTTTCGTCCTAAGATTTATTGGAAAACTTATTTTAAAAATTTCCCACAAGGTATTACCGGTCAAAAAAAGTCTGAAAAAAATCCATATAGCTTGAACATGTAAACTTTGTCAAAAAAGACCTGATTCTTACCAAATTAGACGAGAAATCGGTCAAAAAAATTAAATCTTTTCGTCAACCGATAGTGTGTGGACGAAGCATCTAAACAGTTCAGGAAATCCGCTGGATTGACGTGTTGCACCGGATTTGTTGCAAACATTTCGCCGTTTAAAATTCAAAATTTCATTTGTAGTCCCATTCTTCATCTGCAAAAATTTTTGCTTGCCCCCAAGTAAAAACATTTTTTTGTTGGGCAAATTTAATCAAAAATTAAACGCCCAGTATGGCTCCTCTTAGATCGTGCTTTTTACGGCGTGGCAAGCAAAATGTCAAAAAAAAATTTTACGTCCTGCCGCGAAAACAAAGTCGGCTGAATTGTAGACAAGAAAATAAATATTTTTAAGCATGCAGAATGTCACTATTATTTTTTCCGGTTGTTATTGGTACAGCAGACAGTGAATTTTTTTGGACATTTTATTTACAAAAGGCGTGAAAAGTGCGATTCAGCAGTAGTTGTAACGTTTTACATCATTTCGTCAAGTTTTGTATGCGCACGTATCAACTGTAAAATCTATTTTAATGACTTTACTACGACTCAAGCAGGGTACGTATTGTCTTACTCGGGCGCATACTTCGTACTTTTGAAAAGGCCTACAATTCTCACACTCACATAATATATCAAAATTTCAAATTTTGATTACAATACAAATGCTAAATCCGGTGCGTGGCAAGATGGTAACATATACGTATTGCCCTAAACTGGTCACGTTCCATTCTTTATTACAATTAAAATTGCTCGTTCTTAATACAGCTTGGGTAGTCCGCAATTCTAGACGTTTATTGGACTACTTTACTATATTTATCATAATTTAACAGTGTTTTAAGACCAAGATACATTTGGAAAACATACTTTGTCGGGAGTATAACGTTCGCCTATAAAGGGCGGTCAAGAGATGTAGTTCAAATTTTAAACATTTTTTTAGAGATAAAAAAGGAATTTAGTTGTAATCTTGGTTCATGACGATAGGTTGTTGTTGAGTATACTTGCAAGAATAACCTATCGTCTTAAGTAAATTGAGTTTCGTAAGGCAGGTGGACTATAATTTTGTGTATCATAGGTATTGAGACTAAACGCTTTTTTATTCTGCCTTAATTTTTTGCGTGAAACCTCTCCTTAAAATTGTGCAGTTCTGGTGTATCAGAAGGCCATACATCAATTCGCTGTATTGTAGCCGGCGTTTTGTAGGCGCAGCCAATGGGAAAAGCTAACATGAAGAAAACTACTCACAGGAGAAGTAGCCCACGCGTAACGCTCAGATTTTGATGAAACTCGGGCCAAATTTAGTATTGTTTTTTCTAAGACACTCCTAGCTTGCGGTATTTCCCTTGTTAGCTTTCTAAAGTGCCAGAACATCTACTTTTGAATCGCGCTTTTTACGGCGTGAAAACTAAATGTCAAAAAGGTTTCTTTGTCTACTCTACCTCTAACAACGGAAATAAATAATGGTAATATTCTACATGCTTACTAGTAATTATTTTACTGTTTGCAATTCTGCCGCCTTTGTTTTCGCTGCAAGACATAAGAAAACTTTTTTGACATTTTGTTTCACACGCCGTAAAAATCGCAATTCAAAAGTAGCTGTTCTCTTCAAAAAAGTTTATTGCAGCAGTGCGTTTTTCGCACCGTGCGCTTCGGCCTGGGCGATATTTCGATTGCACGGTGCAAAAGGGTAAATGCACAGTGCAGAAGAGCCTTGCGACCAAACGTCTGCGCACTTTTAAAACACCGGATAGGGAGAGCGGTCGGTAAGAAGACATGTTTTGGCTAGGCTTGCGTGTTTCGTTTAAAAAATTGTTGTTTTATACCAAGCTTGTAGTCCGCGTGAGACAAAATTTCAATTTCTTAGTGTTCCGCGTTCAAGAGTTTATTTGTCGCCAATATTTGGCGGAAATTCGACAAATTTTTGGTTGTCTCTGAAGATCACAGGGCAAAAATCTCGGAGATTTATGCACTTCGATATACATATACCTTGCAAAAACGTTGTTTATCGAGTTGTTTGCCGGCCGAAACATATTCGTATGTATTGTTTGGCCAGGCAAATTAAGTTTCCTCGTAAAACGAAAGCGTTGCCATACTCAGAAGGAAGGAATCGTGGTAAAGATGTTTTTTTAATGTACCAAATCACAATCAAATCACACCGGTGTTTATTTTGCTGCTGTTCTTATTGTAGGATTTTTTGTAGCTTGTCGCAAACTCCTACTAAAATTTGTTACACTAGAAGCCACTGGTGAATATAGGCTCCACCTTCGCTTCCATCGGGCCGGACCGAAGAAAACATAATCTATTCTAGTTGGCACCCGAATATTTCACAATTTTTTTGCAAATTTAAGCATGAAAAGGGTTGTACACCTGTGTCTACCATAGAGGGTAATGTTTCGGTAAAATAAATGATGTTCTCGTTTTGCATTCCCTGTCCTTAAGAAAAATTGTGGAGTATCTTTTGCTGTCTCTGCAAAACGCGAGCAAAAATTTTTAGGAATTGATACTTAGTCCATGCCCATTGCCTGGGAAGAGTTTAAGCTAAATCTGTGGGTCGCACTCGGGCCCTGCACATCAAATCGAAAAGGGAAGTCTTCAAGTTGGCGATTTGTCTTTGACACTTCGCAACATCGAAGAAAAGTATTTTTTGGGGTATCTTAACTTTCCATTTATTGTTAGAATTTGCTGAAAAAATTATTTTATTGTGGTTTGGAAGTTATTGTGCCATTTTCCTTCAAATACTAGCCCTTAACGTAAATCAAGAAAAAAGGCAGCAGCTAGGAAAATTAGTTTTCGCACTTGTTGCGGAGCGTCAACGACGAATCGCCAACTTGAATACTTCCCTCTGTCTTGCTTTTTCGACTTGACGTGCCCTGTCCTAGTCAAGTACTCTTTAATTACAAGAGAATCAAGGAGATGACGCGACGCGACTCAATTCTCTTCTCGCCGAGCGTTACGTCACCTATAGAGAAAATGAACATTTCAGACATGTTAACTTTGCATCTTGAGCCAACCCGCGACAATCCATACGCCTGGGACGTGCAGCAGGAGACTGGGCAATATCTCGTGGAACCGTACGACGAACTGGCCAGTTTCACCAAATTTTTGAAGATAAATTATGTGGTAACAACAATCATTGGAGGGATTCTTTCGTTCACGTTGCTTTATCTGATTTTATTTCAAACGAGCGGTGCGCTGAAGAACTACCGTAAGATGCTGCTGATTTGCTCCGTAACGGATATTTCATATTGGGTTATTGACAACCTGCTTGGATTGGTGAGTTATAAAATTATGTGAAGAAAAACGGAAGACTAGACATACATATATATTTGTTTTGTTAAATAAGTCTAACAGTTTTTGCTTTGGCATTTGCCAATATGGCCGATGAAATAATCGCGTGTAGAGCGATGTGGCAATTTACTCCCGAGGTCAGTCCAAATGTCGGTCAAAAAAACGAAGAACTTTAAACAATGAAAGCTCGAGAACGTTGTTTAGGTTCAAAGGGCCAGAACAGCTGCTTTTGAATTGCGCTATTTTGGACACAAAACGTCAAAGAAGTTTTTTATGTTCTGCCGCGAAAACAAAGTCGGCAGAGTTGCAAACAGTAAAATAATTATTAGCAGGCATGTAGAATGGCACCATTATTTTTTGCCGTTGTTATCGGTGCATTAGACGAGGAAACTTTTTATACATTTCGTTTCCACGCCGTAAAAACAGCGATTTAAAGGTAAATAGTTGTACTGGCCCTTTGAACCAAGAAAAAAATGAAATATTAGTCTGTAACAAAAAGTAGTGAGCACAATGTCGCCGCGCCAATTGTCGCGCAAATTGATTTTCTCGGCGGCGACGCAATTGTCGATGCGACATTGTTCTCACTATTTTTTGCTACAAACCGATAAGCAATTTATTGATAACGTAATCTAGCTGCTTCACATATATTTTCAATATATTTAAGCCAAATCCCTTTGTTAAAATTTGAGCATCTCCATTCAACATAAACATGACGTTTACGTACCTGCAAGAGTACCAGAGGCATAAGGTCTGACTGTATCACATACTTGTAGGTCTTTTACACTGACTTTCGACGTTTGTATTTTACTATAATTACATTTACATTAACTGTAGGCGGCATTTTCTAAATAAAGGTACATTTGAGAACATTTAACACGGGTTCATTTAAACTTTAATTATTAATATTACAAAGCCTTTGAAAACCGTTTTATCACGCAATATTTACGCAAACTGACTCAACAAAACTAATGAGTTTTTTTTCAGAAACTTAAAGAAAAGGATGGTGTTTACATGGTCAAGTTCGAGGGTCCAGCAAAACATTTTGATCGAGAAATAAGACTTGTCCTTATCGCAGCATACGTCTGCTCAATCTGCTTCGTAAACAGTGTGCTGCCAGCTCAAGTCTACTTCCGATATTACGCTCTAACCAGGTGAGAAGCTAACCAATCTACATTGATGTGTTTTTTAATTGTTTTGTCCGAGTAATCACAAGTTTGAGTCGCCCTGACAGATCGCAATTCTTGTCGGCTGGAAGAACTTTGGGAGTGTTCTTGTTGTCACTTCTAGCAGCGCTACCCACCTTCTTCTTTGCCTATGTCGGATATGGATTCACGGCGAAGGTTCGGCCGGGCTTCAATTATGGCCAACTGTGGTATGAAGAAGTCCCATTGCCACCGGTGTTTTATGCGGATGTGGTGAGTTACAGCCACATAATATGCGTGCGACTTTCTTGTTGTAAAAGATAGAATAGGATTGTAGTATTATCAATACGAACAAGGTACCATGGCATCAAATCGAGTTAAAACGCCTTAATTCTTAACAGGCCAGAACAGCTACTTCTGAATTGCGCGTTTTACGGCGTGTGAAACGAAATGTCAAAGAAACTTTTTATGTCCTGAAGCGAAAATAAAAGTGGCAAAGTTGTAAACAGTAAAATAATTATTAGCAAGCATGTAAAAAATGTCACCATTATTTTTTCCCGTTGTTATTGGTACAGTAGACGAAGAGACTTTTGGACATTTCGTTTCCACTCCGTAAAAAGTGCGATTCAAAAGTAGCCGTACTGTCAAACTGCAAAACAACATCTTGAAACCAACCTCAACGATCATTTCAGAGATCAATTTATCAAAAAATCTACTTTTTCTACGGTGGACTTCTCATTTCCTGCTCATACACTATAGCCTGCATCCTCGGCTATTTAACCCTCAAGAAGATCAATAAATTATATTCATCGTGTTCAGAAAAAACAAAACGATTGCAAACTCAGCTTTCTCAGTATCTGATTGTTCAGGTAATGTCTTGTCAGCTCTACTACTATAATATTTCTTGCCCGAGAAGTATTTCAGGAGGGGCACTTTTTGCCCCACGTCAAACTCATTTCTTCTACGATATATTTTTATTTACAATTTGTTTGATTTTCAGTCCATCATCCCTCTAATCATCTCCGTAACTCCGCTGATGCTCATCGTTGTCCCAGCATTTCTCTACAGCGACACCGGAAGAGCCTGTCTTGCCTATGGAGTTCTTTTCAGCTGGATTCCGATTCTGAATCCGCTGATGACAATAATTGTTATTGTTCCATATCGGCAGATGATCCTTCGAAAAATTGGAGTGAACAAAGGAGTGACCGAACTCACAAGTACCCATATTCCAAATCGGTCGAAAACTGAGTCTAAGTAAATTCTGTGTTGATTGTGCAAATAAAAGAAGCAACTTACAAGAGCCTTAAATATGATTTGCTTTTTGCAAGTGGAGTATTTACAGTTAAAAGGCCAGAAGAGCTACTTTTGAACCGCGTGTATTACAGCATGTGAAACAAAATGTCAAAAAAGTTTTTTATTTCCTGCAACGAAAACAAAGGCGGCAGAGTTGCACACAGTAAAATTATTATTAGTAAGCATGTAGAATGTCACCATTATTTTTCTCCGTTGTTATTGGTACAGTAGGCGAAGAAACTTTTTGGAGATTCGTTTCCGCGCTGTAAACTCTTTGGACATTCGGAAATGTTTTTTTTTGATGTCTTGGTTTTGACAGTTTGGCTGCAATGTTCGCGTTCTAGCAGAATAATATAATATGTACCGAGAAACTTTTTGGACATTTCGTTTCCACGCCGTAAAAAGCGCGATTCAAAAGTAGTTGTTCTGGCCCTTTAAGGGGCTTCAAATTTTGTTAACATTTTGGAGCTCCAGAAAAACCGTTGAACATTTCCTAATAACTTCAGCGCCATTTTCTGACCCCTTTGTCAGCATAGTCTGCGTAACACCACAAGAAAGTAAAAAAACAAAAGCCGAGGACACCACTCTGTCATCAATATACAGTTTATTAAATTTTAACATTTATTTTAATTTTAGAAGGATTTAAAAACATTATTTATCCGCTTGATGAGTAATTAGTGATTTTCCCCGTTGTGGAGACAATTCTCTTCCAAATTGCCTTCCGGAATGGGACGATAACACAAATTGTGGTTACGGCGTTACAAACCGGAATCCAACTGAGGAACAGTAGTCCCACGCCCAACGTCATGCCAGAATCCATATGAAAGAACGATGGGACGATGACAATAAGGACGGGTACAACTGATACGCATAGCACTGAGATGGCCTATAGTATGTGTTGTATTATATACCGTATATCGAAAATAGCATAGCCGACAAAAATTGAGTGGACCTCTCACCTGGCACACCAGAAACAATGACATTTGCCTTTGCAATTGCTTTGTTTTGACGGTATACAGTTCCTCCCGTCTTTTCAACGCTCTTGCCGTAAAAATTCCTAGAACGACCACGCCAGTATACGACACTACGAAGAGAAGGGCTGACATGGCGAAGTAAAACTTCTGGTACATCGACGCCTACAATAACAACATTTTTTGTAAGAAATTTGGTCGCTTAACTCACAGTATTCCCAATCAACAAAAGTGGCAATGGCACCTCTCTGTACCACAATGTGCCATAGTTAAACCCTGGATAGACTTTGGCCGAAATATCGTAGCTTTTATAGGTAAAGTATGCCAAAGGAATACAAGATGAGACGGAAATAAAAAACAGCCCAAACGTTTTTAATCCGTTGAGCGAAATCGAGCTGAAAGAAAAGTTCTCTATGTTAGATCGATGTTTTTCTAGCTTGCTTTTTCTGTAGAAAATCAATTTCTTGTAGGAAGGATACATACAATCTTACAATTTTTTTGCGATTCTTGGAAAAACTTACTGTGTGATTGAATGGTACCGAAAGTAGGCTTGCGCTGGCAGCACAGTCATTGACAAGCACACTGAAACTACGTACGCAGTGGTCCCCAACACATGCCATTTCCGGTCCAAATACCCAATTGGGCCCTCTACTTTTACAATTACTATTCCGTTGGCCTCTTTTCCTTTCTGAAAAAGAAGATTTTTATCAGTCTTCCGGAAAATAAATAAGCGCAACGCAGTATTAAAAATTGTTTCGCCTCATGTCAAATAAAAATGGATTCTGCTACAGTAGACTAGATCCATCGACGCAGTTGTTAAAGCAACATTGCGCTCATTATTGCCCTCTTTTCCCGACAGATTGGTGGCTTACAATTTGAACCAACAAATCGATCGTCCAAAAAATGAAGTCTGTAATTGCACACATAAAAAGCATTTTCCGGAATGGCTGCAGCACGCCATTGGTTTTACTGTAGACCAAGTACAGTAATGTTATTGATGCCGCTCCTCCTGCCGAGCAAGAGAAAAAGTAATTCATCCGAAACAACCATGAAATATAACCCAATTCATCGTAGGGTTCGCTTGGAAATTTTCCAGTAATATTGTCAGCAAAATCCCAGGCATATGGATTCTGATCGGTCGGCTCTGGATGTAGCAACATCTCCAGAAGCGGATGTTTTGAAAATAATGAAGAGTCAGACGGATTTAGTAATAACAAAAAATACTGGTAGGCAATTTCAAAAGGTTCTTGTAATTCGGGGAGCAACCGGTAATTATATGTATGGTCGGAGAACAACCGACATTCCTACAAACAATGAGTTGAACCTACGAAGAGAACAGTAGCTATTATACATATTATATTATTCTGCTAGAACGCGAACATTGCAGCCAAACTGTCAAAACCAAGACATCAAAAAAAAACATTTCCGAATGTCCAAAGAGTTTACAGCGCGGAAACGAAATCTCCAAAAAGTTTCTTCGCCTACTGTACCAATAACAACGGAGAAAAATAATGGTGACATTCTACATGCTTACTAATAATTATTTAACTGTTTGCAACACTGCCGCCTTTTTCGCTGCAGGACACAAAGAACGTCTTTGACATTTTGTTTTACACGCCGTAAAACGCGCAACGGTTTCATAAGAATTTTTACTTTATTTTAATATGTATAAGAACTCTTACAACAGTGGCTACAAGTCTGAATCGATCAACCTTTTCTTGTGATGCAACTACACCAATTATTCCTTGACAAATTCTCAAAGATTACGCGAGTTTAAAGGGTGAAAATACTATACATTATAATACATTCAGACAGGTGATCCTGATCTAAAATATCAAATGCTAAAACACACTCAGAAAAGGCATAATGGCGCCTTGTTGAAGGCGAACTGTAAACGTCAGGCGTCCGTACGACCCGTATGCGCCTTGTTGATCGTATATGCAAACGTCAAAATGCTATTACAAAATTCCATATAGCATACTGTTTTGCATTTTTTTGGGCTCAGCCATAAAAAGTTTGCATGGTCATTGGGCAATAATTTGGATTGCGACACAAAAAAAAATAATTGGTTTAGACTTATAGCCGCTACTGCACAGATATTTACTGTACATATGTATGTCACAGGTTTTGAATGGTGTGAAAATTTCATCCACTTGACGAGTAGTTTGTGATTCTCTCCGTTGTGGAGACAATCTTGCTCCAGATTGCTCTCCGAAATGGGACGATTACACAAATTGTGGTGACGGCGTTACAAACTGGAATCCAACTGAGGAACAGTAGCCCCACGCCCAACGTCATGCCCGAATCCATATGAAAAAATGATGGGACGATGACAATAAGGACGGGTACAACTGATATGCATAACATTGAAATAGCCTAAAGTATTTTTTATTGTAATGTCTGAGGTGCCTTTTACCTGGCACACCAAAAACAAAGACATTTGTTTTTGTAATTTCTTGGTTTTGACGGTATATAGCTCTTCCTTTGCTCTCAACGCTCTTGCAGTGAAAAATCCAAGAATTATTACGCCAGTATACGAAACTACGAAGAGAAGGGCTGACATGGCAAAGTAGATCTTTTGGTTTATCGAAGCCTACAATGATGATATTTTGCAACCAATTTGATGGTTAAACTCACAGTATTTCCAATCAACAGAGTTGGTAATGGCACCTCTCTGTACCACAATGTGCCATAGTTAAAGCCTGGATAGGCCTCGGCGGAGATATCGTAGCTCGTGTAGGTGAAATATGCCAATGGAATGCAAGATGAGACGGATATAACGAATAGTCCGAACGTTTTTACTCCGTTGAGAGGAAATGAGCTGTAAGAATGGTATGCTTTTTCTGTAGAGAATCAATGATTTTCTTCTATTAAAGATACATACAATATTACAATTTTTTGCGATTCTTGTAAAGACTTACTGTGTGATTGAATGGTACCGAAAGTAGGCTTGCGCTGGCAGCACAGTCATTGACAAGCACACTGAAACTACGTACGCAGTGGTCCCCAACACATGCCATTTCCGGTCCAAATACCCAATTGGGCCCTCTACTTTGACAATTACTATTCCGTTGGCCTCTTTTCCTTTCTGAAAAAGAAGCTTCTTAGCAGTGTGTCGGAAAAATTATAAGCGCAAAGCAGTATCAAAGATCGTATCGCCTCAGAGAAAAGTAGAATGGGATACGGCAAACTAGACTAGATTTGTGTTCGAATCCATCGACGCCGTTGTTAACGGACCAGAAAACCTAATAAAGGGCCAGAAAAAAATACTTTTGAATCGCTCTGTTTACGGAAACAAAATGTCCAAAAAAGTTTCTTCGCCTACTGTACCAATAACAACGGAGAAAAATAATGGTGACATTCTACATGCTTCCTGATAATTATTTTACTGTGTGCAACTCTGCCGCCTTTGTTTTCGTTGCAAGATTTAAAAAACTTTTTTGACATTTTGTTTCAAATGCTGTAATACACGCAGTTCAAAAGAAGCTCTTCTGGCCTTTTAACTGTGAATACCGGCTTTGTTTTCGCTGCAGGACACAAAAAAACGTCTTTGACATTTCGTTTCACACGCGCAATTCAAGAGTAGCTGTTCTGGCGCTTTAAAGCAACATTGCGCTCTTTATTGTCCTTCTTTCCCAACAGATTGGTGGCTTACAATTTGAACCAACAAATCGATCGTCCAAAAAATGAAGTCAGTAATTGCACACATGAAAAGCATTTTCCGGAATGGCTGCAGCACGCCATTGGTTTTACTGTACACCAAGTACAGTAATGTTATTGACGCCGTTCCTCCTGCCGAGCAAGAGAAAAAGTAATTCATCCGAAACAACCATGAAATATAACCCAATTCATCGTAGGGTTCGCTTGGAAATTGTCCTGTAATATTGTCAGCAAAATACCAGGCATATGGGTTCTGAGCGGTCGGTTCGGTATGCAAAATCATATCAAAATCAGAAGAGTCACAGTAAGAATATAACGCAACGCTTCCAGACAAATTCAGAATTTGTAAACACACGAGGCTACGTAGAAACTACAGGAAGTTTTCTATATAAGAGTTTGAAGAAACGGGTAATTGTATGGTTAACCGAATTTCCAACAATAAATATGTTGAGCCTAGAGCACATTCTTCGTTTATATTGATATTATTCAGTTAGTAAAGGTCGCAAGGCAAAATGTAAGTGCAACAAGAAGTTTTGAGGCGTTCGACTTTTTCCGATTAAATAGAAATTTAATTTCATTTCTTAATGGAATTATAGGGCCAGAACAGCTACTTTTAAATTGAGCTTTTTACGGTGTGTGAAACGAAATTTCAAAAAAGTTTCTTCGTCTACTCTACCACTAACAGCGGGAAAAAGGTAATGGTGACATTCTACATGTTTACTTATAATTATTTTAGTGTTTGCAATTCTGCCGCCTTTGTTCTCGCTGCTGGACATAAAAAACTTTTCTGACATTTTGTTTCACACGCCGTAATACGCGCAATTCAAAAGTAGTTGTTCTGATTTTCACCCTTTATTTCCTGAAAAACTTCCGTATAAAGTTTTCTGGAAACTAAAGTGCACATCAATATGCTTTAATACGTAATTTTGTAAATATGTATTTAGTGTAATTCTGCGAAATGTTAAACAGCCTTTGTCTACCGCTAATTGCACGTTATTAGTGGATTACGGTGTGTAATGTCTAATTCGTCTCGGGAATAACAAAGAAAAATTATGCAAGAGCGCGAGTCCAGTAGGTCACTGCAACAGCACTCAAAGTTTGGACTACCGTATATAAAAAAATAAGGAGTTATGGTCGAATGATATTAGGTACTACGCCGACAGCTCAAAGCCCATGCGCTTGCAATTTCCTAGACGAAGTTATTGGCAAATTTGCGTCCAAATCATCCGACGGAATTGGTCTTCTTTTGTGAATATTACTGTAGAATGTTACATCGGAAGTCTGGCGCTAGCCACAATGTTTTCTTGTCTCATTGGCGTACTCATCGCGGATTAAAAAGCCAAAACAGCTACATTTGAATTGCGCGTTTTACGGCGCTGGAAACGAAATGTTAAAGAAGTTTTTATATCCTGCAGCAAAAACAAAGGCGGCAGAAGTGCAAATAGTAAAATAATTATTAGTAAGCATGTAGAATGTCACCATTATTTTTTCGTTGTTATTGGTACAGTAGACAAGGAAACTTTTTGGACACTTCGTTTCCACGCCGTAAAAAGTGCGATTCAAAAATGGTTGTACTGTCCCTTTAAACCCATTTAAATTTCAGCTTGTTAATTGCTGTAATTGGCGTATTTGTGTACTCCTTCAATATGCTATACCGCCCGTAAAATTAACTCAAAAACCTAAGAGTGCGTTCTAAAAATCGCGATAAAGCTATTATTATCCGTGCAAACGGAGATAAAGCGTCATAATTCGTAACAATACGACTCAAAGAGACATTCCCATGAATGACTTGTGCAAACAAATTTTGGATCTTTAAATTCGGCGGTATCTAACCTTTTCGGTCTCCAACATGCTAAATCTTCTGCTTTGTTGTTTGTTTTCATTGTATGTTAGTCATGTTGAAGCGACTTTTCGCATGGCCATTGAGCCAGTAAATCCGTTGTTGATTGATCCTAATAAGATTCAGGGAGATGGATTTGGAATTCGTCTCAATAATTTTGGAGACATCGAATATTATGGTAATATAACATAACAATATTACAATTGCATTGCCTGCCGTGGCAATGAAACTTAAAATTAGTTTCTTTGTAGGACGGGTGGTCGTTGGGACTCCTCTAAAAGAATATCGAGTAGTTTTTGACACGGGTTCAACGAATTTCTGGATCATGTCCAGCAAATGCCGAGTGGGGACAAAGACCGGCAAAGTTTGCAAGGACAAGTCGCTCTACAACAAACATTCATCGTCTACTTTCGTTAAAAAGAGCGGAAAGTTTAGGCAGCTCTATGAAATTGGATTTGCCTACGGCAATTTCGCACAGGACGTTGTGGCGGTAAGGTGTTCCAAAATTTGCTGTAAAAATAAAATTTCTATCGGATTTTTGGTTGAAAAGCGGTCGTAGAAGAAGAACTCTAAACATTTTGATCTCCTCCTCTTTTAGATAGGTACCCTTAAATCCCACTCTCTCATCACTCCAAATGTCACTTTCGGCCTAGCGAATGTGATTGACACCGCTTCGCAAGATGACGTCATTGACGGAGTAATGGGCCTGGGATTTCCAAAGCCCGGAGAACCCGAATCTCTGATTAATCGTGCTGTCGCTGAAGGCAAATTGGAAAAACCTTTGTACACTGTTTGGATGAAGAAAGTCGGAGGAGAAGTGGACCGCCTTGGCGGAGAAATTGTCTTTGGGGATGTGGACACTGAAAGATGTGAGGCAAACGTTGGATATACAAATCTTACCTCAACCAATTATTGGCAGTTTGACGTGAATGATATTGAAATCAAAATTGGAGGAAAAATAACGGTAAAAGAGCAGCTGAGATGTTATAAGACAATGTTTTGTTTATAAACTTGGCCACTCTTTCAGAGGATTGCCCAGAAAATTGAAGCCATCTCAGACACTGGCACTTCAGCCATAGTTATGCCAAAAAACATGTACAAAAAACTTGTCTCCGCTCTTGGAATCAAATCCAATGCCCCTGGATTGCCATACGTCAAGTGCAACTCGAAATTCTCGTTTAACTTTGCAATCAATGGTCGTCAATACTCGTTATCAGCGCAAGATTTGATGGTCAAATACTCGGATGGCTGTGTTTTGCAGTTTGATGTCAGCGCCATTGAAGGGGATGAAAGCTGGGTTTTGGGCGATCCATTTATTCGGACGTATTGCCAAATCTACGATCTTGGGCTGAAAAGAGTTGGATTTGCCAAAGCCAAGGTTGCAGCGAAAAAAAAGTTGAAATGTGGGAAGAAATGTGTGAAAAGCGAGAGAGGTCAGCGATGGAAGAAGACTCATCAACGTGATCCTGATCATTTTAATGGGAATCCGGAGTTAATGGATGACGCTCAAACAGATGACAATGGTAGTGGATTTGAAGAAAATTTGAAGGAGTACGAGGACAACAGTGAAGAACAGACCGAAACAAATGAAAATACGAGCGGATTAGAAGTCGTATAGACTAAAGTTTCTTTTTAAAACGCGTTAAATTTTGTTAGAGTGAAAATTAAAACAAAAAATAAAAATCTGACTTCTGAAGGTTCTTCTTAAATCGGACGCCATGAGTTGCACTAACACAGATCTCATAAATTTCAAATGTGCGCTTTGGCCAAAGAATCAAAGCTTTTACATTGCGTAGGAAACCGAGATATTCAAAGCTCGTCGAGAAAGAGCACTAATCCATCCGGAAAGTCGGTGGAGTGATTTTTGAGGTTTGCACTGTGCAAGAAAAAGTCAGAGTGCAACCGACGGCAGAAAAAGGCCTACTGCACAGTGCAAAAAGCAAGAAATTGCGCAGTGCAAAGAAAATGTTTGTTTTTCACAGTGCATGTCGCGGAAATCACTCCAGCGACTTTCCGGATCGCCTAGTACGCAAAAGGCTGAGATTGAAAGCACTTTTTTGACCACAATTACATATATAGGTGTGAAAAAATTGGTTTTGTGGAAATGCTCATCTCTAGAAATTGAATCACCGAATTTTCATCCTTTTTCGATATAAAAACCTCGGCTGCTTCTGCAAAGCGCGTGTTAAAAAACCGACATATGGCTTAATAACTATGCGACATATTGCATTAAAATCCGAGCCTCGCACTCTAGGTACCTCTAAACTTTTACTAGTCAAATCGATTATTTTAAAGATATAAATATTAGATCTTATCGAAGACATAAAGATAAGACTTTCCGGCTTTGAAATTGAAAGTAATGTTCCATTTTTGAAATCTGAGAAGAAGATCATGTTATGGGGAAGCTTGATGGGCAAACAGATAAATATTTCCCTTCGTCATCTTTTCCGTACACGCTGAATCTATTATGATATAAAATGAAAGTTGCTATTGTCTGTTTTTTTTCTTTCGTATTAATTGAAAGCGCTAGCACGTCGTTTCGTATGGCAATCGAGCCGGTCAGTAAGAAAATGATGTTGACGGAGGAAAAGAGAGGTATTGGGATTAAACTTGGCAATTACGAGGATGTTCAATATTACGGTAAGGCAGCAAACTGTATATTTTTGGTCTTGTAGGTACAATAGTTGTTGGGACCCCTCCACAAGAATATCGGGTGGGTTTTGACACAGGATCGACCAGTTTTTGGATTATGTCTGGTGATTGTCGAGTTGAAAAAGAGGATGGAAACCTATGTGATGACAAAAATTTGTACTTTAAAAATGAGTCGACGACCTATGAGAAAATTGATGGAAATTTTACACAACTCTATGAAATCGGCTTTGCTCATGGAGAGCTGGCTCAAGATGTTGTTGGAGTAATTCAAATCGGAACTGAAAATATAAAAACCTACTTCAAATATTTTTTCAGATTGGCACAGCCGAATCACACTCCCTCCTGACCTCTAACGTCACTTTCGGCCTAGCCAATGTAATCGACACCGCGTCGGACGAAGATGTTATTGATGGTGTAATGGGATTGGGACTTTATAAGGACGGTGATCCCAAATCCTTGATCAATCGAGCCGTCTCTGAGGGAAAACTGGAACGCC
Source organism: Bursaphelenchus mucronatus (assembly GCA_025436335.1). Classification (NCBI taxonomy): domain Eukaryota; kingdom Metazoa; phylum Nematoda; class Chromadorea; order Rhabditida; family Aphelenchoididae; genus Bursaphelenchus; species Bursaphelenchus mucronatus. The sequence continues at coordinate 8,761,689 of CM046358.1, forward strand.
CAATTTATACGATTTGGTTGGAAAAAGTGGGCGGAGAAGTCGACGCGCACGGTGGGGAAATTCGCTTTGGCGAAGAGGATACTGTAAACTGCGAGGAAGAAGTTAGATATGTCGGTTTGAGCAGTCTGGATTATTGGCAATTTTCCGTCGAAAAAATTGAAATCAAAATTGAAAACAGTCAAAAAGTAGGAGTGACTTTGTAAGCTTATTCATCGTCGATTTCAAGGAAATTGTGAGGAACGTCGAAGCCATCTCAGACACCGGCACTTCAGCGATCGTTGTGCCAAAAGACACGTTGTGGGAGCTTTTAGCAAGCATTGATGTTAATTCAACGACAGGACTGCCATATGTTTCTTGCAACATATCGTTTACGATGAATATTCGAATCAATGGATATGATTATGCCTTGACAGCTGAGGATTTGATTGTAAGTACCTTTAAAAGGAGAACGGTACAAAGAGGTGTTCAAATTGCAAAGTGTTCTTGACATCATACATTATTTGGGCCCCTGGCACACACAAAACACACAAAACTATCCTATCACCTCACGGTTTTTTTTCAGATCCACTACTCCGACGGATGTGTTCTACAAATTGATTATAATCAAATCGAAACTGACCCAACATGGATTTTGGGCAACCCATTTCTCCGCACGTATTGTCAAATCTACGACCTCGGACAACGGCGGATCGGATTCAGCCGCGCAAAGGCGAAACGAAAAAAATGAGAATTCAGTTTTCAAAAGGCTTTGTCTAATATTCCAAAGAACCTAGGAATGATTTGACGCTGAATAAATATATTAATAAATAATAATTACTATGGGTAGTATATAGGCCATCGTCCTTCAACAATCAAGTGCTATCTTTATTGTCTAGACGCAAAATTTGTCTGTCGCTATGATTAGGTACTAATTTTTAAAAATATTGTCGCCGCCCTATAGAGCAAGTGCGTCCAGTAAAACATGTGAGGCCTTTCAATCCGGCGGCTCACGCTATTTCTTTTCAATACCGTAATCTTTATATTCTTCAAGGGGTTAAAACCTTTTTTTCTTGTTCATATTGTTTGCTCATTTTGACAATGAAAATTACAACATTTTTTGTTGATATCTTTTCTTTCAGTTTGCCGATCACCATGAATATGACCACAGTGGAAGCCAACGACCTTGAAGACAATTTTGGCTCCCTTCATGATGTGAATATGATGATCTACGAAATGCTGATCCATGTCAAGCACGATACTGCGCGTCAGATCAACCAAGCGGCAACTATCTTATTTTTCGCCATTATCTTTTCCATTACGATGATTGCTTACGTCCCGTGTTGTGTTAGCGCGTTGATTCGACGTCGTCGAGAGACTACTATCATTCCCGGAAAGTTGAGACGTCTTATTATCAAGGAACTAAATCCCGAGATGGAGAAGGGATTTCATCGTCATGCTGATAAAGAATATTCTTATGAATAACCAATTGTAATTGCACTGTAATTTCTTATTTTTGCTTTTTATATTGCTCATAAAACCTATTCGAAAAATTGACTGAGAGTTGGCATAAATTTAGACAAATTTTTGCAAAGACATATGCAGAACCTCCAACTTGCGCTTTGCAAGAACCACCAAAATTTTTAGATCGAAAGTCGGCAAAAATGTGCCGTTTTTTCGTATTACTACTGTCTGTGAATTTAAGCAAACTGTTTGTCACTGAAGGGTTAATTTTTGGTCATGGCTAATGAGTCTACCGTAGTCTTTTCTGGGCGGAGTTTGTACACATATGCCATTTTACCGTTTTTTTGATTGTCCTTATTAGGCTGTCATGTCGAAAAAATTATTAAAGCGCCAGACAGCTGATACAAGCTACATTTCTTGTGAATTGCGCTTTTTACGGCGTGCGACACAAAATGTCAAAAAAGTTTTTTATGTCCTGCAGCGAAAACAAGGGCTGAAAATTGAAAACAGTAAAATATTTATTAGTAAGCATGATGTTACGTTTTTCCGATTGTTATTGGTACAGTAGACGAAGAAACTTTTTGGACATTTCGTTTCCACGCCGTAAAAAGCGCAATTCAAAAGTAGTTGTTCTGGTCCTTCAAGTCTGAGCGTCGCACTTGGAAGCCTTGTCTTGTGAGGCAAAGTTAAAACCCAGTGTTATGAACATCTAATCTGAATCTTCTTTATTTGGATAAATTTTATTTTTACAGTACCAAAATTCCATTCGCAAAAGGGCAACGCAATTATGTTTGTTTATAAAAAAAATCACCATATCTGGCGGAGAAATTATTACTCAAATCCGAAATCAACCTTCGAGGCTCAAGGCCCTTCCAACTCTTTTTTCCATATTTTTTCGCCATCTTCACTTCGACGACTTCTATAATAAATCTGTTTTTTTTTAATAACCATGGAAGACCCATTCTGGCAAGCCGTTTCCGTAATGATTTCGACGATTGTAATGTGCTACGCGTTTGGACTGCTCAGTGGCCTACTGCTCACCACATCTGTGTTACTCTTATCCAACGCCATCCCCGAATACTTCCGACAGAAAGAGATGATGCGAGAGTATCAGTATCAGGACGAAAATAGTATTGAAGATATTTGTGGAGCTTCTGAATAAAAATAAAGACATAATCCTTATCGTACAGTATTATATTTTTACGTTAAATAAAATTGTGTCCATCGGCAACAAAGCTCAACGAGTTTTAACGCAGAGAAGGTACGCGAAATGCGGAGAGGCCAGAGAGGAAAGCAAAATTCTGATAATTTCGCGAGAAAAAATTACATTTTAAAGGAACATTACCGCCCAAGGTAGAAATAAGCATATTGACCTAGAAAAAATTATAAATTTGTGCCATGTTTCGTCAAAATCTGAGCGTCGCACTTGGAGACCTCCTGTAACTTTCCCATCAAATTTTCAAGCCCTTTGCCATTACAAGACTAGCGGAGAAATTACTCAATTGTCATCCTTTTTGACCTTATTTTTTACATTTCATTTAAAGTCGTATAAATATACTACCGTAACATTTTTTAACTCATCTAATCAGCAACCGATAGTAAGCCTTTGACTGCTTCAAAAAATTATTTTTTTGTCCTACAGTCAATGTCAAACTCCGCAGATTTGTGGTGTTCAATTGTCTGGTTGGGTCTTGGCATTGGAATTCCCACAATTTTATGGCATTACGAACTTATTGTTGGAGCCATTGTTCTTCCAGTTATTTATTCTCTAACTGTAATTATTTACGGACTGTATTTCTTTTTCAAAACGGACGGATCCACAGAGAATGGACTACTTTGCGCTGTAGAATTGGACGAACTTCAAAGACGTTGTATGAGCAATTATAACCAAGAATCCGTGCTGTGAATTCTCCCCTTGGAACTTTTTTTTACCTTATTTTGTTTGTGAAATTTGCATGAAAATTTTCATTTTATTCAATAAACTTTTTACCTAGTAGACTATTACTAGTTCAATTAGAAAATCTCAAAATCAATTTTTAAAAGGCCAGAACAGCTACTTTTGAATCGCGCTTTTTACGGCGTGGAAACGAAATGTCCAAAAAGTTTCTTTGTCTACTGTACCAATAACAACGGGAAAAAATTATGATGGCATTCTACATGCTTATTAATAATTATTTTACTGCTTGCAATTTTGTCGCTTTTGTTTTCGAAGGACGACAATAAAACAACATTGTTTGCTCTTTTTATATGTCCTATGCCGTAAAAATTGCAATTCAAAAGAAGCTGTACTGGCCCTTGAAATCACACTTTTTTGCAACAAGAATGCAGAGAGAATGGGCAATTTCCAACGACAACCTCACACGTTTTCGTTCTTCATTCCTTTCCCATCAAAATCCCGAAACTCATACCCAACTTAATCCGAACACGGAGCGTTTTTTAGGCGTTTAAAAATTGCCGGCGCAAGGTTTGAAGACCCGACCCCTGCCCCGTCTCTCGGTCAAGTCTCACGTAAGAGAGAATAAACCGTTAAAGCGCGCGAAAATTTCGTGTCATGTTTGGCTCTCAAAACGCCACTCGCCTTCCCTTGCCTTCTCACGGTAAATCCATTTGTTTTTTTTTCCACCGCACGGAATCAGAGATTAAGCCTTGGTTCTCGAATTTAGCTGGCTTTCAGAAATCTTTTTCGGATTTATTTTAATTTTTATTACACTTGGTGGCCTTCGAACCAATGGAAATTCCATTTTCTATGTTTTGCTTGTAAAGTGTTGCGCTCAGATTGTGATGAAACTTGACTTATATCTGGATTGAATTTTTCGTAAAGCACATTAACCGTTTTTAGCGTGCATTTCGCAGATATAACCCACACATTTAAGCCGAAAGTAGGCGGAAATTTAAAAAAATTTTGAGTACCATTGGAACTCTGTTTTGATCGTTGAGCAACATTTCTCAAACTATACCAGCTTTTGCTTCCTTCGTGAAATTCGAAGTAAACATATGTGCAGTAAAAGACGTCTTCCCCATCGACTCATATCTACATTCTACGTACTCCCTCGTCCGCCAACATCGCTGAATATCTCGGCCGGGTTCGCAAAGCAAGAGCTAAAATTTTGTGCCCTAGGAACGACATGCATATAAAATTTAATAAAAATCTAAGCGCTGTAAGGACGGTTCATCCCATAAAATTGCAGGGCTACGAAAATCCATAATTTTTTGCATAAAATTTGATTTTTACTGTAAAATACGGTCGTTTTAATAGATAAATTCAATTTCCGGTCCGATTCAAAGCCTACAGTAATCTAAAACGAATCCCTAAAAAACGTAAAAAATTCCAATGTCTTCCTGCCTCCATGATACTTTTTGATATCAAATTTGAGCCCGCTTTTATCTCTTTTTAAGTTTTTGATGACTCTGGAACCCGACTTCAAAAAATATCCATAACGAATAACTTTGTTGTTCCTAAGCGACGGATATGTAATCTTCTTTTATAAAATATACAGTTGTTGCAAAATCTGATTGGAATTTTTTAGCCCACTAAATTGCCATTTTTCCGACAGTCGTTGCTGTTTTCTTGCTGACTCTTTAACATGTCAAAATTTGCTCAAAATACTTCCGAATTTTTTGAATGAATAAAAATTTTCTCCGCGTGTGCCGGCAATTTTTTGTGGGTCCGCTCGCCAAGGCCGACTCGAATCGGTGCCCAGCCGAAGCAAACGGGGAGAGAAAATTTTTTTTTTGGTCCGCTGAAGCCGAGGACGAGGCAGCGGGCGTGCGGAGAGCGTCAGCAGAATGCGATGGAAAGAGGTGAGGCGAGTCGGTGGTGGAGCGGAGCGCAGACGCTGGCTGTTTCGAAGGGCATCCCCCCCCCCCTCCATTTTTTCTCTCGCCGCTCGCCTCCACCATTTTTCGATTTCGCCCCCCATTCTCTTCGGTCTTCGCCTACAAATCCTTCAGCGCTGCTGCTTAACCGCGAACCCATCGGGTCTGGCCATGCTGCGGAGTTTTGGTCGATTTTTTGCGGATTTTCGAGATTGATTAGAATTTACGTGACTGGGAAATCATTCCCGGGGAAAATGCCTTGTTTTTTTTTGATTTTCGGCGGAGAAATCTTGACTCAAACTTTTTTAGAGGCAAAAAATGCCCCAAAATGCAACAGATCAAAATTTCTCTTGCGGTTTTTTTCAACCAACCCGGTCGATTTTTTTGTATCCTAAATTTTAAAATTTATCTCCGCCAAAGCGAAAAAAATATTTTTTTTTATGTTTCCGAGCTTTGTTTGGTCAAAAAACGTTCAAACTTATGATTCATTAGAATTCCAAAAAAACCTTCAGAGTTTATGAAAATTGGTGTTGGCCAACACTTTATTTTAATTCGGCGGAGCTCTTTTTGGCAAGAAAATGTTTTTTTCCGTCGGCAATTTGTATCACAACATAAAAATATTTTCACCATGAAACAATTCTTTGTTCAGAAAATATTTTTAAAATATTTTCAAACATTTTTGCCATCAAACCCGCAGCGCAGTGAGAGATTTTAGCACCTTTCGATCTGAAAATATCAGAGGCTTCCTGAAAGCGCGAGCTAAAATTTAGAAAAATTTTTATTTCCATTTTTGGCTCCAGGGTCATCTCTTCTAATATTTCTTTTCAGAGTTTTTCCTAATGAATCTTTATAATTTTCAACATACATTTATTTTACATTTATCATTATCTTCGTCAACTACATTTTCCCGTATTTTACCCTGTTCATTCTTCATTTAAATTTTCTCATTTTGAAAATTTTTATTTCTCAATTTTCCGCAAAAAAAAACAAAATTCTCCGCCAAATTCCGCTCGAGGGTTCACTCGTCTCCCGAAGTTTTTCGATGGGCGTTTTATACAAAGAAATTTCAGTTTGGAACGAAGAGGTGTGCGGAGCGGAGAGAAACAGCCGGAGAGCGAGCAAAAAATATTGGGATCGCTCTTCGAACCCCTCGCCTCGCCAGTTTCTGCCCACAAAAAGTTGTATAAAAATTCTCCCCGTCAATTGGCTTTGGTTTGGCGTTGAAATTCCCTTGATAAAATTTGCACTTGGCTGCAGATTTTTTTTCAGATAGTTTTTGGGATATTGCGGAGGTTCTTTTAGATTGCACTTGATGGGCAGAGAAGAAAGGGATGAAATTCTTATTTATCGACTGATTTTGAGTTCTGTTAATTTTTTGTAAAATACGAATTTGTCTAGAAATTCATCACAAAATCTCTATAAATTTTGAAATGAAATTTTTAAATTGTTTTTCGCAAATTTTATACAAAAGCTTCTTTTGTCTTTTTCCGTCCGCCGTAAATTGATTCGGAAGTAAATATTAGACCGCTTTTTTTGATCAACATTTTCTGAGCAACAGAAATTTTACTTACCAATTATTATTCAGAACTCCCGAAATTTTTGACTAATTTTTTTTACAATGTTAATATTACACCGGGTATAAAAGGATCCGTTAAATTAAGATTTGTGCCCGAAACTACCTTATTTCTGCGTTATCCGTAATTTGACTCATCTATTTCGTCATTGCGTTATTCAAGACATACACTTGACTCGGATGAGTCAAGTCTCTCCGCGTTTTTATTCTGTGTTCACAAATTTTTTTCTGCGAAGATATTGAAGAGAAATCGTCTTTTTCTCATGCAAAATTATCAGAACAATATTTTTCTTTCAATTATTACCGACAATTTGATGTCCACGCGATTTTATCTCTAAAATATTATTTTTCCCCCCAAAAATTTGTTTTTTTAATCGACCGGTTGTAAAAATTTGGTCCATTCAGGCTAAACCTCCGCAAAATGTTCGGAGACGACGATGTGGAACAAAAGCCGGATCTGCTCGAGATTTTCCGTGAAGCCATGGGGACTTCTTCAATTTCCCCGCGCAATACGCCTCCATCCACCAAAAACAACTCGCCATCGCCGTGCTATCCGCCCGGCGAGCGGACGCTCAGCGAGATGGCCATGGAGCGGTCGTTGATCAACCTGCCAGCCCTGCTTCGCAACTCTTTGGAGGAGCGCTTCATCGAGATCTTGCCCGACTACCCCTGTTTCTACGATCCCAACGACAAGAACTTTGCGCACAACCAATTCAAGTCCAATTCGTATGCGGAGATTGCGAAGAAAATGACGGCGGAGGGTTTGGAGACCAGTGGGCCGCAATTGGCCGCCATCTTCAAGGGAATCAAAGCGAAATATCGCGAGGAAGCGAGAAAAATGACGAGAATGGAGGGAAGAATCGAACCGACACCCTTTTATCAACGGCTACACTTCCTGGAGCGTGGATTGAGCACGGTGGATCAGTAAGTAGCCTTTGCTCTGAATTTATTATCCCTATTGTCTTGTTTTGTCGAGCCCTAAAACATTGCTGAAAACTTGACCCATTTTGTTTTGAGTCAAGTCTTTCTCTCCACGTCAAGCTTTTTTTTGCGTTCAAGATCGGGGAAAAGCGAGGAGGGAATATCTATATACCTGTTTTAATATAAAATTGTCATTTTTGTATTTTAACTTCGTTTTTAGGAACACCCTCAAAAGAATTGCCAGAATGCGTGGATTGGCCCAAGCTCCCCCTTTGCCCCTTCCAATTCCTGTTCGCAACAAATCGTACACTGTTCATACGGGAAATGAGCTGGTCATTCCGCCGGCGACTACTCCCAAAGTCGTGGGTACAGGACAAAGTGTGAAGGTGAGGAAGTCCCCGGTAAAATCTTCGATTTTCAAAAATTTGGCGGCGATTTCAATCCTGAAAAAACAACGACAGATGCGAAGCTCAATTTTTTCAAACGAGAAATCCTTTCCACGAAAGCTCAATTTTTCCGCGCAAAATCCGCGAAGAAACAGACGAAATTCGCATTTTGTCTGAACGCCTCCTATTCTTGAATGCTCTCTCCGAAAATTATTTTTTTTATTGGAGATACAGATTATGAGCTCAAATTTTCAGCTATTCATGTACATGCTCTTTGCAGAAAACTTTGCCAAAATTTGAGGAAAATCGAAGAAATGTTTCCTATGAACATTATACTTGACAAAAAAAATTTTTTGTTCAAAATTTGAACCCAAAATTTTTCTAGGTTGTCTATGGACCGAGAGTCACGAATTCCTCCACACATACAATTATTACTCCAAGTTTGCAGCCAGTGGATCACTGCTCCGTCCAAGCGATTGTGGAAAAATTGGCGAACACCAGCGACAGTGAAAAGGCAGCTATTGAAAAACTGGTTGGATCTTTGATGATGATCTCGACTATTCGAAGGGAAAGTGTGGTAAAGAAGTTAACCCAGGCTTCCAATGGATTCAATATTTTTGACAATGGAATTTTACAGTTGGTGAGTTTTTTTAGGTATGAAAAAATATTAATTTAGTTGAAAACTATAAGGAAATGCTTGGAAATGCTCTAAAAAGGAATTTTTAATTGTTTTGAAGTAGGCTGGAATTTTTGGGACGGAAAAATATCAAATTTTTGGTATCAAATATCATTTATAAGATCGTTTTTTTTTTGGAATTTCGTTCGAAAATTAATGCAAATTTAATTTTAGTTAGTCCCTGAGGGCTTGAAAGATGAGGCCTGTATTGACGAAACCGGAGATGTTGTGAAAATCTTAAAAACTGACGAAAAATACAGATCGTTGACCATCAACTTCTCGGACAAGGTCCTTGGCAAAGTTTTGATCGCAGATCCTGCCCTTACGGATAAGGAATACAAATTGATCGAGATTTTACGGGACGAACAAACGATTTATAAAAGGACACTAACTCCAATGGATAGACAAGGTCGAGAGGCCATTTTCAAGTCGGTGGCGGAGAAAATGCAACCTCATTTTGATGTTTCACGTAAGTTAGAGGTCGAGGAATTCAATTTTAGGTTTTAACTTTGTATTTTTGTGGTCTGTTTGCTGAAATTGTGATTTTATTCAATTTTGTTTTAGCCGAATGGGTGCTGGCAACCTTTGACCGTCTTCAAAAGAAATATACCGAAATCAAAGTGCAGTTCAACAAGCATGAAAATGCCGTCAAACCAACGTTCTTGAAGGCCCTATCGTTTGTGGATCGCTCTTCATTGGCTGAGTAGGTCAAGTTTAATATAATTAGCCAAGTACCTGAAATGTGATTTTTGGGTTTTGCCAATTTTTTCGTCTTGGTCACTTATCAATGCTCTTTTTTGCAAAATGCATGGTCTTTGGGATACTCTTAAAAAAAAATTTTATTTTTAATTTGTTGCACAAATATCATGTTTTAAAAATTTTAATTGAATATTTTTTAGCCCCAGGACCTCAACTTTTTACCAAACCGGCCGGGAAGACGCCCGACCAATTACAATCTCGGTCTCACCCACTCCAAGTTCGGAGTCGACGCCCAGCCCAATATCAGTGCAAAAATCACCTGTTCAGAGCGAAAAAGAAGCCTCTGAGAAGCCAGATGAAGAGCCAATGGAAGTCGAGCCAAAGCAACCAACGCCGATCCCGGAAAAAGAAAAAACTCCAGAGCCGCCGAAGCCGGAAATGGTCGATGCAGAAGTTCAGACCGACAAAATCCCCGAGCCAGTTTTGCCGGAAGTCCGAGAGCCCACGCCAAAGCCGGAGCCGCCTCCGGAGAACCCGGATATAACCGCGATTTCCAAATTTTTCAACGAAAATCCGGATCAATTGGCCATGTTTCGAATTTTGGCCAGCACTGTGAATCAGTTGCCCGTAGAACGAAGATTCGGCCATTTACAGAATCTTTTGAACATTACAAACGCCGCCAAAGAGGCTCCAGTTCATGTGAAGTGGAACACGCGGGTCTATGACGCCCATTCCGGATGGACCAGAAGCCAGCAAAGTCTGACTTTGGCTGGCCCAATGCCGGAAGATGATTATCCCGACGAGCCGATAGAAAGAATCACTGAGATTCCACTTAAGCAGCCTAGAACTGAAGAGGAATTTGTCTCACCAAGTGAGAATTTGAATATTGGGAAAAAGGAAAAATCCTCGAAGAGCCCGCAGAATACCCCAATCAAAACCAAATTTTTGGCTAGCCAAAATTCGGTAGACACAGAGCCAAGTCAGACTAGCACAGCCTTGGAGGCCGATGAGTCTATTGAAGCGGAAAGCAGCAGCTGCAATGGGAATGGATCCCCACAAACGAATGGATTCGGATCCACCGACAAATCAGAGGAAACTAAAGCAATAACAGCGCAAAGGAGGTCGGAAGTGGCCAGAAAAATTGAAGAGATTAGGTCAGGAAGACCTGCAAGGAGTCTAAATGGAAGTCAGGCCAAACCGAACAATGAGTTGAGGAGACTGACCATGGATATGGCCGAGCCAAGCAGCCGTGGCGCAAAAAGAAAGGCGCTCGAAAATTTGGACGAAAGCAAAATTGGAAATTATGTGGAAAAAGAAGAAGGAGACTCGGTAAGGGTGGTTACATTGATTTTTTAGTTTGGTACTTTTTTACAGTTGTACAGGGCACAGCTTGCCTAATTAACAATTTTTTGGTAGGCTGCGAAAATTTTTGGAATTTTTGTTTTTTTGATTAATTTTGCATTCAAGTTTTGTTACAAAATTTAACTGGATTCAATCTAGATCCCGTATTTTACAATTTTCCGGGCGCAGCCTGCGGATTTTTTTTTTTTATTAATTTTGTGATTTATGTTGGAGAAAAAATAAGATTAGATTTTAACCAAATTAAGGATATTGCACTGGACTCGTATGGATCGTATCACTTTTATTTCATAGTTAGGTCGGACGCAGCTTGCCAAATTAAAAAAATTTAATTTTGACTTTTTTTGGTATCTAAATTATCTAAACCCTGATATAAATGACTCGCTCAGGCGTATTTTAATTTATTTTTGTTTTTTATATCTTTTTGTACATTTTGGGGATTATTTTACTGATGTTTCCCCAATTTCAGACCCCTCATATCCGCCGAAACGGCCCAGCGGCCCCTCCTCCGCCTACCGAAAAACCTCGCGCCAAGCGTGGACGCCCCAGGAAACACCCAATCGAACCTCAAAGCACCGTCTAAAACCCTCAAAAAGACTGTTCCAACTGCAAAATCAAGAATCTTTTGTTTGCGATTTCCACTCAGTAATTTTACCCGTTTTTATTTTTCTATATATTTTTCTTTTTAGCGATTGTTAACACAAAATATTGATGTCATTTTTGTAACACATTAGTGCTTGTTACAATAGTACTTGCTCATTCTTGCACTTCGAGATTGTCCGAACGGGTCTTCTTTGTTTGAATAATAAATTGTTTTCCTTTTGAATACAAATTGAAAGTTGATTTTAAGAAGCTCAATTGTGCCTTTAGAGAGTTTTTGACTTTATGGTTTGTTTTTTACGGCCAATGTAATTATATTTGAAAGTTTTAGCTAGCACTTTCCAGTGGCAGCTGACAAGGGAAGTCACTTTATTCGCAGACGGACGTTAGAACGGGACCTAGTAGATTTCAAAGATGAGGCATCTGCGTTCATAAAACTGATTTCCTCAGGTGTTTCCAGGCCTTACCGGTCGAGAAAATCGACCAAAGAGCTTATTTCATGTGAGGTCGTGGCCGAGTGGTCAGCGCGCTCGCTTTTTGGGCAAGAAGAGGCGGGTTCGACTTTCGTTCCGGTTAATTTTCTTTTTTGGTTTGATTTTATACTTTATGTCATCTATAGCTATTATGTTTGGGTTAACAGCCTTTTGGCTTGAAGGACCAAAAAAATTAATGAACAATCGAGCGAACTCGAACCTGCCTCTACTTGCGCAAAAACTGAGCGCGCTGACCACTCGGCCACGACTTCACATGAAATAAGCTCTTTCTTTTGAAGAGAATTTTTGCTTATTTCGGCTAAACTTTGCGGTCGATTTTTTCAACCACGAAGGCCAAAAAAATTAAATCAACGTCCGTCGAGGTGTCCGCCAGATCGAGAAAAGATGATATCGACGTTTGAAATTTCTTGAAGCGAACGCATTTTTAATTCTTTTTATTCGCGTTTTTGCGTTGATATCATTACTCTCACAAACCAACACCACACTACAAAGTGCTTGACCGAATTAAACAATTAACTTTCGCACCATATGAAATTTGGTTTTGTTCTGAAAATACAATTTTCCCGTTGGTTTAAAGTGTCGTACCTACTTTTATGACTATAAGTATCATATATAATTTTATGTGAACACGCCCTTTGAGAGGTATGCTTTTCATGGTTCATTTTTGAACTTTTACGAACTATTCCGGGTTTGCGGCTGAATCTGCCTCTAGCCGCTTTGTCCCCACAGTTTTTTAGGTCTAGTTCCGAAGCCAATTTTGCCCCAGATCCGGCTTATTTCTCCGCAGAAACACTTATCGGTTGTCATTCGACCCACAGCTTCTTTCGGCTGAAATTCAGCAACACCTTGTGAGGTTGGCCGGCCCAATCTTAGCAAGGCCTTAGTCGAGTTCCAAGTAGACATGGCTCCCGGGCCGGTAGAGCTCGGCCCGGTCGCGGGCAGTTTCAAATTTGCTTTAGCTTGTAGAGATGACTAAGATAGGATGAAAAAAATGAGACAAGAGTGTTGTAAACCTTTTGAAAATGATCCTGTGTAGTTGTTTGTGATTTCTCTACTTGTATGATGTGATTTCGACACCCTATTTTTGTTTAATACCCCAATTTTTGCTTCCGGACTCAGAATTTTAGTCATTACGGGCCGATTCCGGGCCGGACCGAAAAGTCGGCCCGCGGCTGGTCTAAAAAAGTTTGGCTCGGCCTCGGGCAGTTTCAAGTTTGCTTTGGCCCGGCCTGGCCCAACACCAGGCCCGGGAGCCATGTCTAGTTCCAAGGAGTCTTCGCTTAACCTATGCGGAGAGTTACAAATGTTAATGTACACAGTTATATACATAAGGAACAAAAAATCCATAGTTTTTTGACAGCTACTAGGAACTTTCCAGGAAGTCGACATATTCAACAATCTTTGTGACCGACAGCATATGCAAAATGTCAGGGGAAAAACACTTTTCGGCCTTATCAGTTTTGCGTGCAGAAACGTTTTTTTGTGGAAACATTACCGTCTATGGTAGAATTAGGCATTCATAGCAAAACTTGCAAAAAAGTGTCACTTTTTTACAACTTTTGACCTAAAACTCTCGTTCTTTTTTTGCAAGGCGTGCACTAAATATCTCTCTCGCATATGTCTTACAAAATTTATTCTAACGAGAGCGTAAAACTATATATATAATGCGGTCAACAAAATTTTGCCCCTGAAGGATGACCACCTAACCATGTGCAACATAGAGCTGGATAAAAATTCTGCAAATTTTAGTAAAAATGACGTCTATGCATTCAAAGATTGCTAAATTATTTAAAAAGTTTTTTTCAGACATATGGATTGTGCAAGTCGCTTGTATGCTATAGTTTGACCCATATCTCACCAAAAATCTGACCGTCGCACTACAAGTACTTTCCCCGTGAAGAACTAAATAACGTAAGCATTTTTGTTGTCTCCGCCTTATATTATTGCGACCTCATTGTATTATAAAACGTGGCACACTACATTATTTGGCCAGTTTTTTTATTAACAAATTGTACTGTAAATTTTGTAGGCAATTATTTTATACAAGACTAGCGTGGAATGCCTTGACAAAAAGTTTTTATTCAAAGAACGAAATATTCCGAGACAGTTCTGAAAAATAACCCAAACATAGTCATTCCGTAATAACAGACAGGCAAATTATAACGATATTCTTCTTTGATGTATATATATATAGTTCAAAAATCCGACCCCTGTTTATTTGGGCTTTATAACCTAATTGCTGTGAACAAAATTGTTTAAAGGGACAGTACATCTACATTTAAATCGCGCTTTTACGACGTGGACACGCAATGTCCAAAAAATTTCTTCGTCTTCTGTACCAATAACAACGGAAAAAAATAATGCTGAGATTCTACATGCTTACAAATAATTATTTTGCTGTTTGCAATTCTGCCGCCTTTGTTTTCGCTGCAGGACATAAAAAACTTTTTGAACATTTCGTTTCACACGCCATAAAACGCGCAATTCAAAAGTAGCTTTTCTGGCCCTTTAATTAAGTAAATACGAACTTTTTTCGGTGACAAAATATAATACATACAAAAACGTTTGAAAACTATTGTAGCAGATTTCAAGTAGTCACACCTGGCCGTGTTTGCCTTTAATTTTACACGCGTCTCCTACTAAACTTTCTTGTGGTTCAGTTTCAGAATTTTATATATGTTCGACTGGCCTATCTGTGAGATCAGTTTTGCATTCTTTGTCCTTGAATTTCTATTGGCAATCCCCAATTTAACGTTGAATGTTTACTTTGCTGTCAAACTGCATCGACTGGCTACAATAAATCAAAATTTAAAGATTATTCTGGTAAGTTTCAAGGAGGTGTCTAAATCTGTCTACGCTAAAATTTGATTTGATGTTTGACGGGCATAGGCCCCTTATTAAGTTTTGAATTTTTTAGTTTTTGCTTTGCAAGGACAGCCGGGATATTCAACGATGTTTGTTGCCGAGAGAGTGCGCAAACGGGGAGGGCGGTCATAAAGACACTCACTCTTTTGCTATATTATTGCCAGTTTCGTGCGGAAGAGGTTTTTTGTGTAAACATTACCCTCTACGGAAGAAATAGTCGTGCAACTTTTCATGGCAAAAAATTTCCCTTTTTTGCCAAATTTTAATCTAAATATCTCGGCTGTTTCTGCAAAGCGCGAGCTAGGAATCTCACATATTTTTTTATTTTTCAGGAAACCGAAGCCATTTTCTTTAGCTACACAGCTGTTGTTCACGCCGTCACAAATTTCATCCCGCTTAGCGCGGTGAAATACGTCGACGGCAATGAAGTGATTGCCATAATTTTTCACTTAATAATGTTCACCGCGCAGGTTACAAATTTCTACTTTGATATAAAATTTATTTTGATTGGAATCGAGCGCACGATCGCCTTTAAACGCAAGGCCACATATGAGATGGAAGGCGGTCATGTTGGGGAAAATATTGTAACGATTGCATTGACCATATCATTCATTGCTTCTCTTGTACGATGCGATGCTGTTTGGCGACTGAATTCGAGATTTGAATTCGATGAAAGGATGAGAAAAGTGACAATGTGGGACAAGTACTTCCCTGCAATTTTATTTGCCTATTCGCTGGCAATGTGTGCCATCTTTTACGGCATTTTTGTAGGTTCTCTGTAATGGAGTGCCGGACAGGATTCAACGTCAAAAGCGCCTCACGTCGCCTCAAAGGGGCATTCCAAATGCCAGCAAAATGCCTCATTGAAAATACCATTCCAAATTTGAATGCTAATTTTGGCGAGAAGTTTTGTGGCATTTGGAATTACTCTTTGAGACAATGGCAGGCGCTTTTGACCATGGGATCCTGTCCAGTACTGTGCATAAAGAGACTTTTCCATATTAGGACCCTTAAAGGGACAGTACAAATACTTTTAAATTGCGCGTTTTACGGCGTATGAAACGAAATGTCAAAAAAGTGTTTTATGTCCTGCAGCGAAAACAAAGGCGGCCAGGTTGGAATCAGTAAAACAATTTCTAGTAAACATGTAGAATGTCACCATTATTTTTTCCCGTTGTTATTGGTACAATAGACGATGATTTTTTTTGGACATTTCGTTTCCACGCCGTAAAAGCGCAATTCGAAAGTAGCTGTTCTGGCCCTTTAAAATCTATACTGACCCTTTAATTATTTTTTTAAAAAAAAATTGTTTTTAGGCATTTCATTCCCTCTCCAAAAAGCTAAAAAAGCTTGAGTCAAGTTCGCTCTCCGAAAGCTATGAAATCCGTCAAATCGTCGCCGCCATTTCTTGGCTGCGTCGCCTGTTCAAAGCCTTCTTTGTCAGCCTCTTTGCAGCTTCGCCGTTCATGGCCTTCACCTGCCATTTTTATTTTGTTCTCGGTTATGATGAGGACCATCCTTGCATGTTGATGATGCTCACAGTGAGTTAATCGCAAGTCTAAAACAACTTTTTTCTAGATTATGTTCAACATGGCGAACATTTATTGTTGGTTAACTACAATTTTTCTGTTTCAAGAATTTCCACAACTGCGAAATGCCGTTTACAAGGACTTTCCATTTCTGAAATGGGCTGAACCAGCAAAGATTATAAGCCGAGACGAATGCAATACAATGTATTTTGAAGTTCTCAAAACGACATGGAAGCATCCGAAGGACTCGAAATAGTTCGAAAATCGTATTGTAGCGGCGGTTGTAGTTTATCTTGCCAATTTTAGATATTGCACAAGGCGGTTGAGATATAAACGGTCTGCTTTTCTAGAAAGTTCGCGAGATGAGACGAGCGGGCCAGACAAAACACGGTTTATGTCCATTACTTTTTTTTCCACCGAAAATTTGAATTTTTTTGTAGAAATAATTGTAGTTGCTCACACTTTTTAATTACCATACAAACAATTGCATTTTTACGTAAATATCTTCTTTCAAGTCGGGTTTCAATTATGACCCGTGGGGTTTTAGTTGCTACTTAAAACCATAAAAACATGTTATCTTTGGAGAAAAGAAACTCGGTCATCCATGAAGTTCAACGGATTGTTAAAAAGATGAGTAATTAAACCTCCTACTCAAAAAGTTTAACTCCAATGCTCGAGGGCAAAGAATGTCATTTTATGTCGCCAGAGTGGAGAAGTAAGTGTTCGTAGGGTTCTTTATTTTCATTTTCTTTGACCTTTATTTACACAATGGATCCGTCAGGCCATATGCCCATTCCCGGCATCACACGCTCTCCAATCGCCTCGGTAATCAAGAATCTTTGCAGTTTTTGCTAACAAGGGAACAAGTGCGACGCTCAGATGTTCTTTAAATTTAGCACACATGTCACGCATCGGCCACCTATCAATTCCTGAAAATTTTAACTCGCGCTTTGCAGGCGTCGCCCGGATATTTAAAGATCTTTGCGGCTGAAAGAGTACGCGAAACGTAGAATTCTTCCTTAAATAAAAACTGCTAGAGCTGTAAAATAATCTCCCAGGTCAGCGAACTTGCATATATGTGCTCGAGAGAGTACGCACACATATGCTCGAGAGAGTACGCGAAACGCGGAGAGCGGTCACAGAGGAAAACACTTTTTGGCTATAACTTTGCCAGTTTTGCGGCAAAAAATTAATTTTTTGTGGAAACATTACTCGCTATGTTAGAAATAGACATAAAACTTTTCATAACTAAATTCGAAAAAAAAGTGTCACATTTTCGCCAACTTTCGATCTAAAAATAACGGTCGTTTCTGCAAAGCGCGAGCTACGAGTTTAGCATATGTCCTAGAAGCAATAATACTAAATTTGTGCCAAGTTTTAAAAAATCCGAGCGTCGCACTTGGGGTACTTCCCCTGCAAATTCAACTCTTAGAATGAAGACCAGTTTTTAAATTTTATCGCGACGCATAGACCAAGATCTATCTAAAAGTTTATGCCTTGAAGCAAAAGATGTTATTCAATGAAACATTTTCTACGAGGATTTTTACCTGTTCTCTGCGTGTGTTTTGTAAAATTGCTACATACATATACAAGAGAAGAATTGTAATAAACCATTTGTGCATTACATTTAAACCCTCACGCAAACGGGAAGTTTCAGCAATACCAGCTGTCTTCAATTCTCAACAATAGTTCAACAAATTATACTTTAGTTTTTAAACACATCGAATTTCTTTCACCAAAAACTTTTCGTTCACACAATTTATGCAATTTCTTTAAAGGGCCAGTACAACTACTTTTGAATTGCCCGTTTTACGGCGTGCGAAACAAAATGTCAAAAAAGTTTCTTTATGTCCTGCAGCAAAAACAAGGGCGACATAGTTACAAACAATAAAATAATTATAAGTAGGCATGTAGAATGTCACCATTATTTTTTCCCGTTGTTATTGGTACAGTAGACGAAGAAACTTTTTGGACATTTCATTCCCACGCCGTATAAAGCGCGATTCTGTCCCTTTAAGTAAAAGAATTAAGCAAAGTCAACAACAAAATAGCTGTATTTTTCATTTGTCTTTCCATTAGCCCTCTTTCCATAATTGCATGCTATTGCACTTTTTATGACAAAAAATAATTTTATCGTAATGTTGAATCATATCTTCAACAACCGTTTTACCACATTGCATAAATTTCACTGAGGCGTGTGGTCATAATTTATGATCAAAAAATTTTCCTCTCTATTCGATAAAGTCTAGCACACATTTAGATTAATTTTTTATAAGTCATTAACGAGATGCCCGCGTTGTGCAAAAATAACGATGCTTGAAAACTTTAAAGGGAGAGCTACTTTTGAATTGCGCTTTTTACGGCATGGGAACGAAATGTCAAAAAAATTTTCTTCGTTTACTGTGCCACTAACGACGGAAAAAATAATGGTCACATCCACATGCTTACTAATAATTATTTTACTGTTTGCAACTGTGTCGCCTTCTGTGCTTTCAACGTTTCTGTAAATAACAATCCCAAGCTCAAAAACTGAACGACATGCCGGAAAAAATATTTATCGTTAATTGCTTCGCCCTTGTTTTCCAACATAATTTTTTACACTTTTGTTTTGGTTTTCAC